>OZ026527.1:54204018-55550171 GCA_964019695.1 Loripinus fragilis | reverse complement strand
ACTTGTGATTTTCCAGGGGGGTCCGGACCACCTGACCTCCCTCTGGATCCGCACTTGCTATCTCGACCAGCAGGAGAGTTTTTTTCCGTTTAGTAGTCGTTGGGTGTATTTTTCAGTTTTATTTAAATTTTGACAGACCATGATTCTGTAAGCAAAACAGTGGCGTCAGGCGACCCCACGTGCGGATCCCATAGGGGGTTTAGGGGGACTGGACCCCCCCTGGAAAATCACAAGTTATATGGAATTCTTTGGACACCCCCACCCCCTGGAAGAAGTCGGACCCCCTCCCCTCTGTAATATAACCATTGGATCCACTCTGCAAACTGTAAAATAAGTTGATGACTAAAAAAACATTGTGCAGACTGTTTTCTGGCCGTCGGGCCTCGACCCCCCCCCCCCCCCCCCCCCCCCCCCCCGCCTGACAAATATTCCTGGATCCGCGCATGAACCCTGTTCGACTTGTTCATAACGCCTGGGCCACTGTTTAATGTGTAATGTACATTTTCTTGCGCCAAGGCCATCATCACGTGCGACCCCAAACTTTAAAACAACACGTTGCCGGAATTGATGTGCGCGGTCTCTTTGATCTTAAAAAGGACCATGCTGTCTTTGCTCTTGGCGTCAGCTGATATGATTAGCAGACGTTTTGTGAATTGACCAGGCCCAGCAAAAAAATAAATAAATAAAATGTGAATTCAAACTGTTTGAAACTCTGATATGGGCGGAGACATTGAGAGGGGGCAGGGGGTCCGGACCTCCCATGAAAATCATACGTTGCAATTTGTTTCCTAGAAGAAAAACTGGTACGAACCTCCCTCGAGAAGCAATTCGACCCCACCCCCCGTTGGAATTGTCTGGATCTGCGCACGCATGTCTGACAGGAATTTTTTTTTATTATTTTTTGCATGTAGCAGGTTTAGCTATCATACTTTCTAGAGATAATTGGTAGAACTGCGCAGGTGCGCCGGCTGATTTGCGCCTTTGTTGTTTGCATACAAAAAAAGTTTCTCGCGGAATTGAGTATAATAAAGCTAAGTTGCAAATTTAAATATACACGGACGGTAAACCAGAGGCTTTTTCGACCATTCTTTTCTTATCTGAAAGCAAGCAATTGTTGCGGTGTTAGTGGGACTATAAGCCTAACTTTAGACATGCACCTTCATCTAAATTCCTTGTATGTGAGCAGTTATGCCCCCTGGCAAGACTGCGCGGATGAGCAGGCTCGTCTGAGCCTTCGCTGGTTGCATGTGCGAGAGGTACCATAATCTCATGAACTGGCTCGTTTCATAGACAGTCCAATGTATAGCATGATGCGGAGCATGCATATATCACTTTTCATCTTGGTTTGTGCGTCTGTGCGTACGTGTGATGATCCACAGGAATCATTTAATGTGTAAGACCCATAATACAATTTCATGAGGACGCCGCGCAAGGCTCATCAGTGTCGTCTTTGTTTGATAAAAAGTTCCATCGGATATACAATGTATATAATTATTTTATTACGCTATTTTGCGTGCGCGCTTTGGTGAAACTTAGAAATGAAATTGATGCACGCACATTTAAAGCACAGCTAATTAGTTAGACTTATAAAGTCTGATGAGATATGATTTTATTCATATAGATGTTTTTTATATTATTAATATTGATGTTTTTTTAACTAACTCTATCCTTCCTCTCAAATACCTTTTCTTCTTCTGCTATCTCATCAGACTTATTGACTCTACCATTGCTTATGTAAGAAATCTGTTTATGCCCCATTTGGTTAACAGTACAATAAATTGCTACTAATAGCAGGAATCCAACTAGTGACCAAAAGACACGATTAATGACCCCAGTAAAAGTTTCCTCCCGACTTCAGAAAGGCGAATGATAAAATATTGATTCAGAGATTTCCTTAACTTTTAGTATGCTGAACCTGGATATACATGACAGTGTCCTGATTTGAAAACAGTGTAGATTTAGATCATTCTGTTTTCCATTGTACTTGTACATTTCTGCTGATAAAAGTTATAATGTGAGTTAATTGGAAAATACTTGGCATGGGTTTTGGTTACTCCATTTTACTATGGATGATTTTACAAGTTTTTATTTTGTCGTCTGCTGATATTTTTCAGAAATTAGCATTAAAATTTCAAACATTTTCGATCCAGATCAGATGGGACATTTTGTATAACCTGATGTTTGCAAATGTTATCAACATGTGCCAAAATTTGCAAATTTAGAAAAGCGAGTTTAATGCTTCAACTTTCCATTTTGAGGTTGTGCCTGCTCGTGGCGAATTTCATTGCCTGCTGTAATACTGCGGACAACCTTTTCAAAGGGTTTGAACTGAAGTCAGGTCCGACACAATTTTGGGCTTGATCTGAATCGTTTGAAACTCAAATTGATGCTGATTTGTTGTTGTTGTTGTTGTTGTTGATGATGATGATGATGATGATGATGATGATGATGATGATGATGATGATGATGAAAAAAGTCATTTATTGAAATTACAGCAGAAGTGACAAAAACATCTGCAACATGTTCAACATGGATAGCTCTACGGTCCAGTTTGAAGGATCTGTAGAACCTTATTAAATCTGCTAACATTAAACTTTAATTCAGACTTTTCATATTGAATGTTGGTACATGTAACACTTTTCAGATTGGTGAATTATTTCATATGTATGGGATTTTCCATTCCACACTTAGGGGTTTGGCCTAAGTTATGTGTTTTGTCCCTGAAGATTGTTTATCTTAAGGCCCTGTCACACTATAACGTTGTAGCCAACATATGCTAACATTAGAAAAATATATCCAGTACACAGACATACGCTGGAATCGAATTAAAAAAGTCTGAGAAAGTCTTTCTCTGAACTTAATTACAAAGCGTATGCTAACCAAACAAATAACGTGTGTCTAACTTATGAGTAACAATTTTTGTTCATAACTTATTCCTGACATAACATAACATAAACTTGTGCTAGCATATAACAGCATTTGCCCAGCGTATCACTAGCGTTCTTAACTTATGAGAAACTTATGCACAACGATTGTCTAACTAGAATTGTACATGTAACGTGCATTAATGTATGCATATCGTACATGTAGCGTACATCTAACTTATGTCTAACGTATAAGCATGTACACAATTTTGGGACCTATTAGCAGAATGACATTATGTATACCAACGTACTGAAGTGTGTTCTTAAATGCCCTGTCACACTATAACGTTTTAGCCAACGTATGCCGACGTATGAAACATATATCCAGTATGCTGGCATACGCTGAAATCGAATTAAAAAATCAGAGAAAGCCTCTCTCTGAACTTATACAAAGCGTATGCTTAACGAACATAGAATGTATGAGTAACTTATTCATAACTTATTTCTGGCATAACACAACTTATACTTGTACTAACGTATAACAGCTTATGCCCAGCGTATCACTAGCGTTCTTGACTTATAAGAAACTTATGACAACGATCATCTAACTTATGCGGAACGTCTACATGCAACGCACGTTAACTTATGCATAACTTACATGTAGCGTATGTCTAACTTATGTCTAACGTATAAGCATGTATGAAATTTTGGGACCCCTTCGTAGTGTGACAACGTATACCGACGTACTGTAGCGTGCTCGTAACGTATTTGAAACTTATCTCTAACTTATTCAGCATACACCGACGTACTTGATGATTTCTCATACGTCGGTATACGTTGGTGCTAAATGTACCTTAACGTATGCATAACTTAAACGTAGCGTACATCTAACTTATGTCTAGCGTATAAGCAATACGTCAGCATACGCTGAACGTTTTTTAATCATGCACAAAAGCGTATGCATAACTTACAGGTAGCGTACATCTAACGTTTGTCTAACGTATAAAACAATACATCGGCATACGTTGAACATTTTTATGCATACACACATTTTTGGACCTCTTCGTCGTATGACAACGCATAACCAAAGTACTGTAGCGTATTCGTAACCTGTTTAAAACTTATCTCTAACTTATTCAGTGTACACCAACGTACTTGCTGAATTTTTCATACGTCGACATACGTTGGTGCCATACGTCGTAGTGTGACAGGGCCTTAACATATTTAAAACCTATCTCTAACATATCAGCGTACACCAATGTAATTGCTGAATTTCTCATACATCCGCATATGTTGGTGCTAACGTACCTTAACGTATGCATAACTTACCTGTTGCGTACCTCTAACTTATGCCTAACATGTAATACGACAAAGAATTCAAGTGAAATATCACGACTTTGCTCATAAACCCTTTTCATTCTGCATACAGGTAAAAGCAGCATCCAGAGACTGATATGCATCCTTTTATTCCAATTAGGACCGGCTATGCCAAAAAGTACAAAAAGAACTAATCCATAATCATCGCATCAATACTTGATGTATGGGATAGTCCATCATAATGAAATGGGTTAAGCCTAAAGGATGTGAAAAAGTTTGAAACACCATCTATTGCGAATGTTTGTGTCCTTTGCAGCGTTAACTGAAGATGTGAAAACTAATTATGCCTATTGATATAATACTACATTTCTTCACTGTCTGCCATTAGCTACCCATTTGAGCACACCGCAAAGACTCTGATAAGACTGTGCTCATGCCCAAAGGCCTAGAACTATTCAAATAGTGCTTTCGTTTTTATTTTTAAATAAACATATTTTATTATGTTGAAATAAACATATTTTTAAATAAACTTTTTAACATATTATTCCTACTTTGTAGCTAGTCTATAGGCTGGTGCTAAGTAATACAACTCCACTGAAGGCAAATACATTTATAGACTAGCCATGAACATTACCATTCTGCAAAGAAGAAAATATCATTACAATTTTTGCTTGTATTAATGACAGCACTTTTATTAGCAGACAAGTAGCTAGTCTAATGCCCAAACTGAGCCGAGTCTTTGCTTGGCATGACAATATTTTGCGGTATTATTTAATTTTGATGGAATTTAACCTCAGAACTACTTTTAACCCATTTCCACAGAATACTCATACATAACTGCTGGTTTGGCTGTGATATGGCTGGCTTTTCTGTGTACCCACTGGGTAATTTTGCATGTTTTTGTCGTCTGCTGATATTTTCTAACACAGTTTTTTTTAAAGTCAGAAATACCACCAGAGTGTCAAACAGTTTGGACCCCGATCAGGCCCGACAAATGTCGTGACCAGAGTTATTATATTGGTGTGGATTGCCAAATAGAACTTAATAAAGGAGTATTTCTCAAAGTTACTTCTGTTTTGCCAAAAGTGTGATTGAAATAAATGCAGGCCTTATACAATTTTATGACCCTATCTTGTATCTGGTCAGAGGCCAGCAATAAATCACCTGATGCTAGTGAGAGAAGTTAATTGCTCTACTAAGCACCATGATGAAGTTATATCTGTTAAGGAGCTGGAACACATTTGTGAATGCTTTGAAGTCTGCAGTGACCTGAATTCCTCCAACCAGCATGCCAGAGTTCATAAGTCGTAGATGTTTGAGCCAGCATAAATTAAAATTCTGGACTGGAATACGGCAAAAGATAAGATGTGGAATGGTATTGGTTGGTATGGATTCATAGGCGTAATAACAACATCTACGACTGATATAAGTCTACTAATTAGTGGGAGTACGTAGGTGTCTAGATTCTTCATCCACTCCATAACTTTGAGTTACCCGACGAGATTGCACAAAGGCACATATTTCCCTGAGCCTTCGCTGATAACATTTGTGATAAACACCAGCCGATATGGTTTCATCACGCTCGGATCCAGGGATTCAAAAAAGACGCTTGGGCATATTTATGACACAGAGAGACCAGAAAGGCTCAATGATCACAGACACGTAGGACACTGTGTGCACACGCACGTGGTTGTATACATGTATTTGATTTTTGTCATGACTGGACAAAATATCTCCGCGATTTGCATCTGTCCGACGTTCATTGAACCTAGCGTTTATCATTAAATAAAAGTTTGGCATGCATCAATGCTGGATGCACGCGCATAAGCGACACTGACGATCGCACTGACAGGCGAAACGCTCCTGTTCCGCTGATATGTTTGTTAACTGACGTGCTCAACGAAAAACGAAAGCATCGTAGACAGACACACTGATTGACCAAATGAACGGAAAAAACGTTGTGTACGAACTATTAAAAATTACAAATAGGAAAAATGACCACTGTACGAACTAATACATGACCTTTTGTTTTTTGTTTGATTTGATTCTTTACGTCCACTCAACAATCTTTCAGTTATGCGGGACGGGTCTTCCTGGGTTGAACCAGTACTAAGCTAGGATAAATGTGTCTTGCTCAAGGACCACAACGCAGTGACGCCGGTGAGGCTCGAACCCACGGCCCTTCGGTCTCGAGTCAAGCACTCTACCACTGAGCTACTGCGCTCCCTAAATAATACATGACCTCTTGAGCTGACCGGTCATGAATAATTTATGGTGTACGAACTATTCGAGTGTACGAACTAATACAAGATTAACCGTATGTCGAAAGCCCTACTAAAATCAAGGAGGATAACATCTGTTTGTTTTCGAGAAGCCTTGAAAATGTGTTGTGGATTTAGATAGATAGTTGCTGTTTCCCAAAAAAGGCCGAACAAGCGGAGCAATCAGTGGCCAACGGTACGAAAGTCGAAAACCAATTTAGTAATAACTGCAGCTATTTAAAGCTAGTAAAGAATCAAGTCATAAATTCTCAATATAATGTATATCGTGTATGACCAATGAAAATTTACCATAAGTCCACAAGTTTCTGCAAAAGCTGCGTTTTCTCCCCAAACTTTCAATCAAATTTCCCCGACAAGGCTTCGACCGAAATATTTTGACCAATCAAAACAGCGGACTCAAAGGCATGAGTTGCCTCCCTTATTATTCAGTTCACCGACAAGACAGCTCACCGACATGTATAATGAATTGACAGAACCGACATATTTTGATGTACCAGTGTTTCGTGGTAGCAGTTACCAGTTATTTTTAAAGTTTTTGTGATGGTACTGCTAGATAGTTTTAACAATACTTTTATACTGTGAGTGACCACAGGTGCTCCCATCGTGAGGAGGAAAATACAGTCGAAAAGAAAGAAAAGAAGGTAGCTCGAGCATTCGTGGGATAGGTAGCTCGTTGCCATTCCTAACAGCCTCGCTGTTGGGTTAACTCTTTTGCGACATGGTTACAGTGTTCTACTGTCAAACAGGAGTTCTGGGTTCGAATCCTGGCGGACCCAAAATATTTTCCCCTTGGAATTACTTTTAAGGAATCCGGGTCGTTTCGCCCCAGATCCAGTTCGCCCCCTAGACGTTTCGCCCCAGCGGCGTTTCGCCCCAGGTCGATTCGCCCCTGGTCGTTTCGCCCCCGTAGTCGTTTCGCCCCTAGTCGATTCGCCCCAAGAAGAAAAATCAACCTATTTTGTCGAAATCTATGTGAATAGTTAGTGCAAATATATTTGCAATGCTTTACGCCAGTAGTAATGTAGTTTAACGGTTAAAATCTTCAACACTTTTGGGTGGATAAAGATTATGTGCACGTTTTTATCGCATAAAGCTATTGTGCCAGTTCATGAGAATTTAATACTTATCGCATATATGCGATTATACCTTAAGTAATATCAATACTATTACCTCTCAAGTCAAAGATGTTTTCTGATATAACTAAAGCCAGGTCTAATTATGGCAATAGTCTCCATCTTAATACATTAGTTTTATGTGCGATCAACATGGGCTCTGTAGATGAGTTTATGTTATTGTATCAAATGCTTTATGGTTTAGGTAGAATTTCCAAGGGTTTTGAGGTCTGAAAATTATTAGTTCTCGTCATGTAGACCATTTTAACTATCGCACATGCCGTTTTTATATCGCACAATACGTTTTCCACATTATAGATGTAAAGATAATGCAAACATATTTGAAATTAATTACATTCATTTCATCTAACTAAAGCAATATCATAATCTGCAATTATGACAAATCATGCTGAAGACATAACATGGCAAAAGTGTTTCCATGTCTATTTCCAATGGGTCAAACGGATAACGATAATTATACAAGAATAATGACAAGATACCACTTTTCATCAATCAACTCTTCACTAATTGCAAACAATCAAACAAACAAACAAACATCACAGACGACAATTAGGCCGTCTATCCTTTGACCTACGTTGGTCATTAATTTCGATAAGAATGCAAAATTTTACCGGCAGGCCGATAGTGGTACGAGATTGGATGCGGGCTGAGTTAGCCCAATGCCCATCCACTTCCCAGTTAGCACTTAAAATAGTACTACTATCGGCCCGCCAGGGATATTATTATCCGTACCAAACACTTATTGAGATTATAACTTGATGAGCGGAAATTGCAGTCCGAACTGTGTTAAAGTGATTATTCAAATAAAATATGTTTAAACCAACTGTTGATTTAACCAAAATTAGAACCCAAAGAGAAATATGGGTAAGATTATTTACACAAAATGATGTCAATTTCAAATACAAATGTGTCTCCACGTTTTGCGCATCAAGGTAGATTGCACAAACGGCGCTACTGATCTGTAACGTTTGATCCCAAAATGCTTGGTAATGGAATCCATTTGTTCCATGTCTAAAATAGAAGTGACAGACTCGTAAAATGCTACATAATGTGTATATTAATATGAAACCTGCTTGATCCTGCTAGAAGCGAAGTGGGTTACAGCGTTATACAGTTGTAAAAATGTGTTGGTTATGTAATATACAAACAGGAGCTCTGTGGGCAAAGGCTCCGTCTAGTCTGCGCGTGTGCTTTTTTTTTTGTTTGATTTGATTCTTTACGTCCCATCAACAATCTTTCAGTTAAACAGGGACGGGTCTTCCTGGGTTGAACCAGTACTTAGCTAGGATAAATGTGTCTTGCTCAAGGACCACTACGCAGTGACGCCTGTGAGGCTCGAACCCGCGGCCCCTCGGTCTCGAATCAAGAACTCTAACACTGAGCCACTTCGCTCCCCTGTGCGTGTGCACAGATTGGTCAAAGCCTTCGTTGATCAAGTATGATCAGATAAAAAACGTACATTCACCGACGAAGTCAAAGCACGTCACCGACATATCGAATAGATCAATCAAATTTTAATTGAATCTGATTGATCGGCGTATGTTTTCGACACCCCAGTCTTAATCCCGTTAATGACTTTAACTGATTGATCAGTCCCTTTCCTTAATACAATGGGCAGATCAGTGCCGCCCTGCGTATTGGCGCAGGGGTGAAGGAAATACAAAATTAATTTTTATGCTATATTTGACTAATCTTTTTTGTAAGCATTGCATTTTGAACCGCTCAAAAATGACCCGAGCCTACGCATGTATGAAAATACCAGAGTACCCCCCCCCCCCCCCATGGGAGCTGACCCCTGAAGATATGTTTTCTCGTGGCACGGGTTTGGTGTGCATAAAGCCGCTTTACAGCCACGTGCTGGTGATTGGTAGGGTGTGAAAAACAGTATTTGGTACCTAATCAATGATGAATATGTGATTGTATTGAGCTGTAATAAGAAATTAACATTGTCTGACAGTGTAAAACTTGAATATTTTTTAAAAAATAGTACAATCATATTAAAGAAAATTCGGAAACGCAATGTAATAAACTGAAATCTCTCTGGGTTTATAACTGATTAACCCTTAAAGCGCGAAGAAAAAATGCATCTGAAAATGTCGTCTGTTGAAGTCGTCTGCTGCAAATAATTGCCTAACATTACTGACGAATTAAGTATAGAAGCAAACAGCGTGGGTCCAGAACAGACCGCTCCTATAGAAGCAGTCTGATCTGGGTCCACACTGTTTGCCATAGAGGCTTCTTAAACATTTCAGCAGACGAGAAAAGCAGACGACTTTTGTTGCGATTGGCGAATTAAGGGTTAAAAACATTTTAAAAATAATCCCGGCTTGGTTCTTAAATTTAGAAAGTCCATGTGAGTCTCTCTTCATGCAGTCTCATCTGAGTCATCGCTACTTGCTACTTAAATGACTCCAAATTTGCATTTCGTTTTGCCGTCTGCTGACTTATTTTGAAATGAATACTAATATTTTAGTGCTTGTTGAAAAAAAAACACTGCGTGCTATGTCCAGAATTCAAAACTTTGTGTATACGAGCAGCGAAGACCCTGCGGAGCCCTCATTATATATAAAGGTCTAGGATATTGGAACAGGCAGATCCGAAACTCCCCTAATCGCAGCCTCACTGGTCGTAATTTATAGCGTTTTTTTTAATTATTTGAACAGGCCGGTCCGAATCTCTCCTTATTGCATATAGCAAAACTACATGTGTTGATTTGGTCGTTTAAGCAGGCTATTCCGAACATCGACCCATACGGAGAAGGTGATTAGGGAACTGGCCACAGCTGGCCTGAACCTCATCAGATCGCAAATACTATGTATGGCTTGTTAGGACCTAGAATTACCAACTCTCCGTCTATCATGCTCTACCCTGTCCCGTTTTTTTGACGCAGGTACGAGTTGACTTAGGGTAGGTATGAGCTGACCAAAGGTCAGGTACGAGTTTTCCCAAAAATGGGTACGAGTGGACTTAGGTACGAGTTGACTAGAAACCTACTGAAGCGTGTTCATCATTAGGCCTAAAATTAAATTATTATCATATAATAATGCTTTAAATATCTTGATGAAGTGTATAACAGCTTAAAGGGATTACAAAATGTGGGGCGAAACGACTAGGGTAAAAAAGTGGGGCGAAACGACTAGGGTTTGGGGGCGAAACGACTAGGGTGTAGGGGCGAAACGTCTAGGCATCAAATTTGGGGCGAAACGACCAGGGGCGAAACGACCAGGGGCGAACTGGTCTTGGGGCGAAACGACTTGTTACCACTTTTAAGCCCCCCCCCCCCCCCCCCCTCACGGTGGCTTAGGCTGCTGTCCGTTCTAAGGCGGTGGTTCTGTTGTTGTTGACTTTTTGTTTATTGTTACTCTCATTGTGGGAGTCTGTAATTGTTCTATGTTTTGTTGTACTTTGCTTTGTGTCCATTCTGGTGTTGCGGTCGTCTTGGTGGGGAGGAGAGAGCTGGTTGCTTTGCTTGATTTGTCTTCCCGGTGTCTCGTGGTGGTTGAGCGGCTCTTCCTCGCGGTGGCGTACGTGCGGTTGTCTGCGGTTTGTTATTGTGGTAATTCCTGATGGTAACTGGACATCTCGGCCCCTATCAAACTCGGTCCCAAACAAACTCGTCCCCTGACAAACTCGGCCCCCATAAACTCGGCCCCTAACCAACTTGGCCCCTAATATCTACTTATAATCATTAAATGTCTAAAAAATGAATATATATTATGAGTTAGTATATTTCAGATCATCTAATTACGATTTTATTTAGTGCCCTAACTCAAACCTTGCTCGTTCAGATATTATGATACTCGCAATAAACCGTAGTATAATCAAGTGGGCTTGGGACTCGCCGTCTCGATCAATTAAAACTTGCGTTTTGGGTACTCACCGAGGTACTCACACATATGTTTTATTTGAAAAAAGAACACACTTTTCAGTTACGCACTCTTATCTGGGGCCTACTATCATCCCATGCCATGAGACAATGGTACCTTATGTCCAATATGCAACCAGCGAAGGCTCAGGCGCAACTGCGCATCTAGAGCCTTTGCCATTTGCAAACATTTACATGTATTATTTTAACCATTAGCCGGCCAGTCCCGACTCATGACTGTCGTTTACTTACCTATTCTATCACTCATTTTTACAGAAATAAGCCCTTATGAGACACCACGTAATGGGGCACTCAAGCTAATTGTGTCATACCCATTAGGCTACGCATGCACAATGGGAATGAAAAATTTGAAAAAAATATATATATATAGATTAAGCACATGTACAACGAAACAATCCAGCCTCCTGAAACAAATGCACAAAATTTGGGCTGGGGCCGAGTTTGCTAGGGGCCGAGTTTGTTAGGGGCCGAGTTTGTCAGGGGCCGAGTTTGTCAGGGGCCGAGATGTCCCGGAATCTTCCTGATCATACTCACTATTTTTCATTGGTGGCAGCGGTAATTCGGTAGAGCCTGAGTCGGCCTCTGGGAGCGGTAGCGGGCTATACTTAGTTGTGGATGATTCTTGGCTCTCAGGAAATAAAAGGGCGAAGAGTGTGGTGACAGTGCCATTCCTAACAGCCTCGCTGTTGGGTTAACTCTTTAGCGACATGGTTAGACATTGTCATCTACAATGAGTTTTTAGCTCGGGGCGAGGTACCAGATGAGTGGCGACAAGCAAATGTTTCTCCGGTCTTTAAAAAAGGTGAAAAATACGATGCTGCTAACTACAGGCCGGTGTCGCTCACATGCATCTGCTGCAAAACCCTAGAGCATATTTTAGTCAGCAACATCAACAAACACTTAGCCTTAGATAGCATACTTGCTGACTGTCAGCATGGTTTCCGAAGTCAGAGGTCTTGCGAAACCCAGTTGGTCGAGTTTGTAAACGACATCATCAGCAACCTGGATGGGGCTGTGAATCGTGGGCACAAACAGACAGATTTAATCATAATGGATTTTGCTAAGGCCTTTGACAAGGTTCCACACAGGAGGCTATTACACAAATTGGAATATTATGGGATTAGAGGATCCACCCACAAGTGGATCAACTCATGGCTCTATGGGCGCACTCAACAAGTTGTTTTAGATGGCCAAGCCTCAGATCCAGTCCCAGTGCTATCCGGTGTGCCCCAGGGATCGGTCCTAGGTCCGGTCCTGTTCCTCATCTTCATAAACGATCTGCTGGATAACATCAGGTCTTCTGTTCGCCTGTTCGTAGACGATTGTGTCCTGTATAGGAATATACATTCACGTCAGGATTGTTTGACCTTGCAAGAAGACCTCACCAGCTTAGGACAGTGGGAAGCCGATTTGCAAATGAAATTTAACATAGCCAAATGTCACTCAATGAGAGTGACTCGGCATCAGCATCACAAACAAATTCTTTTCGACTACTCACTACACAATCAGACTTTGGAAAATGTTCAGTCGAAAAAATACCTTGGTATCCCCATTACAGATAACATGGTTTGGGGTCAGCATGTCTCAGAAATCTCTTCCAAAGCAACTAAGACACTTGGTTTCCTTCGCAAGAATTTGGCTTTTGCACCTAGGAGTACAAAGGAAGTTGCATACAAAACTTTGGTACGGCCTAAACTAGAGTATGCAGCACACATTTGGAACCCTCACTCGAAACTTCAGATTAATCAGATTGAGAAAGTTCAGAGGACAGCAGCCCGCTGGACCTGCAGGAGATGGCGAAACACAAATAGTGTCGGTGAAATGCTTGATGAGCTTGAATGGCCATCTCTTGGGGCCCGGAGGGACCAGTCCTCCTTGCTTCTCTTTCACAAGATTCATTGTGGAGCAGTCTCTATTGAAAAAGACAAGTATATGACCCCTGCTCACAGTTTGAAAACTACCAGGTCATCACATAGTGCTCAATACCGCAGACACCAGACATACAGTGATGCCCTGAAGAATTCCTTTTCCCCCCGAACTATTCCACATTGGAATAGTCTGCCTCCTTCTGTGGCAAATACCCAGTCCACAGAGGAGTTTAGGGCACTCCTTATTTAAACAAAAATTCAGCCAAAAGTTTTTGTGTTTTTTTTTTGTGTTGTTTTGTTTTTTTGTGTTGTTTTGTTTTTTATTTTATCAAAATTTCCAAATTCGCACTCCCTGGTGTAATGCTCATGTATGAGCGAACCAGTATAGATAGAAAGAGAAAGAAAGAAAGAGTGGTCGACTGCCGCGCAGAAGTTCTGGGTTCGAATCATGGAGGACTCAAAATATTTCCCCCTTGGAATTACTTCAAAACTCTTTCTTTCATTCTCTATATACTGCAAATCCCTCTGTCGAGTATTATCGGCAGGTTCCTAACCAACTCGGCCCCCACAAACTCGGCCCCTACCAAAGTTGGCTCCTAACCAACTCGGCCCCTTTTGTCATATGCGCAAATGGTTCCTGGACATATCGGCCCCTGACAAACTCGGCCCCTAAAAAATTTCGGCCCCTAGAAAATTCGGCCCCTAACAAGCTCAGTACCTACAAAGTAGGACTAGCAACTCGGCCCCTACCAACTCGGCCCCAACCGAAATACTATTTCATTCGTTTCAGGAGACTGCATAGTTTCATTGTACATAGGCGAGCTAATATATTTCAGATCTTGTAATATCTTCGCATAGAAGTCCAGAGCTTCGGTTAGGGGGGGGGGGGGGGGGGGGTATTCTGATATTTTCATACATACGTAGGCTCAGGCCATTATTTTGGGTTCAAAATTTTGAATTTCAATATTTTGGGGGTGTTCAGAAAAATGAATAATTTTTTGGGTATGAAGATTTTGTGGATATTTTTTTTTGGGGGGGGGGGGGTCATCACAAAATTGGACTACATTTAGGGGTCATTTCTATGCATTTTAGGGTCTTTTCTTAAGGTTAATGTACAGACAGGGGGATATTTTTGGGGTTGCTAAAACTTCAAATAGTTTTTGGGGTGCTTGAAATTCCTGATATTTTTTTTTGAGTGAATGGTAGATGCTGGGCCCGAGACTTCCTATGAAGAAAAAAATGAGAGACCCCCACCCTGGGTCCAGAGCTCTAGAAAATTACCAATGTTAAGGCCTAGTGGCTTTTAAGATTTTAAATAATCAAACACCTGTATATATGAGTGATTTTTTAAACATATAAATCCAATCCTTATTTGTTTAGGTACACAAATACAGTTGGAATACATCAGGTGAGGACCAGTACATACGGTGTCAGATCCTTCCTCTCTTCTGCTCCTAAAATGTGGACTTCCCTACCACAAAAATTCAGCGAAATAACATTGATGGCACAGTTAAGGTCACAAATTGGTACACGGAGCGGGGCATGGGGGCGTTTGGACATACTCTTTTTGTTCAAACTGTTAATGCTTATGCTTATTTTGTGTTGCTTTTAATGTTGAATCTTCAGTTTATTAGGTATAGTTTAAGTCTTTGTCAATTATTTATTTATTCTAACTTTGTGATATTCTTTTAAAAGCACTGGTGATTTTATTATGGTGCTCTCTCAATAATATTGACTATTAATATCAAGTTTAGATCAAGTTTTAGATCAAGTTTATTCAGAAATATAGCACAATAAGCCAAATTTGGCCCATGAGTACTTAATAACTTACCATACAATCTAAATACAATACAATCACAATGATCAAAATTTAATAAATTTACAGACTTAATTATATCTATAAGCTGAAGAAAAATGTTTTACTTTCAGTAATGTTTGCTACATGTATGTACATTCAACAAATAAAAGGTTTTAGGGGTCTTTTATGCAAACCAAATGTTTATTTGTCTTGATCCACATCTGAACTAAGGGTGAGGTTGACGCCGTTAAACCGGTTTAAGCCCTCCAGTAAAATATTTTACTGACCGTTCCAAGGCGGTACTTCTTTTGTGGATCTTTTATGTTTTTTCTGTCTTGTGTTTGCTATGCATTTGTGAGCGTCTGTTTACATGTGCCTCGTGGTCACCTGCTGGGGAAAGGGCTGACCTCTTGGCTCTCGTTGGTAGTGTCCAACTGTGAGTATGTCACTTTCCCATTGGTATCCTGGGTCAGGTGTGGTACTTGATTGTATCGATTCCTGATCTTGGCACCCTTACTTACTTTTAAAAATCAATGATAATATGTATGTCTTATGATGCTAATGCTTTTATGAGCTATTTAAAACTAGTTTATCCATTTTATAATCCTGTGTGTTGTACTATGTTTATTATCAACTTGCCAATCTGAACATGATCCTAGTCTATTTGCAATTCGGTCTTGACCTTTGAGAGAAAACAGGATTGTGCTATCATCTCCATATAATACGAGGATGGGATTAAAAGTAATGCCACCAGCTAATTTTCACTGCAAATGCTAGCAGGAAGACAAAATCCACGCCTTAAATGTGTTCTCCATTCTCACACCTTTCAATCGATGTATCAACTACACATTTAAACACAATATCTCGCGTGAAATTTGCTTTTGCACAAACCCTACTCATAGGCGGTTAAGCAAAATGGTTGGGAGAAGCGTTGAAAATGCCAATGAAATCAGGCCTGACATTAAGACTCGCGCATTACTCAGCAGAGGATCAACGGACATTTATGCTGACATATGTACTGTTAATGGTAGTAATTTAATGTCATTTTTTCACAGTTTGCAGACGGATTAGGAAATTCAGTACATGCGTAGGGTCTGTTACATGTGCTTCTAAATCTTGTAGATCATCATCAAAATCTGCAAGTAGTTCAAAGATTGTTAAAGAATAAATAAAATTTAGTAAAACAGACGCAAGATATACTTCTCAGCAGTTTGCGAACATGGTTGGAATTTCAAAAGCATTTGCATTGCGCTTTTGACGAAATATTTTGAAAATGAAGAAGGATAGCACTTAGTGGGCCCCACATTTGCTTAACGAGGAGCAAATATGCACGCATGTTAGGACGGCGCGCAAACTGTTGAAACGTTTTCCAAGATATGATCAGAAAGTATTTATGAATGTAGTAACAGATGATTAGCCTTGGATACTTTTTTTCGAACTGCATCGAAAAATAAGTAATCGAGTATAGCTTATCAAAATGCAAAAATGCCTTGTGTTGCCAAAGGGATGACCGGTGTAAAAAGGTTATGCATGCCATGTTTTTGTTTTACACTCCTAAGGGGGTCTTTATGCAAGTTTCTATACCCAAAGGTTCGTCAATAAATACAAGGTTTTACAGGAAAATAGTTCTCAGAAGTTGTCAAATTCTACCAGAAATCTTGACCAAAGACAGGCATATGTGGTATTTATTTGTTACATGGTGGCAATTCCTCAAATCACAAGGCTGGAAGTGTGACGTCGTTTTATGGTAAGAACATGGAGTATATGCTCTAGAACATTCACCCTATTCCCTGATAAAGTCCCCTGTGATTTTTTTCTCAAAATCTTGCTGGCAAAAATATACCTCCCACCAAAAGTTAGGTGCCCCCATATTTAATCTCCTTAGAGGTATACTCCGAAAAGACTATAAGAAAACCTCCAGGGATTTGATTGAAAGTTTGAAACTTTGTGTATCTGTGAAGGGAGGGCATATTAACAGTTTGAAATGAACGAAAATGCAATCCCACCTATAGTTGTCATTTAACATTATTGGTTGCATTACTTTTGATCCCGCCCTCGTAGCAGTCTGCAGTCTGGATCAATGCTTATCACCGTATCATTTGCATAGCGCAAGAATAAGAAAGGTCCCAAAATACTCCCTTGAAGAACACCACAAGTTACAACTGCTGAGTCTGAATTAGTTTCATCAATATTGACCAATTGATTTCTATCACCAGGATAAGATTCAAGCCATTTTGTTGATCTAATGCCCATAAGATTCAGTTTATTGCATAATATGTTCTGATCATTAGTGTCAAAAAAGCAACTGAGTTTGATCAGGAAATACCACAATCACAAATCGCAGACCAACCCATGGCACCATGAGAAAGAGCCACAGAGCACCGACTGTCACAAGACATCAGAAAGGCAGTTAAAGCAAAGCAACCAGCCTTCTCTTCCTCATCAAGATGATTGCAAAAATAGATGGACACAAAGTACTAAATAACAAAAGAAGGACCAAAAACTGAACCCCACAAACAATAAGAGCAACAATAAGCAATAAATCAACAACAACATAACCACCGCCTTAGAACAGACAGCAGCCTAATTAAGACACTATGAAGATACAAAGAAAATGGCTAATGACTCAAAGATAGTCTGGGCTAAAGAAACCCTCAAGTTTAGCTATGATAGGCCAGATATCAGGCACCAACCAACCGATTAAAGCGTTGTTTACGTCAGTACCATAATTGAGTCTGAGGGCGGACCCACTGTCGTGCAATTGGAGGAAACCATAGCTATAAATTGTGATTGGGTTTACAACCAGACATACAAATCGTCGCATGATATCCATGTTATATCTTTTTTTCTCATAACGTTTGATTATCTTTTTGAATTGATCACTAAAATTAGGTTTTCCAACAATTCTTTTGAATTTATTAACTAAATCATCATAAAATACTGGCTCCAATATGCCCTGTTCCCTGTTGCAGAAGAGTTTAAAACCAATATTGTAAGAGGGGTGCTCAAATACGAATGCAAACAGCTTCATAACTTTCTTCACATATATGCTACGACAAAATGTTATTCGTTTCATTAAAGAACTATATGCTACATTTAAACTGGCACCAGACATTACGAAAAATACAATATACTTTGAAAAATACAATTTACTTATCAAGTTATAGCTCTTTAAATGAGGGTCACTCTATACTAACAAATTCATTGCATCGAACATATAGACCAGCGTATAAATCTTCAATAAACAGGTGAAATTTCTTGATCTTCTATATAAATTATTTAGTCCGGCAGAATTTGGGCGAATTTTAGGAGGACCTGGAACTTGATTTTAAACTTTTTTTCTTTGTTGATTCTGGTAGTGCATACATTCTCCTTGAAAAATCCAAGTGATGCCACTGTGGCATCATTGAGCATTTCGATATATCCAAGATGGCGTCCAAGATGGAGGCCAATTATAGTGAAACTATTGTGTGATATGGAAAAAATGTCTCAAACTCATTTTCTACCTTAAAGTGTTAGCTATAAAGTTGAAATCTGATTGAAGACACTTAGCTTGGAACCAAATAAAAATAAAATAAGAATGCGGACAAGATGGCCGCCAAGATGGCAGTTTATTACAAAACATATGAGAGAATCTTCCCTGAAACTGGTAAAAATCCAGAGATTTGCATACAAAATCCTTGAATTACATTATCGTTGTAACACCCAATTGATGCTATTCATGCATCATTCAGAATTTGATATATTCAAGATGGCGTCCCGGATGGTAGCTGACAAGTTTTACAAACCCCTGGGAGCAGCACCCTACCTGTAGGTATGTCGGATTGATTTGTAACAGACAAGATGCCTTGCCTGATAGAGCAGCACATTACAAACACGCGTATCTGAATAAATGAACCCAGCATGCATTTCTGATGAGAGTTGCACTGTACAAACAGGCATATCTGAGAGCGGCACCGCATCAGCAGACATGTCTGATATAATGCCACAACTGTACAGGTAGCACCAAACTCCATCCATCTTTCATCTGCACTTGACTAGTAAAATGTGGCTTGCAGTGGCAGTTGACAAACAAGAATGGCCTATATTGAGGTACCACGCCAACAGGCATGGCCTATAGTGAAGAACCACACCAACAGCCAGTGCTGATAATTAGGCACCACACGAGAAGGCGTGGCATATAGTGGTCACCACACCATTAGACATGGCTGATAATGAGGCACCTCACCAGAAGGCATGGCCTATAGTGAGACAACACACCAGCAGGCATGGATGATAGTGAGGCACCAAACCAGAAGGCATGGCCTATAATGAGGCACAACTCTTGAAGGCATGGCCTATAGTGAGGTACCACACCAACAGACATGGCTGATAATGAGGCACCACACCAGAAGGCATGGCCTATAATGGGGCACCGCACCAGCTGGCACGGCTAATAGTTAGGCTTCACACCAGAGAGTATGGCCTTTAGCGAGGCATCACACCAGCAGTCACGGCTGATAGTGAGACACCATGCCAACAGATATGGCAGATAGAGAAGCACAACACCAACAGACATTCAGGATTGAGTTACAAAAGATCGGCATGATGATTGAGTGGGAACGGTCCAGCAAGTATCCATCTTGCAGCAGCATTGGCCAGTGTGCATATCTTTTCTACTTGCATCAGACCTGCAGCCCAGCCATCATTCACACAGGATCAGCAGACATATTTACCATTAAGGATGTTTGATTATGTGGCAAAGGGCCAGTACACATTTCTGAAACCAAGCAGATTTGTTCTGTAACAGCTTCACGAGACTAGCTGGCCTGTTGCAGCACCTATGTCTTTCAAATTTGCTCTTAACCAGCAGGTATATCTGTTACAGTTGCACCTGACCACCTGGCACGTCGGTTACAATTACACTCTAACAGCATGCATGTCTGTTAGAGTTGCATCTCACCAGCAGATATGTTTGAATCAGTTGCAACTGACTAGCAAGCACATCTGCAGTTGTGAGGGCTGAACCATCAGGTATACCTGTTATATTTGCCTCATATCCGCAGTTATGTCTCTATGCTCGTACCCAACCAACGTAAGCACAATTGCACCAGATCATCAGGCATGTATGTAACAGTTGCACCTGACCACAGCAATGTTTTCATAATTTGCTTACTACCCGCATGCATGACTGCTACAGTTTCATCTTATCAGCATCCATGTATATAACATTTGCACTAGACCATCAACCATGTCTGTAGCAATTGCATCCGACCATTTGCCATGTCTTTCACAGTTGCACCTAACAAGCAGTCATGTCTGTTAAACTTGCTCCTACACGAATGGATGTCTGATACACTTGCACCGGACCAGCATTCATATTTATTATAGCAATATCAAACCATCTGTACTGTCTGTTGCACTTGTACCAGACTAGTATATAATAGAAGCAAAGGTTGTTACATTTGCACCGGACCAGTAGGCCTGTATTTTAGTTACACCCAACCAGCAGTCAAGATAGTAACGAAGATCTGCAGCATGCAAATCTCTTACAAAGTTTTTATTTGTGTTGATACACTGCACTTCATAAGTAAATAGTATTTTCTCTCTTTTTTTGGTTATTTTATCCATCCACCCATATACAACTTTCCAGCTGAACATTTTTTCCGCTTATTGATTCAAAAAAGGTTTTTACTTTGAGCAAACATTCTGTCACAAAGTGTTCAGTGATATCGACCATTCAGTATACCCTGGCATTTATCTCTTCATTTTTTTACAGAATGTTTGCCCAAAGTAGGGACTTTTATGAGAACAATATTATCAGATCCAGCCAGAAGTGGTCCGGAAGGTGGTGCATGGATTGATGGATATGATTACCAGAACAAAGACAAAACACATTACCATTACGAAAAATAAGAGTCTAATTTTTTTTCAGTGCAGTCTGTCATGATAGCAAAACCCATGTGATTTCCAACCAAGTTATTGCTGCCATCTTGGACGTCATCTTGAGTATTTTACAACGCTGAAAACAACACCAACATTCCAGTCAAATTCCCCAAATACAACCACTGTTGAAAACTATCAGAGAATAGTTATTTACTGCGATTTTGATTTCAGGTTGAATTTTCCTTTAAAATGGCGGCCATCTTGGATACCATCTTAACTATTTCAACCTTTTGAACTAAACTGAATGTTTTATTTTAATCGTTTACATCATTAGGCCTCTAAACATACTTAAAATGTAAAAATTAAATTGCTTTTTATTCAGTTTGTTGGTCAGAAAGGTCTTAGGAGCCTAACTGGCGGCCATCTTTGACGCCATCTTTAATATTTCAACCCTCTGAATCAAACCAATGTTCCATTTTAATCGTTTGTATCATTTAGCCTCTACAAAATCCATTAAAATAAAATGGGGTTTTATCCAGTATGTTGGTTAAATTGGTCTTGGGAGCCTAGTTGACGGTCATTTTGGACGCCATCTTTAATATTTTAACCTTCTGAATCAAAATTTATGTTTGAATTTAACTATTTGTATCATTTAACCTCTAAACATCCATAAAAAGTCAAAATTAAATTGTTTTTCATCGAGTATGTTGGTCATATAGGTCTTAGGAGCCTAACTGACGGCCATCTTGGACGCCATCTTTAATATTTCAAAACGCTCAATGATGCCAGAATGGCATCAGTTGGATTCATCAAGAACAATGCCTGCACAACAAGAATCAACAAAGAAAAAAACTTTAAAATCAAGTTCCAGGTCATTCTGGCTTTCTACCGGACTAATTCCCATGTTTCTTTTAAAAGATTCTGTGAGAGTTACGAAAATCTGAAAGTTTTTTGTTAAATAACATCGAATCATTTTCACTAAATATTTTTTAAATAAATGGTAATCAAAACACTAGCTTTTAGTTTTGATTTAAACTTTAGACTTAAATCTCTCTTGCGCAAAGGACTTTCAGAACCTGAATTCTATGGTGACTTGGTGTATAAATTGAAGAAGATTGTTGGCTCTAATAATAACAGACTGCATGCTTGGTGGTCAACCCAATCAAGGTTGGCAACTTTGCTTTCCTAATTGCACGCCGATGGGTCAGACTTCAGACTCTATGACAGTTTCGACTTAAAGATTTATCTATTGATGCGGTGGTAGGGGCCTGATGCTTTGGCTGTTTGTCGGGCCCAACGGGGTTTACCTGTTGGATTTCTTTTGTTCCATAATACAGTTTTATTTACTGTTGAGTCCTTATATTTGCTTTATCTCCTTGTTATATCTTGATTTATATGTTCTAGGAGATGATGCATTGATAAGTTAGGGTTATTTCATGCAAATCAAATATCTATGTGTCTTGATCCATATCTGAATTAAGTTTAAGGTTGGCACGCTGTGAAATTGGTTCAATCTCTCCAGTATAATATTTTACTGACCGTTCCAAGGCGGTGCTTCTTTTGTGGATCTTTTATGTTTTTTTTTCTGTCTTGCGTTTGCTATGTCTTTGTGCGCGTCTATTTATATGTGCCTTGTGGTCACCTGCTGGGAGAGGGCTGACCTCTTGGCTCTCGTTTGTAGTGTCCTACTGTGAGTTTGTCACTTTCCCATTGGTATCCTGGGTCAGGTGTGGTACTTGATTGTATCGATTCCTGATCTTTGCACCCTTAATTACTTTGGAATTATGAAGAGATAGATAGATAGATACAAGTACTATGCGTAATGCTCCTTATATACACTAGAGACTTGTGTGTGTTGTGCTGTCGTGTCTGTTCCTTGTAACCTTGTGGTCACCTGCTGGGAAAGGGCTGACCTCTTGGTTGTCGTCTTTGTTGTGTTTTGTCACTTTCCCAAATATGTCCTGGTCCACATCAGAATAAAGGGTGAGGTTGGCGCTGTAAAACTGGTTTAAGCCCTCCAGTAAAATATTTTACTAACCGTTCCAAGGCGGTACTTCATTTGTGGATCTTTTATGTTTTTTTTCTGTCTTGTGTTTGCTATGTCTTTGTGAGCGTCTGTTTATATGTGCTTTGTGGTCACCTGCTGGGAAAGGGCTGACAAAATATTTAACAATCTCTCTCTCGAATATCTTTCTTCCCTAATTCCCCCCTACTGTCAACAATATATCAAGTTACAATCTTCGTAATGCACAGAATATTCAGACTCTAGAACTACTCAATATTTCAATTGTTTCTCTTCTATAAGAGAATGAAATAACTTGTCATTGGATGTGAGAAACAATGATTCTGTTTTCATCTTTAAGTGTAAATTGTACGCTGACGTTAAAGCCATCCCTAGATATTTCTATGCAGGTAATAGACGTGCTCAGGGGCAACACACCAGATTAGGTACAACATGTAGCTCACTTAACGATGACCTCTTTCAGAAACGTATCAATGATTCATCTCTCTGTCTCTGTGGTAATGTGGAGAATACTGATTACTACTTTTTGCATTGTCGATTTTATCGTGCACAGACAGTAGAGCTTATTCGTAAAATCTCTCAGCACACTACAGCTACTCTACAAATCCTCTTATCTGGAAATCCTTTACTGTCTTTGCCCATAAATACACTCATTTTTGAAGCAGTTCACACATATATTAATTACTGGCACGAAGCGTTTCTAATCCTAGTTATTAAAGTATACTCTGTTATTTTTTTTATTATGCCATTTTTAAAACATGTCTCAAATTCTAGCCTCCAGTCTGCTCACTTAACACTTTCTCGCTCCCTCTCTCTCTGTCTGTTTCTCTCTCTCTCTCTCTCTCTCTCTCTCTCTCTTAAAACTTTCAAACTACCTTTAGTTTTACTATAAAATGATTGTAATTTTATTGAAATGTACATTCATTTGGTGTTATTGTTTTTATCATCTTTATTTTTTTTTCAATAGGCCAACACGCCTTTGTAATAATGCCTTAAGATCAAATGATCTAGAATTATGTAGTAATTCATTACACATCATTGAGGCCCTGGAAGGCTTTTAGGGATATTGGCCAAATCTTAAAGGGATATGGGATGTTTTTGTAAATATTTAAAGGGATATGGGATACTTGGATCAATTTTAGGGACATGGTGATACAATGCTTTTTGAATTTTGACGATATTTGCCATATTTATTTTAGGGATATGGGATATTTTTCAAAATAATTAAAGGGATATGGGATACTCAGATTAATTGGATACAGTATACAATATTTATTTCATTTAAATAAATGAGAAACAGTAACAAGGTGGAGTTGTCATGATGTACTGTATTAAACATGTTTCTTTGATGTCTGCTTTTTGTGCTTTTACCATCTGAGACTGATTAAGCGCCATAACATTTGTGCAGCTGAATAATGTTAGGAGAAGAACTAGATGACTTTTAGCTTCCGTTCCAATCCTTTTGTATTGTGTTAATCTTTATGTATGTATTCAATGAAGTTGAAATAAAATATGTTTAAACTAAAAATAAGGAGCATAATCAAGGCATAGACCTACAGATAATAATGGTTAAAACTTGGAAACATATTCTAGTCCCCTTGCTTACTGATCTTGTCAACTATACAATCATTTCAGTCATATTGCAGATCCCAAGTCAGGATCTCACAAGTGAGGACCACAGGGGGGCCGTATACTCTGATATTTTCATACATACGTAGGTTTGGCCCATTTTTGGGGGGTTCGAACTTTTGAATTTCAATATTTTTGGAGCTTTCAGAAAATGAATATTTTTGGTTTTGAAGAAGTTGTGGATATTTTTTGGAGTCATCACAAAACTGGATTAGTTTTGGATCATTTCTATATATTTTAGGGCTTTGCCTTAAGGTCAAGGAACAGAATGGGAATATTTTTTGGGGTTGTTAAAATTTCAAAGATTTTTTTGGGGTATGCCTGATATTCTTTATATTTTTGGTGGGTAAATAGTAAATACTGTGTACAAACCCAGAAAAAAATTGAGAGTACCGCCCCACACCCCCTGGGTGACGACCTCCATGCAGGGTAAGGAATCATTTCGATATGCAACTGTGGAATTCTTTACCTTGGTCCAAACTGCTTGCAGACGGCAAATGTCATAGCTAGCATGGAAAGAATTAAATGCTGAAATACTTTTTTTTTTATCTTGTAACCTTTTTACTGAGTATTTGTTTTAAGACATAAGACAAATTCTATTTAAAGTCGGAGAGTATAAACAGAGATAACATTAGCTATGTATAGCTGGTTACCGACTAAACCGATTTTGTTTGTTTGATTTGATTCTTTACGTCCCATCAACAACCTTTCAGATTAAACAAGGACGAGTCTTTTGGGTTGAACCAGTACTAAGCTAGGATAAATGTGTCTTGCTCAATGACCACAACGCAGTGACGCCAGTGATGCTCGAACCCGTGGCCTCTCGGTCTCGAGTCAAGCACTCTACCACTGAGCCACTGCGATCCCATTATACTGAGTATTTTTGCAGGTACATAACAAGAGCTCTAATAGTTGGCAATCCGAATCGAAAAAAGATGCATATTTTTGGTTTTGTTGGCATTTTTGAGTACATTTGTTAGACCACTTTTAACATAATATTTAGCATGTATACAAAGCCTTAGGGGTGGATGCCAAGTCTGAATTTGCATATGAAGGCCAAAAATTAGGTCAAAGGTCATTGAGTGCAAAAATGAGAAAATATGTACTACTGTAAAACAACTTTATCTTTTTATATGTAAACATATTTCATTTCAAGCCAAATTTTGTATGCTTATAGTTATAAGTCTAAAAAACATTGAGAAAATGTTTTTTATAGCTAAATGTTCATATGTCGGCTTTAAAATGGAGTCAAAGGTCATCAAGTGCAATAATCGGAGCATTTTTACAAACTGTGTTTCTTTTTTTCTCTGGTCCAACAACAAGATGTTTTTTAAACTCTAAAAAGGGTAGAGGTCTTTCAGAAGGCTTTAATTAACAAGTTTATTATTAAAGAAACCCCTTTGGAAGCGTTCTTTTATGGATTTTACAAAGACAAACATCGTAAGTTTTGTGCAATTATGACGGAAATTCTCCCTCATTTGGGCTAAACTGAGATATATGGGCTACTTTGAGAGTTTGCTGCACCTCTCAGAAAGTAAAACTATTTTCAGTTTAGGATAGTCTAGGGGCCTTAGAAACCCATAATTTTATAACTTTTCTGTGGTAATTTTTCTATAAATCACCTGTAATCAACGTTACCCTACTGACATTGAAAATAACAGTACACACAATACAAGGCTAATGTTGATTTATTTTAATAGTATTAGTGAAACAGTTTAAGCATTAAATGATTTAACTAGACATTAAAATCATTGCATACATCTGTGAAATGTATTTCTGCCTGTCAGCGATACTTATGTTACATTTCATACTAAATTGCAGATAATGACTTTAATGGGTCAGGTGTGGTACTTGATTGTATCGATTCCTGATCTTTGCACCATTACTTACTTTTACAAATTACATGTATTAGAATAAACCATGATACCCGAACTGAAATATACATGATGTTGATCTATATTCTAATTAAAAATGTGCATTTTCATATATTTGAAGTTGTTTATAACTTTTAACTGGCAATGAAGTACAATCAAGTAAATATTAAAATATGCTAATTAGTATGTGATTAGTACCGGCTCCAGCATGTAATGCATAGCTGCTTACAGATTCATTTTTCTATTTACATTGCATTGGAATTGGCAAAATATCTTTCATAATGAAATCAAAATAATTTTATTAACAATAATGGATCTAAAATTGCTGCGTATATATTGGTGAGGTAACGTAGGTAACAAAAGATGCCTTACATAAATGGATAAAGGTGGTAAATTGTTGTTAGGCTTATATTAAATTTGGGTCTGCTCTCCCAAATTCGCTTACATATACTACACACATTTTATTCTATATAAGACTTAATTTAAAAGAGTGCCATGGGTTGGTCTGCATGGGTTGGTCTGCAATACGTGAATGTGGCTTTTCCTGGTCTTACTCAATTACTTTTTGCAATTTGCTTGACTTTTTAACATTTAAATTGCAGTTTTCAGATTTCTACAAAAGGTTCATAACGATAAACGTGCAATCTACATCATGATTTAAATATTGACTTAATATCAATATTTTACTTATAATAGCATAGCAATATTTCATACATCTAGTGGCGAGGCAGGAATTAAGGCAGGGGTAGTGCTGAGTGTCTTCTAGAGCAGGTATAGGTTTTTGAAGATTGCAAATATAAAACCAACCAAACCTTCGTAGTACAGAACCAGCATGGTTTATGTCCAAATATAAGGTGTTACATAGATCTAGTATTAGAGATTTTCCTTGTATGCTGAATTCTTTTAATTTTCACTTTTCACTGTTGACAATTACATTATAAAATTAATTTATCATCCGTCCCCATTAAAATCTTCTATGTTTTGTTGAACTAGGTTTCATATCATATTGTAATGATGATTATCTTATTATATTCTGCAGCAATTCTGAAAGAAACTATTCTGCTAGTTAATTATCTTAGACTAAGGTTGGTTGAGGCAAGGTTACCTGAGCCATGTAGCAGTCTTGTAGAACATATTTCATGGTAACAAAAACAACAAATCATTCGAACGTTAGTGATACTTTATCTTAAAGATCAGTTGACTATTTTTTCTGAAGCATAAAACAAAAACATGACGTCCAAAATTCACTAGTATGGTTTGCATCTCTGAAACTCACAGATTAAACTGAATGTTGAAAAAGTAGTGTCACACGCAGCTGATTTCTTTGTTTTTCTTATTCACAAGATAGTTTGTTTTTAGTTTTGTTTATGCACTATTTGATTTTGTCGAGCTATTTTTTACCCTAGTACACGTTTTATATATGTCCTATGAAAAGTGAGTTATGGTCTGTTTGTTGGTTTTAAAAGGTTTACTAAATTAGGTTTATTGTGATAGTCTTAAATATATGCAAACCCATCGAAAATGTGAACAACATTGCTGACAACAGCTTGCAGAAAGCATTTTAAGCATGAACTTGCTCACTCTTGTACCTATATCCTTGTAGATATTTGTGAAGACTAACACTGTTTGAAGACTGTCTTGTATATAGTGAAAGGAAAGTAGTTCAGTTTTATTTCAAGAGTAATGCCATATTAAAAATACACATTTCGAGTATGTTACCAGTTACAAGTGCTATCCAATCTGATATATTGCACTTGTGTCTACGAGCAGTAGATGTATACATTAATGTAAGTCACCGCAGTAGATGTATACATTAATGTAAGTCACCTACCCTATATGCAATCAATCCCTGTCTTAGCAAATTGTCATGGTTAACAGATAGATTCTACACTAGAACAGGCGAGTTAACTACCTTAGGATCTTATATACATCAAGCAAATCGGAGATGTTAAACCAATTGATTATGCTAGTAAATGTACATATTAGATAAACATTTCAGGACACATTTACTCTAAATACTAAGAAATGACCCCAAACTGTTGGAAAACTATGAACACAATCGAATCGTCAGGTGCTCCAATATGGTGAATGCCTGTGTTCCCAAGAAGTCACCAGACATCGGTTTAGGGGAAATTTAATTTGGAATAAAACTTGCTTTGGCATTTTACAGTTAAAAAGAATAACATAAAGAAACACATGCCAAAAACCTCATAGCATTTGATCTCTATCATCATTGCAAAAAATAATAAGCAAAATATGTTTAATACTCTGATACTTAGAATTGAATTTATCGACACTGAAACAATTACAATGTGTAAAAAGTTGCGCTATGAAAGACACAGATATTTATTTTAAGGTTTCATAAAATTAGAGGTAACCTTTAATATCATATCTATACTGCTTATACATATGGATGAATACGTTTACAAAAGCAGCTTGATTTCAAAGGAATGCTGCCTTTGAATCAACATCAATTCATTAATATGAGCAAATGAAAGGGCACCCCTACAATTAAATGTTAAAAGTTATATGGAGGATTACCCTTAATATCAGGGCTATTTCCATGATATACCCCACAAAAAGTTAACGATGTTTTCAATGGATCGTCATTATTAGAAATGTACCTGTATATTAGCTTTATGTTATGTATGTTACCATCTGCTAACAGGCCGATGTGAAGATCAATGTGAGGATATATTCCTTCCAGTATTAGGTATTTACCATATTCTATCATAGTTTCAACGCGCCTGATGTTTTATGAAATGATGCTTCGTCTTTGTGTTTTCATGAAGCTATGCTTAGTATATGCAATTAGCAGGTAGTGGCCTTGTAAAAAGTGCTTTACAATTACTCATAGATGGGAACAAACGCAACAAATGTCTGAAATGAGAAAAGGAATAAATTTTAGTCCTATAAGCATGAGATCATGGCCAAGTCCTTCATGAAAGATGTAGCTAGAGACATATACCTTTGAGAAATGACTCAATTTCAGATGATAAAATGTAGCGTAAGTAACAACTTAAACACATCGTATGTTTAAAAGGATAGGTAATTGCATAAAATGACGTATTCATACAAAGCATTAAGCAAAAGAAATTATTTCTTTAAAATGAAATGATTATTCTTAGTTGAATTACATTTTAATTGATTTTATACAGTAACGTTCTTTACATGCCTATTATGAATAATTGACCGCGGGTAACTTAGTAAATCATTGTTTTCCAAACATGATAGACACACAACTAGCAGGATAGCAATAAAAACTTCTTCCATTAGGATAGAAGGGAACTTAAAATTTGAATTTTGCCCCTATATACATAAACTATTGCTACATTTTACCGATTTTGCACTTAAATGACCTTTGATCCAAACACACATCATGCCTTGATGATGCTGTTTGTTTATATAGCATGGCTGTATTATCCAAAAGAGATTTTGCATTACTTTTAATCATAATTTTGGATAGCTAATTGATAAAAATGCTAAAATCTGACGTATATACAAGAATTTGCACTCAGTTGACCTTTGACCTAATTCCGGGACTTTGGGGCATTTCCAGACTTGGCATCCACCCCTATCCTTCTAAAAACACATCAAGATACACTTTGAGCATGGATGCCAAAATGTACTAAAAAATGCCAACAGATTTTTTTTCAGGCTCTGGATGGCCAACTATAAGTGATTTATTTATTCACCATATCTACATTAATTGCTGGTTCCCAGTCTACAGGTGGTCAGTAATGTAAATACAGGTAACCAGAGTTCCAGGTATGGGGGGGGGGGGTACTGGTTACCTGTTTATCCATTACTGACCACCTGTAAACCGGTAACCAGCAATTAATGTAGATATGGTGAATTTATTTTAGAAAATTATCTGTAAAACATCAAACGGAGACTCGAAAGGAGAAAATGACCTTTATTAGCTCACGGATCCTTTATTTCAAGAACGATCTTTCTTTTTAATCAAAGTGGTCCATATTCCATATTCGCCTTGGTCATATATTTTTAAGACGGTCCCTTTAATTTTTTACCTTTCAACCAAGTACACCAATCAAAACGACCGTCTTAAGATTCACCTTGGTCACAGTTATCTCCCTTGTATACAGGTGAATCAATCGATAAACTCGATCTCCTTCGGTTGTTTTCCTCATAATTCCAAGTCAACAAATATGGCGTACAGGATGAATTTCTGTGTCAAGTTAATTGTGTTTTCATACGTTATTTTCTGTGCTCAGAGACACAGTTTCGCTTTAAAAGGTATGGCCTTTATCGTTTTAGTGTTTATTCGGTAAAATGGAATTTCTATAAATCGCTTTTGGAGTGTTATTTAAAAGTGGAAGTTTGCTCACCTGTGCTGTCACAAAATGCGTCAAATGTTTGCTCATTTTTGTGGTTTGACACATTTTGGATTAATGTTTGGACGGTCTGACGATGGCTGTAGGATGACAGACTGGATGAGTATTTTGCTTTTGTTTAAGACCTACACAGGCCAACTCTGACATAGTGTTAGTTGTGTTTGTGGTTCTTTTAGTTTCTCAGTTTATGTAATGTCCTAAGGCAACGGCCATCCAGTTAGATTTATCCCGCGATCTACTTCTCTGGGGCCACATCTGTTTAAGTTTATGCAAGATAGGGTGACTCACATGAACTTTTTAGAGTTTGGCCAGTATAGATGATTTACTTTAGTGACAGTGCTATTCCTAACAGCCTCGCTGTTTAGTTAACTCTTTGGAGACATGGTTAGAGTGGTCGACTGTCACATAGGAGATCTGAGTTTGAATCCTGTCATAGGAGATCTGAGTTTGAATCCTGTCAGACCCAAAGATTTCCTCTTGGAATTGCTTCAATGGTGTCAGAAGTAATTCGGTAGTGCCCAAGTCGGCAAAAAAGATTTTTCCCTTGGAATTACTTTATTATCAAACACCACGTCACAAATTTATCGATATTGTCCTGCACACTGCGGTCTTTACCGGAATGCAAGTAACTACTTCCGGTTGGAAGAAACTGTTGTTTGCCTGTACTGGACACTGAAACGGCATATTTTTATAGTGAGTTAGATTAGAGCAGATTAATTTCATAGATTTGAAAAAAAGTAATTCCAAGAACTGGGGCCCTATTCAGGGGTGTAAAATTATAATTTTACTCACTCGCCCTGCAGGACTAGTAGGTGAAAAAGCTACTCGCCTTTATGACATTATCACTCCCCTTACAGGACCAATAAACATTTACTCTTTTTCACAGTTTTTGTGCATGTTTACACAGTTTAAAGTACAGATGTATTTTGAAATTGTTTATTTTATCATAGTCTTTCTGTGACACGCTCAGACTCATTATCTCCTCCCCCTATTTCCTTCCCTAAAGCGATCTAATGTCTCACTGTGGCATTCTATTTTGTCAGCAAACGTGGTAGTACTAACGACCTGTGTTGATAAAAACAATAAGGCGGTGTTAAATGTCTGAATTGGCCCACCATTTTATACAACCTCCATTGTCAAACTCTACATATAGAAGAGGCTCCATGAATAATTTTTTCTTTAAGGCAGCTGCTGGGGAGTTAACCGTAACCAGTCTAAAAATGCATGTGCGTAGTTCTAACAGTCTGATATAATCCTCTGGTTCATGAGGTGGATGATCAATGATCTGTGTTTTTTTACTTTTGTTATGTCTCTGCTAAAGGGTAAATACATTTTACGTCAGAAAATGCACTCACCCGTAAGGACGAGCTTGGCAGGTATTCTACTCGCCCAAGCCTTAGTTTACTTGCCAATGCGAACCGGCAAGCGGAATTTTACACCCTGCCCATTGTTTAATCATCATTCTATCAAATAATGTGTACATGTATTTACACATATTTTATCATTCTTTAACAAAAATAACAGTGATTGAAACTGCTGTCATCAGACCAGTACATTGGAGCAGGCGCCCGTCAGAAACTAATATAAATTAAACTAATAAAATTCATTTGTTTTTTGCAAGCAGAGCTCTCGGAAACGCAGAATTACGCGTATTGGTACGCACGTTTTTTCCCTGGGACGCATGTTTTTCACTAGGCAGGAGTTCAGCGTACGCATGTTTTTTTAGTCGGCACGCGATAAAAATCCAGTAGCTGACAGATAAATAAACATCGGGGGATCAAAACCCTCTGATATTATCGATCGGGACATGCTCTTCGAGTGCGGGTGACCAATCATATGAGTATCAATTCTGACAGGTGATTGACAGGATTACCGATGCAGGACAGTGTGATTATTACGAGGTGGTTATTAAAGTAATTAAGCAAGGATTATCAGATAATTGTTTGAAACAGATGCGCTACCGATTTACCGTTAATTAAAGGGAGAAAAACTAATAGGGTATTGTAAACAACATCGGACTACCGAATTCGACTGATTAGGGATGAAAGAGAAAACATATTTAATTGCACTCGTTTCCAATTTGAGCAACATAAACATGGAGAAAAAATAATAAGTTTACGGATTTGCATTTTGTCATTCGTTCATTGCTACGGCAAACAAGAGTCTGAGAATTGTTGGGGAAAAACGGTACAGCGGTAAGCTGTATACGGTAACGTCTGACTGACAAAGTTGCAAATGAAGCTACACTACAAGCCGTGCGTCGGTTCAAGCCGATTGTCTAGATGAATAAACATGAACGAATCACTTTCAGCATTCTAAATGTTAAATGGCTAAGTAATGTCAGTCTATTCATTGCAATCGCCGTAGACACTAGGGAGATGCGTTTTTATAAGAAAAAAGACTTCCATCTGCATAAGATTATACAAAACAGAGGACTGCTGTCTGTCTGTCTGCCTGCCTGTCTGTCTGTCTTGTTAATAAATAAAACAAGTACAAACAGTTTAATCTTTTATTTTGATAAGGCCAAACAAAAAAATGTGTGTTGAGGTTACATGAAAAAATATAGCAAAATATTTTGTTTTGTTAGTAGGAACAATCCATTAATGCTTAAAGGGTAAAAATCAGTCAATCTAAAAATTATTCAAATGTATCACTTCCGGCTAGAATGGAAAAGATATACGGTATGCACAAATTGGTGGGACTCCAACTTTTTTGAGTGGGACTCCCACTTTTTCAAGTGGGACTCCTACTTTTTGCCAGATGGGAGTCCTGAACTCCTGTTTTGAAAATCCTAGTGAGAGCTCTGGCAAGAAATATATTGAGAATCAATGTCCAACACCCATTTGTCATATCCAAGTATCCATTTGTCATATCCAAGTCAAAACCTAGAGCTAAAATATCATTTAAGATGCCTTTTTCTCAGGTAAATGTTGGCTCGGCTCAATGGAAATTGTATGGCACTATTAATTTATTGCCAACCATGCAGATAAAAAGTCACATAGTCAAAATTGTTATCACCTGATGAAAACAATAACATTGGAAAGTCTATTGAATGTTTCAAGAAAACTAAAAACAGGTTGGAGTGTCAACTTGGCCAGTGGTCAGTACTTGTTTAGCAGTCGATACTGGTTGTTAATGGTGCTTGCAAAACAGTTCAAGAAATTTCTTTCATTGTTCAAGAACAAGGTTCAAGAACTGCTCTTAAAGTGTTCAAGAACTTATGAAAGTAAAATTGGACAAATTTTAAGAAAAAGTATTCTTGATAGTTTCTTAAAACTGTTCTTGAACAGTTCACAGATGTAGTTATAGAACAGTTCAAGAACACTTCAGGAACATTTGCTCTTGAAACTGTTCTTGAATACTACAAGAACATTCGCTTTTGAACTGTTCAAGAACAGTAGATCTTGAAACTATTCTTGAACAGTAGGTCTTGAACACTTCTGGAACATTTTCTCTTGGAACTGTTCTTGAATGATTCAAGAACATTAGCTCTTGAACTGTTCAAGAACAGTAGGTCTTGAAACTGTTCTTGAATAATTCAAGAATGCTAGGTCTTGATACTGTTCAAGAACAGTAGGTTTTGAAACTGTTCATTGATTACTTCAAGAACATAACCTGCAGAGCTCTCACTAGGATTTTGAAAACAGGACTTCAGAACTCCCATTTGGCAAAAAGTGGGCGTCCCACTTCAAAGAGTTGGAGTCCCACCAATTTGTGCGTACTGTATATCATTCCCATTTTCGCTAGAAGTGATACATTTTAATAACCCTTCAAGTACTAATGGATTCTTCCCTCTGTTTTGATGCAATGAACTTGGGATGGTCCCTTGTATAATGTGAGGAACCAACAGTTATAATTTAACTAGAATGCGCAGTTGATGGGGCCCCATCGCAAATCCCTATGCTCAAGTTTTTACCTCCAGTAAGGGAGCCCAGTGGAAGAGTGCTTGACTTGAGACCGAGGGGCCGTGGGTTCTAGCCTCACCGGCATTACTGCCTTGTGGTCCTTAAGCAAGACACATTTATCCTAGCTTAGTACTGGTTCAACCCAGGAAGACCCGTCCCTGTTTAACTGAAAGATTGCTGATGGGACGTAAAGAATCAAATCAAAATTTACCCCAGCACCCCCAAATCCCACCCCTGGGGCATGACTCAGGCAAAATTATGAAAAATTCATTTGATGTGTTTCATAGTATATGTATCTTTTATTTGTGAGAACACACACACACAGTTTGGTAAATAAAATCTTTGAAATTGTCTTTGCAATTGAAATTTTATGATATTTGAACTTTTGACCTCACACCAAGGTCACCAGTTTGACCATAGGGTGAAAATTTTACTTGCATTCTGTTAAAAATTGACCCCCCCTGCGCACCCCCACTGCCCCCCCCCCCCCCCCCATGCACACAAGTCCCACCCTTTGGGCATGACCCAGGCTTCAGAACATAAATCCTTTTTAGTATGTTTTAGAACTTTTATTTGTTTGAACGCACACAAGTTTGGTATAAAAATCTTTGAAATTGACTTTGTTATTGAAATTTAATGATATTTGACATTTTGACCCCTCCCCAGGCGGTAGAACAAATTTATTTTGCTGTTGCATGCCCCATTCATGGCATCCATGTGAGTAACTCACACACAAAATTTTGATGGATTTCAGACAGAGGTGATAACAATATCCCCTTTCGCTATTGTGATCGGTTGTCTTCGTGGCTGCGCCGTCCAATAACTTTTTCTTTAAACTACATCTTCTCCTGAACCACTAGTCTAAATTTCAAATAACTTCACATGAATGTTCCCCATGGTTCCCTCTTTGAAAATTGCATAAATGGTTCCACTCCCACAAATAGGAGGGCTGCCTGAGCTCTAGACAAGAAGTCTGGTCAAAATTCAAAATAATTTCACAGAATTGTTCCTCATAATTCCCCAGATACCAAAATTGCGCAAATGGTTCAGCTCCTTTGAACAAATTGGCATCCAGAGCTCTAGATTAGAAATGTCTTTAACATCATCTCCTCCTGAACCACTGGTCCTTTTATTGAAATTTTGACTGGCTGCCCCTTAGAATACCAAACAAATCATTCCAGGCTTATTGTATGGGATATTCCGTCAAAATGAAAGGTTTAATAGGTTAAGGAAATCACCATCAGCTCAGGGACTTTTCTGCCATACTGAAGTGTGGGACAGGGGCCTGTTGAATTTTGGGGAAAGCATTTGAACAATCAAAATTGGGAAAACTTAATGCAGTCTAAATAACAGTCTTAGAGAACGATCATCTGGATGTCCATTTTGAATTGCATAAAGCGCCACCTACAAACAACAGACGGCAATGTCAAATTTTGCTGCTTTTTCAAAAATAACAAATAAGGCATGGTATTTCATGAGAATCGTCTGCTGGCAGACGATTCTTATTCAATATCATACCTTATTTCTTTCGAAAATTAGGAAAGATGTCACAAAATTTGTCATCTACTGCAGTCGTGATTGGCGCTTTTAGGGATAAAAACGATGACAAATTGAGTAAAGCTGTAACATGTTTTTTCTTCATAATTTGCTCATAGAATTTTGCATAAAATGTGTGTAAATGAAACACCTGTAACTTTTGTCCGGTTTTCATGAAATTTTCAACAAAATGTAGAACTATAAGAAATTGGAAATGTTATTATTACCGTTTTAAATTTTGCTCTTTTTTAAATTTCGGAAGGGGTCAAATGAGGCCTTGGAAAATCCCTGCAGGTTGTGTCATCGGGAGGTGAGGGGACACAAGAGATAAATGTAGTTCGGACGAAATGCAAAGTCAATTTTTTATCATCTTGATGAAATAGTTGTGCGTCTTTAAATTTCAAGGGGTTTGGTTTTTAGAACTAAAGCCTGTTTTTCCATGTCATTGTTCGAATCTTGAGGAAGCTTATATTAAAATACTGAGAGACGCCTGTGACAGTATTTATACATTCTGAATATTGATTCCTGTGCCTATAGATTGTGTTGGTCACATGAAGTAAGGTAGTCATTCTGTCACAAAGAAATCTAATGAATTACGTGAATGGCTTCTAAAAAAGGAATAATTGTAAAATATATACTTAACGTAACATGCTAAAAGAACACTTATATTGTGCACATCTTTATTTTCAACAGAAAAGGAGATGGCCTGTTTACCGATATATGCCATATTAAGCTCACCTGAGCCGAGGGAATTTGTGATCTCCGTCGTCCTTAAACTTTTTCTTAAAACGGTCCAAATTTGATTAATTTCACATGAATGTTCACCATTATGCCCTCTACCATAATGGCATAAATGTTTTCGGTCCACTGAACATAAGAACTGCCAGAGCTCCAGATAAGAAAGCTTATAAAAAATCTCCTGAAACTATGGTCCAAATTCTCAAAATAATTTCACAGAAATAATCCTCATGATGCCCTCTACCAAAATTGCTCAAATGGTTCTGCTCCGCTGAACAGAATTGTGCCAGAGCTCTGGATAAGAAATATCTTTAAGCAACAATTCCTGTTGAACCACTGATCCAAATTCAAAATAATTTCACAGAAATGTTTCTCCTAATTAATGCCCGATAATAGTATGATTGCACACTTGATTTTGCTCTGTCAAACAAAGAGTCCGCCAGAACTCTAGATAAGAAATAATTTTAAAAGATATCTCCATGGTCCAAATTCAAAATAATTTCAAAGGATTATTCCTCATAAAGCCCTCTACCAAAACTGCACAAACGGTTCTGCTCTGTCGAACAAAAGGGCTGCCAGAACACTAGATAATAAATATCTTTAAACTGCATCTCCTCATGAATCACTTGTCCAAATTCACTCTTGTTTTGTAATACTTTCCTCCCAATTATCTCACAGGATTCCAGTGATAAGTGATTAGAATGTACATGTACAGTTCAATCCCTATGTATAATTCACTTCATTATAACACAGATTTGGATATAAAATCATAGATGGTCATGTTAATTGTGGCTCCAAAAATTTTACTGTGGAATTTTAAGAAATTATATACTGAGGGACTTTAGAAATGCAGCATTTTACATTCACAGTCTCTTCTGCATGGTTGATTTGAAGATGTTTTCTTTATCATTTTTTATCCTCTTGCACAATAGACCATGATTTCGATTTGCTGAGGTGGTAGCCAGATGTCCTAACTAATGGAAAGGCTTCAGAAATAATTGTTCTCGCAGCATTTCTTTGCTAACACCAGTCTTAAATTTTCAAACAGCAATAAAAGAGGGTGACATTCACGCATGTCGTGATACTTTTGTCATTTATGCAACTGATTAAGGAGTATCTGTTGGCAATAAAACAATTACGTCAAAAAGCAATGATGTCATGTAGACGAAATGTCACCGTTGCCAGAGGCCTAAAACTTCATGATTTGATTTTGTCTTTCCTTTTGCTTTTGAGTTCAAATTTTTTTTTTGTCATTCATTATGGAAGGTATTGGTACTCTGTGACTTTTTGAATGTGAGTTGCCTCAGAATTATGGCCACGTCACGGCAATCATAATTAAGCAACAGCCTTTAGATTTTTTATTGAATGCAAGCTAAATGACGGAAGTTGTCATATTCATTTTTCACATGATGAAAATATTCAATTTTCGACATAAATTAGCATTTAAGCAGGTGGTGCGTTTCTAAAGTCCATCAGTATATGAAAATGAGTCATTTTATGAACCACCGTTTTATGGTAATTTATCTAAACCAATGCCTGTGGCCACTATGTAGTAATAATTAAATGCTTAATCTGCTTTCTAAATGTTTGATTGAGTTAACATTTTACATCACAGTCAACAATTTTCATGCATGTTGGGATTGTCTCCTTTGTTGAACCAGTACTATGCAATGGGGTTGCAGTCACAGTCTTGTTCAAGGATATAACACTACACTAATCGAAAGTTCTAACAGATCAGTCTTAAAAATCAGTTATCTAGAAAACTACATATTTTTGACTAACAAAATTTTTAACACAAAGTACATGAACAAACTTATTTCTTTGTTAATGTTTGTTCCTGAAATGACATTTTCTATTACCCTATCTAACCGGTTCTAACGAATTTCATTTATAAACCTCGAATATTGCCTGCTTGAAAAAAATACAAGTTATTTGTTAGAACTTTCGATAAGTGTATTTTGATAGTGGAATTTGAACCCGAAACCTCTTGGATGGAGCTATGGTGGTCCAGTTGTTGAACTTGTCAGTCAGCATGCTTGTAATACTTGCATATTGTCAGGGAGGCATTGTAGTGTGGACCCAATTGACCTTGGCATCATTGTGACAGTTCATTGTGACTGCATAGTCCAAGATGAGTAGTGTTTTTGTGTATTTACACAATAGAAAACACAATAAAACTGTGGCTATGCAATTAAATACATTGCAGTGCCAACAGAAAGCTGAAAACAAAGTGGGTACATAATGCAAAAAGATTCAAAGCCGCCTGCGGGTATATAATTTTGAAAAAATATTTCCTGGCATCCACAGTGTGCTGAAGTTAATTTTTTTTTCTTATTTCTCAATCAAAACATATGTTGTGGGTACTCAAAAGAACCATCTCAGTGAGTTCTTTTGAGCTCACAAAACGTATGTTAAAACTGATGGGTAAGAAAATATTAACAATTTTACACGCAAAAATTTTGTTCATCAGATCTAAACCTACATGTACATGTATGTTGAAATGATAAGAAAATTAGTAATGCAATAAATGCCAGAACATTTTAAAACTGTTTTATAACATTACTGTAGAGTGTTGTGTAAACTTTTTAAAAAGCAAATCTTATTAAAGTTTTGTGTGCACTGAGGGCTCATCGAAAACAATTGGGTTAAAATCAAAGAATACTTTTTCCTCAAACGCAGTGAGCTGATTCAAAATTAATGAATTACCATATTTGGCTTGCAAAGGATTCAATTATTTGCTAATAAATTCAATTTCGATGTTTAATGGCATCATAAAAGTGCATTCTGTAAAGATTAGCCTCAATTTCAAGTCCTAACTGCAGCAGAGAGCGTTAAAATTGCATCAGGGCTTTCACTAACTGTTGATTTGCAGTCCTGAACTCTCATTTGTGGTGCTGGGACTCTTATTTTTTAAAGGAGGCTATATTTATAGTATTCTTTTGTTTTTGGGACTCTGACTTTTTGGCAAAGAGGGCTCTGGGACTCTTGATCACTCCTGTTTTCAAAATCCTAGCAGGGACCAAGCTGGCCTAGAATTTTAGGGAGAAGTGACTTCTCCCTGCAGGAAAATTAGGGAGAAGTGACAGTCAGATAGGGAGAAGTTATAGCGCAAAATTACGGCATTTTCTGTCGATTTAGAAGCAAATTAGCCATTTCACATACTATTGCCATTTAATGGAAGGAGAAACATGATGCAGTGGTAGTAAATTGTCTGATAATGTCACCACAGCTTGCATTTGTGTGCATTTGTGTGGTGACAGAATGAAAATGAGTCTCCCTAAAAAAAAAAAAAAAAAATTTTCTTTTTTTTTTTAGGGAGACTCCCACTTCTCTCTGGGTCCCATTTAGGGCGAAATTTCGGCCCATAGGGCGACTATTTGTCCAAGTCGCCCCCTAGCTTGGTCCCTGCCTAGTGAGAGCTCTGTTGCATGTCTTTTTTTCTGGCATAATTTACATTTATACTAATCAATCTGGATACTAGCAAACAGGTACTTTGGGAAACAGCGAAGACCCAGTTAAAATGCTGCATAAGATGGCATTTCATCAGCTCTCCAGGCACTGGCTTTACCAGATTGGACTGTTTTCTAATCTGGCCTGTCACAAATGGAGACAAATTTACCAAAAATGCTTACTCGAAGACAATTAGTAAACATGCTACTTGTAGAGTATTCTAAAAAGAGAAGCCCATAAAAATGCAAAAGGCTTGCACTTGTCCAGAATCAGCAATTATTGAACGGCACATATTACATTAGCGACCAATGCCAAATTTATTTACCCCATTATAGCACTTTAGTTACCATGGCCATTTACATGATTATTTGATTTTTTCTTATTTTTGAGTCAAATGATGTGTTATGGGTGTTCATTGGAATTGCCTCATCGAGGCAATTCCAATGAATGCCCATAATACATATTTCAGTGCAACAGTATAGAGAATATTTTTTCTGCAACAATTATGACAACGAATATTTATTCAGGAACAATTCGATTAGGGAGAAGTAGAGCTATGCATAACAGAATTGATAGAGACAGAGAGTACAAAACTCAATTGAAGGAACAAATCACACATAAAGATTTTGTCATGAAACGGAGACGAATCAATCATAATGGCGGAGAATTCTGTCTAATTGAATCCCACACACAGATTAGGTCATGTCAGGTCACCTGAGAGGAATAAATCCCCAAGCTGAGGACCCCAAGCTACTAACTAAGTTGTTGAAATGTGGTAATGATCAATTAGCGAATGTCCCAATTGCAACTTTTTTCATGACCGTTTCATTATTGCATTTTTATGTATGCTTCGGACATAATGTCTTGTTATTGCATTTTTATGTCAGCTACTGTCATAGTGACCATTTTTGTCACAAGAGAGATATTGTGTGGCAATTTCCCAGTGTAGGTTCCTAATGTATGCCCATGCAATATCATACAAGCCTCATCTACAGTGCATATGCACTAGTCATTATGTCTCCCCCCTTCAGGGTCTGGAGACATATTGTTTTTCCCCGGGCGTCCGTCTGTCTGTCTGTCACAAATCGTGTCCGCTCTATAACTTGAAAAACGCTTAAGCTCTATTTATGAAACTTTATACAAATATCAATCAGCATGAGATGACGTGCAGAGTGCAAGAATGGTAACTCTGCCTTTTATACTTTTTGAGTTATTTCCCTTTGAACTTTGTGCATCACAAAAATCTTGTCCGTTTTATAACTTGAAAACCGCCTAAGCTATATTCACAAAACTTTATACAAATATCAATCATGAAATGACTAGAATTTCCGTTAGAAATTGTATTTAATGTTTCTATTTGAAATTGTATTTAATGACTCATGCTTTTGACGTCAAAAGGGTGGAGACATCTGTTTTTTCGTATAAAAACAATTCTAGTTTGATTTGTACCCCCCCCCCCCCCCCCCCCCCCCCAAATGTCTGATCTAGCCATGATCTAAACTGTATGACTTTAGATGAGCCCAATATCTTTAAACTGGTTTATACTTTGGGGATGACTGTTCATGACATTTGTTAACAGATCAAGCCCGCTAAAATGGAGGGTGTGTGTTGGTTTGGGGCAGTGGGGTCTTCTGTTGACTCAATATTTCTTGCTTCATCCTATTGCCAGTTACTGACAGTTGCCCTACTTGAATGAGCTGTAGTCAGGGAGATTGAAGGTTTGAACTGTTCACGATCAGTTTAAGCATGTACATTTTTCATGTCAGGCTTTAAAAAAATCCAGTTTTTAGCAGTGTATAGACTATTATGCAGTAATTTCATATGAGTCTTCCTGGTTTGAAAAAGTACCCATTTAGGATTAACCAGTATACGAAGGGCTAATGTGATAGACAAACAGACAAATTAATAAAACAACAGACAATCATTTAAGTCACAAATTTCGTCATGCTAAAGGAAATTGCATGTCAAGAAGGCGTGTATTCTGGGATTGTTCTTTAGACTATTGACCAGCGGCAATGAAGAGCTGCTCTTGATTGAAAAGTTGTACAAAGATATTATTCCATTAGCATTCATTATCCATTAATGATTTGCACTGGACTTGTAACCCAAGAAAACGGGCCTCCAGATAAGAGTGTGGCATTGAAAATTAGTTGTTCTTCTTCTCAACTAAAACATATGTTGTGGGTGCTCAAAAGAACCGATTTAATGAGACTGTTCTTTTGAGCACCCAAAACATATGTTTTAATTGGTGGACAAGAAAATAATTACAATTTTATGCTCATTTTGAAGCAAATTTTGCTTAAACGGTCTTGTAACACAAGAAAAGATGGCATTATCCAGAATGTAAAATTTCTTTCTCAAAAGAAATATATGTTGTGGATACTCATTTATGGCATTTCTTTGAGATGCTACCATTGAGCACTTCAACAACTGTTTCTAAGAAGAAATCATGTAGATAATGTCATTTTTATCTGAAACAGTAACTCTTTTCTTGGGCCTTTTGTTTGTACCCAGATCAGGTCCGACAGAAACCGTTTGACACCTTGATAGTGTTCCTGAAAGAATTTTTCGAAAACTTTAATTTTGAAAAAAGTTAGTAGACGACAACAAAAGCATGAAAAATTACTCAGCATCATGCAAAGATAAGTTCCTCATTTACAGCCATAAATTGTTTTATGTTATGTGAGTTTTTATGTACCCTTTCAATGAGTTAAGACACATGTATAAGATCATTTTATGTGAACGACACCACTTTTGCAAATGCGCAGCCTCATTCAGCTTTCAGGGTTTATTTTGGCCTTGAGAAAACCTGTCTTTGGGGGTTTTCCAACAACGAAGGTGCAGACTAGCCTGTGCATCCACATAGTCTGATCAGTGCCTTTGTTATTTGCTTTCTAGCTCTAGTCTCTGTAGATGAGCAGGCTGGTTCAGGTATAACCTGGTTGCAAACCCCGAAGACAGGCCATGGGAGGATCCAGAGGGTATAGGGACAGGGGGTCAGGACCCCACTGAAAAATCACAAAAATATAGGGTTTGTTTGCAATACTGGTCCGGATCCCCTGAAAGATCACAAAGCTATCAAGCCAGCATTCAATGTTGGGCCAACATCTGCCTGCCAGCCAAACGCCATTTCAATGGTGTTTCGCAGGTTTGGCTGATGATGGCCCAATTAAAGCGGTATTTTGATCCTCTAATTTCCCTCCCCCCCCCCCCCCCCCCTAACAACTAAAAAAACAACAAAAAAAAACTTATCAAATTTCAACCCCCTGTGACAAAACTTTCTGGATCCGCGCATGCAGGTATAATAATAAATAAATCGAGCGTCCGTGCCGATTTATAAGGCAGCCCCTTATATCTTTGACAGTTCATGTGATCCTTTTTAAAAGGTATGTCATTTAAAACTTTTGACTGTTTTTAGTGGTGACTTTTGTAATCTGTTGGTATTTTCTATGCCAGAAGTTTTGATCCTGATGCCCGACAAATTGTCTTGCCCACACCCTTATATTGGAGAACCCCCTAAATGAGTACTTTTGCAAACAGTGAAGACCCAGATGAAATGCAGCATAATGCTCAGCTTAATAAGATTTATGCGAGTTAAGTGATATAGTGGATACACTGATACAGTGCCAGAGTTATGCCTAAAATGTGATTTTTTCCTGAAAAAAAGGATGAAAGGCATTTTTATTTATGTTCTGGGGTATATGCTTACTTTAGATAAAATGCAAACTAGACTTCAGTCGATGGTACACCATCACAAATACCTGCTTTTGAGCTAACCAAAGCATCTGCAAGGTTTGAAGTTGCTTCGTCCAACCGTTTTGGTTTTGGAGGAGATGCATTTACAAGAAAGTACATTATTTCACTTTTGAACTTGACCTTAGGTCAAGGACAAACACGAAACGTTGCCCAGTATCCTCAACATCATATGACCTATGCACCTGCAAAGTTTGAAGCTGCTATGTCCAACAGTTTCGGAGGAAATGCATTTACAAGAAATATTTGACCCAAGGTCAAGGTCACATGAAGCATTGCCTTTACATCATGTGACCTATGTATCTGCAAAGTTTGAAGTTGCTACGACCAATGGTTAAGGAGATGCATTACCAGGAAAATACATTATTTGAACTTGACCACAAGGTCAAGGGGTGAAGGTCACACAAAATGTTGCCCAGTAACTTAGGTCAAGGACAAACACGAAACGTTGCCCAGTATCCTCTACATCATATGACCTATGCACCTGTAAAGTTTGAAGCTGCTATGTCCTACAGTTTTGGAGGAAATGCATTTACAAGAAATATTTGACCCAAGGTCAAGGTCACATAAAGCCTTGCCCTTACATCATGTGACCTATGTACCTGCAAAGTTTGAAGTTGCAACGGCCAATGGTAAAGGAGATGCATTACCAAGAAAATACATTATTTGAACTTGACCACAAGGTCAAGGGGTGAAGGTCACACAAAATGTTGCCCAGTACCCTCGACTTCTTGTGACCTATGCACCAGCAAAGTTTGATGTTGCTACATCCCATGGTTAAAGAGAAGATGCATTTACAAGAAAATTCAATATTTAACCTTGACCTTGGTGTCAAGGACACATGAACTGTTGCCCAGTAGCCTCAACATAATGTGACCTATGCACCAGCAAAGTTTGATATTGCTACAGCCCAAGGTTAAGGAGAAGATGCGTTTACAGTAAAATACATTATTTGACCTTGACCTTTGGGACAAGGTCACACAAAATGTTGCCCAGTACCCTCTACATAATTTGACCTATCCAGCTACAAAGTTTGAAGTTACTACGTCAAAAGGTTTAGGAGGAGATGCATTTACAAGAAAATTCAATATTTGACTTTTGACCTTGACCTTGGTGTCAAGGTCACACGAAATGTTGCCCAGTACCCTTTACATCATGTGACCTATTCAGCTACAAAATTTGAAGTTGCTACGTCTTACCGTTTAGGAGGAGATACATTTACAAAAAATACATTTTTTGACCTTGGGGTCAAGGTCACACAAAATGTTGCCCAGTATCCTCCACATCATGTGACCTATTCAACTACAAAGTTTGAAGTTGCAAGAAAATTCAATATTTGAATTTTGACCTTGACCTTGGTGTCAAGGTCACACGAAATGTTGCCCAGTACCCTTTACATCATGTGACCTATTCAGCTACAAAGTTTGAAGTTGCTACGTCTTACCGTTTAGGAGGAGATACATTTACAAAAAATACATTTTTTGACCTTGGGGTCAAGGTCACACAAAATGTTGCCCAGTATCCTCCACATCATGTGACCTATTCAACTACAAAGTTTGAAGTTGCTACCTTTAACAGTTTAGGAGGAGATACATTTACAAGATACATGACTGACAGACAGACAGACAGACAGACAGACGACGGACCAAGTTTGACAGGAAATTAATATACATTTTTTTCTATAAAAATCAGTACTTTAATATGCAAAAGTTCGAAATCTGAGGGCAGAGCATTTTGAAAGTTAAAGCAGCCAAAGAGTTAACACATATTGTTTTGGCCAATTGTAAATGACAAATGTAATTTAATGTGTGAAATGTTCTAATTAATTAAACTTGTTAATTTAATTGATAAATATTTATAAGTGTTGTTAGTTAAGTTAGATTTATTCATATTATATAATAGATTAAGGCATAAAATTAATTATCTTGTGGATAAGAATAATTAAGACATTGATCAAACCGTCAATAGAAGGAATATTTTTTCAGAAAAATCTTGTCGTGAAGGGGCTTGACCTAAAATTACTTTCAACATTTTTTCAATTATAACATGTATAATGAGGAACGCCTAGGGTTAAGTAGCTTACAGTGGTAATGATCTTTGGCTTGATATTGCAGATCTGTCTGCAACAAGCTTGGTCAACAGCCAAGTTTCACTGGCATGGAGTATGGGGCTTACCACGTAATACATGTAGCTGTGCACATGGTCAGAGAAGTGGCGGGATGTGGGAACTTGCGGTACCGGTAGCTCCCTGAACTTCTTCCAGCCGTTTTTTTCACAAGTAATGACCCAGTTGACAGCCTCCTGCAGTGGAAAGCAATTTTATTTTGTCACCAACATAGCAGAAGAAAGATACCACCTCCAGCTGATCATGCAGGTCTGACCCGAACATCACTCTGCAGTCTGCTATCAAGACTAAGAGCGGCTAGTTCCCTGTATCATGCACACCTTTACTTAGGATTAGATGTCTGTTGTTGGACTCTGCTACATTTCTTAAGCCCCCCCCCCCCCAGTTTAAGCAGCTAATAAGATATTGCAGTAGATGCTGTTGCTGCCTACTCTTGTATGACAGGCAGTGCATAGGGAACTCACCTGAATCCAGATCTGTACCTTAGATCATGAGTTTGTTTTTGCTTGCGGCGCTGACACCGCAAGCATTTACATCACAGTACGATGATGCCTATTACTTGGTTATGCACTTTATCGGAAGAAGATGTGATATCATCTAGCTGGTTGTCTATTTATATAACCTAACTTACTTCAAGGGCTTGTGGGAAGGAGTCGTTGACGGAACCACTATACCGCTAGTCATAACAAAAATACTGTAAGCATAACGGTCGTGACAGCTCATCGACGCGGTAAAGCTTAAATGCGTAAAGGTAAAGGACCCCTATATGTGTAAAGGACTCATTTTTAATTTAGCAAAAAGGACTTTTTTGTACAGGTTATGAGTTCAGACATTCCTATGAAAATAATGTTATATTCGACAATTGGAGACAGTCTAGACAGCCTGAATATGCTAAGAATGAGGAGTGGTTTGCATTTTTTTGATTATAGATGGTTATATAGTTGAAAGCTATCAAATAGGCAAGCTCTCCTTTTAAAAAGGAAAATTTGTTCTTTCCTGCATTAACCTTCAACCTTGCCTCCTGACCATTTCCTCCTTTGATTCAGCAATGATGATTGCCTTTTTAGCAATGTTTGGGTGAGAAATAATTGTTTATTCATTCTTATCTAGCGGCCTGGACAAGGTCATTAAGTAATTTTTTCAGCCATTGACTGTCATTTTCAGGTGAAAGTTACTATGAATGCCAAGTACTTGTAAACTTTAGGAGGACTCATCAGCCTGACTGTGATGGGCTGACTGACCTAATTAGCTCAAGTTAAAAAACTTCTACAGTTAAACCTGTCTTAAGCGGCCATTCAAAAATAGACAAAACAAATGTCTTAGAGACAAACGGTAACTTCTTTCTTTATCCCTCTTTTTGTTCAGGAGGCACCACAGTTTCGTGAATCCACAGTCTTGTTTTAATAGTTTAAAAGTTTTTAAAAGTTTGAAACACAGTTTATAAAATAGATACTCCAATGAAGGGCGAAAGTATTGCAGAATGCTCTCTTGGAGCATTCTGCAATACTTTTGACCTGCATTAAGCGATAATTGGTCTTGAAAACCAATTTTTGGTCTTCTTTTGGAGTGGCGGTTTAAGGCAGGTTTTACTGTATACTGAAATAATTAGCCAACAGCATGCCAATTAAAGACATGAGAAATGTTACTTGAAAAAAAAGATGAGGTCAAAGTGCCTACTTCAGCAATGCCAAATTTTGTAACTTTCTTGATTTTCAGGAAAAAATAAGGCTTTAGGGGTACATATGGATCATTATTCACATTACATTAACCTTGACATGAAAAAACCTTCGGGACTTTGCGACCCACGCAGTCAATTAAGCTCAAACCAGTCTGCTCAGCTACAGAGACTTAACTTGTAAGAATCTTGAATTATTTATATGGCAAGTGTTGCTATCATTATTTACAGAGAATAACAAAATGCACTGATCCAGGGGTGGATCCAGGATTTCTGGAAAGGAGGTTCTATAAAGGTATGGGGGTTCACTTTGCTGATTTTGTCTCATTTGTCTTAGATATCCCATGAAAATTCAATATTTATTTCATGTTCATAGGATATTTAAAAACGGGGAGGGAGGGAGGGGGTTCAAGCGAACCCCCTGAACCCCCTCTGGATCTGCCACTGCCATTAGCCTGTGCTGATGCACTTCTGAGGCTGGTCTGCACCTTTGTTGTTGACATGCAACCAAATAGGATAAAATCTGAAAATGTCATTTGCAGCTTTGCTGCAAATATTTCATCAGGTTTAAGAGACTGTAAATTTAAGCCCAACACACTTTTAACCAAAAAATATTAGCAAACAAACAAAAATTTCTTCCCCAGAAAGATCAAGCTTTGGGCAATGCTATTACATGTCTCGTTAACTTGACAAATCTGAATTATGTCTCAAGGGGAAAAAACATGTTTAAATCACAAATTTTTATGTAAAACGTGGCAAAAAATGTATGTCACAAGCCACCGAGCTTGTATCCTTAATATTTATTTGGATGGTGATCTCAGTTAAGACATTTATTTACTTGTACCTGTATCCTGTTGAATTTTATATTAACCTATTTGGGCCATTTTTTGCCAACATTTTTTAGAAACTCCCATTATTTCGACCAAAAGCTATTATCAAGCTGCTTGGCTAGAAGCAATCGATTTGTCAATGTTACAACATGGGGCTTGATTCTGCATCCAAACTGTTTGAAACTTTGATGATTTATAGATTATTTTTTTTGGAAAATAAAAAATTAGAAGACAGCAAATTTAGCATGTCAAGACATTATATTAAAGAGTTCTACAGCACTTTGAAAGGGCAATTGAAAGGGTATGCAAGAATAACCACCATTCAATTGTAAACTACAATGTATATCCATTTTAAAATTGAGCCACAGCAGGACAAAACCGACTAAATATTAGATGTGAAAGGATGACCCAGCTGATCAGCCCAGAAATATGCCCAGTCAGATCACTGTCTTTGCTGATTCATGCTACTTCCTTATGGACAGTGAAAACTCAGATCAGACCTAGCGGCTCACTGCCCATGCTGATCTATCTTTGCTTGGCACACAGTTCATTTGTTTAGCAATGTTTGCTAAAAGTTCACATACTGTATTACAAATAAATGAAATGGGTGTATTCGATTTTCGCAAAACTTTCAAACCTTAAACTGCCTAAGTAATATAAAATCTAAGCCTTTTGTGGGAAGTACCTCAATTCTGTTGGCACTTTGACAGTAATAGAGATATGGGTATTATATACAATTGTAACCTGGCATTCTGTTTTACAAAATATGACTAAATAGTCTTTTATTCTCGGCAAACTTTTTTTTAAACTCTCAATATCATATATTTTAACTAGAACACATTCGATGGCGCGCCATCGCAAATCCCCACACTCTCGAAGAAATCTAATGGTAATTGACCTTTGACCCCATCCCAAGGTCACCAGATTTATCGTAGGTTAAAATTGTTCAGTGTATCGTGGTCTTAACTGCTCATCCCCTTTAATTTGATATGCCACATGACCATGTTCAGAAAATTAAATTTTTGACCCCTCCCCAAGGCCCAAAGGGGCAGGGGACCAAAAAAATGTGCCGGTGCATGTGCCATTCATGTGAGTAACTCACACACCAAATCTGGTTGAATTTCGGATTTTTTTTTTTTGACCCCCCACCCCCCACGGTACCCCAAAGTCCCACCCCTGGACATGACCCAGGCAGCCGAATGAAAATCCCATCTGATATGTTATATATCTTTCAGATGTGAGAAGATACACAAAGTTTGGTTTAAAAACCATTGAAATTGACTTTGTAATTCAGATTTAATGATATGTGACCTTTTGGCCCCTCCCCAAGGCCCCAGGGAGCGTCGACCTAAAAAATGGTGCCGGTGCATGTGCCATTCATGTAAGTAACTCACACACCAAATCTGGTTGAATTTCTAAAAAAAAATTTTGACCCCCCAAACCCCCCACAGTACACTTAAATCCGACCCCTGGAGCATGACCCAGGCGGCCAAATGAAAATCCCGTCTGATATGTTTTATATCTTTCATGTGTGAGAAGACACACAAAGTATGGTTAAAAATCTTTGAAATTGACTTTGTAATTGAAATTTAATGATATCTAATGATATTTGACCTTTTGGCCCCTCCCCAGGGCCCCAGGGGGCAGGGCCAAAAAAAAAAAGTGCCGTTGCACACCCCATTCATGTGAGCAACTCACACACCAAATTTGGTTGGATTTCGTCCAATGGTTTAGTAGGAGATAGCGTGACGGAAGGACGGACGGACGGAGGCGATTGCAATATCCCCGACGCTTTTTTAAAAAAGCGTTGGGATAATGATATCAAATGGTAATTTGATTATGCATGTGGCATGTAATTTGTGATATACAGTCTATAATTTCAAGACGCATTAAAATAAAAAATTCAGACTCAGGTTTGAGAGGTTCACTCCTTCATGAGAGCTAGGTCATTTAAAATTCCATTTTTTGTTGATGACATTTTCTGCAATAATTGTCTTAAAATTGTCTGCAAGTACATTGTAATGATTTTTGTGACTTTTAGATATAGAGGTGCAAGGTATCTCTAACATGGAGGCAGATGAGCTCTCTCGCAAGATCAATGATGATTAAGAATGGAGGTTGATGATTTTACTTTTCAGAAGCTTGTAGATGCAAAGCACATGCCATCAATGCACGGGGATTTGTGTTGGTTAATCAACAACTGTGCATTTCTACTGTACATGTAGTATGACTTTGAGAAAGCCTACCCCTGCGAAATTTTGTTCTACAAATTGGAGATGTTCTAGAACTGTTCTAGAACATTTAGAATTGTTCTAGAACTGTTCTAAACAGGTAAATATGTTCGTTCTAGAACTCATGTTCTACAACTGTTCTAGAACATTGTTATAGAACAAATCAAACATATTCTAGAACTGATTGTCATTCTATAAGCGTTCTTGAAATATTCTAGAACATTTTTAGAACAAATCAAGAACCAGTTAGTTCTACAAATGTTCTAATAATATTCTAGAACATTTTTAGAACAAATCAAGAACAAAATAAGTTGACAGAAACTTCTAAAAATGATTCAAATTAAGTTCTAGAACATTTGTCTTACTTTTTAGAACTAGTTAATTCTACAAATATACTAATAAATTCTAGAACATTTTTGGAACTTCTCAAGAGCAGAAAGCATCAGGTAGCTCAGTGGTTGGGCACTTGCCTCTGGTTCTAGAGGTCCCAGGTTCAATCCCTGCTTGTGGTGAGGAAACTTTCTGTGTCTGAACACGATTTCTCTGGTGTCATTTGCAGGGATGACACTAGATAAGTGCATGGTCCTTTGGATCGGGACGTTAACTGGATGTCCCCTTTGAAGGAAAGGTCACCCCTTGTGCAGGTTAAAGAACCCTACGGTAATTTAGATATGGTTAATTACTTGTAGGCTTTCATCCTGCAACCTGGAGTGTACAAAGTACACTTGCCGATAATACTTGCAAGCGAGGGTCTGGCAGTATATAGAGAAAGAAAGAAAAAAAAGGGCAAAACAAGTAAAAGAAAAGTCCAATTAAGTTCTAGAACTCATTTAGTACTTTTATAGAACCAGCAAGTTCTAGAAATGTTCTAAAAAGTTCTAGAACATTTTTAGAACATTTAAAGAGGAAACATGTGATAACCAGATGGATGATGGGAAAAACATGGCTGCAAGAATTGGAGGGAAAATGTGGAGGCTCTTCAAAAACATTTGTTTTGGAATTTCTAGATGGCAAACATGATAGTAGTTTTGCCTGAGACAGTGAGTAGACCTGAGAAACAGTTTCTCTAAGGTTTTAAATGTTGATTAATGGTGGGGTTGTTGTTTGTAAGTTTTTTTAGCAAATGCAAGACAAATGATTTGAAATGGGTGGGGTAATACAGGGTGGCATGTTACCACAATGAGAAGATGATCATGGCTTAATTACTATAAACAGGGGTTGAGCAGTTAACATCCAATAAGTTTTCCAAAAACTACAATGTTACAGTTTTGCAATAAATGTTATTTATTTTTCAATTCACTGATAATTCGGGAGAAATATTTTACTGAAATTTACTGAACCAGCAAGTTCTACAAAAGTTAAAAAATGTTCTAGAACATTTTTAGAACAGTTCTAGAACAAGCATGTCATTATCATTAATTTAACCAGATTGATGTTGGGAAAAACATGGCTGCCATAATTGGAGGGATTATGAAGACTGAGCCCAAAAAGCACTTGTGGCAGTTTCTAGATGGCAAATTGACAGTATTATAGTCTGGGACAGTGAGTAGGCTTGAGACACAATTTCTTAAGTTTTAATGTTTATTGTTGCTGTATTTGCTGTTTTTCCATGGTCAAATGCATGACAATGTTTTGAAATGGGTGGGGTAACAGGGTGGCAATAACTAACAACATTTAAGCCAACTTAGGGCCCCTATAATAATTCTCCTCCAGTTGATGTTTATTTATTTATTGTGTGATTACTTATTGGGGTTTTAAACCAATGTCAACAGTTTTCCAGATATATAAAGGTAGCATTCGATGAAATCTTATTTCCAAACCCTATATGGGACATTTTTGGGGAGGTGTTCAACTACTGTTTTTAAAAAAGTTCAGTTGTATTAGAACATTTGCAGAACAAACCATTAGAACATTCCTGAAATTGTTCTTAAACTATTCTAAAATGCTCTAAATAAATTCAGGGGCATTAATAGAATGTTTTTATGACATGATTTTTGAAGAGTTGTTCTACAGTTTTTCCAGAAAATTTCTAAAGGTTTGTTCTGAATCAGTTCTAGAAGAAGCCAAGGTTTATTCTAGAACAGTTCTAGAACAAACCATTAGAACACTTCTGGAATTGTTCTGGAACCATTCTAAAAATGTTCTAGAATGATTCAGACTTTTATAGAACGTTAAATGAGACATTTTTAGGGGTGTTCTTCAATTGTTCCAGAAAAATTCTAAAAGTTTGTTCTAGATCAGTTCTAGAACAAACCAAGGTTAATTCTAGAACAGTTCTAGAACAAACCATTAGAACATTTCTGGAATAGTTCTGGAACCATTCTACAGATGTTCTAGAACTATTCCGAGACATTTATAGAACGTTAAATGGGACATTTTTTAGGGTTGTTCTACAATTGTTCCAGAAAAATTCTAAAGGTTTGTTCTAGATCAGTTCTAGAACAAACCAAGGTTAATTCTAGAACAGTTCTAGAACAAACCACTAGAACATTTCTGGAATAGTTCTGGAACCATTCTACAGATGTTCTAGAACTATTCCGAGACATTTATAGAACGTTAAATGGGACGTTTTATGAGGGGTGTTCTACAATTGTTCCATAAAAGTTCTAAAGATTTGTTCTGGAACTGTTCTAGAACAAACTTGATTTGTTCTAAAACTGTTCTAGGAAAAACTTTTAGAATTTTCTGGAACTTTTCTAGAACAAATCTTTTGACCTTGGCTAGAACATTTGTAGAACAAAAAATTGTCCCATTTAACGTTCTACATCTGTCCCATAAATGTTCTAGAACAGTTCTAGAACTTAGTTCTAGAAAATTCTAGAACTCTTCTAGAATGGTTCTAGACCATTTCGCAGGGGTAGTCACATTTGAGATGTTGTATGCTAATTAATTGAATACCCAAACATGTACTAAATTTGTAGTCCAATTTTGACTCTTTTAATCCCACATCGGGTAGGTGGCAATCGAAAATGTAATCAACAATCGACGAACGCGGGTCAAAAATCGATAGAAACAGTGTTTTCGATTGCCATTTGTCGCCAGTGGGGCAACAAATAGCAATTGAAAAAACTGTTTCTATTGATTTTTGATCTACATTCCCTGATAGTATTGGTGTTTTCGATTGCCGCCTACCCGGTGTGAATCCACCAGTCACAACTTTTGTCGGCTACTCTCTTGTCTGCTTATATACGGGCCTCGTCGCGAGAAAACCTGTCTTCGGGGTTTCCATCAAAGCCAGATTCAAACCAGTCTCCTCAGCTACAGAGACAATCTAGAAAATTGAAATTTCACCAGTAGCAAGTTTACATATAAAATTTTCCAAAAAGCGAATAATAAAGGCGCCGATCAGACTGCGCGCATGCACAGGCTGGTGTGCGCCTGTGTTGTTGTTATTGCAGATATAGAGGATCTTACATGAGTGCTCATGTTTATTGAATTTATTAAACAAGTTGAGGAAAGAAGGTAACTTTGAGGTTTGCAGTGCATTTGATCTTTTTCATAACAAGTTTATTAAAATCAAAAATACAAGAGCATGAATGTTATTTTCTATTTAAAATAGGACATTGAGATTACTTTGAAATGGCATTTTCTTCGTAAAAAGTTATAATTTTGTCATTATGCTCTATGGACGTGATATTGTTTCCTGTAAATCTGTTAAGCACTAGTGATTTATCGATTTTAATGCATGGTGTTAGTTCACTCCCAGACGCAACGTCACATGATAAACATGAATATTCTATTTTGAGATGTAGATTTAGATCAGCGGGCTTCACACTTGTTATGACCAACACTGTTTCCCATTCTGCTTGTAAATTAATGTTGGTAACTAGAATCTTGCAATTCTATTTGAAATAAAATTCAGGGGAGAGTGTAGTACATGTACTTAAAAACATCCTGAATGATAACAAATGACATGCAAATTTAGTTGTTTTGATGAAGGCAGAATGAGCACCTGATGCACAAGGTTACAAATGTGATTGATGTCTTTTTGCTTAACCTTTCATTTTCATATACACAAACTGGAAGCTGACTATTGAAAATTCCAAGGGGGAGGGGCAGCTCCACCCAAACCATTCTCAGCAAACATTTTTTAAGTTGACCGTGCTTTTGGAAACCAAATAAGACTTGATAGTTCATATGAATCTAGCAGACTATCAGAAAACAAATGAGTATGACCAGGAAATGCTACAATAACCAGGACCAACCCACGGCATTACAGCCATATCTTCCCAAGGAATATTTGTTGTGGATGGCCTTTGAGGGCATTTTTATCATTTTTTATGAAAGAGTTCAATTATACAAGGCCATGAATGTTGTGTGATAAAACTGTTTCTAGGTCCATTTTTACATGATAATTTGATTCATTCATTTTAAAATGAGCCAGTGCATGAGATTTCCAACAATGTGGTATGTGCGACCAGCAAAGCCTCAGATCAGCCTGCGCATACGCGCAGTCTGATCAGAGCCTTTGCTGGTCGCTTGAGTATTCTATGACTGTTAAGCTACAGACTGAACACCATTTGGAATTTCTAAGCTTTAAAGGAGGCTGCAGAGGCTCGTCTGAGTCTACACATGTCAAAATGCCACATTGTTAGAAATATAATGCCACGGCTCAAATTGAAAAATGTTTTTTATTTCTTTATGATGTACTACATCAGGTAGATGATTTGCCACAAAAATACATTTTTTACACTCAACTGGGCTTGGAATTTATCATAATTTGTTGGTATTTTAATATTTATTAGCATGATGAATACAATATTATTTTCATGCAATTTAGTTTTTATGAGCATTTTGAATTTCATGCTCAGTTGGGTCGAGTCTGAAAAAAGTTAATAACCTTTAGGCCAGATCCTGAATAGCATTATATTAAGGGGCTGGGTAAGGTGGTGAACAATCAGATTTATATCAATAATCATTTTCGATTGCCAAAACAATGATTTTGATTGCCAAAATGCAATATCACATTATATTGGCCATATTGTTTACTTCAATGATTTTGTTTGGCAATCAGAAACAACTTTTGGTTTAAAATTGTTTAGGATTGCTGTCTACTTAAGTACATAGGACCTCATCAATATACTGAATAATACAAGATCACATATCCAAAAATTAAGACAAAATTGAAATATTTAGGGTAAAAATGGTAGGTCCTGGATTCAATTGAGCTGTTCAGTAATCAGTCAAATTCACATAAATTATAAACTTTATTTATTGCAAGCCACATATTAAAGTGCAATACATACATTATGTATTCACTCCATATCTGCCTCAAGGTATCATTATTTTTCATAATTCTCCATGAAAACAAATTTTTATTTGCTCAAGGTTTAGATATACAAAAAAATTCAGAGTAAGATTGTAAATATTTTTTTCCCCATTATTTTTAGCATATGTTTTGGGTGCTCAAAAGAATTAGTCTCATTGAGACGATTCTTTTGAGTACCCACAACATGTTTTGGTTGAGAAAAAAGAAAATTAGTTTCCTGTTACACACTCTTAACTAAAGGCCTGTTGTTCACCTGAGCCTTTGGCACAATATGAGCTATTGGGTAAGCTTTTGGGATCTTTTGGTGTTGCTTTCCATCCTGCATTGTCCATCGTGTGTTGTCGGTCGGCTTCAAAGTCATTTCTGCCTAAACTTCTGGCTAGATTTTGACCAAATTTTCTCAATACTGTGGAGAAATTTTAACAAAAAGTGACTCAAACCAGTCTCCTGCCGTGTTTCGCTAATGTAGCAAGCTTAGATAATGATACTTTCTAAACATCAAACAACAAAGGCGTTGATCAGTCATGCAGGCTGGCCAGCACCTGTTTTGTTTGCAAACTCAGAAGATGTGGCCGTGGCCACTAGCATTTTTGTGACTTCTCGTCTGGGTCTTCATGTTTTGTGATGTTGGTGTACCCATTTACTGCTTCTCTGACGAGTCCTGAGTTTTACATGGGCCGATCCAGAGGGGGTGACAGGAGGTTCGGACCCCCTCCTGAAAAATCACAAAAATATAAGGTTTCTAATTTTAAGCAATACTCAGGTCTGGATCCCCTGAAAAATCAATAAGCTACCAAGCCAGCATTCAAATGGCGTTTCCCTGGTGGGCCGATGATGGTCCGCTTATAGTGATAAGCGGAGTATCTCCCCTCATGAACTAAAACACCAAACCCCCCTGAAAAATCACAAAAATATAATGGTTTCTAAGCAATACTGGTCCAGATCCCCTGAAAATCACAAAGCAACTAAGCCAGCATTCAATGACCCCCTCTGACAAAACTTTCTGGATCCGCACATGGTTTTAGCTATAAAGTAAGTATGATATGTGCAGAGTTGTCCCTTTAGACCATTGATCCATTGCTTCTGCTTCATCCCTGTCAATTAAATCATCATTGTTTTTCAGTCTGCAAATTCTTATCATGCATGGTATTAAAACACTCCTTTCCAATTATAATCTTGTTAACCTGCAGCATTCCAATTGTATGCATAATATTTTCAATCAGAGGGGAAAACAGTGTGGATCCTGATCAGATGGCTTTGTAAGAAGCCAGGTGATCTGGATCTTCAGTGTTTTCAAAAATGGATAAATATGGGTTCAGCAGGAAAATGGTTAGATATCTTATACCCATAAAAACTTCTCCACAACTTGCAAGAATATGGTCATTTGCATGTAATTAGGTACAGGCTAATGATGTAGAATACAGTGTCAATCTGATCTGTATCTACACTGATTTAAAAGTAGGATATACGAGGGTTTGGCATGCGGAGATCCAGAAAGTTTTGTCAGAGGCTCTTTTTTTAGTTTAGTTGATTTAGTTGATGAGGGTAGAGGATCCAATTACCATTAAAATGGTGTTTCGCTTGCGGGCCAATGATGGCCCAACATTTAATGCTGGCTGGGGGGGGGGGGGGGGGGGGGGGGGTCTGGACCCCCTGTAGCCCCTCTTAATCTGCACATGTTTAGCATGGTAAAGGTTAGCCCTCCAAGTCTTTCATTACAGGCTTAGACTGATTTCTCCATTTTTAATCAATCAACAAAATAAGAAACCTTCAATATTTTTTCAAATGATGCATTTTCTTAAAAGTACATTGGCTGGTATATGTGATGGTGGGTCTTATTGCATTATTATTGCCTATAATGTCTTGGTATTAATGTTAAGTTTTGGCATTGTCCATGGGTCTGTCCTTCCATCCATCCCGAACCATATCTAAGTACCTATTGGTCAGATTTGATTCATTCTGTGTATAAATGATCAGTATAATGGACATTCATATACTATAAGTTGCATCAAAATCAACTCTTTAACACTACAGTTATTACCCTTAACATAAAGTATCAGGATATGCAGAAATATGATAACATAAAGTAGCATGATATGCAGGAATATGATAACATAAAGTAAAATGATATGCAGGAATATGATAACATAAAGTAACATGATATGCAGGAATATGATAAATAAAATAATGTAATATGCAGGAATATGATAACATAAAGTAACATGATATGCAGGAATATGATTACATAAAGTAACATGATATGCAGGAATATGATAACATAAAGTAGCATGATATGCAGGAATATGATAACATAAAGTAATGTAATATGCAGGAATATGATAACATAAAGTAACATGATATGCAGGAATATGATAAGAAAAAGTAATGTAATATGCAGAAATATGATAGCATAAAGTAACATGAAATGCAGGAATATGATAACATAAAGTAACATGATATGCAGGAATATGATAACATAAAGTAACATGATATGCAGGAATATGATAACATAAAGTAATGTAATATGCAGGAATATGATAACATAAAGTAACATGATATGCAGGAATATGATTACATAAAGTAACATGATATGCAGGAATATGATAACATAAAGTAACATGATATGCAGGAATATGATACCTTAAAGTAAAATGATATGGAGAAATATGATTACCTAAAGTAACATGATATGCAGGAATATGATTACCTAAAGTAACATGATATGCAGGAATATGATAACATAAAGTAACATGATATGCAGGAATATGATAACATAAAGTAACATGATATGCAGGAATATGATTACATAAAGTAACATGATGTGGAGAAATATGATTACCTTAAGTAACATGATATGCAGGAATATGATAAGATAAAGTAATGTAATATGCAGGAATATGATAACATAAAGTAACATGATATGCAGGAATATGATTACATAAAGTAACATGATATGCAGGAATATGATAACATTAAGAAGCATGATATGCAGGAATATGATTACATAAAGTAATGTAATATGCAGGAATATGATAACATAAAGTAACATGATATGCAGGAATATGATAAGAAAAAGTAATGTAATATGCAGGAATATGATAACATAAAGTAACATGATATGCAGGAATATGATAACATAAAGTAACATGATATGCTGGAATATGATAACATAAAGTAACATGATATGCAGGAATATGATAACATAAAGTAATGTAATATGCAGGAATATGATAACATAAAGTAATATGATATGCAGGAATATGATTACATAAAGTAACATGATATGCAGGAATATGATAACATAAAGTAACATGATATGCAGGAATATGATAACATAAAGTAACATGATATGCAGGAATATGATTACATAAACTAACATGATGTGGAGAAATATGATTACCTTAAGTAACATGATATGCAGGAATATGATAAGATAAAGTAATGTAATATGCAGGAATATGATAACATAAAGTAACATGATATGCAGGAATATGATAACATAAAGTAACATGATATGCAGGAATATGATAACATTAAGTAGCATGATATGCAGGAATATGATTACATAAAGTAATGTAATATGCAGGAATATGATAACATAAAGTAACATGATATGCAGGAATATGGTAACATCAAGTAATGTAATATGCAGGAATATGATAACATAAAGTAACATGATATGCAGGAATATGATTATGTAAAGTAACATGATATGCAGGAATATGATAACATAAAGTAACATGATATGCAGGAATATGATATCTTAAAGTAAGATGATATGGAGAAATATGATTACCTAAAGTAACATGATATGCAGGAATATGATTACCTAAAGTAACATGATATGCAGGAATATGATAACATAAAGTAACATGATATGCAGGAATATGATAACATAAAGTAACATGATATGCAGGAATATGATTACATAAACTAACATGATGTGGAGAAATATGATTACCTTAAGTAACATGATATGCAGGAATATGATAAGATAAAGTAATGTAATATGCAGGAATATGATAACATAAAGTAACATGATATGCAGGAATATGATTACATAAAGTAACATGATATGCAGGAATATGATAACATTAAGTAGCATGATATGCAGGAATATGATTACATAAAGTAATGTAATATGCAGGAATATGATAACATAAAGTAACATGATATGCAGGAATATGATAACATCAAGTAATGTAATATGCAGGAATATGATAACATAAAGTAACATGATATGCAGGAATATGATTATGTAAAGTAACATGATATGCAGGAATATGATAACATAAAGTAACATGATATGCAGGAATATGATATCTTAAAGTAAGATGATATGGAGAAATATGATTACCTAAAGTAACATGATATGCAGGAATATGATTACCTCAAGTAACATGATATGCAGGAATATGATAACATAAAGTAACATGATATGCAGGAATATGATAACATAAAGTAACATGATATGCAGGAATATGATTACATAAAGTAACATGATGTGGAGAAATATGATTACCTTAAGTAACATGATATGCAGGAATGTGATTACCTAAAGTAACATGATATGCAGGAATATAACAACAAAGTAACATGATATGGAGAAATATGATTACCTAAAGTAACATGATATGCAGGAATATAATAACAAAGTGACATGATATATAGGAATATGATAACATAAAGTAACATGATATTAAGGAATATGAAAACATGAAGTAACAAGGTATGCAGGAATATGATAACATTAAGTAACATGATATGTGGAAATATGATAACATAATGTATGATAACATATCGATATGATAACATGAAGTAACATGGTTTTTACAACTATTATAACATAAAATAGTATTAGATGCAGGAATGTGATAATGTAAAGTTACAAAAAATGCAAGAATATGATAACATAAAGTAACTTTTTATGTACAAATATAATCACCATTTGGAGCCGTCTGATCTAGATCCACACATTTTGCAATTTTGGCTTTCAAAGTAGAAAAGCAGATGGCATAGCAGGTGAATTTACTTCAGGTTAAACTATTTCAAATTCGGAAATTTACGCGAGAGTTTTATTTTCAAGAAACTTCGCTTATGCGAAGTTTCGTGAAAATCAAACCCTTGCAAATTCGCGATATAACTCGCTCATTTACTGATATAGATAGATCATGTCCTAATCACGATTTTTTAGTTCGCAAATGTGTCTATTAACGATTTTTGCGAAAATAAAATTCTCGCGAAAGTTTCCGAATTTACAGTAATAGTGCCATTTTACCACTTTCACATTGTGGCTTAGATAATGTCAATAGTCTTCTATTTTCAAGCCTTTGTATGTAGTTTTGCATATAAATTTAACAATATTGATGATTATTCTATAAGACAGAACAGACCTCTGAAGCATGGGAGGAAATTAAAAGCTCAGTCTTTGGAATATTGATTGAGTATTAATATTCATTTATAGGCAAAAGTTTTGAGCATGAAAACATGATTATTTTCTTACTCATCAAGTAAGATAACACTTGGGTTCTAGAGCTGCCTTGGACTGATCTTTTTAGACCCTACAACGTAGGCTTTAGTTGACAATAAGAAAATTAATTTAGCTGAGTGATGAAAAACACATCCCGAAGGACAGAATTTTTTCTAACCACCCAAATACAAAATGTATACGAGAAGTTATTTTTCTTGCAATGTAATAAACCTTTCAAATCAGCATCTTAAATTATTTTATGTTATTTAACCCTTTTAGGTATTTGGGAAACCCCTAAACGAGTACTTTTGCAAACAGTTTAGACCCAGATGAAAGGCAGCATAATGCTGCATTTCATCAGAGTCTACGCTGTTTGTAAAGGTAAAAAAAAGACCTTCAGCCCCCCAATTTTTTTTTTTGAAAAATTATAACCTGACACCCCTAGATATGTACAATGGAATATCCCAAATTTACTGTATCAAGCCAGAAGGAATAGTCCATTTGTTTACAAAGGGTTAAAGCTATATGTATCAAAGTATCAATGCTGTTCCCGAGAGTCCTGAGCTGGTCACATTTTGGCATCACTATAAGCTAGAATCCCATATTCGATGACTTACATGCGCGTCCCATATATAGCCAATCCTCAGGCTATTGATAGATTGTGACCCCTTCCCAGTGCCTGGTATTTGCAGGTGGGGTGAAAAGTAATTGTGCTCTTGCATGCCCATTTTAAGTAAGTGGGTCACACAAAAATTGGTCCAGTGGTTTAGGTCAGTAGATACATGTAGCATAATGGACAGTCAGACAGATGAATGGACAGTCAGACGGATAGCTGGAGGCATTGTCAATATCCCCAACACTTTTGAAAAAGTGTGGAGAACTGATAGCAACCATATACAACTTTGTACAGACCACAATGTCATGCAACGTTCTGTTAGACCCACATGGGTAATAAAGATTAGAAATTTTAACCCAGGGTAATTTCAAACACTTGTTGCCTGCCAAAAGGCCTAGACCAACAGCAGTCTGATCAGTGTTTTCCCTGCTTGCTTTTCTAAAAGCATACAACCCTGATAACCAGCATTATATTTGAGGAAAGTGTTAGGCCAAATATAAAAATTGAATAGATTCTCAGACACCGCCACATCTGGTTGAAAGGCCAGGCATCATGCCTTTGTTATCGCTTTCTGAAAAATAATGGTTCGAGCCTCACCGGCGTCACTGCGTTGTGGTCCTTGAGCAAGACACATTTATCCTAGCTTAGTACTGGTTCAACCCAGGAAGACCCGTCCCGCATAACTGAAAGATTGTTGAGTGGACGTAAAGAATCAAATCAATCAATCAATCAATCTGAAAAATAAGATGAAATAAACAGCGCATTTCCATTTCAAATGGTAATGGTCAGGGAGTTCAGGATTTTACCGACTCTGACGTTGTCATCCAATGCGGGTAATTTTGGTTCTTTTCCGCCATTGCAACGATATTTGTCAGATTTCCCACTGTTTTTGTAAGTTATTAAGCCAAAACAGTGTAAGTTTTTAATTTCTGTGGTGAAATCTGAGCTACTTGTTGTGCATATGCTTTGCTTATCAATTTTTTCACCTGACAAGTTTGATATCCAAGGAAATAACCTTAAAAGCACAACTTTTAAGAAACATCATTCCGATTTTCAAAAAAAACACATTCTTGATCAGTTTAGTGCCTAAATAAAAAGATAAAATAAAACACTGCCCTTTCATACCTGTTTTTCAAAAAAAGTGTCTGAGAATCTGTACAATATTTTTTGGGGGCCTTAGAAATTTCTAACATTTACCCTAGTTAGAATTACTTATATACTTGGAAGTGAAAATTACATTCTTGTCAGGTTCAGTGACCATAGAAGATAATTAGGCTGTGTTTGTCATATGTCACACATATTTATTACATGTGGTAATTAAAGTACATGCAAAGTAAGCTATTTCATACCTTTCTGTGCAACAGTCAAAGTTATCATTCCTGAGGTGCTGTGGGTGACCCAGTGCACTGTTATATACCTGTAGCCAAATAAAAAAAAATGAGTGTCAGGGCTCGAAAATATCACTCCTCTGCTCTTATTTAGGAGTGCCTTAGGCTGCAGGGGGATTGGAAATTTTGATATTTCTAGTGAAAATTAATTTTATCCAATATATGCCAATAATTTTTGTGATGAATATATGCCTGTGCAGGGCAAGTGCCTATTTTAAGATATTTTGATGCCTGATTTTTTCAGGTAACTGGTCTGAAAATTTAGGTAGGGTAGGCACACAGTTTTTTTTTAATTTTTTTATTTCTGGAAAAAAAATAAATAAAATTTTATGCATTTTGAAAGGCATTTTGCCTTTCAAAATGCATAAAATTATATTTTTTCCAGAAACCTGAAAAAAAGTTCTAGGTCTCACAAGTAAATTTAGGTAGGGTCTGGTTACCCTAAACACAGGTATTTTTCTATTTGGCCATTATAAGGCAAACCTTTAATTGTAAATGAAATGTGTCATTTCACCAGGGTCTGCACTGTTTACTAAGATAGAAACACTATTTATTAATTGAAAAACATTGTCAGAAATTTTAAACTGGTGAATATAATTTACCAATAATGATTTTTTTTTCTCTTTGGCTTTTCTCTTTTGTACTATCAATATATAAATAATTGATTATATTTAGGATGTAAATTTCTTAAAAATTTATGACAAACAAAAAAATAGTCTTTTGGTATGGCCATACTGTGGTTTTTATAGGTCAGACTGTCATTTTTGCGTCTTGCAGCTAATTTCTGACACATCTGTCTGGTATTGGTTCTAATGATTTACTGTCCTTCAAAACATCTTCATATATTTATCCTTCATTCAGTTTATTGAAACAAGCCCTTGCTGAGTGTATCTAGATAGACCTTGAGGGCCATTAAACTAACTTTAAGTCTATATTCTAAGCCTATTCACAGACAGGGAAGTTTTGAGAAGGCAGAAAAAGGACAAACGTATCTCTTTTCAACTAGATTTTTAGCTTTTTAGTTCATACAAAGATTTTTTTTATTAAAATACCTTATTTAATCTAATAAATAAAGGAGCACAATGGCTCAGTGGTAGAGTGCTTGACTCGAGACCGAGGGGCTGCAGGTTGGAGCCTCACTGGTGTCACTGTGTTGTGTCCTTGAGCAAGACACATTTATCCTTGCGTATATAATGGTTCAACTCGGAAAGACACGTCCCGACAAAACTGAAAAATTGTTGACTGGGAAGAAAGCACACACTGAGTACAGTATGAGTTGTTTATACTGATTTATGACTCATTCTTTGTTGTAAGATGATAAAGGCTCAGCTGCTTTAAAGCTATCTTCCCTCCCTCTCTTAGGTCACAACTTGACTTGACTCATGGCTCAGTTAAACCTAACTCGCTCTGTTAGGTCACAATTTGGCTTATGACACAATCTAACCTCACTCCCACTCTTAAGCCACAACTTGTCTCAGGACTCAAGCTAACTTCACAATCTCTCTTAAGCCACAAGCTGACTCAGGGGAGGCCTTCACTCCATTTCTCTTATGCCACAACGTGGCTCAGGACTGGGCAACTTCAATCCATCTCTTAGGCTACAACTTATTCAAGACTCGAGCAGACTCACTCCTCTTAGACCACAATTTGTCTCATGGCTAAATCTACCTTCACTCCCTTCTAAGGCCACAACTCATCTAAGGACTCAAGTTGACTGGTCACAAATTGGTTCATGGCTCAGTCTACCAACACCCTCACTCTTAGGCTGAAACTTGGGCCAGGACTGAAGCTACCTTCACTTCTCTTTCTTTGGCAATGGCTTGACTCAGACCTGGGTTAACTCCACCCAATCTCTTTGGCCACAGCTTGGCTCAGAATGGGCTAACGCCACTCCATCTCTTAACCCATAACTAGGCTAAGGGCTGGAATAAATTTATTCCATCGCTAGGTCCACAACTTGGCTTAGGGCTGGGCTTACTTCAGTCCATCTTTTAGTCCACAGCTTGGCCCAGAGTAGAGATTATTTCACTATATCTCTTAACCCACAACTTGGCTCAGGGAGCACAGTGGCTCAGTGGTAGAGTGCTTGACTCAAGGCAGAAGGGCAGCAGGTTTGAGCCTCACCGGCGTCACTGCAATGTGTCCTTGAGCAAGACACATTAATCCTTGCTTGGTACTGGTTCAACCAAGGAGGACCAGTCCCGATATAACTGAAAGATTGTTGACTGGGACGTTAAGAATCAAATCAAACAAAGCAAAAACAACTTGGCTTAGGGCTGGGGCTTTCTTCGCACCATCTCTGAGGCAACAACTTGACTCAGGGCTGGGAAAACTTCATTCATTCTCTCAGTCCACAGCTTGACTCATTACTCCACCTCTTAACCCACAACTTGATACCCGGCCGCGTAGCGCAGTCGGTAACGTATCTGGCTACAGATGCGTGTCTGACTGCAGATCCAGGGGTCGCGAGTTCGATCCTGGCCCGGTCCCATACTTTCGTGGAGATTGATCATGAAATAATTTCTACGGTCATTCTCCTCCCTTCCGCTGATTCATTCAAGAAGGGTTGTTGTCAGTTATAAGGGAAAGTATGTGCACAAATTACTGGTTAACCGCTTGTTCAAGCCTGCCCAGGAAAAAGTGTGGTTAGGTGAACTGGCCGTCCCGCAATGACCATATCTGTTGACTTGGGGCGTAAAGCAACAAAACCAACCAAAATAACCCACAACTTGGCTAACGGCTGGAAGAGCTTCACTCCATCTTTTAGGTCACAAATTGGCTCAGGGCTTGGAAGGTTTATTCCATTTCTTAGCCCACAACCTTGCTCAGAGCTTGGCTTACTTCGATCCAACTCTTAGTTAACAACTTGGCTCAGGACTAGGCTTACTTCTTTCTATCTCTTAGCGCACAACTTAGCTCAGGACTGGCATTAGTTCATTCCATCTCAGAGGCAACAACTTGGCTCAGGTCTGGGATAACTTTGCCATATCTCTTAGCCCACAACTTGGCTCAGGGCTGGGATGTCTATACTCCATCTCTTATCCCACAACTTGGCCTAGAAATGGGCTAACTTCACTCCATCTCATAGCCCACAACTTGGCTCAGGGCTGGACTCGCTTCACTCCATCTCTTAGTCCACAGCATGGCCCAGGGCTGGGCTCACTTCACTACATCTCTTAGGCCACAGCTTGGCTCAAGGCTTAAATGACTTCATTCCTTCTCTTAGGCCACAACTTGGCTTATGATTGGGATTGGGCTTACTTCATTCCATCTCTCATGCCACAACCTGGCTCAGGCCTGGGCTAACTTCATTCCATCTCTTAGTCCACAACTTGACCCAGGATTGGGCTTACACCACTCCACCTCTTAACCTATAACTTGGCTCAGGGCTGGGATAACTTCACCCTCTCCAGCCCACAATTTTGCTCCAGCCTGGGCTTACTTACTCTTAGTCCACAAATGCACTCAGATCTGGGCTTACTTCACTCCATATTTGAGGCTTTGGTCAGGGCTGGGATAAATTTACTCCACCCTTTTAGCCCACAACTTGCCCAGAGCTGGACTTAATACACTCCATCTTCTAGGCAACAACTTGGCTCAGGGCTAGGCTTACTTCCCTACCTCTATGAGGTAACAACTTGACGCAGGCCTTGGCTTACTTCACTCCATTTCTTAGACCACGATTCGGCTCAGGTCTGGGCTTACTTCACTCCATATCTTAGGCTTGAACTTGGTTCATGACTCTTGCTGACTTAAATTACTCTCTCTCTGCTAGGACAACTTAACTACAGACTCTAGTTGACTTCACTATCTCTGCTAGGTCACAACTTAACTCATTTCTCCAGCTGTCTTCACTCTATCTGCTAGGCCACAACTTGACTCAGGACTCTAGCTGACTTCACTCTCTGTTAGGACACAGCTTTGCCCGGCAACTCACCATGCAAGGCCACAACTAGCCTCATGACTCTAGCTTACTTCACTCTCTCTCTGCTAGGCCACAAATTGACTCAGGACTCTAGTTGACTTCACTCTCTTTGCTAGGTCACAACTTGGCTCAGGGCGCAAGCTGACTCCACGCTCTCTGCTAGGCCACAACTTGGCCCAGGGATCAAGCTGACTTCATTCAATCTGTTAGCCTACAACTTGGCTCAGGACTTTATCGGATTTCACTTTCACTGTTAGGACTTAACTTGGCTAAGGACTATTGCTAACTTTAGGCTCTCTGCTAGGCCACAACTTTGTTCAGGACTCTAGCTAACTTCACTCTCTCTGCTAGGTCAGAACATGGCTCAGCACCCTAGCTGACTTCAAATTCTCTGCTTGGTCATAATTTGGCTCAGCTCTCTTGCTGACTTCACTCTCTCTCTGCTAGGCCAAAACTTGGCTCAGGACTCTAGTTGACTTCACTCTCTCTGCTAGGCCACAACTTGGCTCACAACTCTAGTTGACTTCACTCTCTCTGCTAGGCCACAACTGGCTCAGGACTCTAGTTGACTTCACTCTCTCTGCTGGACCACATCTTGGCTCATGACTCTAGTTGACTTAACTCTCTCTGCTTGGCCACAACTGGCTCAGGACTCTAGTTGACTTCACTCTCTCTGCTAGGCCACAACTTGGCTCACAACTCTAGTTGACTTCACTCTCTCTGCTAGGCCACAACTTTGCTCAGGACTAGTTGACTTCACTCTCTCTGCTAGGCCACATCTTGGCTCATGACTCTAGTTGACTTCACTCTCTCTGCTTGGCCACAACTGGCTCAGGACTCTAGTTGACTTCACTCTCTCTGCTAGGCCACAACTTGGCTCAGGACTCTAGTGTACTTCACTCTCTATGCTAGGCCACAACTTGGCTCAGGACTCTAGTTGACTTCACTCTCTATGCTAGGCCACAACTTGGCTCAGGACTCTAGTTGACTTCACTCTCTATGCTAGGCCACAACTTGGCTCAGGACTCTAGTTGACTTCACTCTCTCTGCTAGGCCACAACTTGGCTCAGGACTCTAGTTGACTTCACTCTCTCTGCTAGGCCACAACTTTGCTCAGGACTAGTTGACTTCACTCTCTCTGCTCGGCCACAACTTTGCTCAGGACTAGTTGACTTCACTCTCTCTGCTAGGCCACAACTGGCTCAGGACTCTAGTTGACTTCACTCTCTATGCTAGGCCACAACTTAGCTCAGGACTCTAGCTGACTTCACTCTCTCTGCTAAGCCACAACTTGGCTCAGGACTCTAGTTGACTTCACTCTCTCTGCCTGGCCACAACTGGCTCAGGACTCTAGTTGACTTCACTCTTTCTGCTAGGCCACAACTGTTTCAGGACTCTAGTTGACTTCACTCTCTCTGCTGGACCACATCTTGGCTCATGACTCTAGTTGACTTAACTCTCTCTGCTTGGCCACAACTGGCTCAGGACTCTAGTTGACTTCACTCTCTCTGCTAGGCCACAACTTGGCTCACAACTCTAGTTGACTTCACTCTCTCTGCTAGGCCACAACTTTGCTCAGGACTAGTTGACTTCACTCTCTCTGCTAGGCCACATCTTGGCTCATGACTCTAGTTGACTTCACTCTCTCTGCTTGGCCACAACTGGCTCAGGACTCTAGTTGACTTCACTCTCTCTGCTAGGCCACAACTTGGCTCAGGACTCTAGTGTACTTCACTCTCTATGCTAGGCCACAACTTGGCTCAGGACTCTAGTTGACTTCACTCTCTATGCTAGGCCACAACTTGGCTCAGGACTCTAGTTGACTTCACTCTCTATGCTAGGCCACAACTTGGCTCAGGACTCTAGTTGACTTCACTCTCTCTGCTAGGCCACAACTTGGCTCAGGACTCTAGTTGACTTCACTCTCTCTGCTAGGCCACAACTTTGCTCAGGACTAGTTGACTTCACTCTCTCTGCTAGGCCACAACTTTGCTCAGGACTAGTTGACTTCACTCTCTCTGCTAGGCCACAACTGGCTCAGGACTCTAGTTGACTTCACTCTCTATGCTAGGCCACAACTTAGCTCAGGACTCTAGCTGACTTCACTCTCTCTGCTAAGCCACAACTTGGCTCAGGACTCTAGTTGACTTCACTCTCTCTGCCTGGCCACAACTGGCTCAGGCCTCTAGTTGACTTCACTCTTTCTGCTAGGCCACAACTGTTTCAGGACTCTAGTTGACTTCACTCTCTCTGCTAGGCCACAACTTTGCTCAGGACTAGTTGACTTCACTCTCTCTGCTAGGCCACAACTTTGCTCAGGACTAGTTGACTTCACTCTCTCTGCTAGGCCACAACTTTGCTCAGGACTAGTTGACTTCACTCTCTCTGCTTGGCCACAACTGGCTCAGGACTCTAGTTGACTTCACTCTCTCTGGCTCAGGACTAGTTGACTTCACTCTCTCTGCTTGGCCACAACTGGCTCAGGACTCTAGTTGACTTCACTCTCTCTACTAGGCCACAACTGGCTCAGGACTAATGGACTTCACTCTCTCTGCTAGGCCACAACTGGCTCAGGACTCTTGTTGACTTCACTCTCTCTTCTAGGCCACAACTTGGCTCAGGACTAGTTAGCTTCACTCTCTCTGCTAAGCCACAACTTGGCTCAGGACTCTAGTTGACTTCACTCTCTCTGCCTGGCCACAACTGGCTCAGGACTCTAGTTGACTTCACTCTTTCTGCTAGGCCACAACTGTTTCAGGACTCTAGTTGACTTCACTCTCTCTGCTAGGCCACAACTTTGCTCAGGACTAGTTGACTTCACTCTCTCTGCTAGGCCACAACTTTGCTCAGGACTAGTTGACTTCACTCTCTATGCTAGGCCACAACTTTGCTCAGGACTAGTTGACTTCACTCTCTCTGCTTGGCCACAACTGGCTCAGGACTCTAGTTGACTTCACTCTCTCTGGCTCAGGACTAGTTGACTTCACTCTCTCTGCTTGGCCACAACTGGCTCAGGACTCTAGTTGACTTCACTCTCTCTACTAGGCCACAACTGGCTCAGGACTAGTGGACTTCACTCTCTCTGCTAGGCCACAACTGGCTCAGGACTCTTGTTGACTTCACTCTCTCTTCTAGGCCACAACTGGCTCAGGACTCTTGTTGACTTCACTCTCTCTGCTAGGCCACAACTTGGCTCAGGACTCTAGTTGATTTCACTCTCTCTGCTAGGCCACAACTTTGCTCAGGACTAGTTGACTTCACTCTCTCTGCTTGGCCACAACTTTGCGCTCAGGACTAGTTGACTTCACTCTCTCTGCTTGGCCACAACTGGCTCAGGACTCTAGTTGACTTCACTCTCTCTACTAGGCCACAATTGGCTCAGGACTAGTTGACTTCACTCTCTCTGCTTTGCCACAACTGGCTCAGGACTCTAGTTGACTTCACTCTCTCTACTAGGCCACAACTGGCTCAGGACTAGTGGACTTCACTCTCTCTGCTAGGCCACAACTTGGCTCAGGACTCTAATTGACTTCACTCTCTCTGCCTGGCCACAACTTGCCTCAGGACTCTAGCTGACTTCACTCTCTCTGCTAGGCCACAACTGGCTCAGGACTCTAGCTGACTTCACTCTCTCTGCTAGGCCACAACTGGCTCAGGACTCTAATTGACTTCACTCTTTCTGCTAGGCCACATCTTGGCGCGTCTTCCTGGCTCATGAGATTAGCTTTAAAATGCTCATACAAAAAAGTGTGTCCTAATATTTAAGGTTAACTTGGTGTTTCTGAATCATCTCTTTTAGTTCTTAACCCTTTGTATACTAATTGTTTCTTCCTTCAATTTTCTAAAAATATGGTATTCTTTCGTTTGAATATCTTTTTGACCTTTGCAAACAGGGAGCGCAGTCAGGCTCGGACTCGACCGTCGGGCCGCGGGTTGGAGCCTCACTGGCGTCACTGCGCTGTGGTCCTTGAGCAAGACACATTTATCCTAGCTTAGTACTGGTTCAACCCAGGAAAACCTGTCCCCATATAACTGAAAGATTGTTATGGGACCTAAAGAATCAAATCAAACAAAACCTTTGCAAACAGTGTAGACCCTGATGAAATGCCGCATAATACTCATATGCAGCATTTAATTTATCTGGGTCTTCTGTCTAAACTGTTTGTAAAAGTACCCATTTATGTTTGTTTTGTTGCTTTACGTCCCAAGTCAACAGCTGTGGTCATGGCCGGATGGTCATTTCACCTAACCACACTTTTTCCTTGAACAAGCAGTTAACCAGTACATTGCTTGTAACTGACAACAACCTTTCTTGAATGATTCAGCGGAAGAGAGAAGAATGACCAAAGTTATTAGAAATTGTAGTATGGCCGATGCTTTTTTGTTTGATCTTTGCTGATGTTTAAATCGGACACCCTAGAATAACGACGAAGGAGGAGCTTAAAACCGTACTCTAACTACCAATTTTAGTTAAACAGCGATGTGGGCGGGAACTTTCTAAATAGCACAAATTAAACCGTAGGTAAATGTAATATAATTGACAGCTTAGGCCGGATGCAGGGAGGAGCGAATGTAAATTTCATCAGGTGTCAGTAACATTTGTTTATTTGCGCCTGCGCCATACTACACGCTAAATAAAGGATTTTTCCTTGGCTTTCTGTTTAAACAAGAAAGCCTCGGAAAAGTATCCTTTATCTATTACTTATTCCATGATCAATCTCCACAAAAGTATGGGCCCCCCTATACACGACATACATTGTGGACAACCCTAAAACATCTCACTGAGATGGTTCCTTTGAGTAGCCACAAAGCTCTGGATAAATAACCAATTTGTTTGTCTTGATTGAAATTTTGTTTACTTGCGGGTGCACTGACTGTTCCTTTCAATGCAAACAAAGAGTCCTAGCAATATGTTGCTCAACAAGAATGACATATTGCAAGGATTATGAAACTTTAGTTCAGTAATAGTGATAATGAACAAGAAATATCTTTGTTCACTAAAATGTTCACTAAAATGTGTGATTTGCGATAGAAAATGTTGATATCTGGCAATCTGATGGTCAAGGTCAAGGTCACAAGTCAAATTATGTATTTTTTTTGCCCCAACTTTGAAAAAGGGGGTATATTGCTTTGGGCTGGCGAGTTCATCTGTTTGATCGTCTGTTCATATTTTCATTTTTTTAAGATATATAGGGTTTTGAAATTCCATAAATGGATAAAAAAAATACTGGCCCGTATTTGTTTTTGACTGAATTATCTCTCTGTGGAGTTATGCCTCTTTAATCGGCCAGCCTATTTTGTAGTCAATGTATCTCCTAGGATCGAGTTTCAAACTTGATCAGCATATCTTGAAAACTATCATATCTAGGAGCTTCAAACTAGGATGATGCAGCATTGCTTAGTATAATTATCTAGGAGCAAGATGACCCTTGTCTGAAAAAAAAAGCTCGCCTTGGATAATCCTTAATAGGAAAAAGCGTATGATTGGGGGCACAGTGTTTCATAAACACAATTTCTAATCTTGTAACTGTTTCTTCCTAAATCAAATTAATGGAGGTACATAGGTCATATAATGTAGAGGGGACTGAGCAATGCTTCGTGTGGCCTTGGTCAAAAGTTAGTTAAAAAAGCAAGTATTTGCAATGGTGTACCATCAACTGCAGTCTGGTTGAAAGCATCTCAATGAGTACCCACGCATATGCTACTGTTGAATTGGCTCTATGGCTGCATACTAAGTTAGATCAGATCCGACAAATTATGTCCACTGGAGTCTGATCCTGAAAGACTTGCAAAAAAAATCATTTTGACAAAAATAAAAAGTAACAAAAAAAGAGCATGTGAAATAGCATACTTTATAGCTAGGTAATTGTTAAAATTAACTTTTTCAAAATATTCTTCCGGGAACACTATCAGAGTGTTAAATGGTTTTGATCCAAATCAGGACTGGCTATCTGTGGGTCCTGAACTGGGTCCAAACTGTTTGCAGTGGTTATCAGCAAACGACAAAAGTTGCTGCAAACAAGGAAAGAATTTTATAAATCTAGAAGTTGAATATCAGGTTTGTCTTCTTGTCTAAGGTGCTCTTTTCAAGAGATATCTCTGAGTGACTTTGGTCAGTGAGCTGTAAACCATAACTCATTACTTTTATGGCTATGATACATTTGCCTTATTGAATGACATGGTTTTCATCTCTAAAAATAACCCTTATGGGTGGAAAAAATCATGAATCGTGATCTAATTATGATACGGATACTATTTTTCTGGTTAGTGATTTTTAAAGGGATCAGTCCTATTTTTGTCATGGATATAACATTCAGTAGGTTAAAGGGGGTCACTTGAACCCCCTCCCGCCCTGCTTTTTTAAATATCCTATGAAAATTAAATAATTTGGTCTCACATATTATTTCTCGAGCCTCACCAGCATCACTGCATTGTGGTCCTTGAGCAAGACACATCTATCCTAGCTTAGTACTGGTTCAACCCTGGAAGACCTGTCCATGTTTAACTGAAAGATTGTTGATGGGACGTAAAGTATCAAATCAAACAATTAAAACAAAACAAATTATTTCATTTTCATCGAATATTTAAGAAAAATGAAATAAAATCATCAAAGTGGCCATCACCTTTATACATATGAACCCTTTCCTGAAATCCTGGATCCGCCCCTCACTGTCTGTCCATCTGTCCGTTTGTTTGTTTGGATGTCCATCTATCCATCCATCCATCCATCCATCCATCCATCCATCCATCCATCCATCCATCCATCCATCCATCCATCCATCCATCCATCCATCCATCCATCCATCCATCCCTCTGTCATAAATCTACATCTTAGGGTGTTTCTCTGCTGCAATGATAGGTGGGAGTGTCAAATGGTGTATGACATACTCTCACTGCTTTGTGTGACTCAGTGACCTTGACCTACATTTCACACTCCATGCAGTGACTTTGACACCAGGCATGTGTAGCATGCAGCCTTCTGTTCAAAGTCTTGTTTTTAAAGCTTTCAAACCAAACATTTTTTTAGAGTACTAGATTTTGTAAATATTGAATTTTATAATACCTGTAAAATATGAAAGTTTTTTCGACGTGATCAGCAAGTCGCAACAAATTAGGTTGGATTCAGTCCAGAGCCTAAGAGGGTTTAGGAGGTGGTAGCATAATGCATGGACAGACACACAGACAGACAATATCCCTGTTGCTTCATTTAAAGAGTGGGGATAAGAAGGCAATCAAAAGAAATTTCTCATAGCCATATAATAATGTTTTAGTTTAAGCTTAAACTTGGTTCAAATCCAAAATACTGGTGACAATTGGGATTAGTCGTACAACAACATTCTTAACTTTAAGGGAAGCAAGTTACCTGATCTGCGATCAAATGCAAGGCTTGCTGAACATTTTATCGCTTTATCACAACCAGTTTAATAAATTCAATAATTATACAAGAGCACGAATGTTAGATTCTATTTATCTTATGGGATTAAGATATCTTTAAAATCTCATGCCATTATGGAAGCAACATGTTATAAACATCATTGCATAATGAACCAAAAATCTGTAAAACAAAATGAACCAAAAAACAGATCATGGCTTGCAATTTGCAAGATAAGTTATTCTCCTTTTTCTGGTCTTGGCATGATATTTAAAACTGATCTAACACTGTATTCTCTATATATGGGCATATGTGCACATGGGGTGTTGGTTCTTATGGCATCGATGAGCAGCAAAGTTTTAGATGAACCTGGGCATTATCACAGACTCAGTAGAGCCTTTGCTTCTGGCATATATAAAGTATGGACATAGAGGTAGGCTCAGACTGAAAATAGACTTCTAGCCCAGCTGGATAAATCAGCATGGGCGCCAGGCTTTTGTGCAATATTAAATGGGATAATTTATTAGAGCATCAAAAATATTATGTGTGATGATGGGGGTCAAAATGGTTATATGAATGAGTTTGTTAATTAAACAGAGCTTCATACACATTGATCCTTGTTTATTCTTCCTGTAATATCATTCAATTTTGTTAAATGTTTTATATATAATATTTGTCCAAGGAAGTTTAATATAAGGCCAACAGTAAAAATATGTTTGTTTCTTTAACCCGGCTAGCTGACTATCAAAATGTAATAATTATTTGGTTTGAAATAGTACTGATTGGTATCGCTGTCAGTGATATTTCTTTTATCTTTAGGATTTCCTGTGAGCCTTTTGAAAATAGCTGTCAAAATTGGGGTGGATGTGGCCCTTGAAAGTCACCTCATAAAGCTATATCAACCTTAATTATGCATGAAAACCAGGAATTACCATCAGAATATTAAACAGTTTTGATCAAGATTCTTTCAGTCCTGATTCGCAGTACATGCAAACTGGTGCAAAGTTTAGCAGCAGACTGCAAAAGAAAAAAGTTATCCCTGGTGTTCCGTGAATTCCACCATATTCCCACCCAATGCAAACTCGTGCCCATGCATATAGATTCTAACTGAGATATGTACTTCACAATACCAGGCCCCTAGATATGAGTGTGTAATCAAAAAAAAATTCTTATTTTTCAACCAAAACATATTGGGTACTCAAAAGAACTGTCTCAATGAGACAGTTCTTTTGAGTGTTAAAAGGGACAAGTATTAGAAGATATTCACAAATTTTACGCTTACAATATTGGTTCAACTGGACCTATGTAAGACGAGGTGCTATTGTGGCGGATATTGAGTTGATTTGATCATTTCTTAGCTGTCAGAATTAATAGGAAGTTATTGCTCTGTCATATCCAATAAGGAGTACGAAATGAGCGATGGCTGCAGTCACAATAATCTTGAATAACATTTACATTTTCAGGCAAGAATCATTTCCGACACTTGTTAAAGCTGATGTAGGCTTGTTGAATATTTCAAGCTCTTTTAATTAACCATTGTTCTGCTAGATCCATTATGTAATATTTTTATGCCCCTAAAGGAACTTTTGGGAGGCATACTATTAATCCTTAAAGCGCCAATCACAAATGCAGCAGACGACAAATTTTGCAACATTTTCCCTACGTAATTTTCAGAAAAAATAAGGTATGTTATTTCATGAGAATCATCTGCCAGCAGACGATTCTCACGAAAGATAATGCTTATTCGTTATTTTTGACTAAAAAGCGGCAAAATTTGAAATTGTCGTCTGCTGCAAATTGTAGGTGGCGCTTTAATGGTTAATAATTGCATTGTCTGTCTGAAGTGTCCGTCCATATATCTGTCCGTCCATCCTGCATGGTGTCCGGGGATGGAGGAGTGTCGCTTACCATTTGACCTTGACCTCTGACCTAGTTGCTAGAATAATTGTGTCCGGGGCATATCCTAGGAATCACAGTTTTGTGTGTGGATGCATCTTTTTCAGGCAAGAATCATTTCTGACACTTGTTAACCCTTTACCTGTCAGTGGCGCTGATATTCTTTGCAAACAGTTTGTCGGTCCTGACCTGGATCCAAACTGTTTGGCACTCTGATTGTGGTCCTGAAAAATTGATTTTGAAAAAAATCTGCAGACAATTTTTTGGCTTCTTACATTTTTACCTGCCAGCAGCGCTGATATTCTTTGCAAACAGTTTGGACCCAGATGAGGACCAACATTGCAGACCACGTATTGGATTCCTGTTTTGAAGGAAGCCAACTTGTTTTTCATTCAACCAAAATGCTGTGGGTTGTTCATTCAATATGGATATGTAGTGGCTATACACAAGTAATGGCAAAAAAATGATGAATAAAAACAAAAAAAAATGTTTCAAAGATAAGTCAGTCTACTGTCTACCCTGAGGTTTCAGACAGGTTTAATTAGGGCATTAATTATAGCCATTTTGGTCACTGACTGTAGAGACTAAGCTGGCTGTCAAAATGTACTTTGACCTGCTGCGCTCAGAAATGTAAAAACTGAGTTGTTCTTCAATGGTCAGCAGGCCTTCAGTTCAGAGTGCATACCAACAAATATTTTTCTTATATCTCAACCAAAACATATTTTGTGGGTACTCAAAAGAATCGTCTCAATGAGACGGTTCTTTTGAGTACCCATAACATATGTTTAAGCTGATGGGTAAGAAAGTATTAACAATTTTACGCTTAAAAATTTTGTTTATTGAAACCTGTGGGTCAGCCTATGTGAAAAAATGGCTAACTCATGATATCTGTATAGCTGGATTGTACCTTTCCTGGCCACAAACCCGAAGAAGACTGTGTGGGATAAGATCATGATGATTAATGGTCAAGTATATAGACCAAGCTAGAGAACCACTGTACCGGAACAGCGCAGTCATTGCATGGTGGTTGCAGTCGAAGAGTGCACAAAATAGTGTACCTAGCTGTTTGTAAAGGTAATATTTTGGTCAATTTTTTACTTCTAAAAAAATTCATCACAAATTATTATCATGTAAAGATCCAGCTGTGTATCTGCTTAACAAAATTTTTGTAGGTTGAGTGATAGTCACTACAGCGCCAGAGTTATGCCAAAAATGTGATTTTTTTCCTGAAAAGAGGATGAAAGAAATTTTTGCTTATGTTACGGAATTTATGCTTTCTTTTGATAAATGCAAAATACCAATCCTTTAATGTGCACAAAGTTTGAAATCTGTGGACAGGTCATTTTTGAAGTTATTCAAGCTTTTCATACTGTACGCATAGTTCTGTATATCAGGTGTTCTGGCCCAGTAGTCGAGTGTCTAAATAAAATCAATATGAATCAGTCAATGTCCTGAACACCCGATATAGTCAGAACTATGCGTATATACAGTATGAAAAGCTTGAATAACTTTCAAAATGCTCCAGCCTCAGATATCAACATTTTTCACATTAAAGTACTGTTATCTAGCATTTTAGCCAAAGTAAGCATAAATTCCAGAACATAAGAGAAAGTTTCTTTCGTCCTTATTTTTCAGGAAAAGATCACATTTTTTGGCACAACTAAGGATCTGTAGCGACTATTCACTCAACCCACAAAAATATGTTAAGCAGATACATAGCTGGATTTATAAGTGACAATAATTCGCGATGAACATTTTCAGAAGTAAAATTTTGACCAAAACATTACCTTTTTAAACAGCTAGGTACACAATTTTGTGCACTCATTGACTGCAACCACCACATGATGACTGCACCTTTCGAGTACAGAGGTTCTCTAGCATGTAGACTATGTCTTTGTAGACGTTAACACTCTTGCATTCAGAATTTGGCCATCATGGCCACGAGGTTATAAAACTTTTTTTCATACTTATCTCAGCTGAGCACGAAATTTATCCTGCTCATAAATGTTAAAATGCCAACAATTGGTAGCATTTTAACATTTATTAGCATGATAAATACAACATCTGAGAGACCTTTTTTTAGGGGAACTCCCTACTTCTTCCTGGGTCCCCTTTAGGGCAAAATTTCGGCCCCTAGGGCAACTATTTCACCGTAGTGGCCCCTAGCTTATTCCCTGATGTATGTGTGTTATTTATGACAATTATGGTATTGAGATAATTACCACCAAACTTGACTGTAATGATGGTCATTAATTGCCATCAAAAGAGGCCATAGAGTGCACTCTGGCTACCTCAAGCAATTCTGGAACAGTCAACAACTGTAACATTAAAGGCCAAACAAAGTTTTGTCTGTTTCTCCTTTTTCTGACCATATTAAAGTGAAGCTTAACATTTATTTTATTCATGGCTTCCTTTGTATACTAGAAAATGGTAGGGGTTGCACTGTTTGCAAAGAGAATTTAATGAATCTTGAAAGGGACAGAATTTAATATATGAGTCGTAACACAGTCATGATTTCCATCAATGTGGCATTTTGACAAGTGTAGACTCAAAAGGGCCTGTGCAGCCACCTTTTAAACTTAGAAACTCCAAATGATGTTTGGTCAGTAGCTTAATATTCATAGAATATTTAAGCGACCTACTAAGGCTCTGATCAGTCGCGCGTATGCACAGGCTGATCAGAGTCTTGCTGGTCGCACATACCACATTGTTGGAAATCTCATGTCATGTATGTACAGCTCATATAATTATATATAGTTCAAGTTCAGTCTTAGAACACAAATTCATGAACTGTACAAGAACATTAGCTCTTGAACTGTTCTTGAACACAAAAAAACAAACTAGGACTTTTTTTGGATTTAAACCCACGATCCCCTTTTTTCAAACTTTCATAGTCTATTTCTCACACTGACAATGTCAATGTCATAAAAGATAGAAGCATTAAAAACACAAAAATAAATAATAATTAAAAAAAAAGAAGAAAGACCCACATGGAAATTGAACCAACTCAATTTGAACCCTAAGGACTCGTCAATCATTTCCCCCTTTCACCAGAGGCTATATGTTCAAGGAAAATCTTCTTCGCCTGCTATGAAAAAATGCATCTGAAAATATAGTCTGAAGTCGTCAGCTGCATGCAAATGCTTTTGTGAAGGACTAATTATGGCATACAAACAGTGTAGATTCAGGTCAGACTGCTCCTCTAGGAGCAGTCTGACCTGGACCCACTCTGTTTGCTACAGAGACATTTTAAAAGGATTAGCAGACACTTTTTTTACATTAGTCTCGATTGGCAGCCGAAGAGTTAAGAATAGTTTAAGAACACCCAAGACAACACATTGACAATGTTCCAGAGAATTTAAGTCCTTAAAATGTTCAAGAATATTTCAAGAACAATTAAAGAGCATCACAGGTTCTTTTAAAAAAGTTCCTGGACTGTTCTTGAAGCATATTCTTTGACAGTTCAAGTACAATTTAATTGTTCTTTAAAATCATTCATGAACAGACTGGCTGTTCTTGAACTTTTTAATTCTTCCTATTGGTATGCTTGGTAATTTTTCATGCTTTAGTTTTCGTCTGCTGACTTTTTTCAAAATTAACTTTTTGCAAAAATTATTTCAGGAACACAATCATAGTGTCAAATTGTTTGGATCCAGATCAGAACTTACGTTCTGTCAGTCCTTATCTGGGTCCAAACTATTTGCAATAGCGGGGCAAAGTGGCTCAGTTGGTGGAGTGTTAGACTAGGGATCAAAGGGTTGTTGGTTTGAGCCTCACCACCAGTGTTGTCACTGAGTTGTTTCCTTGAGCAAGACGCTTAATCTGCTGCTTAGTACTGGTTCCATCCCAAGATGATTGAATATTGTTGGGAGTGCAGCAGCTCAGTGGTAGAGTGCTTGACTCGAGACCGAGGGGCCGATGGTTCGAGCCTCACCGGGGTCACTGCGTTATGTCCTTGAGCAAGAACATTAATCCTAGCTTAGTACTGGTTCAACCCAGACCCGTTGCTTTATAACTGAAAGATTGTTGATGGGACGTAAAGAATCAAATCAAACAAAACAAACAAACTGAATATTGTTAACTGGGACGTAAAGAATAAAATTAAAACACAAACTGTTTGCAAAGATGCTTTACAGATGACAAAAGTTGTCGCTATATAGCAAGAAAAGAATTGAATTAATTTCTATTTTTAAGCTCTGGTGTCAGAGTGTAGTGTCAGAATATCAGTTTTTGATGCTTTTTATAGCATTCATATTAGCAATTTATTCAAAACTCATGCAAGTTTAAACTTCCCCAGACTTGAAAGTGATTTTTTGTCTCTGAATATTGATTCTAATTATTGAGTTTCCTCTGCCTTTGAATTTAAGGTTAAGACTTTATTTAAAGTGAGCATTTAACAATTGGCAGACAAAACTACAGCAGATATTATGCGAGATCTGAAAAAAATAATCAGACAATATCAGTATGTGAATTAATAGGTTTGAGAAATTTTAAATTGAGCCAGTGCATGAGATTTCCAACAATGTGGTTTGTGCGACCAGCAAAGCCTCAGATCAGCCTGCGCATATGCGCAGTCTGATCTGAGCCTTTGCTAGTCGCTTGAGTATTTTATGATTGTTAAGCTACTGACTGAACACCATTAGGAGTTTCTAAGCTTAAAACGAGGCTGCAGAGGCTCCTCCGAGTCCAAACTTGTCTAAATATAAAATTGTTGGAAATCATGTGTCATGGCTTAATTTGAAGAAATACGATGTGAATACAGAATAATTCAGAGCCGCGACATAACGTGATTTCCAACTATGTGGCATTTTGACAAGTGTAGACTCTGAGCCTCCTTCTAAGCTTGGAAACCCTAAATGATGTCCAGTCAGTAGCTTAACAGTCATAGACTATTCAATCCTCAAGCAAAGGCTCGAGATCTGATCAGACTGTGTGTATGTGCAGGCTGATCTGAGGCTTTGCTGGTCGGACATACCACATTGTTGGAAATCTTATGTAGCGGCTCATTTGTTAATAAGAAGAGATATTGATTAAGAGTACATGTATATAGCATAAATTTTGGAGACCTGCCCTGGGTTAAAAGCTAAAATGTTGACATGATGCAAACGTCTGACCATTTTACTGACAAAATTACGATTTTTCTACAATTTAAAAAGAAATACAGTCTTCAAAATTGCCATGATGATGAATGTCACTCCCATGGAAAGATATGCTCTCAGCAGAAATCCAGACGCATTTCACCAATACTTTCAAGAATCAGCTGACAACATATTCAGCGTACGAGACTAGCTAGAATAATAAAATTTTGTATGTAGCAATTAAGGTTAACTATAAAACCTTCCAGAGTCTGCGAAAAGCAAAGGCACTGAGGGAGCAAAGTGGCTCATTGGTAAAGTGCTTGACTTGAGACTGAGGAACCGCAGGTTCGAGCCTCACCATCGTCACTGTGTTGTGTCTTTGAGCAAGACACATTTATCCTATATTAATTCATAGTACGGGTTCAACCCAGAAAGACCCGTTCCAAAATAACTAAAAAATTGTTGGCTGGCGTAAAGAATCAAATCAAACAAACAAAACCAAAGGCACTGATGGAACTGTGCTGATTATGGTTCATGATAAAGAAAAAAATTAAGTGTTAAATCAGGCTTTTTGAGTTAAGAAAGCATAACAGAAAAATAAGTTTCTTATTTCTCAACCTAAACATATGTTGTGGGTACTCAAAAGAACCGTCTCATTGAGACGGTTCTTTTGAGCACCCAAAACATATGCTAAAAATTATGAGTAAGAAAATATTTACAATTGTACACTGAAAAAATTTACGTATCTAAACATATGGTGTTAAATTGTTTGCTATGCCTTTGTTGTTGTCATGCAGGATTCTTGTGTTGAGGTCGATATGCAAACAGTGTAAATCCAGATCAGACAGCTCCCTGGTGAACATTAATTTTTGCCTCTATCTTTCTATAAATGCCTCTGAATTATTGTAGAACACCTCCCCAAAAATGTCCCATATAGGGTTCAATAAATCTCTCTGAATAATTCTAGTAAATGTTTAATGGTCATGGCCAGGAATGTCATTTAGCAGAAGGCACATTTCCCTAGCCCTAGTGGATCATTTGGAAATATGATTCCATGAAATGCCACTTTTTTTCTTATCTCAAATACTGTTGACATATGGCAATAAAACCCTAATAAATAATCCCAAAGTGTCTGTTACCTCATGCAGGTGACGCAATAAATATATAAACATCAACTGAAGAAGAATTATTATTGAGGAAACAGGTTGGCCTGAATGCTGTCAGTTATTGCCACTCTGTTACCCCGCCCATTTCAAAACATTGCCATGTATTACCAGCAACCACAGCAACAATTAACATTTAAAACCTTAGAAACTGTGTCTCAGGCCTACTCACTGTCCAAGACGATAATACTATCATAAAATTATTTACCATCTAGAAACTGCCACACAAGTGCTTTTTGGGGAGCCTTCATAATCCCTCCAATTCTGGCAGTCTGAAAAAATCAGCAGACGACAAATTTACCCAGAAGGCTATTTTTTATTATAGCTAATATTATTACGTTATCGTTTCAGTTCTTCGAGTTCAAAGTTATTCCATAGACAACCCGTCCAGTCTCGACAATATTGCTGTGATAGAACTCAAGAGCCGGGAGCGTAGACAGACCAACGGAAACGAAACAGACGCACAGCCTGATCAGAATAACCAGAGTACAACACAGCCACCAACACGTGCACCGATACCAATTCCAGCTGATTGGGATGTCTTGCATGTAAGTTTGGCTCCAGATAGGAGTATCATCAAAAATAATTTTCTTTGTTCTCAACCACAGCATTATGTTAAAGTTACTCAAAAGACTGCCTCAATGAAATAATTCTTTTGAGCACCCAAAACTTATGTGAGCTTTTGTGATCGGACTTTTTCCACCATATATCCTCCATCGTCCCAAATTAAAGTTAAACTAGACTTCAGTCGACGGTACAACATCGCAAATTATGCTGAATACCTTTTTTTTTATCTAAACAAAGCTTCGGCAAAGTTTGAAGTTGCTAAGTCCAATGGTTTAGGATTGAGATGCATTTATAAGAAAGTACATTATTTCACCTTTGATCTTGACCTTAGGTCAAGGACACACACAAAAAATTGCCCAGTATCCTCTACATCATATGACCTATTCACCTGCAAAGTTTGAAGTTGCTATGTCCAACGGTTTAGGAGGAAATGCATTTTCAAGAAATATTTGATTTGACCTTGACCCAAGGTCAAGGTCATAATTGGGTCAAGGTCACATGAGGCATTGCCCTCTACATTTTGTGACCAAGGTACTTGCAAAGTTTGAAGTTGCTACGGCCAACGGTTAAGGAGATACATTTACCAGAAAATACATTATTTGACCTTGACCTAAAGGTCTAGGGGGCCAAGGTCACACAAAATGTTGCTAAGTACCCTTGACATCATGTGACCTATGCACCAGCAAAGTTTGAAGTTGCTACATCCCACGGTTAAGGAGAAGATGCATTTACAAGAAAATTCATTATATGACACTTACCTGGGGGCCAAGGTCACATGAAATGTTGCCCAGTACCCTCTACATCATGTGACCTATGCACCTACAAAGTTTTGAAGTTGCTACGTCAAAAGGTATTGGAGGAGATGCATTCACAAGAAAATACATTCTTTGACCTTGACCTCAGCAGGGTCACACGAAATGTTGCCCATTACCCTCTTCATCATGTGACCTATTCAGCTATCATGTCTCCGTCATCGTCCACGGCGTCACACTTTTGTTTTCAGATCGATAACTCATAAAAGGATGCACCAATTTTATTTAAACTTTACAGAACGATCAAGCATCATGAAATACAGGTCAAAAGTCATCTTTTTCAGAACATGGTCATGTTGCCTATCAAATTAAAAGGAATCACAAAATGCAGCAACATGTTGGCAACATTGTTGATATTGTACAGGTTACTTATTTTTATTTTAACTATTCACTGAAAACTAGTTGATAGGCTTTTAACTTTGTTTTAACTTTCATCTGTATTATACCCAAGGTGAACTTAGAGGTTGGGGAAATGTGTTTTATGTTTAGTGATTTATAAGTTTCTCTAAAATAGCCCTTAGACGGGGATATAAATTCAACAAATTTATTTTGTTTGACTTCTGTTTTGCCAGGCGACACATCTGATTCTCGGTATTCTAGTTATTTATTTCATGACTTTTATTCGTCATCAGTGTTTAAAGTGGTACATGTAGACAATTGGATTAAACTTGCTGATTTCATAGGGGTCCTTGAATATTCCTTGAGAATTCTATATATATTTTTTCATTTCAGGATAATCATGACTATTATTTGTCGACAGTAGTTAAAGTGGTTAATATAGATGAACACTGGGTTGAGCTGGCTGATCCATCGAATCATGATGCTTTATCAAACAGTCACAGAACTGCTGTCGTGAGTATAAAGATACAGTTAAACCTGTGTAAAACTGCCACTCTCAAAAAGACAGAAAATTGGTTTTCAAGATCGATTAACACTTAATGCAGGTCAAAAGTATTGCAGAATGCTCCAATGGCAAGGTTGGGTGGAAAATTCCACCCCCGGTATTTACCGGTGGAATTTACCGGTATTTCCCGGCATGGCAAATAAGGCTCAAGTGGCAAATACTGGTAAATAATGGCAAATATAACTTTTTTGCCGCGAAATACTGGCAAATATAATGTTTAGCTGTAAAATGCAGCAGATATCTTTAAGAAGTTGACTAAAAATAGTATAATTTAACTAAATGGGTGAAAATGTAAATATTGAATATGAGGCTACAGTGTCAGCGTTAAACCTTTGGATACATTTAAACATGTTAAAACAGCCAAAAAATGAATCTTAGACTGAAATTTTTAAATAATTCACAACAATAAATAGTATCTTTAGCCCTAATATATTATGCTGAATATTTTATGTACAACACAGTAACACTTCTCCCAAATTCTATCCTGTTCAGCTTAAATCTGTATTTTCAATAAGTGAGGAAAACAGTGTAGATCCTGATAAGATGGCCTCTGAAAGAAACCAGCTGATCAGGATCTTGTGTTTTCAAAAATGGAATCAACAGGACAAGGGTTAATTCTGGGTTCAGCAGGACAAGGGTAAATTCTAATTTGACCTTTAAAAGGGGAGAAAATTAACCTGTGTATCTGGCAATTGTTTGACACCTGTGCCTGTCATAAACTGTTAAAACAACACATCCCCAAGTGGATACTGTATAGCCACGGGCAAGGATGAACAATAGAATGTCATGATCGACTTCATATTTAACTTAAGACAATTAAAGTCCAGGTGACCACAAACAGGGGTGTCTTTAATTGAGTTATAGTACAGATAAGGGTCACTCATTCAAACACCCAACTTTAATACTTCATATTTTAACGTAAGACAATTAAAGTCCAGGTGACCACAAACAGGAGTGTCTTTAATTGATTTATAGTACAGATAAGGGTCACTCATCCAACCGAATCTGTAACTATGCACAAGCCAACTGATGAGTACTTTGGCAGGTACGAAACAGGATTTTTTTTCTTCTTCTAAAATTCACTTTTTAAATTTAAATAATTAAGAATGAGACTTATACCTTAAACTAAGATAATTTAGCTGATAGCCTAATAAACTAGTAGAAATGAAATATTAAGACAAATAACCTCTTTTATTGAAATTACCAATCTAAATGTGGAAGGTTGTAAACCATATTTGCCAGTATTTTCCATTATTTCCCGGTAAATGCCACTGGCATGGCAAATATGCTTATTTGCCGGCATTTTGCCAACCTTGTCCAATGGGGAATGAAGTGGTGGATAAGCAAACAAAAACATCGCTTTCATAAGAACCAACTTCTTTTATGATTCCATTTTCTAATTTTAAACCATCTATCAATAAATACATATTGAATGAATGGCAAACCTTATGGAATAACAGCATTGCAAACTAGAGCAGCAGTCGATGGTACATCATCGCAAATACCCGCTTTTTTTTACCTATAACCTTTACCTTGGGGTCAAGGTCACACAAAATGTAGCTCAGTACCTTCTACATAATGTGACCTATGCACCTGTGAAGTTTGAAGTTGATATGTCCAATGGTTAAGGAGGAGATGCATTTACAAGAAAATACATTATATGACCTTGACCTAATTGTTAAGGTCACACAAGATGTTGTCCAGTGCCCTCCAAATCATATGACCTATGCACCTGCCAAATTGAAGTTGCTACGTCCAACAGTTTAGGAGAAGATGGATTTACAAGAAAGTAAACTATATGACCTTGACCTTGGAATCAAGGTCACACAAAATGTTGTCCAGTACCATCCACATCATGTGACCTATGCACCTGTAAACTTTGAAGTTGCTATGTCCAATGGTTCAGGAGAAGATTCATTTACAAGAAAATACATTATTTGACCTTGGGGTATTTGACCTTGACCCCAAGGTCAAGGTCAAATGAAGTGTTGCCTAGTACCCTCAACATCATGTGACCTATGCACAAGCAAAATTTGAAGTTGCTACTTCCAAAACATCATGAGGAGATGTGTTTTCAAGAAAATACAATATTTGACCTTTGACCTTGACCTTGGGGTCAAGGTCACACAAAACGTCGCCCAGTACCCTTGACATCATGTGACCTATGCACAGGCAAAATTTGAAGTTGCTACTTCGAAAAGTTTATGAGGAGATGCATTTACAAGAAAATATATTATTTGACCTTTGACCTTGACCTTGGGGTCAAGGTCACACGAAATGTCACCCAGTACCCTCTACATCATGTGATCTATGCACCTACAAAGTTTGAACTTGCTACGTCCAACGGTTAAGGAGAAGATACAATTACAAGAAACGTGACGGACGGACGGACAGACGCACGGACGGACGGACGACGGACCGACTTTGGTACGAAATTAATATACCCTATTTTTCTTACGAAAAAGCGGGTATAACTATTTTTCTTACGAAAAAGCGGGTATAATAAACTTCTTGATTTTAAGCCATCTATTGGGGAATATCAGTCAGTTGTTCGAAACATTACAAAAGAGGAAGTTGTTTTGGCTCGACTCTTTTCTGGTCATACAAGTCACACATTCATACTTACTGCTAGGTGAAGAGCAACCACAATGTGTTGGTTGCGACACACCATTCACTGTACGTCACTTCCTTTTTTTGCACAGGTAAGAAATAATTACTTCCTTGTTGATAACATGAAACAGTTATTTCAAGCTATACATATTGATAGTATTATGTTATTTTTAAAAGAAATAAATCTTTTTAACAAAATCTAGTCGCTATTTTTAAAATGGTTTTGTTATATATTTGTATCAACATATAATGCCCCATATATAGTATCATTTGACAATGATATAGATTGTTTAGTGCTATATTCTGTTCAGTTAAAGAGCATGTACAGTTATCTGAATAGCTCTTTGAAACTGTCAGATATTGTACATGATCTTTCCTGTCAACAATAAAATTGCAACTCGATGTCATTACACAAACTCATCATCATCATTATACCTCCCGCAAATATTGTTTGTGGAGGGTATGCTGTTCTCACATTGTCCAGCCGTCCCTCCATAACATTTTGTTTCCTTAATATCTTGAAGAGCCATTGCTAGAATTTCATCAAACCTTGCAAACATGTTCATATATATACAAGACAAATATTTTAAACAAAATAAGGAAGGGCCTGGGGCCAATTCTATTATTAGAGCTATTTCCCTTTGTAGTTCTAAATGGCTTTTTATATAGGGGTTTATGCTTATGCTATTATAGTCCATACATGGGCCGATCAACTCCTTATACAGCTTTTGATGGAACAATTTGATACTTTTCCTATACAATGTAGACACATTGAACATATGCATGAAGGAGTTTGGTTCAGAAAAAATAATTTTTTACAAAATGACAGCTATGAGAACTTAGACAATTTTCCCCTTATATGGCTTTTGTATATGCATAGAAAGTGCCTTCATGGGCCAATCAACTCCTACCACAGCTTTTGATGGAGCAATTTGATTCTTTCCCTATGCAATGTAGACCCATTGAACATTATAATGCATGAAGAAGTTTGGTTCAGAAAGAACAATTTTTGACAAAATGACAGCTATGAGAACTTAGACAATTTTTCCCTAATAGGGCTTTTGTATTTGCATAGATAGTGCCTTCGTGGGCTGATCAATTCCTACCACAGCTTTTGATGGAGCAATATGATTTTTACCCATACAATATAGACAAATTGAACATATGCATGAAGGAGTTTGGCTGAAAAAAATAGTTTTTGACAAAATGACAGCTATGAGAACTTAGATAATAACTGATATAAGCTTTTGATATATAGAACTTTCATGTGTGAATAATTGTGTGTATTTTATCTTAACAAATGTTCCAGATTGCAAGCTTTAAGATCATTTGTACAGATTCTAATGAAATCTTGTTTTCATATCTAAGGTCTGCTGGTTTGAACTATCACTTGCCAAAACATAGTTTTTCACTTTTCCTTACTGTACAGGGGTATCTAATAAAAATTGCTTATTGACTTTTTTTTTATTAACTTAATATGTAACAAATTTTTATTTTTCCGTCCAAATTATGTTTAATTTAATACCGTCTGATGCTGAATGACCACAAGGGTTGATGCGTCGTTAAACACCAAACAAACCAACAAACGAGCTGCACAAGCTTACCATGACCAGAATCTTGAGGTTTTTTTGGGTTATTTTAATTTGTCAATTTTGTTTACCAGGTATGTTGGCTAATATACATATATATATTTTAACTGCTGTCACTATTTTTTTCCTTCTTAGTAATTTATCGCAAATTTTAGATGTAGCGTTTCTTTTGCCCATCAGTATATATTTATACAGATTTGGCTTAGAAAAATATAAAACAAGAAAAATGTATTTTGATAAAAAATTCTTATTTTTCAGACAACACCTTTACCTTTTCCATTCCCATTTTATGGTCACATGATCAACAATGTTACTATAGCAACAGGCGGTAAGTAGAGGATAAATAGAACAGTCTCTTAACAAACAAGTTTTTTTTCTAAATATGGCATTTACCTTCAAATATGGAATTTTAGAAGTAACTTTCTGTAGTACAGCTTTTGGATACAAACAAGCTCATATGTTTAGATAAACAAAATTTTTGAGCATATGTTTAAGCATATGTTTTGGGTGCTCAAAAGAACCGTCTCATTGAGATGTTGTGGGTACTCAAAAGAACCATCTCAATGAGATGGTTCTTTTGAGCACACACAGCACATGTTTAAATTGATGGGTAAGAAAATATTTACAGTTACACTTCAAAAGCTTCCTTATCTGGAACTAAGATTGTTACACGTGCATGATTATAAAATGGTCTCTTTTTCCATATAAGATTGCCATGTTGTGAATTTTATGTTTTAAGCAAACTTTGTGTATAATTTACAAGCCTATAATGTACTTTTGAATCATTATACTATTAATGATTGCATCAGCCATATATACTTAATGGAAAAAAACACACAACATAGCCAATAAAACAAGAAGCAAATGCCACAATCATAATAATAACTTAACTAAGGTGCCAAATTTTCCTACCCATATCACCCTGGGACTTTACTTTAGGCCCTTAATTTGGGAAACACAACATAAAAGAAATTAGTATTTCTAATATTCCAATCTTTTTACTTACCAATCATGTCTTTTTTGTGTTATTTGAACTTTTAAGCAACCACCTACCTTATGCAAGCTTAAGCTTGGTGCATGATTGCTAAATACAGATTTTAGCAGAAGAAACAAAGCTGATTTTCCAAATTTTTACCTAAAACTTGGGGGAAACATATTTGGGAATGGGGCTGTTATTTTAGCCCCAAATTTTGACAAAAGAAAAACCATGGGAAGAGATATAAGAACAAGAGTTAAAGTAACAACTTAACGTAAAAAAGAGACATAGAGGATATTACATTTGTGCTTGTGTTTTATTGAATTTATTAAACGAGTTGAGGAAAAGTGATAAAATGCGCGGCTTTCTGCGCATTTTATTGCTTTTTTGCAACAAGTTTAATCAAATCAATAATACAGGAGCAGGAATGTTAGATTCTATTTATCACATGACATTAAAATTGCTTAAAACTCACAGTTTTGGCGTGAAAAAGTCAAGAATTTGCCATCTTTTTCGCAATGTTAAAATGGACTGATTTACCTTATGTTACCAAATCTGCTAACCACAAGTGTTTTATCAATCTTATTGCATGGTGTTATATCACTTTGAGATGCGATTTCATGTTATAAAAGAAAAAAAATACCAATCAAAACAAGTGATATGACCTGGAAATGCAAAAATCATAGATCAGTCATGACACCAAGGGGAAAAGAGAAAAGAAAACAGCCGAACCAAATCAAGAGCCGAACACAGAGGAAACAACACACACACAACGGAAATTGCTATAAACAAAAAAAACTTGCAACAACAGAACCATCACCTTAGAACTGACAGCAGCCACATTTAGTGGGGGCATAAATACATAATACCAGGAAATGACAAAATCACAGATCAGCCTATGGTACCAAAGGAAGAGACACAAACATGGGTGAAAGTTTTCACAATTATTCCTGAATTCAGGATTTCGAGGCTGACTTTCCATAGAAAGTCAGCCTCAAAATACTGAATTATGGAGATAATAATATGTTCTCTGATTTATATTCAGTCTGTCTAAAGACAATTGACCATTTAAACTTCAAATTGTGAATATTCAGTGGGCATATTGCAAGTTTTAAGATAGGAGTTTCGAAAGTTCAGGATTTAAGAAATAAAGAACTTTCACCCATGCACAAATGAGGTATAAATAAAGGGGAACCAACAGCCAAGTGAAAATAAAAGATGATGGTCAATTGCTAATTCTAAGTAAGGAGATGCTAGAGATATAAATTCCATGGTGGAGGAGAGCAGTAGCTCAGTGCACAGGAACTAGTCACAGAGTCCTTAGAATAGAAAAAGTAGGCCTATATTTACTTTTATAGACTATGTTTACATATACACGCCTACTTTTTCATAAAAAAAGTTTGTGACAAGTTCCTGTGGCTCAGTGGTAGAGTGTTTGACTTGAGATCGAAGGGTTGCAAGTTCTAGACTTACCAGAGACTCTGTTTTGTGTCCTTGAGCAAGATACTTTATCCTCTGCTTAGTACTGGTTTAACCCAGAAAGCCAGGAAAATGTCCTGACATGACTGAAAAACTGTTGACTGGGACATAAAGAATTTACATAATCCATGGTATGAATTGTGTACTCTGTTATAACCATAAAATGTTAATCAAGCTTAAATTGTAGGTTTTCTATATATGAGTCCATTTATACACAAGTTTCTGACTGCTACACAGTACATTGCTCCTCTAATGGCCAACTTTGACACAAAAACAGGAGGTGACAAGTCTACAATTTTATATAAAGATTTTGGTAAGTAGCATTAATTTTTGTACATTCATAGGATCAGTTTGTATCGAAAATAATTGAATTTGCCCTTGTTTTTAGGATTTCTCTACATGAGTCCATTTTTGCACCAGTTTCTGACGGCTACACAGTACATTGCGCCACTGATGGCCAATTTTGATTTATCAATTGGGAACACTTCGGAAATATTGTATATGACGAAGGGTGAGTGTTGCACGCTGTGTATAATGCAGTGATATCCTCCTCTGTGTGGTAACCCTCGATATCTCGATATCTGTATCACATTAATTTTCCGTATTTTTCTAACTTCTTTGTTCAGTTGTTCAAAATATGCTAGTTTTGATATTAATATATAAAATTGACTGTAGTCTTCTTTAGAAAAAGACTCAAAGGTCTTTAAGATGAACATTTAAATTCAAGCATAATTTTCGAAAATTTAACTCAATATTGTCCATTGGTGATTTTTACAATAAGGATTCTCTTGAATTAAAACAAACTCCTCACCTTCAGTTAATAGTGTAACTAATGATAAAGCACTTTCAAGGTTCACACTGGATTGAAAAGTACTTGAATTTAGAGGGCTTTCTTGAAAATTTAATCTGCCTTGAAAAGTGCTGGAAAATCACTCGAAAGCCTTGAAAAGTCTTGAATTCTACTCTTTTCTGTAGGACTTAGCACTGTTGATAGAGATTTAAATCAGTATAAAATTGCTGCACCAAATATAGGCACAACAATTTTTTACTAATTTTCCAGTACTAATGTGTCCATTATCTCAGTTTAGCATTTCTGAAGCAGAATTTTAACACTTAGATCAGTATTTTTCATTAACTTTAAGTCTTTGAAAACTGTTGGAGAGTCTTTTAAAAGTGCTTGAAAAGTCCTTGAATTTTACTCATACTTGCCTGTATAAACCCTGACATTTCATAAAAGAAATTGTGTCTTACAGGGTTTACATAGGCTCGAAAAGTTCTTTGATATGGGGTACTTGCTTCAAAAGTTCTAGAAAACTAATAACCCTGCCTTGAAAAATGCTGGATAATCACTGTTAGGCCTTGAAAAGTACTTGAATTATGCTATATAATACTATAAGACAACTCAGTTAATTGAGACCCAAATATTTATAGAATGAGTGTGCGTTCATAATGCACCAGTCATTTGTATTCCCACCTACGTGGATAGCAATGGAATAGCCAGGCTATGGTGCAGTGCAAACACTTTTTGATTGTCCCTGTAGTGCGGGGGAAGTGTGGGGGTTAAAACATTGGGAAACCTACTCCGGGGAGATTTTCTGTAGTGTAGGGCAGGGCTAAGAGTAGGGTTGTTACCATCAACCTGCCCCCACAGGGCGGGGCTTATACCAGGACTCTGAAAAATGAAAATTCACTATCCCCACCCATCCTCGTAGGTGGGGGAGCAGTGAATACAAATGACTGGTGCATAACTACTGTTTTGAACAACTGAACAATTCACTTTGAATATTGTAGTGACAGCTAGCTATTGAATCTGATATTTCTTATCCTCTGTATGGGGACTGTACAAGATGGTGATATAAACTAAAAATGTTCTGAATCTCTGTTGTGGTTTTCATACTCACAAATATACTCAACGTCAGTGAAAAGTTACCAGTAAATCATATACACTTAACATAGGACAATATTTAGTACATTCTGAACGAAGAACTGCAGATACCTTGACACTCAATTTTATGGCATAGGGTGACATGCATCACCACTATGGAAAACGGTATCCATCACACCTAAATGCATTATAATCATTCCTTGCACCCCTGTAGTTTCCATTGCATTGTATAGGAAAATGCAAAAGTTTTGGTGCTACCTTAAAGTTTGATCCTCATTTTTCCCGTTTAATGGGATAACCTAAACCATTTTGGTGGTGTTTTCAATGAAAATGTCTAGGGCATGTTCTGGCATGTTGTCTTCTGAAAATGATGATTTCAAATTCTTAAAGACTGCGAAAAATATAAAATGCACGTGTATCACTTGCACCATAGTTCCAGGGCTTGTGTAACTGTTTTATCTCTCCAAACCGGCTTGTCCTACTCCTTGACCAGAAACGTGAACGTAACATTATCCAAATAGCTGTATTAGATATTTTCCAAAATATCGAAATCTTGATACTGGTAACTTTTCATTGACGCTGAGTATATCCGAAAACCTTTAATTTAGTGGACTGTCTGAATATTGATAAACATTAATCTGTGATTATTTTCTTATCCATTTGTTTAACCCTTGTATGTAAATTAAAGCAACTTCTTCAATCAGCATAAAGAGGATAACGCAATCTTTTTGGTGTTGTTTGCTTGTTCGTCAATGTATATTGTTTTTCTTTTCAATGTTGTTTTTATGAACCGCTGCCTAATTTTTAGAGTGAAAAACCATCTTGTATTTCCTCCATTGCTGTGCCTACCACGTTTGTGTTCTTTCCTAAATATCTGATGCCTAAAAAGACAAACAAAACCAACAATGTTTGCCCTTTTTGCTATAGCATTTGGCTTTTTATAAGATCGGTTTAACATATCATTGCTATGACTTATTGTACAATGACGCAACTAGAAAGTTAGCAAAGTGATAGTTCTTGAACTCAAATTGGAGATATAGCTGTCATGCAAATATAAACCAATTGCAGTATAGCGACAGGTATTTTAATTCTGATTGGCAGATTGGAAGGTTTAAAAGGGGCAAAGAAAATGGACATGATACTTGGCAAGTGTAAATGTCCAAATAGTTGTCCTTATTTTCAGTAACATATGTCGTAGGTACACATTTGAATTGCCTCTATGAGACAATTCCAATATATACCTACAACATTATGTCTTTTCAATAAATGAGTTTTTACCATAAGCTTTTTTCAAACAAATTCTCAACCACTTTCATTTCTTCAAAGAAATGAGCATGTAGAATTGAACAACTTTTCATGTAGTTTGTCATGCACCTGGGTGACAATAATAGAGTGTCTATTTTATGCTTCTGACAGCTTATCTTGAGATGTCTCATGGGAGTATATTGCTAAATTGCTAGTTGCCTGGTTGTTAGTGCTGTGACTAATACTGAATATATAATATAGGCAGAAATTATTTTTCCATGGATAAGTTATTTTCCATGGATAAGTAAATATATGCATACACATCTGTTGGTTAGTCCTCTTAATATGTTTTCTGTTAGGTTGGTGATATATGTATAAAATGTAGAGCCTTCTACCACTAATGAAACCAGTCATGTTCCTTGTATTATGGTAAATGGACTTATTTTTCAAACAAAACATATTTTCACTAAGTATACAATATCTGCAGTGATTTCAAGCTTTTCCATAGTAATATTTCAAAGCTGACCTACTTAAATATAGAACTTATGATAAATTGATGAAGGGAGCACAGTGGCTCAGTGGTAGAGTGTTTGACTCGAGACTGAGGGGCTGCGAGTTTGAGCCTCACTGGCGTCACTGCGGTGTGGTCCTTGAGCAAGACACATTTATCCTAGCTTAGTACTGTTTCAACCCAGGAAGACCTGTCCCTGTTTAACTGAAAGATTGTTGCTGGGATGTAAAGAATCAAATCAAACAAACAAACAAATAAATTGATGAACACTATAGATTTTACAGGAATCTATATAAAACATTTGAAAAAACTGTGATGAATACATCTGGAGCAGCACACAGTCCAAATGGCATGACACATAACTGAAACAAATAATCTGGAATAATGGATCCTTTAGCAAAAGAGTGTGCCTACAAAATTAAGTAAACAGCAGTTTCAGTTTAATGAGTGAGTTGATGAAAATGAATACAAAGTGCAACAACTCTCAAACTCCTATCACCAGCTTAAGAGGTACCGGAACCTATTTTTTGCTCAGAACCCATTATTCCTGAAGAGCCAGAATATGAAAAATATAAACACTATGTGCAGGGGGAAGTTCTATCAACTCCAACTCTTAAATTTGATTTGATTATTGTGTTTTAATGTATGACATAAAGATATATCATTAAAATACAAATAAGTAAAATGTTCTCTAAATATTTTAATGTTTGAAATTTAGGTAATTTACCATCAACTTGTAGTCAATCCCTAAATTTATGGTAACACTCCAAAACTTAAAACACTTTCATCTTTAGCGTCAATTTAGTCTAATCAGGGGAACTTAAGTCAGAGTGACATTATTATTGTATAAATATTGCTAATACTATAACTGTCAAAGAAATGTTGAGTGATAATTTATAGTACAATGCATACAGACTGGAAAAACTTCAAAAGAACATGTGTTTTGTAATATAGTGGTTAGAATCATGTGATTTGGGAAATATAAATATGGAGTGCAGTACATTTGCCTTATATTATAAAGTTATTATCACTTAACAATTCTTCTTCTCAAACTGACTGTTGTAAAAGTATTCACTTCTTTTCTTTGATATTAGTAGTATTGTATATGTTTGTAAGTGCCTATGTATTACTTGGACACCATTAAAACGTATTGCCATACTAAATCCAGTATTTATTCAGATGGCATTTTGGTGTTTATTAGCAGTAATCTAATTCTTATTTTTGCTTTAGCACTAGACTATACTAGACAACGGCGTAGCCAGAATGCTGAACAAATTACGCACATCAAAGGGAGACTACTGGATCAAGCAATGATTCTCTTCAATTGTGTCCCTTTTCAAATGGGAACTTCTCTTAAAGGAAAGAATTTGAAAGGAAAGAATTTGCTCCCAGAGGGAGCAAATTCTTTCCTTTATGAGTGGTTCCTTATAGTATGAAAAACCACTTTTATCACATTAAGTGACCTCCCTTGAATGTTTCTATTTTTATTAGGCACATGCCTAACCTGCGTAGCGGGTGCTATGCCAATGCTAGTTAGCTTTTAAGATCACATTGCACGCAGAATGGCCAAACACTTTGCAGACTTTCGGCCATTCTATTTTCATAAAACGTTGCAACATGCAATTTTCATCTTTTGTCATTTAACAAATTAGATACTTTAGCTTTAGCTGAGAAGCTTTACTTCCTCCACTGTTATTTTGTTTTCTTTGGAGAATTAGTAACTCTTAAATCGCCAATCGCAACAAAAGTCGTCTGCTTTTCGCGTCCGCTGAAATTTTTAAGAAGCCTCTATGGCAAACAGTGTGGACCAAGATCAGACTGCTCCTATAGGAGCAGTCTGTTCTGGGTCCATGCTGTTTGCTTATATACTTAATTCGCCACTAATGTGAGGCAATTATTTGCAGCAGACGACTTCAGCAGACAACATTTTCAGATGCTTTTTTTTCTTGGCGTTTTAAGGCGTAAAAAAGATAGTATAGATAATGTGTATTTTTGTATTTCATTTAGTTGATAACTTATTTTCTTTTCTTTCTTAATATGAAGGAATACTTTATGCCATTTCTTTTTAGAGACTTATTAATAGGTAGATTATGATCTATGCTATTTTCTGATTTTCCCTTCCTATATATAATGATGAGGAGCAAGATGGCTCAGTGGTAGAGTATTTGACTTGAGATTGACGGGTCGCGGGTTCATGCAAGCCTTACAAGAGGCACTGCATTGTGTCCTTGAGCAAGGCACTTTATCCTTTGCTTAGAACTGGTTCAACACAGGAAGACCTGTCCGGACATAACTAAAAAAATGTTGACTGGGACGTATAGAATCAACACAAATAAACCTACCTCAAACCTACCTCAAATGACTTTAGGAATGTTCTTGGCATCTGCTGATCTATTGTGGGGACGAAATGGGCCAATCAGTATATGTATTAAGATTAAATAAAGAATTAGTTTAGTTTAAACATATTTTATTTGATAAACTCTTTACATGTGTACAAACAAGAACATACATACTAATCTATTACAGAGTTTATAAACTGGGATTCAGAAAGAAGTCTTGACTACTTATTCAAATCCGTTTCCCAAAAATAAATAAATCATACATATTTGAAACAAAGGAATATATGTAGGGGGCGAGGGTGGGGGAAGTAGAGTATTAGTGAAATAACAAATACAACTACTTCTAAATGACATCTAATTTAACGCTACAAATGACTCAAATAATATAACTTTGTGAGCCTTTTCTGGAGGCCTGAAACAACAAAAGACAAGTTAGCTCTTTACATGGAAATCAGCTGCTGTCACGATAGTTGAAATAAATGGATGGTTGAAAGAAACGTTTAAAGAGAAAATGTTGGATCATTTTTACTGCTAATAGATTCCTAATGAGGACATCTCTGGATGCTTTAAATGCAGAAACACTGTCATTACATTTAATTAGCGCATTTAGAATCGTTAAACTCTTTGCATGCTGGGAAACTTTGAATGCTTTTTGTCGTCTGCTTATTTTTTTCAAGATCAATTTTTTTGAAAAATTCTTTCAGGAACACTTATATGTAACCCGAGTGTCAAACTTTTGGATCCAGATCAGGCCCAACATTTTGGCGGGCTTGATCTGGGTCCAAGCTGTTTGCAAAGGTTATCAGCAGACGACATGTTAAACTCTTTCAGGCTGTCTTTTCTAGGAGGATTAGTTGTCACAGTTTCCATAGAAACCAGATTTGCATTTCATATTCTAATTTTCAGAGATGAAAATTCCTCCTTTCTGATAAAGCTGATCAGCGTTATTTTTTTTCATTGTATGTTGTTGTTTAACTCTTTATCTCATAGTGTCATCTACTGATTACTTTTGCAAACAGTTTGGACCCAGACCAGGCCCGACAAAATGACGGGCCTGATCTGGATCCAATTTGTTTGACACTCAGATCATGCCTACCAAACGATCGAATGCTCAACATCTGGTTGAATGTTAAAAACAATTGAACCAGGAAGAGAATAAAAAATCGGGGAATGTCATGCAACATCCTATGCATTCCTATGTTTGTGGTATATATTTGAGGTCAGAAAGTTCTCTCGTTTTGTCAGATTTACTTTATTTGTAAAATAGGTGTACCCCAATTCGACAGTAACATGTTTATCACGGGAAAAGTAAATATGACCTAATGAGAATACTTTCTGAGCTTGTGTATTATACCACAAACATGGGATTCCATAGGTTGTTTTTCATATTCAAGCATAAGTTGAGCATTCGATCGTTTGGCAGGCGTGCAGATAGTATTCCTTAAAGAATTTTTCGAAAAAGTTGATTTTGAAACAAAAGCAGATGACAAAAAAGCAGACGACAAAAAAGCATGAAAAATTTCCCAGGGGGCGAAGAGTTAATGTCATCATATGTGCGGATCCAGAAATTCTTGTCAGAGTGGGTCCAACTCTGATGTTTTTTTTTGTTTTTTTTAGTTGATTGCGAGAGAAAGGATCAAAATACCACTAAAAGTGGGCCATTATTGGCCTGCCAGCGAAATGCCATTAAATGGCGTTTCACTGGCAGGCGGATGATTGCTGGCTTGGTTTTTCAGGGGATCCAGACCAGTATTGCTAAGAAATCCTATATATTTTCTGATTTTCAGGAGGGTCCAGACCCCCTGTCCCCCCCCCCCCCCCCTATGGATCCGCACATGATTCAGTCATATACAAGAACATGGGCCTTGTTGAGAGGTAATCAGTCCTGTCCCCCCCCCCCCCCCCCCCCCCCCCCCCCCTCTGGATCTGTGCATGATTCAGTCATATACAAGTACATGAGCCTTGTTGAGAGATAACCAGTCCTGTTTTCCGGGTTTGTGACCAGGTCATGTTCAACCCAGCCTGCTCAGCATAAGGATGAGCATGAATCTTAAAATTTTGCGTGTGGCAAGAGTTTACCTATCATACAGTTGCACAGTGGTAGATTGCTCACTCAACCTGAGATTGAGGGTTTACTGGTTTGAGCCTCACGAGAGGCACTGTGTTGTGTCCTTGAGCAAAACACTTTATCCTCAAGTTGAAACAAGGAAACGTCTCGACATGACTGAAAAGTTGATGACTAGAACGTAATTCATCATTTCAAACAAACAAAATCAGAAATATAAGCTACATCACAGTTTACTTTAAACTTTAAGGGTTAATATACCCCCCCTCTGCCGCACACCTGATCAGGTTTTCTGTTGATTTTACCCATGTGTCCACCATGAGTGTTCATGTAGGATAAAGATATCTCACCCAAGGGGTCAGGAACTATTTGTTTGATTTATTCAGCCAGCTAAATTTTAATAACTAGGATGGATTATACCTAGTAGGGGAGCCAGAGATTCAAAAATTGGAAAAAAGTGGCCGGAAAGTAGCAGAATTTTAGACTATATCATCAGTTAGTATGTTGTTTCAGAAGTGTGAAAACAGATATTGCACAAATTTTAAGTCTTGCAAAAGATGTTAATTTATGGGGTAACCATAGCTACCCTCATGCAGGTTTCATGTAATAGGCTATGCGCTACATTACTGAGAAGAAAAGTTATTAAGACCAGATAGGTCACATTTCCTACTGTCTGCATATTGCTTTACAGTTACTGAATTAAAAGCACCAAACTGACAATAAGTTCAAATGACTTACGCTTACGTAATTGTTATATACGTTACTTACATTCAAATATATTACAATTATTTACTTGGCCATGGGCTGCCAAAAGACTTGTGGAGGGAGATTTTTGTACATTAAGATTTTCTTAGCTACTTCATGTATTATAAAATGTCTGTAAGCTTTTGATGAACAAGGACATTTACCATGCAATAGCCAAGTCTAATACGTTACCATTAGATTATAAGGAAATTCCTAGTATAGTGTTATTATCATTTGCATCGTTTTATTACATATCGTTATGATTGATATTTTAATTAGATGCAGCTTAATAGCAGAATAATAATATTAGTTTAGGCACCTTGAAGTTCTGTTATATACGTTACGTTCTTTTAAAACAATATTTTTGTGCAATGTTATGTGTATATGCGTTCAAACAGCTAGTAGGTAAAAATGAAATTGACTACCATCTTAGTGCTAAAAATTAGATTGGAAATATTGTATTTTTAAAAACTTAATATCAATGAGATGCAACATCAACAAAATCATATTTGGTTTAAAGGGAAAAACTTGAAAATAAAGCACATAAATGCAATTAAGTATATGTTTTAGGAATCATGTAAATATGATATTGATACATATGTATTATTCATAACTTAATTGTTTCAAAAAGTTGATGATTCTTTAAAATATGTGCCACTTCCATGTAATTGCTTCTTTTATGCATTAAATGACATATACAAGACATTTTCTTTTACCGTCAACAGCTCAATGAATAAATTAAAAGCACGCAGTAACATAGTCAGATCCATCACACATTGTAAAAGCCATCAAATATATGCATTTATAAACAGTTATTCGTTACAGCAGCAATATTTAAAACAATAAGGCACAAAATATACCTCAAAACTCTAAAACATGTAAGATATTCCAAACAGAAGTCCAAATCAAGAAGTGAAACATTAAAGATACCTTCATCAGTGCCATATGCAACAAAACTGAAGTTTGTGGAAATCGTGATGATTTTTGTCTCTGATTTAGCACCCAGCTAAGCTATCCTTGGGGTTATACTATTTTAGTATCTACAGCGTGTCCGCTTTGGAAAAAGAGTATTATTTATGTTGGTAACGTATATAACAAAACTATAAAGATCATTACTTTAATCAGTGTGTTGCCTGGTTCTACACCTTTGTGAAACAATGAATAGGACAGCATTTATTCTAAATTACCATTTTAATACTTTTGAAACAGACACATGTCTGTTAATAAGTTGGAAAAGCTCCCCTGCATTGTTAGTAAACAACTTTCTAGAATGGGACTTGATTGATCATATATTCCAGAATGTTTGCAGACGTTTGCTTTTTAGTTATATAGCTTATCAGCATACGTGATAGAATCTGCTTGAATGTTTGTTTTATTCAGCAGGACACTATTTATTTTTTACACTCACAATAAGTAATCATAACAACTGTCATTCAGTCCTTAAAACTAACTAATTAATACCCATAAAACATTTACCAACTTGTCAAACGATGCTATATTTATGGTATATTGATAGTTCATGTAATAGAAACAAAATCCATACTTATGCTACTTTCAAAGAACACTTTCAGATATTATACTCAACAAATGCTATACTGTATCATACTTACATATAGTGCAATTGACAATAGAGATAATATAATCACTATCTGAGATGTATCATGATACTTTTACAAATCGAAAGAAATACAATTTCTTATGCAGACCATTGATAAAAAGAGCGACAGACAAATTAAACATGCATACGTACTATTTGTTAAGTTCATGCATACTTTCTTAGCATAACATGTTAAACTATTATTTGTGTAAGTAATAATACTAACTATTGTGCCTTCTCTATTGTCCATATAATTATTATTTTATTAGAAAAGTAGATAATTTAATGTATGCCTTTTTGTCTCTATACGCTGATGTGTTTACAACTCATCTATTATTCAACGCACATAAAAGGAATCAACTGACAGGAATCCTGCAACAGTTTGTTTAAAATGGGGTCCAATGACGGCTATGGTATTATGATAGAACATAGCATCAGCTATTTTAGCACTAATTGCTAAAACTAAGTTTGATCTTATGACTGCTATTTTTCTTCTAAGGTATTGCTATTCCTATCAACATTCTGATTAACGTAAATAATCTTTTAAACGGTAGTTTCAATGCGTCCTAGTTAAATTTGGCTTAAACGTTTTCTCTATGTTGAAATTTTATCAAGTAAATTTGGTATCGTAAATTACAACTGAAGAAGTCCAGATTTCTTGGATATGGTCACTGCCTTGCCATGCAAAACCCATCCTTATGATTTCTCCAATGTCAACGGCAATAATTCATTTTAAATAACCCATTCAGTTTTAAAGTTTGCATTGCTTTGACAAATGATTAGTGGTGTTAAGGTGAAAGGACTATCAGTTTCATTAATCAAACAATGAAAGCCATGTTAAAAATGAGCTGAAATTAAAGTTCATAGCTAGAATAAATTCAAAATTCACCTTCTGAGTTTTGATACATGCAGAAATAGATGTGGCTTAAACAATTTGCATAACAGAGCCACTCTCTTAAAGAATAATTGATAACAAACACTTATGTTTCCTTAAATTTAATGTAACGTAAACAACATTTTATTTTATATATTCATAAAGGAGTGATGCTTTCTAGATTTCCAGAAAACGTCTTCTTTCTATAAGTGAACATGACTAGGAAATGTCACAATCACAGACTCCTGAATGACCCACTAGGGACACTGAACACAGATATCTACTATATAATTAAAGTGAAGCAACCAGCTCTCTTCCTTTTCAAGGAGATTACTGAACTAGAAACAAATTAGAAAACAAAGGCCCGATACAAAACTCCATAACCAAAAGGAACAACAGCAAAAAAGTTTCCAACATCCACACATAATTTCAAAAATTCTTAGATATTTTATCATAAATGAATCTGATTTGGTAAAACAGATATGTTATTTACTATTTTATATATTGTGATGAGTGTCAACAGGTTCGACACAAAGCTTTGGCTGCTTCTGAATAGCTTATTAGATTGTTTTGTTCAATTAAAAGAAACAAATGGGCAAATATCTAAATTAGTTTAAGGTTTTCAGGCTCATTTGTATATGAAAAACGGTTAAGACAAATATTTATCATGATATATTTCGTTTACTTATAGTTATATATGTTACTTTGACAAATTTGACCGAACAAGCCTAAGGGAATGTATCCTAGTTGAGATGTTGCATCAGACTTATCATTTTATAAGTTTATAAATTTCATTACATAACATAGAAAAAATAGAAAACAGTGTTTTGTTTTAGTCAAGAATTATACCATTGCTTATAAGAAAAAATTACAACCATATTTGCACAGTCTCCTAATTAATACTGATTATTTCTTCTTTTGGAGCAAATGCTCTTTTTATGCCTATCAAACACAGCCCCCCCCCCCCCTTTTAATGAAATAAACGTTCCAGTGATGTATAATTCAAGCGATTAAGCAATATTTGTTTGTCTTCAACTTTGTTTTATACGTTACATATTGAAAATCGAACAACAAAATGATATTTTTTTACCTCAGAAATGTTGTTAAGTAAAGTCTCTAAAGTCGGTGATATCAAAACAATTATCATAAGGTGTTTAAAAACTAACAGAAAAAAATGGATGCTTATTTTCTAACTAAAGAGGTTCTAAACTTATATAAAGTTTTATCTATGGTCATTTAATTAAACAGGTCATAACTGAAAAAGTATTCATGTTAGAATGTATCTGTTTGCAGTTTTGAAATGGTCAGTTAATGCTCATTTAAAAACATGTTATCCTGAAGTTAAACACATATTGAAAATTTTGTCAAATGAAACTTTTTAACGAAATATCAATTATTTTAAGGGTATAGTTGAAAATGTAACGTAAATGACATTAAAATGGACCCAAAAAACTTTTAAAAACATCAATATGTTCAGAGAATAGCATGTTCTTACAGATTGCATAAATGTTTTGTTCATTTAAACATTTCAACTTCTACCTAAATGGACTTAATTACATATTTTTGTTTTTAAGAAAATGAGGGGTAACGTATTAAACACACTGTTACAGGTATGTTTGCAAGACTTAAATTGATTGCAACATCTGGTTTCATACTGCCTATACTATGTACTAAAGGATAAAACAAGTGAAAATTCTGCTAAAAAGGGGACATACCTAAATGTTTATTTTTGACATTTTTGAACCCTGGCTCCTCTACTAACCAGATCGGCAATGGTTACTGGAATATTGCAATTTTGAAATTCAGCGCTAAGAGAGTTAAAGAGCCTTTCTTAGAATTGTGTAGCAGGAAATGTTACTAGAATAAATGGTTGTTGGCACAGTCAAGTAGCGTACATATTTTTAAAAAGGCCTAAAAATAGTTTGCCACATTTTGGGAAGAGAATTCGTAGAAATGCAAAGTTTTTTTCTTTGCTTGACTTCTGTATGAAAAAAAGGAAAGATTTTTTTGTTGTTTATCATTTTATTGGATTTTCATTAATTTTTTTACTGAAATGGTAGTCTTTCAAATATTTTTCTTTTGATACAGCCAGTACACCAACATTTTATTCAAGGAACCACACTATTGCAGGTTTTTCAGAGAAGTAATAGTCATTGCTTTCAAAGAGAAGATAGTGATAGTTTTCCCCATTGATAGGACTCATCAGCTCCAGATTATAGGGAACCCACACAACTGAATTTCTAGAATGAGCCGTGACATGTGATTTCCAACAATGAAGTGTAGACTCAGGCGAGCCTGTGCAGCCTCCTTTTAAGCTTAGAAAATCCAAATGCTCAGTCAGTAGCTTAACACTCATAGAATATTCAAGCGATTAGCAAAGGCTCTGATCAGACTGTGCATATGCGCAGGCTGATCTGAGGCTTTGCTGGTCGCACATACCACATTGTTGGAAATTCCATGCCACAGCTCCTTAATGGAATCTGCCAGTTGATAAGCTGGATTAATCCATTGTGTTAATTGCAATGTAATAGGAGCAGTCTTATCATGGATTATTTTGTTTGCTTATGCTTCTGTCTGAGTAAATCAAGGAAGTGAACATGCAGGGATCCAACTCCAAAAATTTGCATGTGACCTTTCATGACATATTAATTATGTTATAAAAAACAAAATTGTATCATTTTGAAATAAATCATCTCAGATTCCCCATGTTAATTTGTAAATGTACTGTATTTGTAACTGATATGTCCTCAACCAACCCGGATATATTGTGACATTATTTGTAAACAGAGTCAGCAGATCAATATCTACATTGGCCTCCATTCAACCTCTCAAAGAGAGAATGGAAAATGATGTGGATCTTGATCAGTTTGTGGCATGATAATTATGCTAATAAATAGAATCAGGCAAATGAACTGAAGTGGGCTAACATATGGGCCTCGTCGCGAGAAAACCTGTCTTCCGTGTTTCCGACAAAGTGAGATTCAAACCAGCCTGCTCAGGTACAGGTACTAGTAAGAAAATTGAAATTTCGCTCGAAGTAACTCTAGATGTGACACATTCCAATACGTGAAAAACAAAGGCGCTGATCAGTCTGCGCGGATGCACAGGCTGGTCTGCACCTTTTTTTTTCGCAAACCCCCAAAGACATGTTTTCTTGAGTCGAGGCCAATATGTAGTAATTAATTGTTTTGATATTTTTGCAAACAGATTGGACCAAGACCAAAAATGTTGTCTCCTTTTTTATGTCTGCTGCATTCATTCAAATTCACCCAAGATAACTATTGCCATGGAAGCAAAGACTCAGTGGTAGAGTGCTTGACTTGAGATCAAGGGACTGCGGGTTCGAGCCTAATCAAAGGCACTATGTTGTGTCCTTGAACCACCATTTCCTCTGCTTAGTACCGGTTCAACCTAGGAAGTCTGGTCCTGACACAACTGAAAAATTGTTCACTGGGATGTAAAGAAACAAATCAAACAAACAAACGAACCATGAAAGCAAACACTATGAAGCTCCTAAGGGAGCAGTCTGATCTGGGTTCAACAGTGTTTGCATTATACAGGACTTTAGTGAAAAATGTTTTACAAAAATTTAATTTTCTTATTTCTCAACCAAAACGTATGTTGTGGGTACTCAAAAGAACCGTCTCAATGAGACGGTTCTTTTGAGCACCCAAAACATACGTTAAAACTGATGGGTAAGAAAATATTAACATTTTTACGCAGAAATTTTTTGATCGTTTAAACATGTGATTATAGCTTTTCTGAAAATGCATAAACAGATGAGAGAGCAGGCGACAAAAGTAGTGAATGGCAGGGGAAAATGGTTAATGATTTAATTAGGTTGACAAATGTCATGATTTTGAAATATTGTTGCTCTGTTTTTTGTTGTTTTTTAAATAATTACAAAGCAGAAGATGAAATATTTTTGACTTTTATACCAAGAAACAAGCCATTAAATGTAGTCCATACAAGTTCACAATTTTTCTTCTGTCATAAAATATTATAAGTAGTGTATTAGATAAATGTCATTCAGTAAGCAGGTGCGTAAAAAGGTAAAGCCCTAGAAGCAATAGCTAAACCCATAAAGCGCCACCAATAATTTGCAGCAGACGACAATTTCAAATTTTGCCGCTTTTTCAAAAATAAGAAATAAGGCCTGACATTTCATGAGAATCGTCTGCCAGCAGACGATTCTCATGAAATATCATACCTTATTTTTTTCTAAAATTAGGAAAGAGGTAAAATTAAAGTGGTCTGCTGCAGTCGTGATTGGAGCTTTAAGGGTTAATTAAAGATTCATTTGTCTTTTACGCTAATGTTCACCTAAATATTTACGGTAAATGTTCTAAAATTTTGAACACGTTTCTCTTTCTGTCCTGTTGGTCATCAGGGCTGGAATTCATAAATGTATATCAGAATAGCAAACAGGGCAGACCCTGATCAGACTGCTTCTAGAAGCAGTCTGATCTGGGTCTGGGCTATTTGTCTAGGCCTTCTGGCAGGCAAATCGTGTCTAAAATTCTAGAACATCTGCAATAGAGAGAGTTTTCGCACAGGCTTGAAAAGTACTCGAATTTAGAGGACTTTCTTGAGAAGTCCTTGAAAATTAAATCTGCCTTGAAAAGTACTGGAAAATTACTCAAAGCCTTGAAAAGTCCTTGAATTCTACTATTTTCTATAGGACTTTAAAATAGCACTGTTGATAAGAGACCTAGATCAGTATAAAATTGTTGTGCCTTTATTGCATATGCTGTACCAAATATAGGCACAACAATTTTATACTTATTTTCCAGCAGTATCTCAGTCTAGCATTTCTGAAGTAGAATTGTTTAAAACTTAAATCAGTATATTTCATTGACTTCATTGACCTTCAGGCATAATCAGTAACCATCAAAGTGATCCAGATCAGGCTAGACATTTTGTCGGGCCTGATCTGGGTCTAAGCTGTTTGCGAAGGTATCAGCAGATGACAAAAGTTGCTGCTAGTAGGCAAAGATTTGATAAAAAGTTGCCAAATTTTGGCTATTTACTATAAATAAAGGTGCTGACTAAGACCAAAGTGTTCAAGGGTAGGTAGATAGTTTGATACTACTACTATTTTCGGTTACAATGTCAGCGCAATGTGGTCCCTCGCAAATGCATATGGAGCACGCACAAAGCACCCATGAGATAGTTTGATACATACTGTCCTTTGTACATATATTACATTTTAACCATTAACACTCGTTATAGTTCGACAGAATTATCTACCTTTGGGTTATATTACGGTAATTGTTCTAAATTTTCCTACACTAGAAGACCTAGAAAAACAGTGCAGACCCAGAATAGACTGCTTCTGAAGAAGTAGTCTGATTTGGGTGATCCCTGTAGCATTTTGTGAAATTCAGCTCTGAAAACCATCATCTAATTTGGGAACAGAAAGAGTGTTAGATATATTAGAACATTCACCATGTTATATGTAATAATAAGTTCTTAGAATTGCATCTTAACCATAAACTGATGTCTGTTTGACAGAGTTACCTACCTTTTGATTCTATTTTGGACACAAACTGACGTAGAATTTTTGTTTTCAGGAACAAAGTTTATAGTTGAATGGCGGGATGTGCATCTACAGGACCAAACTGGTAAGTATCTTAACTCTTAATGCGCCAAGTATTCTGCTTTTCTCGTCTGCTGAAATGTTTAAGAAGCCTCTATGGCAAACAGTGTGGACCCAGATTAGACTGCTCCTATAGGAGCAGTCTGTTCTGGGTCCACGCTGCTTGCTTCTATACTTAATTCGTCGGTAATGTAAGGCAATTATTTGCAGCAGACGACTTCAGCAGAAGACATTTTCAGATACATTTTTTTTCTTTGGCTCTTTAAGGGTTAACTCATTCCATGTCAGAGGTGAATTTTGTCGTCTGCAGATAGCCTTTGCAAACAGTTTGGACCCAGATCAGGACCGACATAAAGTCGGTCCTGATCTGGATCCAAACTCTTTGACACTCTGATTGTGTTCCTGTAAGAATTTTTGGAAACAGTTGATTTTGAAAAAAATCAGCAGACGACAAAAAGCCATGAAAAACTACCCGGTAGAGAAAGAGTAAAGGTCTTTTCTAATCTGTATTCCAGCCATCTTGCTATTTGCATTACGTAATCACAATCTTGTAATCACATCTCTTCCAAGACCACCTGGCCCCGAGGTTATAAAACATTTTTCATGCTCAACTCAACTGAGCATGAAATTTATTATGCTCATAATTGTAAAAATGCCAACAATTGTTGGCATTTTAACATTTATTAGCATGATAAATACAACATCTGAGAGACTTAAAGCAATAAACTTCTTCAATTGTCGGTATTTCAGTTTTTATGAGCAGTTGAAATTTCGCGCTCAGTTGAGTTGAGCATGAAAAAAAGTATTATAACCTCGAGGTCAGGTGATTTTTTCCAAAATTTGTTTATGTGGAGTCTCCTTTGTATTGTCGTTTGCTAGAATAAAGGCTAGTATGTTACAAAAGTCTCCGATAAGTCAGAACATCTGCAGTTAACCCATATAAGCCTAGCGTCCTTTTTGTGGGACATCGGCAAAGAGTGCAAGACCAGATCAGACGCTGCATTTTCGTCTGATCAGGTTCTCCACTGTTTGCTTACAGAAGTTTCTTTCAAAATTTGAGTAAAATGAAAAATATCACCCAACAATCCTAAATTCGGAAATGGACTCGTCCAATTGATAGAGATGTGAAAAATCATTTGGCTCAAATGGGTAAATATGGGCTGTGACATAAGAAAAAATGACTTTGGTTCACGCAAATACACTCTGGCTTCACCCTCGGTTTTCACACCTTCCTGGGGACCAGGCAAACATTAATGCCCAAAAAACCATGTTTGATCCCTATATCGACTTGCATCAAATGACTTGCATCCTTTTTTTTTTTAATTTTGTGTTAAACAGGGTTCACACAGGCTTGAAAAGTACTTGAATATACAGGCCTGTCTTGAAAAGTCCTTGAAAATAAAATTTGCCTTGAAAAGTACTTGAAAAACACTCAAAGGCCTTGAAAAGTCCTTGAAATTAACCATTTGCAAGAGGATTCAACGCTGTTTTTGGAGGCCCAAATCTGTATATGCTGCACCAAATAAAGGCACCACAATTTTACACTGATTTTCTAAACCTTAATATCTTTAGTGTTCGACTGTAGCATTTCAGAAGTAGAATTTTAACTTGTAAATCAGCATTTTTCATAGTTTTCAGTCCTTGAAAACAGTAGGAAAGTCTTAAAGAAGTCCTTGAAAAGTCCTTGAATTTTACATGAACTTGCCTGTATGAACATTAAAACATTGAAAATTAAAATATTTGTTTTTTTTTATTTTATTTCAGACACAGGATCATTCCATTTCCAGACAGTCTTACACAAAAATGGCTCAATTCGTTTTATCTATAAAAAGGTAAGGAGGCCTTTCGTTAACCCTTAATGTGCCAATCGCAACAAAAGTTGTCTGCTTTTCTCGTCTGCTGAAATGTTTAAGAAGTCTCTATGGCAAACAGTGTGGACTGAGATCAGACTGCTCCTATAGGAGCAGACTGTTCTGGGTCCAAGCTGTTTGCTTCTATACTTAATTCATCAGTAATGTTAGGCAATTATTTGCAGCAGACGACTTCAGCAGATGACATTTCAGATGCATTTTTTTCTTGGCGCTTTAAGGGTTAAGAGTATGTAACAGAAAAATTACTTTCTTACTTCTCAACCAAAACATATGTTGTGGGTACTCACATTGAGAGGGTTCTTTTCAGTGCCCACAGCATAAACTAAAATTTATGGGTAAGAAAATTTTTACAATTTTATGCTGAAAAATGTTGTTAAATAAAAGAAATACCACCTATATTATGTATATCCCAGTGCGTATTTAATAAATATGTCATGTTAACCTCTGGTAAGATTGTGTGTCAAAATAATAATTGAGCCAGTGCATGAGATTTCCAACAATGTGGTATGTGCTACCAGCAAAGCCTCAGATCAGCCTGGCATACACACAGTGTGATCAGAGCCTTTGCTAGTCACTTGAGTATTCTATGATTGTTAAGCTACTGACTGAACACCATTTGGAGTTTCTTAGCTTAAAAAAAGGCTGCACAGGCTCGTCTGAGTCTACACATGCCAAAATGCCACATTGTTGGAAATCTCATGCACTGGCTCAATTATTATAATTTTATTAATCAAGTGATTTTGGGGGCGCAGTGGCTCAGTGGTAGAGTGCTTGACTCGAGACCGAAGGGCCGCGATTTTGAGCCTCACCGGTGTCACTGCATTGTGGTCCTTGAGCAAGACACGTTTATCCTAGCTTAGTACTGGTTCAACCCAGGAAGACCCCCATCCCTGTTTAACTGAAAGATTGTTGATGGGAAGTAAAGAATCAAATCAAACAAAACAAACAAATCAAGTGATTTTGTATTGGCCCAGTTACATGCTTGAGGTCTGATGTATTGGCCCAAGGGCTAATTCAACAGACTGATGACCTGAAATTGGGCCATTACAAAATACTTAATTAATGACAATTCCGTTAGTTAAATAAAAGAAATACCACCTGTATTACATATTTATCAGTTACCTCTCATATAAACTGCATTATTGGATGTTGCCTGATAAATGTTGTCTATCTCACAGCATGTATTACATATTTATCAGTTACTTCTCATATAAACTGCATTGTTGCATGTTGCCTGATAAATGTTGTCTATCTCACAGCATGTGCCTTTATCAGGTCACGATGACGTTGCACTTTTTTAATGACGTCGCTAATGACACTGAATCAACAAAAAAATCGAAAATTACATCATAACCCCTAGTTTGAAGAGTGAAACAATAGGTAAACTGATAAATAAAATACCAGGTTCGCGTCTTTTCATATCAAGTTTACCAGGCTCGGCTATGCGAATGCTTGTTGAATCGCTCTGCAAGCCTCCCAATGTCAACAAGCTTTCTAAAAGCCCTGCCTGGTAAACTTTATCTTAAAAGACACCTAGTATTCTCTATATCTCAGTGCGTATTTAATAAATATGTCATGTAAACATTTCATGACATTATTTTTGGCTGGTTACTAGTGATGACGTTGTGCCTCCTTCAGACTCAAGTTTAAGAGATTATATAGGTGGTACATCTTTTGATGTAGAACTTCAATAACCAAACAAATGGCGAACAGCCTAGTACAGGAAAAACAGCCCCAATACAGGATAAAACTGGTCCAATGCAGGAAAACAGGCACAATACAGGATAAAACTGGTCCAATGCAGGAAAACAGGCACAATACAGGATAAAACTGGTCCAATGCAGGAAAACAGGCACAATACTGGATAAAACTGGTCCAATGTAGGAAAACAGGCACAATACAGGATAAAACTGGTCCAATGCAGGAAAAAAACAGAACTAATTCAGGATAGAACATGGTCAAAGAAAGTTTTCTCCTGTATTGGCCCAGTTGTTTCGGTATTGGCCCTGTTTCTCGCCTGTATGATGCTGACCTTAGTCAATTAATACAATCTGTATTCACACACTGATTGATTTTTACACCCACAAAGTTTGCTTATCTATACCTATGACTGAAACTTTAACCCGATAAAGTGCCTGCAAAAATACATCTAAAAATGTAGTCTGCTTAACATTATTGACTTATGTAAGTGTAGGGTCAAACAATGTGGACCTAGATCAGACTGCTCCTATGATCTGGGCCTGCACTGTTTGACCAAGAGGCTTTTTAACTTTTCAGCAGATGGCAAAAGCAGACAACTTTTGTTGTGATTGGCGTTTTAACCCTTTATACACCAGTGACTCCTAAATGCATACTTCAGCAAACAGTGAAGACCCAGATGAAATGCCACATAAAGCGGCATTTCATCGGGTTTACACTATTTGCGAAGACAAAAACGATCTTCAAAGAAAGATATTGTGTAATACAATTTTTAATTGGAAATTATAACGTGTGACCCCTCGATATATACAATGGATCATCCCAAGTTTATTGTATCAAAACCAGAAGGAAGAATCCATTAGTTCATTAAAGGTGTAGGGTTAATATTAATTCAGGGCTCCAGAAAAGAGGGTGTATTGGAAAACTATTTTCTTTATTTCTCATCCAAAACATATGTTTTGGGTACTCAAAAGAACCGTCTCAATGAGAGGGTTCTTTTAAGCACCCGAAACACATGTTTAAATTGATGGGTATGAAAATAATTAAAATTTTACGCTCATAAAATTTCCATATGACCTATGTAATTTTGTTTCAGGTTCCAATAAAAGCACTAAACATTAGCTCCAAACTTCATCCTGTGAAGATAGGCCTTTCTGACGCTTTCTACTTTGATACAACTTCCCTCGGTAAGTCTTAACCCTTAAAGCGCCACCTATAATTTTGCAGCAAACAACAATTAAAAATTTTGCCGCCTTTTCAAAAATAACAAATAAGGCATGATATTTCATGAGAATTGTCTGCTAGCAGACGATTCTTATGTAATATCATACCTTATTTCTTCTGAAAAATTAGGAAAGATGTTGCAAAATTTGTCGTCTGCTGCAGTCGTGATCGGCGCTTTAAGGGTTAACTACGCTAAATGTTCTATAATTTTGAACACTTTCTCTTTCTGTTCACAAATAAAATGTTGGTTTTCAGGGCTGGAATTCACAAAATGCTGGTCTAAATAGCAAACAGTGAAGACCCTGATCAGACTGCTTCTGAAGAAGCAGTCTGATCTGGGTCTGCACTTTTTGTCAGGCCATAAGTATTCAAAATTTTAGAATGTTTACCGTAAAATAACTCACCCATAGAGATTAATGTAGGGCCATCATGCTGATAATGATGATTATTACCATTCCTACTACATACAGAGTAAATAAGCATTTTTAATTGTTTAACACTTTTCCCATTGGTGCGAATTTGATTTGGTTTATATGATCTGTTTCGGTGTCTACAATAAAGGCAGGGGATTGGTTGTCTCCCCTTATTTTTGAAAAACTCCTTATTTAAAAGAAGGTGGAGGATGTTTTTATATGGACAAAAGAGGTAAAATACCAAAATTTAAGAAAATGCTCACTTGTATTAAAAGCTACATAGAGATATTTTTTTGACATGAAAACACTAAAATTTTGCCATATATATGGGACGTTGTTATGATTATGTTTCTAAACATACAAAACATTAGTGGTTTATTGATTTTAATTCATGTTATTATATCATTACTTAGGGAGCGCAGTGGCTCAGTGGTAGAGTGCTTGACTCGGAGACCGCAGGGCCGCGGGTTCGAGCCTCACCGGCTTCATTGCGTTGTGGTCCTTGAGCAAGACACATTTATCCTAGCTTAGTACTGGTTCAACCCAGGAAGACCTGTCCCTATATAACTGAAAGATTGTTAATTGGACGTAAAGAATCAAATCAAACAAATATATCACTACTGATGTTTCAAAGATGCATCCAGTAATGAGGGGATTCTATATTTCTTATAAACAGGTAAGATAAGGTATTCACTACCACGTGCATTATGCAGTATTCTGTGGTAGGTTCATTAAAACTGTAAACTGAGACTACATGTATGCCCCAAAACATGGTAAACTCGCCAGTGTTTGTTTACATTGATTCTCATCTATCTTTGAAACATCAGTACCAGACATATTTATTACATGTCTGGAAGTGATATAACGCCATGTATATGATAAATATGCTATATTTATAGGTGTAAAACGGAGGACAATTTATGAATATCACAGAGTATCCTTGAACCAGACTTTTATTGAAGAAGGAACAATTGTTATGATGGATCCATTACCAAGTAAGTAGCACCTGAACACAGGTTTAAATAATCAAAATTTTTGAGCGTTAAACTGTAAATATTTTCTTACCCATCAGTGTAAACATACATTTGTGGTGCTCTAATAAAACGTCTCATTGAGACGGTTCTTTTGAGTACCCACAACATATGTTTTGGTTGAGAAATAAGAATTCTTTTTTTTTGTTATGCACTCTTAAGCCTGTCTGACACAGAACACAGTTGGGCACACGGTTCCAATACGGTATACTCGGCTATACACGGGTTGACTGGTATGAGTATTGAGCTCCAACCGTGCCTGGGGATGAGTTGGTACGATTTAGACTCGATTGTAGCACAATTATGTACGAACAAAGCACAGATATACTCGATCAAGCAAGGTTTGTCACAATTTTCAAAACGATTTTCATACGATTGTTGTGCCGTTCCAAGTACGGTCTAGTACGGTCTGTTACGGCCTTGTACGATTAAACATGACTTTTAGTCGATTAACCGGACATTTACAGGGTTTACATATGGTCCCACCGACTTTTGTTCAAGTTCGATTCCATAAGATTTACGTATGATATTGACAGGGTTGAGCTCACTTGTGGAGTGGACTTCATGTGCGGTTGTATATACGGTCTCACACGGTCTCTCAAGGTCTTGTACGGTCTCGTAGGGTCTCACACGGTCTCTCATGGTCTTGTACGATCGCTAATATGATTATACACGGACATGACACCCATGTCAGTTTTTTAAAAGTTTTAAAAATCATACACAGCTTTCACGGATACACTCAAATGGCCTGAGTGTAACTCGGATAAGGCCATGGTTGGTTTGGTTGTATGTACAGTTTACATGGATGGCCAACCGTATAAGCTGTGTGTTCTGTGTCAGACAGGCTTTAACTAAAGGTCTGCACTTGAATCCCAGATGAGCCACCTATAATCGGGCCTCCATGGGAGACAACTTGTTTTCCAGGTTTCCAACTGAGTAAGACTTAAATCATCCTGCTGAGCTACAGAGACTTGCTAGAAAAGTAATTGGCTATTCATTTACCTTCTTCTTATGAACAAATTCATGGGTGAAGGTTTTCAAGATTAATCCTGAATTCAGGATTTAGAGGCTGACTTTCCTCAAAATGCTGAATTAAGGAGATCATAATAGCTTCTCTGATTAATTTTCAGATTCTTCTCTGAATAATTTTCAGACTATCTAAACACAATTAACCATTTAAACATGAAATTATTCGTTTTTGTAGGCATCATGCAAGTTTAAAAATATGAATTTCTAAAGTTCAGGATTTTGGAAATTTTGAACTTTCACCCATGCAAATTTATTTGTTACTCTGTGAGAAGTGATACACTCATGTTTTATACCTTTACTCTTAAAGCAACTTAAAAAATTATGGGTCTGAAGTTAGCTTCAAATGTTCATAACATTATTTACTAGTTTAAGTACAGAAAAAAAAAATTAAATACAGATGCCAACAGTGTGGACCCAGATTAGACTGCACCTAGGTCTATACTGTTTGTCAAGTAGGTTTCTAAAACATTTCAAGGGACAACTTTTCTTGAGATTGGGGCTATGAGCAAGTTACTTTCTCCTGAATTTGGTGTGATGTCTATTTATCTTCCAGCATGTAACAGGGCTACAGACTGTGAAATATGTACATTGCAACACATTTCTATCCAGTGTAAATAATGCCATATAAGAGGCCAGTGCTCTGAATGTGGGACTTATATAGTATCTATTATTTTTCTTTCAGCATGTAACAGGGCTACAGACTGTGAGACATGTATATCACAGCAGATTTCTTTCCAATGTAAATGGTGTGGTATAATAGGACGGTGCTCTGATGGTGTGGATTGGCACCGACAGGAATGGTTGAACGCCAACTGTGTCCGACATGTAAGTAGTACTGCAGTAAATGAGAACGTATAAATTTCACTTTATTACAATATTTGACCTAGTTAGCACACATGTGTCTACAGCACATAGGAGAGCAGCAAAATAGCGGTGGAGTGCTTGATTTGGGCCTCAACGTGAGAAAACTTGTCTTCGGGGTTTCTGAAAAAGCGAGACTCAAACCAATCTCCACAGCTACAGAGACTAGCTAGAAAATTGAAACTTTGCTTGTAGCAAGTCTAGATATGATACTTAGCAAAAAGCAAATAACAAAGGCGCTGATCAGTCTGTGCGGATGCGCAGGCTGGTCTGTGCAGGCTGGTCTGCGCCTTTGTTGTTTGCATACCCCGAAGACAGGTTTTCTCGCATCCAGGCCCATTGTGATCAATGGGTTTCTGTAAAATGTGATTTATATGGTCCTTGATGAAGTTTAGGTAATCTGTATAATGAAGCAAGCTTGCAATGATCCTCAACAACAAACACACCAAACTTAGCAGCCATGTGGCACTGATGCCTATCAATGACAGACCTCTGGTCAAGCAAATTATGCTCATGTTTACGTTTTAGCACAGCTAAATTCTTGCTTAACACTACCTAGTACCTACTAGTGTGGTCTGCTGATAACTTTTGCAAAGAGTTTGGACCCAGATCAGGTCCGTATCCAAACTGTTTGATACTCTGATGGTATTCCTGAAAGAATTTTTCGAAAAAGTTGATTTTGTAAATAAAATCATCAGACAGGGAGCGCAGTGGCTCAGTGGTAGAGTGCTTGACTCGAGACCAAAGGGCAGGGGGTTCGAGCCTCACCGGCGTCACTGCATTGTGGTCCTTGAGCAAGACACATTTATCCTAGCTTAGTACTGGTTCAACCCAGGAAGAACCGTCCCTATATAACTGAAAGATTGTTGATGGGACGTAAAGAATCAAATCAAACAAAATCATCAGACAACAGATTTTGTCTGATGATGAGCATGTGATTTGGAGGTAACATGGATTTTCTATTATAATGGAAAAAATATATGATAATTAACTTTTCCCCAAATGATGGATTGGTTGTGCAATAGTTTACTGCATTAGGAAGATATCTTTGCTGGATATAAAATTGCATTATGGGACATTTTTATCTTTCTGACACCAAATGGGGGAGGGGAGGGGAGGGGAGAAGACATCTGTTTTTATAGAAAAAAACATTTCTAGTTCCACCAAATTTTATATATGCATCTATATTAAAATGATCTACATTTGAATTGTCACGCATCATTTTTGGCATATTTGTAACAGAGTTATTGCCCTAGATTGATGTCAGAATTTCATTTCCGCTCAATGGGTTGAGAACAAATGGAGAGAATTTGACCAAATGTTATATATGCATATGAAGATTACCAATGAGACGGTTCTTTTGAGCACCCAAAATAATGTTAAAATTGATAGGTAAGAAAATATTGACAACTTTAAGCTGAAAAATTTTGTTTATCTAAACCTGTGGTCCTTTGTAGGCTGGGTCAGCTAACTGTTCCCTTATACCAACCACAGGATTCCCACCAAAGGAAGGTCGTAAGTATAATTATCCTCCCATCCCCCCAACCTGGCTTGAGCAGGGGACAAAAATATTTCAATATTGCACTTGTCCTGCAGGACGAGTGACTTACAATTTTCACTCTTCCTGCAAACACATGCATATGTTCTTTTAAAGCGTATGCAATAAAGAACATAAGGGAGTAATATGATTTCCTCGAGTTATTCTTCACTTGTCCTACAGGACAAGTGCTTTCATCCTACAGGACGAGTGCTTTGAGAAGAATTACTCGTAATTTGAATCGTAATTACGAGGGGACGAATGAAATTTTTGTCCCCTGCTTGAGGGTGTAAAACTTTTACAGGCTCAACTGAACTTGAAATCTCAATTTCTCATAAAAACTTAAATGCCGAAAAACATTTTCCCCCACATAAAAGACTCAATTGTTGATGTTTGAGTTGAGCATAATTTTTATTGTGGTCGTATTATGGCATTGCCGTCTTTCTCCCTGTCCCGAAACATCTATAACTCAGTAACTATTCAAGATATACTGAACAAAAGTGAAAATGCTACACCTGAATTGTTTGTCATCTATATACAAAATTATGCAAACCAAGAATGCAATTGAAAGTGCATCTTAATGTTCAAATACTGGGTAATGCATAAAAGTAAAAGTTTTATGGATGTTGTCACGAGGAAACACATGGAAGCCATTTAAATGTGACAGGGGTCCATTTTTTTAGGTTGCCAATTTGAATGGAAATCTAACACAATTTAGGCCTTCAGATATCCACTACCTACGAGATCCGACTGCACGAAACGGTAGTCTAGTCATGTGACAACCAGAATGTGAAGGACTTATCTCAAGCCTGTTTTGATCGTTTAGAAAAGCAATCTTAAAAAGCGGATTTTCACTCAAATTGCCAAGTTCAAAAATTTAACACTGAAATCTCCATAGGAAAATCAATGTGTTGTTGCATCTTAGTATGAGGACATTACTAGTCGAGAAATGGTAGAAACAATGTGCTGAGAGGTCTACCTGAATTGGCAAAAGAAAATTATCGAAAATTGTGAAAAATCGAAGATTACCAAACATTTAATATTCCCTATTTGTTTTTGTCAAAGGGAGATAATTTTCAATATTTTACAAATTCGCTAAATTCGAAATTGATTTCTGAGCTTGTTTCAAGTGATTAAGCAGTTTTCTTGTGGCTATATGCAACACAATTAAGACCAATTTTGATAAGCATAACAATTTTAATTTGCGCACGCGCAATAGCAAATTTCAGTGAATAAAGCTTTAGACACTTAAAAGAGCATAACTCATACATCAAACGAGACAAATTGGTGGAGTTTTAACGAATCGTTTGCTGGATGTCTGGGCAACATTATAAAGCTTTAGTAAATAATTTTTGCCCAATACTTTCTCATAAAATATAGATATTTGGAGTGTAGCGTTTTCACTTTTGTTCAGTATATCTTCATGAAATTTTATAAAAATATGTATTAATTTAAGACAACTTGTCACTTACAGGAATAATTGTTCCCCCTGTATCATTTTTCAAATTATGCCCCTTTGATCATTGTTTTTCCAAAAATTCTTGAAGGCTCCATAACTCTGTAACCGTAAAGGACACCTACATGAAAATTATAGGAATATATATTAGGTCAAGACAACATGTCACACACAAGACTGACTGCCAGGCCGCGTAGCGCAGTCGGTAACGTGTCTGGCTACAGATGCGTGTCTGACTGCAGATCCAGGGGTCGCGAGTTCGATCCCGGTCCGGTCCCATACTTTCGTGGAGATTGATCATGAAATGATTTCTACGGTCATTCTCCTCCCTTCCACTGATTCATTCAAGAAGGGTTGTTGTCAGTTACAAGCGAAAGTATGTGCACGAATTACTGGTTAACCGCTTGTTCAAGCCTGCCCAGGAAAAAGTGTGGTTAGGTGAACTGACCGTCCCACATTGACCATAGCTGTTGACTTAGGACGTAAATAAACAAAACCAACCAACCAACACACAAGACTGATTGTTCTCCCTTTCTTAGTTTCCAGAAAAAAATCTTGCATGCGCCATTTCTCAGTAACCCTTTGGGGTATTTTCATGTAACTTAATAGGAACCTGTATTAGGTCACATGTAAAAAAGATTGTTACCCTTTTCTTAGTTTCAAAGTTATGCCCCTTCGATTAATTAACCAAATGGTCTTGTATGCACGGTAAATCTATAGCCATTAGGGTTATCTTCATGCAACTTGTTGTCAAGCCCACTGGGGTTTACCTGTTGGATTTCTTTTGCTCCGGTTTTCAGCTTTATGTACTGTTGAGTCCTTTTCTTTTATTTGCTTTATCTCCTTTTTATATCTTGATTTGTATGTTCTAGGAAATGATGCATGGATAAGTTAGGGGTCTTTCATGCAAACCAAACATCTATGTGTCTTGATCCACATCTGATCGAGCTAAGGGTGAGGTTGGCGCCGTGAAACCGGTTTAAGCCCTCCAGTAAAATATTTTTACTGACCGTTCCAAGGCGGTACTTCTTTTGTGGATCATTTGTGTTATTTCTGTCTTGTGTTTGTCATGCTTTCGCGTCTGTTCATTGCTGCCTTGTGGTCACCTGCTGGGAAAGGGCTGACCTCTTGGCTCTTGTTTGTGATGTTTAATTGTGTTTTTGTCACTTTCCCTTGTGGTATCCTGGGTCAGGTGTGGTACATGATTGTATCGATTCCTGATCTTTGCCCCCTTCATGCAACTTGGGTACTTCTGCAAGCAGTGCTCTAAGATCTGATATCACATAGTAGTGCACTGCACTATTTGCCTAACCCTTAATGAGCCTATTCTCATGATTTCTGTTTCTTATATTTACAGGGTCATCAGGCACAATTGCTGTGGTTATAGTTGTGGTTGTGATAATAGTAGTACTACTAGGAGCCCTAGATGGATGGTTCTACTATGCCTATTCTCGTGATTTCTGTTTCTTATATTTACAGGGTCTTCAGGCACAATTGCTGTGGTTATAGTTGTGGTTGTGATAATAGTAGTACTACTAGGAGCCCTCGGTGGATGGTTCTACTATGCCTATTCTCATGATTTCTATTTCTTATATTTACAGGGTCGTCAGGCACAATTGCTGTGGTTATAGTTGTGGTTGTGATAATAGTAGTACTACTAGGAGCCCTCGGTGGATGGTTCTACTATGCCTATTCTCGTGATTTCTGTTTCTTATATTTACAGGGTCTTCAGGCACAATTGCTGTGGTTATAGTTGTGGTTGTGATAATAGTAGTACTACTAGGAGCCCTCGGTGGATGGTTCTACTATGCCTATTCTCGTGATTTCTGTTTCTTATATTTACAGGGTCTTCAGGCACAATTGCTGTGGTTATAGTTGTGGTTGTGATAATAGTAGTACTACTAGGAGCCCTCGGTGGATGGTTCTACTATGCCTATTCTCGTGATTTCTGTTTCTTATATTTACAGGGTCTTCAGGCACAATTGCTGTGGTTATAGTTGTGGTTGTGATAATAGTAGTACTACTAGGAGCCCTCGGTGGATGGTTCTACTATGCCTATTCTCATGATTTCTGTTTCTTATATTTACAGGGTCATCAGGCACAATAGCTGTGGTTATAGTTGTGGTTGTGATAATAGTAGTACTACTAGGAGCCCTCGGTGGATGGTTCTACTATGCCTATTCTCATGATTTCTGTTTCTTATATTTACAGGGTCTTCAGGCACAATTGCTGTGGTTATAGTTGTGGTTGTGATAATATTAGTACTACTAGGAGCCCTAGATGGATGGTTCTACTATGCCTATTCTCATGATTTCTGTTTCTTATATTTACAGGGTCATCAGGCACAATTGCTGTGGTTATAGTTGTGGTTGTGATAATAGTAGTACTACTAGGAGCCCTCGGTGGATGGTTCTACTATGCCTATTCTCATGATTTCTGTTTCTTATATTTACAGGGTCATCAGGCACAATAGCTGTGGTTATAGTTGTGGTTGTGATAATAGTAGTACTACTAGGGACTCTGGGTGGATGGTTCTACTATGCCTATTCTCGTGATTTCTGTTTCTTATATTTACAGGGTCTTCAGGCACTATTGCTGTTATTATAGTTGTGGTTGTGATAATAGTAGTACTACTAGGAGCCCTCGGTGGATGGTTCTACTATGCCTATTCTCGTGATTTCTGTTTCTTATATTTACAGGGTCATCAGGCACAATTGCTGTGGTTATAGTTGTGGTTGTGATAATAGTAGTACTACTAGGAGCCCTCGGTGGATGGTTCTACTATGCCTATTCTCATGATTTCTGTTTCTTATATTTACAGGGTCATCAGGCACAATAGCTGTGGTTATAGTTGTGGTTGTGATAATAGTAGTACTACTAGGGACTCTGGGTGGATGGTTCTACTATGCCTATTCTCGTGATTTCTGTTTCTTATATTTACAGGGTCATCAGGCACAATAGCTGTGGTTATAGTTGTGGTTGTGATAATAGTAGTACTACTAGGAGCCCTCGGTGGATGGTTCTACTATGCCTATTCTCGTGATTTCTGTTTCTTATATTTACAGGGTCTTCAGGCACAATAGCTGTGGTTATAGTTGTGGTTGTGATAATAGTAGTACTACTAGGAGCCCTCGGTGGATGGTTCTACTATGCCTATTCTCGTGATTTCTGTTTCTTATATTTACAGGGTCGTCAGGTACAATTGCTGTGGTTATAGTTGTGGTTGTGATAATAGTAGTACTACTAGGAGCCCTCGGTGGATGGTTCTACTATGCCTATTCTCATGATTTCTGTTTCTTATATTTACAGGGTCGTCAGGTACAATTGCTGTTGTTATAGTTGTGGTTGTGATAATAGTAGGACTACTAGGGACTCTGGGTGGATGGTTCTACTATGCCTATTCTCGTGATTTCTGTTTCTTATATTTACAGGGTCATCAGGCACAATTGCTGTGGTTATAGTTGTGGTTGTGATAATAGTAGTACTACTAGGGACTCTGGGTGGATGGTTCTACTATGCCTATTCTCATGATTTCTGTTTCTTATATTTACAGGGTCGTCAGGCACTATTGCTGTTATTATAGTTGTGGTTGTGATAATAGTAGTACTACTAGGAGCCCTCGGTGGATGGTTCTACTATGCCTATTCTCATGATTTCTGTTTCTTATATTTACAGGGTCGTCAGGTACAATTGCTGTGGTTATAGTTGTGGTTGTGATAATAGTAGTACTACTAGGAGCCCTCGGTGGATGGTTCTACTATGCCTATTCTCGTGATTTCTGTTTCTTATATTTACAGGGTCATCAGGCACAATTGCTGTTGTTATAGTTGTGGTTGTGATAATAGTAGTACTACTAGGAGCCCTCGGTGGATGGTTCTACTATGCCTATTCTCATGATTTCTGTTTCTTATATTTACAGGGTCTTCAGGCACAATTGCTGTGGTTATAGTTGTGGTTGTGATAATAGTAGTACTACTAGGAGCCCTCGGTGGATGGTTCTACTATGCCTATTCTCATGATTTCTGTTTCTTATATTTACAGGGTCTTCAGGCACAATTGCTGTGGTTATAGTTGTGGTTGTGATAATAGTAGTACTACTAGGAGCCCTCGGTGGATGGTTCTACTATGCCTATTCTCATGATTTCTGTTTCTTATATTTACAGGGTCATCAGGCACAATTGCTGTGGTTATAGTTGTGGTTGTGATAATAGTAGTACTACTAGGAGCCCTCGGTGGATGGTTCTACTATGCCTATTCTCGTGATTTCTGTTTCTTATATTTACAGGGTCTTCAGGCACAATTGCTGTGGTTATAGTTGTGGTTGTGATAATAGTAGTACTACTAGGAGCCCTAGATGGATGGTTCTACTATGCCTATTCTCATGATTTCTGTTTCTTATATTTACAGGGTCATCAGGCACTATTGCTGTTATTATAGTTGTGGTTGTGATAATAGTAGTACTACTAGGAGCCCTCGGTGGATGGTTCTACTATGCCTATTCTCGTGATTTCTGTTTCTTATATTTACAGGGTCTTCAGGCACAATTGCTGTGGTTATAGTTGTGGTTGTGATAATAGTAGTACTACTAGGAGCCCTCGGTGGATGGTTCTACTATGCCTATTCTCGTGATTTCTGTTTCTTATATTTACAGGGTCGTCAGGCACAATTGCTGTGGTTATAGTTGTGGTTGTGATAATAGTAGTACTACTAGGAGCCCTCGGTGGATGGTTCTACTATGCCTATTCTCATGATTTCTGTTTCTTATATTTACAGGGTCATCAGGCACTATTGCTGTTATTATAGTTGTGGTTGTGATAATAGTAGTACTACTAGGAGCCCTCGGTGGATGGTTCTACTATGCCTATTCTCGTGATTTCTGTTTCTTATATTTACAGGGTCTTCAGGCACAATTGCTGTGGTTATAGTTGTGGTTGTGATAATAGTAGTACTACTAGGAGCCCTCGGTGGATGGTTCTACTATGCCTATTCTCGTGATTTCTGTTTCTTATATTTACAGGGTCGTCAGGCACTATTGCTGTTATTATAGTTGTGGTTGTGATAATAGTAGTACTACTAGGAGCCCTCGGTGGATGGTTCTACTATGCCTATTCTCATGATTTCTGTTTCTTATATTTACAGGGTCATCAGGCACAATTGCTGTGGTTATAGTTGTGGTTGTGATAATAGTAGTACTACTAGGAGCCCTCGGTGGATGGTTCTACTATGCCTATTCTCATGATTTCTGTTTCCTATATTTACAGGGTCTTCAGGCACAATTGCTGTGGTTATAGTTGTGGTTGTGATAATAGTAGTACTACTAGGAGCCCTCGGTGGATGGTTCTACTATGCCTATTCTCATCCTACTTCCGCCTCAGGAATGTGGCTTATGGAGGTAAATTACTTGGGCCTAGTCGCGACAAAACCTGTCTTCGGAGTGTCCGACAAAGCGAGTTTCAAACCAGTCTCCTCAGCTACAGGGACTAGCTAGAAAATTGAAATTTCACCTGGAGCAAGTTCACATATGATACTTCCCACAAAGCAAATAACAAAGGCGCTGATCAGTCTGCGCAGATGGGCAGGCTGGTCTGCGCCTGTGTTGTTCGCAAACCCCAAAGACAGGTTTTCTCAGGACGAGGCTCAAATAATAGATGCATGCACTGTACAATTTAGACGACAGTTTGACTTCATATTTTTCAAAAATAACAGTTTAAACTTTTACAAAATTTTGAAAATGCTACCTTTACATTGTGTCAATAGTGATGTCCAAAACTTGTCAAAAAATCTTGCAAATTATTTAAATCTCTGCAGCTTTAAATGGATGGATAAAATTTATTGAACATTAAAATAATATCACCTTATTCATTTAACTTTAGAAACACGGCCATCAATCCATCTCCTTTAACGCATAAAATCAATACTGTGTTATGAAGAAGAGGGACCTGTTTCCTATGAATGAGATGGACCTTAAATTCAGCAAAATTGTTATTTTTTCTAACCATACAAAATTTTAGAAATCCGAGAATGCTATTGATGGCCTTGATGTATACCTTCGACATACATTGAATAAGTTGCCCTGGCACATAAAATGATTCTAGAATCTGTGTTGACCTGTTTCCTCATGAATGACATAAATTTGATGGACAGCTCCCAAGCTTACTTGTCCATACGCTTCGAACATCAAACTCATTTGCCAGACGTGATACTGATGTTGTGGCTTACAACGAGCCATACTTGAGTGGCACGTGCAAAAAAGCCTCTTGTTTGCTCCATTGGCTGTCCATGTTCAAGCTGGCTGTTTTGATTTTCCATTTTACACTCTGACTAAACGGTTAACATGGTTATATTTTAAATACAAAACTGTTTTAATTCCTTAATTAAAATAATTTGTGTATTTTAGATATTTGTAATAAAATGTAAATATAAGCAATAAATTCGATTTTAGGTCTGTTCATGGAATCATGAATACTTCAGGTCTCTTGCAAAGATAATGTGAAGCCCTTTGGGCTTCACTTACTTTGCAAGAGACCCTAAGTAGTCATGATAAAAGGGCTTCACGTTAACTTTGCAAGAGACCCAAAGTTTTCATGATTCCATGAACATTCCAAAAATCAAATTCATTTCTTAAATGTGGTGACTTGTCCTCTACTGATAATTGTTTGACACTCTGATAGTGGTCCTGAAAATTGTTTTTGATAAGTCAGTTTTGAAAAAAGTCAGCAGATCATGACTACGAAAGTATGAAAAATTAGCCAGCATGCAAAGAGTTTGTGGTGTCAATCATGGTCTAAGATTCCACCAGTTTGAGCACAAATTGGTTGAATATGGATGGAATTTACCTTTGAATATGAATATCTGAATAAAAGGAACAGGAGTTTTTGTCTGCAAATCGGCCATTGGCTCAAATATTGATTAACAATCCACCAATTTTACAAAAGAAATGGCCCACAGAGCATGTACAGGCAGGCTACTAATAAATCAGATTTTGCAAAAAGGTTAAATTACAATGGCGTAGCTACAACACTGAAAAAGTTACGCACATCAAAGGGAGACTACTGGATCAAGCAATGATTCTCTTCAATTGCATCCCTTTTCAAATGGGGACTTCTCTTAAAGGAAAGAATTTGCTCCCAGATGGAGCGAATTCTTTTCTTTATGAGCAGTTCCTTATAGTATTGAAAATCACTTTTATCACATTAAGTGACCTCCCTTGAATGTTACTATTTTTATAACACATGCGTAACCTGCATAATGGGTGCTACGCCAATGAATTACCGTGAATATATATATTTATTATCATTTCAGCATCGTCCAAGTCAGATGAAGGCAAAATTGAATACAATGAAGTTCTGGAAGAAAGGTGGTGCGAGCGGCGACAAATATGCCGTCGAGTCGAATGCTTGATAGGAGCTGATCCAAGACCATGAGAGAGGCTGCTGGCAGCAATCTAAGAAAATGTTCAACAAGAAATAGATACCCTTACTCAGAGCTTCAGATACTGTGGGGTTAAAGCACTGATATTAGTGAATATTGTCGCGAGTTTCAATATCTAAGGATGCTAGCTAGCTGAGTTATCTAAAAATGCTAGATAGCTTAGATATCTATCTGTGAGCTTGCATCCTTAGATATCTCAGCTAGGGACAATATTAACTGATATCACTGTGATTACTCTTTTATTATATAGCTTTAGATATTTTTTGGTCATATTCAACTACAGTTATACTAGATTAAGGAACATAAAAAAGTGGATGTTTTAGCGGGTTTTTTGCTTTTTAAAAATTTTGATAAGTTTGTAACAGTGTTCATCTGATGACATGTATGTTTAATGTATCCATAGCAACATCATGCAAAAGCAACATTCAATAGCATCAGAGGAAATGTCATTAATAAGTTAGCATACACAGTTCTCCATTTAGTAGTGTGAAAATAGATTTAAAAAAAAAAATTCTCAACCAAAACATATTATGTTGTGGGTACTCAAAAGAACCGTCTCAATGAGACGGTTCTTTGAGCACCCAAAACACAAGTTTGAATTGATGGGTAAGAAAATAATCACAATTTTATGCTCAAAATGTTGCTTATCAGTTTTTAATAATTTAATACATGTATCTATAGCTATATAATGAGAGGGTATATTGTATCTGAATTATTACTCTTATCTCTCAATCAAAAATACTTTTAAAAAAATGGGCTAGTGCATGAGATTTTGATACTTCCTATTGGCGACATTGGCGACTAGCAAAGGGGATCGGCCTCGAAATATCTTAAAATAGGCACTTGCCCTGCATCACAAAATCTATTTGCATATATGGGAAAAAATTAAATTTCAATAGAAATATCAAAATTTTCACTTGCCCTGCAGCCTGAGGCACTCTTAAATACACTGCTCAAAATATTTAAAGGAACACTGCATGTTTTGCCATTGATTACAATACAAATGTACTCATAGTCCGACTCATAGCAAGAGTTGGATTAATAAGGCAAAAACATGTTTGTCCTTTGATTAGTTTGGTTGCCGATCAAGGATGATGTTTCTTGGTGAAAATGAAGTAATCCCTTTCCAGAAATCTCCATGGACCGCTTTATGTAAAAATGGAATTTTGTTAAAAACACCCCTTTTTTCAAAACCAAATTTGAGGACAATTTTTTCTATCAAACATCACAACACCATCTTTTCTGTACATTCAACAACCCTTTAATGTCTACAGAGTTCCAGAAAAAATTGTCATTTTCAAGAAAATTAAAAATTACGAAATTTGAGCCATGAACTTGAGCAGGGATTGTTTATCAAATATTTTTTTGATCCAATACATTGACTCTCCTTGCAAAGATAGCAAAAGAAACTGAGTTTGTATCTTATTGTCTAGTGAAATGTATGGCTTGTCTATAGGACAGGGGTTAACATTATCACCCATGGAATATTATCAGGTGTTCCTTTAAATTTTTTGAGCTGTGTAGGAGCGGACAAGTGCTATTTTCGAGCCCTGGGGATACCTAGGCTTGTTCAACCTTGACTGCTCGCCTTTATGATAATACCCAGGACTTTAGTTCAGAGTGCTTAACAGAAAAATAACTTTCTTATTTATCAACCAAAACATATGTTGTGGGTACTCAAAAGAATGGTCTCAATGAGACGGTTCTTTTGAGCACCCAAAACATACGCTAAAAATTATGGGTTAGAAATTATTTACAATTTTACGCTGAAAATTTTTGTTGATCTAAACCTGTGGTATCAAAATATCATATGAGTCTCCATGCAAGAAAACCTGACTTTGTTGCACAGTCTGATCAGTGCCTTTGTTATTTGCAATCTGAAATCTACATTAAAATCTGTCTTAAGCTGCCACTCAAAAGTAGACCTAATGTTTGTTTTCAAGACCGATAATTGCTGAATGCAGGTCAAAAGTATTGCAGAATGCTCCAGTGGAGCTATCTGCAGTACTTCTGACCTGCATTGAGCTACCACATGGCTTCAAGACCTTTGTTTTGTCTATTTTTGAGTGGCCGCTTAAGACAGGTTTTACTGTATCATTATTTTAACTAGTCTCTGTAGCTTGCTATGCAGGCTGGGTTGACCCTTACCTAATTGGAAACCCAGAAGGTTTTCTTGTGCCACAGTCCATAAGCTGGCTCATACAATTTTGGTTGTGAGGTAGGCAAGTAATCAAATTAGAGCCAGTGCATGAGATTTCCATTAATGTGGTATGTGCAACCAGCAAAGCCTCAGATCAGACTGCACATAGCGCAGTCTGATCAGAGCCTTTGCTAGTCGCTTGAATATTCTATGAATGTTAAGCTACTGACCGAACATCATTTGGAGTTTCTTAGGTTAAATGTAGGCTGCACAGACTCGTATGAGTCTACACTTGTCAAAATGCCACATTGTTGGAAATCACATGTCACGGCTCAATATATTTTTAATTTTTACAAGGCATGAGAAACAGATATTCTTATGGAGATGTTCAAAAACGTTGATGAAAAAAAATACCCTTATGGAAGAATATTTATATATTCTAGGCCTTCTGAATCAAAATATCTGTAAAATAAAATGTGACGATTTAATAAATTTTGCTATTATAATAAGTACAAAATTTACAATTATTATAAGTTCAAAATTTGCTGTTCAAATGAGTATGCAATTTGCTGTATATTATGAGCATAATTTGCTGTTATAACAACAAAATTTACTGTTATAATGTATATTGATTAATGCAAGGATATTGAAAGCAACTGTCTTAAGGAAACTGATTTCCTCTTTCCAATGGAAACATAAAAGCAAAATCTCTTTGTAAAAGGCATGTGTGAGCCTGTCATGACAAAAGTACAGAAAAAATGAGTTTGTAGAGATGGCACATTTTTATGATTGTATTTTGGAATACATATTTTGGTATGACCAGAGGCTTTATATTGCCAAACTGTATTTTATTCTTACAACCAGATATTTTGTACTTAAAAGTGGATTCTAATGACATTTAGTCACTGGTTAAATTAATGCAGTTTTACAAGTGTTAAGCTGTCTTAGGCCTAAAAAATAATAGTCTTGTTTCCGAATCCAACGTCAATTAATTTGGAAGAGGGTCGACAGGTTGACAAAGATCTTTACTTGACCTTTTTTTTTTCGAAAAAGAACTCCACATTTTTTTTTTTCATCAAATTTTCTTAATGTTTTCACTGAATGTTAGTTTTTCATAGCCATCTCAGGATATTGCCAGCAAAAAAAATGGGGTTGATCAGCTGGATATTGGAAACAAGACTTAACCCTATGCATTCTGATGGATTCTTCCACCCGATATGATACAATAAACTTAGGATGGTTCATTGTATATATATTAAGGGGTCACAGGTCATAATTTCCAACTAAAATTGTACTGTTTTCTCTGAAGATTATTTTAGTCTTAGTAAACAGTGTAGACCCTGATGAAATGCCGCATTATGTGGCATTTCATCTGGGTCTTCACTGTTTGCCAAAGTACCCCTTTTGGGGTTTCCAGTTTACAAAGGGTTTATTAAACCTAACTGAATAGTAAATCACTTAACTTCTTATGACTGGATAAGATGTGGGGGTGGGAAGTCTCCAAGTTACTACTTTTCTTATTTCTTTATGAAAACATGTGTTGTTGGTATACTTCCACAAAAACCTTTGAGACGTGACTGTAACGGTAAATAAATTGAATGAATCGAGCGTCATTACTTAGAGGTAGTGGTAGAAGTATACTCTAGAGACGCTTCCAATGAGTACACCAACAAATGTTTTCGATGAGAAACATGAAAAATATCATGATTTTTGCTTGGAAAAAAGATTCTTATCTAATTCTATGAAATTGGTATATATATTTTTATAATTTAATTTATTACATGAGGGTTTACTTGTGTAATTTTGGCCTAGATCTGACTCCAGAAGGGAGAAAGAGCTTTAATAGATTGTCTAAATTTTTAATATAAGAAGAGCTCTATATATGGATGATTAGGGGCTCAGGATTAAAATAGTGTTTAAATGTAATCCAATCAGTGTGATGTGTGTGATTAATCATAATACCCACTTGTCCTGTTAAGGTGAATCTCACCCTGAATATAGATTAAAAATAGGTTAGATGAGGAAATTAGGGTATAGCTATATGCAAAATTTCCATTTGGGCTTCAGAAATTTAGTTTGATGGATATATTAGCCCAAATGAAATATTTTGAATATGGTTATCCTCGTTCTAATGCACTTGTAACATATTTCCTTCAAAAAGACAGTGAAAAGTTTGTATGTTGCACCCAAGCCAGCAGCTGCCAACTGCATAATTTTTTTCCAGCTGCGTAAAACCACTTGTCAGCCAATGAAAAGTGAAGTTACATATTGACCTTGAGTTGTGGACAGTATATGGCAGGATATACTGTCACAAATTTATGACGTTATCCAATCAGAAGTTGTGTTTTATTTGCATGTGCATTAGAACAAGTTATTTTGCACAGCAATATCATACATACAAAATGCACTGGACATGGGGTTCAATATCCTCAATATATATAACTATTTAAAGAAGACATTAAAATGGAGAAACTATGTACCTCAAACTGGTTGATTTATTTTGCCAGTTGAATTTTGTCATTCCAAGCATGATTTGCTTTGCTGTGAATATTCTTATCTTTTTCTGCACTACTTAACTTGGATATTTCATTTAATTGAAGTAAACTGATCAAAATAAGTTAAGCCCCATGTTTGTTTTTATACATAGGCATAATGTTAAAATATGAGTGAAATTTTACAACTTCTTCTATTGAGAAGAAACATTCCTGCTACTACACTGAAAATTTTATGCAAAAATCTAAATTCAGTAAAAAGATAGTCTAAAACAAACATGAAAGTTTTTGCATTGAGTCTATTGGAAAATTTCATCTGAGGCTTAACTTATTTTGACCAGTTTATGTTTCATATACAAGCTTTTCATTTGCTTTTTATACACTTCGAGTGACTAATTAGATTCATTTTTTCTAGTGAATCTATCAATTATTGTTGTTCAATAGATTCTGTATGCTATCATTTATTTTCTGACAAGGAGATTCATGCATTATCAATTTCTCCATTTTATGTACAACTAACTGTACAGTTCCAATTTACTGTACTGCTCTAAATCACTGTACAGTACTGTATAAGTGAAAAAGGCTAAACATTCTTTGACATTTAAGCCTTTTGAGTTTAGCAGGGTTCTTTCGTATACCCTAATACACTCAAAAAGGCCAAAGCTCTGCAAAGTTTTGGCCTTTTTGAGTGCACTAGGGTTAAGAAGATTGGTAGAATACTCTGGCATTTTTTTTACAATTCACTGTACAGTTTCTTGCTGGACAAGGCTTAAATCAAGACTACTGTAGGTCACAATTTGTTTGTTTTACATATCACATGCTAGGTTAAGCTTGGCAGAATACTCTCTTTTAATATATCACTTTTTGTCTGCTAGCTTGCCAAGATTAAAAATTAAATTACTGATCAAATGCTCCTTGTATACATATCACTGTACGGTGTATAGCTTGCCAGAATTTATAATACTGGTACCGAAATGCTCTTTTTTCCCCACACATATCGTTTATGGTTTTTAGTTAGCCAGCTTTTAAGAAGATAATACTGGATCTAATGGTCTTTTCCACATACCACTGTACAGTTGCTAGCAGGAGCTTAAGTGAAATACTGATTAAATGCTTCTTTGTTTATGCATTGCTGTATGGTTTCTAGCTTGCAACCAGAATTCAAAAAAGCCTTCTCAATTGATTGCTCCATCACAACTCCCTGTACAGTTTTTGCTGGGCAAGGCTTAAAATGCTTGATCAAATGCTCTTTTATTCACATATCACTGTACGGTTTCTAGCTTGACAAGGCTTATGAATGTTATAAACAATCTGTGATAATGCTTATACATGACAAATATTTGCAGTCAGGTTAAAGATTACTAAGCAGCAAATGTTAACCACATTTATTAAGCAATAAGACTAGGAAGTTTATCTTTCCCCAAGTTATGTACTTTATTCACAAGGGTGAAAGTTTTCAGGATTATTCCTAAATTCAGGATTTTGAGGCTGACTTTCCAAAGAAAGTCAGCCTCAAAATACCGAATTAGGCAGATATAATATCTCTGATGTATTATTGGTTTATCCAAAGACAATTGACCATTAAAACTTGAAATTTATTGTAATTTTGTAGACATACTGTAAGTTTTAAGATTTGAATTTCAACAAAAGTTCAGTTTGAATTTTTTGACTTCTCCCAGTGGCAAATTTACCAGCAATTTGATGGTATTTTCTTCAAAAACTGCCCCCAAAATTAAGTTGGATCTATATTTTTGGGAGCGATGATACCTTGTCTTTCAGCTGAATAAGAATGGTATATGTGTTTACTTTAACTTATTAACAGGGTTAATAGAGCCTTGGCATGACAAATCCTGGTCTTCGGGGTTTCCGACAAAGCAAGACATAAAACAGTCTCTTCAGTTACAGAGACTAGTAAGAATAGTGAAAATATTCACTTGTAGCAAGTCTAGATATGATACTTTTCAATAAGCAAATAACAAAGGCGCTGATCAGACTGCCTGGATGCGCAGGCTGGTCTGAACCTTTGCTTGTCGCACTTACCACATTGTCGGAAATATCATGTCGCGGGTCATATATGTTTGTGATAAGATCATGGATTTGTGAACAGGGTTGATTTGTACACCCACTGTGCCATATTTATACTAAATATTCAGAAACTTATCCCTTCCCTTGTCCTATTGAACCTGGACCTGGCCACGTAGCACAGTCTGTAACTTGTCTGACTACAGATGTGAGTCTGACTGCAGGTCCAGGGGTCGCGAGTTTGATCCAGGACCGGTCCCATACTTTCACGGAGATTGATCGTGAAATAATTTCTACGTTCTCCTCCCTTCCACTGAATCATTCAAGAAGGGCTGTTGTCAATTACAAGCAAAAGTATGTGCACAAATTACTGGTTAACGGCAACAAAACAAACAAAACAAACAAACTATTGAACCTGGATTTAACCTTTTTTCAAAACACTGTAGATCCAGATCAGCTGGCTTCTGACAAAGCCATCTGATCAGGAGCCACACTGTTTTCCACTCTAATTGAAAATACATTCTTAAAATTTGAATAGAGAGCGCAGTGGCTCAGTGGTAGAGTGCTTGACTCGAGACCGAGGGGCGGCGGGTTCAAGCCTCACCGGTGTCACTGTGTTGTGTCCTTTAGCAAGACACATTAATCCAAGCTCAGTACTGATTCAACCCAGGAAGACCTGTCCCTTTATAACTGAAAGATTGTTGATGGGACACAAAGAATCAAATCAAACAAAATTAAACTTTGAATGCAGCAGGGTAACATGATAAAATTAGGGAGAAGTGTAGTACATAAAATATTTCAACATGACAAGGGTTAATTTTGCTTCTACATGGTGTGTGTAAAATGTAGTGATGAAATGGCAAATTATGAACACCCTGATCAGACCAATTGGCCTATCTGACTGAATATTTGGAGTAAATGTGGCATTGTAGGGTGCTAATGCGCCAGTCATTTGCAACTGTTTCAGCCATGGCTTATAATCTGACAGTAGCATGCAAATGTAGGACAAAACAACCCACAACAAAACATCCCATGCCATTTTTTGACACCCTTCGACAAAACATCCCGCATCGATTTGCAGCTAAACAGATACCTGGAAAGGGGCCCACTGATGTGGATGATGCCCCTGCACCTGCACGTTAATCAAAAATCTGATTATGATATGATGAGTAGCAGGGCTTTTGATTTTTCACCACACAGAATCTTGGTATAGAAGTCTTTCTAGAACTTGAAGTCCAACCTTAATTCTGATCTAACTGGCAGTTTAATAAAAGTTCTGCCCAGAGATGGATTACGGGTATATAATGACTATCGAAAGAAGTTGAAACCATGTCCCCATAATTCAATTTTAAAGTAAAAATAAAAAAAGAAATGTATGTAGCCCTCAAGATTACAGTAAAGATGAACTCCTTAACCTTTTTCTATACTAGTGACTGCTAAATGTGTTCTTTGGCAGTGAAGACCCAGATGAAATGCTGCATAAATTAGCATTTCATCAGGGTCTTTACTATTTGCTAACTTAAAGACAAAAATGATCTTGAGAGAAAGAAATACAATTTAATGTGGAAATTATATCATTTGAGCCTTCAATACATACATTAGACCATCCCAATTTTATTGTATCTGGCCAGAAGGAAGAATCCATAAGCGCATAAAGTGTTAAATGGGCTTTTCCATGGAATACCTAGCCTGTACATGCACAGATCCAGGAAGTTTTTCCAGAGGGGGTCCAACTTTGACAACTTTTTTTTAGTTGATGAGGGGAGGGAGAGTCCAAATACCACTATAAGTGGGCAGTCATTGGCCCGCCAGCAAAATGCCATTTAAATGGTGTTTTGCTGGCGTGCCGATGATGGCCCAACATTGAAAGCTGGCTTAAATTGGTAGCTCTGTGATATTTCAGGGGATCCGAACCAGTGTTGCTAAGACACCCTATATTTTTTGTGATTTTTCATTGGGGTCCCCCCTGTCCCCTCCTCTGGATCCGCGCATGAGATCAAAACACTTGAACAGCCTTGAAAACTCTGTAGTAAAGGCCTGCTACAATGTTGCCACTCTCTAAGGTCCCTTGGGGATGGGGCTTACAAATGACTGGTGCATCAACAGGGGTGATTTACATGCCTCATGTTTTGGTTTGTTGCTGAAGGATGTAGTCTCATGCACAGATAGATTTCTGTGGCATTATCAAAGCCATTATCATAGGTATATATAAGACAAATTGTCAATTTCCTGTTTCTCTGCAAATAACATGAGCTGCAACGTGGGAATTTTCAACAATGTGGTATGCACGACCAGCAAAGCCTCAGATCAGCCTGTGCATCTGATCAGAATCTTTGCTTGTAGCTTGAATATTCTATGACTGTTCAGCTACTGACTGAACATCATTTGGAGTTTCTAAGCTTAAAAGGAGACTACGCAGGCTTGTCTGAGTCTACACTTGTCAAAATGCCACATCGTTCGAAATCACATGTCACGGCTCAGTCATTTGTATTAAATAATTTGTTGTAGGTGCTCATTGGAAGCGTCTCATTGAGACGCTTCCAATGAGCACCCAAAACAAATACTTTAATGGAGAAATGCATAAGATGTCTTTATTTCATGTGCAGATTCAGAGAGCTAGGGGCCATGACTTCAACTGAATTTGTTTTAGGCAAAAAGGTGCTGATTGTTTTTTTTTACAAGTTGCATGTAGTAGCTGTTAAATAGTTTAAAAGAGAAATAAAAAGAGGGAGGAGCCTGAGATCTGGTCTTATCTCCCTGAGAAAAAAAAGTTGGATCTGCACATAAATTTGTTTTGCTGTCTTATCTATTTCTATGATTGCTTGGCGCCAAAAGCTCTGCACAGGTGACAAGTTCTTGTGATGCTTGCCAAAGCTCGATATTTTTTGTGAGGAAAATACTAAACATATCAATTGTATATAGTGTACACAATTAATTAAGTATTGTTGATTGATTAGTACATGTATATGTCATTGTAATATGTCTATATCATATTTTCTCTAATTTGAAATGTTTCCGTTCTTAGGGAGTTTTATGGGAATAGGAGACAGGAACCTGCATTCGGCCTTGAATTTTTGCATCAACAATGGTCTTGCCTTTCTATTTGCTTAAAACGTAAAACTATCTAAAGTCCTTATGCCTGTTCTGGATATTTTTCTCCTGGCAAAATCCAGTCAAGATTGTTTTATTACAAGCAACAACTGACATGTAAAATTAACACTATATGTGCCCCGACACGAAAAAACCTGTCTTGGGGGGTTGGCGAACAACACAGGCGCAGATCAGTCTGTGCATCCGTGCAGACTGATCAGCGCCTTTGCTATTCGCTTATCGAGAAGGATCATATCTAGACTTGCTATGAGCGAAATTTCAATTTTCTAGCTAGTCTCTGTAGCTGAAGAGACTGGTTTGAAACTCGCTTTGTCGGAAACTCTGAAGACAGGTTTTCTCGCGACGAGGCCCATATAAGAAAGGGTATGTTTCCTCCCTATTGCACTTGGAATGCACTTGGTTAATTAGAGAAAATATGATATTTAATTCTGGCTTCATTTCATGTCTTGCTTTTGTAAAAAAAATATATTTCAATACATGATCAGATTAGAGTAAGATCAGAGCCAATCTAATGGTTATTTTTATAGCTCTTACTTTAGAGTGGCAATCTCGATATGACATATTATGGCATTTTTTCTTATCCTTAGGATTAAAACTGGGACTTGATATTACTTAGATATGGGACTTCACATTTTGCATTAATCATTTAACAGGGGTGAAAGTTTTCAGGATTATTCCTGTATTCAGGATTTTGAGGCTGACTTTCCATAGGAAGTTAGCCTCAAAATGCTGAATTGGAAGAATTATAATAGGTTTTCTTATTTATATACAGTCTGTCTGAAGACAATTGGCCATTTTAAAAACTTGAAATTGTGAATATTTAGTTGGCATACTGCAGTTTTAAGATTTGAGTTTCAAAAGTTCAGGATTTTGGAAATTTGAACTTTCACCCATGATTTAAAAATGTGAAGTCCTATTGTTGAGGTGACACCAATTTTTCAGTGTGTGCAGTTATTCTTCACAAAGTAAATTTTTCTACCTTAAATTCACAATGAAATTTTTCTGTGAAATATTTTATGATGTTTACTCGTAGAGTCTGATTTCTTACCACATCATAAATTTTATGGAAAAATGAAGCAAATATGTGGAGACCCTACACTATTCAATTATCACCATTTATCATTTATCATGACCTAGCCCCAAAGTTATTAAACTTTTTCATGTGCAACTCACCTTAGCATGCAATTTTTACTGCTCATAAACACTTAAATGCTGAGAAATGTAGACTTTTCTTGCTTTTATACACTCAGATGTTGTATTTATCATGCTAATAAATGTTAAAATGCCAACAATTGTTGGCATTTTAACATTTATGAGCATGATAAATTTCATGCTCAGTTGACCTTAGCATGAAAAAAGTTTTATAACCTCAGGGCTATTCTTGTTACGTTTGTACTCAGGCTTTGCCAGATGTTTTTTTTCTTGTTATTTTTTTTATAGATTTTCATCAGAATCACACTGGATATGCGGCAGTCAAAAACCATCTTGAGAATAGAAAGCACACATCAGTAAGATTTTTAAATGGACCTGATAGCTTGAAAACCTGATTTTGCTGCATGGGTATTAAAAGGTCACAGACAAGCCTACTTACTTATCTGTGCAGTCTGATTAGCGAATTTGTTATTGACCAGCTGGAAACATATTAGTTAAACTTGTAACATGCAAAATTTCAATATTATGTCTAGTATCTGAAGCTGAGTAGGCTGAAATGAGCCTAACAGGCCCGGTGGCAAACTCTAAAGGCAGGTATCCTTAAGCCGATGCCCACAGTTTTTCAATACTTTAAAATATTGCTTATTTTCAGATGGAAACAACAATTTCCAAGGCTCATTGCTCCGACTTGGTTGACTCCTCACAGTTTTTGATTGCCACATACCTGGTGTGAGAATTGTTATTTGTTAGATATATCATTAATTTGTACAGAATAATTTTGTGTATACGTTCGTAAATATGGGTCAAAGTGTGAAGAAAAATTTATGTATTTTTATGTAATCAGTTTATATAATAGGGAAAAATGTAGATTGGGGTTTAGCAAGAGTGACCATTTAGCACCGGTTTAGATAAACACAATTTCTGCTCGTAAAATTTTTAATATTTTCTTACCCATCAGTTTTAACCTATTTTGTGGGTGCTCAAAAGAACCGTTTCATTGAGACAGTTCTTTTGAGTACCCACAACATATGTTTTGGTTGAGAAATAAGAAAATAAATTTCTGTTACCCACTCTTAACTAAAGGCCTGATTTAGTTCACATCCAGTTCAAACTAGTTTTTATCATGGAACAACCACAATGAACCTTGATCAGACTGCTAAGGGAGCAGTCTGTTCTGGGTCCATAATGTTTGCAATTTAGGCTACCTAAGTACATACGCAGGTGGGAGAGCAGATTATTAAAGTTGAGAAAATTAAGTAAAGTTAAAAACAGGCTGATCAAGCTATTTGCACACACATCAAATGAGCGGCAACAGAAGATTTCCAACAATGTGGTATGTGCAGCCAGCAAAGCCTCAGATCAGCCTGCGCATATGCGCAGTCTGATCAGTGCCTTTGCTTGTCGCTTGAATTATCTATGAGTGTTAAGCTACTGACGGAACAGCATTTGGAGTTTTTAAGCTTAAAGGAAGGCTACACAGGCTCGTATCAGTCTACACTGGTCAAAATGCCACATTGTTGGAAATCACATGCCGAGGCTCATTAATGTCATTGATCACTTTGCTACACCCCGATCTGATTTCACGTTCAAATATGTTAGAATCTCAAACTGTAATATGTCTCTAAACCTAATGCAAGTGACACTGTTTTTATGCCCTTTTCTGTGTAAAGCACTTGAGTGAGTCAGCTCACAAGATTTGGGTTCCTATCACATAGTTGCATGACCAGCGAAGGCTTAGATGAGCCTGCATATCCAATCAGTCTTCTTAAAGCTTTTCCAGATTCTACAAGTAAAGCTAGGAGTAGATTGTTTAGATTATAAAGTTGACCTCTTGTACTGTAAATTCGGAAACTTCGCGAGAGTTTTTTTTTTGCGAAACTTCGCATATAAAATCCTCACAAATAGGCAAAATTACTCTGCTGTTTACTGATATAGACAAATCACGACCTTGTCACGAATTTTTAATGTCATAAATATGTGTCTTAACGCTATTCTCGAATATAAATTTATTGCAAAATTTTCCGACTTTACAGTACTACTAGATGCATGTGGATCCATGGTCAACTCTTTGTATACTGGGTATTTTTTTCAAGCTTTTGTTGTCATCTGTCTTTTTTCAAAATTAACTTTTTCAAAAAATACTTTCACAAATACTATCAGAGTGTCAAAAAGCTTGGATCCAGATCAGGCCCGACATTTTGTCGGGCCTGATCTGGGTCCAAACTGTTTTCAAACTTTATCAGAAGACAGCATAAGTTGCTGTTAGTTAGGAAAGAACTAAAGATTGATTTCACTTCTATGCAATAAGTACCGTTATCCCATCGGCTGACAAAAATACTTTTTTTTTATACAAACAGGGATCTGATATAGGTTAAAATTCCAGAATAGACTTGGTTATTGATTTTTTGTGTGAATCAGATTAAAGCTGTTTAGTTATTAAAATATCTAATGATAGGATGATGTCTTCCTCCTGTTTATTACCTTTTCTTGTCTGATGGAATCTTACAATTAGGTATTGATGGACCATTCTATAATTTTGAGGGGTGGACACAGAAGTTTTTACAAATCAGCTTTTAGTTTATGCTCCTTAATATAGTGTCTGTTGTGGAAAACTGTGCAGACTCAGATGAGATGCCACAAGATGTGGCATCTCATCTGAGTCTACAATGTTTGTATAAGTACTCATTTATGTGTTTCCAGCCAGGCATGCCAGCAAAGGAGTGCAATGCAACTAAACAGGGGAGAGTTAATGGCTTTTTAGGAAAAGAACTAAATGGGCCACATCACAACAAAACCTGTCTTCAGGGTTTCCGTCAAAGCGAGACTCGAACCATTCTCCTCAGCACCATTGACTAGCAAGAATATTGAAATTTTGCTTGAAGCAAGTTTACTTTTCAGTAAGCGAATAACAAAGGTGCTGATCAGTCTGCGCTGATGTGCAGGCTGGTCTGCGCCTGTGTTGTTGGCAAACCCCAAAGACAGGTTTTCACGCGTCGAGGTCCAAATATAAAGCTTCAAGCTTGGCCTTTGAAAAGACAATGTATCTGGATTTGGCAGGACAAGACCTAATAAGAATGCAGGGAATTGAAAAATATACAGTATAAGACAAGGAAGGGTTAGACACCCATGGCACTTATATTCAGTCTGTCTGCAATTAAACCTTTTTTTTTAGCTTTTGTATCTTTAATATTTTGGTGTTTATTTTATTTATCATTCTTTACTGTTGTTTTGCCATTAGCTTTCATACATTGTAAGTCATAGCTTACAGTACTTATCCTAAAAAAAACAGACAGATAGGCCTTGTCCCAAGGTTATGAAACTTTTTCATGCTCAACTCAACTGAGCATGAAATTTGAACTGCTCATAAAAGCTAAAATGCTTAAAAAATTAAAGACTTCTTAATTTCAAATTCTTACATGTTGTATTTATCCTACTGATAAATGTTAAAATGCCAACAATGATAAAATTCATGCTCAGTTGAGTTGAGCATTACAAAAGTTTTATAGTCAGGGGGCTTGAATAAATATGGTTAATCCAGACCAGTCCCCAAGGTTATAAAACCTTTTTCATGCTCAACTCTCATGAGCATGAATTTTTTATCTTCATAAATATCAAATACAAACAAATGAGATCAATTCTTGCTCAAAATGGCAGACAATTGTTGACATTTTAGAATTCATGACCAGGACAAATTTCATGCTTATTTGAGTTGAGCTTGAAAAAGGTAATACATACATATAGCCAATGTCAAGTTATACAAGGGATATAAATGAGGAAGAGTTTTGATGTAAGATTCTTTTTGGATTAATACGACGTTTTCCTTTTTATTTTCTACCTTTTCTGATTTTTTTGTTCTACTATTATTAGATCTGAGTCTTTTATTATTTTTTACAATTTCCGTCGGCAAACAGTGTAGATATTGATGAAGCTGGAAACAGTTTTATCAGGATGCAAGCTCTGATTATGAAATAGAAAATTGTCTTTTGTTTTGAGTTCAACTGTAAAACATTTATATTTGGTGGCTAGTTTTATTTGGCTCTATTGGCAATAGAAATTGGAAAAAGGGTTTCTAATTCAGTTCCTTAATAAGCAATAAATGGACACACGTCCTTAGTATCTGTATCAATTTCTACCTACAGAAAACCACATCTTAAAAGTGGCTACTATTAAAGGATAGAATATGTAGCACCTTATGAGGACAAAAAATAACTTTAAAGCGCATTAAATTAAGAAATGGTCAAAATTAATCTTCGCCAATATGTTGGTTTTTTAAAATTCCCAAATTTTTATGCCACCAATATTGAGTGTTTTACAAATTATAGTAGTCTAAATAGACATTGATTAATGACAAAAGACAATGATTACATACCCTTGTATCTGTAAGCATCCATTCTTTAAGTATACACTTATAAGGCTGTTTTTTTTACACAAGGTTTACACAGGGATTTTTGTTAATTTAAAATATTTTTAATACATTATTGATATAATTGGATAGAATACTATTGTAGTGATTCAATTGGGTGCAATTTTAATACCATGAAATGGCATGGCAATTAATTGCAATGGATTGAAGGGATATAGTTTTAAGTGTTTCAAAATTTAAAACAAGGTTCAAAAGGGACAGCCATTTCATCCAGGCTCTAAGTTGATTACCAGGTTATCAATGAGATGATTACCAGGTTATCAATGAGCATGTTCAACATTGATGGCTAGGTTCAAAAGGGATAATTATTTTATGGATAACCAGGCTCAAAATAAATAACAAGTTATCAATGAACATGTTCAACATTGATGGCTAGGTTCAAAAGGGATAATTATTTTATGGATAACCAGGCTGAAAATAAATTACCAGGTTATCAGTGAACATGTTCAATATTGATGGCTAGGTTCAAAAGGGATAATCATTTTATGGATAACCAGGCTCAAAATAAATAACAAGTTATCAATGAACATGTTCAGCATTGATGGCTTGGTTCAAAAGGGATAATAATTTTATGGATAACCAGGCTAAAATAATTTTTCAGGTTATCAGTGACCATGTTCAGCATTGATGGATAGGTTCATAAGGGATAATTATTTTATGGATAACCAGGCTGAAAATAAATTACCAGGTTATCAGTGACCATGTTCAGCATTGATGGCTTGGTTCAAAAGGGATAATTATTTTATGGATAACCAGGCTCAAAATAAATTACCAGGTTATCAGTGACCATGTTCAGTATTGATGGCTAGGTTCAAAAGGGATAATTATTTTATGGATAACCAGGCTGAAAATAAATTACCAGGTTATCAGTGACCATGTTCAGCATCGATGGCTAGGTTCAAAAGGGATAATTGTTTTATGGATAACCAGGCTGAAAATAAATTACCAGGTTATCAGTGACCATGTTCAGCATCGATGGCTAGGTTCAAAAGGGATAATTATTTTATGGATAACCAGGCTGAAAATAAATTTCCAGGTTTTCAGTGACCGGTTTCAAAATCAATCAACCCAGGAAGACCTGTCCCTATATAACTGAAAGATTGTTGATGGGACGTAAAGAATCAAATAAAAAATTACCGGGTTATCAGTGAACATGTTCAACATTGATGGCTAGGTTCAAAAGGGATAATTATTTTATGGATAACCAGGCTCAAAATAAATTACCAGGTTATCATTGAACATGTTCAACATTGATGGCTAGGTTCAAAAGGGATAATTATTTATGGATAACCAGGCTCAAAATAAATTACCAGGTTATCATTGAACATGTTCAATATTGATGGCTGGGTTCAAAATGGATAATTATTTTATGGATAACCAGGCTCAAAATAAATTACCAAATTATCAATGAACATGTTCAACATTGATGGCTAGGTTCAAAAGGGATAATTATTTTATGGATAACCAGGCTCAAAATAAATTACCAGGTTATCATTGAACATGTTCAACATTGATGGCTAGATTCAAAAGGGATAATTATTTTATGGATTACCAGGCTGAAAATATATTACCAGGTTATCAGTGACCATGGTCAGCATCGATGGCTAGGTTCAAAAGGGATAATTATTTTATGGATAACCAGGCTGAAAATAAATTTCCAGGTTATCAGTGACCGGTTTCAAAATCAATCAACCCAGGAAGAAGGGAGCGCAGTGGCTCAGTGGTAGAGTGCCTGACTCAAGACCGAAGGGCCGTGGGTTCGAGCCTCACCGGCGTCACTGCGTTGTGGTCCTTGAGCAAGACACATTTATCCTAGCTTAGTACTGGTTCAACCCAGGAAGATCCGTCCCTATATAACTGAAAGATTGTTGATGGGACGTAAAGAATCAAATCAAACAAATCAACCCAGGAAGACCTGTCCCTATATAACTGAAAGATTGTTGATGGGACGTAAAGAATCAAATAAAAAATTACCGGGTTATCAGTGAACATGTTCAACATTGATGGCTAGGTTCAAAAGGGATAATTATTTTATGGATAACCAGGCTCAAAATAAATTACCAGGTTATCATTGAACATGTTCAACATTGATGGCTAGGTTCAAAAGGGATAATTATTTTATGGATAACCAGGCTCAAAATAAATTACCAGGTTATCATTGAACATGTTCAACATTGATGGCTGGGTTCAAAATGGATAATTATTTTATGGATAACCAGGCTCAAAATAAATTACCAAGTTATCAATGAACATGTTCAACATTGATGGCTAGGTTCAAAAGGGATAGTTATTTTATGGATAACCAGGCTCAAAATAAATTACCAGGTTATCATTGAACATGTTCAACATTGATGGCTAGGTTCAAAAGGGATAATTATTTTATGGATAACCAGGCTGAAAATATATTACCAGGTTATTAGTGACCATGTTCAAAATTGATGGCAAAGTTCAAAATGATCCAATTTCTTTTTTCTCCCATGTAATACTGTATAAAAATGAAATATAATGGACTCAGTGGCAGATATATATGGGGTTACAAGGTTGAACCTTGCAAAACACCTGATCTTGATATGGTAGCATACAAACCATGTCATGTGGAGACCTGTCTATGCCAAGTGCAGTCAATAAAGGCACTGATCAGACTGCGCAGATAAGCAGTCTGATCAGTGCCTTTTTGACAGCTGCCTGTATAGTTTAATAGCTGTATTTTCTTCCATTAAAATGCAAGATTCTAGCCAGTCCTTGTAGCTTAGAAGACTGGTTAGAGTCCTGCCTGTGGACAGGGTTCTCGTGATGTGGGTCATATCATACACTATTGTTTGTCTACTGGAAATTCTGAGATTGCTTTGCGTTTTATACTACTTAACACAATAAATACTCTCATGTATATCTTCGTTTCTTCTTTATATCAGTGGGCGCAGTGGCTCAGTGGTAGAGTGCTTGACTCGAGACCCAGGGGCCGCGGGTTCGAGCATGACCAGCGTCACTGCGTTGTGGTCCTTGAGCAAGAAGTATTTATCCTAGCTTAGTACTGGTTCAACACAGGAAGACCCATTCCTGTTTAACTGAAAGATTGTTGATGGGACATAAAGAATCAAATCAAACAAACAGACTTCTTTATATGTACCATCAAATACAATTTCTAGCACTTTTCTCCTACTATTCTCACATAAAATGTTGGTTTTCAGGGCTGGAAATAAAGGAAAGGCTTTTGAGAATAGCAAACAGGGAAGACCCTGATCATACTGCAGTCTGATCTGGGTCTGCCCTGTTTGACTAGGCTTTTATGGCAGGTAACTTCAGTTTGAAATTTTAGAGAAATTACTATATATTCATGTATATGAAGGGGCAGGGGATTTAGCTAAGAATTCTGTGAATATTTGCTTGTGTATGCTCTAAAAGGCACAACTTTGATCACTCTATCTCTGAAACTTTCAGAATGTTTATCTGCATTAAATTGAGGCCAAGTTTGGGCTTTTCCAGTTGGATTTCTTTTGCTCCAGTATTCAGTTTTATGTACTGCTGTGTCCTTATCTTTGCTTTATCTCCTTTTTTAACTTGATTTATATGTTCTTGGAGATGATGCATGGATGAGTTAGGGTTTTTTCATGCAAACCAAAATTCTATGTGTCTTGAACCACATCTGAACTAAGGGTGAGGTTGGCGCCGTGAAACCTGTTCAAGCCCTCCAGTAAAATATTTTTACTGATGGTTCCAAGGCGGTGCTTCTTTTGTGGATCATTTGTGTTATTTATATTTAGTGTTTGTCGTGCTTTCGCGTCTGTTCATTGGTGCCTTGTGGTTAGCTGCTGGGAAAGGACTTACCTCTTGGCTCTTTTTGTGATGTTTATTTGTGTTTTTGTCACTTTCCTATGTGGTATCCTGGTTCAGGTGTGGTAATTGATTGTATCGATTCCTGATCTTTGCTGCCTTTGTGAGAATAGCAAACGGGGAAGACCCTGCTGCAGTCTGATCTGGGTCTGCCCTGTTTGACTAGGCTTTTATGGCAGGTGACTTCTCTGTGAAAGTTAAGAACAATTACCATATATACAGGTATATGAAGGGTCAGGGGCTTAGCTAAGAATTCTGTCAAGATTTCTTATGTATGTTCTAAAAGGCGCAACTTTGATCCCTCTATTCCTGAAACTACCAGAGTTTGAAACTGGTCAGGCTGGGTCAGAAAGTAAGTCACTAGGTCAAGTCAAAGATACACCTGTCGTGAAATCTAGAGGGCACAGTTATGTCTCCCCCCATCAGGGTCTGGAGACATTGTTTTTCCTGTGCGTCCCTCTGTCCATCTGACTGTCTGTCACAAATTGTGTCCAATTTTGTGAATGCAACTTACAATTTTTACCGGACCTTTTTGAAACTTTACAGGTGTTTTTGTCAAGGCCCGAAGATGTGCATGACATTTGACTGTAATCCTCAATTTAATTTTTGTCTCTTTTTTCGCAGTTTGAACTTTGTCTTTTTGGACGGACTTCTATCAAAGCATATAGACACTGTGTACCTTGTTAACGCAACTCCTTTTACAAGTTTAGCCAGATTTTCCTGAAACGTTGCAGGTGTTATTGTCAAGGTCTGAAGATGTACATGGGGTTGGGCTGTAATCCTCAGTCATTTTTGTCACTTTTTAAAGTTTGAACTTAGTCATTTTTGGCCCTACTTCTACCAAAGCATATTAGACACTGGGTATCTAGTGAACGCAATTCATCATACAGTTTTCGCTGGATCTTTTTGGAACTTTGCAGGTGTTTTTGTCAAGGTCTGAAGATATGCATGACGTTTGCCTGTAACCCTCAGATTAATTTTGCCAGTTTTTTTTCGCAGTTTGAACTTAGTCATTTTTTGACTCGACTACCAAAGCATATAGACACTGGGTAATTTGTGAATGCAAATTCTCCAACAATTATAGCCAGATCTTTTGGAAACTTTGAATGTGGCTTTTCAAGGTATTAAGATGCACACGACGTTTGCCCGTTATCCTCAGTTACTTTTTGTTACTTTTTTGCAGTTTGAACTTATTGAATTTTGTGGCTCGACTCCCAAAGCATATAGACAATGGGTATCTTGTGAACGCAACTCCTCAGAATTTTAGCCAGATTTTTTTGAAAGTTTGCAGGTGTTTTTGTCAAGGTCTGAAGATTCGCATGTGAATTGGATGTAACAGATTTTCTATTATAATTGAAATAATCTGTGACCATTTACTTTTAATCAAATGATCATTATGCAACAGTTTACTGCATTGGCAGGATATCTTTGCTGGGTATGAAATTGATGGTTTGCTAAAAACAATCTTCATTATTTCAGTTTGAAATTGCATTTAATGACATTTGGATCTTCTGACACCAAAGGGGGGAGACATCTGTTTTTGTAGAAAAAACAATTCTAGTTTTGATCCAGTCTTCAGGAAATTTGTTAAAATGATTATCTTTAATGAGAGTAGGTCAATTTTGAAACTGGGTTATGTTATGCCAGTACCTAAGCTGAATGTTATAAAACCAGAAGCCTTAGATTTGACTCTAACTCAATGAAACTTTGACAGAATGTTAGTTAATCTTTAAGCGATTTAAGCTAGAATGGAAATGGGGACATTAGTCAGAGAGCCCGTAATAGGTTTAATCAAGTGGTTGAGGCAAAAAGGTTTGAAGGTGTGTTCTTGTGTAGAAAAGTGTGCTGAATTAAAAAATCAAACTAAAAAAAAAATCGGCTGGAAAAAAAATACTATGCGCCACGGAATACCCCCAGGGTAGGCAATATCTCAAAATAGCGCTAAAATGGGGGCATATTTGTATACTGACGTCAACTAAAACGCCTCACTCATTATCACTGATTTCCTAGCGATGATAAATAAAAATGAACAGCCACGTACTGCTTCTTTATGTAGAGGTTGGGCGATGCTGGAATATGACTTTAATTTGATATGCAGGTGACCCGTTATTCCGTTAGCGTCATACAGGCTCAACGTACACACGACGGCATTGTGCATCGATCGCTTATGATATCAATTTGAATTTGCACCCAGTTTGTGCCGTTAATGTTTTGCTAAACAATGAAAAAATTTTGGATCATTTTTTCAAACAGTTGTGCTTGCGAGTTATAACTTAATGAAATTATAACGTCATATTAAAGACAAAATGTAAGGTCCGTTTACGAAACTTGCCAACATTCTCGTTTTGCTTTAAGTAATGGAAAAAATGATAAAGGGGTACGTTAGGTAATGTAAACAGAATATGCCTACATAAAATTACGTTGTTTAAGATGAGCTGTAACGCCCAATGGCCAGTCGTTGATCTACGTTAAAGTCATCCAAAATGACCATCTGGAACACGTGCCAGATTGCGTTTACTCAGCAATCGTCGCTGGTTAAAGACTAAAGACTTTTGTAAAGGATTCGTAACAATATTGTCATCCACCTTGCAGAGTCATGGCATTTAAGTTTTACTGAAATGCATGGCGAAAAGGTGGGTGGGGTAAGTTGTAACGTTCAGCAGACGCATACAAACATTGTCTGAACATTATAAACGCATTTTTGGTAATATAGAGACTGTTTTACAATGGTAAAACACGTTTTCCCTGTCAACGGATTGTGTCTGGAAACAAAGAAAATGTGGCAAAAATCTTCTGTCGCAAGAAATGGTGACCCCTGTCTCATACCGAGGTCGTTTTCTCAGCCTCAAATATTCTTTCAGCAATTTTGTTTTCATGAGATACGCTTGACTAATAAGATATTATATTGCACTAAAATTTTTAACTTAGGTCTGATCAGTCTAAGAGATATTCACGTTTATTTTTAGAGGAGGCGTTTTTTCTTGACGTCAGTATAGGTTTATAATTTAAACCATGTAACATAAGTAGTTTTATAAAAATGCAAATTTTGGCAGTAAACAATATATAATGATCAGTGTTCAATATTAAAAAGAAAAAAGACATACTAAGGAAGCTTTCTAACACTAAACTATAGCAAATTATAAAGCCCACAAAACTACTTACTTTTTGTCTGTGCATCGGATGATTTTTAATTTGTTTAAGCTATGGCAGATGTATAATTCAATCTAATGTAATACACTGGTGTTGTCATCAACAATTATTATAGTTTCAAAAAATGTATGGTCAAGAAATGCTACAGCCAACCCATGTCGACGCGAGGAAGAGACACAAAGTAGGCTTTGTCCAAGCTCTTACAGTACAATATAGGTATATGTCAAAGTAAGTAAGGTTGCAAAAATACGGAATCGATACAATCAAGTACCACACCTGAACCAGGATATCAATGGGAAAGTGACAAATTCACAGGTAGACACCACAAACGAGAGCCAAGAGGTCAGCCCTTTCCCAGCAGGTGACCACAAAGCACGTATAAACAGACGCGCACAAAGACAGCAAACACAAGATAGAAACCCCCCCCACAAAAGATCCACAAAAGAAGTACCGCCTTGGAACAGTCAGTAAAATATTTTACTGGAGGGCTTAGACCGGTTTAACGGCGCCAACCTCACCCCTGATTCAGATGTGGATCAAGACACATAGATATTTGGTTTGCATGAAAGACCCCAACTTATCAATGCATTATCTCCTAAACCATATAAATCAAGATATAACAAGGAAATAAAGCAAAGATAAGGACTCAACGGTAAATAAAACTAAATACCAGAGCAAAAGAAATCCAACAGGTAAACCCCGGTGGGCCCGACAAACAGCCAAAGCATCAGGCCCCTACCATCTCATCAATAGATAAGTCTTTAAGTCGGAACCATCATAAAGTCTAAAGTCTGACCCACCGGCGTGCAATTAAAGAGGAAAGCAAAGTTGCCAACCGTGATTGGGTTTACCACCAAGCATGCAGTCTGTTGCAATACATTAATGTTATAGTCAATCTTTTTATAATGGAAAATTATTTTAATGAACTGCGCTGAAGAATTATTAGAGCCAACAATCTGCTTCAACTTATACACCAAGTCACCATAGAAATCAGGTATCGAAAGTCCTTGGCGCAAGAGAGAGTTAAGTCCAACTAGGAATTTAGAAATCAAATCATAGCATCGTCTATAAAATTTAGAAAAGGTTTTGCGAAGTTTATGATACCGATCGCCTCGTTCAAGAAGTTTCTGAGTTAACAATGTATTGCGAGTGCTGAAGTCAGCAACATAGCTAGATGCTCTAGCAAAACGAATGAGTTGAGAGATATAGATTTCATAGGATGTAGAGCGAGGAACATCATCATCTAAAAATTGAAAATTGACATTACCATCTAAAAATGGAAAATGGAAATTCATTTTATTGTGATTAAAATATGTTCAGATAAGACTCAGATTTGCCTGGATATTGACCCACCCCTATTACTGTAGTTTCTAAGCTGTGAACTCTATGTATAACTATCACCACGTGGCCAGTCACAACTGACATACTGTGCTGGTCAACATTCCACATGAATATTTTATGTTCTAGGAATTGTATGATAAACCCTAGCCCACTCTTATATCAAATCTTAATAGAATGGATGGGTATAAAAAAGTAAGTGAGTATGATCAGGAAAAACCACAATCACACACTGCAGACCAAACCACAACACCGTGAGGAAGAGCACCGTGAGGAAGAGCAACAGAACACCAAAAGTCAAAAGACAGCAGTGCACGGATCTTACTAGGTAAGGGCACAAAAAAAAAACAACAGCAGCCTTCTTATGTTCATTGACCTTGTAGAGCTCTATCTCTTATTTCAACAGAGCCTGCACCACAAATAATTTAAAACGTTTCATTTTCTGTCTAGGTAAATTATGTGCAATATTCTTAGCTAAAAGCTGTCCTTATTATTCTCAATAGATGACGAGATATCAACTAGACCTTCTTTACATCGACGAGGTACACCCAGCTGCGTGTGCAATGTTTTGAGACAGTGGTTATGTCCATCTGACGAACGATCAAACCATTCTTATGAACCCTGTGGATTGGGGATAGCATCATTCAGTTAAACGGTGAGTGCAAGAAGGAGGTGGATAGTGACTAGGTCAGTACTCAGTGAACATATTAGCCATTTAATTGAAAGTCAGGATTGAAAAAGAATGCACATATCGTGCAAGAGCTGACACCAATCCCAATTAAGCGTGACGATATAGACCCGAAAAAGCTTATCACTGGCATCCGGACTACTATGGTCCATTTTCTTACAAACTTTTGAGATGAAAATCTCTACTGCATTTCACATGTTAAATGTAGGTGATATCTGAGAATAATGCAGTAGGTAGCATTTTAGCAACTCAGACAGCGACAACAATGGTATGAAGAGTTTAATACAGGATGTTCCCTTATGGTGACAGATTTTAAAAAAACCTATTCGCAGAAAAAAGTAAAACCATTTGCATGTACTGCTTTGTCAGGAGATTTCAGCCACAAGACAAGAAGATAGGAAAGAACTTCAGGGAACAAGAGACTCACTTACCTTTTGTTTGGCCGCTTTATCTGCAAACAAGCAGTTAAATAGTTAGATCTGAAAATGGTGCTTGCTTATCCCCTTACATCCGTTCCTTTGACTTTTGCCCATATTGATGGACTTAGAATATCTACTGACAAATGAGCTCATTTCATTGGATTTCAGTGGTTGGTGCCTGATGCTTATCTGTAGCGGGACCCACCGTGGCTCAACTTGAGGTTTTCTTTAGCTCTGACTTTCTGTGAGTCATGAGCCCTTTTCTTTGTTTCATCTTGGTGTGTTAATTTGATTAGAGTGTTTCTCCATGATGATACATTGCATTAGTTAGAAGGCTTCCATGCGAGCTAAACATTTCTCGTACTTCAACTACATCAGAATCTAGGGCGAAGATTTGTTACCAGTAAAATGCATTTAAGCCCCCCCAGTGGCTTAGGCTGCTGTCCATTCTAAGGCGGTGATTCTGTTGTTGTTGACTTTTTGTTCATTGTGGGAGTCTGTAATTGTTCTATGTTTTGTTGTTCGTTACTTAAAGTTCATTCTAGTATTGCAATCATCTTGATGGGGAAGAGAGAGTTGGTTACTTTGCTTAATTTGTCTTCCTGGTGTCTCGTGATGGTTGAGCGGCTCTTCCTGGTGGTGCCACGGGGTTGTCTGCGGTTTGTGATTGTGGTATTTCCTGATCATACTCACTTACTATTTTTGACAGAAACGACACACGCAGGTATGTTGATGTGGCGAAGTTGTCTGTTAGTCAGAGCAATATGCTTAGCTTTACTAGCGGTACATGCTTTTACTGGATATGACTATACACCTGCCTTTTGTGAGTAAAGGCAAATCTCATCCAGTTGATATTGTAGAAAGGCCCGACTGAGTCAAGAATGCTTTTAAGTAACTTTGATTTTCCGCTGACATGTACAATTATACAGAAGAGTTTTTAGAAGCGTTTGTTTAGTACAGTATGTATTGGGAAGTACCAAATACAAATGGTACATTATGTTCGCTGTGCTGTTTTTTTGAGCCTGGTGTGCTACAAAACATTAGAAAAACTCTTCGTCAAAAATTTAAAAAAAGCTGTCTTGCCACAAAATACACAGCGCTTCGTCAGAAAAAAATGTCACTAAAATTGGTAGCATATATGTTGAAGAATGTTCATAGGTCTGGGCCGCTATAATTTAGCCTACTGAATGTGGTTTAATTTTGAAGGATGGTCGGTACTAGATGAACTTGTTTGCTGGTGAACAAATGCCAGATCATGTTGAAAGCGCCATTGACTTGACGATTCAACAGATGATGCTGATTCAAATTAAGACATATATTAATCAGCTTCTGACTCAGATAAACAATAAAACGCTGTTTATTAGATTATCTTTATCAGAAAAGAAACTCTGGTATTAAGATATTTTATACAGATACTTGTATATAGTGAGTCAGATGGTTGTATTGGCATAATGTTGACAATACAAAACCAAAATGATTTGACTTTTTCTTGATGAAAATAATATCTATTTAAGTATTGTGTCTCTCAAAGTATCTGAAATCTTAGCTGGAGGCTGGGAAACAATACATGTAATAGGGCAGACATTCAGTAAGAATGAAAGACTACCATCGATAGGCATTGAGCCCCAAAGATGGAATTACCATCACGGCACTGACTCCATGTCTCAGAAAAAAAATATGCTTTTAATGATAAATCAACATCGATTAAAATTTTGGAATATGTCATTTGGATCAATTGATTTTGATCTAATTGTTACAAACAGGCAAATTGTCAAAGAGAGAGAGAGAGAGAGAGAGAGAGAGAGAGAGAGAGAGAGAGAGAACGTTTGATCCGCTTAACAATGTACAATATAGTTACATCAAAATATGAGGTGTTTTAGATAACCACTGGTCAACTTTTGAAATGTTAGCATAAGCGTTTACAGACTTTAGTGTGATGTTGCCTAAAATATGGTAATTTATATTTTTGATCACCATTCAAAGTCGGTAGCATATGTTAGAAGTAGTCTGAATCCTTTCTTTGCCATTCATTTCATGTCTTATGACTCGTTATAATTATTATGATTAAGGATCAAATCTTCCACAATTGTTTAAGAAATCCTGTATTTTTAAGAAAAATGTTTCATTCTCATGACCTGTACCCTTGTTCAGTGCGTGCCAGAGATCCTTTAAGGAGTATTCATGAAGATTATCAGGGAGATGATATCTTGTAGCTGCATATGCGGGGCAAAAGAAAAAAAGGTGATATGCACTTCAAAACCTCTACAGTTCTGGCAGGAAGGGCTTTTAACTTTATTTTTGCGATATAAGTCTGCATGTAAAGCACTACATTGCATTCGCAGTCTGGCGTGTAGGATTTGACCTAAGCGCGATCCTACATGAAAGTGATATGGAGACTGAAGCTTGTTTCTGTTTAAATAATTTCAAATGCTAAAAAATAGGCCAGCTCCCTTGCCTCATTTGGAAGGCTGTTCCATGCTTGCAGATGGAAAGAAAGTCCGAAAACATAAGTTAGGATTTGATCTGAAGCAATGAATAAGATCTGCATCCCTGAGAGCATAATTGTATGTTTGGCCGACAATAGGGGCGGGGCGTGTGATAAGATCTGAAAGATAGCGTGGAGATAGGCCATGCATAATTTTGTAGAATGTGGTTAGTTTATATTTATTTCTCCTGTATGGAGAGATTTCCAACCAAGTTCCATAAATAATTTGTCAATGCTGCATAGTTTTGTCGCCCCTGTGACAATTCGTGCTGCTTCTACATGAACTGCATCTAGAAGCTTTTTTATTCCAAAGAACAATTATTCCAAACAACATCGTTATATTCCAAGAGAGGACGTATGTATGCAAAGTACATTTTTCCAAAGATTTTCTCGAAACCCTGAATTTGAGAGTTCTTAACAACTTTAGCGTTGACCAGGATTTTTCTGAGATATGTTTGACATGTTCATCCTAAGTACCAGAATTAGAAAAAGTTAGACCCAGGTGTTTATAGGTAGAAGAGTTCTTGATCATTGTACCATTCATAGAGAGGGGAGGGTAGGATACAGGATTGCTCTTGCACAAGATTATCATGGACAGTGTTTTCAGGGGATTAAAAGTGACAAGCCTAGCAGCAATAATAGTTGTCTCCACAATGCAACGCCAACATTTGATCCATCCTCTAACCAATGGTTAATTATTTAGCCAATATCCATATATACCAAAAAAAAACCCAGGGCCTAAGTATAGCTATAATTAACCATTTATTATTTTCAAAAGTAGGACAAAGATTATATACATAAACGCAAACGTTTTTATAATGTGTTTTATTTTCATAAATATAACAACTGACATGATTCTTTTTTTTTTACAAAACTAATTATTATTGTCTCATCATTAGAAAGCATTGCACTTCATTCTTTTATAACTATATAGCAATAATGTATTGTCAAAGCAATCAATTATAAACAATCACAAACGACATTTTTACTTGAAAATTTCAATAGCTGGTGTGGCCTTCCTGCTGCGTCGTCGCCGCTTGGACCCTACACGTCTTCTGATCATTTTAAGTGGCAGCTGTAATTCGTGCCAGGGGAGGCCACAACCGCTATTGAAATGTTCGAATTAATTGTAGTTTGTGAATGTGTCAGGTTCTATCATCCTGTCCTACCAAGGGATGTGAAGCTTGGTTTCTATTGCAATTCAGTATAGCTTATTTTTTAAGGCATACAAGGGCCGATCCAGAAATTTTCGTCAGGGTGTGTGTGTGTGTGTGTGTGTGTTGTGGGGGGGGGGGGGGAGGGGTCCAATTTGTTTGTTTGTTTTGTTGCTTTACGTCCCAGTCAACAGCTATGGTCATGACGGGACGGTTAGTTCACCTAACCACACTTTTTCCTGGGCAAGCTTGATTAAGCAGTTCACCAGTAATTCATGCACATACTTTCGCTTGTAACTGACAACAATCCTTCTTGAATACATCAGTGGAAGGGAGTAGAATGACCGTAGAAATTATTTATTGATCAATCTCACGAAAGTATGGGACCGGACAGAGATCAAACTCGCGACCCCTGGATCCGCCGTCAGACATGCATCTGTAGCCAGACAGGTTACCGACTGCGCTACGCGGCCCGGTTGTGAGGGGTCCAAGCCCACAAAAATCTGATAACGTATTTTTCTTTTTAATCCCCAAATTATTGGGTCCTTTTGCAGAGTTTCCCAGTTTCAAATGGAATAAACAATTGGATCCCATGGAAAACTGGGAAACCCAAAATTCGAGGAAGGTCCAAGCTTTACCGGGGTGGGGGGGGGTCCTAATGGTTATTCATATGGAAACCTATAGCACATGTGGTTTTTGAGTATTGGGGGGGATCCGGACCCCCATATTCCCCTCTGGTTCCACCCACGGCATACACATACAATTAAAGGTTCTTAAATATTATATTTTTATCCATGCGATCTTATTTATCTGCTGTGATTTCTTGAATGATGGCAGGTGAATAAATATTGAAAAAACAGGGTAGCGATAATCTTTAGAACAGACAAAAAGAAACGAAAAAAAAAAAAACAAAATCCACGGTGACATGGCGAAATTACTTGGTAAGTATTATCTTTCGACTGTAGAGAAGTGTTCTATAGATTACAGAAGCCATGCAGAGCGATTCTTTAATCAGCAAAATATATTTTTTAAATCCTTTGTATACTGGAAACCCCTTAAGGGGTATTTTGGCAAACAATGCAGACCCAGATTATATGCAGCATAATGCTGCATTTAATCAGGGTAAGATTAATACAATCTTCCGGGACTGAAGTACTTTTACTGTCCTGCCAGCCAAGAGTGACAGTGGTGTCTTATTTTGTTTACAAAATTATCAGGGACTTAGAATCGATAGATCACTTGTGTATTAATCCTATCCGCAGGATATGATTAATACACAAGTGATCTACCGATTCGCGTTAGCTCAAGAGGTGTATACAAGTTACTTAATGTTTAACTTAAAAGTTGTAAACACAATATTACGCCCAGTCTGTCACCCTTGGTTGGCAGGACAGTAATCTGTTACCTCTTGATGTCACTTGCTCGTTGTATCAATCCAGATTGAAGAATTCGTTATTAAGCACGCCCACTGCAGCTGTACATATTGGAGACACACCGATAGACACACCCACAGAACACATGAGGCAGTTTTAATTACAATCAGCCTTCAATTGTCAATTTAATGTGTTAAAAATCAATGCTGAAATCTAAGGAACGAATGTAAACATTTGCCCTGACAAAAACCTATGTTTGAGTCTGATATACATATAGCTAAAGCTACAAAACCTGGCCCCGAGCTTATAAAACATTTCATGCTCAACTCAGCTGAAGATGAAATTTTAACTGCTCATAGAAAATAAAATACTTAAAAAATAACATTTTTTTTTCTGCTGAAGACTCTTAGATGTTGCATTTATCCTGCTTATAAATGTTAAAATGACAACAACTATTGGCATTTTAACATTCATAAGCAGGATAAATGCCATGCTCAATTGAGTTGAGCATGAAAACAGTTGTATAACCTTGGGTTCTACGCCCACAATGGAGCATATGTGCACACTCACTAGCCTAAGTGGTAGAGTGCTTGACTTGAGACCGACAGGCCGCGGGTCCGATCCTCACCGCCGTCACTGCATTGTGTCCTTGAGCAAGACACATTAATCCTAGCTTAGCATTGGTTCAACCCAGGAAGACCCGTCCCTAAATAACTGAAAGATTGTTGATGGGACGTAAAGAATTAAATCAAACAAACAATAGCTTATATTTGTCAAACTATCTCGAGTGTTCAATAAACATAACATTAGAGTTCTGTAATTAAAGGAGACATAAAATTCAAATAAATAAATAAATAAATAAATAATTACAATGCCAAAGTAAAAATAAATAATGCAAATCCATAATTAAAGAGAACTGATAAAATCACTCTTTTGTAGATACTTCGTATTAAGAACAGCTATTGCACATGCGTCAGTGTTACCGTATTGCACTAATTTCACCACCTTTGTCCACTGATTTTTATCTATTTCATACTTATAAAGGTCCCTTGATTCCACCTGGCGACATCTTCGACTACTTAATCCTAGGTGGCGTACTCCTCCGCACACATAAATAGTTCCTTCACTAAACGTGGCAGATGTAACCTTCCGCTCTTCTGGAAAATCATCTCCAAAATTCCATCTGTTTTTATTTGGATCGTAAATTGCTACTCTTAAAATATTTTCATGTAGTGTGACCCCGCCTATCAGATAAATTTTGTTTTTATAAGTGAAGGCAGAAAACTGTGCACGCGGTTTCAACATCTGTGTTGTCACCAGTGTCCAGGAATCATGTAATATATCATACCGTAACACGGTGTCGAGGTAATCATCATCTTCATCCTGTCCACCAAACACAAATATGGCGTCAGAAGTAGCTGTGGATGCATGCTTATATATTTTGATTGGAACTGGGGATAGGGAGCTCCAGTAATCATATTCTTGGTTATAACATTCAACAGAATCAGTGGGCTCTCCCCTCGGATATGTCTCTTTCCCACCAGTGACATAAATGTTGTTACCATGGCAGCAAGAAGAAAAATGACACCTTCGCACGTTCATAGGTGCTCGTTTTTCCCATCGTATATCCTTTATTTTATATTCATAAACATCATTTACCGCTGAACCTCCGTCTTCAAAGTGATGATCATCATAGAAAATTCCACCAATAAAGTAAACCCTGTTATCGGGAGTTGCTATCAAATTATAAAAATCAATTTTGAATTTAAAATCGAATGTAGGATGTGGTTTTACACCAATATAATTTTTCATGGTTAGTGGATCAAATGCCGTCAAAGATCTTTCTTCCCTGCCATTTGCTCCACTAGTATATATTAGCATAGATCGGTTAAACATTCCAAGTCTTGGTGTAGCGTTTAAATCAATTTCCTGACCATCTACATGTACGGACGAACCAATATCAACTGCTTCACTATCGTCACTTGAAGCTAGGCTTTCAGATTTGTACTTCTCATACAATGATATATAATGCATACACACCGGATCCTGACTAATCATAGTATTTGTCTTTACGACGGTTTCAACAAAGTCTGGAGATAACAGTGGTAGTCGTATTGCCTTAAATAGTTTCTCTAAGTGTTTTGATCTTTCAATTGATTTCTGAACCCACTTAGTTACCGTTTCAAACACCATCTCTTCTTTTCCTACGCTTATATCATCAGAATACATAAGGTTTTCAAATTCTTGAAATTCAAGATCATAAATTCTGTCATTCTCTTTAACAATTTCAGCAAAATGTTCTAACACATACGATCTTGCTTTTTCAACTAGTTTTGGACAAACAAAATGATTTCCAAAAATAAGCAGGTCGACACAGTTACTCGTGCATATCTCCTGAATCATGTGATCGGCGCATCGTCCAACCAGATGTATCATTTCAAGCATGCCAGCAGCCATGAATATGTCTTGAACATTTTCATTGGTCAACTCTATTACGCCTCTGTACATATAGCCAGTGATGATCTTTAAGATATCTGAATCAATGCCATGGAGTGTAACAACTCGTTCGTTTCGCTCTTTTACTTCATTAGTGAACATTGCTCTGAAAAAGACCAAAGTATGTGCTAGAGCACGAGATTTCGATACTATCGCATCAACGAGCAGCGACGGTTCAGGCGAGTCTACGCACATGCGTTGACTCGCCTGAGCCGTCGCTGCTCGCATGCACGAAGTGTCGATGTTAAGCGGATATATCTTTCAAAAGATCTTAGCCTTCTTGCATGAAATTTTTCCTTTATAAACAAAAATTGCCCTTTTATCAAGGAGACGGATACCTTTGGCCACATGTTGTATGAACAATTTATACATCTCACATAGATCACTTTACGCCCCAACATACAGCTTTTGAGCAATCTGCTGCATGCTTATCAGTCTTTTTTAAGTTACTTCCTGGTTTGCGCCTATTCATGCTCTCTCTCGTGTGATGGGGATCGTTTCACCATGGTAGCTAGTGAATTTTATCTGCGATTTAATGTTGCATGGTTATTGGCCAATATATGGTTTTTTTTCTGATATTATTTTCAATTTTTCATTTGTTTGACCTTGAAAAGTTCGTAAGCAAAAATTGGAAATATATATTTTTCTACCCGAAATGTGTACATACTTCTATATATTGTAGTCGGATACTTGTAGTTCATGTTCATGCAATTGTTTCACCCAGCGTGTCACAATATTGCAAACGGTATTAAACCAGGAAGTAACTCTAAATAGACTGATCATTGAAGCATGCTGCGGATTGCAGCTGAGTTGAGCATAAAAAAAGTTTTATAACCTCGGGCCCCAGTCACCTTTGCGAAGTGGCCAATAACCATGCAATATTAAATCGCAGATAAAATTCACAAAGAATAAGCGTCTGCTACCATGGTGAAACGATCCCCATCGCACGAGAGAGCATGAAAAGGCGCAAATTTTATGTTACTTTACAATTCTACCCCAATTGGTTTATGGTCAATTTTCTTTAAAACAATACTGACACCTGTTTGAGAAAGATGTGCAATACAGCAGTAACCGGCATGCCTTTGAACTGATTCTAATGGAACTGTTGCATCTGAAAATTGTTCAGTTGTAATGTGTGTGTTTCTTTTCTTTTTCCCTTTTTTGCTCGGCATATGTTATTATTATTCATAATTATTTCAAAACACAAACAAGAGAACAAGACATTTTGCCTTCATAAGATGAAGTGAAATTTCAAGAGGTATTACTTATATGCCAAGTGGTATAATTCACAGGAGCTTGACGTTAATATTTTTTCTTTACTTGTATACCCTCTACGTAGTAGAGGGAAGGACGGTCACTCCGCTGCTGCACAAATTGTTTCTGGTTGAATTACACCGTTATTATTCAGGTTACAATCTCGTGCGTATACCATTTGAATAAATAATTGTATGCTCTATCCTCCGCCCTATATCAGAAGTTTGCCACATTCACGGTTTTATTGTCATTTTGTTTTTTCTGTGAAGTCTGATTGTAGCTGTGTGATGGGTGCACAGCCATCTTTGTTGTTTTGTTCTCTTCAATTGTGCAAGTATCACAGCAAATGTATAGTGTCATCTGATTGGTCAATACATGATGACAGAATGTTCTAATCATCTCGACCAATCAGATGACACTATACATTTGCTGTGACACTTGCACAATTGAAGAGAACAAAACAACAAAGATGGCCGTGCACCCATCACACGGCTACAATCAGACTTCACAGAAAAAACAAAATGACAATATAACCGTGAATATGGCAAACTTCTGATATAGGGCGGAGGATAGAGCATGCAGCCATCTTTGTTGTTTTGTTCTCTTCAATTGTACCAATCAGATGACACTATACATTTGCTGTGATACTTGCACAATTGAAGAGAACAAAACAACAAAGATGGCCGTGCACCCATCACACGGCTACAATCAGACTTCACAGAAAAAACAAAATGACAATAAAACCGTGAATGTGGCAAACTTCTGATATAGGGCGGAGGATAGAGCATGCAATTGTTTATTCAAATGGTATACGCACGAGATTGTAACCTGAATGATAACGGTGTAATTCACACAGAAACAATTTGTGCAGCAGCGGAGTGACCGTCCTTCCCTCTACTACGTAGAGGGTATACAAGGAAAGAAAAAATATTAACGTCAAGCTCCTGTGGTATAATTGGGCAATATTTATATACGTACCGGAAGTAAGGGCTACTCGCAGCAAGGACAACCCTGTGACACGGTATTTCAATGTCCTCTGTTGCTATGACAACGTCCGTCAAGACATTAGACTGGTACAGCGAATACAGCTCGTCCAGTAACGCTCGCTGGTGCTCATTCAATGGCACTGTTTGAGGCATTGGTCCTCCTGAAAAAAGCATATAAAACCAGGCACCTAGGTTATAAAACTTGAGTACAGTCTGACTCAAAATAAAGCGCAATGATTGGCTGCTTGCGGACACGTGTCCGCAAGCAGCCAATCATTGCGCTTTATTTTGAGTTTGGGACTGTACTCACGTTTTATAACATCAAGGCCAGGCCTCTAGATAAGAGTGCACAATTGAATATATAGAGGATCTTACATGAGTGCTCATGTTTTATTGAATTTATTAAACGAGTTGGAGAAAAGAGATAAAATGCTAGGCTTGCCGAGCATTTTAAGATAAAATGCGAGGCTTGACGAGCATTTTATCTCTTTTTCGCAACGAGTTTAATAAATTCAATAATACAAGAGCACGAATGTTAGATTCTATTTATCATATGACATTAAGATTACAAATGTACTTAAAAATCTCATTTCTGCCGGTTTCTCGCGACAGGCCCCAATTATGATAATCAACCCTCTTATTCCTCAACCAAAACATATGTTGTGTGTACTCAAAAAACCGTCTCAATGAGACGGTTCTTTTGAGCACCCAAAAACATAAGCTTAAACTGATGGGTAAGAAAATAATCATAATTTTGCGCAAACCTATTGTGTCTATCTGGTCCTATGTGAAAACGGTACTTATGGCGTTGCCGTATGTTTACTCTCTAAACGTTCATGCGTATAATGCAGTGTAGCAAGAAGGGAGCATTTATCTATACCTTCATGCATGATATGCGCGAGCAGCGAAAGCTCTGACGGGTCTGTGCGGGTGCGCAGGTTCGTTTGAGCACTTGCTGGTCACACATGTATTAAGTGACAGAATCCAGTTTGAAATAAATCCGTGTTCTTTTCTATACTGAAATCCAAACGTGTCAGGAATGTTGTTGATAGCCACACTGTGTGCGTTTACGCAACACTACAACGTACGCAATTCCCCTGTGTTAAAAAGTTGCTTTTGTTGCTACCCAGCTGTGCCAGAGGTCATAATTTTGCTACCCCCATGCCATGTGCGGATCATTGGCCAGAGGGGACAGGATAGGGGGTCCGGACTACCCCTGAAAAATCACAAAAATATAAAGTTTCTTTGCAATACTGGTCTGGATCCCCTGAAAATCACAAAGCTTCCAAGCCAGCATTCAATGTTGGGCCATCATCGGCCCGTCAGCGAAACGCCATTTAACGAAACGCCATTTAAATGGCGTTTCTCTGGCGGGCCGATAATAGCTCGCTAATAGTGGTATTTGGATCGTTCCTCCCCTCATCAAACTTAAAAAAAAAAAAAAAAAAAAAAAACACTTTGTCAAGGCTGGACACCCTCTGATAGAACTTTCTGGATCCGCGCAGGCATGCTTTCTGAGGACAACTTGGGCTCTTACACAATTGTGCGAGTACTGCAGGCTCTGCTGAGTATAAGCTTGTCATATTCGCTGAACTAACTTTTTCTCATGTGCTGACAGGTATAGATAATGAGTGCATGCGTATGTTTATTTATTTGCCTAGAAATTCATGTAAGCGCTACTGTGTTTCCATGGAAATACTAATATATTTATCGCACATACAATCGATACAAAATATTTTCTACATCAGTTTTTTTCGTTCTTCAGTATTATAGTCCGCATATTTCCAGCAGTGATGGCGTCCAGACGCTGCCATATTGACGCCGATGTAACGTCATGTCGATTAAAGTTCGACGTCGAATCCACGTCGTTTTGACGTCATGTGCAACCGGGAATGCATCCAGTCAGGCAGCAAACTTTGTCTCAGTCGTTTTGAGCTCGTGCGACACCTGTTACAGTTATAACACTGCCCAAATAGGCGAAATTTTGAAAGGACAATTATTGTACATGTAGATTCCAAGAACGATTCTAATCTAATACAGTAAAGCCACTCTCAAAAAGACCGAAAATTGGTTTTCAAGACCAATTATTGCTTAATGCAGGTCAAAAGTATTGCAGAATGCTCCGATGGGGAGCATTCTACAATTCTTTCGACCTTCATTAAGCTACCATTTGTCATTAAGATCACCGTTTTTGCTAATTTTGAGTAGCCGTTTTACACAGGTTTTACTGTATGAGCCCAATCGCCTTCGGGGATTACGAATAGGAAAACCTCACACCAGCCAAACTAACGTGTTTAGAAAAGGGATTTATCAAGGAATGAATTTATGAAAGTATGTCATTACGTCCTACGTGCCATGTACCTACGTTCCCGCTACACAGTAAAATAAGTGCAAGTTAACACTATATAAAGAGGTGACAGCTGAGCTGAGCTTCCACCGCTTTTGGTGTAAACTAACTCTGTCTTACTTCAAGTTCTAAATCAACTTGAGGGCAAGACTTTTTCCATAGATAAATATTAAAGATTTATACCTATTATTGTTGCAATTATTCTCCGGATCGATACAATCGAACAGGACATATCGTTAAAGCAGTGGAAATGTTATACCAAGATCAGTGGCAGTTTAGCTGCCACCAAAATTGGTGTAAAGTTACACTTATTATTAATGGGCGTCGTCGTGAGAAAACCTGTCCTCGGGGTTTACGACAAAGCGAGGCTCAAACCAGTCTCCTCAGCTACAGAGACTAGCTGTAGAAAAAAATGAAATTAGGATTGTAGCAAGTTTAGATATAGTATTAATATTTCAAAAATCGAATAACAAAGGCGCTGATCAGTCTGCGCGGATGCGCAGGCTGGTCTGCGCCTTTGTTATTCGCAAACCTCCAAAGACAGGTTTTCTCGAGTCGAGCCCCATTTTACAGTGAACATACATTTTCTTAGAGACATACTGGAAAGTTATAGAAGGATACCCTTTTATCAAAGCTATGAAGAACGCTGAGTTAAGATTTGGTAATTTTCGCCGATGCGTTAGTTGTCCACGCACAGCTTACGAGATGGGTTTTAGCATTAACCTTCGTCCCAACTTTGTGCAAGTGTGCGAGCAGCAATGCTGATAACCTTTTCAAACAGTTAGTACCCAGATCAGTCCGTACTGATCTTGATCCAAACCGTTTGATACTCTGATAGTCCTGAAAGAATTTTTTGAAGAAAAAAAAAGATTTCGAAAAAAAGAAAAATCAGCAGACGACAATAAAAACATGAAATATTACTCAGAATGCAAAGAGATAAATATCCGCAGAAGAAATCTGCTGCCCTACCTTGCTTGCATTAATATTCCTAAACAATAATAACTCTTACACGCATATCCAACAGAGAATAAGCCATACAGTGTAACATACATGCAGATAAGTAGTTTTCAAGCTTCATACCTGATATTTGTGCCAAAATATTATGTTCAGATAAACAGTAAATACGCCATGAACACAGAAAGCACATTAACAGAACGACGTCATAACATTCTAAGTCTGTTTGTTTATCTGTCGAAGCCAACCATTTTTCAGTCATGTCGAACCAACGATCTCTCGATCTCAAGTCGAGCGCTCTACCACTCATACTCTACGACTATCTAAAAAAGGGCACGCGTAGAATACCCCCACATACACACACAGTCCCCTCCCCCAGCACACACGACAACATGGACTTTCAGCCACTATCAGGGGCGGATCAAGGATTTCTGGAAGGGGGGGTCAGATGTGTAGAGGAGGGGGTTCGCTTTGCTGATTTTATCTCGTTTTTCTTAAATATCAAATGGAAATGAAATAATTTGGTCTCAGTGAGACCAAATTATTTCACTTTCATTGGATGTTTAAAAACTGGGGGCGGGGTTGGGGGTTGGAGCGAACCCACTGACCCCCCACTGATTATAAAAATATTTTTGGCTTTCGTGTGTTAACCCTTTTAAAACTGGTGTCTCCTATTTTGGCAAACAGTAAAGGCACAGATGAATTGCTTCTTAACGCTCAACGGAGAAACTAGACTGGTCCCAGTCTCTAATGTCATTTTTCCAGTAAATTGATATTCTCTCTAAGATAGCAATTTTTAAACTTACTTGGAGTAGTTCTAGGCTCAGACTAAATTTGACTATCAGAGACAAATTTTATAAGATGATTTTTTCATAGCTAAAATATAATTGTAAATGTAATTAAATGCATTTAGTGGACTAATGCCAGTCTACGGAGAAACAAGCCACTGTACATTGTCAGCATTTGACAGAGTTTGAAGAGCTGTCATTGGTCTCAGAAACTGGTCCTGTGCACGAACAAAGACGTTATAATAGGGGTAACAACCTATGTCATAGCATGGATGTTGCAAACACGTTGTATGACGCCATCTTTGATTTACAAGGTAAGTTTTTCCCTTCGTAAAATTATACAAATTAGTGTCTGTCAAAACTAAGCAGCGCACTTGAACAGAACATACAATGGTCATACCCAGAAATGCCGTTGTCTTTATAATCATTCCACAAATATCGAAGCGAGTGACTGCTAAAATTATCCTCGTGTCTCCCGCTTCGATACTTGTGGGTGAATGATTACAAAGGCAACGGCATTTCTTGGCGTGATCATTATATGTTCCGTCCAAGTGGGATGTTACCAATCGCCTGCACTGCTTAGTTTTGACAGAAACTTATTTGTATAATTTTACGAAGGGAAAACTTTCTGTGTAAATCAAAGATGGCGCCATACTTCGTGTTTGCAACATCCATGCTATGACATAGGTTGTTCCCCCTGTTAGAAGCAGAGTGAGAGTTAGATATTGGTACAGCGAGGAGTTGATGGCAGGTGTGTTCATCATGGCTCTTTCTTTAGTCCGCATGCTCGATGTTTTATCCAGAAGTTCATGTGAGCTACTGTATGCAGATAACCTGGTGATCACTGTCGAGTCCCTGGGGATCTGCTGTTGAAGGCTGAGGCACGGCAGTCATGGAGATGAAATACCTGTGTGTGAGCAAAGACAGCATGCACATGACGTCAAAACAACGTCGGATCAACATCATTGCGACGTCAAGACGTCGCATCGACGTTGATACGGCATTGTTTTAAGGTTGTGTACCTGTTGGGTGGCACCTGCTGAAAAAATCCGGAACGGTGTCTTACAAGGGCGGGTAGAAATACAATCTTCTGTGGCGGCTCCTTGCTGTGAGTGCGCAAGAAATGCAGTGGTATTATCAAGGGCCCACTTCGCCCTGGCCCTGAGTTTAGGTGTACCTCATGCATGGAGAATATATTCATGTCCAGTTGATTGAATGTGTTAGTTGGTGTTGGTAATGACAACAACCTGGAAGTGCTCAGTACCTCGATGGCATGCTCTCTGCTGCTGAATTCTGCATACGCTGCAAGTGTGCGTTGGGAAAGCTTCGCCAACTTCTCACCAACCACCATCTGCCGCTGTTGACCCAAGGATGGGGTATGAGGAACGTAATGCTGCACGTCTCAGAGACATGGACCATGTCAACATACACCTTGCCGGAATAGCCTGCTGCAAAACAGCCGGGGTATGGTCCTCTGGATTTGTAACACCAAAGCGAAAGACAAAGTTAGCTCAGACTCGCTTCTTCTCCCAAAGCTTGGCACCGGGATGTAGACTAGGTGCTTCGCACCAGTCGGGTAAGGTGACTTGGTCACGTGGAGCGCTGCACAGGCTGGAGTGAACAAACGCACATCCTAGATGTGGTTGGGCTGAAGAGGGTGTAAGAAAAAGTGGGAGGGAAGTATTAGAAATGAAAGACTGAAGCCCCAAAATTAATACACTGAGGTTTTATACTTTCTTACGACAAACACATCAATACGAACTACACTTACGTGTACAATAGAAGCTGTGCAAAAATGGCCGATTATCGGATTATGTAAAACAAGACACACACGTCACATAATGAGAAGCTTCCAATGAGTTATAATATCCGCATTAAAAATGTAAATTTACAGCAAAAATCGTGGCAGCTGAATTGCCACTGATATTAGTGTATTCTAATAAAAGTATGTTCTGTCCGAGTGTATTAATCCATAATAATTATAACAAGAACACGTAGAAATATTTAACTTTCATTACGCCTCAAATTGTTTTAGTAGGCAACTAAGTGCAAGTATACATAGAGGGATGGCAGCTTATTTGCCACCTCTTTTCATGCGCGGTTTTAGAAAATTTAGTCGGAGGGGTCCAACTTTGACATTTTTTTTTCAATTAGCTTGATGGGGAGAGGAATGATCCAAATACCACTATAAGCGCCCCGTCATCGGCCCGCCAGCGAAGCGCCATTTAAATGGCGTTTCGCTGGCGTGCTGATTATGGCCAATATTGAATGCTGGCTTGGTAGCTTTACGATTTTAAGGGGATCCGGACCAGTATTGCTAAAAAACCCTATATATTTGTGATTTTCCAGGGGGGGGGGTTGTGTCCGGACCCCCCTGTTCCCCCCTCTGGCCCGCACGTGTCTTTTGGTGTTAACTGACAAGATGTCTTACTTGCGGATATAATATTAAGAAGAACAATCAGGAACTCTCTTACATGTACCTATAGTGGTGCACATTAACAGAGCAATCGTTCATTTAGTACTTTGGCAAAAACAATCGTTATGATGTACTGTTTACGAAAACCACCTGAACATTTAAGTTGATCGCCATTTTACAAGTTCGCCGCCATACCAAATACAGAATTTGACAATTATCACAATGATAGCCATTCTACTGGTGAAAAAGATAGGGCTAGGGCTAACTTTCATATACATGTAACAGATTTTTGAAAAAAATATATCGATATCTCCCTATTGTAGTTCTTGTTATTAATCGGCACAACAATAAGCCACACACTGATAAGAATCTATTAATTAATTTTCCGTGGCCTCAGAATAAAGCCCAGGCTAATCAGCGACACCTGTAATCAATGAGTATAAATTTGCATTATTAGTCCATTTTATTTACATCAATTTAACTAGCCCTTATGTCGTAAATGCCTTCGAAACATGCCAAATTTAAACATTGACAGACGACTAGTGTGCCGAGGCCATTCGGTCAACTTTGGCATACTCAAATATATGGGAGCATGTGTTTTCTCTTTGACTAATCGGTATTTGAGCTAAAGGATGTTGATCTAAATAATATTCGATGATCTACCGTGATAAATTTCGTCCGAAATTGGATTTTTTAATCAATTTCTATCGTATGATATGTAAAAGAAATAACTAAAATGACTAAAAAGTATCATATATATTGTCTATGAAAGATTGTCTAACGCCATGACATGACTGAAAAAAATGTTGACAGGGGCGTAATGCATCAACACAAGCAAATATAAAACTGGTTACATTAGAGAACCATTTCACGGAGTTGGTTCTTTGAAGCACTAACAGCACATCCTTCGACCAGTGTAAAGGGGAATATTGAACATATTTCAGAAAGTTTCAACTTGATCATGTTGATGTGCTGTTTTATTGGGTGGTTAAATAGCATTTTATAGGGATGCGTTGCTCAGTTGGTAGAGGGCCTGACTTGAGACTAAGAGGTCTACAGCCGACAAGCGCGGTGTTGTGTTACGAGTTATCCCCATTCCCCATTCCTAGCATAGGTTCAAGTAACAGAAAAATAATTCCTCGACATGAGTTATTATTGACTTATTGACTGGTATGAAATAAAACATCAACTCAAACAACAACAACAACAACAACAACAACAACAACAACAAGCAAAAAAGTTTGCGACCGAGAAGAGTAAAGTGACGTGCACATGCAAACAATGCTGATTGCTCATTTGTCAAGTAAAAGATCATTTATTTTGGCCATACTAATTTGGCCTCAACTTAAACACAGGAGCTTGAAGTTCGGTCCTATATCACATATATAGCCTCAAAACCAAAAGCTCACGATGTCATTACGTAGTAATGGTCAAACCAAAAGCTCACGATGTCATTACGTAGTAATGGTCAAACCAAAAGCTCACGATGTCATTACGTAGTAATGGTCAAACCAAAAGCTCACGATGTCATTACGTAGTATTGGTCATTACGTAAGTGGTCATTACTACGTAATGACATCGTGAGCTTTTGGTTTAGAGACTATATAAGTGATATGTGGACAGAATTTCAAGGTCCTGTGGCTTACTAGAGCTTATCTGAGGCCAATGCTAATGACATCAAGTCAAAATTGATTGACCTTTGATCAATACAGAAATCCATGCAGTGTAATTATAATTAATAAGGAAGTTAACCCATACCCTTTGAACGCTTGCATGCCTTCAGAAGCATCTTCTTCCAGTTGTAATATCAGGTATCAGTGGTTGATTCTCTGTTTGTTTTAGCCTTCCTTTTAATCTTCGGCCTACAAATTTAATGCTGGTCCAGTTATAAACGAGTCAGTACATTTATTACGGAAATCAACGAAATGAACTATGTTCCCAACGAATACCCAACCATGACAGACACGTTCAATGAATAACATAAGACATCATTTTGTTACTGCAGGCAGACAGCGAATACTGATCGGACTGAGCAGATATTCAGTTCGAACCTTAATGAAACAATCCTTAAAATGCAGATAATTTGCAACACGTACGAACAGAATAGAAAATAATAATTAGTCCACAAAATCCGCTAATATCAGGAATAATTGATTATCATCATCGTTTATACACATTTCATATTGGATATGTTTGGTTATTCCCTATGTTTTGCATCATAATTCCATTATCAGATTATTTCACCGACTATTTCAAACGTGTATTATACTTTGATTTGATACTTTTGTTAGTATCGTCTAATATCAAATGAGCCAAACCTTGGCGAAAATGACAATAACTACAAAGTTAGTTTAAACGTTCATGCGAGACTATCACGAAGATTTACATCCTTTGTGCGTTTGAGCAGTGAAGACTCTGTCGAGACTGCGTAAAAACAGTGTCGCCCGAGTCGTCGTCTCTCGCCTATGTGAAAAGCAACATTTTCATATGTGATGACTCGATTAGTATTCTTTCCAAAAAATCTACAGAAGATCTTAAAAATGTACAGAAGATCTAAAAATGAAATTGAATCAATTCATGGGGTTTTGGTACTGATGGCATGCGCAAATACGGACGGTTTTGAGCAGGTTCGTCAGATTGATGCTCGTAGATACGCAACTGTACATAAGACATACATATATAAGACATGTCATGCAATCATGTCGCAATACTTGTAGATACATGTACTTCTGGTTGGTTACTTAGTTTTGGGTATGTTAAAATACCATCCATTTGTGGGACATTCGTTAACAGTTCAGACTGTTTAGACGCCACAAATCGTCGTATTCTATTAGGATATCAACTGTTTGCCATTCCTAAAGAATTGTTAGAAAACAATATTGGTAAAATTGATATACAGCCCCTTTTGATAAATAGTGGACTGTCCCCAAAGAACTCTAATTGAACTAAATATTTCATGCATTTGGCATAAACGGAATAATATGCTCTTTTGCGCAATAGTTTGATCTTTTTTCGAGCAAATAATGAATTCACCGAAAGCACAAATAGAGACAAGAGAGTGTTGTAAGAAAATCTGAAATGATTAGAAAAGGGATAATTACTACTTATGTTGGGAACAGCTAAGCTGGTATACGGTATGGATTAAGCTTAGACTTAAACGAAAATGTTTACGGTGTTGTCAATCATATCGTAATTTTTGACAATAATGATACGTGAATTATCAAAGGACAGGTCAATATGCCGGGTAAACAAACAATAAATGCGGATCTAACCCGATCGAGACAAAACCTGTCTATTATATTAAGATTATATTTTAGCCCACCCACCGACCCTAACACGTTAGCTTGTTCGGATATATTATAAACAAGACCAAACTCTGCTCTGCGTCGCGGGTGCATATCGATGTGTGAACAGTCGATATGCAAAGTTCAAATATACAGGAATGAAATCAGATTACACCATTACACAATGTAATCTACAGTAGGTGTCTTAAAAATTTCTAAGTTTAACACTCAAAAATATACAATCAAATGTGCATAAATATAGTATGTACATGTTCAATGAGTGAACAATCATAATACAAAGTTTGAACAAAAAGGAATGAAAACTGCTTGAGATACAGATTACACAAACAAGACAACCCCTAAGCATTGCGGATGGGAAAAATGTCTAAGTTCAACAGCCATAAAAAATAAGAAAATATTTATTAAATGTGCACAAAATGGGAGGTGCACATCATCAATGTGTGAACAATCATAATGCAAAGTTTGAATATAAAGTAATGAACACTGTTGGAGTTACAGATTACACAAACTAGGCAACCCCTTAGCATCTCGGAAGGAAAAAGTGTCTTAGTTCAACGCCCGTCAAAAATGGAAAAAAAATATTTATTGAATATGCATAAAATGGGAGGTGAATAAAAATATATTTGAAACTTTCAATTAAAGAATCTGCCCATTAGTGTAATGCCCTTAGAAATGACTAAAAATTTAAAGAACACTTATTTATCTATGTTATCAGGGTTTCTAGATTCCAATTTCTGTATACGGAATGCTCTGGGAGCAATAATAAGCATGTCCCACCTTTGATTACTGCAGATCTCATGACTGTTTGAGGGTGACCTTTGTAATATTTTGCTAACATCTGGTGTCATATAGATGTACATATACCAAACAAAAATGTAGAGTCTCTAGTAATTAGAAATAGTTGATGACACCGCTGATTCTGAGTACTAATCGAGTTATCTCCCCCTGAATTACCCCACCCATTTTGATCATATTATAAGAGGTTATGATCATTAGTTTGTTAAATAATTGAGATGAAGCATCCAGTAAAAAATGCCCATCATTGCTCATAACGGTACTTGAAAAAGTAGAAAAGTTAAGTTTAAGTCAGAGGAAAAGGGCTTTCAAACTTTTTTGTTCGTCTTTAAAAGTAAATTTGGTGTCAAAACTCCTCTGAATAACAATATATTTGAAACTTTCAATTTAAGAATCTCCCCATTAGTGTTATGTCCTTAGAAATGACTAAGAATTTAAAGAACACTTATTTATCTATGTTATCAGGGTTTCTAGATTCTAATTTCTGTATACGGATATGCTTTGGGGACAATACTAAGCCATGTACATACCCCACCCACCTATTACTACTGCAGATCTCAGGGCTGTTTGAGGGTGAACTTGGTCAAATTTTGCTAACATCTAGTGTCATATAGATGTTCATGTACCAAACAAAAATGTAGAGTCTCTAGTAAATAGAAGCAGTTGATGACACCGCTGATTTTGAGTACTGACCGAATTAAGTCCCCTTGAATTACTCCCACCCATTTTGATCATATTATGAGAGTTTATGTGTATTAGTTTTGGAATATAATGGAAATAATGCATTCAGGAAATAAATATAGCCCTCACTATTCATAACAGCACTTGAAGAAGTAAAGAAATTAAGTTTTAGTCAGAGGAAAAGGGTTTGGAACTATTTTCTTCGTATATTATAGTTATATCCTATTTCAAAACCCAGCTGCTTTGAATAAACATATATTAGAAACTTTCAACTAAAGAAACTGCCCGCTAGATTTATGTCTTTAAAAATGAATAATACTTTGAAGATCAGTGCCTCAGTTATGTCAACAGGGTTTCTAGATTCTAATTTCTACAAATAGTATGCTCTGGGGCAACTACTAGCATGTAAATACACCACCCACCTATAAGATGAGGTGAAAACGCTAACATTGATAAAAGTCTTATAATACTCAATCACCTAATTTTTTATAGCCTAAATACGAAGTGAATAATTTCCGACAGTGTAACTGTATTGCAACTGCATTTACATGATCTTTCTTAAGATTGTCAAGCACACCCAATAAAATCATTTTAGGTCACTAGTTGCACCAATAACCATAACTCTTGCAAGGCTAAACACAATTTACCTTATAACTTGAATATATGTTACCATTTATACCTGAAACTAACTGGGGCTTATATACTTAGTACGCCAAACACAATTAAAATGCATTAAACTATCTATAGTCAGGGCCCTTAGGGACAAAAAATAGGTCCCGTGCGAATTGTGTGCCGATTTATGGTGACCTATACCAAAACCTTCAGTGGAGTCTTACCTTTAATTTAAAGGTGGTCACCTATCTCAAATCCGCGTCTGAGGCTAGTTATGACGTAATAAATATGGCGACCATAGTAAGAAACTGTCCGTTAATAAAAGCTATAGTAGTTTGTGTTGGTATGGTCATTTTTATCCAACACGAACGCTTTTTTTAACATAATAACCATTATTTTAGTCACATGATAGTTACATCAATACTTTACCTGACTTTAACAATGAATTATTTATCGATAACTATATTTTGCATGCAAAATACTGTAGATTTCCTATAAATACCCAGCTTATCGGGCTACCATTAGACTGATAGCTAAGAATGTTATTGCCCCCCCCCTGGGGAATTTTGCAAGCTTATCCTATCTAAAAGAGGATTCCAAGCTGCGTTTTTTAATAGATGTCTGCACTATGTTCGCCGGGGCGTTAGTCTCTGACAGCCTGTTACATATGTTACCATATTAAATTTAGAAGTAAAAAAAAAGAAAATTAAAAGTTTGAGCTACAGAAGGATTGCTTATTATTCATATTACTCATATGGTCTGCATATTGACTACTTTAGCTACATATAAATTCTTTTGGAGCAAATTATAGCTTCCTGTGGTGTTATGTACGTTACTTTAATTATTGTTTGTTTTGTTGCTTTACGTCCCAAGTCAACAGCTATGGTCATTGCGGGACGGTCAGTTCACCTAACCACACTTTTTCCTGGGCAGGCTTGAACAAGCGGTTAACCAGTAATTCGTGCACATATGGGACCGGGCCGGGATCAAACTCGCGACCCCTGGATCTGCAGTCAGACACGCATCTGTAGCCAGACACGTTACCGACTGCGCTACTTTAATTAGATTACCCTTTAAACATGAAACTTGTGACCAATATCATTTACTGTTTAGCTGATATGTGCATTTTCCAAAATGTTTTGATTATTTTGTACTAACAAACTCATTTTGGTTAGAGAAAATCCAAAGTTTGCTTTTATACTTTAAATATAGTGTCTTATACGTGCAAGTAAACAACCCAAAGGCTATACCCAATATTAAGGAGCCGAATTTGGTAGGCATATTATAAGTAAAAATATATGAAAACATTTGCTGCTGTTGGATATCTTGCATATTTGGGATTGTCTTGCTCAACTTATTAAAATTATAGAATTTGCAGGTTTAACAACAAGATTGAAGCACTTGTTAAAGGTTGTAACATATGTTACATGACATAATTAATGAGCAAGGACATTGACTTGATGTTACAAGAGATGGTATTTCAGGATAAAATGAATATATTTCGCACGTTTTCCTAGCTAAAGTCTCCAGCCTCTGGTGCCTAAGTCTTAGGTATTGGTGATTATTAAGCCCCTGTACCTTTGTTACAGATGTTATGAATATTTGTTTTCAATATTTCTTAATATGAATAATTCTAAAATAAAGATACATCCTAGAGGAACATAGAAAATACTCGTTTCACATTTAAACAGTACAATTTAGTAAATGTCCCCTTTCTAATGTAAATATTCTAAACCAACCCTTATCCAAGTCATATACAATATCGATTATTATTTCTGCTTCTCTGGTAAAATAATTGTCCTCCTCGTCTCATAAAAAACAGAATAATCATCAAACAAGATTTTGACTGCAAGCTGAGTATTGACCTGCTCCATCCCAAACTATTTTAGATATACTCTATCGTATGTACCAATTCAATGTGCATCGAATAGGAGATGTTTGCACACTGTAAGCATGGGTGTTAGCCTGTAACAGCTTGTTACATATGTTACTTAAAAATTTCAGAATTAGAAATTGGAAAGTTTGAGCTACAGAAAAAAAGACTTTAAAACTAGCCAATCAATGAAAATTCTAATAGTCTGCAAATTACTGGATGACTTTACTATGTGTGACAGCTGTTTACGGCTACATGTTGTATTATGTGCGTTACATGGACTTAATTATAATATAAAAGTGGTAATTTTGACTATCGTCATTTAGTTTAACGACTGCTCTGAGTCGGTTTCAAACTGTTTTAGATTATCATTATAATTTTACTCTTAAAGCAATATTTCGGCCAAAGGCCATTATCAAGAAAACATGCACTTCAATGTCAACTACAAGATGGTGGAACAGAGTCTATGTAGTTGACATTGAAGTGCATGTTTTTCTTGATAAAGGCCTTTGGCCGAAATATTGAATTAAGAGTAAAATTATCAAAGGTGTTTAACATTGTTCCCTATGGAATATAAATGAATATCGTTTAGATTAGGTTTAACAAACCTATACTCAATTGACGAATACAAAAACCAAAGTTTGTTTTTTCTATCTTAAATATTGTGTCTTATATGAGCTAATGCACAACCCTGCTCTCAGTTTTGCAGAGGAGCAAATTTTGTTTTCGCCGCTTAAATAAAACACATATAAAACAATTGCAGAGTGTTGATATTTTACATTTTCTTAAACAGTCTTGCTCATATATCATCAAGTTTCTAAGATCAGAAGACTTATTAAAGATGTTAATGTGGCATTGGTGATGTCACAACCAGGGCTCTGATCGAATTCCATGCACTTTCAGGTGCTGATATTAACTAGTTCAATGTCAGGAAAGAGCAAAAAATCATATTGGCAGGCATTTAGCTATGCTAGAGACTCTATCCACGAAGCATTCTTTCACCTCGGCTCAGTGCTCTTAGAAAGCATTGTGGCGGATGCACTAGATTAATATATTTGTAAATTGTCCTGACTTCTTAGCTCTCGTCTGTGATGTCTAACTGTGAGTTTGTTACTTTCCCATTGGTATCCTGGGTCAGGTGTGGTACTTAATTGTATCGATTCCTGATCTTTGCCGTCTTTCTTACTTTGTATTAGCCAGTCACCGATATTGTTCGACTCACTTCGTTGACGTAGTGGATATTTGGGAGAAAAAAAGCTGAATTGCAAAAAACTACCACCTCCAAGAGCTGTGTTTCTCGAAGGTGTCAAACGTGCGCAGTACCAGTGCATCATTTGGAAAACCCCATCTGTCATTAATCCTGACAAATCAATGCCTGACAATTATGAAGCGGGACTATGATAAATATTGTCCCGTTATGATGACATTGCCCATGTGCGGATCCAGAGGGGGATAGGGGGTCCGGACACCCCCCACCCCTGGAAAATAACAAGTACGTACATGGGTTTCTAAAGAAATTAGCATTTGGACCCTCCCCCCTGGAAAAAGTTTGACACCCCCCTGGAAAATAATGGACCCCCTCTGGATCCTTGGTAAAGTATAAGTATAGTTTTCTCAGCAATAAAACCATTGGACCCTCTCTGTAAACTGTAAAATAAGCTGGGGACTAAAAAGGACTGACAAAAATCCCTGGATTCGCGCATGTTGCCTCCTGCTCCCGAAACCACTCTGCAGCTGATAAAATGTACATTGTAGTTGCAGCATGTCTGTATGCGAAACATCTCGGTGTAAGTACAAAGTAAACCATTTATATTGTACTGATTTGTGTTGCTGTGGACCAGAAGAGGACTCATGTAAAATATTGCCAGTGGTCAATATGCTTATGACTTTTGAACAACTATTTTCATGTGTATTCAGATATTTATTTAGCTGCCTTATTGTCCGATTTTGACCTTTGAAGACGATTCCTTCAGGGGTCGAAATCGGACTATAATGAGTTTGGTTGATAGTGTATGCAAATGATTAGTACTACTATCTTTTCTTTGAGTGTAGGATAAGCAGCTACAGATAAGCCAAAAGCTTTTGAGCTTGACTCTATTTACAATATTGATATGTTGTACTAGAAAAAAGGTTTTCGGGCATTTATTTACATTTACTATAAAAGCTTTGACATACACATATGTTCTACCCGGACTTGTTCATTTAACGTATTCTGCATAAATCGTTTGAAATAGAAAGACCCAAAGGTCATTGGTCAGAGGTCGTGGTATATATATATATATATATATATATATATATATATATATATATATATATATATATATATATATATATATATATATATATATATATATATATAAGTGGTTATATTTACACCGTTCATTATCGTGTTTTTCATTCACTCCACTGTCTTTTTATTCGTAAATCGTGACAGCATTTACGCCCCATCCTGACTTCACACTATCTGAATATATTTTGTATGTTACGATTTAAAAGGGTTTGTATTCAGTCATGATAAGGCTGCCAGTTTATTAAAGGAATATTTCCATGCGTTGGAAAGGGACAAAACGCATATATAAATGGTATTTACATATTAGGCGTCATTTCAATGACGTCATCTTTTTGTTCTGATGCGAAAACACTATGGGCGACATGTTAATTTTAATTATTAACCTCCTTAGATTAAATTTGGTGCATTTCGACTGAAATTGGCAAACAAAATGCAAGTAAGTCCTGATCGCCATAGACTACAATGGACATACCGTTTAAGTTGCACTGATACAATATACGTTATTTTGATGACGTCATAATGACGTCCAGACTTTAAACCCAGATGGGTGACCAGGTGATTTTCATTAGTTATCCCCTAAAGTTTGATTTGGTATAGGTCACCATAAATCTGCATCAAATTCGCACGGGAGTCCCGATCGCCCCTGACTACTAGATATTCTAGCAAGAGTTACTGCCCTTGATTATTTTTACCATTGTTTTGTATGGAAAATGCAGTAAAATAATAAAAGCTCAATAAGTTAAATTTGAAAACTTATTTTCTTAATAGGATTAAATATATCCTGAACCAATACTATGCCAAACTGCAGATCAAAATTTGCTTCTGCTACATATTTCTATTTTTTGAAACACGAGTTGTTGTCCCTTAATGGCAAGACTCACACATAGAAAATGGATCTATAATCGAATTTTCCTCCAATAACCTGCTTACTGAGGATCTGATTGCAATAAAATATACGAGACATTTGGTTTTACACATCGTTACAGCATCTTTTGTATTGCTTTAGCGATATAAAATACTGCATGAACATGCATTATTGCCCTTGATTTTGCGTTTTAAGATTGAAAATCAATATAATAGGCCCTATAAATAAATGAATCAATGGTCCCAAAATATTGGTGAAATATTGAAATTTCCTTCATTTTATATAATTTGATGACGTTTGCATTTGTCTTCCTGTATCACCCAACATAAATGTGTATCTGCATTTTATTCTTTCATCAAATCAGAGTAAATGATCATTGACAAAGTGGGTGAGGTACGAATATACTAACAATCTTAGTGGCTTTATATTTCATCAGAAATGATGACTATTCTAAATCTAAACAGTATGTAGCTTTTAAGTTTTCTATATACAGATATTATGTATCATCCTCCTGCTTTGCTTAGATTTTCGTCTATGCTTTGGAAAACTCTAATGTCTAGTTTTAGGTACCCTAACACTTTAGATAAACCAAATTAATTTGCTAAACATCCTTTTCAGTATGACCCCGCAAGACATACTGTAACTTACAGATTATTTCATCAACCTCAAATGATAACCTTACTAACTTACAGTTTCTCGTCAAAAGTCCGCTCTATAAATTAACAATGAGCTGTTTTTAGTCTTTCTTAATCAGAAATAAATGCACTTTAATTTCATACCACTTTCAATTACCTTATTGCAATTGAAGTTATAAATTATTCATATTTTTCCAAGAACATGTTTCTAAAATACACCAAATAAACAGGGCCTGCAAATGGTTGACATTTTTTCTATCAGATCTAGATTATAATACACCAAGATGTAGACAAAATATTGTATGTGTTGAATCTGAAGTCATTGGTAGTGATGACAGTACAATCAAAATTATGTTGAACCTGTCCAGTTCTCAGAAAATTTAGCATATACAGTATGTATGATGTTTCTCTAATGGCAACGTTTATATAATGGAAACCTCATAGTACTTTGATGCTATTCGCGTTTGTATTCCAAAAAGGTGACAACAATAAAGCATAATAAAAGAGAACCACAGGACGATACTACATGGTTCTAGAACTAGTGGTTCCGGAGAAGATTTTTTTATGTTCTAACTATACAAGCCAATGTAAAACATGTGATCCCCCTGGAGCTATTTTTGAATAAGCTTGGCAGCTCCAGGCCTTGTGGGTCAAATAATAAGGGTTTTGTGTATTATTTAAATAAACCTATATAGCCTTCCTGGCTTGTTTTTGTCTGCAAGGCCATTATTTGAACAGACTCAGTGGAGGTCTACTTTGTGATGCTAGTCTACTTTGTGATGCTAAATACTAAATATAATGTCGTTGGGCCATGTGGTCTCAGACAATATTTTTTTTTATATTTGCTGTAAAAAAACTATATAAACCAAGGGCCATAAATTGAACAAACTTGGCAAAGTAGCACTAGGTGACGTTACAACTCTGTGAATATTGTTTTATGGTTTCCCTATTAAAGCCTATGTAAAACACGTGGCCCCCAGGATGGGTCCATTTTGGCAACATTGGCATAATTTAACTAACCTGGTGGAGGGGTCTACTAGATGATACTAAATACCAATTATCAAGGCTGTATGCCAAGTGGTTCCAGACAAGAAAATTTGTTATGTGTGCCCTATATAAACCTATGGAAAACATGTGAATCTGTAGCGGGCCACTTTTGGCCCCAGGACCATAATTTTAACAAAATTAGTAGAGGTCTACTAGATGTTTCTACATATTTAATATTAAGGCTCAAATGGTCTCAGACAATATTTTTTCATATTTCCAATTTAAAAAAAAGCAAGTGAGTATGGTCAAGAAATACCTCAATCACACTCTGCAGACCAACCCACGGCCTATGTAAAACATGTGAACCCAGAGGCGGGACAATTTGTGGCCCCATTGGCATAATTTGAACAAAAAAGAAAAATATCTACTAGATAATCCTACACAAAATATCAAGGCTATCGGCCTTGTGGTTTCAGATAAGAAGATTTTTAAAGTTTTCGAAAATCTATTTTTACCCATGTGATCTAGATATACTATTTCATCAATTATTTGAGAGGGCAATATATGGACCATTGCTGTCAGCCAAATTTGATCAAATTCAAGCCATTATTTTATGGTGAGATATCATTTGAAGCAATTGTTGACAACGCACGACGGATAACGGACATCCAACGATCACAAAAGCTCACTTTGAGCTTATGACTCAGGTTGGCTAATAAAATATACTAAATATTGTGAAGTTAAATATGTCTATTTGACCTTGACCCTTGACATTTAAATAGGTCATAACACAAATTTTAACAATGACATACAAAGAATGTAGACTATTACTTATTTTGTTGAAACAAAATTGACGAAATATGGCAATTGAACTATTTTAATATAGATAAAGATTTTTTTATGAAAAGTTTGCATTTTCCTTTTGCATTGAAACTACTTACAAACAGACACACGGACAAACACAGCTTTTGGTACATGTATCATTGGCATTGATAATTTATTTTAAATGTTGTTTTCCAACCAATACCATACAAGTCATAACAACATTGTATTAACGTGTCCTTATGAATAAATGCAATGCTCTAGACCAACTTATACAACATATGCATAATCCTACATAACGTGACAAATATTTTGGTATATATGACGCTTGATGTTAGTACAATCTTACCAGCAAAGTTCATAAGGAGATGAATTCTGGCCAGTCGTATGTGGTAGTATAAAGCGGTTATCATCTTGACGTGATTCAAACTGAGGCCGTTACGGAATAGCTCACGCCTCGCTTGATTGGGGGTATTTATTCCCCTTTGGTGGCAAAGAATATGTGGAATTTGAGTATGTAAGACTAGTACTTATAAGTTAAGCTTCAAACAGGCACAAACTATACTTTTACTAATAAGCAGATACATAAAATACGCATTGTGATTTGGGGGGTATGCCTATTTGACCTTGACCTTTGACCTTGAGAAGGGTCACAACTTGATTTGAAGCTTGACCTTAAACGAGTGTATGCTGTTGCTTACCTTGATGAAAAAAAAGATGAAACTTGCATTTTGAACTAAGTTATGGTTAAAAATTGTGTTTATGAAATATTAGCATTGCCTTTTTACATTGACACTATTTACAAAAAAGACACACAGACAAATACACCTTTAGGTATTGTACATGTTGAAACTATATTTCAATGTTGTTTTCTAATCCATTACCATATAAATCATAAAAATATTTCAATTATGTATGCTTATTAGAAATAAATGCAATGCTATCTGCCAATTGTATGCAAAATTCTAATAATCTGTTTTAATGGGTATGTATGGTTCAAGGGCCGTAACTCTGTTAGTACTCATCAGCGACGATGTCATCAACCGGATTCTGAAGCTGGACATACAAACAAACATTTTGGTATATGTCACTAGATGTTGCACCGATCTGACCAGTAAAGTCCTTAAGGAGAGGACTTTTGGCCAGTCGTCTGCTGTACTATAAAGCGACGCAGGTAAAAAGTTAATCGAGTGTTTGCTCAATTGCATCTTTCTGCGATGCCCCAACCATATACTTTCCGAAAAATATCTCTCCCCTTCAGTGTGCGGGAGACATATATTGTTTTTCTCTGTGCGTCCGTCCGTTGGTTTGACCGTCCTTCACAAAATCTTGTGAACACAGCTCCTCCTACAGTGTTAGCCGTATCTTTTTGAAACTTTGCAGGTGTTTTTGTCAAGGTCTGAAGATGTGCATGGCGTTTTGAAGTAATCAGGTTGCCGTTTTTTTCGAAGTTAGACTTTGGGTATCTTGTGAACGGAGCTCCCCCTACAGTAGCCTACAATTTTAGTCAGATATTTTTTTGAAACTTTGCAGGTGCTTTTGTTAAGGTCTGAAGATGTGCATGACGTTTGGCAGTAAACAAGTTGTTATTTTTTTCGAAGTTAGACTTTGGGTATCTTGTGAACGCAGCTCCCCACTGCAGTAGCCTACAATTTTAGTCGGATTTTTTTTTAAAAACTTTGCAGGTGTTTTTGTCAAGGTCTGAAGGTTCGCATGACGTTTGGCAGTAATCAGGTTGTCACTTTTTTTCGAAGTTAGACGCTGGGTATCTTGTGTAGCTCCCACTACAGTAGCATACAACTTAAGTCGGATCTTCTTTTGAAACTTTGCAGGTGTTTTGTAAAGCTCTGAAGATGTGCATGACGTTTGGCAGTAATCAGACTGTCACTTTTTTCGAAGGTAGACGCTGGGTATCTTGTGCACGCAGCTTCTCCTACAGAAGCCTATAATTTAAGTCAGATCTTTTTTAAATTTACAGGTGTTTTTGATAAGGTCTAAAGATGTGCGAGGCGTTTGGCTGTAATCCTCAGATTATTTTAGCCAAAGACTTTCTACAGCAAAAGAATGATAGACTATAAACAGTAATGGTAATTCATGCCGTATATTACTTGACTTTTCGCTTACTGTAAAGGCGGCACCTCATGAATGCGTAATTAGGACTAGTCGACCTTAGGCATAGGTAAAGGCTGAAAAGGGGGCGTGGTTTTAGTCAAAAATAACTGTATCATCTTGTGCCACCACATCAGTCATTATTTAATAGTCCTTAAAACGCCAGCAGAATAACTGCCTCTGAAAATTGTCTATTTAACATAAGCATATGAGCAAACATTGTGGACCCAGATCAGACTGCTCCTACAGGAGCAGTCTGATATGAGTCCCCACTGTTTGTCTATAAGGCTTCAAATTATTAAGTGGACGACAAAAAACATACAGTTTGTGATTATGCGCTTTAAGGGTTAATAAATGTGCTTTCAGTGTGTATACCGTTAGGATTTACATGAAATGCACGCACGTTTGCGCGGCCCAAACAACCTATTAATTCTTCACCAAATTATAAATACAACCTGAATTCCCTTCTTTAGCAGATGAAATAGCCGAACCACACTCAGATATGAATATTAAAGTTATAATTAGGAGATGTAAACATGAACATGACGTCACACGGAATAGTTAATATATAGGGTTGTCAGCATTCAAAACATATATCAATATCGTCATTTCAAACTGAGCGTTTTCCTAAATGGGTTAAAATGATGTATTTGATAGAAATATGAAATAATCTACTAAACGTTCCTGCACAAATAACTCCGAAATGCAAATAAAATCATTTTTGTTTGAAAAGCACATTCCTATGTATAGACGTGACAGTATATAGAACGCGTACTATCAAAAGATTAACAAGACGACGCCGTGGTCGAGTGGTTACGCTTGTGACTCAGATGAAGCGGTTATTTTATTACGGAGGCGAGAGGACACCTTCCTAAAGTGCTTCCAAGTAAATATTTTTTTATTTAAGTTTATTTCATTTTTTATGATATTTAAACTATTCATAGATTATAAATCGTATCTTTCTTTATACATTTGATAAGATTTTATGTAACATTCATTATTTCAGAATTTCCCATTTTCCAATTACACTGTGGTGGTCTTGGTTAGTACAACTCCATATAGTTGGTGCGTTCATTAAATGCGTTATGGATAGCTAAACACTCACTTTTTAATGCGCGGAAATAGGCAGTTTAACAAAGAAAAGATGGAATGCCTCACGGAAGCATATGTTAGAAGAATGGCGAATTTAAATAAGAATGGTCAGCATACTGCAAACATATGATGGACATCAATCAAGAATTCTTGAGGAGAGACATAGCTGTATAGGGAGATATAACGGCCTACACAGTTTGGAGTTGTTCCGGCCGTTCCTGCTGGCATGAAATTGTGTTCTAGCCGGATCCGGCTGTCCTGCTAACTCCACAGAGCTGATACTATCCAAGTGATTATTTAAGTGGACTCAAACAGTGTAGTTATGTGATTCATGGTGCTCCTGCCGACAAATATACCGATACTCATTGCTCCTTTCTGGGTTACTTGCTGTAATTCAACAATATAAAAATTGGAAAAATAGGTAAAATTGCAATGCATTCGTTCCATCACAGTGTAATTGGAAAATTCTGAATTAATGAATGTTACATAAAATCTGATCAAATGTATAAAAAAGAAAGATACTATTTATAATCTATGCATAGTTTAAAATTCATAAAAATGAAATAAACTTAAATAAAAAAAATACTTACTCAGAAGCACTTTCAGAAGGTGTTAGCGCCTCCGTATTAAAATAACCACTTCGTCTGAGTCACAAGCGTAACCACTCGACCACGGCGTCGTCTTGTTAAACTGCTGATAGTACACGGGTTGTATAAACTGTCACGTCTATACAGATAAAAGTGCTTTTCAAACGAACAATTGATTTTATTTGCATTTCGGAGTTATTTGTGCAGGAAAAGTTAGTGGATCATTTCATATTTCTAACAAATACATCCTTTTAGCCCATTTGGGAAAACGCTCAGTTTGAAATACCGATATTGATATATGTTTTAAATGCTGACAACCCTTTATATCAACTATTCCGTGTGACGTCATGTTCATGTTTACATCCCCTATTTATACCGCCTTTACAGTAAGCGAAAAGTCAAGTAGTACAGTAATAGTAAGTAATGCTGTAAACAGACGGAGAATGGTAGACTGCAAATACCAATAGTAGGCCAATCCGTTATGATCTATAATTCTATTGCTGTTTACAGCTTGATTTACTGTTTCTTTATACAGCATGACTTACTACTGTAACTTAGAACTTACAATCTGATGAGTGATAAACGAATATTCATTTATACTTAAATTTGTAGTCAATAGAGCTTAATTAATAGAAAATCCCATTATATTTAGGGGATAACTGTATTCAAAATTTTCATTTGGGGAGGTATATCGTCGGATATAAGGTCGGAAATTTAGTTTTACGGCGACGTGTAAGCGGAGCCGTGAAGCGTGATTTCCGAACGTATATCCGACGATATACCTCCCCAAATTAAAATTTTGAATATGGTAATGCACTATTAACATTTCCATTCAAAAGACAGTGGAAATGTACTTTGTTGCGCCTATACGTCCAGCGGCTGTCAGCTGCATAAAAAGCCACTTGACAGCTGTATATATTCACTTGTCAACCAATGAAAAGCGACGTTACGTAATAACTTCGGGTTTTCGACAGTATATCGCAGGATATACTGTCGCAAATTAATGACGTTATCCAATCAGACGTCGCGTTGCATTTGCAAGTGCATTAAAATTGTACAGGATATGGGTTTGTAAAAGTGTGGATGATACTTATTCATTCATTATTGTCATTTCATGATTGAATAACCTTTTTATACATGGTGTAGTGGATAGTTTATGTACTACACCACTATTCAGTTTCAATCCAATTCACATGCATGGTTCCATTAAGGTTTCTGATGTCAGGTGACTTTTCTACACTATTATCAAGATAGGAAAGGACCTCTGAAACTTTGATAGTGTATCTGCCTATTTTTCAGATGCTTCCCAAAACTTCGAAGTTCCCTATACATAAGATATCACTGGTATCCTTTTGAATAGGACGCTTGCTGTATTAGGAAGGACCTAAGGTAATAATTAGACAGGCAGATCCCTACAACAAAATAGGAGACGCTACCAAAGGGGGTAGGGGTTGCAAAATTTGACTTCACCAAAACATTTAGAAATCAATTTTTTCACGTGTAAGGGTATTATATCATCAATACTCGATTACAAATCACAGTGAAGTATTTTAAAGTCCAAAATCATGAGCATTTTAATGATTAATTTTGTTGTTGTTTTTTCTATCTGATTTGTTAAGAAATATTTTGAATTGCTACTGTAGTCCATATTCAGCCTTGATGGCAATGTATTTACCTCGTGCAATATTATGCAGCAATATACAATAACCATTCATCCATGCGTAAAGTACACCTAGTCAATGGCCATGTAGTTTATGTGTATTGGATAGATACAGTATATGTGCAAAATAATCTACCAACTGAAATTAGTAAAAGGACGATTTTCATAATCTAAAGAAAAATATGCTAAAACGTTGTTATTTCATGACTAATGGGTTATGAAAAGGAAGCTTACTTGTACAAATTATTTCGTTATACTGGAAAAAAGATTTTCAAGACAGCACACCAAAAATCCAAATGCAAATGTTCGGGCTCGCCTAGACGTCACATTTTGGGCTGTGAGATATCATTCCCCCGAGTTCCAACTAGATTTTCACATATATTATGTAAAATATGAGAACACAGTTACGCGCAAAAGGATTAGTTAGAACTCGGGGGGGGGGGGGGGGGGGAATGATGTTTTAAAAATATTTTTCTATTTCCTATATGTATAATACAAAAAGTGACCATTTTAGCCCCAATATAAAGCCGTACATATATGGAAATAGGAAATCAAATGCAAAATAATAAAATAGAGACCAACAAAGAGCTTATATATGAAGATGGAAGCATTTGATCAGCTTTAATTTTTATCAAAATTATAGGCAGCGATACACTGTGATTCACAATACCTTCGTCAGAGGTCCAAATTTGTCAGTAAGTGTGCGTAACAGATCTTATGAATTTAAAACTTATCTCATAATGTTTAAAGTCATTCTTTAAACACGCATTTACAGTAACCATCTGGGTTTGGAGATTAAAGTTTTGGCCAGTAAAATAATTCTAGCTCCCCTCCAGTGGCATTGGAGGCTGTCCGTTAAAAGGCAGCGGTTCTGCTGCTGATGGTTCTTTGTTTATTGTTCCTCCCATTGATTTGGTCCTTGTTTTGTTGGGCAGTACATATTTTCAGTACATATTTTTATCTTTAGTTTTACAATCGTGTTGCCCGGTTGCTTTACTTTTCTTGCATTTTGCTTTCATGTGACTATAAGTGTTGCGTTCCTTTACGCCTTGTTATATTTTGCTTGGAATAGGCTAACCTATTGACTCTCTTGTTTTTGTCACATTCCTAAATGGTGTCCCAGGTCAGGTAAGGTACTTGATTGTATAAATTCCTGATCTTTGTCTTCTTTTTTTTGTGGCTCTTCCTCATGGTGACTTGTGTTGGTGTGCAGTGTGTGGTTGTGGTATTTCCTGGTCATACTAACTTCTCTTTTGATCTTACTACGCTACTCTGTGTGTGTGAGTAGTGATGTTGTTGATCAGACTGTAAATTAGCGCGGGCATCTCTGAATCGTCATTGCTTGATTATCATGTGATCAGAACTAACATTTCATGCACTGGCTTAAGTATGTTAATCACTTTGTAATATGTACAATAAATAAATAAATAAATAAATAAATAGGAGTATTTTATTTTCTCTTGATATTACAACGACCTAATCAAACAGTTTAAACATGGACCAACTGTATACTGAAGGAACAGCCTGATCAGGGTGCATACTACTTGTCATTCTGCATTTTACAGACTTCTTCACAAAACGAAATGTTAAAAATCAAAGAAACCTGCTTTTTTAGAATAAACAAAAGCGTGTATGAATCCAGAGGGGTGGGGTTGACAGGGGGTCCAACCACCGCCCCTCGAAAATCACAAGTGGCTATAGGTTTTTATTTAGAACGTCTGGTAGGACACTCCTCAAGATACAATAGCACCCATTGGATCATTTCTTCTTGAGGGAGGTATGTAGGGCCCTCTGTGAAATACGCTGATGACTATAATACAAACAAATAAAACAAATCAAAACAAATAACAACAACAAAAGAACTACAAAAAAGTCAGGTATCAGGCCTACCACCCCCTACCCCCTGATAGAAGTTTGTGGGCCCACTTATGAAAAGGTAGCTTTGTTTTGTTTTGTAAAAAGATAATGCAGGTCTTGATAATCTCATATTACTCAATTAGAACATTATTTTGATGGTACTCAATTGAAATATATCAATATACCCACAATTATGAGTGGCAGAATGTACTATATTGTATCCTCAGTACATTGAAGAATTTTGTCCATCTACAAGCTATTCATTCACAGGTCTGTTCATCCATCAGTCAGTGTTTTGGTTTAACTCATAACAATCAGAGTAGGTTTCATCATCTATCATCCCTTCTCTATATTGCTGTCAACCGGTCCTTAAGTGTTTTGTTTCAATTCTTTATCTTGAGAGCACAGCTGCTTTCAAATGTTTTATAGATAGCGATATTTGTCATAACTATTTACATACCCTATATATGTTTGCATATTTGTAACAAACGCATGTTTTGAATAATGTATGATTTTGTCTGCTCCTACATGCTGCCTTTATTAAAGTATATACATCATTGAAAAAAAAATCAAAAATCAAATGAACCAGAAAATGCAAGATGACGAAAAGAGTCTTCAATGGCATTGCGTCATCAAGTATTTGTGGACGAGACATTTCAAATCAGGAAAGCCATATATATATATATATACAAGCAATGAAGACTAAGCTGAGCCTTTGCAAACATATATTCTGGTAAGAGCATTCCTTGCTTGTTTGTTTTTTTGTGAAGATAGAATAAGGGTATAGCTCTATTAGCTAGCTGTGCACACTTTTCATGTTTGATTTCATTTGTGATATGGGTATTGTTAATTACATGTTTTATCAACTGGGAATAGTTAGCAATCAATCAATATAAACAGATTAGAACATTGAAATGTTAATAGCTTACTAGTATCACAGTCTTTGACGCATTGACAAGAAAAAAACATTGCCAGTAATCCTGTAAAGGACTGGTCCAATCGAAAAGGATAGGACATTCCATATTGCTAAGATGGGTTAATTGAAGTGTTGACCCGTGCTGGGTATGTATAACATATGCGTAGAACCAAGTCTCAGGCTTGTATATATATATATATATATATATATATATATATATATATATATATATATATATATATATATATATATATATATATGGCTTTCCTGATTTGAAATGTCTCGTCCACAAATATTTGTTGACGCAATGCCATTGAAGACTCTTTTCGTCATCTTGCATTTTCTGGTTCATTTGATTTTTTTTTCAATGATGTATATACTTTAATAAAGGCAGCACGTACTGGAAATGTAGCATTAGGAACAAGACCTTTCCTGTGATGGTTCAGCAACAGGGTGACCCGTTTGCGTGTACAACCAAGATCAATGTCATACTTCTCTACCTGGTACACTGAAAGCCAAAATATGTAAGAAGGAGGTAATTTGTTATATATACACCCATTATTGAATTTATACAAATCTGTTACAGCCGTCAATCGCATTCATGAAAAAGCTTGCACAACGTTACACTGCATAATATATACTTAAAACCAAAAGTAACCTTTGCTATGTTAACATATGCTATGTTAACATATACAGGTCCATTAAAACAGTTATTTCACTACGCAATATTTCCAAAGTTTTTCGCAAATTTTTATACATTAATGGTGTATGGTTTACCATACATGTAATTTCATTATCATGTCATTTTATTTCTCAAAATCATATCAATGTTTAATCAGACAGCATGTGTTTATAAATATCTAATACATTCCAATTAAAACACAACAACATACTTAAATACTTTCCAACGAAAACACAACAATATACCTGTACGCCAGTACTGTAAGTCAGTATTCGTTGCACCTCCTCTTGCTTAATAAGACCTGCAGTTCTCCATGGCATTGAATTGTAAATTTCTTCAAGGACGTTTGGTGCTACACTATATCACGCTTCACATACTCGCTTCCACATCTCGTCTTTTAAACACAGCAGTTGGTTACCAACTTCTTTCTTCATTATTATCCAAACGTTCTCTATGGAATTCATTTTTGGTGAATTCCCTGACCATTTCAGATCGGGTACTCCGTTATATTCTAGGAATGTTCTAAGTCTTTTAATGCTGTGGCATGTCATAATATCATGCATAAAGATATATTCCTCCTAATGGAACACAAAGCATTCACATGAGTCTGTATTTCACAGCCATAACAACCAATGCCATTGTCTTGTTCGGCACAAACAGAATGAGAAATACCATGCTAAGTGCATCCAGACTAACGTAAGATTGTCAGTAAGTGTGCAAGTCTGGGGAGCCATTAGCAGCAGAACCATGTCCCATCTGAGAAAAGTGAATGGTGACATGGATAGTGCAAAATATTAGAGTGATATAATTCATGATATTGAAATGACATGTTAATGCATTGTGTTCCCACAGAAGGGATACCTCTTTATGCATGATATCCCACTATGTCATAACTCTAAAAGTACTAGGACATTCATAGAAAGTAAATGAATGCCCATTCTGGAATGACCAGGAAATTCGCTAAACATGAATCCCATAGAGTATACTGATGAGATTGGCAACCAAATGCTGTGTAAAACAGAAAAGATATGGAAGCGAGTATGTAAAGCGCGGTAAAGTGTAGCACTGAACGTCATGGAGGAACTTTACAATGCAATGCCAAGGCGAATTTCAGATCTTTATAAGTAGTAAAGAAAAAGGAGATGTAACGATTGAAATGTATTTAAGGTATGTTGTTGTGTTTTTTTATTGGAATGTTTTTGATATTTATATACAAATGTTGTCTGATTATACGTTGATATGATTTATAGAAACAAAATGGAACGAGAATTAAATTACATGAATGGTAAACATAGACCATTAATGTATAATAAAAATGTGAAAAAAAAAACATTTGAAATATTGCGTAGTGAACTAACTTTTTAATGGACATGTATACCTTTCCTACTTTTGTTGAGTGACATATTAAATGTGTTTAATTCATATAAAAGTCCAATCAATTATCTATAAGTCAGTTGAATTTTATGGTTTTGTTGTCTTAAATGCAACCACAATGCCCTAATAAAACATGCAATGGGAAAAAATTAATTTTCCAAAATGCATCACTGTTGATTTGTTAATGTTTGAGATTTGGCAATTATAAGTTTTAAAGACACAGTCTGTAAGATATGCTATGGGATTGCTATATAAAGTTCAAATCAGCATGGAGTAACACAAATTAGAGTGGTATTTTATGTCCATACCCATTTCGCGAACTTACAGTGCTTTCCATGGAATTTCCAATTACAAACTGTTTGCCATTTTTCTTCCAATTTTTATCAGATGATCTTGTTACATACTCTCAGCAGAGGTCCAAACGAATCGCTGATAAGAAATCAAATGCCATCAGAGCTAAAGCTATTAGAAAGAACTGAAGTTTACTATTGTTTTAATACAAAGTGAGATAATTTCAATGTTAACCAACTTTAAGGAACTGCCACAAACTAACCATACGTCAAGACAAAATGTCTGGCAGTATTTTTATGAGCAATTGATTGCCCTTAAAATAGAGTGTTCAAATGCTAGGATTACCTGGAATATTGTGAGAAAAGGCTGATTTGTGTTTTAATGAAAGCACAGATAATTGAAAAGAAGATTAACTTACTAAAGTAATTGTTCGTGAATTATGTTAGGACAAGTGTCAGGAGTACATTGCAATATTCTATTTGGTTAAAAAAAGCAACAACAGTAGTTAAAAGTGTAAAGCTACTTTTGTTTTTAATTATACAATATGCAATGTACTTATTTTGGGACAGGTGGCAGTGTTAATCATAGTATTGGGTCATACATCCAAAGCATGGCATTCCCAATTAAAGAGATAGTTTTATTTGAATTGAGGCTTAACGTCTCAGTGAACACATTTTTAATCATGTCAGGACATTTTTCTGGGTAGATCCAGAACTAAGCAATGAGGACACATCACTAGTCGTCTGTATAGTATATATGTATTCTCTATTTATTCTGTTTCAGGTTAAACTCAAGGCTGTTGGTGAAGTATTTTGAATCTGCACATGTTATTGTCACCAAGACTTGCTGGCTTGCTCAGACAGTACGAGCCTGTGTACCTGTGCTAAACAAGTTGAACGTCGAAAATCAGACGGGATATATTGATACATTATTTTAGTTTTATATACATGTAACTGAATCCAATTACATGTATCTGGACCTTTTGAAAGTTAACTACATAGGGCCAACATCAGTCAGACAGTGATGCGATACTGAAATGTTGTTACGCTGTCGACCGGATGGGGACCAAATGTTCTGTTTATGTGACAGTACGATGCAATTTCGATACTGAGCCTTGCCTTTTATTTACGTTTTGTATCGTCTTTTTTCAGATTGATTTAGAATTCATTGGTTCTTGCATTCCCCAGACCTTCCACTGTGGTACATTGACGGAACGTTAAAGAAAGTGAGCAGGCCATTCACCAAGCTACTGTCCATCCATCGTTTTGTGAAGTCTGGTGGGGATTTATAAAAAGCTACCACTCCAGTAAGCTGCCAAGCCAGAAAAGAGCAAGCGAGACTATATGATGTAAAGTAATGACACATCTTTTTATAGTTTGTATCCTCCAGAGATTTTCAGCCTTTAAAAACTTTGTAATAAATTCTTCTTGTTTTGCTCTGTATTAGAATAATTAGAACCATTGTGACGGTTGATGAAGTGCAATCAGCGAACACTCCTGTTTACTACAGCGTTTAGTACTACAAGTTAATGGAATGTTTGGGGAATGTGGGGAACAAGGGTAAATGAGCAAAAGAACAAATGATGAAATCGTAGGACACACGTACTAAATGTGTTTAATTGTGTTTATTCATGTGTTCCAGCTCTTTGCCACCTTCTGCCAGTACAGCCTGCAGTCAAGGAGTATCTATGCGATTTTGAGGCTGGCATCATGCAGTGCCTCCACGTTATTGCGGATGAACCAGATATTGTTTTCCACTGGAATCGAGCTGTCCAGCGCTAAGGACTTCAAATAATTAGTTTAGTAACACACACACGCACGCTTTCACGCACGGACAATATTATACAATTATTGACTAATGAGGCATTGGATTTGATGTGATATCGACCAGATAATACCAATATTGACCAAAGCGAAGCCGAGGTCAATATTGGTATTCTCTGGTGGATATCACATCATATCCAATGCCTCATTAGTCAATAACTGTTTTATTAAAACATTTAGAGAATGATGTACAGGTATTATTGCACCTGGAAAAAAATACTGGACTTATATACAAGTTTTGGGACAGACAAGCATTTAGCAGAAACAGTGCAACCCTAAATAAGATCACCCTTTTACTATTGCATATATGTTGTGCATGAGTGTCATCATTCAACATTTACAAACAAGAATTCTAACACACTTCGCATGTAGTGCCAATGATAAAATAAGTGTGATATGCCAAACAATAATTCGCAGCTTTGAAAGCGCAGGGAAAATGTGTGATAGCTGACGTCATTTGTTACTAGTAAATGACGTCATTCATGGCGTTAGACGGTGTAACGTCGTTTTTACGCTTGAAAGACGTTACAAATACATGTAAACGTATGCAACGTGATCTAAGTAATGGCGGGAGTTCTTCAGTGCAAAGGCGGAAAGTTGGAAGAAGCTGAAGACTTCAAATTTGTTTTCGCCGTTTATTGTGCATTAAAATCGAAATAGATCAGCTCCAGTGCGTGATTTGTTGCGTTCTCAGCATCTACGATATGATTATTAGCCACGCTTTAGAAAAGCAGAACCAGAACGGAAAAAACAGCAAGGAGTCTAATTTTAGTAACTAATATACACTGGCAAGCGCGCGCAAGCCAGTGAATATGACAATATATTGACTGGCCACGTGAGCGCTCTAAGCCAATGAAATTCAGTCTTTTTTCTTAGTTATATAATAAAACGTCATAATTTATTATATATTGCACTGTTGAATACAGATATTGAAATAAACCCAAATTAAATAATTGAATATTATTGGGTAGCTGGGGTCTTGGTTGTGTGTCACTTGTTTTCTTGTATCAGTTCTTCATCTTTTCTTCCTCTCCTTCTTAAATCCACTGTGTACCAGAAACCCTGGGAATTGTACTTACCCAGATCAGACGCTGCACAATACAGCGTCTGATCATGTTCTACATCGTGTACAGAGAGAAAAGTGTCGTGGAATCCATATGTGTGCTTCCTTATATCTTCAAGTAGCTTACTGCAAACAATACAAGGTATATAAGTTTGTATTCAAGCTGTTCTCTCTACCACTCCTGCTAATAGAACACGTCATTACCACGTTCCGACGCCTCCAAGAACAAACCAGCGGATGACAGAATGTATAGAAGACACGTGATTTCAAGTTCTGTTTGGAATGTCATTTCCTGGAGAGTTTATGAACAGGCTATTCATCTCTCAAGGTTGGATAAAATTTGACAGATTTTCCTGAAACCGTGAATATGAGTTGTTATCAGGATGGATGATATCAATGCATTTACAAGTAAGTACATTTAATTAGTCTCTTTTTTTTCAAGAATAATAACCCTTGATTTATATGAAAAGTATGTTTTCTTTAAAAATTACCATGCATGCTAAGTTGTGGCTTAGTGTTGATTCAAGCCAAAACAGTTTTGTACTGCATGTCTTTACAGTGAATTGATGGAGCTTGAATATGTTTATATATTTTGTACGTACATTTATTTTGACAATATTGTTGTGAGGGTTTTAGCAATTTATTTAGGTTATAAACATGGAGTTGCAGCCCTTGTCATGATCAAAATGCTGTTTTGGTCAGAATCTCTGAACAATGAAAGGATTAATTCCAAATTATTTTGAATAAATTGATTGTGACAAGATTTTAGTTAGAATGGATATCTACCACTATCCATTCATTTACCAATGAGTTCTGACGTTTTGTCAAGAAGGGGAGGGGGGGGGGGAGTCCACCCTATATGGAATTTACATAGGGTTCTATCCACGCACAGAATTTTATAAAACTTTGTAGAAAGATTTCTATTTTATGTGTGTTCTATTTGTGAGACATTTACCCATTCATCTATTTCAGTTGTTAAATTTAAATAATTTTGAATTTTAAAATACAAAAAAGACACCCTAATTAAAAGTGGCCCTAAGCGACAAGATTTTTGATTTTTCAAACTTATTTATTCTCAACATGATCCCTAGTAATTTGTAATTATGTATGTACCATTGTATTTCAATGTATAAAATAAACAAGTCTATATCAAATTTTGTTTGAATGTGCCCCTAAATTTAGCATTTTGAAAATATTTTCAAAAAATTAAATTTTCAATTTTGCCTAGTTGTTGTTCTTGTCAACCTATGAAATTTATATCAAATTTGTCCACACATGTATTTGTTATAATCATGAAATCTCAAGAAAAACTAAAACCGGTAAAATGGAGTCTTTTGAATTTCAATCTTAATGGTCAAAATTTTGCCATATGTAAATATCAGATTTTATGTAAATTTCCAGCAGTATGCTCAATTTACATAGAGTTCTGTTCTGCACAGGCAAAGATCTTGATGATATTATGCAAATAGACTGTGTGGCATATAAGTATTTTGTTTTCTTTCGCTTTTCATTGGATGGTTACAACATTTGGTATTGTGCAGTATGCGATTATAGGGATACCCCCACCCCAAATCAGCCCAATTTACATCTATCAGAAATCATAATTTTAAAATTGATAATTATTTGAATAATCTGTGAGTTCTAGATTATATGTGCGGTACACACATTACCATATCTATCACAATAATGTTTCTTTTAGAATATTTACTCAAATCAGCTGTACAAATTATATTATATCAACAATGTTTGGGTTTTAATTATTGTGTGTTGCAGTTCTTGTCATCCTTTCCCTTCTATATATAATTTGACTATATGTATAAGGATACTATTCACAAGATTTGAAGCCTGGAAATATAATTTGTTTTGAATGGTGAGTCAGACTTTTGTTAAATGAATAAATATTATTGAATTCATTATAAATATTTATTCCCATTGTTACAGAATTGTTTAGTATGTGAGCATTTTAATTATGAGGTCATTTGAGAATCAAATTCGTGATTCAATAACCACGATGGAAAAAACTGCACAAAGACTGTTTCACCTCTTCTAATGCCAGATGGTCAGTATGCATACGTTCAAAACTTCGCTAAGTGTTTCTTAATATTTGAAAATCCATTTATAATCTTAAAGAGTATCATTTTTATTTTCATCAACTCTTTTTCTATTTATTAGAGCAGTTTAAAAGCTATTGTTGGAATATTAATGATTTAAATAGGGTTCATGATAAGTATTTTTGGATACTCTTTTGAAATGTTTTGGAGGATAGAACTTAATGCTGGAGAAATAACTGCAAGCAATATCAATTAAGATTCAATGCAATCTTAAACCATTAATAGAGGACAATGCATAAACAAGAAAGGCGACTATATATATATATATATCTCTCTCTCTCTTTACTTTTCTCCCCCCCCCATTTTCTCATGAATCCACCTTGTAAAACATATAGAGCTTTGGTAAGCGAATATCAACAAGTCATACATCGTTTTTACTAAAACGTGACAAAATGTATAACTCTGCAATGGAAAATAAGGCATGTATAAAATCTGTCTAAGAATTGTTCAAGACCTCCTTTTCTTGCTGATATAATGCACACTGAAGTAGCTTATCTACCAATACATGCATTTGGGAGAGGAAACATACATATTGAGAATACATCTTGCCATGTTTTTATTGATAATGTAACACCTAAAGATTCATATGTTGTAGTATGACTAACTTATACATGTACCTGTGTATTGTAAAATGTATTGTGCTTGTATACGTTCTATGATGTTGTTTCATGAAATAAAACCATTAATTACAAAAAAAAGAAGATTCAATGCAATTCAAATAAGATTCTGTAAACCATTCATTAAAAATGTACACATTGAGTGACTAAGGCATACTATTTAAATAATGTGGAAAAACGGGTAATTCCATAATAGAAATAAACTATAAAGTTTTAAAACTTAAGACTCAATTTCACTCTGCATGTCACTAAATGGAAAGTGCTGCAGCTCTCATGCCTCCTAGCACTGGCTTAAATTGTCTTCTACTTTCTGCTGAAACTAAATATTCCAGAAGGACCAGAATATGAAAATACAACACTTTATCAGTGTACGGGGGAAAGTTAACCCAATACAAAGACAGCTGGTGTGAGATCCAAGTGCTTTGAAAAAAGAACCTACCAAAGTAGTGAGAACGGACACAATTTGTTAAACACTTGACCTGGTTTCACTTAGTTTACGAGAGTTTATGAGAAGTATGCACATAGTCCTGAATCAATTTACCCTCAATATTTGATTCAGAGGGACATAAGATAGAGGAAATTCTAGGTTCAACAGGAACATAGAATGTAGATGGAGACGATAAATTACCTAGCATAAATCCTAATCTGTTTGAATTTTTTCAATGGCTGAAAGACATTAAGAGCATAAACACCTGTTGGCTTCAGTCTAATAAAAATATGGAATCCAGTTGAAGATCAATTCACAAAAGATACCTGTTGGACATCCACTCGTACATCTAAGTTCTAGACTGAGTGCTACTTACAAAAATGTCAATTTTATGCTATTGAATTAGCTAAAACTTCTGACACCAAATAAAATCTTGCCCCTATTTGGATGGAGATACTAAATAGTTATAGTCACTGCATTTATAGAATAATACTGGTGGAAAAATTGCAGTTTGTAAGACCTGACTGGAATATTTTATTTGAAATCACTTATGAATCAAAACTGACTTAACTAATTTCGTGCAATTATAGCACTGTTACCAGTGTCCAAATTTTATGAAAATTTGCATGCATCAAGCGGATGTATTTGACATACTTTTCTGAAAATATTATGGATTGACAAAAACTGGAACATGGTAAATATTTGGACGGAATCCGCTATAGACACTAACTTTAGTGTTGGATATGGAGAGAATTCAAATTTTGATGGGTCAGAAAAAATATCTAGATATATTCATATAAATTAATGGCAGTAAGGTATACCCTGGAGAGTCTTCTTTCATATCCCCTTCAAAGAATGTAGCAGTCAATAATGTTAATGATTTGAGACTGATATTGAATAGGTCATATATTAGTACAAAGAGGGTGTACATAAAGGTGCCCCTGTGACCTTCGAGGCATGAAATAATTTTAATTTTATAGTTGTTATAACGTAGGTATTCAACATACAAAATATCATCGAAATCCATGCGTGGGTAGATTTGGAACTCCCCCTTTTCAAGTTTGTTTTGTTTGGTTAGATGCTTTACGTCCTGGTCAACAGCTATGGTCATGTCTGGACAGTCAGTTCACATAACAACACTTTTTCACCGGGCAAGCTTGACTAAGCGTTTAACCAGTACTTCGTGCACATACATGTACTTGCGCTTGTAACTGACAGTAACCTTTCCCTTTTGTGTAAGCGAGGAGAATGGCCGTAGAAATTATTCCACGATCAATCCCTGAGAAAGTATTGGATCAGGCCAGGATCAAACTTGCAACCCTTGGATCTGCTGCTAGACACGTTAACACCTGCGCTATGCAGCCCGGCTTTTCAAGTTTGCGTATTTTCTAGTTTTGCAATCATCTTGATGGGAAAGAGAGAGCTGGCTGCTAATTTTGTTTGTCTTCCTGTTGTCTTGTGATTGTTATGTGGCTCTTCCTCTAGGTGCCGTGGGTTGGTCTGCAGTGTGATTGTGGTTTATCCTGATCATACTCACTTGCTTTTTTGTCAACCCTTTGTATCCTGATGAATTTCCTCATACATATTAATCCAATAAGTATGGAACTGCCTAGGATCTCGGGTAAAATTTTCTAAATAATGGTGTATTTCTTTCTCTGAAGGTTGTTGTACAAGAGGTGTTTCATGTTTATTTGAACAAATTTGAAATTGCTGTAACTCATTTATTTCTTATCATATTTTCAAATAATTGATTAACATAGTTTAGTCTGATCTCCAGGAATACGCAACGACCAAGAAAGTGTCTTAACTTGATTCGCTTTTGAAGATGACTTGTCAAATTTAAAGCGATTAAAATGCTGCCTCAATCTTAATATTTTAAATCGTTCTCGAGCGATTTCTCTTATAAATTGTACATACAATAAAGTGTGCTCTATTAGAACATAAAGCATTTCCATTGGATATTTACTTTTTGGAAGCAACGTGGACATCAATTGTTAGGGTAAACTGTATACAAGATACATGAATGCAATATTTGGTGATCAGTTTTATCGGCGATATATACTTAAAATATCTAAGACCTGGAGTCGGCTGTGAGTTTTGAAAATTCGTTTTCATTATTCTTCTAGGACACTTTTATACATGGAATGCCCATTTGGACACTTGTATGGTAGAAATGATCAGGCCAAATTGTCAAGCAAAGATAGCGCACATAAATTGAATACATGTAATAGACTGTATGTTCCTCTAAACTTACAAGAAAATTGCACACTTAAATACGCATTCTCATGAAAGATACACACATTATAACTTTTAAAATCATTAAAAGAGGGCACGCTTTAAATTGCAATTTCGTCATTTTGACCATGCCTTTGACACGTCCGTTATCTATGATAAATTAAAGTTGTTAAGTTATCGATAACATAAACTCCATTTAGCTTTTTTTCTAAATTTAATTACCGACACTCAGGGTTGATTGTTAAATACAATATTTCTCAAAGACTTTTCTGCAATAAACATATCAGAACCAGTATTTTATGGCGATTTAGTTTATGAATTTAAAAGAATTGTTGGAGAGCCTAATTTTAGCGCACAATTTAAAAAGATTATTAAACGTTATTAAAGAGTAGGACACAACATGGATATTATGCAACGGTCTGCATGCCTGATTGTGAAGCCAACCACGGTCAATAACTATGGTTTCCTCTTTAACTGCACGACGGTGGGTCAAGCCTCAGACTTAATGACGGCCCTGACGTAAAGCTTTGATCAGCTGGTTTGTGCTCAACTTAAGGTTTTCTTTAGCTCTGACTGAGCTCCTTTCTTTGTATCATCATAATTTGATTTAATTGTTTCTCTGTGATGATACATTGCATTAGTTAGGAAAAGTAAGAAAGAGGGCAAAGATCAGGAATCAATACAATCAAGCACCACACCTGACCCAGGATACTAATATAAATGTGCCCTTACCTTCCTTGCTGTGTATAGAACACGTCCGTATAGTTTGGTCGTTGGGAAGGTAGAGGACGGTTGTCCGCTATTGGTGTTGCACCACGTGGCTCCACGCACGGGTGGTTGTCATCGGCGACTGGTTACAGGTACAGTTGCTGTCCATATGTAGTTTGTAGTGGTAATCCAGCCGCCTTGTCGACGTAGCGACAGTCCACGGGTACAACACTCTCCCCCTTTCATAAAAAGATCTTACACTAATTATTATGACAAAATTATATTTTTAAAAGTAAAGTGTAATTGTTCAGAGTTGAGACATAAGATATTGACATTAATTGGAAACATTTTAAGTTTTTGAGCAGTAAAGTTATTTCTAAATATATTGTACTTAGTATATGAAGGTTGTATGATATGCCTGTATGAGGCTAGACAGTGCTACTCAGTCCATTACAGTATTGAAAAGGCTTTAACATGAATAAATCAAAATCTACCTGATTCTGGTTGCAGAGACACAATTATCTTATATATGCCTTCATTATTTTAGCAGATAAACTATATCTGACATATATTACATGAAATATGAACGTCTGCATGGCAGACAGACTATACCTTAGCCACATCAAGTGCAAATACACCAAATGATATAAAAATGAATGCATAGAGTTTGTCTGGCCTAACATCATTTTTTCCATAATACAAATATGGGTACTTCCACTATAGCCTGTAGACATAACCATATTCATATTTCAAAAGATGAACACTTGCAAACATATGGTATGAATGGTGTAACGATGGCAGCGCAAGACGCCAACACTGTAACATATGTGACAACAGTGAAAAATCAATGCTTAGTGCATACATGCTGAATAGGAAAAAACCCTACCACTGAGCTGAGATCTCACATGCATTTACAAATCAATATAGCCACTACATGTGGTTTTGACTATGGTGTAAGCCAAACTAAACATACAAAGAAAATATACACATGAAATGAATATAATTCAGAGTGAGGTCTGGAGGCTCGATACCTTTTCAGAAAGGAGATCTATCTGCAACTAAAAGAATGAGCTTTATGGCAACTAAAGGAAAATAAGGCAGGTTATAGAAATGGAATTATTTCCAAACTGAAAATGCAAACTCTAGAAATCACGATAATGCGTATATTTTACAAATAAGACATGTCAGATTTATTTTATGCGTATTTATTCTGACATAACAGCCAATTTACAAGATGTTACATGTAACGTAATATACCCATTCCACAGTGATTCCTAAAATGTAAAATTAACTAAAGGTAAATGAAGCAGCTACAAAATATTACTAAATCTACAGGAATGGAATACATTTATAAACTTTTGATCAGGTGCACTTCAGATGCTGCAATAAAAATAAAAGGGTAAATGCTAAGCAAACAAAGAGATATGATTAGAACATCCTTGTCCAGATACGGCAGTTTCAAAGAGCTAGCCATCCCTCTAGACAAGTTGTACGAATTCCCTAAACTTTTTCTCTTAAGTAACATGTAATACATATTTTATTGGATAGGTGAGTGTATGGAGCAGAGTTTTCTCATCTCGTATTTGCAAAGCTAGAAATTTATCAAGCTATATGAGACTTGGTGATCATATAGGGGTGGACCCCACACATGAGATCCTCCTTCATACGCTCATTAAGGAAATATTTTTGACTATAAAACAGTTTGCTTTAGCAAAGGGGAACATTATTGGGTATAGATCTCGAGCTCTCCAGATCTGACAATGAAACTAATTAATGACTAGCGAATTAATGAGTGAAATCTATATTGGCTATTTAATGTAAGACTTGAGTCCTTATAATGGAAATTGTAATTTACAGCAAACATGTTAAATTGGAACATGTAAATCCTCGTTCTATACAGATATGTGAATGAAGTGGCAGGATAATTTACAGGTAAAATTGAGATCACAGCATGCCAGCTGCCAGGATTAAGTGCTAAATCAGGATGCAGAAACATAAACAAAAGTGAGCTCTGGAAACTTGAAGATTTGGTGTTAAATAAAAGTATTACTGCAACTCTAATTGTGGGCGCTAAATAAAACAAAAGTACAGGTGTTAAGTAAAAGAAGTCAACTAAAACAAATATCCAAATATTACTGCATTGTGTATGCTTTACAATATTTCAGACATAACCAGTAACTTGGGTCTTCATGGTAGATGTAGATTTAATATAGACCTAGTCAATCAATGCTGTTACTTGGTTTGTCATAGATCTAAACAATGTACTAAAACTTTGTCATCAGCTGTAAAAACTAATAACCACAATTCGACTATCTATTAAAACAATTTCTAAATCAAGCCTGTAATATTTCCAAGAGTTAAAGACAGACTCTGCCATTGCATCATACATAATGGTGAGTACGAACGATTAAAACATACATGCATAATACAAAAATCAATAAATCAAATACAAAATCATCAAATACAGGTTAAATAATAATCGTTCCTAACCAGCACAATCATATGATGCAGTTAAAATCGAACTCACACTTGTGCACTTCATGCACAAGCATGAAAAATATCACTCTGGCATACCATATACCAGCATGAAGAATATCACTCTGGTATACTATGCCAGCTTGACAACAATTACATATCAAATACATAGCAATACATACATGGCAGTACATACATGTCAAAATTATCAATACTGACAATGGCAGAAACCGTACTTTGACTTTAAGTATAAATTACAGATTAAACTGACGACATTATGGATTCTTTTGTTTTTTGTTTCTTAGTCAATCAGATATATGACATTTAAATTCATTTATTTTCCCTATTTTCCGTATTTTTGTTTTCATTTTTTTTCCTTACATATACATGGTGTTACTTTAGCATACACATTATAGTAAGGTCTGGATAATCGAGTTATCAAGCAATAGTTGAGTAATATAACATAAGTATAGCAGCTATTTTTGAAAATAAATTTTAAATATTTTGAACACTGCTATATCTCAGACCCAAGACATTATTTTTAATCCAAATTAAGTTACAAAATTGATAATCAACTAGTTATCCAGGTCTCATTTAGTAATTATGTTTGATATATAAAATAGAGAGCTAGAACTATGAGCTTACACTCAGCTGAACAGTTACGGAGACTGGTTGGAAGGGGTGACAGAAAAGAGTACCCAATCAAAACAAACCTGGTTTCAATGAAGCTCTGTATTATGTAAGCCAAATATAAACCTTCCAGGTGTCCAACTCTTATCTGGGCTCTCTGATTTATGGGGAGTTTTGACATGACAGGCTGACAGTGGGACAATGATGCATGTAAATGAATAAGTGTACCGCATGAATATTGTACCCTGATGTGACAGGATCTAGCACACATACCGTGTAAAATGGTATTTCCACATGGTGGATTTCAATGTTAACCAACAAGTAGTAAACCACAATTAACATGTTCTGAATAGCTAACAGAAGCACCCAACCTGGGTACTGACAATCCAAGCAATTAATCAGCTTTTCTGAGATACCACAGTCAACAATCCATACAGCAAAACAGACATCCCCAGGATTCAACAATATAGGTAAATCACTGGAAATAGCTGCATGATGATGGTTATGGTGATGATGACTGTGTGTAAATGACCTCCTATGATGTCAGAAATGGCAATGCTCAAGCAACTACAAAGTCTAGCAAAGAACACCAACAGCACTCACATCAAACATGACTAAAAAGCAAGGAAAGCATGATAACAGTATTGATGGCTATGCCGCTTCAAAGCACTAGCGAAGACATCAAAACTGATGTCAAAAGTTGGATGAATATAATAAGGTGATATATATATATCTGGTTCAGAGATTCGTGTGAGCTACCGTAACACTATATTTTCAGTATCATTATTTTCAAACAACCTATCTCAAAATTATGAACCAGTAATTACAATTTATTGATAATTTTTGTAAGTGTATTTTTTCTTTCAATAATATTTAATATATTTTGTTAACATTATTTTGTACACTACACCTTATTATACTCAAGAATAAAATGTCTGTTGTACAGAATCTACTGGATCTTAAACCTGGAGCTCATAATGTTTCAAAGATTCTGGTGATAATAAACAGACAATGAATTTTGACCAGTGACTGTACATAAGTCAAATATTAGAAAAGTATGCCAAAATCTATCTAAATCAGTACAGTCACCCTTGAAGGATATACTTTTAGTTCCTTCCATTTCATATTATTTTTGTACCTAAAATTAGGAATTCAGATCTAGTTTTATTTTATGAGCAACATCTTCAATGTCTCAAATTGGCATTTGTCATACAACTGAAACCAGATATTATGACAAATCTCCAAAACAAGACACAAAACATTGCAGTTAAATGAATGAAATAATGTTGAAACTAAAAATTGGGGGCAAATTCAAAGGTTCTCAAAATTGGCAAGTGTCACACAACTCAGCGCATGGAGATATTATGACACCTTTCCAAAACAAACACTTTACAATCGCAAGTAAATGACTATAATTTCAATGGAACAATTCCATGGCTGCCTAAAATTGGCAAGTGCCATACAATTTACTGGAATGAAGTGGTGAACTCTTATGGCACATCTCCAAAACAGACTCCAAAATATTGCATGAAAATGAAAACATTGATGGAGCAATTTCATGGGGTTTCCAAAATTGGCAAGTGCCATACAAATCAGTAAAATGAAGTATTATGGCACATCTCCGAAATAGACACCATAACCATTGCAAAAATATGATAAAAGATGGGCAACTGAGAGGTAAGGCATCTCTCCCTCTCATACGAAAAAAAATTCCTAAATTAAAAAAAAAATCATCGAGCCTAAGTTGTCATGTGAATTTTCCAAAACAAAAATGAGACCTAAATTTACTTTTTGGTCAGACAGTTTTAAGGTTTCTGAAATAATCTATGGAATTATTGTTCAATAGGTTTGACCAGATTGTGGGGATAAACATGTGGAGTTAGTTCATTACAACTTAAATCCGAGATGAAATTAAAAAAACAAGAACTGAAAACAAAATTTATGATATTTTAGCGCATAAAGAACATGTGTACTTTGGCCAGTATGAAAATTATTCCATAGAAAGAAAAAAAAAATATTAAAGAAATGGGGTGGTAAAACATAATTACCTGTGTGAAAATCTGGCTGCTCTGGCATAGTTCGCTTCAACTTTTGTTGTACCAGTAAAACCGCACGTCTTTGTCTTTGAAAACGGCATTGCGCTATGACCGATAGTAAAATAAGGGGGGGGGGGGGGGTAGCGCATACTAATAAAAAAGATGTTACAGGGGGGGGGGTCTTATTTGGTATACACAAAATTGCAAAAGCGTGTACTGTATTGTCAACGGGTCAAATTGACCACACAATACTTATATCTGAGGGCTACAGCTGGGTGCAATAAAAGATTAGGGGCCAATGGCAGTTCGTTTAATCAATTTTGTCTGAGCCCTGGCTATCATTTACATGGTTACAAGTTAAAGAAACAAGTCATACATTCATGCACTACATGCAAAATAATACGGGGCAATGAATAAATCAACAAGTCAAAGAATACAGTACATGTTTTAATAATCAAACAAACATTTAATGCATGGCAAAATCATACAAAAAATCGCGACTGACGAGGAAACGACCGAAAAAATAGAGCGACATGAATAAAGCAATACATACATGAAAACAGTACATGGCATACATGTTCTGCAGCAGCGAAATCCAAAACCGAGCTGTTAAAAGGCAAATTTCTGATGTCCACCGTTTTGCCGTTCGAGCTAAAACGAAAGTAGAACTTGTTTGTTGACAAAAAGAGTGTACCGAAAGGTGTTGAAATTTACCGAAACGGACAAACACGAAAATTAACGGTGAACAAAGCCAAAAAAAAAGAGGTGAAATATTCGTGCAATTTCGCATTCAAGAATTTGAAAATATAACTTTTGATAATTTTAGAGTTTCAAATGAATATTTCACCGAGAAACCGACTTTTTTTTGCAATTTACATTTGTTTTATTTTTAAACGGTTTCTCCCTTCAAATTCGACGACTGCAGATAAAATAAACAATGTTCAATTCAACAAATTAATCCATATTGTTTACCTCGGTCGCCAAATGATATAAATGTGCCTTTACCTTCCTTGCTGTGTATAGAACACGTCCGTATAGTTTGGTCGTTGGGAAGGTAGAGGACGGTTGTCCGCTATTGGTGTTGCACCACGTGGCTCCACGCACGGGTGGTTGTCATCGGCGACTGGTTACAGGTACAGTTGCTGTCCATATGTAGTTTGTAGTGGTAATCCAGCCGCCTTGTCGACGTAGCGACAGTCCACGGGTACAACACTACCAATGGGAAAGTGACAACTTCACCATTCGAGCTAAACAATTATGAGTTTTAACAACAACCTAATCTAGGGCGAAATTTTAGCGCTAGTAAAATGCACTTGACCCCCCAGTGGCCTAGGCTGCTGTCCGTTCTATGGCGGTGGTTCTGATGTTGTTGATCTATTGTTTAATGTATCTCCCATTGTTTGTGGGAGTTCTGTGTTTGTCTTTGTTTTGTTATGCATTACTTTGTGTCCATTCTAGTTTTGCAATCATCTTGAAGAGGAAGCAAATGCTTGTTACATTGCTATCATTGTCTTACAGATATATTGTTACTATAAATGTTCCGGGACTATTCCTCACGGTGCTGTGGGTTGGTCTGCAGTATGTGATTGTGGTATTTCCTGATCATACTCGTCGAAACAGGTCTCGTAATCTTAGCAAACAATGCAGACCCTGAAAAATGCAGCATCATTCTGCATTTTATATATGCCAGAGTGCCCATTTAGGGGTTTCCAGTTTACAATCCGATAATTATTATTAGGATCGATCACAAGTTAGTTCCTCAACATAAGTCACCGGTGAGTGATAAGCATAAAAATTAAGCCATGGCATGTGATTTCCAACAATATGTCATGTTGACAAGTGTAAACTCAGACGAACATGTGCAGCCTCCTTTTAAGCTTAGAAACTTCAAATGCTTTTCAGTCAGAAGCTTAATACTCATAGAATATTCAATCGACTAGCAAAGACTCTGATTAGACTGCGCATATGCGCAGGCTGATCTGAGGCTTTGCTGGTCACACATACCATATTTAATTGTTGGAAATCTCATGTCATGGCTCATATTATTATAATCATTTATGCTGAAATATCTTAAATGAGCTATGATTATTATTGCAAAAGCCATATTTTTTTTTGCAAAAGCCATATTCAATGCGAGGCTAGTCGAGCATTTTATCTCTTTTTTGCAACGAAGTTAATAGTATTAATAATACAGCAGCACGAATATCATATGACATTAAAATTATTTTGAAAACATATTTTTGGCGTGAAAACGTTAGGGTTTTATCATATGCGTGACGTTAAAAGCGTGACTTTATAATGGTCCCCGAAAACCTGTAAACCACTAATGTCAATCAATTATAATGTATTGTGTTATATCACTCCCAGACGCGACGTCATATGATAATTAGAGATTATCTCATGGCGTTTTTGTTATCGCCCGAAGTATCAACCTGAGACCCCATTATCAGCCCGAGAGCTTTAGATCGAGGGTTGAAAATTGGTCGAGGGTTGATAGCCTACTGAGGGCGATAACCAAATCTGTTTTTATCACATATTCCATTTCATTATTTCAACGCGGTTTGGCGTTTAAAATGTAAGTAAAACAGAGGAATGGCGTAATTTTTGCGTTACGTCACGCCATTTGTTAACATCTGCATCATGAAATGATCAACGTTACACGCCGGGCATGATAACCTCTCTCCGTTCATAATACATGACTTCCGGTTATCATCACGGGAGGCTGATAACCAGTTGGCGGGAAAGAGCTTATCGCATATGCAGACTTTGGGTTATCAAGGCAAAATGTGTCTTAAATATGTGATAAATATTCATATACTACAACTCTCCCCCAATCTATCCAATAAACATGCATGACTCTGTCATTTGTAACCATATTTCTATACGAAGAGTGGAAATAGTTTGGATCCTTATCAGCGGGTTCTCAGACACCAACTGAACTTGATATGCACTGTTTTAAGACAGGATATCTTTGGAGAGAGTGTTTATATATAGACGATTATTTTAATGAATATCCAAATGACTTCAAGCTATGGCTATTGGTTAATAGTACTTTAAAAAACACAGCAGCAACAAGTAATGGACTTACCAATTTTCATTTATAAAGATTTTACTTAAAGAAAACCTACACTGATTTAATTTTGTTTTAATATTATGATATCTAAAATGCGCACTCTCTGTGTGTGTGTGTGTGTGTGTGTGTTTTGCATTTTAGTTCCTGAGCATTATGAAAGGCTTCTCAACGTTGAATTTGACTGGGACCCTGATCACCTGTCCAATGAACCTCCGTTAGAAGGCCCGCCTATCCCAATCACTATTGACATGGTGAAGAAGGCCATCTCAAACATGAAGTCGGGCAAAGCTGCAGGTCCATCAGGCATAGTGGTGGAGATGATCAAGGCAGCAGGTGATACAGGTGCCACCATGATCCGAGATCTTGCTACTGCGATTATCCATGATGGCAAGGTCCCAACTGACTGGGAGGAAAGTTTCATTGTCTGCCTTTACAAGGGCAAGGGTGATGCTTTGGATAGAGGCAACTATCGAGGCCTCAAGCTGACTGAGTAGGACATGAAGATCCTAGAGAGGATTGTCGATGGTCTCATAAGACAGGTGGTGTCTATTGATGACTCCCAGTTTGGCTTTGTCCCAGGAAGAGGCACTACAGATGCAATCTTTGTGGTCCGGCAGCTGCAGGAGAAATACCTAGCACTGAACAAGAGGCTTTATATGGCCTTCGTGGACCTAGAGAAAGCATTTGACCGTGTTTTCGGAAGGTTATCTGGTGGGCCCTGAGAAAGCTAGGCGTTGAGGAATGGATTGTGCGGTTAGTCCAGGGAATGTACGCTAATGCACGAAGCCGGGTTCGTGTTGGCGAGGGTTTCAGCAAAGAGTTTGAGGTGAAGGTTGGGGTCCATCAGGGATCCGTACTCAGTTCCTTGCTCTTCATCATTGTGCTGGAGGCCTTGTCACGTGAGTTTCGGGCTGGTGTTCCCTGGGAGGACCTATATGCAGATGATCTTGTCATCATTTCTGACTCCCTAGAGGAATGTGTCAGGAGGCTCTTGATATGGAAAAAAGCCATGGAGAAGAAGGGATTGAGGGTAAATGCAGGAAAGACAAAGGTCATGATCTGTGGTACAGGCCTGGACCTCTTGCAGAGTTCAGGCGAATACCCATGCGCTGTCTGTCGTACAGGAGTAGGCAACAACAGCATCTACTGCAATGGCTGCAAACTTTGGGTGCATAAGAAATGCAGTGGGCTACAACGACTGACACCAAATCCTGATTATAGGTGTGCACAGTGCATTGGAAATCCAGGTCGGACCTGATAAGCTTGAGGTGGTAGCTTCCTTCTGCTACCTAGGTGACATGCTTTCTGCTGGTGGAGGCTGTGAAATGGCGGTCACCACTCGTGTGAAAACCGCCTGGAAGAAGTTCAGGGAGCTACTACCAGTTCTCACATCCCGCCACCTCTCTTACAAGACCCGTGGCCATGTGTACAGCTCTTGCGTGCGGAGTGCCATGCTCCATGCCAGTGAAACTTGGCCACTTACCAAGACGAACCTGCAGCGCTTGCAACGCAACGATAGGGCCATGATCAGACAGATTTGCAGTATCAAGGCAGAGGATGTGGCCAGGGTTAGGTCAAGCGAGCTACTGGCAAAGCTTCAGCTTGAGGACCTCGACCTCATTTTGAGAGAGAGAAGGCTTCGCTGGTTTGGGCATGTGGCGCGTTCGAGTGGTGCAAACAGAACAGCATATGATATGCAGATTGACAGCAAGCGGGGGGCAGGGAGGCCCAAGCAAACATGGAAGAAACTGACAGAGAAAGACTGTCGTGAGTGGAAGCTCACCACAGTTGACCCTCAAGAAAGGAGCACCTGGAGATCAGGTGTGAGATCTGCTATGCGTGCAGCTAGCCAGATACCTGAAAAGGGGCCCACTGATGTGGATGATGCCCCTGCACCTGCACGTTAATCAAAAATCCGATTATGATTATGATGAGTTTCATAAGTGAACATGCACATTAAGGTACCAGAATATGTTTATAACATACTGGGTGTATATGGACTATATATGCGTTTTTGTTTGTTTAACGTTGTGTATGTTCAAAAGCGCATGCTTCACACACTGGCGCGTTTTTATTGGACCTGAAGCACAGTATCTAAACTATTTTATACACGCATCTATACACAGACTTGACAAAAGATATATATAATTTTAGACAGAATTATCAATCTTCTAACAGATGCTTTTGATATAATGTGAATGATTTCGTTTATTCGTATTTCAGTTGGTTAGGAAATCTATGGGCGAGGAAAACACTTTTTTGTGTTTTAACAACAACAGAATCTAGGGCGAAGAGTTGGTAGCAGTAAAATGCATTTAAGCCACTATGTGGCTTGAGTGGCTGTCTATTCTAAGGCGGTGGTTCTGTTGTTGTTGATGTATTGTTTATTCTTGAGCTCATTGTTTGTGGGGTCTGTTTTAGTAAGTAAGGGTGCAAAGATCAGGAATCGATACAATCAAGTACCACATCTGACCCAGGATATCAATGGGAAAGTGACAAACTCACAGTAGACGCCACAAATAAGAGCCAAGAGGTCAGCCCAAACCCAGCAGGTGACCACAAAGCACATATAAACAGACACGCACAAAGACATAGCAACCACAAGACAGAACAAAAACATAAAAGATCCACAAAAGAAGAACCGCCTTGGAACGGTCAGTAAAATATTTTACTGGAGGGCTTAAACCGGTTTAACGGCGCCAACCTCACCCTTAATTCAGATGTGGATCAAGACACATAGATATTTGGTTTGCATGAAAGACCCCTAACTTATCAAAGCATCTTCTCCTAAAACATATAAATCAAGATATTACAAGGAGATAAAGCAAGGATAAGGACTCAACAGTAAATTAAACTGAATACGGGAGCAAAAGAAATCCAACAGGTAAACCCCGGTGGGCTCGACAAACAGCCAAAGCATCAGGCCCCTACCATCTCATTAATAGATAAGTCTTTAAGTCCGAACCATCATAGAGTCTGAAGTCCGACCCACCGGCGTGCAATTAAAGAGGAAAGCAAAGTTGCCAACCGTGATTGGGTTGACTACCAAGCATGCAGTCTGTTGCAATACATTAATGTTATAGCCAATCTTTTTACAATGGGAAATTATTTTAATGAACTGTGCTGAAAAATTATTAGAGCCAACAATATTCTTCAATTTATACACCAAGTCACCATAGAAATCAGGTTCTGAAAGTCCTTGGCGCAAGAGAGATTTAAGTCCAACTTGGAATTTAGAAATCAAATCATAGTATCGTCTATTAAATTTTTAAAACGTTTTGCGAAGTTTATGATACCGATAGCCTTGTTTAAGAAGTTTCTGAGTTAACAATTTGTTGCGAGTGTTGAAGTCAGCAACATAGCTAGATGCTCTAGCAAAACGAATGAGTTGAGAGATATAGACTCCATAGGATGTAGAACGAGGAACATCACCATCTAAAAATGGGAAATTGACAATTTCAAAATCAAAGTCGTCACGTTTATCATAAATTTTGGTAGAAACAATATCATTAGAAATTGAAAAAGTGCAAGTCTAACTCAAGTCTAGCTCTTGTTTTGTTATGCATTGCTAAGTGTCCTTTCTAGTTTTGCAGTCATCTTGATTGGGAAGAGAAAGCTGATTGCTTTACTTTGATTGTTAACCTGCTACTGTTCTGTGACACTTCGTCATGGTGCTGTGGGCTGGTCTGCAGAGTGCGTTTGTGGTATATCCTGATCATACTCACTTGCTATTTGAATTTTCAGGACTATACCTTGGAAATTGAGGCTGTAATGTTAAGATAAACTAAGTTAGGAAAGCCATCATTTGTGTATTTTTTTGTGTTGATTCTTTATGTTGAGACGTTTTCCGGCCTTCTTGAGCCAGAAATAAGCTGATGAGGATAATCTGTATTGTTCAAGGACACAAAAAGGGTATGCATATCATGTGATGCCAAGATATTAAACTAGACAATTGTAACTTTCTTTTGATATGATACAAGGTTAGCAAATCAGACGATTGTCATTTGCATACAATGTGATGCCAAGATAATAAACCAGACAATTATAATTTTCTTTTAATATGCTACAAAGTTAGCTAACAAGACGATTGTTTTTAGAGTATAATGAGATGCCAAGATAATAAACAAGTCAATTGAAACTTTCTTTTAATATGATACAAAGTTAGCAAATCAGACGATTGTCATTTGCATACAATGAGATGCCAAGATAATAAACAAGACAATTACAATTTTCTTTTAATATGATACAAAGTTAGCTTACAAGACGATTCTTTTTAGAGTATAATGAGATGCCAAGATATTAAACTAGATAATTGTAACTTTCTTTTGATATGATACAAGGTTAGCAAATCAGACGATTGTCATTTGCGTACAATGTGATTCCAAGATAATAAACCAGACAATTATATTTTTTAATATGATACTGGGATAACACGTCAGACGATTGTCATTTGAGTACACTGAGCTGCCAAGATAATAAAAACAAGACGATTGTCTTTTGCGTATAATGAGATGCCAAGATAATAAACTAGACAATTATAACTTTCTTTTAATATGATACAAAGTTAACAAACCATACGGTTGTCATTTGCGTACAATGAGATGCGAAAAAATAAACTAGACAATTATAATTCTCTTTTAATATGACACAAAGTTAGCAAACCAGACGATTGTCATTGGTGTACAATGAGACACCAAAAAAAGATAAACTAGATAATTATAATTTTCATTTAATATGATACAAAGTAAGCAAACGAGACGATCGTCATTTGCGTATAATGAGATGCCATGATAATAAACCAGACAATTGTAACTTTCCTTAAATATGATACTAAGGTAGCTAACCAGACGATTGTCATTTGCGTACAACGAGATGGCAAAATAATAAACAAGACCAGTATAATTTTCTTTTAGTATGATTAAAGGTTAGCAAACCAGACGATTGTCATTTGCGTACAATGAGATGCCAAGATAATAAACCAGACAATTGTAACCTTCCTTTATTAGGATACTAAGGTAGCTTACCAGACGATTGTCAATTGCTTACAATGAGATGCCAAATAATAAACAAGACAATAATAATTTTCTTTTAATATGATACACAGTTAGCAAACAAGACGATTGTCATTTGCGTACAATGAGATGCCAAGATAATACACTAGACAATTTAACTTTCTTTTAATATAATACAAATGTCGGGGATTGCACGTCGACGTACGCGCAAGTTCCGACGTTACTTCTGGCGCACTCGTGCACGACGTTGACCTTGACGTAGCGTCGTTGTTATTGTTATGATGTAACTCGATTATACACAATAAAGGAACGAACCTGACACAACGCTTAGCTTACGATTCACCCAAATACTAGACCCATTCTCGATAACAAAGTTAGCAAACCAGACGATTGTCATTTGCGTATAATGAGATGCCAAGTTTATAAACCAGACAATTATAATTTTCTTTTAACATAATACTAAGATAGCAAACCGGACGATTGTCATTTGCGTACGATGAGATGCCAAGATAATATACTAGACATTTATGATTTTCTTTTAATATGATACAAAGTAAGTAAGGGTGCAAAGATCAGGAATCAATACAATCAAGTACCACACCTTAAGCAAACCAGACGATTGTCATTTGCGTATAATGAGGTGCCAAGATAATAAATGATAAGATAATATTATACTAAGGTAACGCACCAGACGATTGTCATTTGCGTATAATGGTATGCCAAGATAAAAATGATAAGATAATATTATACTAAGGTAACACACCAGACGATTGTCATTTGCGTATAATGAGATGCCAAGATAATAAACCAGACGATTGTAACTTTCTTTTAATATGATACGAAGTTAGCAAACCAGACGATTGTCATTTGCGTATAATGAGATGCCATGTTAATAAACAAGACAATTGTAACTTTTTTTAATATGATACTAAGACAACACGCCAGACGATTGTCATTTGCGTATATTGAGATGCCAAGATAATAAACCAGACAATTGTAACTTTCATTTAATATGATAATAAGATAGCAAAGAAGACGATTGTCATTTGGGTATAATATAATGCCAAGATGATAAACCAGACAATTGTAACTGTCTTATAATTTAATACTAATATAACAACCAAGACGATTGTCATTTGCGAAGCGTGTGATTCCAAGATGAATAAACCAGTCAATACTATTCTTTTAAAATGTGACACTAGGATGGATAACAAAACATACGATTGTCATATGTGTATAATGTGATGCTGAGATAATAAACCAGAAAATTGTATTTTCTAATAATGTGATGATAAGATACATGTAATACATCTGATTGTATTGTCTTACATTTGTATAATGTGACACTATTTTCATTTGTGTATAATGTGATGTCAAGATGACAAACCTGATAATTGTAATTTTCTTATAATGTGATACTATTATAACAAACCAGATGTTTGTCATTTGCGTATAATATGATGTCAAGATGACAAATCTGACAATTGTAATTTTCTTATAATGTGATGTTTATATTAAAAACACACACAAATGTTTGTCATTTGCTTATAATGTGATGCAAAGTTGATAAACCTGACAATTGTAATTTTCTTATAATGTGATACTAAGATAACAAACCCAGATGATAGTCATATACGCATAATGTTAAAGTAGCAAAGACAGATGATTGTTGTCTGCATCTTATGTTAGATTAACCCATAAAGCGCCACCTATAATTTGCAGCAGACGGCAATTTAAAATGTTGCTGCTATTTAAAAAATAACAAATAAGTCATGATATTTCATGAGAATAGTGCATTCGATTCTCATGAAATATCGTACCTTATTATTTCAGAAAATTAGTACAAATGTTGCAAAATTTTGCTGCAGTCGTGATTTTAGGGTTAAAGATTAATTTGTCCTAATTTACACAGATAAAATGCAATGCCTGATATGATTGATTCTGTTAAGCTTAATGCGACTTAAGCAAAAAGTTTCCATCTTCAATTTGCTTTCTTCCTTGTCTTGCATCCTAGAGATACACACGTACCATCTTGTAGAAATACCTTCAAATGGCAAATGGCAAACAAACCTCGTCCTGGACTTGGTTGTACAAAGCTCAATTAAATTTAATCATGGATTAAGCATTAATCAGTCATTTAAATCTTAACGATGTATTAACTAATTGATGTATTTAAATGTGTTGTACGAAGCCTCATTAAACAGTTGATTAGTTATAACGACACGTTAAGGAAATAGCTTTAAACCAGGGACATTATGAAGCACCCCCCCCCCTTCCTTTTACACTGTCACTCTTGAAAGAATATTTCCCCCGGCGTAAAATGTGACATCTTCCAAAATACTGTCCCAATGGCAATGGCATTTTTCTAAACAATTTTAAACGATATGTGTATAGGAAGAACAAGAAAAGGTAACATAGCAATAAAACAATGCTCTACTCTGATAGAACTTTTTATCAGTCACCCCTAGTATTAACGGAATTGTTTCAACATAACCTAATAAACGTTTCCTATCTCACGGCATGTTACCTTTATCAGGTCATGATGACGTTGCACTTTTTGAATGACGTCGCTAATGACGCTGAATCAACACAAAAATAAAAAAAATTACGTCATAATCGTTTTCAACAATAGGTTAACTGATAAATAGAATACCAGGTTCGCGTCTTTTGATATCAAGTTTACCAGGCTCGGCTTTGAGAACGCATGTTGAATCGCTCGGCAAGCCTCGCGATGCCAACATGCGTTCTCAAAGCCTTGCCTGGTAAACTTGATATCAAAAGACACTCACCTAGTATTCTCTATGTATTGGTCACTGGTGTGCCACCGGCACTTTGCAACTTAGCTGGGTAGTTCCATGACGTCACTCGGCAGTCACTAAGTAGAACGACTTTCGTTTTGACAGAACAAAGATGACATTTTACAATGAATGTTTGATGAAAAACAGAGTGTTTGCGGGATTCACTCGGAGTTCCACACTGATGGGATTTGATCTCTGTGTACTTTGGCAGATAGTTTCTTTGATCAATCTTAAGATAAAAGGGTGTTGGCCTTTGAGAAGCGGTACAATGCCTCGTCAGTCAACTCTTCATGCCATGGTTTGCTCTTTCTTTCACGTTTTTTTTTAATTTCTTTGCCTTCCTGAATGGACAAACTCTATGTCGGCGGCCATGATTTTGTTTCAGGCTAATGACTGGTTAAATCCGTTAATCTACCTCCTAGATGTTGATTAACTTTAATTGGAGAATTAGGGTTTAATCAAGGGTTTGATCAATGATTAAAAGATAATCGAGCTTCTTACAACCGATATGATAGCGCGCTAATTAATCGAGGTTTTAATCCATGATTAAAAGATAGTTGAGCTTCGTACAACCGCGTTTTGAGTGTAATATTTCAGTCACTGCAACCCAAGGGAAATAACCAAAAGATGAAGCAATGTCCGTTTATCCAGGTAACAGTTCGATATCGCCCCTTTGCCATTTGAAGGAAATTCTGCGAGATGTAGTATTCAGATTGAAAATAATTTTATTGGTTTATAACCGAATCATATATTATCGGTGCTCAAAAGAACCGTCTCTACGAGACATTTCTTTCAAGCACTGAAAACTTATAGGTAAAACTATAATCATTTCGATTTTACGCTCAAGAAGTGACCATACCGTGACCTATGCAATTTATGGTGTCAGTAATTTTAATCATTCATCTCTCGTACTAACTGCATTGTTGCATGTTGACCTGATAAACGTTGCCTATCTCACAGCATATGCCTTTAGCAGGTCATCATGACGTTGCACTTTTCGAATGACGCCGTCAATGACATTGAATCGACACGAAACTCGATAATGAAGTCATAAACGCTAGTTTGAAGAGTGAATTTATAACTTGTAAACTGATAAATAGAATACCCAGGTTCTTTTGATATCAAGTTTACCAGGCTCATTTGATGTTTGAAGGAAAATGCAACTAATAGTGTTTAGTTGCGTGTCTTGAGGACTCATTTAAGCCCTTTGAAATGCCCTAAAACCATTTTCTGCCACAGTGGCTTCACCCCTGGCCCCATACACGGGGGAATACCCCCAGACCCCTTCACGAGTGCGTAAAATGTCTCTAGAACGCGCCTGAAAACTATATTGCTTTCTTACGCTATGTCTACATTTGCAAGCTCCTAGATTCTCCATAGCACAGCAACAATTTTAATGATATATATGAATGAAAAACGCAGAACTGCTGGCACGTCGACGCCGATTGGTCAGTCAAGTAGTGTTTACTATCGAGAACTCTTGATATTCAAAAAGCTAAAAACTTACTATTTTCGGTTCGAATGTCGGTGTGCAGTGGTCCCTTCGCACAAGGCGTATACATTTAACTTCAGTATCGGGTAGGTCTATAACTGACCAGGTCACGTGGTTATAAAACTTCTTTCTAGCTCAACTCACCTGAGCATGAAATTTATCAGGCTAAAACATGTTAAAGTGTCAACAATTGTTGGTATTTTAACATTAATAAGCATGATACATAGCTAATAAATGTTAAAATGCAAACAATTGTTGGTATTTTAACATTCATTAACATGATACATGCAACATTTGAGACTTTTCAAACAAGAAAAGTATTTTCTTTTCATCATTTTAATTTTTATGAGCAGTTGAAATTACATCCTCAGTTGAGTTGAGCATGAAAAAAGTTTTATAACCTCGGAGCCATATTTGATATTTGTATATATGTTTGTATGTTTGTATTCATACATATTTATATTTATATGTAGATTGTACTCTCCTTTGTGGAGGAAATAAAGAATATCTATCTAGTTTCCCGGAGACAAACATGGAAACATGAGTTTTTCTCTTGGCGTGGCACAGGTTATACTTTTCTTTCGATGTTTAGCGTCAAAAAATAGAGTTATCCAGGAAAACCCTGTAAATATCTAACGGTTAAAGTTCTTATCATGATTAAATTTAACGTCATTTTCATTTTCAAGGCTGCTGTAAATTCAGAAATGTTCGTGAGGGTTTTATTTTCGTGAAACTTCGCATACGCGAAGCATCGCGAATATAAACCCTTGCGAAATGGCATTACACTGTCGTTTACTGATGTACTGTCCTGCCAGCCTAGAGTGACAGTGACGACATGTTTTGTTTACAAACTTATAAGGTGCTTAAAATCGATAGATCACTTGTGTATTAATCCTAATCTGTGGATAGGATTAATACACAAGTGATCTCTCGATTCGCGTAAGCTCAAATGGAGTGTAGAAGTTAATGTTTTACTTAGCAATTGTAAACAAAATATTACGTCACTGTCACTCTTGGTTGGCGCGACAGTAAATCATGCTCCAGTCGCCAATTTTTAAAGTTTAATTCTATTCGCAAAAAAAAAAAAAAAAAAAAAAAAAAAAAAAATCTCACATACTGTAATTAACACTTCATATTTGGAACACGACGCATGCAAAACCTGACTACGCGTCTGCGCAATCTGATCAGCGCCTTTGTGATTCACTTTCTGGTCAGATAATGAACCGTCTTCCTACATGTAAAATATACATATTATAGTTCGTCTCTGTAGCTGAGCAGATTACATGGGCGCAAATCTCGAAGGAAGGTTTCCCGCGTTGGTGTCCATTTCAAAGCAGTCATATTAGCTTGTAAATTTCAAAAAACTCTGCTTATTCATGCGTGGATCTAGAAAGTTGTGTCAGAGATGGTCCAACTTTGACAACTGTTTTTAGTTGATGAGGGGAGCGAGGATCCAAATAACACTATAAGCGGGCCATAATCGGCCCGCCAGCGAAACGCAATTTAGATGGCGTTTCGCTGGCGGACCGATGATGGCCTAACATTGAATGCTGGCTTGGTAGCTTTTGTGATTTTCAGGGGATCCGGACCAGTATTGCTAAGAAACCCTATATTTTTGTGATTTTTCAGGGGGGTGTCCGGACCCCCTGTCATCCCTCTGGATCCACACTTGCTAATTAGTGGTTTCAAAAGCAGGAATACTACTAGCAATCGAGCGTCAAACAAATTGGACGCAGATCAAGAGACCTGATAGGTTACGTTGGAGGCCAAAGTATTGCAAGATTATTCTCCCTTGATCCACCATTACTGAAGACACCAAACAGCCTTTACAGGATTTTGTACACACTTTTTAACATTTTATGAGGTAAATTTCACGGGGATAAAAAGAGTCTGAGATTTTAAAATACACTATGTTTAATCTTAAGGCTCTTAAAACTTGAATCTTAGTTTCACCTTGGGTGTCTCCAGCAAGAAAGATAACTCTAGGAGTGTCGTCTCATTAGAGAGGGAAGAGTTATTGTTGTTTTCCCTTATTTTAGTATTAACTCCGTTCATCCGAACTTGAATCCACACAACGGCATTTGTACAGAAATCCTGGACAGTATTATTATTATTATTATTATTATAAGCCCATTTAAACCGAATTGACATTATCAGTTACCTCTCATTGCGCGCTGCGTGATAAACATTGTCTATCTTACGCATGTGTCTTTATCAGGTCATGATGACGTTGCAGACACTGACTCAACCAAAAAATCGAAAAATTACGTCATAATCGCTAGTTTTAAGAGTGTAACAATGGGTAAACTGATAAATAGAATACCAGATTTGCATCTTTTGATATCAAGTTTACCAGGCTCGGCTTTGAGAACGCATGTTGAATCGCTCGACAAGCCTCGCGATGTCAACAAGCATTCTCAAAGCCCCGCCTGGTAAACTTGATATCAAAAGATACTCACCTAGTATTCTCTATTCGTACCCTGATCAGTATTACGATCCCATTTCCATTTTAGTGGGATTGGGTGGTATTTTCATTTTTTTTTCTCAAATTTTAATAGAACATACTGTGAGCAAACACTGAAGATTCTGACCAGACGCCGCTTGCGTCTGATCTGGGCATGCACTGGAACCAACCTATGTCCAATAAAAAGGACGCCAGGCTTATATGGGTTTAATCCGAGTCTTTTCTGATGGTTAAGTAGCTTTTCTATTTTGATATAGAAAATAAAGAAAAGGTACTAAAACGTCAAAGAAGACTCTATTATTGGTTTAACCAGTCAAAAACTACCCCACTGTGGACGCTAAACATATACTGATGGACTTTAATTACGCAACACTAACTTCCATTTATATTTTCCAAAAGACTGTTAAATATAAACTTCCTTTGCTTCGATAATGTCATCATGAGTTGGCTTCTTCAGCAAACACTTTAGTTTTACTTGTACTACTTACCTGGACAACGTTATTTGCTCCGTATGAATTTAGCCATTTGAATATTCCTTAAGTTGAGGAGATCTTAAGCTATTGAGTGAAAGGGTCCACCCAAATAAACGTCATATACGCAAATAAGCTGTATCGCAGACCTGCTAATTAATATGAGAGTGATTTTTCGATGACTAATTAAGTCGCATGATACAAATTTGATGCTTCTAGTGTTTCATGATTTAAAGAAGTAGGAAATCTTTTATTTATTACATTTGGTCACATGAAACAGTTGACCCCTTTCTCAAAAAGTTTACATTTTAATGCATTAAGTTCATCTTAGTTGGACAAGTTTTCCATGTTTTACTTACAAATGAATGCACTTTAACATACAATCAAAATTATTGTTCTGCCTTCTTTTTCGACAAATTAATTAAAGCTGTTATCCAAGTGTTGCGTTTTTAAAGTCCGTCAATATAGAAAAAACTTGATATGCCCTCGTATAAACTGTCAGTACCACGACTGTATTTATTAAAATGATATACGTGATTGCAGTCCTCTAGCTCCGTTCTTACAGTACATGGCCAGTTCTCTTACAGTACATTTGTGGTAGCAACATTCACATGCGATCCCAGTACGATAATAGCTTGATCTCTTGTTTAGGAACGTTGACGCTTCTTGTTTTGATTGTACAAATCCTGCTATACGGCTGGCTAGCCCCGGGCTCACTTCTGATAACATCAGGAATGTTTTTGCATCCATATCTGAAATATAGAATCATAGAAATGCTTATAAAAATAGGACAGGGTCTACACTGCACTCGCAAAACAGCTGATGGAATGTAGTGATAATATGTAAAATGATGTACATAATTATTTGCATTAAAGTATTGGATGCAGCATACTACCCACAGTTTTCCCGATTTCTGCAAACTTGGGTGTTACTTTTGCATACATATGTTTCCGTTATGCGAAGAAATGACACTTGCATTGAAATCATTATATCTGAACTTTACCCAGATCTTGAAGTGTCGGTTTGATATTTATTTTGCTATTATTAATTGCGTCTACTACCTTCATCAAAGGAATGATAATACAAAATCGAAGAAAATATGAGTATCTGATCCATATCAGGTCAAAATACTGCAACAGTAGCGGTCAGCACCCTAGACTATTAAACATTTAAACCTTTGTTGTGTACACGTTTTACAAGTTCTCTCAGAATTGCAAAATGAGCGTAAAATTTTATTGTTTTTCCACCAATTTTTACATATGTTGGGGTCCTCAAAAGAATATGTTAAATCATCACTCATAACTAAAGGCATATCTAAGACTTGCTTTTGATAATGTAACATAACATATTTTATCAAGCACCAAACACAAAGAGTATGAATATAGCTTTAACCCTATATAAGCCTAGCGTCCTTTTTGTGGGACATAGGCAAACAGTGCACACCCAGACCAGACGCCGCAGAACGCGAACCAATGTTTGCTTGCAGAATGTTCTAATAAAATTTGCAAATACTCTGATCAAACTGGCGGATGCCAAGACTGAATCATTGCTCGGTGCACTCATTCTGTTGTTTTTGTCTCACCGTGGCTCAATGATTATTATTAATAGAAAAGGGTATAACTGCTTACATTTTAATTAATTATTATTATTAGTTGTCACAAAGATAACAAATTAATCCAAAACCCCAATTATCGCCACAAATAAATCGATAACACCAAGAAGGTGAGTAACGCCATGGTTCAGACCACCAAGCGCTTCCGCACCATCTGAACAACATGAAACTATTTGCTTGCTGTATAAAAGTATAAAACTTCACCAGAAGCATGTTCGAGCTTATAAAGATTCCAGCTAGTCTCTGCAGCTTTGTAGGCTGGTTCAATTTTCACAATGGTTCAATAGTTCTCGAGTGGATTACAATAGTACTTTAACCTTTAAAGCGCCAAGAAAAAAAATGCATCCGAAAATGTCGTCTGCTGAAGTCGTCTGCTGCAAATTATTGCCTAACATTATAGACGCATTAAGTATAGAAGCAAACAACGTGGACCGAGAACAGACTGCTCCTATAGGAGCAGTCTCGTCTGGGTCCACTATGTTTGCCATAGAGGCTTCTTAAACATTTCAGCAGACGAGAAAAGCAGACGATATTGTTGCGATCGGCGCATTAAGGGTTAACAGCCACAACACTATTGGAAAAACAAGTGAGTATTACCAGGAAGTGCCACAACCACAGACCACATACCAATCCATGCCAGGAAGAGACAGTGAACACAAACGTCCGCACGACAGTAACAACACAACCAAAGTTTAGCAACCAGCTGTCTCTTGCTCGGCGAATTAATTGCAAAACTAGAAAGGACACTAAGTTTAACTTGACTTTTTGCTTACTGTAAAGGCGGCACCTCATGAATGCGTTATTAGGGCTGGTCAACCTTAGACATAGGTAGAAGCTGGAAATGAGGCGTGGTTCTATTCAAAAGTAACTGTCTCATCTTGCGCCATTACCTCAGTATAGACACAAACACATTATTTAGTTCTTAAAACGCCAGCAAAATAACTGCCTCTGAAAGTGTCTATATTTAACATAAGCATATAAGCAAACATTGTGGACCCAGAGCAGACTGCTCCTACAGGAGCAGCCTGATCTGAGTCCACATTGTTTGTCTATGAGGCTTTAAACATTTAGTGGACGACAAAAAACATACATATTGTGATTTTGCGCTTTAAGATTTAATAAATGTGATTTCAGTGTGTATACGATTAGAATTTTCATGAAATGCACGCACGTTTGCACGGCCCAATTCTTCACCAAATTATATATAAATAGAACCTGATTCCCCTTGATTAGCAGATGAAATAGCCGAACCACACCCAGATATGATTTACAGTAAGCGAAGTCAAGTAATACTACATAACAAACCATGGACCAAACATAAAACCCCACATACAATGGGTACAAAAAACAAACAATGAATCAACAACAACAGAACCATCGCCTTGAAACAGACAGCAATCTTAGCCACTGGGGTTGGGGTTAAGTACCAAATCGCCGCTCTAGATTCTGTTGTCGTAAAAATACAATTATTTATCTCGCAAGAGTATTTCTTCAAGTTGTTGCGATGCCCGCTTTGTTTACTAGGTATAGGTGGAACAAGAAATATCTTTAAAAAAAGATATTTGACAAAGTGACAGAAGAAGAACCACAAAATAGGGTTTCTTAGCAATACTAGTCTGAATCCCCTGAAAAATTACAATGCTGCAAAGTCAGCGTTCAAGTTTGGGCCATCATTGGCCCGCCAGCAAAACGCCATTTACTGGCGTTTCGCTGGTGGGCCGATGATGGCCAGCATATAGTGGTATTGGATTCTTTCTCCCCTTCTCCCGTCACGAACAAAAAAAAGACGTTGTCATAGTCGGACTCCCTCTTACAAAACTGTCTGGATCCGTGCATGACAAATATTACTTTAGTTGACCATAACCTACACATCGGCAAATATTTCCTACGGAAGAGATATCGTGCCATACATTATTTTTTTTAAACCATCGATATACGCAGATAAATATTTACATTTCTCCTGTTTTAACTATATAGTATTCATTCAGCGTAAACGTGAAAATCATATTTAAAAACTAATGAAAAGGTGAAGAAAAACATAACATACTACTAAATCTCTGCGATAGATAAATAACCATTTAATGGCATGTACTTTGTTCCATACAGAGATCAAGTCAGTTTTTAGGTCAACAATGAAATTAGAAGACTTCGTCTAATAAGTGGATGACTACACAGGCTGGCCCCCTCTGACGAAACTTTCTGGATCCGCGCATGGAAGATAGAGGTTTACTCGTACTTGATAAGCCGACATTATTAGTACAACATAACGCTTAATAAACTGACACACGATGAAAGCATAATGAAAGTATTCACAAGAGATTTCCAGATGACATTCAAAGGAATAATAAAGCAATCCAAATCTGGAAGTCTTAGTGTACATATTAGTTTTAATCGGGCTAACATCCCGATCTTCCTATAAAACACCCACAAAGTAGAAAAGTCTCCGATAGCAATTTCCAATGGGAAGGTGCAATGACTAGACTTTTCTTAGCAACACGATTTAACTTTTTGCATGCTGTGTAGTTTTACATGTTTTATGTCGCCTGCTGTTTCAATTTATTTTTGCAAAAGAAATCTTTCAGAAATATGATCAGAGTATCAAACAGTTTAGACCCAGATAAAGCCCGATGTTTTATCGGGCTTGATCTGAGCCCAATCCATCAGCGTGGCACCCATTACGCAGGTTTGCACGTGCGTAAAAAAGTACATTCAAGAGAGGTCACTTAATGTGATAAAAAAGTATTTTCCAATCTATAAGGAACTCCTCACTGGGAGTAAATTATTTCCTTTAAGAGAAGTTCCCATTTTGAAAATGGACGCAATTGAAGAGAGTCATTGCTCGATCCAGTAGTCTCAATTTGATGTGCGTAACTTTTCAGCGTTCTGGCTACGCCATTGCAATCTGTTTGCAAATATTATAAGCAGGCGATAAGAGTCGTCACAAGCAAGCAATTGGTAAACCATCAGATGTTGACTCATGTATCAGCTTGTCAGAGGAGAACAAGCGATAGAAAAAAGAAAAAAATATATAAACAATCAAATTCAAATTGACAATGCAAAGTTCATTCCAAAGAAAGCACCACAGCCCTTACGTGATGTGATAATTACTAAGGATCTAACACCTTTGCAGCAAGCGGAAAAGAGAGAGTTTATTAAAGAAAGGAAAAATAAGGGAAAGAAACCTGAACAAATCGAAGACAGTGCTGGTGCTGGGGCTCTACAAATGGTTATGGAAATACAAGAACAAGCAATTAGCCCAATTTTATCTCAAGAACAATTGACACACATGAATGTGTTTGATGATTCAAGACCCTTGGAAAGCACACGCTTGATGGCATCACATTTCTTTGAAAGAAGTACCATAACAGAGGACAAGACTATTTTTGGAGGGCTGTCACAAGACACGACCTTACAGTCAACACCCTCAATATTGCGCAAATAGGATGATTGTTTAACCACCCAAAACTGATAAAAGAAACAAAATCAGCTATAAAAAAACACTTAATTTACTGTTTACAAAGTCTTTGGAGGAAGAAAACATCCCGACAATTTGGAAAAAAAGCCAATGTTACTGCTATATTAAAAAAAGGGAGAAAGGAGTAAAGCTGACAATGACCACCCAATCAGCCTCACCTCAGTACCGGGCAAATTGATGGAAAGGCTAGTCAGAAACGCTACAGTTTAGCATATGACCACTAACAACCTGTTCTCTGAGTCACAACACGGCTTCTTAAAGGGAAAATCTTGTGTAACACAATTACTTGAATACTTAGAGGACATAACAGAAGCTATTGACAATGGGAAGGATGTGGATGCCATCTACTTAGACTTCTGTAAAGCATTTGACAAAATACCACACCGAAGGCTGTTAAAGAAACTGGAAAAATATGGAATAAAAGGGAAACTGCTCAACTGGATAAAGGATTTTCTATCAGATAGACAGCAAAGAGTATTTATTAAGGGATCAAGCTCCACTTGGACAGATATAACATCAGGCGTTCCTCAAGGAAGTGTCCTAGGGACTACACTCTTTCTAGTCTATATAAATAATTTGCCAGAAGCTATAGATGGACTTGTAAAAATCTTTGCAGATGACACCAAGGTCTACCAAGCAATAGAGTCAGCAGACTCACCTGAACTTTTACAAAATGATGTTGGTAAATCAGAATATTGGGGAGGTGAATGGAAGATGTTCTTCAACACTGACAAATGCCATCATGTTCACATAGGTGAAAATACAGAAGCCAGTAATTATGAAATGGGATCAGGTGACAATAGAACTACAATCAAAAGAGTCGAATCTGAGAAGGATCTGGGAGTATTCATTGACGAGAAACTTAACTTTCGTGAGCATATAACAAAGAAAGTAAATATTGCCAATAGGAACCTAGGAATAATATTTAGAAGCTTCACATACATGGACAAAGAAATGTTCTTGAACCTCTACAAATCAATGGTGCGGCCACATATAGAATATGCAACACAGGTATGGTCACCTCAATACAAGAAAGATAAAATAACTTTAGAAAATGTCCAAAGAAGAGTAACACGGCTAGTTAAATGCATTAAGCACCTACCATATTCTGAGAGACTTAAAGTATTAGGGTTACCAACTTTGGAATACCGCAGAGAACGTGCTGACATGATTCAGGTGTATAAAATTCTTCATGGCATTGACATAGCAAACAGGGAAAAAATATTCCAAATGGCACCGTACACAACAACAAGGGGACACCCCCTGAAATCATTCAAAAAGAGATGTCGCCTAAATCTTAGGAGCAACTACTTTTCACAGCGTGTGATAGATCAGTGTAACGGTCTGCCAATCAATTTAGTAACAGCACCCTCCTTAAACGCCTTTAAAAGCAGACTCAACAATTTCTAGAAAGACCACCCCTTCAAATTCAGAGCAGCCTGCTACCTCACGGAAGATGAAACCAGACAGGGAAAACAGCTAAGAAAAGCATCCAAAGAGGCTACCTAGCCTATTATGATGTCGACGTCAAGTAAGTCAAGTAAGTCAAATTCAGAGAAGGACCTCAGACAGTCTCCCATTGAATCTGCCCAATCTGCCTGTGGCTAGGATAATCCATAATTGACAACTATATTTTTGTACTTAAATCAAACCCTTACAATTAGTGCACCTAGCAAAATAAAAATATTTTGAAAATAATGCTTAATTTTGCCAGGACTTTAGAGTTTAGGGGGTGGGTTTTTTTTTGTGACCAAATTTTATTTCACAGAATGTCAAAGTTTCGCCAGGGATTCACAAAAATACAGTTTGTGCATAAAACAGTAGAGGAAAGTAATGCGTTTGCATAAAATTCGGGTTGAGAAGATTTCATTTTCTCTTCTAAATCAGCATTCTGTCCATAACTTCCGACTATTACCTGCAATGTTACAAGTTCAACCAGTTTGAAATTTTCACTGAAGTGTATCATACCTGCATGCTGTATACATCAGAGTCTAGATAAACACAATTTAAAGCGTAAAATTGTATTTGTTTTTCAGACTAATCAGATTTAGATCATAATTTGATGCTTGAAAAATCGTCTCATTCCGACGGTTCTTTTGAATACCCACAACATATGTTTTGGTTGAAAAAATAAGACGATTAATCACTTGATACTCAATTATAGCTAAAGCCCTGATACATGCCATTGTAAATTGATATTAACCTACAGGTTTGTACAAATTAGTTCCTAAGAACTTTGTATAATAAATTGTTTTTGAGCAATTTTACAGCGTTCCCCCAGTGCCCAAGCATGCCATTTTTTTATATAATGTGTGAAATGTAAATTTCAACTGCATGCAAAAGGATTACTTCGGGCATTTTTATGGGCTATTCTTCATTAAGACTGTCCGATGTCGTTTATGTCCCCCGCCACTTAATGTTTGTCTTATTATATTTGAACTATCATGAAACGAGTAAGGTGAAATGACAAAGTAGCAGAAAAAACAACTTTATATGGTAATTTTATCTTAAGCACATTGATACCTTCAGGCCATGACATAAGCATATGCAAAAATTCAAAACTAACAGTTTAAAACTGTAGAAGCAGTTGCGTACACAAGGTTCCGCCAATATATAGACATTGATAGCATTGAATGTCTAAGTTCACACCCTCGAAAAGTGACAAAAAGTTATGTGAGGATTATATAAAAACTAATACCATGATAAAAGACCTGTAAAGTTTCAAAAGAGTCAGCAGTAAATGGTAGGAGAAGTTGTGCACACAATGTACCCAGTATCAGATCTGGTCTTTTTGCAAGTAATAAATGCTTAAAAAAGCGACTAGCACGACTTGTGAATGAAGTACTAAAATAATCATAATATATGCACATCTTCAGACCATGACCAAAAGTTTCAAAACAATCAGCACAAAACTGTGGAAGGATTTAAATCCTCTATTTAAATTGAATGAAATGAGAACTGAAAATGACCAGATTTAACTTGTAAAAAAGGTGACAAAACATTATCTGACGATTATATGCAAACAATATGCATATCTTCAGACCTAAGCACATGTAAAGGTTTAAAGGAATCAGCATAAAACTGTAGGAGGAGTTGCGCACACAAGATATCTAGTATCTATTCACTTTGGTCGAAAAAAGACAAAGATCAACTTGTGTAATAATAGCAAACTATAATCTGAGGATTATATCCAAACAATACGCATATCTTCAGATCATGACCTAAACACCTGTAAAGTGTCAAAGGAATCGGAATAAAACTGTAAGAGGAGTTGCGCACACGAAATACATAGTATCTTTTCACTTTGGTCCAAAAAATGGCTAAGGACCTCAGAAAGTCTTTTAAAATGAAGGATTGCCCATAAAAATGGTCAGAGAAAAATTTCAAAGAAAAAGAAACTTTTCCATGAAAAAGATAGTAGATTCAACACTCGAAGTATCCTCAAAAGTATTTTTCTCATTGGACCAGTAACAATTAAACATATTGGTTGAAAACACAGTTTTTGCCATTCAACATATAGGTAATAGAAAAGTTTTACTGAAGTGCTTTCCCCCTGGATTAAACTTATTACAGTTGTAGTTGTACATTTCACACATCATATACAAATGACATGATTGGTCATGTTGGGGGGGGGACGCTGTCAAAATGCTAAAAAACAATTTATTATAAAACATATTATAACTAATTTTGTAAAAACCTGTAGGTAAATATAAATTTACAATGGCATGTATCATGGCTTTAGCTATGATTGTGTACCAACCAAACAAATGATGTGGGTACTTATAAGAACCGTCGCAATGAGACGGTTCTTTTGAGCACCAAATAAGAAATTAAATCTGACGAGTAAGAAAATATTTACAATTTTGAAAAATTGTGTTTATCAATTGTATGTTGTATACAGCATGCAGGTATGATACACCTCAGTGAACAGGCGAACTGATTGGATTTGAAACATAACAGGTAGTAGTCAAAAGTCATGGACTGCATACTTATTCAGAAGAAAAGATGAACTCTTCTCAACCTCAATTTTATGCAAACTTATCATTTTCGTCTGAAGTTTTATGCTGCAAACATTATATTTCCATGTATTTAGGTGAGTACCTGGCGAAACTTTGACTTTCTGTGAAATAAAATTTAATCACAAAAAATACCCCACCCCTTAAACCCCATAATTCTGGCATTAATATGCAATATTTTCCAAATATTTTTATTTTGCTAGGTGTACTAAATTTAAGGGTTTGATCGAAGAACAAAAATATAGTTGTCAATTATGCACTATCCTACTCATAGGCTTTCAAAATTTGGGCAGATTGAATAGGAGACTGTCTGAGGTCCTTTCATTTTGTGAATATCTGACAAAAATAATCTGAGGATTATATCCAAACAATATACACATCTTCAAACCATGGCCTAAACACCTGTTAAGTTTCAAATGAATCGGCATCAACAAGATACCTTGTGTTTTGTATCTATTCACTTTAACCGGGAAAATGACTAAGTTCATTTTGTGAAAAACTGAAAAAATAATCTGAGGATTGTATCCAAACAACATGCACATCTTCAGACCATGACATAAACACATGTAAAGACTCAAAGGAATCAGCATAAAACTGCAGGAGGAGCTGCACACACAATGTACCTACTACTTGAAAAAGGGGTTGGGGGAGTGGTGGAAGGACAGAAGGAAAGAATGCCGAAATATATGTCCCCCCATTTTTCTTCAAAAAGGCGGGAACATAAAAAACATCGGTCTGATTGTATTATCAGTTTAAACTATTGAACATGGCATTTTCTCTCTATCTGCTAGTGTCGTCTGCTGAAAAGTCTTGCGAACAAATTGCACTCAAATCAAGAATAAAATGTCAGGCCTGATGCAATCTGTTTGACACCCTGATTGTATTAATGAAAGAGCTTTGTAAAAAGTTAATTAAGAGAATAAAATAAAACCTGCAGTCGAGCGAAAAATGCCAACATTGCGATACGTGCTATGCACGTGAATCCTGGATGGGGATATGTGCATGTAGCTTCTGCTAGCGATCCATTATTGGTATGGCGAAAAACAGGAACATTGGCGGACCTAGAAAGTTTTGTCAGAGGGGGTCCAGCACAACAACGTTTTATTTTTGATTAGGGGATGGAGAGAGGATCGAAATGCCACTATAAGTGGGTCATCATCGGTCTGCCAGCGAACACCATTGGAATGGCTTAGGAGCTTTGTGATTTTTAGGGGATCCGGATCAATATTGCTAGGAAACCCTATATTTTTGTGATTTTTCAGGGTGGGGGTCCGGACACCCTGTCCCTATCACCCCTCTGGATCCGCCGATGAGGAAAAGTGAGTTCATTGCATTCAGTGGAATCAGTGCATATAATACATATGTTTAAACCACTTTCTAGCATCAACCAGTGCGACACAATCATCCAATTATATAGTGTTAACAACTTATAAAGCACTCAGTGGGCGTGTATTAGATCAAGTGCACCATATTGGTGGAGAATAAAACCCTGCTCATGCTGACAGATTATATGCAGCAAACATATTTTTCGGAAAGCACAAATTCATCCAAACACAAGAAAAATTAGTACGTCTGAGCTCCAACTTAATAAAGCCAATACCTCTGATACCGAAGCTGCATTTTAAGACTTGCATTTGTCTATTTCTAATGATATAGTTTCTACCAAAATTAATGATAAACGTGACGACTTTGATTTTGAAATTGTCAATTTCCCATTTTTAGATGGTGATGTTCCTCGCTCTACATCCTATGGAGTCTATATCTCTCAACTCATTCGTTTTGCCAAAGCATCTAGCTATATTACTGACTTCAACACTCGCAATAAATTGTTAACCCAGAAAGTTCTTAAACAAGGCTATCCGCATCATAAACTTCACAAAACCTTTTCTAAATATTATAGACCATACTATGATTTGATAACTAAATTCCAAGTTGGACTTAAATCTCTCTTGCGCCATGGACTTTCGGAACCTGAATTCTATGGTGACTTGTGCATAAATTGAAGAAGATTGTTGACTCTAATTCTTTTTCAGCGCACTTCATTAAAATAATTTCCCATTATAAAAAGATTGGCTATAACATAAATGTATTGCAACAGACTGCATGCTTGGTGGTCACCCCCAATCACGTTCGGCAACTTTGCTTTCCTCTTTAATTGCACCCAGGTGGGTCGGACTTCAGACTCTATGACGGTTCCAACTTAAAGACTTATCTATTGATGAGATTGGATGGACCTGATGCTTTGGCTGTTTGTCGGCCCACCGGGGTTTACCTGTTGGATTACTTTTGCTCCGGTATTCAGTTTTATTTACTGTTGAGTCCTTATCTTTTCTTTATCTCCTTTTTATACCTTGATTTATATGTTGTAAAAGCTAGGGGTCTTTTATGCAAACCAAACATCTATGTGTCTTGATCCATATCTGAACTAAGTGTGACGTTGGTGCACTGTGAAATAGGTTTAAGCCCTCCGGTAAAATATTTTACTGACCGTTCCAAGGCGGTACTTCTTTTGTGGGTATTATATGTTTTTTTCTGTCTTGTGTTTGCTACGCCTTTGTATGCGCGCCTGTTTATATGTGACTTGTAGTCACCTGCTGGGAAAGGGCTGACCTCTTTGTTCTCGTTTGTGGTGTCTTACTGTGAGTTTGTTGCTTTCCCATTGGTATCCTGGGTCAGATGTGATACTTAATTGTATCGATTCCTGATCTTTGAACCCTTACTTACTTTTAAAAACCAAGCTGTTTCGTCTCTAGGTGGAAATATGTCACAAAAATGTCTGTTTTCCAGCAAGTTTAGTTCAATGCTTCCATTTATTTACGGCATTGCATTGAATGTGCAGACGTAGCTATCTATGATTTAGTAAGCCAGAGGTCCATTTCAGTCTACTTCCATATTTTGTGTGTGTCACTTGCTGGCTCATTTATATTCGCTGAATGTGAAACGGAACATCAACACACACATTTGTCTCTTTTCGATGTTCTTGCAAGTAACTCGATCTCAATTTGATGTTTGGCTGGCTGCCTTTCCTAATCAGCATGCATAAAACCTGATGCGTTACTTAATTTTAAATCGAGTTAAAATGACTCATTCAATTTTCACGAAACTAAGCCTGATTTTATGCTGAAACACTTAATTTGTTTAACTACAGGCATGAACCTATGACCTATATATTCATAATACATGAAACATCGTTAGAGTACAAATAAAGTGTAACTTGAGAAATAGCTAGATTAAGAAATGTTCATAGACTCTGTGGCTGTTTCGGCCTGCTGGTTCTAAGACCACTGTGATATGGATAGTGTTTGCTATCTCTTTGGTATATGAAATGTGATAAACACTGAGGTTACTCCTTTAATTCATAATACATTGGGTAATACGCGAGCTCAGTATTTCGTGTATTTTAACAACAGCAGAATCAAGGACGAAGATTGTGCCAGTATAATATATTTCACCACACAGTTCTGCCATTGCTAGATTTTTTTTGTTTTTGCTTTAAATTTGTTTGCTTTTGCTTTTGATTTTTTGGGGGATTGGTTGGTCGTTTTTGGCTACTGCTGGTTTCATGCTTTAGTCCTAGTAGTGTTTAACCTACGTTGTGCCCTTTCTCGTTTGGCAATTAGCCCACTTATTATAACACTATCTCATGCTCATTTTATTTTCGCATTTAATTATTTTCAATATGACAGATTTTGCAAAACTTGGCATACTGATGCACTAAGTATGGGATAGTTCTTTTTGTGTTTCTAAAAGGGATCACTGGTCTAAATGTCTTAATTATGATGTCGTTGTGTCTCTTAGGTGTTTTTATCTTAGTATTTTCACCTTCGAAACACAATTTCAAAATAATTATTATGTCATATTAGAAATAGTACCTAACATCCATGCTTATGTTTTAACAGCCACCAGTTTTTTTTTGCCACACCAGAATTTGGCAAAATCACATCATCTTTCTAGTGGTGCAAAAGACTCAAAACCACTAAAATACAAAAATACAGACATAAGGGAGCAAAACATATATAATTATGACTAAAAAAATATATGCCATCATAATGAAAAAAATGGTCAAAGTCAAAAACCCCGTGGGGTTTTCCAAAAACCCCGCGGGGTTTTTAAAACCCCGCGGGGTTTTTAAAACCCTGCGCGGGGTTTTTCCCCCACATTTTCAAATGGGGGAAAAACCCCGCAGGGTTTTTTCAAAAAAATAAATATCAAAATAAGTTCAAGAAATAAGTTTGTTTGATTGTAATTATTTCAGAAAATGATTGGTAAGGCTTAATTCCAACCTTTAATTTCCCCCGCGGGGTTTTTCTCCCATTTCAGATTGTGGGGGAAAAACCCCGCAGGGTTTTTTGAAAAAATAAAAAGGTTTGTTTTTAATTGTATTGCTTTACAAAACAATATAGAAGCTGAATTGAAGTTTTTCTCATCATTTGAAGCCTTTCAAGCAAAATAAAAAAAAACCCGCGGGGGTAAAACCCCCGCGGGGCTTTTCCCCCACAAAATGAAATGGGAGAAAAACCCTGCGGGGTTTTCACCAAATAGTGATTATCAGTTTTATTAATGATTGAGATCAGTTATACATTTAGAGCTCATATTATTTAAGTTTTTACAGTAATTAAAGGCCATAAAACAATTCTCTCGATGACCCCTCCCCCCCACACACACCCTTGTCCGCCACCCCCCCCCTCTCGTCCGCCATGCACTGCATCAGCGGTGATCACTACCAAGTTTGCACCACCGAACGGCCCAAAAAATATTGTTCAGGTAGCACTGATATTATTTGTTTAGCACGATTCATTACATCCCAGTCAACCATTTATCAGTCATGTTAGGATGCGTCTTATTGGTTGAAACAGTTCTAACAGCAGATAAAAGCAATAATATTAATAACGGCCATTGCAGTACCTGTCATACATAACTGCATTCTTATAAACTGGTTAATATGTAGTACATTGACAGACAGTGCAGACCAGGATCAGATGCAGCAGAATGTAGCATCTGATCACGGTCTTCATTGATTGTTTAGGAATCATAGATGGGTTGGGCATCAAGAAATTTGGGTCTTTTCTACAACCCTGTGTGTATCCTATAGAAAGATCCTGGTCTAAAGCAGACCAATTTCACAGATCTTAATTAATGTACCAATTCCGACTACACAGTGTCTTTCATGCATCCAAGGGTCCATGACGGGGGTCGCGCCTATAGCAATGCACCAAACTCCTGGGGAGTGAACAGGAAGATAGAGTACGGATTGGGTAGTTAAAAAAACTAAGATGGCAGATTGATTACTAAATCTTTTTGACATTCTATTTTCTACTAGTTACAGAGGTATAGTGAGATTAACAAGAAAAGTATTACTGGAATGTGCTCACTTTGACAACTAGCTGATGAAAGGTAAATTGATTTTGCCTTTTCAATTAGTTTTTAGCTACTTTCATTTTGCCTACAAGCTGACAAGTTCCCCACCCCCTGGCCCTGCCTCTGTAGACAGAAAATAACCAGTGATTAGGGCTGGCTAATCGAAGCCACAATGCTAATCGATAATCAGTCCTTGCATTTCGTTATATAACCGATTAGTAATCGCTCAAACTTGAACGTTTTGACAACTCTTGCATGGTCAACGACATTGATTTTCCCATCATTTCGCAAGACAACACTAAGAAGGACGTGTTATAGATTCAAAAGATAATAGGTTTTAAATAAAAAGTGGCACCTTTGCTCAAAACAAGTTGTCATCCACTCTGTTGGAAGAAAATTGAAAGAAAGTCGGTAATTGAACTCGCAGTCCGCCATTGTTTGTTGTTAATTTCGGCACGTTGCGTGACATCATACAAAAGGAAGATAAGCATGCATGACACGAACAACTTTGTGAAAAATAAGACCCACTGTAAACGTCGGTAAAATTGAAAGCTTCTTAACTCGAATTTAACCGCGGAGAAAAACAACTTTCATGCTAGATTATTCATCTGATGAATTTTCTTGATTTTGTACTACTGTATTTAAAACAGAGGAGCGTAGGTATAACTTTTTCTAACAATCAGTTGTTGAGTTAGCCTGCAGAGTACAACGTTTTACTACTTCGTTACAGCAATTTATACGCATCTACTGTTTACGACAATGCACTTTACGGCACTTCCGGTTTAAATAGAAAATAAAAGGAGGCAATTCCGCTTGGATTTTAATTGAATAAATAGACAAAACATACATTAAAAGTAACCGATTTTTGAATTTTCATATCGATAATCGTTTTTCTTTTGTATATCGACCGATTAACAGATATTTCGATTAATCGTGCCAGCCCTACCAGTGATTAACTGTGATTTGCAAATAAATTTGTGTTGAGTTGAGTGAAAGAGTTGACTACTTGCGAGACAATACAGTCAAAGGGCTGTTAATAACAATAACAGCTTACATAAACTTTTGCATTGTCACATTTTTAAATAACAATTTTTAAGCCGGTACAGACAAACCATTGGCAGAACAGATAGAACGAACCCACTGGGGACCGAGCCTGTTGTGTTAAAGTCAATTGTGACAGTAAAATGTAGATGTATTTGTACAGTCGATAGTAGTGGTAGGCCGATTTATCGAGCTCATCGATCATTGGTCATTTTCAGTGAACTGATTAATTGATCGGTAGTTTTTCAATAATCGATTACTCAGTATAGACCTTCTGCTTCATTGGCCTTCAATTTTTAGCTTGGTGTATTTATTTAATATGACCCTTTTCTGCATTTTCAGTTTCTGGTATGAACAGCATATGGTTCAAATAATGTACATAGGTTTAAATAAACAAAAGTTTTGAGTGTAAAATTGTAAATATATACTAATCCATCAGTTTGAACATATGTTTTGGGTGCTCAAAAGAACCGTCTTATTGAGATGGTTCTTTTGAGTACCCACAACATATGTTTTGGTTGAGAAAATTAATTTTTTGGTACACACTCAGTGATTTTGTTACCTGCGCATCCTGCATCTTTTGCGCATAACTTTTTATTTCAGCGAGTCCCAGCGAGTCCCGGGATGCAATAGTATTGCAGACTTGTCATTAAAAATAGTGGTTTGGACTCATAAGTTTGCAGTTGGGACTCATTGATATTGGAAACAGCGAGTCCCAGGACTCATAAGCCCCAATTGTAAATGAATCACTGCACACTCTGAACACCTAACATGTCTGGTCAATCAACTTGACCCCGTAAGGCATCTTAGACATACCTGGCATGATATGTACCATATATAATATGTATTTTATTTTAGTCGATTAATGATTGATCATTGGTCACTTGTTATTTTCAATGATCGATTATAAAAATCCAGCCGATTCCTACCACTAGTCGATAGAACCTCACAACCAGAAGAAATGATGCTGCATTCTCGGGACCGCCGTGACGTCACAGCCTTAGCGGCACATAAACAAATGTACCGAGGTGAATTGGACAGTGAATTTTAACATTACGGGTAACAGGAAAATGATGAAAAACGTGCGGCATTCATTCAAATTCTCTGATTTTTTTCACCAGTCTGCTCTTAATTCGAAGGAAAAACATTGTCTTTTGTCCCACCACGATTAATTTAATTATAATTTCACCGATTATTCACAAATTATTGAAAAACTTGGATGTGGGTGGGGTGAACGGCTATCGGTTTGCGATCATTTAGATGTGATCTCTAATGTCTTAGGAGCTTTAACAACAGTAGAACACTCAATGCCTTTGGTACAATATGCAGCCTGTCATAAAAGCTATCCTTTTCAAGAAAAGTTCCCAGCTATAATTATAAGGAATTCGAGCATAATCTCAAGATTTGTATCAATAGGCCTACATGCGGGGATCCAGGAATTTTCGTCAGGTGGGGCGTCCAGGTTTATCTGTCATAAAAAGAAAAAAAATCTTAGACAACGTTTTTCTTTGGGTTTTTTATGCCCCCAAAGGAACTTTGGGAGGCATAAAGTAATTGCACAGTCCGTCCGTGTGTCCGTCCGTCCTGCTTCGTGTCCGGTGCATATCTCCTAGACTTTGAGGTAGGGATTCCAAATTTGGTATGTGGATACATCTTGGGATGGCGGAGTGTCGCATACCATTTTCGGGTCACTGTGACCTTGACCTCTGACCTTGTTTTTAGAATAATCGTGTCCAGAGCATATCCCTTACATTATTTGAGGTAGGAATTTCAAATTTGGTGTGTGGATGCATCTTGGGATGACAAAGTGTTGCGTACCATAATTGGGTCACTGTGACCTTGAACTTGACCTCTGATTTAGTTTCTAGAAACTGCATTGAGTCTGGTGCATATCTCCTATATTCTTTTAGATAGGAATTCCAAATTTGGTGTGTAAATGCATCTTAGGATGACAGAGTGTCACATACCATTTTCAGGTCACTATGACCTTGACCTCTGACCTAGTTTTAAGAATTATTATGTCCTGAGCCTATCTCCTACATTCTTTGAGGTAGGAATTCTAAATTTGGTATGTGGATACATCTTGGGATTGTGGAGTGCCGCGTACCATTTTCGGGTCACTGTGACCTTGATCTTGACCTCTGACCTAGTTTTTGGAATAATCGTGTCCGGAGCATATCTCATATTATTTGAAGCAGGAATCTCAAATTTGGTGTGAGGATGCATCTTGGGATGACAAAGTGTCCCGTACCATAATTGGGTCACTGTGACCTTGAACTTGACCTCTGACCTAGTTTCTAGAAACTGCAATGAGTCTGGTGCATATCTCCTATATTCTTAGAGATAGGAATTCCAGATTTGGTGTGTAAATGTATCTTGGGATGACAGAGTGTCACATATCATTTTCGGGTCACTGTGACCTTGACCTCTGACCTAGTTTTAAGAATTATTGCGGCCGGAGCCTAAATCCTAGGATGTGGATGCATCTTGGGATGGCGGAGTATTGTTTACCATTTTCGGGTCACTGTGACCTTGACCTAACCTAGTTTTTAGAATAATCGTGTCTGGAACATATCTCTTATATTATTTGGGTAAGGAATCTCAAATTTGGTAAGTGGATGCATCTTGAGATGACGAAGTGCCGTGTACCATAATCGGGTCACTGTGACTTTGAACTTGACCTCTGACCTAGTTTTTAGAAACTGCATTGAGTCTGGTGCATATCTCCTATATTATTTGATGTAGGAATCCCAAATTTGGGGTGATGTTTCCTCTTGGGATGGCAGAGTGGTGCATACCATTTTGGGTCACTTTGACCTTGACATTGACTTCTGGCCTCATTTCTAGGTTTTTCCTGTTTGGAGCATATCTCCTATATTACAGCTTACTTTCCTCAAATGTGTCTTATGCTAGACCAATTCCTTTGGGGGCATTCGTCACGTGTTTGTGACATTTCTTGTTTAGCCCTCAACTTATTTTACAGAAGTCCACTGGTTTATTTTAAAGAAAATTGTAATTTTTCAAGGATCCAGAGGGGGTCTATCATTTTTTACAAGGGGAGGCAGGGGCGTAGCTTGGCTTCAATGAATGTGTAGGCCTAATGGTAGGGGGGTCTGGGGGCATGCTCCCCCAGAAAAATTTTCGGTCCTAGACTATCCAAATATGGATTTTGCAATTATTTCGCACTTATAAATGCGTTCATGTGATTGTTAGAAATTACAGGTAGTTATCACCATCATCGCCCATATGGCCTAATATGCTTATCAAGTTTGATCAACTTACGGTGCTGAAATGCAAAAACAAAATCATCGACCTGGGAGTCAGGGACAGGTATCATACTCTTTTAACCATTAAATGGCCAATCACTACAAAAGTAGTCCGCTTTCTCATCTGCTGAATTGTTTTACAAGCGTCTTCGACAAACAGTGAGAGATCCAGATCTGGGTCTACACTGTTTGCCTCAATACTGACATTAGTCAATAATATTAGCAAATATATGCAACAGAGGACTTAGGCAGACGCGTCTTTCATTTGCAGTTTTTGGCTGGTGCTTTAAGGGTTAGAAGGCTTATAGGAGCCTACATAGCAAGAAGACATGTGACATTGTAATGATCATCCCAAATAAAAGATACAATGTACTGTACATATATGTTGAAAAACAAGCGACATCAAGTTTCAATATCTAAATGCAGGTAGCAACAAAACTATTAATCACAAGCCAACTTAGAAAAAAACCCTAATTTTCTGCATTAAATTTGTCTGACGCAAACATGTTTATCACCCTGTCAACATCAAGTGTCATCGCTACGAAGGACAGCCTGGCAGACATCATTGTTGAGCGCAAGTAGTTTTTAATTCTTTTCATGCTACCTTTGGCATGTTGCAGACGTCGGTGGCATGGTCAAAAGGACTCCAATTATGGTGAAAATGCAATTATACAGGTTGCAAAGCTTCGTGCGATGGTTCATTTCCTATTGGGTAGGCTAGCAACATCACGTGACAGCTCGTCCTGGAACGCAAACAACCGTTCTTCTACAGTGGGTAATGGGTGACGTCTGATATCAGGATAATTTGGAATATCTTTCTGATTTACTCACCCCCTACCCCCTCCCCCCTCCATTTTATTGCATTTTTGGCGTTTATATTTTTTTTACTTTCTGAAAAAGTGTAGGCCGCGGCCTACATGGCCTACATGGCCTAAAGGAAGCTACGCCACTGGGAGGGGTCCAACTTTTTACAGGGGGGGGGGGAGGAGGGGCAATCGCTTATTCCCTATACCCATATCACTGCAGTGTTTCTGCGAGAGTGCGTTTCTTGCGTTTTTGACGATTTATATTTTGTCATTTATAAGTTTCTCTAAAGTAACCCTTCGCCCCGAATATAAATTCAACAAATTTGCCTTGATTGACTTCTGTTTGGCCAGGCGACACATCCGATTCTCGGAATTCTAGTGTTTTTTTCCTTATCTTATTGTTTCAAGCTGTATGTACCATACATGTACAAATTAATTTGAATAAAATATAATATTTGATCCAATTGAAACCGCTGATGGGTGATTTAAAAAAAATGCATCCGAAGTGTGACATTGGGGGTCAAATTTCAAAATTGCTCTATCATTATCTTTTTTACATCCTCTTAACCAGGGAACATCAAAATTTCAGAAACAAATACTGGTTTAAGAATAAAATTTAGGACAATGCTTTAAATTTAATACTTTAATCATTTTTTCCTTATTTTTTTACAATTCTATAAGCTACACTTAGCTTGATTATAAACAACACAGGTATGCAGAATTGTAAATATTCTTTCATGAACTGATGAAGTAGTTATGTATCCACATTTTCAAAGTAAAATTTAATCTTTCGCTCAAAATTTGCACTTGTAATAAAATTTTATGTGAAAATACACCCCTGGATTTTCACTGTGTAGAGGAAAAAGTTTTTCTAATTCAAATAATAAGCATGATTTTTGTTAAAAATTGTTCTTAGATAACAAGTAGGGTATATGAAAAACATAGAACAAATTTCATTTGAATATATAGGATATAAAACATATTAAACACAATAACATATGTTGGTAATGGAATGTGTTACACTTGTGACAAAATCAGAAGAGGGAGTTTCTCCTTTGAATTTTTTATCTCTTATAGATTTTATATAGGATGAAGTGAATTGGCTTCATGGAAATTGATTAAAATGTATCAAAACATAAATCAATTCCCTTTTTTTAGCACAAGACTTTAAAAAATGAACTATTCAGATTTGTTTATTAAGCATAGTAAGGAGTTATAAAATGTTAATGATCAGAAAACATTTGACAGCACTCATTGTGGGATAAATTATCAATTGAATGATTTGATTGATACCATTTTTGCAATTCTAAAGAATCTGTAACAAATTTAAGGCTTAAATAGAAAGAAATAATTGTGTTACACTTGTGACAAGCAAACAAAGGAACTGATTATGACCCTTTTGTCTTTTCTTATCTCTTATACTTTATGTAACCTACTATAGTATGTACAACTTAGCATCTTTTTTGGTTTTCTTCAATAAATTCCTGTAAATATTTTTTGAATTGTGAAAAAATACCTTTCCCTCCTTGTGAGTGCATAATTTTATCCTTTTTGTTTACACCATTTTGTGTTTTCTTTGTATCGAAAGAGTGAATAACTACCCTAAATACCAAAATATATCAAATTAGTTGTTGAATAGATCATCCTTTGACCAAACACAGGAAAAAGTGAGATGAATTCAATCCATAATATATGTTACACTTGTGACACAAATCACATTTTAAAGTATACCTGTCTAAATCAAGTTATAGTCTGGTTTAAGATTGTCTGATTTCTTCAGTGTTGAATTTAGCATGATTCCTTTCCCAGAATGTAGCTCAAGGATGGCCAGCTTCATAATGAAACTAGTATATGGGCTTGAGGAAGTATCATTCCTGCTGGACCGTAACTAGTATTGACTACACATTTGGTGAAGTTGTTGACTTTTTGTTGTGTTTAAATTATATTTATGCATTCAAGAATTATTAAAAAGACCAAATAAGTAATATTTCATTTAAGATTTGCCATGTATATGCATTTATCACATATTCCTAAAATGTGTTACACTTGTGACATCAGTTAAAATCATGCCACAAAGTCAGCAGCTTAAGGATTTCACCACAATTCCTCATAATGTTTTTTGGGGGCTCCCTTGACCAGAAAAACAGCAAAAAAGCTATGAAATGCAAAACAAAATGAAATGCTGATGGTTGAAACCTTAAATGTTACACTTGTGACATATCTGGGTGGTTTTATTCAGTACTGGCTACATAAAATCATACTTGTTGTTTTATAGGCAAGTTGGTTCCTTTAGAAAGCTTAAAGACAGCTAGTCATTAAAACAGCATTCCTTTTGAATAAAACTTTGTATATTTTATGAGGCAATTCACTTTACTCCAATCATATGAAATTCTGTATGATAAAAATTTGAAAGGGTGTGTTTATAAAAGGTTACAAATTTCCGATTTATCTGGTTTAAAAAAGATGAAAAGATTGTTTTCCTACCGCTTTTATGCTATATTTCAACTGCAATTCACCATTTGACTATACATGAATAGTGTTTAATACAGTTGAATTGAAGGTAAGGGAAAAAATGTCACAAAAAAGTGTTACCCTTGTGACAATTTGGATGACATTTTTCCATGTAATTTTTGAACGGAACATTCTAAAGCGATGAAACTTGGCATGATGCAAGAAAAACATTAATTACATATCTTAATTAATTTTAACAATAAATCTGCTTTAGATAGTCTATAAACATTGATTATAGAAATGGATGCATTATTTTTGAAATCACCCTGATCCATTTAAGATTTTCATAGCTGAATATTTGGCCTAATAATACTTTTCCATTGTTCAATCTTGGAAATCTGGGTGATATTCATTTGATTTCACGTGATAATATAACTCAATATTTCCCCATTCACATACAATGTAATAGATGGCCCACTCTAGCTTTTCAGCAAGGGGTCAAAGGCTTTAGATTGAACACTGTTTTCCCTGACCTAATATAGGGCCTTGTATATTTTCAGACTGAAAAACAGTAAGGATTTTGCTCGGATAGCTCCACAGACACCAGCTGATCTTAATTGACAGTACATGTATTGGAAAAAAAGGATAAATCCAGACTCAGCAGGACTTTGTTTATATTTAAATGTTCTTCAGAGCATCAACATGCAACAGCTGCCATCCAGCAGTCCAAGTCATTCCAGAATTGCAGGATAAGTATGGCTATCAGTAGCCAGGAGGCTGTAGAGGCTTCTATGATGAACACATACTTCACTGACAAGAGGGACACTGCAGGCAGTTTGGTCCCTCAGCTGAACATGCTGAATGGTGATAAATGAGGTAAGATTTTGACCTTAGTATGAACAGTAAATATTTTTGCGCCGATGAGATTACTGCAATACATTGAGAGACTGACCCAGAATCTAGGTAGCTGTACAATTATCTAAATAAGTAAAACAGATGTGTTTAACACAAATCCCCCACCCACATTCTTCCAGAGCACTGCAAGTCACCAATTGTTATGTACTAAGTACTACTAGTCAATTGTATAGGCTCAAGGTGAGCTATTGTGATCATAGGATGTCCGTCGTCCGTCAACAATTTCCTTTAAATAATGTCTTCTGTACCACTTGGTGGTATTTCACCTAACTACACAGAAATCCTGCTTCAAAGCACTTGATGAGCTGTTGTGATCGTTGGAAGTCAGTCGTCGTCTGTGGTCAACATTTGCATCAAAGGACATTTCCTAAACTACTAGCTGGATTTTGGCCAAACTTGGCAGGAATGATCTTTATATAGCCCTCTTTGATAATTGTTCAAATGATTTTGGTCAACACAGGCTAAAAATAGATTTTCAAGATGAAAAATTTAAAAATGTTCTTGTCTGAAACCACAAGCCATATAGATTTGATATTTGGTATGTGCATCATCTAAGTGACCTCTACCAAGCTTGTTCAAATTATGCCCATTATGCCCATGGGTCATAAATGGGCCTGTCCCTGGGGTTACATGTGATACATAGGCTTATATAGGGAAAACATAAAAAAATCTTCTTGTCTAAAACCACAAGGCATAGAGCTTTGATATTTGGTATGTAGCATCACCAAGACTAGTGGACCTCTACCAAGTTTGTTCAAACTATGATCCAGGTCCACCAAGTTTGTTCAAATTATGACCCTGGGGCCAAAAATGGTCCTGTCCCAAGGGGCCACATGTTTTACACAGGCTTATGGAAAACATGAAAAAATCTTCTTGTATGAAACCACAAATCATAGAGCCTTGATATTTGATATGAAGTATAACCTAGTAGACCTCTACCAGCTTTGTTCAAGTTATACTCCTGGGGCCAAAAATGTTCCCGCCTCAGTGGTCACATGATTTACTATTTTACATAGGCTTTAATAAGGAAAACTTGAAAAAATCTTCTTGTCTGAAACTACAAGGCTTAGAGCCTTGATATTTGGTATGTAGCATCACCTCACATTATGTCATAGGCTTATAAATATAAAATCAATTTTTTTTCAGAATATAGTCATGTTGCATATTAAATTTAAGGGAATGAAGCATACAATAACATGCTAGCTAATATTTTGTGCCAACACACACCCTTGACCCCTGAGGTGTGGTCAAAAGATCATTTTTTTCTTTTCTGAAATTACACACTGGGTAGGCGCAACAAGAATACAACCGAGGAACTGTGATCAATATTTATATTTTACAGCCGCCGTTTTGGGTAAGTTTAATATTTTATTTTTTTCATTGGAATGCTCAGGTTTCAGTAAAAGTAAGCATGATATCAGTTTTAGGTAAGATCAAAGAAATGTGCTTTGTGTTATATTTGTCCAAAAAATGTGTGAGAGTTGGCTGAAAAATAACATTTTATTTCTGATCATTACTTATTTCAACTTAAAACTGAAAAATATGTATATTTTTTCGCATTCATTGTCGTATTTCGATCTTTCAGAAACAGAAGGGTAAAATTAAATTATTGGTGGATATCCTGTGTGTATTCAATAATTTCTATCTGATAAGTGAAAAGCGCAGTATCTGTTTTAAAGGATGATGGTAATGATACTAAGGCAATCGAAAACTTCATTAATGGCAATCAGTTATTGATAGCAATCAATGTTTTTGGCAATCAATGAGCAATTTTTTGTTTGCTTTTGTCCGATATATATATATCCGAGCTTTATAAGTATGTTTTCTGTTTTATATCGATCCATAAACTCAAATCGGACCTGGAAGGCTCAGGAACAAACCCTATGTCACATGCCTACTGTGTGGCCCGACAATTCAGTGGTAAACATACACCCATATTCTGAGAGGGTCCTGGGTTCAAGTTCAGGACGGGTCATGGGGGGGGGTGTAGATGACACGTGAAGAAAAAGCATATGACCAGATGGGGACTCGAACCCGGGACCTATCACAGACCGTGCAAATACACTGACCACTTAGCTAACCGGCCACACGATGAGCCTGCCAGTTCTACAATATATACGGCAGGGTAGTTGTACTCCTTCCAAGGTCTGTTTGGACATCACCAGACACATCGAAAAAAAAGGTTTTCTTGTGACGGAGCTCATATGAAAGAAAGCTAAGAACCCATTGTCTGCGATCGGCCGACTGTAAGTTCATTTTACTTGTTTATCAGAAACAACACCTGCATAGAACAAATCACAATTCATTTCAGAATAGATAGGCGAAACCAATTTTATTAAAATACTGCTATAAATTATAAAAAAAAAACAGATAAACTGACTTATTTATAACAGCGGCTGTACATACATGTATTGATCGCAGTTCCTCGATTGTGTTCAGCGTTCGATGTTGCCGCCTACCCGGTGTGAATTAGTTGTGTTGCATATCAAATTAAAGGGAGTGAAACAGGGTAGATAATCCTTATGTCTACCGAAGTTGAAGTCAATAACTGTTTTGTTGTATGGCGTTTCAACTAAGAATGAAACTTTTCTACTTTTTGTTTTGTTGTTTAAGTTATGTTCAACCTTCAGCCTAAGGACTTTCTCATAAGTTTTATCAACTGTTATTAAAATATTTAAACATAGTATTTTGCATGTTGAAAAGGATACTAATTCTCTGAGTGTGGAACGTAAAATTTAATTAATATAAAACTTTTTTTTATACTTTTTGTTTTTTTCAAAACAAAGATAAATTAACAAACAAGATAATACAAAACTGTTTTCAAAAAGATCATGAAAGTCTGGAATGTGAAACAGCAAATCATGTCAATTTCATGCAGCACATGTTAGTTTTATATTAATCATGCTATTTTTAGCTCTACAGATGGTGATATTAGTGTCAAAATATTAACTTCTGGAAACTAGTTTGAGCTGGTTTTCATGCAATATTAACTTGTAGGCCAGTTTAGACCAGTTTTCAGGTAGACAGAGATTTATGAAGACAAATTGAGCCAATCAGGAGGGTCCGATGATTAACCGAAATCAGCAGAAATCACCAAGAAATCACCAGATAAAAATAAGAAAAAACTACCATTTTATTGTTAGTTTAATGTCATAATATAATAAGAATTAGTATAAAAAGCTTATTTCTACTTTGATTTTAAAAAGAAATGAAAAAAATGTTATGATTTCACTTTCAAATTCAGTGCACAGTGAATTCACCGAAATCACCAGATAAAAATAGGAAATCACAATTTTATTATTAATTTAATGCCATAATTGGATAGTAAGTAAGTAAGTAAGTAAGTAAAGTCTTTATTTAAAGAGGGTGACAACATTTAGTAGTACAACTAATCTTCCATGAGGCCCTCAAAATAAATAATATTTACACACATAAAAAAAACAAAAACAAAAAAACAACAATTCTACACAAACTATCAAATTAAATTGTTTAACCCTGTACTGCTGAGCAAATATAGCTAAATTTTGGCAAGACCGTAAACTGAATGCAAAACTGTGGATCCCGATCAGCTGATCAGTTTCCACACTATTAGTGTTTCCAAAAACAGGATATATCTAGGTTCAGCAGGACAAGGGTTAATTTGATATTTACACAAGTGCATTTATTATAATATAGCTTGACAAGCATCCGTTTCTATTTTACTCTGCTTGCTGGAAATTTTTTGATATTTTTGTCATCTGCTGTCTTTTTTAAAATTAATTTACTATATAGTTCTCAGAGAGTCAAACAGTTTGGATTTAGATCTGGCCCAATATTTTGTTGGTCCTGATTTGGTTCCAAAACTGTTTGCAAAGGTTATCAGCAGACAACAATTGCAGGCAGAGTAACTTCAGCAGTGTTTATTTAACCAACTTGCAGGGTACCACTTATTTGTATGCCTTTGCAAGCAAAGTAGAAAACAATATACATCCTGATCAGCTGGCTTCAGGACCAGGAAAATGTTTAGGTATTTTGTCATCTGCTGTCTTTTCTAAATTAATTTACTATATAGATTACCATATGGATCACCATCAGAGAGTCAAACAGTTTGGATCCAGATCAGGTCTGACATTTTGTCGGTCCTGATCTGGCTTAAACTGTTTGCAAAGGTTATCAGCAGACAACAATTGCAGGCAAAGAGTAACTTTAGCAGTGTATATCTAACCAACTTGCAGGGTACGGTAAGCGCAATGTTTACCGCCGTCGCCCTGGGCCCTGTTATCTGTTGACCTAACGGTACCGGAGCAAACATTGAAGGCATTATACCACTTATTTGTATGCATTTACAAGCAGAGTAGAAAACAATATACATCCTGATCAGCTGACTTCAGGACCAGGCAAATGTTTAGGTATTTTGTCATCTGCTGTCTTTTCTAAATGAATTCTCTCCAGTTATATAACAATATGTCATATTGGTTTGTGCAATAATTTTTTCAGGGTGAACAGCATCTCACAGATAAGATAGTTTGGTCTCAGAGAAAGTCCAGTTCTAAGGAGTCCATTGACCACAGTCACCAACTTACAGCAATATCTGATGTGATTCAAGGGAATTATACCTCTTTCATTTTAATGTTTGATAAGAGTACAGATTTGTTACTCACTGAGCCAAATTTTAACTACTCAGTATGGTCTCAGCAAGAGTTGAACATATAACATCTTTCTTGGCCATTAGGACTCTATTCCAATATTGAATCCCTAACCCATGATTTCTGGATGTGATAAATAAGGAACAAGTTCTGACAAACTGATTGGCTTGTCGAATGATGGCCAGTGATGGGCAGCTTCAATGTCAGCAGGAAATCAGGAGTGGTACAAGACACTTTAACCTGAGACTGATTGGTACTGGTTCAACACAGAAGACCCATCCCGACATGACTGAAAAATTATTGACTGGTTGAAGAAACAAATCATCCATAATCAAACACTTTGGATCCAGATTAGGACCGACTTCAGTGTTAAATCCATTAAATTTTCAGTGGTCATTTTCATGTGATTTCAGATGGAAAAACACTGTCTAATATTTGCCCATTTGCATAATGTTGATAATGGCCAACTCTACCTTTAGCAAGGGGCCATTTGATACAAAAGGGGGCCACTTAAAGGGAGCTAGTCTAGCTCCTAGACCTTGATGTGTTTGTCAATTTTACTTTATGTTTCCTTCATTATAAATTGATTTCATATAGCCAGTCTCATCTCTTTCTCTCTTTGATATCCACAGCTAATCACAAATATAGCTATCATAGAGGAAAGAGGGAGATTAAAGAAATTATTATTTAAAAATGAAATTATCATTTATAAAAAAAGAATATGATATCAGACTAGTAGCTAGTCTAAAAGGGAGCCAGTGGCCGCCTCTAGATTTTGCAGAGGTAATCAGCAGACAACAATAATAGGCAAAAAGTTAACTCATAAAGTGCCACATACAATTTGCAGCAGACGACAATTGCAAATTTTGCTGCTTTTTCAAAGAATAAAAAAAAACAAATAAGGCACAACGTTTCATGAGAATAGTCTGCTGGCAGACGATTCTCATGAAATATCATACCTTATTTTTTTCAAAAATTAGGAAAGTTGTCGCCATATTTGTCATCTGCTGCAGTCGTGATTTGTGCTTTAAGGGTTAAATAGAAAAGACTGAAGAAATAATCAAATGTCATCTGTTTTAATAAAATGCATAATTTTAAGCTGTATAACTTTTAAATATTGAAATAGATGAGTTTATATGTATATGGAGTTTGGTCTAACATAAGTCCAGATAAGTGAACTTTTATTGACAAAATTGTGAGAACATATGCAATTTTTCAATCATTTGAACATTTGTTTTGGGTGCTCAAAAGAACCGTCTCATTGAGAAATCAAGAAAATTGTTTTTTGATATGATTTTTAAGCACATTCAACTGGATACCTAAAGTGTATTAGCAATTTTCTATAATGGACTTAACTGATAAGAGACTGCCTGCAGCCAAATCAAGGACAGGTGCCATACTGGGAATTTAGTCATATAGTACACAGGTATAGGTTAACCGCTCAATAGCCCTTCAAAAGCCTCTATATCACCAAATGAGAGTTTTTATCTAAACATCCATAATATCTGTTCTGGTTGTTTTATTTTATGTGATTCTTTACATCCCATGAACAATCTTTCAGCTATAAAGGGATGGGTCTTCCTGGGTTGAACCAGGACTAAGCTAGGATTAATGTGTCCTGCTCAAGGACACAACGCAGTGATGCCGGTGATGCTCTAACTCGGGGGCCATCTGTCTCGAGTCAAGCACTCTACCACTGAGCCACTGCACTCCTGGATTTGGTTTTGAAATAAAAATTTGAAAAATATTCTCTTATAAGCACTTTCATCTGGAGGCCAAATAGTGGATTTGGAATTGAACCTGGCTATTAAGTGCTCAAACTGAGCTATACATTTAATATTGCCTTCAAATATGTCTGCAAGATGTGAATGGTGTGTCTGTCATTTGTGTGTCAAGACAAGAGGCCCTTCTGAACACTAAACTTAGCATGTGCATTTTCAATTGACAGCACACCATGAGGTCAGGTCATGAATGTTTGCATGCGGATAGTTTTACAAGCTTTTGTTGTCCTCTGCTGATCAGTGCCTTAACCCTTGTTCTGCTGCATAAATATGAATATGGCACATTCACTTCTGTTTTCCAGTGGAATCTTATGCTGTCTGGAAAGCAGTCAGATCTAGATCTCATGTCCACAGATGTGTTCACTAGATTTAGCCAGCTGATTCTGGATTTACTCTCTTTTCTAAAGATGACATATCCGGTTTCAGCAGGACAAGGGTTTATCCATCATTTTATGGGACATTGGCAAACAGTACATAACCAGATCAGATATGACATAATGTGACCTCTGATCAGGTTCTGCACTGTTTCCTAACATTACATACTTTTAATATTTGAGTGTAATAATAATCCCAACTCAGGGCTCGAAAATAGCACTCGTCCGCTCGTATTTACTAGTGCCTCAGGCTGCAGGGCAAGTGGAAATTTTGATATTTCTAGTGAAAATTAATATTTTTCCCATATATGCAATAATTTTTGTGATTTCAGGGCAAGTGCCTATTTTAAGAAATTTCGAGGCCTGCAACTGGAGATGGATGCATTCAATTGGAAATTCAATTTGTGACTGGGGAGGAATTATTGAAAATTTACAAGCCATTCTGTGACAACATTTAGTAGTACAACTAATCTTCCATGAGGCCCTCAAAATAAATAATATTTACACACATAAAAAAAACAAAAACAAAAAAACAACAATTCTACACAAACTATCAAATTTAAATTGTTTAACCCTGTACTGCTGAGCAAATATAGCTAAATTTTGGCAAGACCGTAAACTGAATGCAAAACTGTGGATCCTGATCAGCTGATCAGTTGTTTCCAAAAACAGGATATCAAGGTTCAGCAGGACAAAGGTTAATTTGATATTTATGCAAGTGCATTTATTATAACATAGTAACCCTATTTATCTCGGGACAAGGTAAAGTGCGAGTTGTGAGTTGCAAGTTGCGAGTTGCAAGTTGCGAGTTGCAAGTTGTGAGTTGCGAGTTGCAAGTTGTGAGTTGCAAGTTGCGAGTTGCAAAAGCTAACATTATATCACAACATATACTTTCAATCATTTTCAACACTTAGATTGTCTTTTAGTTACACGATTTATCTTATTGTACAGCTCCTTTAGATTGTTTGCAGACGATATAACACAGCAGTTGGACTGTGCTGGACTGTACGCTAAATGCTATACTTAGTAGAGCGGAAACGATTCACTGAAATCGTAGCGTATCGTGATACGTTTTCTGACGATACGCGTATCGTATCGTGAGTTCATCTCACGATACGCTAATGATACAGCACTTGGTGTCATATATTAGAAATGAATTTTAAAGATATATGTTTTTGTCCAAAAGGAATGCTTTAATCAGTTAACCCTTTTTCATGCTAAACACTTGATATATCCTGTTTTGAAACAATGTAGAACAAGATCAGCTGGCTTTTGAGAATCCAGCTGATCTTAATCTACACAGTTTTCAGCTCTGCTTGTAAATAAATGCTAATAATTGAAATATTTTAAAAGAATTGATAAAAACTGGGGAAGAGTGTAATACATAAAACATCCAGCATGACAAAGGTTATTATTTGAGTATTTACTTCTCCTAATTTCATAGATCTATGTTGGTTTTAAAGTTGTCAAAAATGTATCGTGATACGTATCGTATCATGAGGCAAATATCGTGATATATATCGTATCGTGAGGCAACTGTATCGTTGCATCCCTAATACTGTGGCAGTGGGCCTATCTACAAGAATATATAAGGTTTTCAGATGCTGGCATTTTAGATCCAGATTGCCATTTTTTTTTAATTTGCACAATGGGTGTCTAAATGATAGCATCGACAGGCATTTTACTGGTCTGTTAGGTTATGGCGCTGCTTTAACTCTTCGCATGCAGGATAACATTTTTCATGCTTTTGGTGTCGTCTGCTGACTTTTTTTCCAAAATAACTTTAAACAAAATCTTACAAGAACATTATCTGAGTGTCAAACGATTAGGATCCAGATCAGGACCAATGTTCTGACGGTGCTAAGCTGGGCCCAGACTGTTTGCAAAGGTTATAAGCAGACAGCAAAAGTCGCCATTAGCAGGCAAAACGTTAATGTCAGTATTATGTAAGTGAGTCCAGCAGGGTCAGTGTTTAACACTAACGGTTACTAACCCCCATTTGAGAAAGCTTAATGACCATTAATTTCTGACACAAACTCCCATGGGACATCTGGGCAGAAGTATCTCTCATAAGCACAGATGTTAATGATTGCTGGGCATTGAACTTAATTGACCTTTCACCTTGCATGCTCCCATTTCAATAAGATCCTAAGTTATTTAACATTAAAGACTTTGTTTTCCATTTCTGTTTTAAAGCTAGATATCTTAAATGTATATTGCAACTTGCAAGCATTGAATGCGTAATTTGCAACTCGCAACTCGCAACTCGCAACTTGCAACTCGCAACTCGCAACTCGCAGATTACTCAGACTCATTTATCTCGACAAGCATCCATTTCTATTTTACTCTGTTTGTTGGAAATTATTTAGGTATTTTGTCATCTGCTGTCTTTTCTAAATTAATTTACTATATAGTTCCTTCATTATCACTATCAGAGAGTCAAACAGTTTGGATTCAGATCAGGTCTGGCATTTTGTCGGTCCTGATCTGGTTCTAAAACTGTTTGCAAAGGTTATCAGCAGACAACAATTGCAGGCAAAGAGAAACTTCAGCAGTGTATATCTAACCAACTTGCAGGGTTCCACTTAGCAGTATGCATTTACAAGCAGAGTAGAAAACAATATGTATCCTAATCAGCTGGTTTCAGGCCAGCTGATTCAGATCTATACTGTTTTCAAAACAAGTTAAACCCAGGTACAGCATGGTATGGGCCATTTTACATTATTTACACGTCATCATATTTCTGTAATTTTATGCGCATAAAATTCGACAAAAACACATCAGAAGAAATTTTGGATACTGCCTAATTATGACTATTCCCTATGAGTGTAGATCCAGATCAGCTAGCTTCTGAGAGGCCAGCTGATCAGGATCCACACTGTAAGGTACAAGAATTGTCATAGGTAAAATAATAAATCGATAGAAGAGAAATGAACAAAATATTCGCTAAAAATATATACAAACTACAAACATGTACTTAAAATGAATAGTTTAGCATTTTAAAAGGATTTTTGCTTGGAAGTAGATATTGTGGGAGTATCATTTTGGGAGCAGACATAGACGGCACCTTCAGGTGTGTAAAAACAAAAACCTTACACCCTAGTGCACATTATGTTTACTAAGTTTAGACATAGAGTGCATTAATAGTGAACATCATGCAATTCACATAATAACTTTAGTTATGATTCATTACTCGAATATTAAGCGAATAAAGAAATGTGCTTCATGCAAGATTGTCATTTTGTATCCTGCTTGATAACTTATATCACTTTAACTATCCTTGTTAGCAAAGACTTTTGTCATCTGCTGATAACCTTTGCAAACAGTAAAGACCCAGATCTGGAACGAGAAGAATGTCGATCCTGATCTTGATCCAAAAGGATTGACACTCTAATAGTGTGTTCCTGAAAGAATTTATTGAAAAAAGTAATCGTTACAAAAAAAAGTCAGCAGACGACAAAAAAGTTTAAAGAAAAAGATCTTTCTAATTCTATTGTATTGTTATAATACATACCGCGAAAATATTAAGCGAATAAAGAAATGTGCTTCATGCTAAATTGTCATTTTGTATCCTGCTTGATAACTTATGTTATTTTGAATTACATCATTTTAACTATCCTTGTTAACTAGGTTGCAAGGCAGTAGACATTAGAATAAAAACCCGTATTATTAGCTTTTGGATGAATATTGTGAATGGTAAACAAACAAAACTATCAAAATGGTTATACCTTCTTCTACTAGGAGAATATGATGGTGGCATCCATCAACATAAATGGATCCATTTTATTAAACATATTCTTATATCTGTAGGGCGTCCCGATCTTTTAAACAAGGAAGTCATTGAAAACCCAAAATCAATCAAAAATCAAATCTCTAAAACTCTATCAGACCTTTATGTTCAGGAGTGGCATAACAAAGTAACTTCATCCTCTAAAGGAAAGAATTATACTCTTTTCAAGCAAGATTTAAATTTTGAAAATTACCTAATCAAATTAAATAGGAAACACTGTTCTTTATTGTTAAAGTTTAGGTTAAGTAATCATCAGCTTCCGGTTGAAACTGGTCGCTGGGAAAACACACCTTTAGAAGACAGAAAATGCACATTATGTAGCAAACATGATATCGAGTACGAATTTCACTATCTTTAAGTTTGTGATCACTTTATATCTGACAGAAAGAAATATTTAAGTTTATATTTATACAAAAGTCCTAACATTATAAAATTCGAAGAACTATTTTCTTCAGCAAATACCAGGAAGCTTGTAAAGTTATCAAGTTTTGTAGAAATTATAATGAATAAATGTTCATGTGCAGCCTAACCCTAAAAGAGTCAATCATTACGATAATATACTTCTTACTATGTCTTGGCTTAATATTTCATGGGAATTGCCTGATTATAGACAACTCACATGATATGTCATATCATGCGAATTGTCTATAATTAATAATGTGAAGCCTTATTTTGTTTCTTAATGAAGCAACAACAGTCGATTATGTTGCCTACTGTAAGTTATAGAAGGCTCTTTCAGGGTTGATTTTGCTCGCATTTTAATTTTCACCTTTTTCATGCTCTTTGTACACTGTATTTTATGTATATCATGTATATGCTTTGTTTTTGTATCTTATGCTCTTACGCTATCTATGAGTGGCCTGAGTTTTATGTCAATAAAGATATGTTCTGTTCTGTTAACAAAGACTTTTGTCATCTGCTGATAACCTTTGCAAACAGTAAGGACCCAGATCAGGGCCGAGAAGAATGTTGATCCTTATCTTGATCCAAACCGACTGACACTCTAATAGTGTATTCCTGAAAGAATTTATTGAAAAAAGTTATTTTAAAAAAAAAGTCAGCAGACGACAAAAAGTTTATAGAAAAAAGATCTTTCTGGTTCTATTGTATTGTATTTGAATTTAAGGTACAACTTGCATTTTATATTGTAGAACAGTGACCTATGTCACTGTGCAGAAATGTGTAGAAAGACCCTTGTTACTGTGTATAACATTTTATCAGACAGACAATGTCGACTGCTGATAACCTTGCAAACAGTTAGGACCAAGATCAGAACCAATTGAAAGTCATTCCTGGTCTGCATCCAAAATGTTTGACATTCTAATTGAGTTCCTGAAAGAATTTTTGCAAAAGACATAAAAAGTATTCAACTAGTTAAAAAAGATCTTTTTGGTTTTAATGGTCAGCAGACCTCAAAACATGAATGTGGGCATGACTGGATTTGTTCATCTAAATTGAAGTGTTCTTGTTACCCTGGCAACAAATAGCAGGCTTCTGACCACATGGTGAGGCTATTACCTGGTGACTTATCCCAATAAACAGCGAAATTTCAGTTTTACACTGTCAATCACATACCAGCTTTAGCAAACAGTGTAGATACAGATGAGAAGCAGCTAATAAGGAAAGAGTTAAATAAGATAGTCTTCTGGAATTACCTTTTAGTGAATAAATTATTTTGTTCAAAGAACAAAAAAAATAGTCCCTGATCAGACCGCATTGAATTTTTTATATAAATCTTTACATGCGACATACTTAGTGATTCTGTTGTCGCCTGCTGACTCCTTTCAAAATAAATATTTTCAAGAAATTTCAGGAAAAAAATCAAGGTGTCAAATTGTATGGATCCAGATCAGGACCAAACATACTGTTGGTCCTGATATGACTCCAAACTGTTCATGAATGTTATCAGCAGATGACAAAAGTTTGATGATCAGTTGTTTCCAAAAACGGGATATATCTAGGTTCAGCAGGACAAAGGTTAATTTGATATTTATGCAAGTGCATTTATTATAACATAGTAACCCTATTTGTCTCGACAAGCATCCATTTCTATTTTACTCTGCTTGTTGGAAATTATTTAGGTATTTTGTCATCTGCTGTCTTTTCTAAATTAATTTACTATATAGTTCCTTCATTATCACTATCAGAGAGTCAAACAGTTTGGATTCAGATCAGGTCTGACATTTTGTCGGTGCTGATCTGGTTCTAAAACTGTTTGCAAAGGTTATCAGCAGACAACAATTGTAGGCAAAGAGAAACTTCAGCAGTGTATATCTAACCAACTTGCAGGGTTCCACTTAGTAGTATGCATTTATAACCAAAGTAGAAAACAATATGTATCCTGATCAGCTGGTTTCAGGCCAGCTGATTCAGATCTATACTGTTTTCAAAACAAGTTATACCCAGGTACAGCATGGTATGGGCCATTTTACATTATTTACAGGTCATCATATTTCTTTAATTTTTATTTTTGTTAATTTTCTCCGAATTTTATGCACATAAAATTCGACAAAAACACAGAAGAAATTTAGGATACTGCCTGATTATGACTATTTCCTATGAGTAAAGATCCAGATCAGCTAGCTTCTGAGAGGCCAGCTGATCAGGATCCACACTGTAAGGTGCAAGAATTGTGATAGGTAAAATAATAAATCGATAGAAGAGAAATGAACAAAATATTCACTAAAAATATATATACAAACTACAAACATGTACTTAAAATGAATAGTTTAGCATTTTAAAAGGATTTTTGCTTGGGAGTATATATTGTGGGAGTATCATTTTGGGAGCAGACATAGACGGCACCTTCAGGTGTGTAAAAACAAAAACCTTACACCCTAGTGCACATTATGTTTACTAAGTTTAGACATAGAGTGCATTAATAGTGAACATCATGCAATTCACATAACAACTTAAGTTATAATTCATTACTCGAATATTAAGCGAATAAAGAAATGTGCTTCATGCAAGATTGTCATTTTGCATCCTGCTTGATAACTTATATCACTTTAACTATCCTTGTTAGCAAAGACTTTTGTCATCTGCTGATAACCTTTGCAAACAGTAAGGACCTAGATCTGGAACGAGAAGAATGTCGATCCTGATCTTGATCCAAAAGGATTGACACTCTAATAGTGCGTTCCTGAAAGAATTTATTGAAAAAAGTAATTTAAAAAAAAAAGTCAGCAGACGACAAAAAAGTTTAAAGAAAAAGATCTTTCTAATTCTATTGTATTGTTATAATACATACCGCGAAAATATTAAGCGAATAAAGAAATGTGCTTCATGCTAAATTGTCATTTTGTATCCTGCTTGATAACTTATGTTATTTTGAATTGTATCATTTTAACTATCCTTGTTAACTAGGTTGCAAGGCAGTAGACATTAGAATAAAAACCCGTATTATTAGCTTTTGGATGAATATTGAGAATGGTAAACAAACAAAACTATCAAAATGGTTATACCTTCTTCTACTAGGAGAATATGATGGTGGCATCCATCAACATAAATGGATCCATTTTATTAAACATATTCTAATATCTGTAGGGAGTCCCGATCTTTTAAACAAGGAAGTCATTGAAAACCCAAAATCAATCAAAAAATCAAATCTTTAAAACTCTATCAGACCTTTATGTTCAGGAGTGGCATAACAAAGTAACTTCATCCTCTAAAGGAAAGAATTATACTCTTTTCAAGCAAGATTTCAATTTTGAAAATTACCTAATCAAATTAAATAGGAAACACTGTTCTTCATTGTTAAAGTTTAGGTTAAGTAATCATTGGCTTCCGGTTGAAACTGGTCGCTGGGAAAACACACCTTTAGAAGACAGAAAATGCACATTATGTAGCAAACATGATATCGGTGACGAATTTCACTATCTTTTTGTTGTTGATCACTTTATATCTGACAGAAAGAAATATTTAAGATCATATTTTTACAAAAGTCCTAACATTATAAAATTCAAAGAACTATTTTCTTCAGCAAATACCAGGAAGCTTGTAAAGTTATCAAGATTTGTAGAAATTATAATGAATAAATGTTCATGTGCAGCCTAACCCTAAAAGAGTCAATCATTACGATAATATACTTATTACTATGTCTTGGCTTAATATTTCATGGGAATAACCTGATTATAGACAACTCACATGATATGTCAAATCATGCGAATTGTCTATAATCAAGAATGTGAAGCCTTATTTTGTTTCCTAATGAAGCAACAACAGTCGATTATGTTGCCTACTGTAAGTTATAGAAGGCTCTTTCAGGGTTGATTTTGCTCGCATTTTAACTTTCACCTTTTTCATGCTCTTTGTACTCGTGTATATTATGTATATCATGTATATGCTTTGTTTTTGTATCTTATGCATTTACGCTATCTATGAGTGGTCTGAGTTTTATGACAATAAAATATGTTCTGTTCTGTTAACAAAGACTTTTGTCATCTGCTGATAACCTTTGCAAACAGTAAGGACCCAGATCAGGGCCGAGAAGAATGTTGATCCTTATCTTGATCCAAACCGACTGACACTCTAATAGTGTGTTTTTGAAAGAATTTATTGAAAAAAGTTATTTTAAAAAAAAGTCAGCAGACGACAAAAAGTTTATAGAAAAAAGATCTTTCTGGTTCTATTGTATTGTATTTGAATTTAAGGTACAACTTGCATTTTATATTGTAGAACTGTGACCTATGTCACTGTACAGAAATGTGTAGAAAGACCCTTGTTACTGTGTATAACATTTCATCAGACAGACAATGTCGTCTGCTGATAACCTTGCAAACAGTTAGGACCAAGATCAGAACCAATTGAAAGTCATTCCTGGTCTGCATCCAAAATGTTTGACATTCTAATTGAGTTCCTGAAAGAATTTTTGCAAAAGACATAAAAAGTATTCAACTAGTTAAAAAAGATCTTTTTGGTTTTAATGGTCAGCAGACCTCAAAACATTTGGATTTGTTCATCTTAATTGAAGTGTTCTTGTTACCCTGGCAACAAATAGCAGGCTTCTGACCACATGGTGAGGCTATAACCTGGTTTCTTAATCCCAATAAACAGCGAAATTTCAGTTTTACACTGTCAATCACATACCAGCTTTAGCAAACAGTGTAGATACAGATGAGAAGCAGCTAATAAGGAAAGAGTGAAATCATTAAGGTCCTTTAAGATAGTCTTCTGGAATTACCTTTTAGTGAATAAATTATTTTGTTCAAAGAACAAAAAATATAGTCCCTGATCAGACTGCATTGAATTTTTATATAAATCTTTACATGCGACATACTTAGTGATTTTGTTGTCGTCTGCTGACTCCTTTCAAAATAAATATTTTCAAGAAATTTCAGGAAAAAATCAAGGTGTCAAATTGTATGGATCCAGATCAGGACCAAACATACTGTTGGTCCTGATATGACTCCAAACTGTTCATGAATGTTATCAGCAGATGACAAAAGTTTGATGATCAGTTGTTTCCAAAAACGGGATATATCTAGGTTCAGCAGGACAAAGGTTAATTTATGCAAGTGCATTTATTATAACATAGTAACCCTATTTGTCTCGACAAGCATCCATTTCTATTTTACTCTGCTTGTTGGAAATTATTTAGGTATTTTGTCATCTGCTGTCTTTTCTAAATTAATTTACTATATAGTTCCTTCATTATCACTATCAGAGAGTCAAACAGTTTGGATTCAGATCAGGTCTGACATTTTGTCGGTGCTGATCTGGTTCTAAAACTGTTTGCAAAGGTTATCAGCAGACAACATTTGTAGGCAAAGAGAAACTTCAGCAGTGTATATCTAACCAACTTGCAGGGTTCCACTTAGTAGTATGCATTTATAACCAAAGTAGAAAACTATATGTATCCTGATCAGCTGGTTTCAGGCCAGCTGATTCAGATCTATACTGTTTTCAAAACAAGTTATACCCAGGTACAACATGGTATGGGCCATTTTACATTATTTACAGGTCATCATATTTCTTTAATTTTTATTTTTGTTAATTTTCTCCGAATTATATGCACATAAAATTCGACAAAAACACAGAAGAAATTTAGGATACTGCCTGATTATGACTTTTTCCTAGGAGTGTAGATCCAGATCAGCTAGCTTCTGAGAGGCCAGCTGATCAGGATCCACACTGTAAGGTGCAAGAATTGTGATAGGTAAAATAATAAATCGATAGAAGAGAAATGAACAAAATATTCACTAAAAATATATATACAAACTACAAACATGTACTTAAAATGAATAGTTTAGCATTAAAAGGATTTTTGCTTGGGAGTATATATTGTGTGAGTATCATTTTGGGAGCAGACATAGGCGGCACCTTCAGGTGTGTAAAAACAAAAAACCTTACACCCTAGTAGTACACATTATGTTTACTAAGTTTAGACATAGAGTGCATTAATAGTGAACATCATGCAATTCACATAACAACTTAAGTTATAATTCATTACTCGAATATTAAGCGAATAAAGAAATGTGCTTCATGCAAGATTGTCATTTTGTATCCTGCTTGATAACTTATATCACTTTAACTATCCTTGTTAGCAAAGACTTTTGTCATCTGCTGATAACCTTTGCAAACAGTAAGGACCCAGATCTGGAACGAGAAGAATGTCGATCCTGATCTTGATCCAAAAGGATTGACACTCTAATAGTGCGTTCCTGAAAGAATTTATTGAAAAAAGTAATTTAAAAAAAAAAGTCAGCAGATGACAAAAAAGTTTATAGATAAAGATCTTTCTGGTTCTATTGTATTGTTAAAATTCATAACTCGAAAATATTAAGCGAATAAAGAAATGTGCTTTATGCTAGATTGTCATTTTGTATCCTGCTTAATAACTTATGTTATTTTGAATTATATCATTTTAACTATCCTTGTTAACTAGGTTGCAAGGCAGTAGACATTAGAATAAAAACCCGTATTATTAGCTTTTGGATGAATATTGTGAATGGTAAACAAACAAAACTATCAAAATGGTTATACTTACTTCTACTAGGAGAATATGATGGTGGCATCCATCAACATAAATGGATCCATTTTATTAAACATATTCTAATATCTGTTGGGTGTCCCGATCTTTTAAACAAGGAAGTCATTGAAAACCCAAAATCAATCAAAAATCAAATCTTTAAAACTCTATCAGACCTTTATGTTCAGGAGTGGCATAACAAAGTAACTTCATCCTCTAAAGGAAAGAATTATACTCTTTTCAAGCAAGATTTCAATTTTGAAAATTACCTAATCAAATTAAATAGGAAACACTGTTCTTCATTGTTAAAGTTTAGGTTAAGTAATCATTGGCTTCCGGTTGAAACTGGTTGCTGGGAAAACACACCTTTAGAAGACAGAAAATGCATATTATGTAGCAAATATGATATCGGTGACGAATTTCACTATCTTTTTGTTTGTGATCACTTTATATCTGACAGAAAGAAATATTTAAGATCATATTTTTACAAAAGTCCTAACATTATAAAATTCAAAGAACTATTTTCTTCAGCAAATACCAGGAAGCTTGTAAAGTTATCAAGATTTGTAGAAATTATAATGAATAAATGTTCATGTGCAGCCTAACCCTAAAAGAGTCAATCATTACGATAATATACTTATTACTATGTCTTGGCTTAATATTTCATGGGAATAACCTGATTATAGACAGTTCACATGATATGTCAAATCATGCGAATTGTCTATAATCAATAATGTGAAGCCTTATTTTGTTTCTTAATGAAGCAACAACAGTCGATTATGTTGCCTACTGTAAGTTATAGAAGGCTCTTTCAGGGTTGATTTTGCTCGCATTTTAATTTTCACCTTTTTCATGCTCTTTGTACTCATGTATTTTATGTATATCATGTATATGCTTTGTTTTTGTATCTTATGCCTTTACGCTATCTATGAGTGGCCTGAGTTTTATGTCAATAAAGATATGTTCTGTTCTGTTAACAAAGACTTTTGTCATCTGTTGATAACCTTTGAAAACATTAAGGACCCAGATCAGGGCCGAGAAGAATGTTATAATCCCAAATAATTGGTATGTTCTAGAATGTTCTAGAAAGTCTCAGTCCAGTTCCCTTTCTGCTTGAATAGAACTTCCTGGGATTTTGTGGTACTTCACTTTACATGGTATTTAATGGAATTCCATTAAATCCCAAAAGTTGGAACAATTGGTATTTTCTGTCACTATCTGGAACTGGAAAATCCCAGAAAGTCGCAAACAATTCTGCTTAAAATATAAGTGGGATTTTATGTTACTTTCTGGGATAAATATTCCATTTAATCCCAGAAAGTCCCAGTAGGTACTTTAAATGGGATTATTAAGATTTTCTGGGACTTCATCAATTCAACACATCCATATAATTTGGGATTAAATGGAATCTTTTGGTACTGCTAGTAAATAATTTGGTTCCATTTAATACCAAATAATCCCAACCTAGATTTGCATAGGACCATTATATTCTGAACTCAGTCTGACCTTGAAATATGATATAACTGTGTTAACCTGGTTCTCTCATTTCAATGACTCAAGCTGAAATTCTTTAATCTTGCAGGAAACCAGAAAAAGATTCAAATAAACCTCATGGTTTGCAAGGCTCTAACTATTTGATAAATCCTGTGTTAATTTTGGATATATACTGCATAACCTGCACAAAATAAATCCTACAACAGACAATGTGAGTAAATAGAACATATTTCTATGCTTATAAATTATACTTGCATGAGACTTTTCATCATATAATTTAGTTTCTCAGAAACAAAGCCATTTTTAGTTGTTTCTTTCTTTAAATGCTGATGAAAGACGCTTAATACTGAATTGTGTTCATTATGGTTATACAATTTTACCATTATCATTATTATTTACAGCAGCATTTATGGCAGTACAACACTTAGTTAGTGTGGTACATGTAAGCAGGTTAATTACTGAATTTACAGGATAATCAGGCTGATCATTGGGGCTTATTTTTATTTGATTTTTTTTATCCATTCTCTTTTTAAAAGGTGTTGGAGATATTGCGATTGCCTTCGTCTGTATATCAGGTTTTTGTTTGTTATGCTATCTTCTAAACAACTGGACAGATTATCCAACCAAATTTGTTGAGCAACTGGTGTATGCAACTGGTGTATGCAACAGCAAAATTCCAATACCCCAATGATGTGGGATGTAGGTCAAAAGTGTCCTTCGGTCTGCCCATTTGCCTGCAATACTTTCACCTTGCAAACGGTTTGTTTGTTTTGTTGCTTTACGTCCCAAGTCAACAGCTATGGTCATGGCGGGACAGTTAGTTCACCTAACCACACTTTTTCCTGGGCAAGCTTTAACAATCAGTTAACCAGTACTTCGTGCACATACTATCACTTGTAACTGACAACAACCCTTCTTGAATGATTCAGCGGAAGGGAGGAGAATGACCGTAGAAATTATTTCATGATCAATCTCCACGAAAGTACGGGACCGGGTTGGGATTCAATCTCGCGACCCCTGGATTCAGACTCACATCTGTTGCCAGACACGTTACCCACTGCGCAAACGGTCATACTGAATCCAACCGAATTTGTTTGGTGACTTACTTGCACAAGTGGGTGAGCAGGAGCATTACTGTTTTTTGCTTTTTGGATCCCCTTTGCATGGGCCTCAGAGAGTGTGCATTTTCTGGCTAAATTGCAGTCTCTTTCTGAATTGCTGGGTAGAACTCAACCAAATTTGTGCACAACTTAAACAAATTGTGTATACAAGAGCTTATTTTTGGGTACCCCACTCAGAGGCGCCATATAATGGGGACAAAAGTGTCTGCCCATTCTTCTTTTATGCTAATCCAAACATGCTGGGCTGAATTAAACCTAATTTGTTGAAAGGTCGACTTTCTCACAAGTGGGGAGTGGTAAAGAACATTTATTTTTTTAACCTTCCAGCCAAATTTTCGATTATCCGAAACTACTGGGTTATTTAAAGACTACGGACAGTCCTGACTTTTTTCTCTATTATCTATTGCAATAAAACTACCTATTATTCGAATTTCGATTATCCGAAAAATTCAATTTTTCGAAGTGATTTGTCGGTCCCGATAAAAGAAATGGCTATTAAATTACCTTTCAAGATTCGAAGTCCAAATGTCACGCATGGTGATCATGATTTCTTTGTTTGGTCAAGTTTATTTTTATTATATAGATTGATAATAAGAAAAAAATAGGTGAATGCCATTACAATAAAACTTCATCAGTGTTGACGTGGTCTATTGTCATATACAGCATGGATGTTGGTGACCTGATTTTGAATGAAACGATTCAAATCTGAATATCGATATATAAACAAACAGGTTTTAAAATATTAAAACCAAACCAATAATGTATATGATGTATATATGTTCAATGTTTCTATCTTGCTTTTGTAATTGTGCTTTATTTGTATGCTCTTCACATGTGGAGGAAATAAAGAATATTATTATTATTATTATTATTATTATTATTATTATTATTTTATTAAGGTCGTCTGCAATGATGGTTTTGTTTGATGTTTTTTAAATGTCTAATTATGGGCAATAAATGAGCTAAACTTGATTTTAATTGGATCTTCTCATCCTTTGATTTATTCTTGACCACTGTGTACATTATATTTAATATAGAATACAAGTATGTCTACAGAATTCCAAAGGGCCCTTACTTAGACTACAGTTATAATTCTGTCTGATTACTCTACTGGTTGTGATGAGATGAGCAATTATTTTGCCACACAAGCAGATATAATGATAGATATTGTATACGACTTGAATAAGGATTAGTTAAGATATTTTAAAACATTTAACCAATTTAACAAATACTAAATTGTCATGTTAAAATAGAAACTATTATTTTCCACGCCCCTCTATCTATATCGTAGTATTATACATATATGGAAATATTGAAAAAGTTTATATATAACATCTGTAAAAAAGGTCTTGATGATAGAGCAATGAATTGCTTCCTAAGATTAAAGCACCAAAGCCCAGAGATTAATAAGAAACCATGCGAAAAATATTCATTTCTCTTTGAAATATCATCTCTTACACCAAGTCAATGGCCTTGCTAATTTATTATGTTAGGTAACATAAGTTACAACCTGTAACACAACCTGTAACAAGTACTCCTATCTTGTTGTTTAACATGCAAAATCTATGATTCTTTATTATATGAGCAAGACTATCAAAATATGGAAGATTTTATATAATTTTTACGTAAATAATACCTACCAAATTGGGCTCCTTAAAACTTGGGGTAGTGTTGTTTAATTGCTTATATAAGGCAATGCATTTAAGATAGATAAACACACTTTGTTTTTTTTCTATAAGCCAAATAAGTGTGTTAGTACAACTAGATTAAAAGCATTTTAAAAATTCACAAATCAGCTGTAAAATTAAATGCTATTGGTCACAGTTACCGTTTTTAAAGGGTAGTTTTATGTAAGTAACGCACATAACACATTAGGATGCCGTAATTTTGCTTTAAAACTTTTATCTGCAGCTTAGGTATCCAGCAGGCAGACTATATGCGTGATTTAAATAGTTAGTTTGATGCCTTCTTTCTGTAGCACAGCCATTTAACTTTTCATTTTCTGAATTTTATATGGTAACATATGTAACAGACTGTCAGAGGCAAACACCAAATCGTACACATGCAAATATCTCTTATTCTACGCAGCTTGAAATGCTCTTTTAAGATACGATGTTTCTGCAAAATTCTTTAGCGGGGAGCAAAACATTCTCAGCCATCATTCTAACAATGATACATTGCCATTTTGGTAACGTATATTTTAGGATTCCCCACCAAGGGAGAAATTGAAATCTCTCTGTTTTGATATAAAACTCTCACAACTTTGAACACAGAGTGTAAAATGCTTCTTTGAGCTAAAAACTAAAAATATTATTTTTGGATAAAAACCCCCGCAGGGTTTTTCTCCCATTTTATTTTGTGGGGGAAAAACCCCGCGGGGGAAAAACCCTGCGGGGGGATTTTCTTTTTCCTCTAGAGGCACAATATAATGCTGAAAGTTTTTGATATACCTTTTATTATGCATTGTGATGAATAATAATTCAAAAAAGTCAATTTGAATTTTTCAAAAAACCCTGCGGGGTTTTTCCCCCACAATCTGAAATGGGAGAAAAACCCCGCGGGGGAAATCAAAGTTTTGAATTAAGCCATATCAATCATTTTCTGCAATAATTACAATCAAACAAACTTGTTTCTTGAACAAATTTTAATATTTATTTTTTTGAAAAAACCCTGCGGGGTTTTTCCCCCATTTGAAAATGTGGGGGAAAAACCCCGCGCGGGGTTTAAAAAACCCCGCGGGGTTTTCGAAAAACCCCGCGGGGTTTTTAACTTTGACCATTTTTTTCATTATGATGGCATATATTTTTTTAGTCATAATCATATATGTTTTGCTCCCTTATGTCTGTATTTATGTATTTTAGTGGTTTTGAGTCTTTTGCACCACTAGAAAGATGATGTGATTTTGCCAAATTCTGGTGTGGCAAAAAAAAACTGGTGGCTGTTTTTTATCAAATTTAATAAAGCTTCCCCAACTCGTCATTATATCTTCTTACACTAACTCGTTTAATAAATTCAATAAAACACGAGCACTTGAGTAAGATCCTATATTTTTTATATTAAAATCAGCCTAGCTTAGGTTATGTTGCTGTTGATTCATTGTTTATTGTTTATTGTTGCTCACATAGTTTGTGGGGGTTTCGTGTTTGGTCATTGTTCTGTTATGTAGCATTTAGAGTCCTTTCTAATATTTCATTTGTCTAGCTGAGGAAGAGAGCTAGTTGTCTTACTTTCATTGTCTTCCTGTTGGTGTTCTCTGTCTCTTCCTTGTGGTTCCTTGGGTTGGTATGCGGTATGTGATTGTGGTATTTCCTGGAAAACATTCATATTAACTGCAGCGTTGCACGTTGCCTGATAAACGTTGACTATCTCACGGCATGTGCCCTTATCAGGTCATGATGACGTTTCAGTCGTATATTGTCTGATAAACTTTGTCTATCTCATGGCGGTCACGATGACGTTTCACGTTTTTAATAACGTCACCAATGACGCTGAATCGACACAAACAATGGATCATTACGTCATATTCGTTAGTTTTAAGAGTGAATCAACTTGGTAAGCTGATAAATGGAATATGTACTTAAAAAGGTTCGCGATGTCAACAAACGTTCTCTTGCTTGGTAAATTTGATGTCAAAAGACACTCACCTAAAAAACAAAAACAAAAAAAACTCCAGCTGATAAGTTTTTAGACCTAATTTTTCGCAATAACTTTTTTGTCTTCAATTTTAGCAAAACGTGTTCGCGATGAAAGTTGTAGAGATGAATTTCCGCCAACTTCTCCAAAAGGTCTTGTGCTTGTGGCGGAAACAGATTTTTGTGTATATAGATGAAGAATTTGCAATAAATTGAATTCGTCCTAAATTTCTAAGTCTTTTATTGACAGGTATAATTCGTATAGGCGTGACAGAAAGGGGTATTTTCAAAAATATTCGGAAGCGGTGCATATTCTTCAAACATCATACTCAGAATTAACCGTGCATATGCATTATCAACTTAAAGCTGGCTCATTTGTAAGAACAAAGGCTGGGTTATCGCATGACGTGATTTTTTCTCTGATGCACGTGCTATGAAATGGACGGTTTTGAGATGACCCTGCTAGTTTAACGCACGAGCGAATCAGGCGCGATTTCTATTATATTTGAACAAGCCATCCATCGCTTTAGTAATTGAATTAGGGTGGTGCAATGTAACTTTTTGACTGACATCTTGGACTTGGTTTATTTACGCTTTGCTTAAAATGTTCAAAGAGTGCATCTAAGCACAGAGGAACCTGCAGCATTTAGGATGTTGGAACCATTTGGAGAAGTTGGCGGAGATGTTCCTGAATACTTTTCATCGCGAACACATTTTGCTAAAATTGAAGATAAAAAAGTTATTGCGAAAAATTAGGTCTAAAAACATATAAGCTGGAGTTTAGTATTCTCTTTTCATGCTCATTTACTTATTGATAATTATATATTATCGCATATGCGGACAGCGAATACTTAGAAGAGCAAGTACATTAACATAGTTTCATCAGAGCCTTCGATACACGCTTGCCTGTATATGAAGACCTTGACCAAAGTAAGACATCCAGCTTAGCTGGATAGCTATGCTAGCACGTTGACCAATCATTTGGGTCATGTCGTGACAAAACCTGTCTGCGGGGCCTCTCAGTGTCAGCCTGCTCAGCTACAGACACCTGCTAGATTATTGAAATTTGGATGGAGCAAGTTCTACTCCCATACTTTACAGAAAACTAATAACAATGGCGCTGACCAGACTGCGCGGATACACAGGCTGGTCTGCGACATTGTTATTTGCATGCAACATAGTCAGGGTTTCTTGCGTCGAAACCCATTTTAGTAATGTCAGTCGTGCTTTGATTAAAACCCAGGGGACGAACCCCTATGATGTTTTCTGCGCGTTCAAAATAAGAAGCACATACCTGCTAAGGAACTATCTAATGTGTCTAAGGGTGGTGCCTCGGATCTTTTATATTGTTTATTGTTATAACCACCTTTGCCACAGAGGGCTGAGAGTAATCTAGGTATAGCACGTCCACACACCCCTTGCTGGTGAATTCGGCTGTTTTCTGTACACACTTTAGTGGCACCTTGAGCAGTGATTAGCAGGGCATTCATAGATAACCATATAATTGACGTTGATAATGTTATATGGAGGCCTCCCATTACGTCGACAATCATCTGAAAAGGAACAAAGAGAATCTTACATGATCTTTCATGAGCGCTCGTGTGTTATTAAAAGGATAAAATATTCTGTTCCGTGTATTAACGTTTGCCAAGCCCAAGTATGATAATGCGTTGCAGCCCGAAGCTCGAAGCGGTGAGGGCTGCAACACATTATCACATTAGTGCTTGGCATACATTAATACGGAAAATAATGTTTTATCGCCATTGTTATATACCTTCCTTTCCAGCACACCAGGCTTAAATGGCAATCAAGCCCTCTGCTGCCATGTATTAATGGGAATGAAGCCCGCAGCCAGTGATTGGTGAACGATCAGCCGCATTGCGAGGCTTTCAATTTAGATGAAATGTACACTTGTTAGCGTTTGAAACACGCCAAGTTTCTATAGTAAACGCTTAATTATTAGGTATATTGAATTATTAAACCAGTTGAGGAAAAGTTCTTTCAGGCATGCAGTAGACAACACACTTTAGTTAAATACTGAATTTTTTGAAAAGCTTGTACTTGTTATTAGATAGTTTTGATTAATTTGCACACCTTTGATTACAGATTAAGCCTCCACCCAAAAGAAATGTACGTCATTCAGTGATTCTGAATTAAAAGTTTTCTTTAAATGTATTGATGTGATACAAGGAAATTCCTACCGAAAAACAGACTAATTTAGTCAGAAACTCAGCAATGCCTGCATTTAAGAATTCCCTTCATATAATTATATTGATGTGGTAGAAGGAAATCCCTTCCCAGGACCAGAATAATTTCGTCAGAAACTTGACAGTGCCCTGGGATTAAGAGTTACCTTAATATCTATTTATGTGGTACAAGGAAATTCCACCTTAGGACCAGATTAATTCCGTCAGAAACTTGACAATGCCTTGGCATTAAGCGTTTCCTATATATTTATTTATGTGATACAAGAAATTCCACCTGAGGACAAGAATAATTTAGTCAGAAACTTGACAATGCCTTGGGATTAAGAGTTAGCTTAATGTCTATTAATGTGGTACAAGGAAATTCCATCTGAGAACAAAAATAATTTCGTCAGAAACTTGACAATGCCTTGGGATTAAGAGTTACCTTAATAATTATCTATATATGCGATACAAGAAATTCCACCTGAGGACAAGAATAATTTAGTCAGAAACTTGACAGTGCCTTGGGATTAAGAGTTACCTTAATAATTATCTATATATGCGATACAAGAAATTCCACCCGAGGACAAGAATAATTTCGTCAGAAACTTGACAGTGCCTTGGGATTAAGAGTTACCTTAATAATTATCTATATATGCGATACAAGAAATTCCACCTGAGGACAAGAATAATTTCGTCATAAACTTGACAGTGCCTTGGGATTAAGAGTTACCTTAATAATTATCTATATATGCGATACAAGAAATTCCACCCGAGGACAAGAATAATTTCGTCAGAAACTTGACAGTGCCTTGGGATTAAGAGTTACCTTAATAATTATCTATATATGCGATACAAGAAATTCCACCTGAGGACAAGAATAATTTCGTCAGAAACTTGACAATGCCTTGGGATTAAGAGTTACCTTAATAATTATCTATATATGCGATACAAGAAATTCCACCCGAGGACAAGAATAATTTAGTCAGAAACTTGACAATGCCTTGGGATTAAGAGTTAGCTTAATGTCTATTAATGTGGTACAAGGAAATTCCATCTGAGAACAAAAATAATTTAGTCAGAAACTTGACAATGCCTTGGGATTAAGAGTTACCTTAATAATTATCTATATATGCGATACAAGAAATTCCACCCGAGGACAAGAATAATTTCGTCATAAACTTGACAGTGCCTTGGGATTAAGAGTAACTTAATAATTATCTATATATGCGATACAAGAAATTCCATCTGAGGACAAGAATAATTTAGTCAGAAACTTGACAGTGCCTTGGGATTAAGAGTTACCTTAATAATTATCTATATATGCGATACAAGAAATTCCACCCGAGGACAAGAATAATTTCGTCATAAACTTGACAGTGCCTTGGGATTAAGAGTTACCTTGATAATTATCTATATATGCGATACAAGAAATTCCATCTGAGGACAAGAATAATTTCGTCATAAACTTGACAGTGCCTTGGGATTAAGAGTTACCTTAATAATTATCTATATATGCGATACAAGAAATTCCACCCGAGGACAAGAATAATTTAGTCAGAAACTTGACAGTGCCTTGGGATTAAGAGTTACCTTAATAATTATCTATATATGCGATACAAGAAATTCCATCTGAGGACAAGAATAATTTCGTCATAAACTTGACAGTGCCTTGGGATTAAGAGTTACCTTAATAATTATCTATATATGCGATACAAGAAATTCCATCTGAGGACAAGAATAATTTCGTCATAAACTTGACAGTGCCTTGGGATTAAGAGTTACCTTAATAATTATCTATATATGCGATACAAGAAATTCCATCTGAGGACAAGAATAATTTCGTCATAAACTTGACAGTGCCTTGGGATTAAGAGTTACCTTAATAATTATCTATATATGCGATACAAGAAATTCCACCAGAGGACAAGAATAATTTCGTCATAAACTTGACAGTGCCTTGGGATTAAGAGTTACCTTAATAATTATCTATATATGCGATACAAGAAATTCCACCCGAGGACAAGAATAATTTCGTCAGAAACTTGACAATGCCTTGGGATTAAGAGTTACCTTAATAATTATCTATATATGCGATACAAGAAATTCCATCTGAGGACAAGAATAATTTCGTCATAAACTTGACAGTGCCTTGGGATTAAGAGTTACCTTAATAATTATCTATATATGCGATACAAGAAATTCCACCCGAGGACAAGAATAATTTAGTCAGAAACTTGACAGTGCCTTGGGATTAAGAGTTACCTTAATAATTATCTATATATGCGATACAAGAAATTCCATCTGAGGACAAGAATAATTTCGTCATAAACTTGACAGTGCCTTGGGATTAAGAGTTACCTTAATAATTATCTATATATGCGATACAAGAAATTCCATCTGAGGACAAGAATAATTTCGTCATAAACTTGACAGTGCCTTGGGATTAAGAGTTACCTTAATAATTATCTATATATGCGATACAAGAAATTCCATCTGAGGACAAGAATAATTTCGTCATAAACTTGACAGTGCCTTGGGATTAAGAGTTACCTTAATAATTATCTATATATGCGATACAAGAAATTCCACCCGAGGACAAGAATAATTACGTCATAAACTTGACAGTGCCTTGGGATTAAGAGTTACCTTAATAATTATCTATATATGCGATACAAGAAATTCCACCCGAGGACAAGAATAATTTCGTCAGAAACTTGACAATGCCTTGGGATTAAGAGTTACCTTAATAATTATCTATATATGCGATACAAGAAATTCCACCTGAGGACAAGAATAATTTAGTCAGAAACTTGACAATGCCTTGGGATTAAGAGTTACCTTAATAATTATCTATATATGCGATACAAGAAATTCCACCCGAGGACAAGAATAATTTAGTCAGAAACTTGACAATGCCTTGGGATTAAGAGTTAGCTTAATGTCTATTAATGTGGTACAAGGAAATTCCATCTGAGAACAAAAATAATTTAGTCAGAAACTTGACAATGCCTTGGGATTAAGAGTTACCTTTATAATTATCTATATATGCGATACAAGAAATTCCACTGGAGGACAAGAATAATTTCGTCAGAAACTTGACAGTGCCTTGGGATTAAGAGTTACCTTAATATCTATTAATGTGGTACGAGGAAATTCCATCTGAGGACAAAAATAATTTCGTCAGAAACTTGACAGTGCCTTGGGATTAAGAGTTACCTTAATATCTATTAATGTGGTACGAGGAAATTCCATCTGAGGACAAAAATAATTTCGTCAGAAACTTGACAGTGCCTTGGGATTAAGAGTTACCTTTATAATTATTCATGTGATAAAAAGAAATTCCACCTTAGGACACGAATAATTTCATCGGACACTTGACAATGCCTTGGGATTAAGAGTTACCTTAATAATTATCTATATATGCGATACAAGAAATTCCACCCGAGGACAAGAATAATTTCGTCATAAACTTGACAGTGCCTTGGGATTAAGAGTTACCTTAATAATTATCTATATATGCGATACAAGAAATTCCATCTGAGGACAAGAATAATTTCGTCATAAACTTGACAGTGCCTTGGGATTAAGAGTTACCTTAATAATTATCTATATATGCGATACAAGAAATTCCACCCGAGGACAAGAATAATTTCGTCAGAAACTTGACAGTGCCTTAGGATTAAGAGTTACCTCAATAATTATCTATATATGCGATACAAGAAATTCCACCCGAGGACAAGAATAATTTCGTCATAAACTTGACAGTGCCTTGGGATTAAGAGTTACCTTAATAATTATCTATATATGCGATACAAGAAATTCCATCTGAGGACAAGAATAATTTCGTCATAAACTTGACAGTGCCTTGGTATTAAGAGTTACCTTAATAATTATCTATAAATGCGATACAAGAAATTCCACCCGAGGACAAGAATAATTTCGTCATAAACTTGACAGTGCCTTGGGATTAAGAGTTACCTTAATAATTATCTATATATGCGATACAAGAAATTCCATCTGAGGACAAGAATAATTTCGTCATAAACTTGACAGTGCCTTGGGATTAAGAGTTACCTTAATAATTATCTATATATGCGATACAAGAAATTCCACCTGAGAACAAGAATAATTTCGTTAGAAACTTGACAGTGCCTTGGGATTAAGAGTTACCTTAATAATTATCTATATATGCGATACAAGAAATTCCATCTGAGGACAAGAATAATTTCGTCATAAACTTGACAGTGCCTTGGGATTAAGAGTTACCTTAATAATTATCTATATATGCGATACAAGAAATTCCACCCGAGGACAAGAATAATTTCGTCATAAACTTGACAGTGCCTTGGGATTAAGAGTTACCTTAATAATTATCTATATATGCGATACAAGAAATTCCACCCGAGGACAAGAATAATTTCGTCATAAACTTGACAGTGCCTTGGTATTAAGAGTTACCTTAATAATTATCTATATATGCGATACAAGAAATTCCACCCGAGGACAAGAATAATTTCGTCATAAACTTGACAGTGCCTTGGGATTAAGAGTTACCTTAATAATTATCTATATATGCGATACAAGAAATTCCATCTGAGGACAAGAATAATTTCGTCATAAACTTGACAGTGCCTTGGGATTAAGAGTTACCTTAATAATTATCTATATATGCGATACAAGAAATTCCATCTGAGGACAAGAATAATTTCGTCATAAACTTGACAGTGCCTTGGGATTAAGAGTTACCTTAATAATTATCTATATATGCGATACAAGAAATTCCACCCGAGGACAAGAATAATTTCGTCATAACCTTGACAGTGCCTTGGGATTAAGAGTTACCTTAATAATTATCTATATATGCGATACAAGAAATTCCACCTGAGAACAAGAATAATTTCGTTAGAAACTTGACAGTGCCTTGGGATTAAGAGTTACCTTAATAATTATCTATATATGCGATACAAGAAATTCCATCTGAGGACAAGAATAATTTCGTCAGAAACTTGACAGTGCCTTGGGATTAAGAGTTACCTTAATAATTATCTATATATGCGATACAAGAAATTCCACCCGAGGACAAGAATAATTTCGTCATAAACTTGACAGTGCCTTGGGATTAAGAGTTACCTTAATAATTATCTATATATGCGATACAAGAAATTCCACCCGAGGACAAGAATAATTTCGTCATAAACTTGACAGTGCCTTGGGATTAAGAGTTACCTTAATAATTATCTATATATGCGATACAAGAAATTCCACCCGAGGACAAGAATAATTTCGTCATAAACTTGACAGTGCCTTGGGATTAAGAGTTACCTTAATAATTATCTATATATGCGATACAAGAAATTCCACCCGAGGACAAGAATAATTTCGTCATAAACTTGACAGTGCCTTGGTATTAAGAGTTACCTTAATAATTATCTATATATGCGATACAAGAAATTCCATCTGAGGACAAGAATAATTTCGTCATAAACTTGACAGTGCCTTGGGATTAAGAGTTACCTTAATAATTATCTATATATGCGATACAAGAAATTCCACCCGAGGACAAGAATAATTTCGTCAGAAACTTGACAGTGCCTTGGGATTAAGAGTTACCTTAATAATTATCTATATATGCGATACAAGAAATTCCACCCGAGGACAAGAATAATTTCGTCATAAACTTGACAGTGCCTTGGGATTAAGAGTTACCTTAATAATTATCTATATATGCGATACAAGAAATTCCATCTGAGGACAAGAATAATTTCGTCATAAACTTGACAGTGCCTTGGGATTAAGAGTTACCTTAATAATTATCTATATATGCGATACAAGAAATTCCACCTGAGAACAAGAATAATTTCGTTAGAAACTTGACAGTGCCTTGGGATTAAGAGTTACCTTAATAATTATCTATATATGCGATACAAGAAATTCCACCTGAGAACAAGAATAATTTCGTTAGAAACTTGACAGTGCCTTGGGATTAAGAGTTACCTTAATAATTATCTATATATGCGATACAAGAAATTCCACCCGAGGACAAGAATAATTTCGTCATAAACTTGACAGTGCCTTGGGATTAAGAGTTACCTTAATAATTATCTATATATGCGATACAAGAAATTCCATCTGAGGACAAGAATAATTTCGTCAGAAACTTGACAGTGCCTTGGGATTAAGAGTTACCTTAATAATTATCTATATATGCGATACAAGAAATTCCACCCGAGGACAAGAATAATTTCGTCAGAAACTTGACAGTGCCTTGGGATTAAGAGTTACCTTTATAATTATTCATGTGATAAAAAGAAATTCCACCTTAGGACACGAATAATTTCATCAGACACTTGACAATGCCTTGGGATTAAGAGTTACCTTTATATCTTTTTGTGTGGTACAAGAAAAATTCCACTTAAGGACAAGAATAATTTAGTCAAAAACTTAAAAGTGCCTGGGGATCAAGAGTTTCTTTTATATCTATTTATGTGATGCAAGAAAATTCCACATGAGGACGGAATGAATTAGTCAGTGATAGGGCAGTGCTTTGGAATTATATTTTCTATCATATACATTGATGTGATACAAGAAATTCACATGAGGACCAGACTAATTTAGCCAGAAACTTGGCAGTGTCTTGTAATTAAGAGCTTTCCTCAGTACAAGAAACTGCAGAGTTTCTGAAAAAGTATTCGGGTCCTCGAGTGAAATATCCTTGTCCCACAACAAAACATTAGGATGGATGAATTATTTGCTGACATTTCCATCTGATCTGGGACAATTTTATTTGCACATCATGCATTTCCTGTTCGAATAAAGTGTTCCCTACTAAAAATGTTAAATACAGTTATACCACAATATTTATTAAATAAACATTACTGTTGGCCTATTTTTCATTAATAAACTGATTCTTATCTGTACTTTTATATCTGTCTCAGCAAATTACCTCAATTTTATTTGGAAATATCGATTGTGTTGATCTATATTAGTACTAAATGTCATATGCATCATATTCAATAATTGAGCAGCAACATAACAAAACCAACTAAACTATAGTTATGCCTAGAAAAGACTCAGCTCTCCACTGCAGTATAGTCAAGTATGATCAGAGTCTTTGCTATAAACTCCAAGGGAAGTCCAACCGGATACTTCCTTCAAGTTGACTGTTGAGACGCTAACCAGACTGAGCGGATGTTCCGGTAGATCTGTATCTTCAATGGGAGCACATATCATCTTGGTTTTGCCATGCAAGCACGATTAGTTCATCATTGTCTCGATGTAATTAAAGTGTGTTTATAGCACAGGTTATAAACGCAATTCCATATTGACATACTTTTATTAGCTTCGTCATGGAATAACGTGCAAACTACACCTGTCCTGTTTGGTCTATAGACTTTTGAACCGTCTCATGAGATAATGGTACTTTTATCCATAGTTAAAGCGATACAACAGCAGCAAATGAGGCGGTTCTACGGAGCATCAAATATATTTACATGGATCCCTCCCCTAGATCTAAGGTCAGGTATTGGCTAATCCAGGCGGTCAAATTTGCAGCAAACGATACGTTAAGAGCTACATGTTGGGCACCATTTTATTAATAGATGTGTGAAAAAATACAGTTGAATCTCGTAAATTCGAAGCCCTTGGGCCCCACTGTCCCCCGCTAGATATTTTATTTCGAATTATCAATTGTTCGAATTATAGGTAGGTAGACATAAAACATAGAACAAAACCCACAAAAGTGATTATCATTTTCCTCTATTAAAGAGACTAAGTCTGCAACTATGAACATTTTTCGAAATTTTTAATTTTCTTTTTAAATCATTTGTAAAAGTAGAAATAAGTTATGTTTTCACAATACATCTGTTCACTATACAGCTGAAAACTGCACGGAAAAGTGAATTATCTTATAAAACAGGTGTGTTTTTTCTCTCGTTGGTAATTATTTGCGTCCCTCCAATAATAATAGACAGTTAATTAACATAAATGCTGTTGTTTTGATACTGATAATCTTTTAAGATTTACGATTTTGGTAAATGTATACCTGAATTTTAGTTTTTTTTACTGTGTTCTTGAAAAATAGAAACATTAGTTCTAAAATTAAAAGATCAAAAGTTACAGACTATGCAGTTTTGAACTCGACACCTGAGAAACGTAATTTGTTTAAATTTTAGATCTTATCCTGCGTAACTAATATGTCTCACCCATATCTGTTTCCGGCGGTTCCAGTTATCATCGGCACAAGATATCCTGATCAACGACTTGATATTTGCCCTGTAAGGTGGGTTATCCTCGTAAAATGCTAATACACATACACAATGGTTCTAGGACTTGCCCAAGAATACTATTGGGGTCGTCAGAAATGATTTCTAGTAGAAATCAGAATTTTGAAATAACAAATAAGTTTAAAGTAATCTTTTTACCATTTAATTTAGCTAACCCAGGTATTTCCTATTTTGTTTATTTAAAGTGCAAACCTGGGGTCCTATTTGTACCAAGACATTTCCGTGTAGGCTGTGTTGTTTTTCCTGTTTTCTTTACCTTTCAGATGCTGAATATATCTTATAAACTACACTTTTCCAAAGAAAAAAAAAACTTTACAGAATTCAAGATATTAACATGCTTTCTTGAACAGATTGGAAAACAGGGTGGATCCGGATCAGCTGGCTTCTTAGAAGCCAGCTGATCCGGATCCACTCTGTTTTCCAAATATATATATACAAATAAATATCCAAGTTAAGCTTGGTAAGGGTTAAGAAGCTATTTACAGTATGTACAGGAAACGAGTAAGTTATGATGGTTAAGGGGGTCAAATACAGCACATACACAATGTTTTGTTTGTTTGTTTGATTTGATTCTTTACGTCCCATCAACAATCTTTCAGCTAAACAGGGACGGGTCTTCCTGGGTTGAACCAGTACTAAGCTAGGATAAGTGTGTCTTGCTCAAGGACCACGACGCTAAGTAGCCGATGAGGCTCGAACCCGCGGCCCATCGGTCTCGAGTCAAGCACTCTACCACTAAGCCACTGCGCTCCCACATACACAATGTACAGGATGTACTAAGCATCATGGTATAGAAAGACTGGTCCTCAGTGAAACATTCTGCTGCTATGGTTGATATTGCTCTGTACTATTCAATCTTTGTCCCCCGCTCCCCGCCCCCAACACACAACAACAACAACAACAACAACAACAACAACAACAACAAAAACAGACGAAGAACGAAACAAAAAAATAAACGAAAGTATGATCCTACGGAATGAGAGCCATCAGAGCAGTGACAGAGCATATTCTGCTTTAGAGTACTTTGTGTCCTTTCTAGTTTTGCAATCATCTCGCCGAGTAAGAGAGGGCTTGCTGCTTTACCTCCATTTAGTGTCATTGCTTGTCGTGTGGCTGTTAATGTTCTCTTCCTCGCGGTGCCGTTGGTTGGTTGGAGATATGTGATTATGGCGTTTGCTGGCAATACTCACTTACTTTTTGAGCTTGTCCATAACACACCAGTAGGTTCAACGCCCCATAAGCCAACAAATAGGTGACCTTGTTGGAATTTAACCTATGATGTGGTCCAATATGTCTTGTACCAAATTAACAATTGTAACCTGAATTCATGTAATCTGAATCCAAAATCATTTATAGATTTCTCACAAAGCCATACTAGTAAGGCGAAAGAAGTCCTAAATCAGCATTCACGGGTCATTTCTATTGGAAACAAATGCTGTTTGTGGTACCTGACAATTACGACGACGCTCGAAAGTACTGTGCAGATCGGCGAGACAGATCAGTGTCTATTTTGATGACTTGCTTCGTTTCTAATGATACAGACAGTTAGTGGTCTGACTATTTTGTTTATCAGTTACCTCTCATATAAATTGCACTGTTGACGTTGCCTGATAAACGTTGTCCATCTCATGACATGTGCCTTTATCAGGCCATGATGACGTTGCACTTTTTGAATGACGTCGCTAATGGCGCTGAATCAACACAAAAATCGAAAACTACGTCATAATCGCTAGTTTGAAGAGTGAAACAATGGGTAAACTGATAAATAGAATACACAGGATCGCGTCTTTTGATAGCAAGTTTACCAGGCTCGGCTTTGAGAATGATTGTTGAATCGCTCGGCAAGCCTCGCGATGTCAACAAGCGTTCTCAAAGCCTTACCTAGTCATGATATCAAAAGACACTAACCTAGTATTCTCTATGTCTAGGAAACGCCACAATCACATTCCATAAACACGGGTAGGAAGCTTCATAATAGACATAACCGCCAGTTCTGTATATGGAGGCTGAAAAATCGCCTAAAACTGTTAGTTTTCCACTCTGTGCTTTTATCGTGTAAATTAGCGAAAAAAAGGAGAATGTAGTTCTCCGTTCTTTATCTAAGTTGATGCGACCTGCAAAATTTGCGCATGGTTTATCTGAATCGTTCTTGTGACAAAAATAATAATAATTATAATAAAAATGAATTTCTTTCCATGGTGTTCATGAAAATTTGAGCGTTAAAGGCTCTATTCAAAGTGAGTGACAATACTTGGTGTCATGTTAACTTTCAACTAATTTTTTGTTGTACATAATGTAGCAAACCTCCGAAAAACGAAATACATCTTTATTATTTGCACTTCGTTTATATATGTTATTTATTTATTTAAGTGTTATGAAGAAAATCTTCGAAAAAATGCGGAGAAGTCATGTTTCATTAAATGAAAAGAAAATAAGTGAGTCTGCTCATATTAAGATGTGTTTTATATGAGATTATTTGAAAAGGAACATTTAGAAACAATATTCAAGAATACTGAACTAGCACAAGAGGAAGCTTCTAAAGCCACGACAAACAAGTGAGACTAATGAAGCTAACACTTTTCATTTCTACAAATTAGTGCGAATTTGAACAACGACATGTACACAACTGCTTATGAGAAGTGAACAACAATGTCGCAGATCATTCTGCACATTCGCGCAGTCTGATCAGCGCCATCGTTGTTCGAACGTTTGAGTATATTATACATAAACTTGGTATATCCACAGTATTGTTTATGAAGCTGACCGTGATGGTTGAAATCCTTTCTTACTTGTGATATGTTTTCCTAGTCCGTTTGCTTCATAGTATTGTAATAAAAGTACATTAACATAGTTGATAATATAATTGAAAGTGTAACATCCCTGAGCCCTGTCTTTGCAGTTACAGTAAAAATAATAAGTGAGTATGATCAGGAAATACCACAATCACAAACCGCAGACAACCCCGTGGCACCACGAGGAAGAGCCGCTCAACAATCATAAGACACCAGAAAGACAATTTAAGCAAAGCAACCAGCTCTCTCTTCTCCATCAAGATGATTGCAAGACGTGAATGGACATTAAGTAACGTACAAAAAACATAGAACAATTACAGACTCCCCAAAAGGGAGTAACACTAAACAAAAAGTCAACAACAACAGAACCACCGCCTTAGAACGGACAGCAGCCTAAAACACCGGGGGGGCTTAAATGCATTTTAATGGTACCAAATCTTTGCCCTAGATTCTGCTGTTGTTGAAGTACAAGAAATGTTCTGCTCGCATGGCGGCTATCTATCTAATGCAATGTATCATCATGGGGAAACACTCAAATCAAATTAACACACCATGATGAAAAAAGAAAAGGGCTCATGACTCACAGATAGTCAAGGCTAATGAAAACCTCAAGTTGAGCCACGGTGGGTCCAGCTACAGATAAGCATCAGGCACCAACCCGCCGATTAAAGCTTTACGTCAGAGCAATCATAGAGTCTGAGGCCTGACCCACCGTCTTGCAATTAAAGAAGAAACCATAGCTATAAACCGTGATTGGGTTTAAAACTAGGCATGCAGACTGTCGCATGATATCAAAGTTATATACAACCCTTATATAACGTTTTACTATCTTTTTGAATTGATCACTAAGAATAGGTTTTCCAACAATTCGTTTGAATTTATAAACTAAATCACCATGAAATATAGGTTCTAATATGCCTTGTTGCGGAAGAGTTTATAACCTTATGTTGTATTTAACAATTAACCTGTCTTAAGCCGAAAATTACATCTCATTACCTAAGGATTCATGCTAAAATTAGATGTAATTTTAACACAGTGAAACGCAGAAGAATAACTTTCAAATCTTTTTTTAAAAAATTATTTTTCTTTATAATTACCTTTCCAGTTAATAACGTTTCGCGCATTTAGACTGACGTGCGTAGTTAAACGTCATGACGTTCAAAAAAACACACAAAAAAACAAGACGGCGACGAGATCTCATTAGACAGCTGGGTGGCATGAATACTGTTAATTTAACGTCGTATGTAAGTTAATAACCTGAAAATATCTGTGTAGGTGTAAAGTAAAGTTTTAGTAAGTAGTTGTAGACTGTCCATTTCTCTCCATAGAATCATTGCACAGTATCACCAAAGAAGCTCCGCCGTGAGTGTCTGCCCCTCATGAATGAAAAATGAAATGAAGGTCAATGCGTACGTTCAGATGACCGGATTAACAGACCTCAATAATTGTTATAACAGTTGTCATTATTAAGAAAGCACAGAAGAACAGAATACAAGCATAAAATTATTTTTAAGTGACCCCCCCCCACCACAAAAAAATAGAAGGCACAGAGGACCCTAAAGCTGATCACCTGAGATTCGCCAGCTCCTTTAAGGAGCACAAAAACTTACACCACAATACTCAAAGCAATTTAAAATAAGAATATTTCTTTTAATGTTTTAATAATGTGAACTCTCAGCGGTTGCCTTTTTTTGGCCCAAGGGGCATAATTTGAATAAAATTGGCAAATGTCTACTACATTATGCTACTATATCAAATATCAAGGCTTTAGGCCTAGAGGTTTCAGACAAGAAAATTTTCATGTTGTCTTTATGTAAGCCTATATAAATCATATGACCCCCTGGGGCCCGGGGGCATAATTTGAACAGATTTTGTAAAGGTCTACTAGATACTGCCACATGCCAAATATCAAGGCTTTAGGCCTTGTGTTTTTTTACCTGGAAAATCTATTTTCAGCCCATGTGAACTAGTAAAGCATCGAACCTTCCCAATTTTAACAAATGTTGAAGAGGGCTATATAAGGATTATTCCTGCCAGGTTTGGTAATAAGCCAGTTAGTACTTTTGGAGGAGTTAGCGTTTGAAACCATTGTTGACGAAGGACAACACACCACGGACGATGGACATCAGATGATCGTAATAGCTCACCTGGAGCCTTTGGCTCAGGTTAGCTAAAAGGAAATAACTATAAATAAACTGAAGTTAGATAAAAGGCATTTAGTCCCTACACTTCCAATATTGCTCTGACTGCATGCTAACTTACAATTCAGTACCTGTATTACTACAAGACAAAACTGCCCAACAGGCTTCAGATGGAAAATGACAGCTTTAATAATTTTAAGAAATAAATTCTAAACTAGCTTCGGATGGACGTACGGAACCAGTGAGGGACAATGTGAGAACAACGTCCAACTTGATAATAGCAGGAGAAAAATAAGCTATTACTGTTGGTATCATTGCTGGGTTATCCGTTAAGCTATTACTGTTGGTATCATTGCTTGGCTATCCGTTAAGCTATTACTGTTGGTATCATTGCTTGGTTATCCGTTAAGCTATTACTGTTGGTATCATTGTTTGGTTATCCGTTAAGCTATTACTGTTGGTATCATTGCTTGGCTATCCGTTAAGCTATTACTGTTGGTATCATTGCTTGATTATCCGTTAAGCTATAACTGTTGGCATCATTGCTTGGCTATCCGTTAAGCTATTACTGTTGGTATCATTGCTTGGTTATCCGTTAAGCTATTACTGTTGGTATCATTGCTTGGTTATCCGTTAAGCTATTACTGTTGGTATCATTGCTTGGTTATCCGTTAAGCTATAACTGTTGGCATCATTGCTTGGCTATCCGTTAAGCTATTACTGTTGGTATCATTGTTTGGTTATCCGTTAAGCTATTACTGTTGGTATCATTGTTTGGCTATCCGTTAAGCTATTACTGTTGGTATCATTGCTTGGTTATCCGTTAAGCTATAACTGTAAGTATCATTGCTTGGTTATCCATTAAGCTATTACTGTTTGTACATTGCTTGGCTATCCGTTAAGCTATAACTGTTGGTATCATTGCTTGGTTATCCATAAGCTTTTACTGTTGGTATCATTGTTTGGTTATCCGTTAAGCTATTACTGTTGGTATCATTGCTTGGCTATCCATTAAGCTATTACTGTTGGTATCATTGCTTGGCTATCCGTTAAGCTATTACTGTTGGTATCATTGCTTGGTTATCCGTTAAGCTATTACTGTTGGTATCATTGCTTGGCTATCCGTTAAGCTATTACTGTTGGTATCATTGCTTGGCTATCCGTTAAGCTATTACTGTTGGTATCATTGCTTGGTTATCCGTTAAGCTATTACTGTTGGCATCATTGCTTGGCTATCCGTTAAGCTATTACTGTTGGTATCATTGCTTGGTTATCCATTAAGCTATTACTGTTGGTATCATTGCTTGGCTATCCGTTAAGCTATTACTGTTGGTATCATTGCTTGGCTATCCGTTAAGCTATTACTGTTGGTATCATTGCTTGGTTATCCGTTAAGCTATTACTGTTGGTATCATTGCTTGGTTATCCGTTAAGCTATTACTGTTGGTATCATTGCTTGGCTATCCGTTAAGCTATTACTGTTGGTATCATTGCTTGGTTATCCGTTAAGCTATAACTGTTGGTATCATTGCTTGGTTATCCGTTAAGCTATTACTGTTGGTATCATTGCTTGGCTATCCGTTAAGCTATAACTGTTGGTATCATTGCTTGGCTATCCGTTAAGCTATTACTGTTGGTATCATTGCTTGGCTATCCGTTAAGCTATTACTGTTGGTATCATTGCTTGGCTATCCGTTAAGCTATTACTGTTGGTATCATTGCTTGGTTATCCGTTAGGCTATAACTGTTGGTATCATTGCTTGGCTATCCGTTAAGCTATTACTGTTGGTATCATTGCTTGGCTATCCGTTATGGGTTGATTTTTTTTAAAAAAACTTAGGTTGTATCGTTTTTAAATTCAACCTACGATCTTCAAGTGAATCCGTCTTGAGTGAATATTTACTTTCAGATTACGTTTATAATTTCATTCAGCTAATTCAGACAAGTAAAGCGGCTGCTGAATAAATAAAGTTTTGTTTAAAATAGAATCACAGCCACCCTCAATTATCAGCCAATAATCGAACAATACAACCCACTGCTTATAGACAAATGTAATATTTGCGTGAGTCTGTGGACCTGAAACCAAAAAATAAATCTTAAAACTGTCGTCTGCGACATGTGTTTCGCTTGAAGTTTATAAGGGTTGTTGCGTTATCCTTTCAGACGTCGCGGTTGCATTTGCAAGTGCATTAGAATAGTGGTTTATACATTTTCCGGAAACATTATGACGTCCACAACAACGTTGCGTACATAATGACAAAAGTATAGCGTTTTTACGGCAGAAATGAGATTTTAAAGTAATCTTAATGTCATATGATAAATAGAATCTAACAATCGTGCTCTTGTATTATTGAATTTATTAAACTCGTTGCGTACTGGTATCTGCTAGTACTTTGGCCAAGAGTGAAGACTCAGATTAAATGCTGCATATTGCACTTATCCACTTGGCTTTAATGATAATATTTACCATGAAGGTAATATTTCTAGATTACCAGAGTTAGCAGAGATTAACCCCACACCACGTACACAGATGAAGTGAAGTTTTGTTCATAAGTTGTATTCTTATTTAGAGTGTATATATTCAGCCATGTTTAGAAGCTTATCTGTATGTCTATAATGTAGGGGAAGGGTCGTAACTAATGCTGTGAGAACTTGTGACCCAGTCCCATTGCTGTATTATATTTGGCAATAAAATATGTTTAAACTAAGTTAAGATTTAACATATATCTGCTCTTCTGTTTAATAAAATGATAAAAGTAAGTAACTTGGTCAATGCCTTTGCTAGTCGCTTGAATATTCTATGAGCGTTAAGCTACTGACCGAACAGCATTTGGTGTTTCTAAGCTTAAAAGGAGGCTGCACAGGCTCGTCTGAGACTACACTTGTCAAAATGACACATTGTTGGAAATCATATGTCTCTGCTCATTTCAAGCTTGCTTGCTACACTGAAAATATACGAATGATGCCAAAGAATGACACTCAGCACATACGTAGACCTCGTCGAGTGAAAACATCTTCGAAATAGAAACTTGTAGATTCGTTAACACTTAGTATTCTGATGGATTATCTCATATAAAGAATACAATAAGGATTGAATTATCAAATTTATCATATGACGTCGCGTCTGAGAGTGAAATAACGCCATGCAATAAAATCGATAAACCACTAGTGGTTTACAGATTTTTGGGAAACTTTATGATGCCCATAACAAGTTGCGTACATGATGACAAAATTATAACGTTTTTACGCCAGAAATGAGATTTCAAAGTAATTTTAATGTCATAAGATAAATAGAATCTAACATTCGTGCTCTTGTATTATTGAATTTATTAAACTCGTTGCGAAAAAGAGATAAAATGCTCGGCAAGCCTCGCATTTTATCTCTTTTCCCCAACTTGTTTACTAAATTCAATAAAACATGAGCACTCATATAAGATCCTCTATAATATTTTAAGGGGTCACAGGTAGGAATTGCCAAATAATTCTGTACATCAGTCCCTGAAGATTGTATTTAGCTTAGCAAACAGTGAAGGCCTTGATGAAATGCTGCACTTTGCGGTATATCATCTAGGTCCTCACTGTTTGCCAAAGTATTCCTTTAGGGGTTTCCCGTATATAAAGGGTTAAATGTGAAAATGTGGGACTATTGCATAAACCTCATGGGCGGATCCAGAGGGCGGGACAGGGTGTCTGACCCCGCCCCCTTAAAATCACAAAAATACTTAGTAACACTGGTCCGGCTCCCCTGAAAAATTACATAGCTACCAATTCAGGATTCAATGTTGGGCCATCATCGGCCCGCTGGCGAAACGCCATTTTAATGGCGTGTCGCTGGCCGGCGGATGATGTCCCATTTATGGTGACATTTGGATCCTCTATCACGTTATCAACTAAAAAAAAAAATATAAAATTTTGACCCCCTCTGACAAAACTTTCTGGATCCGCGCATGAACCTGATACTTTCATGGCAGTGATTGACAAAGCCACTAACCATACTGTGCAGACGAACAGGTTTGTGTGCGCATTTGTTATTAACAGGTTTTCTCTCGTTGTGGCCGGAATTATATAACTAGATTACTTCAATTAATTATCTGTGAGATCTGATTATTAATCTTTGGCTTATCTTGTATAACAACCAGTATATTTATAACACTTTGTTGTTGGCGGTCGTTGCATACTCTGTAACTATGAACATTTTTCGAAAAAAAAAATATTTTCTTTTTAAATCATTTGTAAAAGTAGAATAAAGTTATGTTGTCACAATAAATCTAATTTCTACAGCTGAAAACTGCATGGAAAAGTGAATTATCTTATAAAAACAGGTGTTTTTTCTCTTGTTTGTAATTATTTGCGTCCCTCCAATAATTCTAGACAGTTAATTTTTAGCATAAATGTTGTTGTTTTGGCACTAATAATTTGTTAATTATTACGAAAAAGGTAAAATGTATACCTGAATTTTAGTATTTTTACTGTGTTCTTGAAAATTAGAAAAATTATTTCTTAAATGAAAATATCAAAAGTTACAGACTATGCAGCTTTAAATCCAAAAGTAACTTTACAATGCTTGCAATGGAAGTAAATTTTTTGTCATTTTTCTTCCATACCGATGGGAATATCTATCGGATGACCTTGTCACATTCTCTCGACAGAGGTCCAAATTAATCACTGATAAAAAAATCAAAGGTAATTAGTGATAAAGGTTTTAGAAAGGACTAAATTTTACAATTGTTAATTCTAAGGGTGATAATTTCAATCTGCAGCAACTTTAAGATACTGTCATAAACTAACCAAACGTCAAAAACAAAATGTCTGTTTTTTTTTCTTATTATTGGCAATCGATGGCAACTAAAATACGGGTCCAAATCATCGGTTAGCCAAAGATTTTGTGAGAAAGTTCTTATTTTGTGTTTTTAATGAAAGCACAGGTAGCTAGAAAGAAGATAAAATTGCTTAAATCTTTTTCGCATGGCCAATATTAGGACAAATGAAAGGCACTCATTGCAATAATTAATTTGCTTGAAATAAAAAATGAGTATAGATATATACGGAAGCGTTAAAGGGCCACTGACACTGGAGATAATCATCGCGTTGACGATGGCCTTTTATCGCTTCCGTAAACTAATGAAAAAGTGCAAAACAATAAACATTTCATACAACTAAACCCCTTTAATAGATCAATTATAGTTCATTAAATGTGCTTTCTGCTTTACAGAGATCAGGCCAGCTTTTCGCCAACATGAAAGTATAACGACTGTGTCTAAAAAGAATATTTACTCGTCTGGTATCTTATGAATTGTTCAAATAATATTAGAATTATATTCAATGAGTGCTAGAACCAGATATCTCTGACAAGCAAAGCATGATAAAACATCAGAGACGAGTATGACCAGCTTTTTCAGTAAATAGTTATTATTGACTAGGATACATTAGTCAAGATTATCATTTGGAATATTCCATTTTAGAAAATGAGCATTCGATAGGTCAAATCTGGGAAGGGAATACCTTATACATAGGCACTTTAGGGGATGGTTTTATCTATGCTGGTGATATTATTACTATTCTAAGGTGTTTTAAAATTGATTTTTTACTTGTAGTAAGACAGAACAAATACAAATGTATCCGGATCGTTAATAAGCAAATATTTAATGTTTTATTTGATAACGATTTTGTTAACAAAGATAAAAAGTCGGATTATAAAATTAATATGTCTCGCCTATAACTGAACTTGGTGTCTCTCTGTCTATTTTCTTAACGATTCGAACTACTGTATAAATATTAGTTACTTTATTTTTTGCGATAAATCTCTGAATTTTTGAATGTATACCGTTTGAATATAAGATGATAAGCGATTATCATAAATAGTTAAGCTTACACAAGACTTATCACCCGCATGCATGGATCCAGAAAGATTCGTCAGAGGGTGGTGGGGGTGGTTAGGGTCCAGCTTTGACAACTTCTTTTAGTCATCAACTTATTTAGTGAGGGGAGAGGGGTCCAATTGCTTCTGGACCAGTATTACTAAGGGAACCTATAACTATGCGATTTCCCAGGGGAGGGGGGGGGGAGGGATACAGACTGTGGGTCAATTACTTTGGAAAGTAATTAATTAATTACAAAATTACAATTAGACATTAAAACTACAATTACAATTGCATGGCGTTTGAGCAAAGTAATTAATTACATTCAATTATTTTGTCCAATGTAATCATTTACATTACAATTACATTCCACTGCCAAATACATAAGAGGCTTCAACAGATTTTTACCTCAGATATTTGAATCTTGGCATTCGAAATTGATTTTAGTTTAAGACTTCTTGTACGAGGGTCATCCAAAATGTTCTGACAATGACCCCATAAAACAAAACATTTTTCTAAAGGATGTGTTTCATTATTCTTCACATATTATTTAGAATATAGGCAATTGAATCACAAGTTCAAATATTTTCCATGTTGCTATCGCAACGGTTGCTAAGCAACTAAAGAACACAAGGTAAAGGGTCATGGACGGGACACTATATGCGGTACACATGCCCAAATTTCTGAGAAATAACAGACTCCTTTTAAAAACTTTTTATTTAGATAAATAAAGACATTATGTGTGTTGATATTGAACGTCATAGATAATGATTTAGGTTGCAACTATGGTGTCAGCAGGGTTTTGATTATGATATATCACCGATTTTGCAAGAAATATTTTCCTTGAAAATGGGTTGTACTAATAGTGTATTATATTTGGTATAAAACATTTATTGAAAGTTATTATTTTCTATGTGTTTAAGAAGACTATAGAGCAGATTTATCGAAACATATGTCTATTCGTATGCAAATTTGTCGTAATTACTTATATAAGTGTTCAAAATATACTATTTTATAATTAGCGCTTAAAGTGAAGCAAAAATCTAATTTTTTGTTGTTGCCTAGCAACCAAGAACGTTCAGAGCAACTACGTTAATGTCATTGTGGTATTTGCTTTAAAGGGTCAATTGTGTATTCAGACAACATCACCAACCACTAATATAACTTTCCAAAGATGCATACCGAATCTTTAACTAACTCTACCCCCAGCAAAATCAGTTAAAAACGTGAATTTTCGCGGCCATGGGTTCTCACAGTGTTGATTACAAATTTGTATAGCATCGGATCAGGTTATGATAAAAACTCCATATTTCAAACATGAGTAGGCAACACCCATGGCCACATGCAATGGGTAATATATTTCTGATTTCAATAACAGTTTTTGAGATATGAGGCCATTGTCAGAACTTATTGGATGACCCACGTATTATTACTATGTCAAGTGATTCAACTTAGAAAATGAAGTATACAAAATAAGCTGTTGTTTTGGTAGTTGATGACCTGATCATACAAGAGAAAATTCAGAGATTATTTATTTTCGCTTTCCTGCATCTGTAATTTGCTTAATTAAGTTTTCACACTATTAGGCTTAGCTCACGGTAGAACAACATTAAGGATGAGAAAAGTCTTACAACTGTATAAGATAAACCTCGGAAATTATTAGTTATTATTATCATTTATATCATTATCATTATTATTATTTATTATTTTATTATTAATATTATTGTTGTTGTGTTTGCTATTTAATAATCTGTGCTGGAGCACTCCGGCTTACTCCACCATCCTAGGTGGTGTAGACAGAACAGTCACGTGACCTGTTTCAAAACAAGATGGCGGAGCGCTGCTGGCATGTACTGAGACATGTTTCTGTCCTTCCCGATAGGTTCTGATAATTAATCATATCGAAAAAAATATGGTCGTTAGTAAATGGGATTGAAAGCGCATGTATTTTGTCATTCTTTTTTCTTCTTCTTGGCAATCAGATTGTTTTATTTTTTCACAATTCAAACAGTAATCGCTTGATTTATTCCGGAGTACTCCAAAGTGCCCAGTTTTGCTTGTTTTAGATGGCTGTTCTGGTGTACTCCGTGTACTCTAAAATTTCTAAATCAAGTCCGCCCCTGATGTCAGGCTTTACACATTACGAATAAGGATATGCACCAGGGCCCGGAATTACAATGCCTCCTTAAGGTTAAGGAAGACTTAAGTTAAGTATTGCTTTTTCAGGATGCGAAAAATAACGTTTCAAACTGATTAAATCAAAATACAATGTAGTTTCTTTTTTCTGTAGATCATAATGCTATCTTTGACCACACGTACTGCATCTATCTAGGCAATTTATTTAGCATCTAATATAGCATGTTAAAATATCAATGCTTAAACTTAAGTCTTCCTTAACTCTAAGGAGGCATTGTAACTCCGGGCCCAGAACAACGAGCCCCCGCAAGCTCTCGCATTGTTGAACTCTACCAGTTCTATTATATAGTTCAATTAGTGTGACCTGTTCACTGAGATGTTTCAAAATAAAATACTGTATACATGCCGTTTTAAATGGATATTAAACTACATGTAAATTTAATACTGTATACATGCCGTTGTAAATGGATATTAAACTACATGTAAATTTAATACTGTATACATGCCGTTGTAAATGGATATTAAACTACATGTAAATTAAATACTGTATACATGCCGTTGTAAATGGATATTAAACAACATGTAAATTTAATACTGTATACATGCCGTTGTAAATGGATATTAAACAACATGTAAATTAAATACTGTATACATGCCGTTGTAAATGGATATAAAACTACATGTAAGTTACATACTGTATACATGCCGTTGTAAATGGATATTAAACTACATGTAAATTACATACTGTATACATGCCGTTGTAAATGGATATTAAGCTACATGTAAATTACATACTGTATACATGCCGTTGTAAATGGATATTAAGCTACATGTTTGTACAAAATTAGTGACCAGTAAGGTTTAATGACAATTTATTTTTAAGCATTTTGACAGCTTCCCCCCCCCCCCCCCCTTTGATCAAGCATGCCAATTTTATATGATGTGTGTGTATTGCAAAACTACATCTATGTGTAAAAGGAATAGCTTGATCATTGGGAGAAAAGCTCATCAAAAAACTTTTTCTCTCATTTCCCTATACGTTATACGACAGAAACAGAGTTTTCAATCCATTATTTTTAATCAGTACCTGTCCAATGTGAAAAGCATTTGACGGATAATTTGAGGACTGAACCAACTACCCTTTCTACGGAATAAATGTCATCTTCTTTGAAATTTTTATCTGGCTATTTTTATGGGCAATCCTGCATTACATTTGTAAAAGTGTTTGAGGTCCTTGATATTTTGCCCATTCTAAAGTGAGGAGTCTGTTGGTGTTTGTTCCATTTTCTTACTCCCTTTGAGGACCGATTACTTAGTGCATTCAGTTCTAACTTAATTGTATTACATATACTTTTCTAAAAATGAATTTGCAATTGTTCCTTACATGTACACAGTACGAAAGAGGGCAAAGATCAGGAACCGATACAATCAAGCACCACATCTGACCCAGGATACCAATGGGAAAGTGACAACGTCATAATAAGACATCACAAACGAGAGCCAAGAGGTCAGCCCTTTCCCAGCAGGTGACCTCAAGGCACATACAAACCGACGCGCACAGAGGCATGGCAAACACAAGACAGAAACAACACAAACGATCCACAAAAGAAGCACCGCCTTGGAACGGTCAGTAAAATATTTTACTGGAGGGCTTTAACCGGTTTAACGGTGTACAATCTCACCCTTAGTTCAGATGTGGATCAAGACACATAGATGTTTGGTTTGCATGAAAGACCCCAAACTTATCAATGCATCATTTGTGGCTGTACCATAGCAAGATTATGGCTGTACCGTAGCAAGATTGTAGCTTACAAAAGCAAGATTATGGCTGTATCAAAGCAAGATTATGGCTGTACCATAACACGATTATGGCTGTACCATAGCAAGATTACGGCTATACCATATCAAGATTAGCGCTGTACCATAGCAAGATTATGGTTTACAACTGTGGCATTAATTGACCATATCCATTTGTCTGTTAACCGCAACTCTGAAAACCTTTTACGTGTTAATACACACGTATCTCATATAAGAGGTTATTTTCAGACAAGCCAGCTGTCAGAAAACAAACATAGACAAACGATTTTACTATCTAATGCTTCTCCAAATATAGCAAGAAGTGAGCAAAGCTCACATACCCCCGGCGGTAGCCATCAGAGGTTGAAACACTTTCAGAGGAAAGACAAAATTGTCAAAGATTTCAAAATCCCAAATCAAGTAGTTTCTGAGAAAACTTTGATAAAAAAATGTCCATACGTGTTGTATAAGTGTGAAAGGAAAAATTGAAAATTTGAAAAAAGTAGGCAAAATGAGGATTAGTACCTTAATTTTCATTTACACAATACACTTTGCCTACCTGAAAGTGTACACAAAATTTCACAATCCTAAATCAAGTAGTTGCTGAGAAAACTGACAAAAAATGTCCATATGTGTAATATAGGAGTGAAAGAAGTAAAAATTGAAAAAGAAGGCAAAATGAGCTTTAGCATCTTTTTTTCATTTACATAATACACTTAGCCTACCTAAAGGTGTAAACAAAATTTGAAAACACTGGCTCCAATAGGAACCAAGAAATCTGCGACAGAAATTTTCATTGGAGAGAAAGATAAATGAATAAATAAAGGGACTGATAAGCAATATGTGGCTGTTTTTTCTTACACAATACAACTCATCACTATCAAGCTTTGAATCAAATTTCAGAATCCTAACTCAAGTAGTTGCTGAGAAATCTTTGACAGAAAAAAATGTCCATATGTATTATATAAGAGTGAAAGAAGGAAAAAATTAAAAATTAAAAAAAAGAAGGCAAAATGAGGATTAGCATTTTAAATTTCCATTTACACAGTGCACTTTGCCTTCCTGAAGGTGTACACAAACTTTTAAAACACTGGCTCCAATAGGAGCTGAGAAATCTGTGACAGAAATTTCCATTGGAGAGAAAGAAAAAAGAACAAATAATGGGACTGATAAGCAATATGTGGCTGATCTTTTGTTACACACTACAATTCATCACTATCAAGCTTTGTACCAAATTTCAGAATTCTAACCAAACTAGTTGCTGAGAAATCTTGACGATAAAAAAAACTGCGACAGAAATTTCATTGGAGAGAAAGAAAAATGAATAAATAAAGGGACTGACAAGCAATATGTGGCTGTTCTTTTATTACACAATACAACAAATCACTATCAAGCTTTGTATCAAATTTCAGAACCCTAACTCAAGTAGTTGCTGAGAAATCTTTGACAGAAAAAATGTCCATATGTATTTTATAAGGGTGAAAGAAGGAAAAAATGAAAAATTGAAAAAAGAAGGCAAAATGAGGATTAGCATTTTAATTTCCATTTACACAGTGCACTTTACCTTCCTGAAGGTGTACACAAAATTTTAAAACACTGGCTCCAATAGGAGCTGAGAAATCTGTGACAGAAATTTCAATTGGAGAGAAAGAAAAATGAACAAATAAAGGGACTGATAAGCAATATCTGGCTGATCTTTTGTTACACAATACAACTCATCACTATCAAGCTTTGTACCAAATTTCAGACTCCTAACCCAAGTAGTTGCTGAGAAATCTTTGACGAAAAAAAAAGTTTACAGACAAACAAACAGACAGACAGACAGACAAACATAATTACAGAAAAGGCAAAAACTATATACCCCCTATATACTTCGTACCGGGGGTATAATTAAGTTCTAGTATTACTATAATCTTCTTGTGACACAATGCACCAAGTTGACGTACAATCTCGGGCAGCTAACAGCCTACGAGCGAAACGCCAACCAATGTGTTCTGTGATCAGCAATTGTCTGGCGTCCGTCATGCGTGCAAACCCTGAACAAAGTGGCATTCCAAGTTAAATTATAGACTCCATCTACATCTGAACCGTTGGCTCAGATATAAGGTGTCACACATATGTTTCTCTTAAAACCGTCTCACATAATAGCTCAAATAGCTTCGCACGGGTGAATAGAAAGGTTACCAGAGTGAAAAAATAGAGACACATATTAACGACATTTTTGAATTGTATTTAAGTAAAATGAAAAAAAAATACGAAGGTATTATATGGCATATGCCTAAAATGATATGGCATATGCACCAATTGAATTGTGTATTTATCAGAAATGGTGTTAAGGCTAAATTTAACTTGCTAATTGATACTAGATAACCCGCGATCAACATTTTTTTCCTAAATCCAAGTCTTTCAACAGAATCTAAGGCAAATATTTGGTACCATTAAATGCACTTAAGCCCCAGTGGCTGCTGTCCGATCTATTGCGGTTGTTCTGTTGTTATGGATTAATTGTTTATTGTTGCTCCCCTTGTTTTTGGGGTTCTGTGTTTTGTCCTGGTTTTGTTATGCAGTACTTATTGCCCTTTGCAATCATCTAGAGGGGGAGACTCTGCTTCAATTTCCTTCCTGATATATTGTGACTGTAAGTGTTTCTTTGGTACAGCGGGTTAGTATGCAGTGATTGTGGTATTTCTTGATCTTACTCACTACCTTTTTAACAACAATATTGTCTCAAACAACATTCTCTTTCCTTAATCCAGGTGTTACAACCATGACGGTATATAGAAATCACTCGCACGTTTTTTTTTTTTTTTAAAGCCAGTCATGCTGGAAAAGGTAAATTTTTAAAAACAGAAACCAGCACGTAATAAGCAAAAGGAGGATTCTACCGGTATGAATGCCGCTTTCCATTGCATGGTATTTCTCTATAAAATATCACCAATATGAATAGCTTTAAAACTACTTACATTCTACACCTTCTATATATACTAGAGGACTTTGAAAACGCATCACCCAGTTAAAATACTTTATTTCTCAAACACTGAGAATGTCAACGGGATATTGTTATTAAATATCATAGTCTGACCAGCTTTTAGTGTGCCCTAGAAATTTCATGGTCGTTACCTGCGTCGCTTTAGTGAAAGCAGGTCTAGTAGTGGGTCCACTCCGTCCGTCCAGCCGTCCGTCCGTCTGTCCGTCCGTTTATCTCCGAAACACTTTAGGGTGCCAAGTTTGTGTAATCTGTAACTCCAAAACTTTTCATTCTTTTTTATTCAAACTTTGCCTAATGAGTGTACACATATTGAAGATGTACACCTCCTATTTTATACACGTTTCATATTTTTTTTCACCTTTTTGACGGGTGTTGAACTTAGACATTTTTTCCATCAGCAATGCTAAGGGGTGCCTAGTTTGTGTAATCTGTAACTCCAAAAGTATTCTTTCCTTTATATTCAAACTTTGCACAATGATTGTTCACACATTGAATATGTGCACCTCCTATTTTGTGCACGTTTCACAAATTTTTCTCATTTTTGAGGGGTGTTGGACTTAGACAGTTTTTCCATCCGCAATGATTAGGGGGTGCCTAGCTTGTGTAAACTGTACCTCCAAGAGTATTCATTTCTTTATATTCAAACTTTACACAATGATTGTTCACACATTGAAGATGTGCACCTCTTGTTTTGTGCACATTTCATAATTTTTTCTCATTTTTGACAGGTGTTGAACTTAGACATTTTCCCATCTGAAATGCTCAGGGGGTGCCTAGTTTGTATAATCTGTAACTCCAATAATATTCATTCCTTTATATTCAAACTTTACACAATGATTGTTCACACATTGAAGATGTGCACCTATTGTTTTGTGCACATTTCATAATTTTTTTCTCATTTTTGACAGGTGTTGAACTTAGACATTTTTCCCATCTGAAATGCTTAGGGGGTGCCTAGTTTGTATAATCTGTAACTCCAATAATATTCATTCCTTTATATTCAAACTTTGCATAATGATTGTTCACCCATTGAAGATGTGCACCTCCTATTTTGTGAAATTGTTTCATTTTTTCTCTGTTTTGATGGGTGTTGAACTTAGACATTTTCCCATCTGTCCGCAACATTTTAGGGGTGCAAAGTTTGTGAAATCTGTAACTCCAAAATTTTCATTCCTTTTTATTCAAACTTTGCCAAATGATTTTTCACTTATTGAAGATGTGCACCTCCTATATTGTGCACATTTCATAATTTGTTTTCTCACTTTTGACGGGTGTTGAACTTTGACATTTTTTCCATCTGAAATGCTTACTGAAGATTACATTGTGAAATTTGGGTGTAATCTGATTTCATTCCTGTTTATTTGAACTTGGCATATCGCCTGTAAACACATTGACGATGTACACCCGCAACGCAGGTCCAGGGCAGAGTTTGGTCTTGTTAATATAGTTTAAGATTTTGAAAGAGTATTCGTTTTAAGACAGTGGTAGGCAGTTTTGAAGGACACCAATTCAGCTGCAAGTTAACCTGCTTTAGGTTTGATTCCTGATTCAACAGATATGCTATCTGGTCTTGTTTCACGGTAGCACATTCATCATTGAATGATTCGAAATGTACTGACAGTTCGCCATGCTCAAATTAACATCCCTTTAAAGATACTTACATACCCCACTCACTCTGATAACTATGGTCTAGCAATAAAATTTAACATCTTGAGCCTTTCAATTTTTTTTCTTCTTTCAGTAGGTTTTCCTTGGAGAGGCTACGGGCATATACAAATGACAGAGTCTACATATATTACGCTTGTATCACGTTTCTTGTATATTGCGCAAGTGATGTTATAGTAAACCTTTAAGACGTTCTTGATCACATGACAACATATTTTCTGCCGTGATTTACATCAAAACGTCTTCCCTACATGATTGTCAGTGTCAAAAAAGTAAGTTAGGGTGCCAAGATCAGGAATCGATACAATCAAGTACCACACCTGACCCAGGATACCAGTGGGAAAGTGACAAACTCACAGTTGGACACCACAAACGAGAGCCAAGAGGTTAGCCCTTTCCCAGCAGGTGACCATAAGGCACATATAAACAGACGCGCACAAAGGCATAGCAAACACAAGACAGAAAAAAAATATCCTTAAAAAAGTAAGTCAGAACCATCATAGAGTCTGAAGTCCGACCCACCGGCGTGCAATTAAAGAGAAAAGCAAAGTTGCCAACCGTGATTGGGTTAACCACCAAGCATGCAGTCTGTTGCAATACATTAATGTTCTACCCAATCCTTTTATAATGGGAAATTATTTTAATGAACTGCGCTGAAAAATTATTAGAGCCAATACAACAATCTTCTTCAATTTATACACCAAGTCACCATTGAATTCAGGTTCCAAAAGTCCTTGGCACAAGAGAGCCTTAAGTCCACCTTGAAATTTATTTATCAAAAAATCATAGTATCGTCTATAAAATTTAGAAAAGGTTTTGCGAAGTTTAATATACCGATAGCCTGGTATAAGAAACAGACATTACAAATATAGTTTCGTTTAATAAATATAATTTGTTTTTCGTTTGTTCATTATTGACAAACCACCAACACTAAACCCGTATCTTCAACCCACCTTATGAGCGAATCACAGTCCTTTTAATATTTAAAGCTGTTGCCTAAAGACCTAGTCTTTTTCAGATAAATGGTAAAAGGAATCGTGGATTTTAAACCAATAAACATTTTAAAGCACATTTATAGTGTTTGTTTGCATGCGTTACCTCTAAGTTTTTCTAGGGAATTCTTTATACAACATTACCCTTACATATTTTACTGACAAAATCATGGCAAAGCAAAATAAAAGAAATGGATTTTTTTTTTATCATTTTCTTCTTATATCTCAATCATTTCATATCAAACTTCACACATACAAGATTTCACACAAACAAGCCTATTACACCAATTTGCATATATACTTAACGCTAGTAAAACGCAACGTTAACCTTACTTGAGATTTAATGCTATTGTATCATTCTAATAAAATAAAAGTATAAACCTATGGTCGCGATATCAAGCCAATACTCTTTTGCTACAGATAAAGCAGTCCAGATAAGCCAGGCTGTAGTTTTTGATAAAGGGACACAACCCGATCTTTGGCACAAGAACTGCTAAACCACCTTATTAATCTGGATATCAGATCTTCATTATGAATGGCTCCTTTGGATTCAAACTTTCGGAAAATTTCAACATTGCTCTACTTTCTATGCACACGCAACAGATTTTTTTGTCTTTAAGTTTTGACCTTCAAAATGGTCATCAAAGTTTCAGCATGAAAACCGGAAGTTAACGAAAATGCGACACTTTCGACGGTAAATATTGCGATAAATGATAACCATACGCTATGACCTTACAACTTACGTGTGCCATTTTTCAAATGATTCAGTTTAATTGAAGGGTTATTGATTTCTCAAATTTTGGGAAAATTTCACGAAAAACGAAATTTAAAACATGAATTTTAGGTCCTTCCAGCAAAGTGAATTTTGTGTTGTAAACCGTTTTTTTGTTTGTTTGAGTGAAACGCAGTACTTGCACGCTGAAATTGAATAAAATTTCAAGATTTAATATGGATACCAAAAAATTTGATGAATTTGACATTTTTCACCAAAATTTTTGGCAGAAAAGTCCAATTGAGCTTAACTTTTGGTAAGACGTTCTCTAACGTTATGGACGCTTGTTAGTAAAAAGACAAAGTGTATCAAGCTGATATTTATAGGAAAAATAACACTTGTACCAGTTGCGTTTTTAATGGCTTTAAGTATAATATATTGTACCAAGAAAAATCATGTACTTTACCATCAGCACTTTTATATGATATTACCCCACTAGTCCCATTCACAAGGCCAACATTACTTGCTCCTAGCTATGGAGACATACAATCCTTTCTTAACACATTCATCAATTTGTTGTGTGACTCTTCCTCGCGGTGCCATAGGTTTGTCTGTATTTTAAGAGTGTGGCATTTCCTGATCATACTCACTATTTTCAAATCATATAAAAAGTTATTATGTGCAGAATGAAACAATATCTGAGCCGTGGCATGGGATTTCCAACAATATGGTATGTGCGACCAGCAAAACCTCAGATCAGCCTGCGCATACACGCAGTCTGATCAGAGCCTCTGGTAGTCGCTTGAATATTCTATGAGTGTACACCTACTGACTAAACGTTATTTCGAGTTTCTAAGCTTTAAAGGAGGCTGCACAGGCTCGTCTGAACCTACACTTGTCAAAATGCCGCATTGTTGGAAATCACATGTCACCGCTCATCTGTTAATGTAACAGCTGGAGGTGGCGAAGAGCGTAAATATTTTATATATCATGAAGCTATGGTCACTGACTTGACATATCGAACGCTTACATTTTTCAAAGACCTAGCTTGGGAGTAATGCTGCAACAACCAGGATGCCGCAAGGTCAATATCAGTGCAGGTCAACGGTCAAAGTCATACAGGTCCAAAGGCATGCATGCACTTTTATTGACCAGGCAACTACTGTCCTCTATTCTTTAGAATGTAAGGAATCTAAATACTGTTAGCAAACTGGTGGTCTTATTTATTTATACAATATTTAAAGCGGTGTGCACTTTTAGCTGAAATAACAATTCTACCAAGTGGCCTTCTTAAACAAAACTATATACATGTACACCAAAGTAGAGAGGAAGGCAAAGATCAGGTACTGATACAATCAAGAACCATACCTGACACGGAACACCATTGGAAAGTGACGAAAACACAAGGAAACACAACACACAGGACAGCCAAGAGGCCGTCCCTTTCCCAACAGGGGATCACGAGGCTGCAAGTAACATACAAGACAGCATAAAAAGATAAACATGAAACATAAATAACAAGGGGGGTTCACCGAAAGAGACACCGCCTTGGAACCGTCAGCAAAAAAAAAAAAAAAAAAAAAAAAAAAGACTGGAGGGTTTAAACATGCTTAACATCTGAACATTTGAACTATGAGTAATCTTGGTACCGTTAAGCGTGTTTAAGCCCTCCAGTAAATTTTGTATTTACTAACCGTTCCAAGGCGGTGCTTCTTTTGTGGATCCTTTATGCTATTTATGTTTTATGTCTGTCATGTTGTCTTGTCTTTTCCTTGCAGCCTTTGGTCACCTGCTGGAAAAGGGCTGACCTCTTGGCTCTTTTGTATGTGGTGTTTTTATTTTGCGCTTTGTCACTTCCCATATGGTGTCCTGGGTCGGGTGTGGTATTTTATTGCATCAATTCCTGATCTTTGCATTTTCCTTACTTTATTAAATGTTGTGAATAAATTGCTGGAGCTTTAAAATAAATTTGCAATCGCTGGTGCAAGTGTGAGTATGTTGAATACAACACTTTGAATACCTAGAAACTAAATATTTCAATGATATTGGTAAAAGAATTACAACAATTTACAGCTTTCACCTTAAGAAGTAAGCGAGTATGTTCAGCAAATACCACAATCACACACTGCAGACCAACTCATTGTACCATGAGGAAGAGCCACAAAATACTTACAGTCACAACACATCAGGAAGACAATTAATATAAAGTAGAGCAAGCAGCTCTCTCTTCATCACTTAAGTGATTGCAAAGCTTTAAAGGACACTAAGCACTGCATAGCAAATCAGGGACCAAAATAAGGACACACACAAACAATGGGAGCAATAATAAGCAATGAATAAATAACAGCACAATCACCACCCTAGAGCGGGCAGAAGCCAAAGCCATTTAGGTGCTTAAATTATTATTACAGACTAAATATACTGGCTCCGATATGACCTATTGCAAAAGAGTTTTAAGCTTATGCCGATCTAACAATCAAATCTAAGTGGTTGTGGTAGAATTTAAACAAAAATGCTTTACGAATTTTATGATCAATAGCCTTAAAAAGTTAGCAGTCAAAAACTTGTTTCCGTGTTGAAGTCACTAACATTAGAATATTATCTCGTAAAACTAATAAACTGCAAAAAAAATACAATATAGGAAGTGGGGGGGGGGGGGGGGGGCGAGGAAGATCTCCATCAAGAAATGGGGAATTAACTATTTCAAAATTAGAATGATCCCGTTTATCATAAATCTAAGATTAAACTATGCCATTTATTTCTGACAAGACCAAGTCCAAAAAAAAGGCTTTAGTACCAAAGGAATTTGCCTTATTTAACTGATAATCAGTGGGATCTGACCTTACATTTATTCGCAATAATAATTATCAATATTAAGGACATATGCTACTAAAAACTTCCCATGTTGAAATATGTTCAATACTTTGCATACAATAATAGTAAGTGAGTATGATCAGGAAATACCACAATCACAAACTGCACACAACCCCGTGGCACCGTGAGGAAGAGCCGCTCAACCATCACGAGACACCAGGAAGACAAATTAAGCAAAGCAATCAGCTCTCTCTTCCCCATCAAGGAGATTGCAATACTAGAATGGACATAAAGTAACGTACAACAAAACATAGAACAATTACTCCCACAATGGGAGTAACAATAAACCAAAAAGTCAACAACAACAGAACCACCGCCTTAGAACGGACAGCAGCCTAAGCCACCAGGGGGCTTAAATGCATTTTACTGGTACCAAATCTTCGCCCTAGATTCTGCTGTTGTTGAAGTACAAGAAATGTTCAGCTCGCATGGAGGCCAACTAACTAATGCAATGTATCATCATGGAAAACACTCTAATCAAATTAACACTCCATGATGAAACAAAGAAAAGGGATCATGACTCACAGATAGTCAGAGCTAAAGAAAACCTCAAGTTGAGCCACGGTGGGTCCAGCTACAGATAAGCATCAGGCACCAACCCACCGATTAAAGCTTTACGTCAGAGCCGTCATAGAGTCTGAGGCCTGACCCACCGTCGTGCAATTAAAGAGGAAACAAAAGCTATAAACCGTGATTGGGTTTAAAACTAGGCATGCAGTCTGTCGCATGATATCCAAATTATATCCAACCCTAATATAACGTTTTACTATCTTTTTAAATTGATCACTAAAATTAGGTTTTCCAACAATTCGTTTGAATTTATAGACTAAATCACCATAAAATATAGGTTCTGATATGCCTTGTTGCAGAGGAGTTTTTAACCCAATGTTGTATTTAACAATTAACTCCGAGTGTCTGTGCTAGAAAAAGAAAATGCTTTTCGAATTTTATGATATCTATAACCTTGTTTTAATAATTTAGAAGTTAAAAATAAGTTTCTGTTGTTGAAGTCATCAACATTAGAGCACACTCTAGCTAAACGAATAAGCTGAGAAATATATACACCATTAGAAGGAGAGCGAGGAACATCTCCATCAAAAAATGGGAAATTTACTATTTCAAAATTAAAATCATCCCGTTTATCATAAATTTTAGAAGAAACTATGCCATTTGTTATTGACAAGTTCAAGTTTGTTTTATTCATGGGCTTTCCATTTATGAAATAAAAAGGATATGTCACCATGCTTATTTTTTCACAACCTCATATGAAGTTTTTAGCATTTGACCAATTTTCTAAAAACATGAAAGAATAACATTAGACCTAAATATCGAGCTAAATCTGTTGTAATCTTCAGCCAGCTTCTTTCTTAAAGCTTAAATTATTGCCCATGACATCAAACCTTTTAGAAAATGTGCAAGTTTAGTTTTATCCCATGTTTTGACAAGATACTGCATGATATATTTTGGCAATTCGTCGAAAATTGGAATTTGTTTTTAGAATAAATCATAATATTAAAAATCTGATGTTGAAAATCTTAAGAATTTATTTTTATTCCATGGACTATTGTACTACCTTTCGGAAAAAAGAATATAAATCTGGGGTCACCGAACTAATTCTCTTTCAAGAGAGCCAAATCTAACCCCACCCCCATAGGTTTCATGCGTGATTCAATATAAAAAGTTAAAGAATGTCCATTTCGATCGTTATGATTATGCCATTTTACTAGTATTTGAAGCAATTTAGCATTAAAATGTTAAAAAAGAAATAAAAAAGCACACTGAAAGTGAGTGCGCACCCGGGAATCGATCCAGGTCCTCTTGCTTCGTCGTCAGACACGCTAACCACTAGGCTACGAGGTCAAGTCGTGCGCGGCTCTAAATAATCGCCCAAATAGTAGGGACTGGGCCACTTCCGTATTTGTAACCAGGATAATTTTGTACGTCGTTTGATTTCGTCTGAGCTACATTTATCTGTCTTTGGTACTGACATGATCAGTTCTGATTCACGGTCGAAAGATATTTCGGCACACTTTACTTACTTTATTTTGTCAAGAAAATGTCGGAACATCGATATGACATAGAATATCTGAAAGCTGTGTTGATCCGAATCCATGAAAGGTGCAAAGACAGGTCCCAGACAACTTTACCTGTTTCCAGACGCGGAAAAGGTGCGCGTGGGAAATAGCCGCATATTTCTTTAAGCAAGTCACCTAGATATCTTGAGGTAGAGTTAATGCTTCAATAACATCAGTTTGATTATTGGCAGAAAGAAACAACATGAAGTCTCTCTCATAACAAAACAAAAACAAACCTGCAGCAAGAAGAGCATAATTAATACACATAAGAATACCTACATTTTGTCCAGACAACTTCGAGCCAAATCTTATAAGAATAAAGCTAGTCCAAAAGATAATGGAGAGCACACAAACTTTCAGACATGACCACAAATTTTATCTTTTAGGTTGTTCAAAGTGAAAAAAGCGTGTTTCTCATTACAAGTGAAATGAAGTGATCCCTCTCTGTAAAACATTTGTTTAGTTAACTCAGTAGTTTATCTTTGATTATATTACGAGGGGAATGTATATGTATATGTAGCAGAATAATCCTATGTAGATGCTATACAACCATTAATTTCGAATTTATCAAAAATCTCTTTTAATTCAAAAATATAATCAAACGTTATAAAAGAATGGGATACAACATGGATATTACGCAACCGTCCACATGCCTGGTTTTAACCAAAACACAGTTTATATATTGTTTTTTCTTTAATTGCACAATGTTGGGTCAAGCGGTAAACTGAATGAAGATTCTGATCTAAATCTTTTAACATTTGAATGTTGTCTAATGCTTGTCTTTAACTTGACCACCTTAGATCTACTACAGTTAAAATACTAAGTGGGTATGATCAAAAAATACCACAATCACAAACCCCAGACAAACCCATGGCGCCGCGAGGAAGGGCCACACAACCATCACGAGACAACAGGAAGACAAACTAAGCAAAGCATCCAGCTCTCTCTCCCCCCATCAAGATGATTGCAAACTAGAATGGACAAAATGTAACGCACAACAAAATACAAAACAATTACGGACTCCCACAATGGGGGTATTAATAAACAAAAAGTCAACAACAACAGAACCACCGCCTTAGAACGGACAGCAGCCTATGCCACTTGGGGGAGGATTAAATGCATTTTACTGGTACTTAATATTCGCCCTAGATTCTGCTGTTAGTGAATTACAAGAAATGTTCAGCTCGCATGGAAGCCATCTAAGTAATGCAATGTACCATCATGGAGAAACACTCTTATCAAATTAACACACTTTGATGAAACAAAGAAAAGGGCTCATGACTCACAGATAGTCAGAGTTAAAGAAAACCTGTGTAAAACGGCCACTTAAAAATAGTCAAAACAAAGATCTTAATGACAAATGGTAGCGTATTGATGGGGAGCATTCTGCAATACTTTTGACCTGCATTAAGCGATAATTGGTCTTGAAAACCAATTTTGTGGTCTTTTTGAGTGTGGCCGTTCTACACAGGTTTACTGTAGGTGTTTTCTATAGCTCCCACTGTTTGTGAGTTTATGACACGTTTCTTTGTCACATCACAGCGTTTTTATTGGAATCCTTAAGTGTTTCCCTGTGATGATACATTGCATTTATTGGGAATCATCTAATGCGACCTAAACATTATTTGTGTTATAACAATAGCAGAACCTAGGCAGAGTCCGCCGGTAAAGCACGTTTAATGCATTAACCGATGGTCTCGGCTGCTGTACGTTAAACGACGGTGTTTGTTGTTTATTGTTTCTCCCATTTAGTAAGTTCTTTGTGTTGGTCCTTGTTTTTCATGTAGTACATAGACATGCGCGGATCCAGGAATTTTCGTCAAGGGGGTAGGGGAGGGGGGTTAGGCTCAACTTACAGAAAAACCCTCTAACGTTGTTTTGTTTTATTTTTAGTCCTGAACTTATTATACAGTTTTACAGAGGGGGTCCAATAGTTTATTTTAAGGAAAACAATATTTTTTAAGGTTCCAGAGGGGGTCCTACATTTTCCAGTGGGTTGGGGTCCAATTCTTTTCAGGGAGGGGGTATCCAAATGCTAATTTCTAAAGAAACCTATAGAAAAATAGTAAGTGAGTATGATCAGGAAATACCACAATCACAAACTGCAGACAACCCCGTGGCACCGCGAGGAAGAGCCGCTCAACCATCACAAGACACCAGGAAGACAAATTAAGCAAAGCAATCAGCTCTCTCTTCCCCATCAAGATGATTGCAATACTAGATTGGGCATAAAGTAACTTACAACAAAACATAGAACAATTACAGACTCCCACAATGGGAGTAACAATAAACAAAAAGTCAACAACAACAGAACCACCGCCTTAGAACGGACAGCAGCCTAAGCCACCCGGGGGGGGGGGGGGGGGGGGCTTAAATGCATTTTACTGGTACCAAATCTTCGCCCTAGATTCTGCTGTTGTTGAAGTACAAGTAATGTTCAGCTCGCATTGAGACCATCTAACTAATGTAATGTATCATCATGGAAAAACACTCTAATCAAATTACTACACCATGATTAAACAAAGAAAGGGCTCATGACTCACAGATAGTCAGAGCTAAAGAAAACCCCAAGTTGAGCCACGGTGGGTCCAGCTACAGATAAGCATCAGGCACCAACCCACTGATTAAAGCTTTACGTCAGAGCCGTCATAGAGTCTGAGGCCTGACCCACCGTCGTGCAATTAAAGAAGAAACCATAGCTATAAACCGTGATTGGGTTTAAAACTAGGCATGCAGATTGTCGCATCTTATCCAAGTTATATCCAACCCTTATATAACGTTTAACTATCTTTTTGAATTGATCAATAAAATGAGGTTTCCAACAATTTGTTTGAATTTATAGACTAAATCACCATAAAGTATAAGTTCTGATATGCCTTGTTGCAGAAGAGTTATTTTTAACCCAATGTTGTATTGAAGAGGGTCTGGATGGGGTATAATGATTAGTGAAAAATGGTTCTTTTTTATAATGAATAATTAATAATGGGTCAAAAAATAATGACTAGTGAATATTGAGGGCCTATGAAATAATGAAAAATCCTGTTTTTAATGAATTGAAGAAAAAAAAAAGTAAATAGTGAATAATCAAATTTCTTTGCCACCTGTTTCACTGTTAATGAATAATTGGTCTTATTTTAATGAATAACCCAAAATTTGAATGAGATGAATAATGGGCTAAATTTTAAATGAATAGTGAATACCAGACCCCTCATCCAGACCCTCATTTAACAATTAACTCTGAGTGTCTGTGGTAGAATTTAGAAAAATGCTTTTCGAATTTATGATATCTATAACATTGTTTTAATAATTTAGCAGTTGAAAATAAGTTTCTGTTGTTGAAGTCATCAACATTAGAGCACACTCTAGCAAAACGAATAAGCTGAGAAATATATACACCATAGGAAGGAGAGCGAGGAACATCTCCATCAAGACATGGGAAATTTACTATTTCAAAATTAAAATCATCCCGTTTATCATAAATTTTAGAAGAAACTATGCCATTTGTTATTGACAAGTTCAAGTCCAAAACCGGAGCTTCAGTATCAGAAGAATTCGCCTTTTTAACTGAAGTTCATTAGGATATATCTGACCTACCATTTGTTCAAAATAAGGATTATCAATATTTAGTAAGTCATCTAAATATCTGGAGGTAGAGTTAATAGCTTCAATAATATCAGCTTGATTATTGTCTGACAGAGACAACATAAAGTCTCTCTCATAACAAAACAAAAAAAATCTGCAACAAGTGGAGCACAATTAGTACCCATTGGAATACCGACAATTTGTCTATATAATTTTGAGCCAAATCTTATAAATATATTGTCCAAAAGATAATGGAGCGCATCACACATTTTCTAACATGACCACAATTTATATCGTTTAGGTTGTTCAGAAGTAAAAAAGGCATTTTTATCATTACAAGCCAAATAAAGTGAGCCCTCTCTGTTAAATGTTTGTTCAATTAATTCTGTAAGTTTTTCTTTTATTAGATTATGGGGCAATGTAGTATAGAGAGTAGAGAAATCATATGTAGACAAACCAGATGCTAGAAAACCTCTAGACTTCAATTTATTAAGAATTCCACCTGAATTTTTAATAGACCAAAATAAATTTTTACCATTTCTTTCATAAACTGTTGTGCAATATTTAATGACATGGTTTTTAATTGCAGTGAGGCAATAAATCAAAAGAATAGACAACTCAGTAGTTGTACATGCACTAGAATTAGCAATAAAACGCGACTTATAGGGCCGTTTATGAAGTTTAGGTAACCAGTATAACGTAGGAAGCTTGCTATGGTCCTCATCAACAAACAACCCAAACTTAGCTGCCATATGGCATTGATGCCTATCAACGATAGACGTCTCATCAAGCGTGTTAGGCTCATATGTTTTGGCAGTGCTAAGTTCTTGCTTTAGGGTGTTAATATAGTATCTTTTTCAAACGACCACAACATTGTTAGCAGCCTTATCTGCTTGAGCCAAAACAAACTTCCTATGGAATTCCTGGATCCCTTTCTTCAAGTGTTTAAAAGTGAATTTAGGTTTAGGTGGTAGAAGATCTAAATTATTGCAATAAAATGAAATTCTACCATCAATAATTTTAAAAATATCTAGTTTCCAGCTATTTAAGGCATTAGACTCAACATGCTCTCGTTTACACAAGCGATTACAAAATTCTTGTAAGGCTCCTGCAATTTCCTCACACCATGATTTGAAGTCTATTGGCACAGGAAACCTATATTTAGGTCCCTTACATATAATAGACCGAATTCTTGAATCAGTTATGATATTTAAATCCCCTGTGACTATATGACCAGCAGGTTGATAGCAATACTTAGAGTCTATGCAATCTCAGATGTCAGGAATAGAATTTTCTAGATTATCAACAGAAACGTATTTTTAACTGCTAAATTATTAAAACAAGGTTATAGATATCATAAAATTCGAAAAGCGTTTTCTAAATTCTACCACAGACACTCAGAGTCAATTGTTAAATACAACATTGGGTTAAAAACTCTTCTGCATCAAGGCATATCAGAACCTATATTTTATGGTGATTTAGTCTATAAATTCAAACGAATTGTTGGAAAACCTAATTTTAGTGATCAATTCAAAAAGATAGTAAAACGTTATATAAGGGTTGGATATAATTTGGATATCATGCGACAGCCTGCATGCCTAGTTTTAAACCCAATCACGGTTTATAGCTTTTGTTTCCTCTTTAATTGCACGACGGTGGGTCATGCCTCAGACTCTATGACGGCTCTGACGTAAAGCTTTAATCGGTGGGTTGGTGCCTGATGCTTATCTGTAGCTGGACCCACCGTGGCTCAACTTGAGGTATTCTTTAGCTCTGACTATCTGTGAGTCATGAGCCATTTTCTTTGTTTCATCATGGAGTGTTAATTTGATTAGAGTGTTTTCTATTATGGTACATTGCATTAGTTAGATGGCCTCCATGCGAGCTGAACATTTCTTGTACTTCAACAACAGCAGAATCTAGGGTGAAGATTTGGTACCAGTAAAATGCATTTAAGCCTCCCGGTGGCTTAGGCTGCTGTCCGTTCTAAGGCGGTGGTTCTGTTGTTGTTGACTTTTTGTATGTTACTCCCATTGTGGGAGTCTGTCATTGTTCTATGTTTTGTTGTACGTTATTTTATGTCCATTCTAGTATTGTAATCATCTTGATGGGGAAGAGAGAGCTGATTGCTTTGCTTAGTTTGTCTTCCTGGTGTCTCGTGATGGTTAAGCGGCTCTTCCTCGCGGTGCCACGGGGTTGTCTGCAGTTTGTGATTGTGGTATTTCCTGATCATACTCACTTACTATTTTTGTCTGATCCATTTCAGTGTAAGCCAGAGATGGCATTCTTTAAAGTGATTTTCTTATTTCAAATGACGTACTTGGGGTACTTTATGAGTGAGATTTAATATGGAAATTTCAACATCGGCTGTATTACTTGCAAATGAACATCAAAGCGACCGGGCAAATGTTACAAATGATTTTTGTAAAAATTTTCGCTATGTATTTGTTCACGCAAAAACGACTCTGTAATTGGAATGCCAGAAAATGTAGCATCAAGGAGGATTTTAACCAAAATGGCAGCCTCGGTATTTCAAAGAATATAAAATAACATCAAAAAATTTTGCAGGTATAAATCACCAATATATGGATATTTACCACACGAAGAAGCAGACTGAAAACATTCCATGTTCATGTGGAAACATCGTTTTATTTCATATCGCAGTGTAGTTCAATACCCTATCTTGAAAGTTGCTTATGTAAATTAGATAAAGAGCTGAAAAACTGCAATTTTACTATTATTTAGCCAAGAAACCGACATTTTAATGAAAGTAATTATGAAGTGCGTAAATATAAAACTTTGGGATATACAGGGCTATTTTCATTACATATTGAACGCCCCTCGTAACAGCGGCATTTACTAAAATGTTACAGCAGGGCATTATCCAGCAGTTTTGAGAACAGCCCCTGGCCAAAATTAGGGAAAAATAACGACATAGAACATAACAATGGGAGCCAAATTTATCCTAAAAATCAAGTTATTTGAGATTGTTTTATGCCAAGCACAAGTCTTTAAGTATCATTCTGATATGGGCCATTGTTTTCATAAGTAGTCGAGGTCTATAAAAAATTACTTTTCTTAATTGGGGAAAACAGACATGGAATTGGGGAAAATGTGGGTATTTTCGATTGGGAATGGGGCCATAATTCAGCCCCTAGAGAAATGCAGAAAATCCCCTGATGTACAATTATATCACGTACGATGGCCAAAGGACAGATGTTGCTATTGGTTTTTATGTTGTTCTGAGTTCTCAATTGACTTTTGTAATTATAATACGTGGACTTACTGTTAATGTGCTAATGTATATAACTCCATTGCTAGATTTTGACGTCGAGAAAACTACGAAAGTAGTACTGATATTCGCATTAACTAGTCTTTATTGTGTGGACCTCAAGTTAAGAGTGCGAAATCAAAATTTAATTTTCTCATTTCTCAATCAAAACATATGTCGTTGGAACTCAAAAGAATCGTCTCATTGAGACGGTCCTTTTGAACACTCAAAATATAGATTTAAACTATTGGGTAAGAAAATATTTAAAATCTTTAGTTCATTTTTTTGATTAACTAGACTTATGAATTATTCATGTATGTAATGTTCAAATAGTGTATACGCCTGGTACTTTAGTGGATATGCAAAGGTAACTCCCAAATCTATCACTCTTTTGGGGAGTTGATGAGCCAGCGTGTACCACTTAGTAACTTATGAGCGAGCACATGAGTTAACCATTTGTATACTGGAAATCCCTAACGGGTACTTTGGTTAACATTGAAGACCCTGATGAAATACCGCATAAACCCTTATGTTTTTAAAAATGCATTCAATGTATTCTTACATTTTAGCATTGATAAGCAGGGTGTATACATTTGCGGTTCAACAGAGTCTTAAGCAAGTAAAATGCTTTGCTTTTAAGTATTTTAGTTTTATAAGCAGTTGAAATTGTACGCTCATTTGAGTTGAGTATGACACAAGTTTAATAACCTCATAGCCCGGTTATCTCATAATGCAGCTCAGACAGAAACCTTATGTATAACAGATTGCCAGACAGTGATGTCATGTGACGTCATATTACCATCTTCACTTGACCGATTAAGTATTGCTCGAAATCAAAGGCTATAGTGAGTATGTCAGGAAATGCCATAATCACAGAACACAGGTCAACCTAGTGCAAGGGAGCGCAGTGGCTCAGTGGTAGAGTGCTTGACTCGAAACCGAGGGGTTGCAGGTTCGAGCCTCACTGGCATCACTGCGTTGTGTCCTTGAGCAAGACACATTAAACTTGATTAGTACTGGTCCAACCCAGGAAGATCGTCCCGCCATAACTGAAATATTGTTGACTGGGACGTAAAAATCAAATCAAACAAAAGAAACCGAGGGGTTGCAGGTTCGAGCATCACTGCGCTGTGCCCTTGAACGAAACACATTAATCCTTGATTAGTACTGGTTCAACCCACCAAGACCTGTCCCGAAACAACTAAAAAATTGTTGACTGGGACGTAAAAAATCAAATAAAACAAACAAACAAACCAACCTAGTACATGTGAGGAAGAGACACAGAACAATACCAACCACACAACAACAAAAACACAACTGCAATTTATCACCGATGATCCTCAGCTTATTTCAGTCTCTGTACAGTCAGAGCAGTAAAAACCGATTTAACTAAAATGTTGTTTCTAAGATCTATGTTCACACGGGTCGTGCACATAACGGTCTGTTGATTGTTTGATTAATGTCGTTATTTTTGTGTCGAAAACCTACAGTGGTACAAGGAATTTTAACATGATTAAGTAATCCTTAAAGACAGTATTAGTGGACTCCCCGGCATTTATGAGGCAGTGTGTGGATGGAGTTTAGCTATTGAACAGGTTTCAACATTAGTCTAATATAGCTAATAACAGTTTTTTACTGAGATATAATTATCTATTTCTTTCTTTATATATTGATTTTGTTTTTATCTAACAGTGCAGATCATGATCTGTGTCTTCACTACTTGCAAAAGTACCCGTTTAGACGATTCCATTCTACAAAGTGTTATAGTGCCATAGCTCTTTAACCGAATGGTATTTTTAACATTTATTACTTTATTACTTCATAACTTCGTTTATAAAAGGAAAAGGCAAAATACAGAAACTGAAGAGGTTTCAAGAGTGACATAAGTTCACTATTTTTAGAAAGATCTAAATTTGCATCGCGGAAAGTGCTATAACGATGAAATTAAAACCTCTCGTGATTTGAACATAATGTTTTGGGACAACAAATGTATATTTTCATTGGTGAAAAGACTTTAAAGGACCGCAAAATTCATAAATGCTGTACACCATATAAAAGCCAATATCAGAGCACGCATTTTAGTGCAAATTGGATAAAATAAAAGGACGATAAATAAGAAAGTTATAGCTATTAGAAAATCTAAAATTCAATACTAAGCCAATGGAGGTGAGCATTTTGAATATTAAAAGTAACCTACTGAAAGTTTTGAAAGTTCGAAAACATCGCCAATTTCATTGCAAACGGTGCAGATTGTTTTTGCAATCAGCTGTTTCCAGCAAAAATCAATAAAAAGGGCAAACAAAGTTGAAATTAAAAGCCAGCAATTATTTATTCTGTTTATGTATATTTAATTAGGACTGTGTGACGTCACACAGCCTAAAATGACTGCCTTCTTCTAAAATTTGTTTTGTACGAGTATCAATGTATGTTCGCCCTCTTTCACTGCTGCACACAAGAAAACGTCACTTTTGCAACATGCGGGTGATGTTGGCTTCTAAGGCATCTATTGTCTACAAGCACATGTTCAAATGTCCGACAAATGTGTCTGTGAACTCATAAATAGTCCATAGATCCACTTAAGGACATTTTATTAGCGTAAAATTGTAATTATTATCTTACCCATCTATTTTAACATGTGTTTTGGGTGCTCAAAAGAACCGTCTCATTGAGACGGTTCTTTTGAGTACCCACAACATATGTTTTGGATGAGAAATGAATAATATAATTTTCCATTAGGCACTCTTATCTGGAGCCTGATAGTCAAAAACTTAATCTACTTCTTAATTTTGTGGGTGCGAGCAGTAAAGGCCCTGATGAGCCAGCACAAATAATACAATCATAATCTAATGAACTGATGCAAGTGCTCGTGTCGAGAGAAACGTGAATGCAATGGGATCTCACACCCGTCCGAAAATATATATCATCCGCTTTGCATCACACCAGTTTTATTTTGAAAATAAAACCATTGCATGACAAAACGAACAATATAAGATGTGTACCCAGATAAGACTCGGATCCGAGCCCGGTATCAATCATTTCGGATTCTAGTTCTTGGTGTTCATTCAATGGGTTGCCATGTGCTCTTAGTTTATTCATGTAGATAGTGAACACCTTTATCAAACGGAGCAAATGCCTAGATGATCGGAGTATACGCTGTGCGCATGTATGCTAATTTCTTGGTTTTGTAAAAGCGCGGCTCAAATGTTAAACTATACAAGGAAAATGTTACTCCAAGATTGAAAGGTCAAACATTAAAAACAGCACTCAAATTCAAAGTTGAAAACTATGTTAGTGCAACTTAAATCATCGGGAGTCAGTCAACTACGTGCAAAATACATGAGTGTGCGGATGGGATAGAAAAATCCGTCCCGAGGATCATCGATTGGCATCATGATAGATACTTTTTCTCGCTCACTACTAAAAACATGAAAAAGATTTCCAGAACGACGGGCGGAAGCGTGCGGCCGTCGTACGGCTGTTTTTTTTTTTTTATCGTTCCCATGGGCTGGTACGGGTATGCAATACAGAATAATATCGCATGGGTAAAAACAACGGAAATCCCGATCTAGTGTGCGAGAAAAGTGACGCCAAGATCGCGTCTTTATTTAAAAGTAAGCGAGTTGGCACCGCGAGGAAGAGTCAAGGAACGATAACAGTGAAATGACATTTAGAACACAACCAGCTTGCAAGACTAGAAAGGAAACAAAGTACTGCAAAACAAAACAAAACAAACAAAGACCTAACACTAAATTCCCACAAACTATGGGAGCAACAACAAGCTGAAACAACAGCAGAACCGCCGCCTTAGATCCCCAGTGGGGGGGGGGGGGGTACTCTCGATTTTTTCTTCATACGTAGGCTCGGGCCTAGCATCTACCGTTCAACCCCAAAAATCTCAGGAATTTCAAGCACCCCAAAAATACCAACCCCAAAACATACCCCCATTTTGTACCTTGATCCCAAGAAAAAACCCGAAAGTTTCATTTTCTGCCATGGAGATACAAGCGCCGATCATATGACAAGAATTTCCATTAAAAAAAAATACGGAATTACTACCAAACGCAGCGGCCGTGCTACAGTGACGTTAAATTTTAAGACTAGCGGGTAACGTGGGTATTTCTGATCATTGGGGGAAGCCAAAACATTTTCATGCGATTGTTTGGTCACTGAAAACAAAAAAAAAGCATAGCAAATGCTGCAATTTTCTGACTTTTCTCAGAGAAATAAATACCAATTTTTCAAAATTTGACCTTTTTATTAATGCTTTTACGTTATCGCCTTTAAACGGTGTTTCTAGTCGGGTTTTCTTGAACCACATTGACAAGTAAAACTGTTTAATGCCTTCCAACACATTCAGACAAATAATGTTGAATGAAACATCTTAATAATAATAATAATAATAATAATAATAATAATAATAATGGCTTCAGAGCACGAGCCGAAAGATAAAATCTAACGTCACCACTATTTTGCAAATGATTTTCCAGTAACTTAACGTTTTAATCAACCATAAGATGAGTTCCATTGTAAGCCTATGACATCTTTGTAAACTGAGTCTCTATTGAAATGAAACTCCAATCAACATAAGAAGTTTACACAAATGATGACTACGTTTTGACGTCATTGATGCAGCATGAAATCTCTATTACACCTATCATATAACCAATAGTTTAAACACAATTTTTGAGCTAAAAATTATAAATATTTTTAATCATCAAATTCAACCTATAATTTGGTGCTTAAAAGAACCGTCTCATTGCAACGGTTCTTATAAGTACCCACAACATATGTTTTGGTTGAGAAATAAGACAATTAATTGCTTGGTACGCAACCATAACTAAAACCCTGATGCATGTCATTGTAAATTGATATTTACCTACAGGTTTGTACAAAATAAATTCCGGATAAGTTTTATATTAAATCTTTTTTGAGCATTTTGACATCGCCCCCCCCCCCCCCCTTGACCAATCATGCCGTTTTTATATGATGTGTGAAATGTAAAACTACAGCAGTATGCAAAAGGATTAGTTTGGTCACGGGGGGAAAAGTACTTCAGTAAAACTTTTTTCCATTTTCCATATGTTGAAAAGCAAATATAGGGTTTTCAACCCATATCTTAAATAGGTACTTGTCCAATGAGAAAAACACGTTTGCAGATAATTGTTGAAGAGTTGAACCTACTATCATTTTGATAGAAGAACTATCGTTTTCTTTGAAACTTTTTATGGCCTTTTTTATGGGCAACCCTTCATTAAGACTGTCCGAGGTCCTTTTGCTTACTGACCCCTCCTGCAATTCTTGCTCCCCAAAATGCCTATTTAAAGGATGGCGTCTGTAAATTCGTGGTTCATTTGTCTAAGATCCTGTTCACGTCATTGCAATTGAAATTGTTCAGTATTGCACAAAGATGAGCACATAAAGATGTGAAACATAAGAAATGGCTAAACTTATTGTGCATAGTATATGTTCTGTACTGTCTTTATGACATCAGACAATGTTAATATGTATATCCTAATGGGCTTCATAGCCTTTCGGAATTTGAAATAAACCATATCTATCTAGTTATCTATCACCACAGGGAAACAACCAAAATCAATTTACAAGCTTCAATGAAAAGGTTCTAAACACAATACTGTCAGAGCTGAAGAAAAACCCCCAGTTGAGCCACGGTGGGCCCAGCCTCAGACAAACATCAGGCACCAACCCACCGATTAAAGATATAAACCCTTTGAATTTTGATGGACTTTCCCATACGTATCAGTACAGTAAGTATGGGACTGTGCATTGCGAACTTTAAGTGGTCACAGGTAGTATTTTATAAATTATGTAGGTTGTTATTATCTTAGCAAAAAGTGCAGACACTGACGGATTGCAATATCATATTGCATTTCATCTGGGCTTTCACTGTTTGCCAAACTACCCGTTTAGGGGTTTCAAGTATACAAAGGGTTAACCTTATAAAATTGGGGAGTCGTTGTAATCTCCTGGTCAATTCAAAAAGATAATCAAGCGTTATAAAATAGCGGGCTATAGAATGGGCATGATAGTCTGCATGCCTGACGACCCTGACATAAAACTTTCATCGGTAAGTTGGTGCCTTATAATCAGAAAAAAGGGCGTGCCATCAGCTGGGCCCACAATGACTCAGCTAGTCGTTTTCTTTAGCTCCGACTCTTTGTGAGTTCTGAGCCCTTTTCTTTGTTTTATCATTATTAGTTAACGAGCTCTGAAAATATTGTATAAATAAATAAATAAATAAATAAATAAATAAATAAGATAAATGAATCCTTGATCGTTAAATTGCGACTAGTAAAAGATTGCTCTATTTTTGTGTTTTATACAATGTATGTTTTAAATAAACTTTTTTTTCTAAAGTTCTACGAATATTTTTAGTATATAAATACAATCAAATGTATATACATCTGGTACTATACGTGTACATGGTGTATGTATACAAACACTATAATCACAAATGTATATATATTCACTTCCACTCACACAGGCCTTTAGTAAAGAGTGCGTAATCAAAAATGAAATTTCTTATTTCTCAACCAAAACATATGTTGTGGGCTCTCAAAAGAACCGTCTCAACGAGACGGTTCTTTTGATCACCCAAAACATATGTTAAAACTGAAGGGTAAGAAAATATTAACAATTGTACGCGCAAAAATTGCATTTATCTTAACCTATGTATATATACAAACACCATAAATCACAAATGAAGTTTAACTTCCACTCACACAGGCCTAATCTTAAGAGTGCGTAATTGAAAATTAATTTTCTTATTTCTCGACAAAAACATATGTTGTGGGTACTCAAAAGTACCGTCTCAACGAGACGGTTCTTTTGTGCACCCAAAACATATGTTAAAACTGAAGGGTAAGAAAATATTAACAATTTTAAGCCTTGACCTATGTATATATACAAACACTATAATTACAAATGTATATTCTCACCTGAAGTAAAACTTCCACTCACCGTCTTTGTGTATTTACGTCTCTTCGGCCACAAAGAAAGCATATGACTCTTCAAGTCTCTTATATAAAACTATAAAAGTTCTTCCCTAGTTACTACAGATCATAGCTAGTCGCCGTGACGTAGTTCAACAGCTCGGTCTCACCCAGAAGCCTCATCAGTGCTACTAATATCCGTGTGTTCAAACACACTGAACAAATTCACAGAAATACAAAGAATAAAATGATAGATTCTACCTTTAAAGTGTCAATCACGAACCTAACCGACGACAACTTGTGCGATAAATTTATTCCGTTATCCAGGAGCTGCAAAAATGCGTGGTATAGCATGCATGCGAATCTTGCAGATGTTTTGCATGTTATTCCAAGCATTTACCCTGATAAGAAATGTTTCATTTTTTCGATTGAAAATGCCCTCTGTTGCAAATTAAAGATGTCACATTAAAGGTTGATACTCGGCGCGATAGAGCTTATACGCAGCAGCCCGATTAGGCCAAGCAAATTTAATACACGGTGTTTGTTTACCAAATAACCGATATTGATTGGACACTTGCTATACAGATGTAATTAAATACTGCCAATCAATTATAGTATTTAGTAGTAGTATGCAAATGAACGCACAAGAATTATTTTCCTCCCAGTAAGTATTTAAATTACCATTAAAGTACCATTATCGGCGCGTGTGGCTCGACAGTGGACTGGGACTGTATGATGGCACTTGTCCGAAATTGCAAAAGATGATACAGCAATGGGGTTGGGTCACAAGTTCCCACAGCCTTAGTCACGACCCTTCCCCTACATAATATAGTGACAGAATATAGCTTATAAACATTGCTTAATATATACAATCTGATTAAGAATGCAAGTTATGAACAAAACAGGATGATAGAACTATAGACTAGAGAATTATAAATAATAATAAAAATAAATAAATAAATAAAAATAGATAAATTCAAAATATTATAAATAAATAGAAATAAATATATAAATTAAGTAGAAAATAAATAAAGAAGCAAAGCATAAGACTGCCAATTTGAACCCCCTGAAACTTGAAATAAAATTTTAATTCAGGTCACCGAGTACTCATATTTACATAAACATGTTTTAAAAATTTGTTTTGAAATTAGTTTCAAAGAAAGAGTCAAAGAGCTTATCAAAAACGTTTCGAGGCATGGATATATCTGTGGATAGCCCTGTACAAGACCATATTTGTTTCAATATTCCAGTTTTCGCTTCCAGAAAGAATCAAATTGATGGTTAAGGGTTGAAAATCCCTAACTGCATCATTGAAGACCTGTCTTTCACCAATATATTTTATACAATGAAAGAAGAAATGAGTGGCATTCTCAATCACACCACACCATTCACATAGAGGGTCATCACGAACATGGTTTCTAAAAAGATTATTGCTAAGACTACTACAATTATTTCTAAGCAGTGCGTGTAAATACAGAGCTCTATCTATTTCCCATAATAAATTGAGAGGAACACATGATATGTTAAAATTTGCAATAATATGTTTTTTTAAAAAAGTTACAATGAGGATGAATCTTTCAAATCATCTGCAAGAGAGTTCCATAGTCTAATGGATAACGGAATACAAGCTTCTTGTGAAATACTTGTTCGATTATAAGGTACATTTATATTACTAGTATTTCTCAAATGGTAATCTGAAATTTCACTAACTAAGGGAGGGATTAAATCTTGTAGGTATGAGGGCACCATTCCAGTATTTACATTATACATAAAAGAAAGCTTATGTTGTGTCTTCTTTGCGATACAGTTGCTCATTCACACTCTTTTTTGGGTTTTCTAATGATACAGATCTTGTTAATCCTGTGACAAGTCCGGCTGCTTCATTTTGAAACTTTTTTGAGTGTTACTGAGTCTTGTTAGGAGAATCCATTCCATACAACAGAATCATATTCTACAATAGATAACATATAAGACATATACATCTGGATGAGTGCATTTCTACTCAAAGAATATTTAAGTTTTCGCATAAGGACCTCTGACACTTTGATAGGGTATCTGCCTTTTTTTTAGATGCCTCCCAAAACTTCCCTATGCATAAGATATGACTGATATCCTTTTGAATAGGGCGCTTGATGTATTAGGACCGATTAAGGTTATAATTAGACAGGTCGACCCCTACGACAAAACAGGAGACTCTACCAAAGGGGGTAGGGGTTGCAAAATTTGACCTCACCAAAACATTAAGAAATCAATTATTTTCACGTGTAAAGGTATTATATCCCCAATACTCAATTAAAAATCACAGTGAAAGTATTTTGAAGTCCAAAACCATAAGCATTTAAATGATTATTTTTGTTGTTGTTTTTTTCTATCTGATTTCTTAAGAAATATTTTGAAGCGCAACTGTAGTCCATATTCAACCTTGATGACAATGTATTTACCTGGTGCAATATTATGCAGCAATGTACTATAACCATTCATCCATGCGTTAAGTACACCAAGCCAAGAGCCATGTAGTTTATGTGTATTGGAGAGATACAGTTTATGTGCAAAATAATCTACCAAGGGGATTTTAGTAAAAGGACAATTTTCATAATCTAAAGAAAAATATGCCAAAAGCGTTGTAATATTTCATGAGTAATGGGTTATGAAAAGGAAACTTACTTGTACTAATTATTTCATTATACTGGAAAAAACGATATTCAAGAGAGCACACCAAAAATTCAAATGCTTATGTTCGGGCTCGCCCAGACGTCACATTTTGGGCTGTGGGATACCTTTCCACCCCGAATTCCAGCTAGCTTTTCACATATATTATGTAAAATATGAGAACACACTTACATGCAAAAGGATTAGTTGGAATTCGGGGGGGGGATGATGTTTTAAAAATATTTTTCTATTTCCTATATGTATAATACAAAAAGTGACCATTTTAGCCCCAAAATAAAGCTGTACATTCATGGAAATAGGAAATCAAATGCAAAATCATAAAATAGAGACCAACAGCGAGCTTATATATGAAGATGGAATCATTTGATCGACTTTAATTTTTATCAAAATTATAGGCAGCGATACACCGTGATTCCCATTACCACTGTCAGAGGTCCTTCCAAAATTTTTGCTGCTGACTTGACAATGTTCTCAATATGTGAGTGCCACTGGTCAGTACTACTCAGGGTAACGCCCAGATGTTTATGACTATCAACAAAGCTTATCGGTATATTTTCATAAACAAGTTGAGGAAAGAAATCTAGTTTTTTAAGAGAAAATAGGACAGCCTACATTCGATAATTATATATATCGTATTACACTTTCTACCACTTGACTTCCATTATCGATGTATTCTACTTTCAGCGTTCACTATTTGAAGTAATTACAAGGGACTGCAATAATGAAATCCAAGCAAATCTGAAATACATGTCATTTTGACATGCATTTCTGTAATTGTTCTATGTTTTATTGTGCGTTACCTTATGTCCATTCTAGCTTTGCAATCATCTTGATGGGGAAGAGAGAGTTGGTTGATTTTCTTAGTTTGTCTTGCTGGCGTCTCGTGATTGTTGTGTGGCTCTTCCTCGCTGTGTCATGGGGTTGTCTGCAGTTTGTGATTGTGGTACTTCCTGATCATAATCACTCACTATGTTTGAGCCATCTCATCTGGCGCATACTGGTTTAAAATAAAAAAAAGTTGCAGATGTGTGTACAGTACAGAATTGAAAGTAAGTAAGGGTGCAAAGATCAGGAATCGATACTATCAGCATACCAATGGGAAAGTAACAAACTCACAGTACAGTTAGACACCTTAAAAGAGAACCAAGAGGTCAGCCTTTTCCCAGCAGGTGACTACAAGGCACAAATAAACAGACGCGCACAAAGGCATAACAAACGCAAGAGAAACCAGATAAGAGGGACTGAAGGCTACCTACAATATGTAGTAGGTACGCCCAAATTCGCAAATACACAAACAGTATCATTTGATTTGACCTTTTTATAATATATTATGATCTTATATTCAGGCATTATTAAAAAGTGGTTTCTTTGAAAAAAAAACTAGTAATTATGTGCATATTGTAATTCATCAATTAACTTTATGAATATATATAATAAACAAAATGTCTACACATAATTATGAATACTTTTGATATTTGTGAAACAGAATTCATATGGGCTTTGTTTGATATTATTGTTTTAAATATTTATTTTTCATGGTTTTCTCTCCTACAATAAATATGGAGCTAGCATCAAGATAGCAGGCCGCTGGCGGGCCACTATAGGTTTAATGAAAACCAGTGTAAGTATTAGAGTGAACAAGATCGAAACAAGATTATGTTTGGAAATTGAACAGAAAGAAAATGAAACTTTAAAACACATAATCCCAAGGTTCGATGGGCAGCGGTCCAAAAGAAGACCTAAGATCCGTTTTTTCAACAACCAATGTAAGAATTAGAGTGATTACAGTAAAATATCAACAAAATTAAGTTATACGAGGGTCATTTAGAAAGTTCTTAGCATGGCATCATAGCTCCACAATGCGTTGATAAAATTCGATCAAATAATACATTTTCGGAAACTAGAATTCAATGGCTACTCAATTGTTTAATTTTTGTCGAAAAAGGACTTGGCGTGGACGTGCAGCGCATGCTCCAAATGAGATATATACTGGCAAAAATTTTAAGCAAAATACTTGGAAAAAAGCAAAGGAAAATTAGGGACCTTATTTGCGATCATGATTTGACAAATTAACGATTTGGTGCCAACTTATTTTTTTATTAAAATATATTATGCTGTCACTGCTTGCACGACTACCACCTTTACATTCGGAAAATGTTGACTAATAGAGAAATGGTAAACTTTCAAAAATGGGACTTTTTCGATTTTTCTTTATACTTGGACCATATATTGTGTCACTACAGGAGCATGAAAAAAGTCTATTGAGTATTTGTTTTGCTTTATTTATAGCCTACAATGCATAAAAATAATGTGTGGCTTTATTAGTTCTGTATGCAAGAAAATTATTCCTTATAACACTACCCCTACTTTTCAAGAAGTGGATGGGGTTACTCAACCCCGTACATTTTGTCAATGACATAAGGAATTTCTACTTTTTTTTGTTTGCCACTGTTTTCAATTGAAATGAACCAGAACGTCAACACATAGCTAAACTCATTTTGCCCATTGGGAGTTTTAAAGAGTTATCTTCCCTTTATTCTGGTTTACAAAATTTCTATTGGTGTCAATACAATGAGCATAAATGTGCTTGACAAAAATACCAACATACAACATTTTTAAACTACTGTCGTTTATATATTTACAAAATATGTGAATTGTGACATGAACACTTTAGACGTATAACAACGCGCATTGCTTTGCGTTCTAAATGGTTTTGGTATAACTGTTCCGGTATCTATATATTAGAAACATCCAACTCAGTCATCAATTGGATAATTACTGTACCAGATTGTGGCCTACCAAATGGTACACAATTATCTAATTTCATGAACTATTCTTTATGTTCTGCACACTTTTCCAAAGATAAAAAGTTATACTTTCCACTGAAATTTTGCGTTTTCCAGTTTACAAAAAGTACATGTATTCACAATAATATTTTTCGTGTTTGCATCATAACATCCTCATGAAATTTATGCTATAACAAAGCGGAAAATAGTTCTTTAAAATGATACCAAACATGGTAGGGTTTGTAAATTGGTTACTGAGATAAAATACCATGCTAAGAACTTTTCAAATGCCCCTCGTATAATATGTTATAACAGGAAAAGTTATAATAGGAAAACGGAACAGAAAGAAAATAACACTTTTAATGGCGTTTTTCCCAAATTCAAGTTACAGCGGCCCGATGGACGCCACTAGCGGGAACCATTGCAGATATGCCTTCCAAATGACGTCAGCAGCCTGATATAACTATGCTGGTTGGGACCAAGGCCAGCAGGCCCCTGTATTATCTATATTTGAATTATGGTCACAAATGGCTTTTTTTTCAAAATTTAATTGACAGTGGCCCGATGGCGGCCCACTAGCCAGAGGCATTGCCGATATGCCGTCCAAATGCCGCAAGCGACCCAATGTAACTATGCTGGCTGGGATGACATTACAACACACGCTATCATGAAGCATAACTTACAAAACGATCCACAAAAGAAGTACCATCTTGGAACTGTCGCTAAAATACTTTTACTGGAGGGCATAAACTAGTTTCACAGCGTCAACTTCACCCTTGATTCTGATGTGGACCAGGACACTTTGAGAATGTGACAAAACACTACACACACGACAGCCAAGAGGTCAGCCCTTTCCTAGCAGGTTACCACAAGGCTACAAAGAACAGACACGGCATTACAAGACACGACAACATGAAGCATAACTAACAAAACGATCCACAAAAGAAGTACCATCTTGGAACTGCCACTAAAATACTAAAATACTTTTACTGGAGGGCTTAAACTAGTTTCACGGCGTCAACCTCACCCTTGATTCTGATGTGGACCAGGAAACTTTGAGAATGTGACAAAACACTACACACACGACAGCCAAGAGGTCGGCCCTTTCCCAGCAGGTGACCACAAGGCTACAAAGAACAGACACGACATTACAAGACACAACAACATGAGGCGTAACTAACAAAAAAAGATCCACAAAAGAAGCACCGTCCTGGAACGGTCAGTAAAAATACTTTTACTGGAGGGCTTAAACTGATTTCACGGCGCCAAACTTACCCTTAATTCAGATGTGGATCTAGACACATAGATATTGGGTTTGCATGCAAGACCCCTAACTTATCAATGCATCATCTCCTAGAACATATTAATCAAGATATAAAAAGGAAATAAAGCAAAGATAAGGACTCAACAGTAAATAAAACTGAATACCGAACACAAGAAATCCAACAGGTAAACCCCGTTGGGCCCGTCAAACAGCCAAGGATCAGGACCCTACCATCTCATCAATAGATAAGTCTTTAAGTCAGAACCACCAAAGGAGTCAGAAGTCTGACCCACCGACGTGCAATTAAAGAGGAAAGCAAAATTGCCAACTGTGATTGGGTTGACTACAAAGCATGCAGTCTGTTGCAATACATAAATGTTATAGCCAATCTTTTTATAATGGGAATTTATTTTAATGAACTGCACTGAAAAATGATTAGAGCCAACACTCTTCTTAAATTTATATACCAAGTCACCATATAACTCATGTTCCGAAAGTGCTTGGCACAAGAGGGATTTAAGTCCAACTTGGAATTTAGATATCAAATTATAGTATCGTCTATATAATTTAGCAAAGGTTTTTTCAAAATGTATGATACTGATAGCCTTGTTTAAGAAGTTTAGAGTATTGAAGTCAGTAACATAGCTAGATGCTCTAGTAAAACAAATGAGTTGAAAGATATAGACTCCATAGAATGTAGAGCGAGAAACATCACCATCTAAAAATCGGAAATTGACAATTTCAAAATCAAAGTCGTCAAGTTTATCATAAATTTTGGTAAAAACATTATCATTAGAAATTGACAAATGCAAGGCTAAAATATGGCGTCGGTATCAGAGGTATTGGCTTTATTAAGTTCGAGCTCTGAAGGGTATATTTGACTTACCATATTGTCAAAATAAACATTATTAATGTTAAAAATATCGTCCAAATATCAGGATGTAGTGTTAAACGCATCAATAACATCAGCATGCTTATTATAAGAAAGAGACGTCATAAAGTCCCTCTCAAAACTAAACATGAATAAATCTGCAACCAGGGGAGCAACTTAGTGCCCATAGGAATCCCAACTACTTATCTATACAGCTTAGTGCCAAATAGATTAAAAATGTTGTCCAACAAAAAGGTCAGCGCATCACATACATTTTGACATGACCATACATGAGATTTTTTAGGGTTTCCAAAGTAAAACATGCATTTCCGTCATTACATGCAAGGTAAGGAAAGCCTTCTCTCTGGAAGGTTCTTTCAATAAGACCAATAAGTTAAGCTTTAGTTAACTAATTTGGTTTATTAAAAATTCAGGTGAAATTTTGGATAAACTTAAAGCTAGAGATTTCAATGTGACCAGTGTGTCTACTTATGATTTTTCTACTCTTTACACTAATTTACCTCATAATTAATTAAAGATAAACTTATTGACCTTATTGAAAGAACCTTCAATAGAGAAGGCTTTCCTTACCTTTCATGTAACGACAGAAACGCATTTTTTACTTCAGAAAAACCTAAAATATCCGGCATGGTCTTGGCAAAATGTATGTGATGCGCCGATTAATTAACCAAGTTGTTTATACAAGTAGTTGGGATTCCTATGGGCACAGACTGTGCTCTCTTGGCTGCAGATTTATTCCTGGTTTGTTATGAAAGGGACTTTATGATGTCTCTTTCTGATGATAAGCAGGCGTATAGTATTGATGCTTTTAACACTACATCCAGATATTTGGACGATATTTTTAACATTAATAATGTTTATTTTGACAATATGGTAAGTCAAATATACCCTTCAGAGCTCCAACTTAATAAAGCCAATACCACTGATACCGAAGCCGCGTTTTAGACTTGCATTTGTTAAGTTCTAATGATATTGTTTCTACCAAACTTTATGATAAACTTGACGGCTTTGATTTTGAAATTGTCAATTTCCCAGTTTTAGATGGGGATGTTCCTCGCTCTACATCCTATGGAGTCTTTATCTCTCAACTCATTCGTTTAGCTAGAGCATCTAGCCATGTTACTGATTTCAACACTTGCAATAAATTGTTTACTTGACGATACTATGATTTGATATCTAAATTCCAAGTTGGACTTAAGTCTCTCTTGCGCCAAGGACTTTTGGAACCTGAATTCTATGTTGACTTGGTGTATGAATTAAAGAAGAGTGTTGGCTCTAATTATTTTCCATAAAATGATTTCCCATTATAAAAAGAATGGCTATAACATTAATGTATTGCAGCAGACTGCATGCTTGGTGATCAACTCAATCACGGTTGGCAACTATGCTTTCCTCTTTAATTGCACGCCGGTGGGTCCGACTTCAGACTCTATGACGGTTCCGACTTATTTATTGACAAGATGGCGGGGGCCTGATGCTTTGACTGTTGTCAGGTCCACTGGGGTTTACCTACTAAATTTCTTTTGCTCCCGTATTCAGTTTTATCTACTGTTGAGTCCTTAGCTTTGCTTAATCTCCTTTTAGTATCTTGATTTATATGTTCTAGGAGATGATGCTTTGATAAGTTAGGAGTCTTTCATGCAAACCAAACATCTATGTGTCTTGATCCACATCTAAACTAAGGGTGAGGTTGGTGCATCGTTAAACCGGTTTAAAGTAAGTAAGGGTGCAAAGATCAGGAATCGATACAATCAAGTACCACACCTGACCTAGGATGCCAATGAGAAAGTGACAAACTCACAGTTAGACACCACAAAAGAGAGCCAAGAGGTCAGCCAGCCCTTCAGTAAACTATTTTTACTTACCGTTCCAAGGCTGTACTTCTTTTGTCGATCATTTATGTTATTTCTGTCTTGTTTTGTTTTGCTTTCATGCACGTCTGTTTGTTGGTGTCTTGTGGTCACCTGTTTGGAAAGGGCTGATCTCTTGGCTCTCGTTTATGATGTCTAATTGTGGCGTTGTTACTTTCCCATTGGTATCCTGGGTCAGGTGTGGTGCTTGATTGTATCTATTCCTGGTCGTTGCCATCTTTCTTGCTTTGAAAGAGTAAATATCTGCTTTCTTTCATGTGCTAATTTCCCGCCAAATGTCAGCCACTGCCTTGCTCTAGTTGATGACTCATACAGCAGCTAGCTCTCCGCCAATGGTAGAACAGTCAATCATTTTTGGGACAAATTCAAATTTGTTAGCAGACAGCTAAACAAAAATCTGGAAATTATACTTATAGACAACCACTGAGCTTAATGTGACAAAGATCCAAATATCACTTCAAAGAATAAATAAAATGACCAAAATTGTCCTGATCTGTGAGGTAAGTCACATAATATTTTGAATTATTGAGGCGCATGTTAGACTGTTGTTAGCAAAGTGTAGTCGAAACAACTGACCGTTTTTGCTTTGGTTTTCTTTTATACTTGTTCCCCGGTCTTCAAGGGCAGCTATTTGTAAATATGATAATAGCAGTTATTTATTTTGAAAACTACCTATCATAGAGTTTTGAATATTATCGAACAAAGTAATGCATTTGAGAAATTAACTGTGTGAGATATCGTTGTAACAGTATCCAAACATTGAAACACTTATCTTTGGTGGATTATTAAGGTCATGAATAGTAAAGGTATTATTGTATCTTATCAACTAAAATCAAATGCATAATTTCTTTATTAGGATAAGAAACACACATTACTCGTAGGCTACTACATTGGCAAGCAGCAATTATAACCTGTAAGAATATATAACACCATTATTACCTAATAGGGCAGACTGTAAAAATGCATTTTCACGAAAAATGCTTAGTCGAGTTACATTTACAGGCGAATACATTCTGTAAAATGTTTCCAGTACTTATGTTTTATAATACCAATGCTGTTTCTATGAAAACACACAAATGCCATATTCATAATCACAAGCTTCAAATTGGCTCATGAAAGCATTTCTCTTAAAGTAAGAGAGCCCACCGTGGCTCAACTTGAGGATTTCTTTACCTCTGACAGTGAGCCGTAAGCCCTTTTTTGTTTCATCATAGCGTATTAATTTGATTTGATTGTTTCTCCATGATGATACATTGCATCCATGCGAGTTTAACTGTAATTGTTCTATGTTTTGTTATGCGTTACATTATGTCCATTCTAGTTTTGCAATCCTCTTGATGGGGAAGAGAGAGCTGGTTGCTTTGCTTAGGTTGTCTTCCTGGTATCTGGTGATTGTTATGTGCCTCTTTCTAGCGGGGCCAAAGGTTTGTCTGGAGTTTGTGATTGTGGCATTTCCTGATCATACTCACTTACTTTTTTTTCATAAAAAGCATTATTTAAAACAAAACAAAAAAAAAAAAAAAAACGTAATGAATACCATCATCACACATAAAAAATCGACATACAATTTTTTTGTTTCTTATATAACCCACTTGGTTTGCTAAAACAGGCATTCTTTTTTACTCATAATGTATTCTAAAATGTATTACCCATAATTTATTCCAAAGTGTTGATTATGACAATGAAAGACACCAAAGCTTATTGAAAAACTATGCTTTTAAATGATTTTTTAAACTGAGTCAAATTATCAATGGAACCCAAACGATTTTACTTGGAAATACCATGCATCTACATAGTCATAAGATATTTATAGAAAGGGTTTGCTAACATCTTTCCGCATGACTTATGCTGCTACTATTTACAATGCAATATCAACGACATCTGAAATAGGATGTTATAAAAACTACTAAATGTATGTATTGTGTGAAAAATAAGAATGCTATCTACATGTCATTAATCAGACAATATGTCATACGTTCATGAAACATAAGCGTTCCATTTGTTTTGCATTTAACTACTGCTAATGAAAGCCAAATCGAGTTATCAGAATTAGGGACTAGACTTATTATCTCCTTGATTCCTCATGCAGCCTTTCTAGATTTGGCAACATGGCAAAATATATCAAGCGGGTAATTTTTCAAAACAGAAAGAAAAGTTTGCTGCTTTACGTCATTTACTACGAGTTCATATTCTGGCATGATTGGGCCCCATACTAATAGAGGTATTGGAATTAATGGATAGAATATGCCATCGATTTCGTCGTTTTAAGTGAAAAACATTTATATTGCGTGAGTTTTGAACAGTCAAAATTATCATAATGGTCTTGTCAAAATGTATGTGACGCGCTGACCTTTCTACTAGACCATTTTTAATTATATGATTTGGCACTAAGTTATATAGCCAAATTGTAGTGATTCCTACGGGTACTAATTGGGCTCCCCTGGTAGCAGATTTATTCTTGCTTTGTTATGAGAGAGACTTTATGATGTCTCTTTCTGATGATAAGCAGGTTGACATCATTGACGCTTTCGATTTTGATTTTAAAATTGTCAATTTCCCATTTTCAGATGGAGTGAAACCTCGCTCCACACAAAGAAGCGTTCATATTTCTCAACTCATCTGATTGCTAGAGCATCTAGCCATGTTGCAGAAAACAACGCTTCTAATAAGTAGTTAACAAAGAAACTTTTTAAACAAGGCTATCGGTATCATAATCTTCATAAACTTGTTTTAAATTTTGTCGACGTGACTATGATTTGACATCTAACTTCCAAGTCGGACATAAATCTCTCTTGCACAAGGAACTTTCGAACTTTCTGTGACGACTTTTTTGGCGCAATTCAGTTTCTCATTATAAAAAAGATTAAATATAACATTAATGTAATGTGACAGAATGCATGCTTAGTGGTCAACCCAATCATGGTTGACAACCTTGCTTTCCTCTTTATTGCACGCCAGCGTGTCAGACCACATACTCTATGACAGTGTCGCTTTATAGACTTATCTATAGATGAGAGGGTTGAGGCCTGAAATGCTGTGTCTTTGGTCAGGCTCAACGAAGATTTACTGTTGTATTTCTTTTCTTCCAGTGTTTAGCTGTATGTACTGTTGAGTCCTTATTTTTTTTTGTTTTATCTCCTTTTTATATCTTGATTTGTATGTACCTGAGGATGATACATCAATAAGTTCAAGGTCTTTCATGCCTACCAAACAACTATGTGCCTTGGTTAACATCAGAACTAAGGATGTGGGTGGTACTTTTAAACATGTTTAAGCCATCCAGTGAGTTTGTTTGCTGACCTTTCAAGGAAGTATTTCTTTTGTGGATATGTTTCATGTTTGTCTATGTTATGCTGTATTGTTTGTTCCTTGCAACCTTGTAATCACCTGCAGCGAAAGTGCTGACATCTTGTTTCTGTTGTGTGTTGTGATTTCTTGTGTTTTGTCACTTTCCCATATGGTGTATCTGGTCATGGTGTGGGTTCTTGACTGTATCGATTCCTGATTAAAGCCTTCCTCTCTATTTTGATACCACTAATGAAATATACATTTTGTGTGATATGATATTATACAAGACATATTCATGACAAAAACTTGAATTCTCTTTTTATTTATACAATTTAAAACACATTACGGATTTGCACTTTTGGTGCCATACATGGCGTGATGTAATAAAGTATGCGTGATGATGTTGAATCAAACGATACCAGTGTCCAAAAGTTCAATAAGTTTCTCGTTTTAAAGCATTGCTAGATTTCTAAATTTGCTCTCAAAACAAGTTACAGAAAGTTTCGTCCTTTTTGGTATATGATATGAAGGAGATGCAATCGGAACTGCTCAGTCAATTTCGTGGAATCAGACCTCGGATGTACATCGAGGGTGTCAGACTTTCATAACGTGACGCTGCCGTCACAGAAATCATGCCAATACAGTAACAAGTTCGATTGCAGCAAAAATACGGTTACACCATTCCACAAGATGCTATAAATGAAGATTACTTTTTTTCAATAAAGTATCGCTATAGCGATATTTAATTGAAAAATACATAAACTTCATTTATTCTGTTGACAGAATAATGGATTTGAACAGAGCTGAGCCCACATGCTACAGAACTAATTTTCCTTACGCCAGTTCCGGCCAACAAAATGCAGCTTTTTAATGCATAGTACTACGTCTTACATACATCCGAGGCTTGATTCTCGAATTGAGCCGAAATTTTCCGATTGGAAGAAGATGGATTGGTTGGCGTAGTATATGCAAGTTTCAGACGTTTGGAATTATTCTTAAGTGGACTCTGTGAAGTCAGCGGAGAAAGCAAATGCCACCTAAATTAACTCGCTACACTGAAAATAACATCGACTTGTTATTTTTCACTTGTGACAATGCCAAATCTTTTCACCTGGATTTTGTTGTTGTGAAAACACAACAAATGTTTGGCTCGCATGGAGGCCTCTTAACTAATGCAATGTTTTATCACATGGGAATTAAAATAAAATTAAGATACTATACGAAAAAAGGAAATCGCTCTCAACTCGCAGATCGTCATAGCTGAAAAACAACAAGTTGAGCCACGATGGGTCAAGCTGGAGGCAATCATCAGACACCAAACCACGGATAAAAGTTTTAGGGCAGGGTCATCAATGATTCTAAGGTCTGTCCTACCGTCGCTAAATAAAAGAGGAAACCAAAGCTATAAACTGTGATCGGGTTTACAACCAGTCATATAGACTGTAGTTCAATATTCATGTTATATTCCACTCTTTTAGAACGGTTTATGCGCGGATCCAGCGGGGGACAGGGTGTCTGGACACCCCTGAAAATCACATAAATATAGGGTCTCTTTGCAATACTGGTCCGAATCCCCTGAAACATTACAAATATACCAAGCCAGACTTCAATGCTGGCTTTAAACAGCCTAAATGGTGAAATATAGATTCAATATGACGGTAGGGTATCTTTTCAAATACTACTGTACTTTTGTTGCTTTTTCGTGCTTTTTTAATCTGAGCATTCAACTTCTCTTACGCTATAGACGGTTTGATCAGTGTATTTATGGCACTCAATGGCTTCTTGTGACAAGAATCGTCGTGCCACAATATAGTGTAAAGGGGTCTACCATCATCCTGGCGCATAACAATTGTTTATTGATAGCCAAAATATCGTTGTCGCTGTTCAGCTGATCAAGTACCTCGATGTAACGTTTAAGTTGGATGTCAATAACAAAAAGACATACCATTTAAGTCGCCATTGACGTAACTTGTTAAGCAATTTAGGGTATATTTTCTGAGAATTGTGTAACCCACTTATTCTCAAGATTACAATTATTACAATACAATGATCTTGGAGCATGCTTAAGAAACATGACAGAAATTTTCAAAAGGACCTGAAAAAAAAAATCGCTGAATTGAACTGAATATGAACACTTTGTACTTTTAGGTCCTTGCGTGATGCAATATTTCCATGTAACATGTTATTTTCTTTACCATCATAAGTTTCATGTAACTTGTTATGCTCTCTACTGTTTGACGATTAACTAGATAAATCACACACCAGATCGGGATTTCCGTTGGTTTTACCCATATGAGATAATTCCTCATACTCATACCAACCCGTGGGAAAGATAAAACAACCAAAAAGCCACATGTCGGCCGCTTGCTGACCGCACGTCGATCCGTGACTTATTGTAATGTTAAAATTAGGTCACCATGTCGCATATCAGCGTATTCAGGATTTTCTGGCAGTCTTTTTTATGTTTTTTTCCAATATAAAATTAGGTATTTAGTGGTGAGAAAGAAAAAGAATCCATTATTCATACGAAGATGGAATAAAAGAAAATCCGTCCCTCGCGACCAACGTTTGTCATCACTTGTCAAGCCTAATGATGCCAATCGGTGATCCTCAGGACGTTTTTTTCTATCCCACCCTCACACTCATGATGAATTATTATATTCCCTCGCTCTCTCTGTACGTGTGTATGATCTTTATGCCAACAGTTGGTCTGTGATTGCGTCATTGCTCATAATTAACTTGTAAATTAAAATTACATGCAATAACAAAAAACAGCAACTGATATAGTTATATAAGTAATTTGCGTGTACAAACTTGCTGCAAAATGCAGCAAAAATGATGCACGGCGAAAAACACAACTCTACTCGCTTTCAATTGTATAAACCTAATTTCACCTACCGTTCTTTCACATCGTTTCAATGGTTGGTTTTGACCATTGTTGCATTATCTTTTGGTTTCAAGCATAAATAGATCTATCGATATATGAAATACAGGTAAGCAGAATCCTTTCCAATAGACCCCTTTCACATTGTTATCTCCCTTAGCAATCGCTCTTCAATTGAAATTAATTTTTAAAAATCAAAATTTTGAAAGGGGGTTCTGGTTACCTTTATTTTCAAGTATTGATTATTTTCAGACTGGGAACTAGCATACACCATAATACCTATGTGGTTTAAAAGGCAACACAGACATAAAAGAAAAATTAGACGACCTGAAGTGCTCATCTGGGTCTGGTATTGAGTTACAATATCTCTTTAACAATGTTTGCCCAGGTCATGGTCAATCTAGGTTTATTATTTTAATATATTTTGCAAGGTCAAATATTCAAATGAGATCTATAGACCCAACAACCTAATCAAACCAAGTCTCAAGGTCATTGACCTTTAGGTTCCAGAAAATATTTTAAGCATTTATAATAATACATGGGCATGGTGGACATTGTTAAGTAGGTCTAGGTCAACCCAGAATCATAATTTGTGAGAACTTGGTAGAGCCCACATTTCACAATCCCAAACCCATTGGCATTTTGATTCAGAGATGATTTTAAAGGACGTTTGCCTTGTATGAGCGTTGTGGCCATTTTGGTCATAATGGAGATTTTCAAATTTCATCTGGACAGGAAGTCATTATATATAATATACACATTCTTTATTAGGCCTATTTTAGAGTATAAAGATGTTGTCTGGTGTAACTTAACGAAATATCAGTACGACGAACTGATATAAATACAAATTGAAGCTGCCAGGATATTACTGGTGCCACTAAGCTAGTTTCCCTTGACAATCAATACAGAGAAACTTTCTGGGAAGCTTTAAACTCAAGGCGGAACAACAAAAATTAACATTGTATTACAAAATGATACATTTTTAACCCCTCCTTACCTGAGTTCATTGGCCCCCTCGTGTAGGTGACATGTCGAATTAATATCAAACAATTGGTACTAAATACCAACTCTACCACAATTCGTTTCTACCCTCAGCCATTCGTGAATGGAATGACCTAAATAGTGAATTCTAGTCATGTCCATCTGTTCCTTTATTCAAAAGGAGTATTTCAAATAGACAAGTTGTCCCAAACTATTATTTTACTGGAAGCAGAATTGAACAAATACTTCATGCCGGACTACTTGTAGCTTTTTAAACTATGCTCTGTTGGCAAAAATATAATTCAGAATAAGTTCTGTGACTGCCGTAAAATCGAGGGCACAAAACATTTTCTCTTCCATTGTGCTAGCGACATTGCACAAAGACAAATCATGATTGGCAAGGTACAAAGACACTGCGTCCCATCTTGAATAGTCTTCTTTTTGGCGATATGAGTCTGAATAGCCACACAAATCGCACTATATTCGAAGCTTTTCAAAATTGTATTATCCACTCTAAAAGAATTGAAAATTATTTATTGAAATATCGTTTTACTCTAATCTGATAAGATGGTACCGTGGAATATACTCTCCCTATTTCTCTACCTCTTTCTTTCCTCTCTTTAACACACACACACACACACACACACACACACACACACACACACACACACACACACACACACACACACACACACACACACACTATACCCGTACACCCTTACCTGAAAATAAAAGAAATATAATCACACTTAACACATTATGAGACATCCTTTATAAATCAATTGCTATTTACATATTGTATAGTTTAGATGACTTGCTCCGGAAACAGATTAAAACAAATCTAGGACTTATTTCTGTATCTCTTTGAAATGAAATGTTTTGTGTATATAAATTGTTTGTACCATGATGTACTTATATTTGAATAAAATACTGTTTACACTAAATGAAGATTTTGATCCAGTATGGTCCCGGGCAGATTTCCTCTTAAATTAGAAGCTCAATTCATTTACACCTGCGCTGACACCATACCAGATGACACAAGATAAAAAAAAGTGGTATTTTTAAATAATCTAGAAAAACGGATCCTTTAGAACACTATTAGAAAAACAGCAAAGTATGTTCATGAGAACTTTTAGAAAGTGCATTAATTCTCACGCCCCCTAGCACTGGCTTAAGCAGTATTCATCATTCTGTCAGAACCCAGTATTCCTGAAGTACCTAAGAATGCAAAAATATCAACACTATATCGATGTATGGGGATATTTTAACTCCACACGGCACAAAGACAGCTATTGCGACCTCTAAATAATCTGGAAAAACGGATCCTCTAGAAACAGAGAGAACTTACACTATAAGAAAAACAGCAAACTCGGTTTTATTGAGTTTGTTCATGAGAACTAATGAAAAGAGCAACAATTCTCACGCCCCCTAGCACCGGCTTAAGTGGTATTCTGCTTTCCATAGACCATAATATTCCTGAAGGACCAGAAAAAGTCTATGTGGCCATAAAATACCCTATAATAAGCAAGTGATCAAATTTTTATCTTAATATTTGCATGTTAAAAATAACATTTTGATGCCAATAAATTTTGGTACCGGGAATTGGTCCCGGCTTTTACTACTCCCCATTTTCCGTAGATTCGGTCCGAACCCATTCGGCTATTGTCGTAGGTTTGGCCAAATTCTGTTCGGTTACAGCTTTTAGACACAACCAAATAAATTACTGTAAACAATGCCTTCAAATCCGAAAATATTACGTAAAAATACACATTCTAATTCTTTTACTAAAATAGTGCGCCGTATTTATTAACTATTATGCAATGAATTTATTCATTAACACCCATTTTTGTCATTACATAATAAACAACAAATTTTAGTTTTAATGATTGTTTTACGTCAAAAACAAAACAGCAAAATCTGGAGGAAAATTTGGCGATGAAATATACAACAACAATTTGAAAACCATTAAAGTAAGCAGGGGGGCCCCGCCGTGCTAATGATAGCAAACATATAATTTAACTATTGCTTTTATTCATTTCAGATAAACACTGTTTTCACTGCTAAGTATAAATAAAAAGCAACATATCACAGTAGTTGCAACTTGCACAACTTTTATTTTCCTCAATAGACTTTCGGGCTGACCGTTCCAAGGCGGTGCTTCTTTTGTGGATCTTTATCCTTATTATTGTTTCATTTACCTTGCATTCTTGTGATGGAAAATGGCTGGCCTCTTGTTGTGTTTTTCTTGCGTTTCTATCACTTTCCCCTACGATGTTCCAGGTCAGGTATGATACATGATTGTATCGATTTCTGATCTTTGCCTTCCTCTCTACTTGAGTACACTTAGCACATGCCACAAACCATGGCTAAACAGTGAGACGCTACAACAAGAAGACAGACAGAGCAACACATCACAAAGCATGACTCATGCTCGGATCCAGAAGGAGGAGGTGGCCAGGGGGTCTGGCTCCCCTGGAAAATCACAACTGGCTATAGGTTTCTTTAGAAAAATTGGTACAGACCACCTCGAGAAGCAATTGGAACCCTTGTGTCAAATTGCTTCTTGATGGAGGTCCATGCGGCCTCTGTGAAATACTTTGATGACTAAATGAGCCGTGGCATGGGATTTCCAACAATGTGGTATGTACGACCAGCAAAGGTTCAGATCAGCCTGCGCATATGCGCAGTCTGATCAGAACCTTTGCTTGTCGCATGAATATTCTATGAGTGTTAAGCTATTGACCGAACATCACTAAGGGTTTCTAAGCCTAAAAGGAGGCTGCATAGGCTTACCTGAGTCTACACTTGTCAAAATGTAACATTGTTGGAAATCACATGTCACGGCTCAAATAAAAAAAAAGTTGTCAGGACCCCCTCCTTCCACCCCCTGGCGAAATTTTCTGAATTCGCGTATGTGACTTAACAGTTCGGTGGTAGCTCAACTAGTTGCCACAAAAGATACCCTACCAAAAACCTGACTCCACCATGAGATGATTACAAGGTACCACACAAAATACAACACCACAAGCCATAATTTACCAGTTTACTATCTCTTTCACCAAACCAGAAACGACAGAAAACGATGACAAAACACGAAATGTACACACATAATCGAATACACAAAGAACTAAGAGCAACAGAATCGCTCTTATAAATGGACAGTAAAACTATTTGAGTTAATGTGTATTAATCATTAAACATGTTTGTTAACAGCACACCCTACATGAGTTTATGCAATAATCATGTTTGAAGTCTTCAAAATTTAAGATATATCGATTTAGCTACCCATCAATATGGCGTTTACGTCTTAAAGCTTGTTGCTTAACATCTGGTGAATATTTCAGTGGATTCAATAAAGATTTCTGCATGAAAATCAGTCTGATGAACACGTCTCGCTGGGTATCATGATTGTCTAATAAATACTTTAAGAAAATCAAAAAGAATACATTGGGGCTATATAACTTTTGAAATACCAACGTTACAATTAAAGCATATCAAAGATCTGGGGTTGACTTTTAAAAAGTCGAGGACGCGACCCTGGGATCGCTACCCACACCCCAACTCCTTCTTAGTATTGCATGGTAGGGCATGTGACGGTTCCCAATTTACGTCAACGATATACATTCACCATATCTACTTTAATTGCTGGTTCTCGGTCTGCATGTGGTCAGTTATGCAGGCAAGTTACATGTACCTGTTTTTTCTCTCCAAAAAAAACGGGAAGGAATAACTTATATAGGTATATCCCAACAATGTGCTATGTGATGGTTCTAAGTTTTTTTAATGTAGCATTTCTGCCTTGTAACGGCATGAATATGATGTATAAATCATGTGTCTGGTAAATTCTGATATTGCGGACATCAGCACTAGGCAATCTTTATGTTGGTAATAACTGTCTGACCCTCACCTAATCCCATATTACAGCAACACTGTAATAGGATTACATGTATATTCAGCTTACCTTAATCCACCAGCCAGAAGCAAGTGACACTGCACCAACAAACCAGTGTATAACATATTGAACCATACTGCACTCAGACATTTAAGCCAATACCACATGGCTGCCTAAACGAAAGAGCATTTTACCACCCGATTGCGAAATTGTGCTAGTTGCATTCGCAGTAGTCAAAACGCCATTGAAAACGCAGGCAAAACACACTGATCATTTAACGTGAATCCCGAATGACCATCAATCAATGCGTGTTATTGATAACGCACAGAATTGCGCTGTAACGCATTTACGAGGAGGGCTAAAAAGGATTGCATCTAGGTTCGTCACTTTCAAAAACATGCTATGACAAAATGTTATGCACTTCCGAAAAGAGCAATTTCAAATGTCTTCCTTAAATAGATATCGGACATAAAGAAAAGTACAATGTACCTCTCGAGTAACATGTTTAGCCATATAATTTGCAATTATCAGAAGACTTCGATGAAAAGAATTTGGTGTATTTAAACAAAAGCGTGTCGAATTTTTATAATTTTCACATAATCCTTTCATCAGAATATAGGGTAGGCTTTGCAGAATATAGGTTGAAAATTATTTTTTTTTTTTATATTAAAGTTTTTATCTTTGCGTCTATTTGTTTGTCAGTGTATTTGAGTAACCCACACATTAAGGACTATAGCTCGCTGTGTTTGTCCTTATGCTTGGAATCAATTTAAAGTTGGCAAATAGTTTTTTTTTCTTGAAATGATTTGTAAGCAAAATAAAATATTCAGATAAGAAATAATATTCTTTTGCACGATATAGTAAGACAATCATCAAAAGAGTCACAGCATTTCAATATCTATTTTATCCCGGCATCCAATTAAGGTTACCTTGCACCCCCCAGAACAATTTTTCATGGGTGCCAAACTGTTCATTGGGACCCCCTGAATGCGAAAAGAAGGTGTCCTAAAAAATTGGTATGGGCTATGTGATATTGTGTGGTTTCTATGGCAACCCATCGCGAATTTGAGAAGCGGGGCCAGTCTACAAAATTACTCATATCTCAGCTGTTACTTATCCTAGACTACTACACTTAATACCAAATTAAAGCTTAGACATAGGCATATTATCCCCTTGTTGCATATGCAAATTATCTAATTTGCATATTCATAAATATTCATGAAAACATTAAAAATGTGGTTCACGAATGGGGGCATACGTAAAAGATCAATAATATCTCAGCTGCTTTTAGTCGTAGGTTACTAAAAATTGTACTTAAATAAAGCTAAGACATAGGCCTTTCTATGCAACGTATCATATTTGCATAATTTGCATATTCATGAATATTAATAAAAACGCTGAAAAATAAGGGAAAATCATTACAAATATGAATAGGCTGATTTCATCCCAACATTGTCATTGTTGCATGTTTTAATATAATAAATGTGACAATCTGACAGATCCATTCATCCAGTGGTCCTATATGAATATTATCTCATTTGAATATTCATGAAAATGCATGAAAACTTTTTAAAAAATGAGGGAAAATCACGTAAAATTTAAAGGCCAATGGGAGGGGTTAAGGTACCATTTATCCTGCAATCATAGGGCCTTTTAAATTCATGCCAAATTGTTCAAGAGGACCCTCAGAATATGAAATGAAGTTCTTCACAAAACAAATTTAGTATGGGCTACGTGAAAATGCATGGTTTCCATGGCAACCTCTTATATGATTCTTGAGATTGGGGGGTAGGCCTACAAATTCCATCATATCTAGGATTCTACTTATCCTAGAGCCTCCAGGAAGAGAATAAAAAATCAGGGGAATGTCATGCAACAGACTATGCATTCCTACGTTTGTAGTATAAATTTGAGGTCAAAAAGCTCTCTCGTTTTGTCAGATTTACATTTCGCGTAAAATAGGTGTACCAGAACTCGACAGGAACGTGTTTATCGCGCGAAAAGTAAATATGACTTAATAAGAATACTTTCTGAGCTCGTATTTATACCACAAACTCAGGAATCCATAGGCTGTTGCATGACATTCCCCGATTTTTTATTTTCTTTATAGAGCAGTTGTTTTTAATATTCAACAAGATGTTGAGCATTCGAGTGTTTGGTAGGCGTGTTCTAAAGCGTACGAAGTTATGATTTGCGTATGATTTAACCAGTGACTGGTTCGTGTTTATTCACCGTATTTTTAATAAATTGCATTTCCCAGAATCAAAGGATCTGTAGTGCAGATCAAGGGCTTCACTTGACAACTTGTTTATACCATAGTAATTGTATTCACGTACGCAAGTGAATAACATCATAGACACTTGATGATAAATCGTAGTAAAATTATTCTTTATAAGTCAGTCTCTCCCAAGTAGACACATAACGTTGAAACAACGTCATGTCACGTCGATGTGTCATCACGTCGCTTCGACGTTGGAACGCAATCTATTTTTCTCATGAAAGTAATAAGGACTACAAAGAGCAATATCGTTATGAGAAACGGAACCTTGTCTTTAAAATGTTTGTAGAAATTGATTCACCCTGCGATATCCAAAATTAAGAAATAACCTAACCCTTGTTCTTTTAAAGTATTTATGAACCTGACCATGCTCATTAATGCACACACTACTTCAGCAAATACTAGCGAAATTTCAAAGTGTCACAGACGGACAAAAACACAGACGGAAACGGAAACTGTATACCCAATTTAAACAAGGGGTTTTGGGGGATTAAAACACTAAAAATATATATATAAATTGACCTTGATATCAATTGAATGCACGAACTACCAAGTTGCTAGAAACATATATGTCGTCATTAAGTCGTAGAATGAGAGTAAATAGACCAGTTTGTCGCCAGGGAAAGAGACACAAAGCTGCCTGGCTAACAGCAAAAATATTTACTACGCACATGAAGGGTATCTCAGTCTGAACATCAAGAAAAAGTAATTAGATTTTTGAGAGACTCGTCATATGAAAATGGCAGCTTTATCTTTGCCCTCTTTCTTACTTTAACTTGTTTTCGGTTTCAGACACTGATTCAATTAAATATCCATGAATTTGCTTCTGTTTTCGGGGGATTAAACACAGAAAAATTATACAAAGTGATCTTGATATCAATTGAATGCACGAACTACAAAGTTGCTAGAATTATGTTGTCATTAAGTCATAGATTCAAATTAAATAAACTAGGTTGCCCATGAGTTTTTTCTTCAGCTTTTGTATACCGCTAGTAGCACAGTGGCGGATGCAGAGGGTGTTTCAGGGGACCAAATTACTTAATTTTCATGGGATATTTAAGAAAAAAATAAATACATTCTGGAAAGCGACCCTCACACCTTTATACATATGAACCCCTTTCCAGAAATCCTGGATCTGCCCCTGCAGCAACCAATCAGTTAAGCTGTTTTAAGTTGACTGTCGGCAGATGTTGACTTCCATTTCTAAATGATAACTGAGGTAGTTGGCCTGCTCATTTGTAGCCCTGGTAAGCCTTAACGTTATCAACATTATGAGTGCAGACTGTACGCATAGCTCAATCCATACTGGCAAGCTTAAGAGGATTACATGTGGATGGTGTTGTGTGTGGGGGTCTGAAAATCACTAATCATTAAAAAATGTGGCCATATAGTTGCTTACGATAAAATGTTTGCCTAATCGATACAATTCACTTCTTAACCAGCTAACCGATATACCCCTTCCAGGCGCTCATAAATATTATTAGAAAATCAACAAGCACATTCGACAGCGAATTGAAATCCCTGAGATTTTTTTCATTGAAATTAAGGCACTTAAAGAGCAATAACTCCCGTATATCTAAGGACATTCTAATGAATATTCATGTGCATCGCTCCATATTCATTGATATTTAGGCAATCAAAGGGAAACAACTTCTCTGCATCCATAACATCCTCATGAAACTTCACATGCATCATCACACTATGGTCATACTTTCTCAGTAAATATTTCATGAAATTCCTTGCATTGCATGCTAATCAATGGCTGATGACAGGAAAAGTCATTGACATTCTAAAAATCAAAGTGCAAAAACTCTTCTTTTGCCCAGGAAATCCTGAAAAGACGTCATGTGCATTATCATAATTGAGCCGTGGCATGTGATTTCCAATAATGTGGCATTTTGACATGTGTAGACTCAGACGAGCCTGTGCAACCCTCTTTTAAGCTTAGCCACTCAAAATGCTGTTTGGTCAGTAGCTAAGTATTCATAGAATATTCAAGCGACTAGCAAAGGCTCTGATCAGACTGCGCGTATGCGCAGACTGATCTGAAGCTCTGCTCGTCGTACATACCACATTGTCGGAAATTTCATGTCGCGGCTCATATTATGGTCACATATACTCAGAACAAATGGACGGACGAACAACGCCAACCCTATATCCCTACGCTTTCGGCGGGGATAAAACCTTGCAGTTGGCAAATTTAGATAAATTGAAAAACAATGTTCTTTGCATGCAACAAGAGCAGGTTTTCTCACGACGAAGCACATATGAGCCGCAACATATGATTTCCATCAAATGTGGCATTTTGACAAGTGTAGACTCAGACGAGCCTGTGAAGCCTCCTGTTAAGCCTAGAAACTCAAAATTTTGTCCAGTCAGTAGCTTAACACTCATAGATTATTTAAGCAACTGGCAAAGGCTCTGATCAGACTGCGCGTATGCGCAGGCTGGTCTGAGCCTTTGCTGGTCGCACATACCACATTGTTAGAAATCTCATGTTGCGGCTCATATGTGTCAGTGAAAGTTTTTGGCCTTCTAAACATGTTTGTGGTTTCCAAATTGATAAAGGAGTTTTTCTTCCACCGATATCAGCACCCCTTGATAGAGTTAACGTTTGATTGTAAGGAGAAACCCTTTAACAGTGTAGGGCAGGAAATTGTTTCTGTTACAGAAATATTGAACCAAAACTGAGCAGACCAAAGGAACTTGTAAGGTTTTGTCTGTGACACCACTAAACAATATTCACAAGAGAATTGTGACGTCATCAGTATATATGAAGTGCAAATAAAAAGGGCTACTTTTACTCACGCGGCGAGAATTTTATTTTCGCGAATAGCGTGCTAGATAAAAAATTCGCGACTGGATCATTATCAATAAATGGCAAGGTGATTTCCACATCTCGCGAGGGTTTTATTCTCGCGAAAATATAACCCTCGCGAAAAACCACGAAGTTTCGCGAAAATAAAACCCTCGCGAAAAATCCGAATCATCAGTGCAACACTCTGCAATAGATGCCCGATCCATCTTTCAGCACGGGCGGATCCAGAGGGGAGGGACAAACAATATAGGGTTTCTAAGCAATACTGGTTCGGATCCCCTGAAAAATCACAAAGCTACTAAGCCAGAAGTCAATGTTGGGCCATCATCGGCACGCCAGCGAAACGCCTTAAATAACGTTTCGCTGGTGAGCCGATGATGGCCCGCCTAAAGTGGTATGCGGATCCCCCCCCCCCTCATCAATTAAAAAAACGTTGGCAAAGTTGGACTCCCTCTGATAAAACTTTCTGGATCCGCGCATGTTTAGCGTTGAGTCAGAACACTACATAGGATTCCTTCTTTACAATAGATGAGCTTGGAAATGAGAAGACCTTTTTCCATAGAGAGACTTAAAATAATACGTAGCGTGAGTATAACCATGAATGGAAAGTTTCTGCCACGTGTAGGACACGTACTGTACCAATATGCCTGCCATCTGTGACATTTTCCCATTTTAGATGTGCCCCATTTATTAAAGTTGCAGTCCTAAATAGCACATCTGTTGATTAAGACCACACGGTAAAAATCTTCCTGTATCGCTTACCTGTTACCCTGGTCGCTTGAGAAAACGAATGTTAAAACATCTGTAAAAGATATCCTTTTCCCCAACTTGTTTAGTAGATTCAGGAGCACTCATGTAAGATCCTCTATGCAATGACGACCATAAAAACGACGCGTATATATGACAAATAATGTAGTATGGCAAATAGAATCAAACACTCGTGCTCTTATATTTTTTTATGAAACTCAATTCAAAAAAGCGATAAAATGCTCGACAAGCCTCGCATTTTATCGCTTTTGCTCAACTCGTTTAATATATTATTAAATCAGTCATGTTATGTATCCATTAATGTACGAAAGGCTAAACATGCACGTGCAACATTCCAATGGGGCTAGAGGAATAGTTTTAGGTTCTATCAATGATTTATCTCTCTTAACTCTCAATGTGAGCCTTCGATATGTGATAAGGCCCCGAGGTTATTTTTTTCATGCTCAACTTAGCTGAGCACGAAATTTATCCTGCTCATAAATGTTAAAATGCCAACAATTGTTGGTCATACACATGCGCCTTTTGGAATACCACTGAGCATAGACTATTCATTTAGTGCTGATCATACTAAGCATTATATTAATTGGCTTTTGAGTCACTGTCTAGCCCCCCGCGGGGGGGGGGGGGGTACTCTCATTTATGTTTCATACGTAGGTTTGGACCCAGGATCTACTGTAACCCCCACAAATTATCAGAAACATCAGGCATATCCCCAAAATATTTGAAATATAAGCAACCCAAAAAAATATTCCCAATATGTACCTTGACCTTAAGAAAAGACCCTAAAATGCATAGAAATGATCCCTAAAACTAGTTCAGTTTTGTAATGACTCCCCAAAAATATCCACAAAATATCATACCCCCAAATTATTGATTTTTCTGAACCCCCCCCCCCCCCCCCCAAAATACTGACATTCAAAATTTTGAACGCCAACATATGATCCGAGCCTACGTAAATATGAAAAATATCAGAGTACTCCGCCCCCCCCCCCCCCTCCTGTGCTCTAGCCAGCCCGTAACTGGTTCCTATCTCCATTGAACGGGACATCGCGTACCATGTGGCGATATAGTGACCGAAAAGCTGTATAATACCGTTGGACAACACTTTGCAGAGCCGAATAGTTTGCGAAATGTACAATAACAAGGGGGAAAGATAACAAAAATATCATGGAAGAAAAACATGAGCGTTTGCTGGTCGCACATATCACCTTGTTGTAAATCTCTTGTCATGGCTCAAATAAGCCTCCTTTTGATCGATGTTTTAGTAGTGGTATTCGAGGTCATACTTGAGGGCAGCTCGCAACTCTTTAGAGAAGGGTGTTTCACATTTTTAGATTTCAGTGTTTCAATATTTCTATCAAAACTTGTTTTTAATCGTCTCGAAGGACAGGCGCAGTCTTGTTTCTAAGTGTGTTTTTTAACAGAAAAATAGACCAATATGCAGACACATACATTAGCTTTTCTGTTTGTTGGTCAGCTTTTTATGTATTTCCTGGTGAATTGGCTTAGAGGTCATATGAGGGTATGATGGCCTTATTCATTCATATTTTTCTTTTTTTTTTCGTTGTTTTGGGGGATTGGGGTGGGGGTGAGTGATACACTCTTCAGCAGGAAAAATTGAATAGTTTAAATACGAGATACATACGATGTCTGTCTCTGACAGTTTTAACTGATGTTAGCACATTGTCAACTACACTTCTCAATACATAATACAAGGTAATCCCCATTCTGACGATTAGCAAATTTATCAAAAACACATATACATATACACACATGCGCACGCACACGTGCCTGGTGCAATACACAAGCCTGGTGAAATATCAGACTTCTATTACTCTTTGTGTGGTCTCCACCAAGACTCAAAATGAATTCTTTCTTCGGGAAAATTGAGTAACCCGAGCGTAGATTGCATGTCTGTTATCATTGAAGATGGTCCACAGATAAACACTTGGGTAACGTCTCTGTTAAGCCAATTCAAAGCGTTTGTAATATCGCCTGCTTCTATTCTACGACCTGAAAATTAAATAGACGATCTTTCATGAATGAATTTATCAAAGGAGTTGGAGAAAAGCGATAACATGCGAGGCTGAGCATTAGGACCCCCTGGAAAAACTTGGACTCATCTGGAAATTTTCTCTTGCGAGATTTTTTTCCAATGATATTCCTACCCATATGTAAATTTTGAATATGGTTGTCCTCATTCTAATGCACTTCTGGAGTCTCGTCTCAAATTGGAGCGTTGCAAGCAGCATAAAGCCACATGTCATTCAACGATGTGTAACGTAATAAATGACATCAAACTATTTCCGACAGTATATTCGATTACCGTCGCAAATTGTTGACGCTATCCATCCAGACGTCGCGTTATAAAAGAAAGTGCATTTAATTGCTGAAAACCATCGTCTGCGCAGCGCGATATTCCAAGAATCGACCCCACATCACGACTGAAATGTCGGGTTTGTGTCAATACGCGGTGTGCATTACCCAAAACACTACGTTAAAAAAGTAGCAAGCACTCAATGGCTGTAAATAATCCGTTTTTGTAGTATGGCCGATGCTTTTTTCTTTGATCTTTGCTGATGTTTAAATCAGACACCCTAGAATAACGACGAAGGAGGAGCTTAAAACCGTACTCTAACTTCCAATTTTAGTTAAACAGCAATGTAGGCGGGAACTTCCTAAATAGCGACAAATTAACCCGTAGTTAAATGTAAAACAATTGACACTTAGGCCGGATGCAGGGAGGAGTGAATGTAAATTTCGTCAGGTGTCTGTTATAGTGCGACCAGGTAACGGACGTTGGGCGTGTCCGACAGAACACTGCCATTCACTGTCAATTTAGACTGATCTACAGTAAATTGGGTAAAACAGCACAGGTACACTTTAACCCTTAACGCCAGCAAAAAAATAAATCCTAAAATTCCGTCTGCATTTGTCGTCTGCTGCAATTTTTGCTAACATTATTTAACAAAGCCATGTATAGAGACAAACAGTGTGGACCCAGATCAGACTGCTCGTATAGGAGCGGCCTGATCTGAGTCTACACTGTTTGTTGGAAAGGCTTCTTAAACATTTCAGCAGACGACAAAAGCAGTCGAATTTTGTTGTGATTGACGCTTTAAGGGTTAATCGTGCAAAACAACTGATCCGCAGACGACATATACGGTTAGTATGCCCGGTAAACGTTCGCAGAAGTCTTAATTGTTTACAGACACATTGGTTATATACTATTGCTCACTGGTCAGGGCCTCCTAGAACCTATGTGGATTTTAGTCAAGATCAGCAAGGCAGACTGGTCTATGTTAGAACGGCTGTTGCTGCTACATGTATAAATATATAGAGTCAGGTTACACAGCATAATGAAGATCTGATTGCATGTAGCGTGCCTTTATCTGTAATTTCCTTTGGTATTGTATTTACTATATAGCCATGTCTCAAATAACCATCTAAAACGCAAAGCTGCATACACTGGTTCGGAGGTTGAAATGTTTTACACATGATATACGGATATTAACGGCATACATGTAAAATAGGATTAGTGCACATTATTTTACTAACCCAACAAACAGGCTGGCACGAATGACGCCTTCAAAACTGTAGTTATTAATTGGCTTTTGGGTCACTGTCTAGCCACGCCCACAACTGGTTCATATCTCCATAAGATTTAAATGAGACCGGGACATCGCATAACACGTGGCGATACAGTGACCAAATAGCTATATAATACCTGTAGAGTCAACAAGTGGTAGAGTGCTTGACTTGAGATAAAGGGGCCGTTGGTTTGAGTCTCTCTGGAGGCGCCATATTGTTTCCTTATGCTTATACAGGTTATACCCTATTTAGTACTGGTTAAACCCAGGAAACGTCCCGACATGGCTGAAAATTTCTAAACTGGCATGGGCGGATCCAGAGGGGGGACGACAGGGGGTACAGACCACCCCTGAAAGATCACAAAAAATGGTTTTCTTAGCAATACTGGTCCGGATCCCCTGAAAAATCGCAAAGCTACAGGACCAGAATATAATGTTAGGCGATCATCGGGACGCCAGCAAAACGCCATTTAAATGGCGTTTTGCTGGCGGGCCAATGATGACCCCCTTTTAGTGGTATTTTGATCATCTCTCCTCTCATCAACTAAAAACCGTTGTCAAAGTTAGACCCCCTCTGACAAAAGTTTCTGGATCCGCGCATGACTGGGATGTAAAGTATCAACTCAAATAATTGAGATCCACAGTTGCTCAATGCTAGTGTGTTAGACCTGTGATTAAAGAATCGCTAATTTGAGAAGGTTCAATGAAAGCACTTCGAAATGTCCTAAGCAAGACACTTTATTCTCTGCTAAGTACTGGTTCAACCTCGGTGGCCAGAAAACGTCGCGTCATGGCTGCAAAAATGTTGGCAGCGCTGCAAAACATCAATACAAACAAACAAAATCAGTTCAAAATAACAAAAGAGACACTCTTCTCTAATTTTTGCTGCAGTTGTGTGCGTCTACTGGTACCTACAGAGGTTTACCTTTAGTGTGCTATATGAAAATATTCGCGTTAAAAATGTTGTCGATGAAAATATTCTTCAAAATTCTGTTTGTTTGGCAAGAAAATGATTTGGTGTTAGCTTTGAATTCGAAAAAATAGCATTTAAAACAACAACATAAAAATAGTCCCGTGCTCCCCCCCCCCCCCCCCACACACACACACACTCACACACACATTAAAATTCAGCATGCTAAGGGTTCGATAAATGGATCACAGGGAAAGGGTACACATATCTTTTATAAAACAATAAAAGTTGTGTCATTGTAGATTTCATTGTCGCAGATTGGTGTTTGGCTGTATAGTTTAAGATACACGTGCTTGTTTAAGCTACATGTATGTATATATTTCAAACAAGGTATCTGGGCTGATCAGAATCATCTTCAATAATTCAAAACGCTTATTTTCCACGATACGGCAACCATAAGAATACAGGTATATACTTTTGGTGTGGAGAGTTTCACAGATGGGTGAATACGTGAACAATGCAACCTGACTAGCCGATTTCCAAATGTATTTGTCCAGGGGTTGAACTTAGCTAAGAACCGCCCAACGTCTCTTATCTGGACGGAGTATACACGTGTTTATTTGCACCTGCGCCATACTACAAGCAAAATAAAGGATTAAATATATTGAAACTTGCATTATATCCATCTGGAAATTTTAACCACTTTAAGATGCAATTAATTTAATCTCCATTTTGCGACAGTACTCTATTTGTTTACATGGTTACGACCAGAAGGTGGTAAATCTCTACGCATGCTTTTGCATTTTATGAAAGTGAATACTATTTAGAACTTATCATTAACTGTATATGTCTCTATGTAGGCTGGGGAAATGGCTGTAAAGGTTCAAAAAACGCATAAGAATAGGCTTTTTCTCACACCTGGTTACCCCGCCCACTTTGGTTGCCAAGGTTACAAGGAAAATGAAATATTTTGAGCATTTTTATTTTTTTCATTAATGACACATTCAAAATGCATTCCTATTACTATTTCTTGTCTCAACAACTATCATTTAAAAAAGAACAAAAAGTGCAATTTCAGGCCAGTAGAAGCATTCATGTTCCCATGGAAACCAAAATTAGACGCAAAATCAAACTAGTGTGTGTGCAACTTTTCAAGTTTGTATCGACGCTTTATATGCTGTATTAACCAAAGTCTGCATTTTTGTGTTTGATGGTCATTTTATTCCATAAATTAAGGCTTTTTTCCAATTTTGCTATTGTGTTGCTGCTTTTGTTGCCATGCATACCGGATATAGAAACATTTGACCTTTTTTTTTCATTTAAGACACGAAGCATAAGTGTATATTCCTTATGTTGACACCTTCAATTTCACCTTTGCTGTAAAAAGATAACTTGGATAGAAATTTGTCAATTTAAGCTACCAAAAATAGTATAAAGCTAGCCCCTTTTCGCTGCCATAGAAACATATTCTGAAAGCTGTTTTCTTTTTTTCCATTTGTGATATTGAAGTTAATACCTTATTGATTATTTCCATAAACCATTAGACTTTCGAAGATAGATAGGCTGTATTGTCTTCAAAAATGTAATTTTTCATTTTTCCAAAACTGGAAAACATGCTTCTAGAGGGAAAATCTTTATCTGGCCGTTGCCATGGTAACAGCATGACAATAACAGTTTCCCTTTGGTTATGTGATTTTTATGTCATAAACAATCTATTGGGCCAACTTTTTTGGGCATTCGGGGAAAAGTCACTAACTAGCTTTTCTACTGGACTTGCATGATTCTTAGGGAGAATGCTAGACATTTCATGTGTGTTCAAGAACCACGAAGCTCTATGATTTTCCAGGAGACCCATTACAGTGTTCCTAAGGAAGCCTACAGCTTTGTGATTTTCCAGGGAGACCCAATACAGTATTCCTAAGGAAGCCTACAGCTTTGTGATTTTCCCTAGACCCCATAATAGTGTTCCTAAGGAAGCCTATAGCTTTGTGCTTTTTCAGGGAAACCCATAATAGTATTCCTAAGGAAGCCTACAGCTTTGCGATTTTCCATGGAGACCCATAATAGTATTCCTAAGGAAGCCTACAATTTTGTGATTTTCCAGGAGACCCATAATAGTATTCCTAAGAAAGCCTACAGCTTTGTGATTTTCCAAGAGAGCTATAAGAGTATTCCTACGGTAGCCTACAGTTTTGTAATTTTCCTGGATACCCATAGCAGTATTCCTAAGGAAGCCTATAGTTTTGTGATTTTCCAGGAGACCCATAATAGTATTCCTGGGGAAGCCTAGAGCTTTGTGATTTTCCAGGGAGACCCGTAATAGTATACCTAAGGAAGCCTACAGTTTTGTGATTTTCCATGAAAGCTTTAATAGTTTTCCTAGGGAAGCCTACAGCTTTGTGATTTTCCTGGATACCCATTATAGTATTCCTAAGAAAGCCTACAGCTTTGTGATTATTCAGGTGACCCATAATAGTATTCCTATGGAAGCCTACAGCTTTGAATTCTCCATGGAGACCCATAATAGTATTCCTAAGGAAGCCTACAATTTTGTGATTTTCCAGGAGACCTATAATATTATTCCTCAGGAAGCCTACAGCTTTGTGATTCTCCAAGAGACCTATAAGAGTATTCCTAAGGAAGCCTACAGCTTTGTGATTTTCCTGGATACCCATAGTAGTATTCCTAAGGAAGCATATAGCTTTGTGATTTTCCAGGAGACCCATAATAGTATTCCTAGGGAAGCCTACAGCTTTGTGATTTTCCAGGGAGACCCGTAATAGTATACCTAAGGAAGCCTACAGCTTTGTGATTTTCCATAAGAGCTTTAATAGTTTTCCTAGGGAAGCCTACAGCTTTGTGATATTCAGGGATACCCATTATAGTATTCCTAAGGACGCCTACAGCTTTGTGATATTCAGGGATACCCATTATAGTATTCCTAAGGACGCCTACAGCTGTGATTATTCAGGTGACCCATAATAGTACTCCTAAGGAAGCCTACAGCTCTATGATTTTTCATGGATACCCATAATATTATTCCTCAGGAAGCCTACAACTTTGTGATTTTCCAGGGAGACCCAAAATAGTATTCCTAAGGAAACCTACAGCTTTGTGATTTTCCAGGGAGACCCAAATATAGTATTCCTAAGGAGGCATACAGCTTTGTGATTTTCTCTGGAACCCTTAATAGTATTCCTGAGGAAGCCTTCAGCTTTTTAATTATTCAGGTTACCCATAATAGTATTCCTAAGGCAGCCTACAGCTTCGTGATTTTCCAGGGAGACCCATAATAGTATTCTTAAGGAAGCCTACAGCTTTGTGATTGTCCAGGGAGACCCATAATAGTGTTCCTATAGAAGCCTACAGCTCTGTGATTTTTCAGGGATACATATAATATTATTCATAAGGAAGCCTACAACTTTGTGATATTCCAGAGAGACCCTTAATAGTATTCCTAAGGATGCCTTCAGCTTTGTGATTTTCCAGGGAGACCCATAATAGTTTTTCTAAAGAAGCCTACAGCTCTGTGATTTTCCAGGAGACCCATTCCAGTGTTTCTAAGGAAGCCTTCAGCTTTGTGATTTTCCAGGGAGACCAATATAGTATTCCTAAGGCAGCCTACAGCTTTGTTATTTTCCCAGGAACCCATTATAGTGTTCCTAGGGAAGCCTACAGCTTTGTGATTTTTCAGGGAGACCCATAATAGCATTCCTAAGGAAGCCTACAGCTCTGTGTTTTTCCAGGGATATCCAAATAGTATTCTGGAGGAAGCCTATAGCTTTGTGATTTTCCAGGGAGACCAATAATAGTATTCCGAAGGAAGCCTGCAGCTTTGTGATTTTCCATGGATACCCGTAATAGTATTCCTAAGGAAGCCTACAGTTTTGTGATTTTCCAGGAGACCTATATTAGTATTTCTCAGGAAGCCTACAGCTTTGTGATTTTCCAGGGAGACCAATAATAGTATTCCTAAGGAAGCCTATAGCTTTGTGATTTTCCTGGATACATATAATAGCAATTTTAAGGAAGCCTATAGCTTTGTGATTTTACAGGGAGACCCGTAATAGTAAACCTGTGGAAGCCTACAGCTTTGTGGTTTTCCATAAGAGCTTTAATAGTATTCTTAAGGAAGCCTACAGCTTTGTGATTTTCCTGGATACCCATAATAGTATTCCTAAGGAAGCCTACAGCTTTGTGATTTTCCAGGTGACCCATAATAGTATCCTTAAGGAAGCCTATAGCTTAGTGATTTTACAGGGAGACCCATAATAGTATACCTAAGGAAGCCTACAGCTTTGTGATTATCCAGGGAGACCCATAATAGTAGTCCCAAGGAAGCCTACAGCTTTATGATTTTCCAGGGGATCTAGCTCCCAGCCCTCCTCTAGATCCGCGCATGTGACTTACATTTTATTGCTGGGTCTGTGCCTTGCTCCTTTGTTGTAAATAGTTTACTTGTAATGTTAGAGTTCCTGGCACCTATTTCTTTAATTTCTTTCTGAAATAGACACAAAAGTGCCTTCAGGCCAACATATGACTGAGTCGTGACATGTGATTTCCAACAATGTGGACTTTGGACAAGTTTAGACTCAGACGAGCCACCGCAGCCTCCTTTTAAGCTTAGAAACTCCAAATGATGTTCAGTTAGTAGCTTGATATTCATAGAATAGTCAAGCGACTAGCAAAGCCTCAGATCAGACTGCGCGTATGCGCAAGCTGATCTGAGACTTTGCTGGTCGCACATACCACATTGTTGGAAATCTCGTGCACTGGCTCATTATGTGAGTTTGGTATGTATCGCACCTATGCTAAAGCCTCCTTTAACTTTCTGACTCCCGGATATTTTTTCTTGAATTTTTGTCGTCTGCTGATTTTTTTTCCAAAGTCAACGTTTTTGAAAAATTCTTTCATGAATACCATCAGAGTGTCAAACAGATTGGTTCAAGATCAGGCCCGACGTTTTGTTGGGCCTGATCTGGGTCCAAACTGTTTGCAAAGGTTATCAGCAGACGACACTAAGAGGTTAAGAGTTAAAGTCAAATGCTGACATGTTTAGTAGAGCTGCAGGTTTCTAATAGGGCTAAAGGTTTCATTTTTTGTCTGAATCTTACACCTCGTTTATATGCAAAATTTGTACCCCAGTGCAAATTTACCCCCGGGGTGTGAATTAGCACCTGATGTGTATTTTGGCCATGTAAACGGTGTTTTAAGAAAATGCACCCAGGTGCAAATTTGCACTTGTGTGCGTATTTGCTCCGCCTTTGCAGGTGGTGCAAATTTGGTAAGGTAAATTAGCACCCCGGTGCACATTTGCATCAGGGTGCAAAGTGCGCACATGAATGCAACTTGCTATCACAAACGTACAATTTGATCTGATATTTTGATAATTACACATCTTTTCTGTTCGACCCTGTATAATCCCATATGAAAATGAACTATATATCATCCCTTTATCAAACTTAAGATCATGGCCTCTGTAACCACTGCTTCATCAGACATGCCGGCTACCCAAGCAGAACAACTGGAATTTCTGGTCCAATGGGCTTCGATTTGCAAGGTTCTATTTCGGAACAATGTCTCTTCGTCACCTCGGCAATAGATATCAATGGTCGCCAGATCCCTGGGGACGTGCACACGTCCCGGCCATCCTATGTACACATCGGATAAAAGGTACCCCTGCATGATAACGGAGTATCATTCTTTTCGATATATATAATCAACGTGATGTTCAGACGGAGCAATAATTGAAATATGTATACCGTCTGCCGCACCCCGTGACAATTTGGGAATCCAAAGCTCCTGTATGTAGCCGTTGATAACTCAACAAAAATTTGGAAGAGTTCGTCAAACCTGTTTCACACATTCACAAACCATTTATTTTGCTATGCAGAAGGGGTTCCCAATTGTCCTGTACTCCGCAGTCCTAGCCAAACTGCCAGCTGCAACCTCACGCAAACTCGCATTCCATTGCAGCTGTTGGGGCAGTTTGTCGCAGAGACTGTCAAAAGACGCTCTTGGCATTCGGAAGTTATTCCGCCACTGATCGTCATATCATATACAAGCCTCAAGCACACTATTGACTGCGCGTTTGTTTCCGGATAGTCCTTTATTACTTAGTACTGCTCCATCAGCTTCTAAACAATTTAAGTTGCATTTTTCTCGCACGACGGTATCTTATCGAAACATTCTTAACACATCGAATTACTCCCTAAAGAAAAACTGAATTAGTTGTGGTATGATTAAAGGTCAAATCCTATCATATATGAACACATTTTATTGACATATGAACGTGACACAAGGGGGTGCAAATTTACTCCCGGGTGCAATTTTGCACCTGTGTGCAAATTTGCACCAGGGTGCAAAGTGTGCATATAAACGAGCCTTTAGTCACTATACTTTGTTTATGTGAGCAACAATGGCTCTGGCGAGTAAGCGCACCTGAGCTTCATGATGCTAATGACCCAAAAGGTTAGATGCGTCATTAAACTTCTACTCATCATCAACACATGAGCTTCTGTTGCTCGGCCATGCGATAACTAAAATCCCATGTGCTGGCTCATATAATTCTACATTTGTGCACCATCTCCCATAATCGTGTGGATGAAAAAGACTCCAGTTGACTTTGAATACTTGACTGATCGACATTTACACTGAATAATGGAAAGCGAACAAGAGCAGACTTCTGAAATTGCCATAAAAAGCAAGAGAGTATGACCAAGAGTATGTTACCATCACAGACCAAGGACCAACCTACGGCACCGCAAGGAAGAGACACCTAACACTTACAGGCAAACGACGGCAAGAACACAATTAAAGTAAGGCAACCAACTCTCTCTTCTTCGACGAGACGATTGCTAAACTAGAAAGTACACTAAGTATTGCATTGCAAAATAAGGAGGACTATACTACCCTGCATTGTATCAACTACTGATCACGAGAGCATCCTTACACTCGTGTGACTATCGTAAGGATCATTGGTTAACAAGGTTTTTACAACCCAAATTCTCCTGTGATCTTGTGATTGAGGCCAGGGTATTCGTGTATCAATGAAACAAATGAAAAAACAATCAGCAAGTGCATATGACAACACGGGAATGACATAGAGGATCTAACGTAAGCGCTCATGTTTAATTGAATTTATTAAACGAGTTGGGGAAAGTGTTAAAATGCGAGACTAGCCGAGCATTTTAATTACCTTGTCGTAACGAGTTTAATACATTCAATAATACAGGAGCAAGAATGTTAGATTCTATTCATCACATGACCAGGGTGGTAATGTCGTAAGGGGCGATTAAACGGTCATGCAAATGAAATCTTTACGAGATCATCCGGACATGAGCTAGGGGAGCAGTAAACAATGGAAGCAGCTATGCGAGTAGTCTTGTTTTAACTGTTTTTACCGTTATGGAGCTTAATATAAGTAATCAGAGAATGCTATTCCCCAAAACATTCATTTCTGTACAAAAAGCAAAAGAATCTGATGTAAGAAAGTTTACTGCTATCGAATAATATACTTTCTCCTGAGCAAGGTGTACGCATTTAATCATTTAAGTAGTTGCAAATGAAGGTATTCTGTTCAACAAATGTTTTAAAATGCTTTATTTTTGTCAAAAATTCATGTCCTTTCCAACTTATTTGTCAAGCAAAAGCAGTATTAACCATCTTTTTGACGTTACTTTGTGTCAGCGATGTGCTTTTAGTTCCTATTTCCCCTTACGACATTTGTTGCCCCTAACGGTATGATTGCCCCTTACAAGACGAGTGAACTTAGACAGTTCAAAGAGAAAATTAACAAAAAAATAAGTTTTAGAAAATATTTTCGTTGTGATGCATGACGTGTCGCTGATCTTAAATTCAATTAAGCCACGTCATGTGAAAACCTGCATAATGTCAATTGCGACCAACAAAGGCACAGATCAGCCTGCCTGTACAGCCTGAGCAGCATCCATTATGTTCGTTTCATTGATAGCAGGAGATCTACTCATGTTAAAGCCAGCTTAATCATGTTAAAACCAGAATGTCAATGGTGCAGCTTGTTTCTGTGGCTGAGGAGGCTGGTTTGAATTTTACCTGGACCACCTGGAAATCCCGAAAACACCATTGTCGCACCGGAAGCTCGTTAGCACGAACAAACCTGTCGCCTTTCGCTCGGTGCACATTGGGATTGAGCCGCCATTTTTATTAAAAATATATTTTGCGATCACTGCTTGCATGACTCGGGGCTTTACATCCAGAAAATATTGACTAAAAGAGAAATGATAAACTGTCAAAAATTTAACTTTTTGCTATTTTTAACAATAAATTCGGTCACTACAGCAGTGCGAGAATTGAACGAGACTAGCCAAATATCGCTAGTTACCCAAGATGCAAAGGGCGAAATGCGAGAGATCTAGATGAGGTATCGTCAGGTCTCGCGAGAATGCGAAAACACACTTCAAATGGTATGGCTAAATTCAAAGTTGGTTATATTGAGGAGCCCAGCGACTAATTTGCCACAGGTCGCAGGTTCCAGCCTCAACAAAGGCGCTGCATCGTGGCTTTAAACAAATACTTGATACTTTGCTTGGTACTTGTTCAACCCAATTTTAAGATCAACAAGGTTTTGGATATTATAAAAATTTTCGGGTGCAGGGGTGCCATTGAATGAAGATGTTTGGGTCATTTTAGGCTCTCATTAGAGTTCAGTTAAGATAGGAATATTTTGGGGAAGGGGAGTAAGCTATATTGTTTGAGTGCGTAAAAATTACGTCTTGGAAATCGCAAAGTCAGGCCAAACTTAATAGTCCGAGAGCCCGGGATAGGTTTAATCAAGTGGTTGAGGTCAAAAGGTTTGAAGGTGTGTTCTTATGTAAAAAAGTGTGCTGAATTCAAAAATCAAACTTAAAAAAATCGGCTGGTACACAAAAGTGCTATGCGCAACGGAATACCCCCAGGGTAATCAATATTTCAAAATAGCGCTAAAATGGGGGTACCCTTGCATGTTTATGATTTAAACCATGTAATATTAGTAGTAAAATGCAAATGTTGGCAGCAAACAATATATAATGATCAATGTTTAATATAAAAATAAGACCTACCAAGGTCGCTTTCTAACTCTAAAATACAGCAAATTATAAAGCTCACGAAAACTAATGACTTTTGTCTCTGGTTTTCGGATGGTTTTTAATTTGTTTAAGCTAGAGTAGATTTATATATCAATCTTATGTAATACAATGGTGTTGTCATCAACAATTATTAAAGTTACAAAAAATGATAGAGTATGGCCAAGAAATGCCATAATCATAGACTGCAGGCTAACACGTGGCACCGTGAGGAAGTGACACAAAGAAGGCATAATCCAAACTCTTACAGTACAATATGTATGTATATTTCAAGTTCCTTTTCCTTTCAATATGAAAAAAAAGCTCAGATAAGACTATGATTTGCCTGGATATTGGCCCAGCCTATTAGTTTCTAAGCTGTAAATTCTATGTATAGCTAGCTATTACCACATGGCCAGCCTTGACTGAACAGACTGCTGGTCAATATTCCACTTGACTTATATTCTATGTCGTAGGAATTGCGTGATAACCCATATCCCACTCTTTTGCTGAATCTTAAAAGAATGGGTGAGTATGAAAATAAGTGAGTATGATCAGAAAATACTACAATCACACACTGCATACCAACCCACGGCACCGTAAGGAAGAGCTACAAGACACCAGGAACTGGCAGGAAGTCAAACAAAGTAAAGCAACCAACTCTCTCTTCCCAATCAAGATGATTGCAAAACTAGAAATGACACATAGCAATGTAAAACAAAACATGGAACAAACATAGAACCCCGCAATTGGAGCAACAATCAACAACGAATCAAGAGCAACAGAGCCGCCGGCTTCGAACGACCAATCCCTTCCTTGTTATTTGTATTGAAAAGCAATTTAGTGATAAACTGATAACGTCAGTAAAGATGCATTTGACAACAATACTAGGGTGAAAAATTAGTTCACAAGTATGCTTAACATGCAAGACAATACAGGTATCAGCTTCTACATTGTGTCAATTTAGGTCTAAGACATCTTGACGTGACATTTGTCCATCAAATAATTTGTATCTGAAGCAGACTTCATCAATCCAAAATACAGCTCTCATGGCGTTAGCATGCTTATTCTGCCACTAATCTCAACTGAGATGTCTTAAATGATTCTGACTTTAAAGCTTGAGTAAACTATTTCTGTATGCCCTGTTCAGGTCCAGATACATTTACCTCTCCCTTTACCAAACCATGATCTTCCTCAGGTAATATCATTAATTGATGGATATTTAAAAGTGTTACATGCAAAATCTACATGATTTGCAAGTCTGACAAGACGACGAGACAGTCACATTTGTTTGACCACCAAAAGTTGAAGGCTAATCTACATGAGAATGTACCAGGAACATTCCATCTACAATACAAGCATCTATACTTCTGGGAGCTAACTGAAAAGAGTTGATTTGTCAGTAGATATTATAAGTCCATTAATATGGGCAAACGTCAAAGGATTAAGCAAGCACCCTTTTCAGATCTAACTCTTACTATTAGCCGATAAAGTAAGCGGCCTTGTGTTCTTTATCTTCTTGTCTCGTGTCTGAAGTTTCCTGACGAAGCACTGCATGCAATGGTTTTACTTTTCTTCTGTGAATAGGTTTTTTCAAATTTAATTTGTTACCATATGGGAGCATCCTGTATTAAACTCTTAAGACTTAAATGAAATATATGTGTGGTTCCTGTTGCCTACCTACCCTAATTTTTTAAACCCTACCCTAAACATTAAAATGGTTTTTGGAGAAAAAATACCTAAAATGGGCACTTTTTCAGAATTTGTCACTATTTTCTTTGTTAATAATTTCCCTACCTACCTACTCTAAATTTTTTTGGTATGCAACAGGAACCACACATATATTTCATTTAGGCCTTATATCATTGTTGTCGCAGTGTCTGAGTTGCTAAAATGCTCCCTGCAATATTCTCAGATATCATCTTACCTGTGAAATGCAGTAGAGCTTTTCATCTCGAAAGTCTGTAAGAAAAGGGTCCATAGTAGTCCCAATCCCAGTGATTAGCTTGTTCAGGTCTACATTGTCACGCTTAATAATATTGGGCTTGATGTCATCTGCATTCTCTTTCAGTCCTGACTTTCAATTAAATGGCTTACAAGCTCACTAAGTACAATCCTAGTCACTAGCCACTTCCTTCTTGCACTCACCGATATACTGAATGGTGCCATCCCCTTTAGTCTGGATGGAACATCAGCATTGACATTATCTGCTCTAAATTCAAATCCACGGATGGACATAGCCCCTGTCTCCATCATTGCACACGCAGTTGGGTGTGACTCATTGCTGTAAAGAAGCTCTAGGTGATATTTCATCATCCATTGAACGTAATTAGGACAACTTGTAGCAAAGAATATAATTGCACACAATTTACATAGACAGAAAGTGAAAAAGTTATAAACTCGGAGGGGCGGGGGCTTTAAGTAATTTAGGTACGGGTGTGCTAGTCAGTATTCTGAAACCAACCCAAATCATATACCTGGCCTTTGAAGAAAAAACCCAGCCTATTCATTTACTTGGTTTAACAGAAAGTTGACCTATTCATATTGTGTTCTTTGAACTTATATACCCTTTTATATCCTCTGTGATTGTGGGGGGGGTGACTTGGGTAATTTTGGTATGGGTGTGCGAGTCAGTGTTTTGAAACCAACACCCAATCATATACCTGGCCTTTGAAAAGAAAAAAACAACAGCCAATCCATATACTTGATTTCACAGAAAGTTGACCTATACATATACTATTCTTTGAATTTATATAAACTTTAATATCCTCTGTGATTTGTGAACAAGTTTACAAATGACCCTCATCACGAGAAAACCTGCTTTATGTTTACCTTTGGGCGCTAAAAAAGGAGGGTATTCAGCACGCACATCCGTACTATGTCATATATAGGGTACCCCCCCCCCCCCCCAGGTTTTAAACCTTTTATGATGCAGGATCTGTTGAAAAGAAGATAGATCTCACCAATATATATGGACATAATTCAGAAGGCTGCTGTTTTATCGTTTTCCCTGACCTAGTAAGATCTGTGTAATGCACATACCTCTCCATAGATGTCTTGTGACTTTTGGTGTTTTGTTGCTCTTCCTTACGGTCTTGTGGGTTGGTCTGCAGTCTGTGATTGTGGTATTTCCTGATCATACTCACTTACTTTCTACTTACTTTCTACATACTCATCCATATTGTTAATTAATATTAAGTAAATGTATGGGATAGGGGTTATCTGTGCGGTCGGGGGTTATCATGCAATTCCTAGAACACATGTCATGCGTAATATTGACCATAACAGTCTGGTCAGTTGTGGTTGGCCATGGGGTGCTAGCTATATATACATATAGTTCGCAGCTTAGAAACTAATAGGGCTGGGCCAATTTCTAGGAAAATCATAGTGTTATCTGAGCATAATTTATTTACCTTGAAAGAAAAATGAGCTTGAAATATATCTATGTTGTACTGTAACAGCTTGGATTATGCCTACTTTGTGCCCCTTCCTCAAGGTGCCATGCCCGGTTGGCCTGCAGTCTGTGATTGTGGCATTTCTTGGCCATACTCAATCAATAATTGTTGATGACAACACCTTTGTATTAAATAATATAAGATTGAATTATAAATCTGCTCTAGCTTAAACAAAGTGAAAATCATCCGATAACCAGAGACAAAAGTCATGAGTTTTTCGTGGGCTTTATAATTTGCTATATTTTAGTGTTAGAAAACTTTATTGGCATGTCTTATTCTGTTTTATATTGGTCATCGATCATTATATATTGTTTACTGCCAAAATTTGCATTTAACTACTGATATAACATGGTTTAAAGTATGAACCTGCAAGGGTACCCCCCATTTTAGCGCTATTGTGAGATTGCATACCCCAGGGGTATTCCGTTGCGCATAGCACTTTTGTGTACCAGCCAATTTTTTTAAGAGTTTGATTTTTGAATTCAGCATACTTTTCTACATAAGAACACACCTTAAAACCTTTTGGCCTCAACCACTTGATTAAACCTATTACGGGCTCTTGGATTATAAGTAGAATTTGTCCTCGTAGAATTTTATTTCATGCTGAAGTGCATATCATGAGGACGTCAATGGGATTTACTGATTAATGAATTATGGCCCTAAAATTTTAACGGTTAGCGAATTATAAGGGTAAATTTAACCAAAAGCAGAATGAGAGGTGCGTGCGATTAGTGAATTTAGGCATAAAATATAATGATTAGCGATTTTTGGGCGAAAGAATTACCAAACAGCACAATGGCGCATTTTATCTGTTAACGAATTTGATGGATTCCTCCTCGGAAATGCTTCCAGACAGGTTTTGATTTTTACCGATTACTGATTTTTGGGCCTAAAATTTACTGATTAGCGTTTTGGGGGCTAACCTTCACTAGTTAGGATTTGTGGGCCTATTTTTAGAGATAAGCGATTTTTAGGCTCAAATTTTACTGATTAGCGATTTCAGAGGTACCCCATAGAGACCCTCTATCATGTATGGATAATCTGCAAGCGCTAAACCAAGAATTTTCTTTGCAGACACTTAAGAGTAATCAGTTGTCTATCAGATAAGGGCGTTCACCAAACTGCATCGTAAGGGTTAACTGACCCGGTTAACTGACCCGTAACGGGGAGTCAATGTTGTAAGTCATGATATTTTTTTTCTATTTAGTCTATGTCAACATTTTAAACCCGATTTTGACAAAACACTATTAAGGCAAAAAAGAAAATTCATGTAAAGTATATTTGTCTCACTAAACCTGTCATGAAACTTGTTGAAAAGCCCCTAAACCATGTTTATTTACGATCAAAAACAAAAAATCTGTACACACTCATCCAGGAGAAATTGATTTTTAGACTAACTCCTCGTTTTTCCACTTCTGAGATCGCTTCCCATTATGCATAAATGATATTTATTGGGAATTATACTTCCTGATTTCAGAATATTAACATGTTAACATTGAAATAAATGTAGAAGTCGCAAACTTACCTGTTTTTTTTTGTTTGTTTTTTTATCGCGTTAGCCTTGTCCGGAAGTTCCCGTAAGACGACGGTTTGCATAACTTTTGATCGCCCCTTACGACATTACCACCCGTGATGACATTAAAATTAATTAAAAATTGTTTTTTGGAGTTAAAACGTCAATATTTTGCCATCTATTACGCAACGTTATAATGACGTCATAACGTTTCCCTAAAATCTGTAAACCACTAGTGTTTTATCGAGTTTATTGCATAGTGTTCGCGACGTCATGTGATAAATATTTATACATTGCTAACAAACCAAGTAACACGTTGTGTGAGTATCTGTGTCTTCTGTCTCTTCTTCGTGGTGCCCTAAGTAGGTCTGTGGTCTGTGATTGTGGTATTTATTGGTCATATTCACACGTTTCTTGTATCTAAAAGGTGACATTCCCTTTAATACACACCGTGTTTGCATGGGCGGATCCAGAGGGGGACAGGGGGCCCGGACCCCCACCCCCCCCCCCCACTGGAATATCACAAAAATATAGGGCATCTTCGCAATACTGGTCAGGATTCCCTAAAAATCACTAAGCTACCAAGCCAGCATTCCATATTGGGCCATCATCGGCCCGCCAGCGAAACGCCATTTAAATGGCGTTTCGCTGGCTGGACGTTGATGGCCCGCTTATAGTGGATCCTTTCTCCCCTCATCAATTAAAAAACGTTGTAAAAGTTGGACCCCATCTGACAAAACCTTTCTGCATCCGCGCATGTTTAACACTTACTTGAAATATAAGTTCCTCTTTTGTTCTGGCACTGTACAGCAGCATGAGTTTACCGAAGTGTTCCGAATGTCCACCTGAGCCGTCATTTAGATCTTCAGCGTGCCTCATTGTACTTATTAATGGATTGATACCAACACCTCCAGCAATGAGAAGTAGGTCCGGCTTCTGTTCTGACTTTTCCGCGTAATAATAGAAGTCTCCGCCAACTTGGAGTTTCACAGTTGATCCGACTCCACACTGAAACAATAATTTCAAGCAGATTCAGAGAGTTTATGTTCCCTGCCACTTTATATTTGTCTTTGAATATATGAGCTTTCATGAAACAACCTAAGTTTGAAGGACAGAAAACACATCCATATCTTCAGGCCATGACATAAGCACATACAGATGTTTCATAAAGAATTGACTAAATCTGTAGGAGCATTTGCAATCAAAAGGTACTACCTATATACATGTATAGATATTGATATTGATAGCAATGAAGCACGAACAATTTCCAAGAGCACATTCTGAAAAAAGTGATAAACACTAATCGGAGGATTATATAAAAACACACATGCACATCTCCAGACAAACCGCCTGTTAAATTTCAAAATAGTCAGCATACTGTTGTAGGAGTTGCACATACAAGGTACTCACTGTCTAATCATTTTGAATTAAATAATGTCTGGAAAATTACTAAGTTCAACTTGTAAAAAAAGTGACAAAATAATCTGAGGATCATATTAAATTAATATGCACATCTTAAGACCATGGTCTAAACATCTGAAAAGTTTGAAAGGAATCAGCATAAAACTGTAGGAGGAGATGCATACACAAGATACCTAGTATCTATTTGCTTTGGCCGCAAAACTGACTAAGTTCATTTTGTAAAAAAGTGACAAAAATAATCTTAGGATTATATCAAAACAATGTGCGCATCTTCAGACCCTGACCTTAACACCTCTAAAGTTTCAAAGGAATCGAAGTAAAACTGTAGGAGGAGTTCCATACAAAAGATATCTAGTATCTATTCACTTTGGCCACAAAAATGACTAAGTTCATTTTGTGAAATAAGTAACAAAAAATAATCTGGGGATAATATCCAAACAATATGTACATTTCCAGACAATGACCTAAACACATGTAAAGTTCCAGAGAAACGAAGTAAAACTATAGGAGGAGTTCCATAAACAAGATACCTACTACTTGAAGGGGGTGGAAGGATGGAATGCCGAATACTATGTCCCCTCACTTTTCTTCAAAAAGGCAGGGAACAAAAATGCTAGAAAATGCCACAATAAAAGAACACACAAAGATCAAGAAACATCCTTTTTAAATTATGGTGCATATTTACATGTGTTTTGTTGAACAGCGTGTGTGTCGTCTAAGGTGTTCAGTCCTGGGTTTGTGACGTAGTACTTGGCACATTTTCCTAGTTTGCCAATTATCTCTCCAGTAAACAATTTTGAAATAGGGAACAGTTTGGCAAGATCCACATTTCTGAGTACTATTGTCGTGTCTGAAAGACCTTACAGCAAAAGGCACATACACATCATTCTCAATAATACATCAATGTGGATCCAGCTAGCTGGAAAGTGTACATTTCAAACTGAATTTAAGTGTGTAGTTACATATTTGGTCCAGCATTTGAAGTGTAACGTAATGTGCACTCTCTCGTTTTCAAACACTCACAGAAATGTGTGTGTGTGTGTGTGTGTGTGTGTGTGTGTGTGTGTGTGTTTTCCTCGTTTTTTTTTTTTGAATGTCATGAGATGCCACAATTATATGTCACAGACAAACATATGGTACCATGATGAAGAGGCTCAGAACACTGGCCACTACAAAAACGAAGTAAATCATCAACTCATTCTTACTCAGGAAGATAATTGCACAAGTCGAAGTATCCAGCTCCATGCTTTTGGAACCAGTAAACGTCATTATGACGTCGTTGCATAGTAACATGATTATTGTTGTGTCACTCTTCTTTTATCAAACATCATTAACATGTATTAACTAAGAGTTGTTGAGTCATAGCATTGGCGATGAGGATAAAAGAGAAGTGAAGAAGATAAAATCAGAACTGAGATACAGAGCAGAAGAAGTAGAAGAAAATAGAATGAAAATTTAAGCTTATGGAAGAATATTAAAGATAGGAATTTGTTCAAGAAGATGTAGACAAGAATCAGACAGGATACAGAGAAAAATAGACAAGATACCAGTACGTTAAATATATTACATGTATAAGAGATTATACAGATAGCTATAGACAAAATCTATAAACATTGAGATAATAAAATGAAAAGATAACAGAAACGGAAGAAATCTCGGGGTTTTCTAATTTTAGAAACTGAATTAAAGAAGAAAACTAAGATGGCATTAGAGATGTCAGACAATTATGTAGTTACTATTATTTCTGAATCTACAGCTTCATGTCAAAAGTCTTTTGACATTCTTTTTTCTCAAAAGTCTTTTTGCATTTTTTACAATTTACAACGATATCTTTTTGTAAAGATAACGCTCATATTAAGGCATCTGTATATCAAACGTAAATCAACGTCATTGCATTTCTGCAGAATTATCAACATTATATTTAATTTTACTATTTGCTCACATTAAAAGTGAACGCAATGTAAAATCTTAATATTTTTATTGGTGTTAGATAACATTCTCCCTCGTGCATATGATTTGCCATGTTATTCGTGGTACAATTGTTTTTTAAATAATAGTAAATAATATGTAATGTTCAGAATGCACAGTGGAATGAATTTGATACTGATTAGATAAGCTGAGAAAAGCCAGGAAAACTCAATAAAAAGTGAGTTATAGATTTACTTTAACTCTCCCTGTAACGTTTCACTTCTAGCTTAAATTAAAAATTCACCTAAACGTATATAATATTTGTGAAATACACATCCAGTTAATAAAAACTCTAAATATTTTTATACCAAAAACAAAGAAGGCAAAGATCTGAAATTGAAAACGTATCATTACTTCACTGACCTGGAAATAGCCTGGACATCTGATTGAAAAAGTCTGGAGAGTTGTGAAATAAAGGCATAGGGAACAATATGCCTTCCCATGTTAGTGATGTGTGGAGACGTGTATGTGACGCTTGATATAATGTGACCCTAACAGCAATTGTATAAATATATGCCAGACACCAGAGAGACAGCTTAAGTAGAGCAGATGTTATAAAGCTACATATGGGCTACTAGATATTATTCATAAAGCATACAGAGCTGTTAACCATCAGTGTCCACTGAAAGTAGAGTTGATAAACCAAAATCTTTTGAGATATATAATAATCTACTAGTTATGAAATGTTTTCAGTACAATGAAGTGTTATATTTTACGTATTTGTACAGCTTATGATATGTTAATGTAATGGCTAAAATTCTAGATATGTAAAATGACTTTTGAGAAAAATTTATGTCATAAGACTTTTGACATTAAGCTGTAGAAACTTGAGAGCTTTGCCATTCAGACCAACAGAAGATCAGCTTTCTGTATGGAAAACGTGGGAGAAATAGCTTGGTGCAATAGAAAGAGAATTTAGATATTTCAGAAATGATAGACCAGCTGACAGAAAAGATGCTTTAATAATACATGGTGGAACTGAGATAGCGAGATTAGAGACGAATGACCAGACAACGATCCTGATGGAAACTTGGATGATTATCAGAAGGTAAAGAAAAAGCTGGCAGTGAATAATTGCTTTGTACCTAAAAGAAATAAGCATAATGCCCGATATATATTTCTGAAAAGTAGCCCTGAAGCAGGAAAAACAACTATCGTAGCATATGCAACAACATTGACAGAGAAAGCCAATGGGTATGATTTTGGCAGCAGTAATGACTACAAAATACTAGAGCATCTTATCTAAACAATTGAGAACCAATACCTTAAACAGAAATGTACGAGTATGTATGAAGGATGGACATAACCAGTTTCTGACTCAAGTTAGATAAATTGAAGATATATCAGTTCAAGTGGATGACTTGAAAACATCCCAATGGAGCAAGAAGATATCTTAGGTTGAAGAACACTGAAGAGAATGCACACAGAGTCAAAACTACTTACAGTCTAGAACACAGCCCTGTTCTTATTGCGGTTTGACAGGAGTGCATCCTAAGGACAGAAGTTATCATGCTTATGGAGTGCAATGTGAAATATACAGAAAATATAATCACTTCACATCAAGTAAGAAAAAATGAGACCGTCACATTGCTATACTTGTATGAAGAAGAAAGAGAGCCTTACCAAAACCTATGTGATACACCATATCAGCCAGAGATTAAATGATAGTTCAGTGGCTCATGTTAAAATAAAGACAATCAAGCAGTCACTGCCTCAATAGAGCAGACTTTAGCAGGATCGTGATTCAGCAAAGACTTTGATACAGCAGATTTCGGTGAGGCGGATAATGACAGATTTTGGGCTAGATGAGACAAGAAATGAAAAGGAACAGTTAAGGAATCCATATGACTTGTCACGCAACACAGATATGAAGCAAACATGTATCGTGACAAGAAACAAAACAAAAAATGAAATAACAACAAAGAAAACTAACATTGACACTACAGAAATGAATGTACAATATGAGACAGTGCATGAGATTTCCAACAATGTGGCATGTGCAACCAGCAAAAATAGTAAGTGTGTATGATCAGAAAATATCACAATCACAAACTGCAGACAACCCCGTGGCACAGCCTCAGATCAGTCTGCGCATACGCGCAGTCTGATCAGAGCCTTTGCTAGTCGTTTGAGTATTCTATGATTGTTAAGCTACTGACTGAACATCATTTGGAGTTTCTAAGCTTAAAAGGAGGCTGCACAGGCTAGTCTGAGTCTACACATGTCAAAATGCCACATTGTTGGAAATCACATGCTCAATTATAAGAAATTGAGTGTGTAAAATGAAGAAACGTAGACTAGAGGCAATCGGTCAAGACAAAGAAGCTGGAGCAATAGAGAGAGCAAGAAGCTCTAACTGCTTAAATTCAAAGTGAATTATATCAAACGCTTAGGAGTAAATAGAACAAATGACACTATCAAATATTCACAGAATTGTATTTCTTTTAAAATGGAGGAGAAAAATATAGTTTTTGCCTTAAATTATCTCGAACTATTGTGAAATTCAATAAGAAAAAATTCCATTTACTATCTGCCATTATAGTCAGCATTGTGTTTATGAATTGGAGATGATCATGATAATAGGTGCACAGCTCTAAAGTATAAATACAAAGCATCTTATGGCAAATTATCAATTTGCATATCTAACAATATTTCTGCAATATACATATTACATGTCTTATCTATTTGAATTTATTTAGATGTTGAAGTAAGCAGCAGACTTCTGAATTTGTATAAAAAATGAGAAATGTAGTATCCAGTCCATGCTATTGGAACCAGTCGACGTCATTGTGACGTCTTTGCTTAGTTAAATGATTATTGTAATGTTCCTCTTCTTTCATTAAACATCATTAATACGTGTAAACTAAGAGTTGTTGAGTCATTATAATACGAAACAAGGGCCCAACAACAATGTGCACAACAACAATGAATAAACAGCAATATCATCAGCTTAGAACAGACAACAGCCGTTTGTTTAACTGACCAAATACCCGCCTTACATTTTGCTGATGGTCTAACACACAAAACAAATGTTTGGGTCTCATGACGGCTTTCTAACTAATACAATTGATCGTCACAGGTAAGAAAGTAAATCATATTAACATACTGCGATGAAAATGGATCTAAAGGGACCTCCCAAGTTCAGCCATTATGAGCACTGCCAAAGGCAAGTACTTGTCACTAGCCCCACCGCGGTAAAAAGTTAAAAGTGGGTCACCATTAGCCCGATGGTGGCAAGATACAGTGTGCTGGCTGGGCCTCTGATGAAAGTTTTAGGACAGGGTCGTCAATGAGTCTGAGGCTTGACTCAATTAAACAGGTAGTTATGTGCTGTAATGTAATGCTAGATATGTTTCTCCAGTATTGACAACAACTGACAAATGAGCCGCGGCAGGAGATTTCCAACAATGTGGTAAGTGCAACCAGCAAAGGCTCAGACAAGCCTGCGCATACGCACAGTCTGATCAGAGCCTTTGTTAGTCGCTTGAATCTTCTATGAGTGGTAAGCTACTGTCTGAACATCATTTGGAGTTTCTAAGCTTAAAAGGAGTCTGCACAGGCTCGTCTAAGTCTACACTTGTCAAAATGCCACATTGTTGGAAATCACATGTCATGGCTCAAATAATTATTTGTAATTACCTTAGTGTGGACCCAGTCAGCAGGTGGATGTGTGCTGTACTGTACCACCAACTCTATCCCTCCAGTTTTGTCAAAATGACCAGATTAACAACTGACAAATAATTATTTGTAATTACCTTAGTGTGTACCCAGTCAGCAGGTGGATGTGTGCTGTACTGTACCGCCAACTCTATTTCTTCAGTTCTGTCAAAATGACGAGGTGAACTACACATAGAAAAACCAGTGATGGTCTCTATACCTGGTATAAATGTATCAACCCTGGAAAAGGCAAGAGTTTTTATACACGAATTTTATTATAATTTACTTTAAACACGAGTTGTTAGACAAGGCGTTGTTAATGATGTCTTTAAGCCTCAACTAATAAAAAAGTAAGTGACTATGACCAGAAAATGCCACAATCACAAACTGCAGACCAAACTATGGCTCAATGAGGAAGAGATGCGTTATACTAACAGTCACATGGCACATCGAAAGGCACTCAATAAATAAATAAATAAATAAATAAATAAATAAATAAATAAATAAATGAATAAATAAAATAAAGTTAAGCAACTAGTTCTCTCTTCCCCAGCGAGATGACTGGACAACAAAATAAGGACCAAACAGAACCCTTACAAAACAATAGGCACAACAACCAACAACAACAGAACCATTGCGTTAGAACGGACAGCAGCTGATTGCTGCTTTACCATTTTAAGAAATATTATGTAAGCTTGCCCTTAAATAGCATAGTAATTAAACAAGTGACACGAATTCCTTTAATGTTTAAAATTCCAATCACTGTAAAACACAGCATAATCTTAAGTAAGGAACTGGTCCGAAAATGTAGTTATGCAAGACCCTGGCGACTGCAGATGCGTAACAGTATACCGTGCCAGCACACAGTATCAGAAAACCATCGGCCCGCCAGCGAAATGTCATTTAAATGACGTTACGCAAGTGGGCCGATGGTGACCCGATTTTAAATGTTAACTGGGTATATATTCAGCTGCCTGTTAATCTACGCATAATAAGAATGTGGAATAGTACGACCTATTTTAGGGAAACTCAAATATAATGCTAAATTTATTTTAAGGCTCAAGGATACCAGAATATTACTGCTACTTGTAGGGGCTTACCATTGTCCTGGTTTAAATGAGAATGTTCTGTCCTCTATTTTGAGAATCAGTCTCTTCACTGACGGTGATTCATCTTCAATCTTTATTACAGTAGCATCCACAATACTCTGAAACACAACAAAATTAATCTTACATCTTATTTACTGTAGTATCTTCTTACTACGAGGGGCGTTCAATATGTAATAAAAACAGCCCAGTATATCCCAACGTTTTATATTTCCACACATCATAATTACTTTTATTAAAAGGTTTGTTTCCTGGCTAAATAATTGTAAAAAATGCAATTGTCCAACTCCTTATCTAATTAACACAAGCCACTTTCAAGATAGGGTGCTGAAGTACACTGCGATATGAAACAAAACAATGGTTTCAAAAGCAGATAACTACATGAACGAGGGATGTTTGCAGTCTGCTTCTTTGTGTGGTAAATATCCATATATTGGTGATTTATACCTACAAAATTTTCTGGTATTGCTTTATATACTATGAAATACTGAGGCTCCCCTTTTGGTTAAAATCCTCCCTGATGCTACATTTTTGGCATTCCATTGGCGGCGTCGTTTTTGCGTGAACAAATACATAGCGGAAATTTATACGAACATCATTTGTAACATTTTTCTGGTCGCTTTGATGTTCATTTTCAAGTAATGCAGCCGATTTTGAAATTTCAATATTGAATCTCGCCAATAAATTACCCCCAATACGTAATTTAAAATAAGAAATTCACTTAAAAGAATGCCATCTCTGGCCTACACTGAAATGGACCGGACAAAGTACCACGTTTCATCGATGTTTACATTCGGATGCATTATTTGGACATTGTTACACGTATTTACATGTACATACTCTGGCTGGCTAATTTCAGACAATACAATTATAGGAAACCAAAATGGTATACCACTCAGATGAGATACCCCTTTATATTGGTTACAGTTTCACTGATCTGCTGCCTATGCACTGTGTGTATTGAAACTTCGATGCAATCAAAATTGTCCTTTTCTGATATAAAGCCACATTCCGATTTTCAAGAACCGTGCGAAGTTTAGTGTTACGTCCATTGCTTTAAATGACGTCATTATAAGAGGGTTAACGTAATAAAACCGTTTGCACGAGAAATTGGTACCAGTCAAAAGTTTGTATCGTTATAGCAGATAAAGGGGAAAGGAGTCAGAAAACTAAGGATATGTGATTCATGCATGTTAAATATTTGGAGACATTCTGGAATGAGTCACTATGGGTAGAAATTAAGGTAAATAGAGATATGAATCTTATCGGTTTGTTTTATAGTCCACGGACAGCAGATACAATTTTCTTTGATTCTCTCAACAAAAATATAGAAAAGGCTTTAGATATTACTAATAATATAATAATTCTGGGAGATATGAATGAAGATTTACTTAATCCCAATATGCACAACTTGAAAGATGTTTTGCTTTTAAACTCTCTCCACAATATTATTTCTGAACCAACACGCCAACTTGCTTTGTTAGACCCTATAATAGTTCATGAAGACATGTCAACTCTGAGTCAAGGGATTATTCAAGTGCCAAATGAAATAAGTGACCACTGTGCTACTTATGTACATATACCATTTGAATACCCACTACATGATACTTTTACTAGAAATGTATGGATATATAAAGATGCAAATTATACAAAGGTTCAATAAAAAAAATATCTGATTTTGATTGGTCATGTCTTCATCAAGGTACTGTCAATGAAGCAAGTTCATTATTTACAAATATTTTTTATTGAATTTGCTAAATTGTGCGTACCTAGTAAAGCTATTGTAGTTCGAGAAGACGACAAACCATGGTATGATTCTGAAATAAGGAGGAATTCAAGGAAAAGAGACAGACTAAAGAAAACTGCATTAAAATCAGGTAATCAAAATGACTGGAAAAAATACAAATATTACAGAAATAAGGTAAACAATCAAAAAAAGCATGCTAATGAATATTTTTATAATAATTTAGATACAATTGTTTCAGATTTTCAGAATAATGATAAAGGTAAATTTTTGAAAGTAATTCGTCACTTTGTCAAAAATAATAATTCTACTTCTTCAATTCCTCCTTTATGTTCAGCACTTCCATCTGGTGATGCAGTGTATATTAGTGTGTTTTTTAAAAAGTCTGTAACTTATTAAATTTGGAAATATAAAATAATATTTCTTGCACCATTATAACGGCGTTACATTGATCTTTCGTTCGGCATATGGAATAAAATCCTATCGCGTTTGTGGATGGAGTTATGAATGTGTTTTCATTACATATTGAACCCCCCTCGTAACAATATTTTTTTTTTATAAAAAAAGGATTAGAACCATTGCATAGCGCATCATAGTTACATGAAGGAGACTACAAGAAAATGTTACATAATAAATATAGATGTTGTAGGCCTCGTGAGTTTAGAGAAAAACATTATAAAGTTTTCTCGCCGAGGCCCATACAGCTTGAATCGATTTCTGGTGACGTGGTTCCTATGGAGAAAATGGTATTTTATCAAATATGTATATTAAGGTCATTCTTTCAAATCTGCATACGGGGCCATTAACCCTTTATATTCTGGTGTATTTTCCTATACATATAGATCAACAGCCGGTAAGAATATGTCCTTATCCGCTACTTGTATAGATACAAAAAGTATGGGACTGCCCATTGTGTACTTTAATGGGTCTCAGGTAGATTTTCGGAAATATGTTTTTTCCCTGAAGGTTTATGCTGCATTTCATCTGTTGCCAAAGTATCCGTTTAAAGGTTTCCAGTATACAAAGGGTTTCCAGTATACAAAGGATTTAATGGGCTTTATCTTTGGCTAAAACTTTGTTGAGACTGTGCCGATGCTGGACGCTTATGCGACAAATATAAAAATAAGAAAGACGGCAAAGATCTCATTTTTTGGCTCAAAAGATAATATTTGCTAATTTGAACTTAAAAGGAATGTGAAAAACATACATTCTTATCCCCAGTGTCTTTACTTGACTGCACTATGTCATCACTTTCTGCCATAGTTTAACTCACAATGCTGAAAACACACGCAAATAGCAAAATAAAGTTCATGAGTTGATAGAACAGCCCAATCTCTTAAATACGAAGTTCTTTCCTGGGTAGTTCGAATAAGAGGGAGTTCTTCTTCTTCTTCTTCTTTCCACCTTAAGTCTGTCCAGACGAGTTTTCCGTAAGTAGTTAGTCATTACTATATATGTAACCACTGAATGGATTGTTCTGAAATGTGCTCGCATGCCGTTTTTAGTTGGCCCCGTATGAGACTGCCGATTGATGAATACATGTACTCTCGGCTAGACAGACAACTGTAGAATTTGCAATTGGCTCAGCATACCGAGTACCTCGGTAGATGAATGGCTTTAGTGTCCGTAAACAGAGCAGACTCGGATAAGACGTCACCTTTGGTCGCAACTCATTTGGGTATGCACTTTTCGCTTATGTCACATTTGAGGTACATACGAAATAGTATATATAGGGCGTGAGACAAGTCTGCAGTTGTAGATTTACCTAAATGTGTACTATGTATTTTGGACATCTGGCCTACAGAAATAACCCTTCATATATTTCGATGGTAATCTGTACGCACTGATACTGATCGGTTTCTGATGAAATAGTGAGCATGTATAGCAAAACTAATATGCTCAAGAAAACAAGTTTTAACTAAATATCATGCTAAATACTGCTTTATGGGGACGTCAATGTCAAACTTTGAACGGCTATTTCTCCGTAAAATATGGAAATAATTTTTAATGTTCAACTGAAACGAAAAAGCTGACACAAAAAACGTACATCTAAGACATGGTGAGAAAAGGTTGACCGAGAAAGTAGATTTTTCCATATCAAAGTTACATTTCCAAATTTACGTCAACCTCAGTTCTCCGCTGAGCTCAAACAAGAGGGTCTGGATGGGGTATAATTATTAGTTAATAATTGCCTATTTTTATAATGAATAGTGAATAATGAGCCAAAAATTAATGAGTAGTGAATAAAGAGAGCCTAAAAAATAATGAATAATCCTATTTTTAATGAATTGAAGAAAAAAATATATATTATAATGAATAGTGAATAATAAAATTTCTTTCCCACCTTTCATACTTTTAATGAATAATTGGTCTTATTTTAATGAATAACCCAAAATTTTAATGAGATGAATAATGGGCTAAATTTTTAATGAGTAGTGAATACTAGACCCCCCCCCCAATCCAGACTCTCAAACAATACTTCCGACTTGGTTTACTTTTTCTAAACACTCAAGCTTCTTGCACAATGTAAATAATCTAAAAAAGTATGAACGCCAGAGTGACGTCGAACGTTGGTGACTGCAATTCCAAATTTCATTTGCTTTGTTTTGATTGAGTTGTTCGTCATGGCATATGGCCAAATTTTAAATCTTAAACAAATTAATAACGAACCTGGGACAAATTAAAAACTGGCGGGTTTCTTTTGTAGTTGAGTTTATTAATATGTGGTAGTCGGGTGAAACTCTGTTATCATATACTTAAGGAATAAAGAAACGCAGCAAATTTCTATACATTTAAGGGCCTTCTCTTAAGGTCAATGTACAGAATGGGAATATATTTTGGTGGTTGCTAAAATTTCAAATATGTTTTAGTCCTGGTATGTTTTTGTAAACAGTAGATGCTGGGTCCAAGCCTACGTATCAAGAAAAATATTGAGAGCCCCCTCCCCCTGGGGTTCTTATCGCATATACAAGTGGCGAAGACTCAGATTAAGTAGGAGTATAATTCATAAATAATGAATAATGCATAAATTTAGGCCTCAAGCACCACTAAATAACTGTACGGGCATGTTTGAAGAATGATTTTACGCAAATGCGAATAGAACATGGTCCATGGTCCATTTATAAATTTGTCAATAAATGATAAAAGTTACTGTAAATGTTTAGCTTACCACTTATAAAGATAACCCGTTGACACATTTAATGTACCTACTTCATAATGAGGCTGGTTATCTTATTACATGTCTCAGACACGTCACTGTCGAAACACCTAGGCGCAAACCAGCATGCAAAGCTATACAAACTTGTTAAACTATCGAAAATGTTGATTAAGCATGTACATCTTATTATTATCCTATCGAGAGGTCACCATGTTAAGAGCTGGTCAGAGTGGCTAGACCCTGCCATTGTTATTAGAATTTGACACTGTTTTCTCATGACGTGAGTCATATAACTTCATTCACCATATTTACCGGCATAAAAAGCCACCAGTGGAGACCGCAAATATGAATGATTGACTGTATATACTTAATATCACAGTGTGGGAACGACACACATCTGTGCACTTTGTTGCGAGCTGTACACTGAAGCTCACTTTATCTCTTGACAAACTGTACATTCATATTTGTTCTTTTGTTCTTGTTTTTGGTCACAAACTCTTGCATCTATATGTCAACTCGATTAATGGGAAACACTCTATCACCGGAAAGTGCTGATAATTGTCAATTTGGATGCAATTCAATATGCTTTCTGCAAATCTACAGAGCGAAAGTGATTGGCGGTAGAAATGCAAGTTTTATATAAGTGAAGTGACATGTTGCCTTCAAGAAAGATGGTGATTGACAATAAACCTTTTATTTTAAAAAAAAGTAGCACACACCTAAGGGCCAAAACCCCAAAGAAGGAAATAAATGGAAATAGAAGAAAGGGGTACCTACATCTGCGCCCACGCATGGATTTTCTTTAAACTTTGCATATTAATGACTCATTATATACAAACTATGAAAATGTATTTATCAAATTGGATAGTTAAGATTAAGGCTTAGGAAGCAACCCTGACGTACTCCACCTTTGAGGTGGTACCTGTCTCTAAATTTCCATGTCCCAAATCTATATGATTTGTCATCTAGATTAGATCCAAAATATCATAGGCATTATATTAATACCTCAAAACCATTTCGATAAATTATAGTTTACGTTTTCTGAAGAAGTGATTATAAAATTTCAATATTTTGTTTCAAATATTTCAAAACATTCAGCATTCAATTCCAAAGATCGATATGTTCTAGTCTTTGTCAAGATATCATATTATCACAAAAACATGCCATATATATCCTGCTAATCTGAGCCAAATTCCATTAAAATCCAAAACCGGTAACTTTGTCATTACCTACCTCTTATGAGTGTAGTCAGTTTTAGCAAATTTAATCATTTAGTTGAAATGAATCAATAACTCGACAGAAGGAGATTGTTTTTAAATCTACTTCCTCTTTTCTTAAAGAAAGGCATGTTTAGACAATTTCAAATGATTCAATTGCCAGCAACGCCGAAGGCCATGGCCCCATGTCATGGCACTATGAGGTCAAGACAATGTGTATCACTTCCTCAAGTCCTGCATGATATTGTTTAAGAAACATTATATTCTAACAATAAACATGAGAAACAAGAAGACCAAATATTTCCTTTACATCCCAACTGAACAAGAGTAACCACATTTTGGTGCCGTGACCAGGATAAAGTGTAACAGAGTCTTATCAAACGTACCAAAGGACAGTGTTCTACATGAATAAGTGAGGTCCAGAAACGAAACTGTATGCCTGGATTATACAGCCAGCTAAAGTATAAATGTTGCTATTTGATGGAAATCAGCATCAGTTTTACAAAACAGAATGAACAGAGAAGATTTAAGCATTAAATTAGCAATACCTTTGAAGCCAAGAGTTCTCTGTGACAAAAAATGGTTAATTTTAACCAACAGGCTTGACAGGGGGTTATTCTTGTGAACCAGGTTTATTAATGAGGCTTACAATTATAAAATCATATATATATAAGGTTCTTCTCCTGTATGAACTGACTTGTCTCTTCTGTATGAATTAAATTTCTTAATGATGTTACATATTAAGTGTAACATTGGTTAGATGTAGTTTTAACGTTAGAAACTAGATGAGGTTAGTACAGGCGTCACCATATTGTATCATTTCGGGTAATATTATTGTGTAAGCACTTCATTAGATAAGAATCGTGGCACTTAATATCAAAGAATATTGTTTTGTTTTTTCTTTTCCAAATCCATAATGGGGGTAAAACACTGAACATATCAACCTCTACCAATAAACGTACTAGCATGGTGATTCAAACTAAGCAAGTATTCAAGAATGTTTTGCACTGAGACATAATATTGTATTTTTTACATTTCGATGAATTAGGGCCATGTGTTTACATCAAGTTGAAAAAATATGATATTGAATTTCATGAAATTTGGTCTACATATTCTTAACATATATGGATAGTTTATACGTCGAAATGGTATCTTGACAAAGACTGCAGCTTGTAAAACTTTTAATTCCAAATTTAACTGTATACAAAATATACAATTGAAAATTGGGATACCATGTCATAAAAATGAATGCCCACCCGCTATCCTATTACATACAAAGCCATTTATAGTATCATTGAATTTATCAATGATATAGTTATTTAATAAAACATTTCTGTGCCCGTTACATGATATGTCAATTACTTTAGAAATGATTATAACTGGGTAACCTAAGGTATTGTAGTATTATAATACATGACGTCATGGAATTGCATAAAAACTCAAATGTACCATAAATATAAAAGTCATACCCCAGACAATTGATAAACATACTATTATCCAATTCCAAGCGTGGGCAGACTCTCATGTTAATTTTCCATACCATGTAAGAGCCCCTTTATACTGTATGCTTTGTCAAACTCGCAGCAAAATTTGAATAGTATTGCATCACGACAACTGAGAAGATACCATACATTCCAATAGTGTGAATATAAGTTGATATCATACTGAGTATCCGCTGCATTCTGTATGTGCAGTAACAATATTTTATTGCCTCTGAATTTATTAAAAAAAAAGTCGAAATGTATGACTACAGTGCAATCATTCTTGCACTCAACACGACTTTTTGACATTAAATGTAAAAGGGATATGACTCAAACAACCATATGACCATGAGGTACTGATGTGCTCACCTGACACTGAATCCAAAGATTTTCATAGTGTAACGTTACAATGCTAATATTTCAGTCCATCATGTCTATGTGTATTTTAATATCTCATCCAACTAATGGGGCTTTAATAGGGGACTTACTTGTATAGGTTCACCATGATAAAAAAAAATATATCAGAAAATGCCTAAACCATTTATTTTTTAGGGACCGTTTTATTACTCCATGCAGGAAGCCCATAACATCCTTATTATGACAAGCCTTTGTTATGCCTAGCATAGCGCCTAGAGAGGGTCATAAACCAATTAGTCAGTGGTACCACCTTCAGGGTCTAAATACTTGGGTCTTTAACTTGGTTTACCATTCGAATAAATATTGTAGGGCTCATATCCGATGTAATTTAACATACCACGATCCAATAACACTGACAGTTTAGTTCTGGAGATGATTTTTTTAAGATTTTACATAACACGGTGCGTATCAGCAATTTTGGTCATGTGACCTGGACCATACAGTAATATGAAGTTTGTCTCATTCACTTGATATTCCATAATAACTTTCAACATCATATGTCCTTCAGTGAGACTCCAACTAGTATGCTCAGCTACAGAGACTGGGTAGACTATTGATATTTTGTGCGTTAATACTTTCAAAAAAAATAAATACCAATGGCGCTGATCAGACTGCGCGGATGCGCAGGCTGGTCTTCGGCTTTGATTATTCGAATGCTACAGTCAGGTTCTCTTGTGTTGAGGACCACTTCTTTCTTGTGCTCTTTAGATAATATGTTTGAATATTTTATGGCAGTCTAATATGAACAACCTCAGCTGAAAAGGAAAAGATCTTTGGCATTGTTTCATTTGGTTACTTTAACCTTTAAGTATAATGACATTGGCTTCAACAGATATCTTTCAAGATGTGCCACTTAGCACAGGGATTTATAGTTATGATTCTTGCGTTATGTCAGATTAAGGTCTGGGGACGCGTACTATGTGCATTGAAATGACGAAAGTCTGACTATTTAAGGATTTGAAAAAAAATGTTCAAATCGAGTATAAGAATATGACAAGTATAAGTTTGGTCAAAATTTTCGTTTTTTTCATTGTTTGTTATTTTCTTGAAATATATGGATGGTATTGAGGAGAAGGCCCATAAACATCAGACAAAGTTGCAAATGTTTATAAATTACAGCACCTGTGCCCCTTAGAAAAGCACACGGGGTCGAAATAAACCTTGTATTAAATTGGAACAAAGTTTGTGTTGATGCTTTATGTCCCAGTCAACAATTTTCAGTAAGATGTCGAGATGAATTCGTCTTTCCAAGTTGAACCAGTAATAAGAAGTGGATAAAGTGTCTTGCACACCGACAGAACACAGTGTCTCAGGTGAGTGTCAAACTAGCATCTCTATGATTCCAAGTATAACGCTATACCAACTGAGCCACTGAGGTAAAATATGTCAAAAGATACGAGTTACAGAGTGTTCAGGGATTTGGCTTTCAAATATGTTTAATCATTATTGCATATGATACACCATCTTGACAAGATGCATAATTCTACCAAATATTATCAAAATATCTCAAGTATGAAAGTTGTATGGAGAGCACAAGTTCATGCAAGGGAGAAAACTCATACATGTACATGTAGCAAGGGAAAACAAACATTCTTACATGTGACACAACATTTTGACCTGGTCAGGTGTACAACCCTATGACATATTATCATTAATTTGAGCATAGAAGGTATAAAAGAATCACTAAAAAGGGTCAAGTAGAAATGACATTTTAGTTTTATTTGGTCTCAGATGTTTAACAAGATATGACTGTCTATTTGTTTTGGAAAAATACATTGCGTTCTTTAATGTAAAAATCCTATCATTAATAAGGCCTTCAATTGAAAAAACTATTCTTCTTTATCACCCAAAACATGTTTTTGGTGCTCAGAAGACCTGTTAATATATGGTGTTAGTACTAAAAAAAACTGTCTCATGGAGACCTAAAACATATATTTCTCCAGAACTCTCTAAAATTGTGTTAAAGTAATTTTATATCAACTTTATTAACCTGTCCATTTTCACACATGTAAAAATATTATCAGATAAAGCTATTGACATATTCAAGCCTTTAGTTAAGAGTGCATAACAAAAAATAGTTTTCTCATTTCTCAACCAAAACATATGTTGTGGGTATTCAAAAGAACCCTCTCTAGATGGTTCTTTTGAGCACCTAAAACATAAGAGCTGCGACATGAGATTTCCAACAATTAATATGTAATGTGCAACCAGCAAATCCTCAAATCAGCCTGTGCATATGCCCAGTCTGATCAGAGCCTTTGCTTGCCGCTTGAATGCCTGTATGAGTATTAAGTTACTGACTGAACATCTTTTGGAGGCTGCACAGTCTAGTCTGTTGGTAATCACATCGGCTAAAAACTAATGGTTAGGAAAATATTCAAAATTTTAGGCTCAAAGATTGTGTATATCTAAACTATCAATGATTTAGCCTAAGTTGCCCTGTGATAAATGCACCATGTCTAATTAAAATGTATCCCACACAGTATTAGAAAGGAGAGCTGGTTGCTTTAGTTTGTTTGTCCACAGAAGCTTGAAGTTCTGTCTTTATCTCACCTCTATAGCCTCAAAACCAGAATCTCATAATGTCATTACTTAATGACATTATGAGATTTTCGATTTTAGAGTTTGGAAGTGATATAAGGGTCGAACTTCAACCTCCTGTGGTTTGTCTTCCTGGTGTCTTGTGATTGTTATATGTGGCTCTTCCTCACGGTGCCATGGGTTGGTCTGCAGTGTGTGATTGTGGTATTTCTTGATAATACTCACTTGTTTTATATTTACATACATAAAAAGGACAAACATCACAAAACTATCAAAAATGTTGATAATATTTTATTAAAAATATATTATGTAATTCTATCTAAATAAATGTTCAACACCCTAATAGTCAACATGAAAATGCTTCAGCAGTTAAAAAGTAAACATTCAATTTTTAAGTGTGCAGTGGTGAAGGGAATCAACAAACTTTATGATTGAAACCAGAGTGCGTATTGAGTAATGAACAGAAAAAAGCAGTACACACAAAAATGTAAATTATAAAATCATTCAAGCTCAGCTTATGCATACAGTAAAACCTGTCTTAAGGGCCACTCAAAAGTAGACAAAACAAAGGTCTTAAAGACAAATGGTAGCTTAATGAAGGTCAAAAGTATTGCAGAATGCTCTCTTGGAGCATTCTGCTATGCTCCTGCAATACTTTTGGCCTGCATTAAGCGATAATCGGTCTTGAAAACCATTTTTTGATCCTCCTTTTTAATGGCCTCTTAAGACAGGTTTTACTGTATTTAAAGCAGATAAGATAAACTGCACGAAGTATTAACAAGGATTTAAGTTCACCCCTTTCCAGTAACTTAGGACAAATGTTGTCTGCTCTCTCATATGCTTTTATACTTTGGTAGGCTGCACTGTAAACAGTATGGACCCAGGTCAGATTGCTCCCTCCATTACTAACAGTCTGATCAGGGTTCATAGTCTTTGCTTCCAGGGTAAAAGTAATCTGGAGTGCTGCAGATGTAATATGCAGAAAACATTTTTTTCAGTGCAAAAATTGGTGGTAGGAAAAGGGTGAAGATTAATAAATACATGATCTCATTTTAATAAATAGCAATCGGAAATGGCTAATCGAACAACCTAAAGATCTATTACCCTTTGTACAAAGAAACCCTTGAATATGTCATTTTATAAACAGTGAAGACCCAGATGAAATGCTGCATGATGCAGCATTTCATCAGGGTCTACACTGTTTGTTAAGGTAAAAGGTAAAAAAAAGAGGTCTTCCAACAAAAAAACACATTATAAAATTATAACCCAACACTCCTAGATATACAATGGAACATCCAAAGTTTAATGTATCAAACCAGAAGTCAAAATCCACTAGAACATGGATGAAAGTTCTAAATTTCAAAAATCCTGAACTTTAGAAATTCAAATCTCAAAACTTGCATTATGCTTACAAAATATCAACACTTTTTAATTCAACTAGTCAATAGTCTTTAGAGAAACTGAAAATAAATGAGAGATGCTATTATAATCTGCAAAATTCAGCATTTGGAGGCTGACTTTCCATAGAAAGTCACCCTCAAAATCCTGAATTCAGGAATAGTCCTGAAAAGTTTCACTTTCATACAAAGAATTAACGCTCAGTAAAACAAGTAAGTATAACCAGGAAATACGGCCTCACGAGAAAGAGAAATCTAGATGTTCGCAGACACACAACAGCAAATACACAACACAAGCAAAGCAACCAGCCCCTCTTTCTAGCAAGGTCAAATAGGATACTAAGAACTTTTACACAACAAAAACATGGACCCAACACAAAAATGCCACACACAATGGGAGCAACAACAATGACATAGGTGAAAGTTCAAAATTTCTAAAATCCTGAACTTTCAAAACTCCAATCTTAAAACCTGCAGTATGCCCACTAAATATTCACAATTATAAGTTTAAATGGTCAATTGTCCTTAGACAGACTGAAAATAAACCAGAGAAGCTATTATGATCTCCCTAATTCAGCATTTTGAGGCTGACTTTCTGTGGAAAAGTAAGCCTCAAAATCCTGAATTCAGAAATAATCCTGAAAACATTCACCCATGCAATGAATCAACAACAACAGAATCTCCACAATAGACCGGACAGTAACCGAGGTCAACAGGAGGGAGTGAGTTGGGTGCTATGGGGTGGGCTTAAATTAACTTTACTGGCCAAATATTTTCCCTAGATTTTGATTTTCAGTCTTGTTAAAACACAAAAATGTTAAGCTAGCACGAGCAAACTGACAACAAAATATAAAAGTGTATATGATATTAGATTTAAGCTAATAACGAGTGTCTGTGCAATCTGTATAAAAATTAAAGCAAATATGAAATAATGCAGGTAGATTTTTGTTTGATTTGATTCTTTCATCCCATCAACAATCTTTCAGTTATGTAGGGATGGGTCTTCCTGTGTTGAACCAGTGCTAAGCTGGGATTAATGTGACTTGCTCAAGCACACAATGCAGTGACGCCGGTGAGGCTCGAACCCACGGCCCCTCGGTCTTGAGTCAAGCAGTCTACCACTGAGCCACTGCGCCCCCAAATGCCTGTAGAGAAACAATTTAAATTTTACCTCTAAACTAATAAAAGGGAGGTAAGTAAAATCAGAGCAATCATTTTTGCAACAAACTACACATTTTGACATGATATGGGTCTAAACACGAGAAAACCTGTCTTTGGGTTGTGTGAACAACAAAGGCAGAGACCAGCCTGCACATCCGCACAGTAGGATTAGCGCCTTTGTAATTCATTCATTGGGAAGTATCATATGAGAACTTGCTAAGCGCAAAATTTCGATTTTGTAGTAGTATCTGCAGCTGATCAGTCTTGTTTTAGTATGACCTGGTCAGAAACCCTGAAGACAGGTTTTCTCATGACAAGGCCCAAATATATCAGGGCTTCATACAGCAATTTTTGGAAAAGGCCCCTGGCAAAAATTGGGAAAAAATGATCAACTTAATGTCAAAATTGGGAAAAATTATTGACACAAAACATAATTGGGAGCAAATTGTATTGTAAAAATCAATTTATTTTAGGTTGTTTTATGCCAAGCACAAGTGTAAAAGTATCATTCTGATATGGGTCATTTTTTCTCATAAGTAGTGATCTCTAAAAGAAAAAGAAAAAAAACAATTCTCACTTTTCTTAATTGGGAAAAACAGACATGGAATTGGGAAAAAAGGTGGCCATTTTTTATTGGAAATGGGGCCGAAATTTGGCCCCTTGAGAAAGGCAGAAAATCTCCTGTATAATATCTATACATTATTAAAATAAAATTCTTAAAGGGTCTTATAAGAGTTAATAATTACAACTGTCATAACATTTATTGAGATCCGCTTATCTGATTGGTCGAGAACGGTCATCTGATCGCATTGACCTGTATTTCATTTTTCAATGAACCCGGTCCGTATTCATGAGGGGCGGGGCCATTCCGAGGGCCATTCACGTCAGAACTACTTTTACTGTGCGATGCTTCTATGAAGAAAAATGGACAGCCTGCGACTACTGACAGTTTACCTTACACTTATACCTATATTTTCAGGTAGAAAAGCAAAAATTGACTTACATATGACGCCTAAATTAACAGTAGTCATGCGGATCAGCTGTCTGCTGCGATATATTCAGTTTCCCAGCCCGCAAAATGATGTGATCACCCCGGAGCGGTCACCTCTTGCACCTGTGCTTGTTTTGTATGTTTTCAGTCGAGCCCCGCAATAAAATCGATTCTTGAACTTACTGACTGTTGCCTGGTTTATCCAACATTTTTTGCAATTCGTCTTTGCTTTCTTCAATCACTCAATAAAGATGGCACAATTTCTTTTTGCTGGGGTCATTTCTTTTCCTTTCCAAGCCATTTCGACAGATGATGCTTTCGTCACCAATGAAACGAATGACGTCATATCCGATGACGTAACTATCGTACACATTCTAATGAAGACCCATGTCGAGGTAAAAACGAGATTTTAGTTTCTAAAATGTAGTTGTTTATTTTCAATTGGAGAACGGCCGCCATTTTGATTTTTTGAACGTCGTAACGTCTAGGTCTACATACGCACGTCATAGTCTAAATGCGCGAAAGGAACTATTAGCTGGAAACGTATTTTTTTTAGGAAAACATAATTATAAATACTGAATAAGAAAGAATAAAGAAGAAGTTGTAATTATAAGAATTGAAAGTTCTTTTTCTGCGTTTCACTGAGGTATGAAATGTCGTTTAAATTACATCTAATTTTAGCATGAAAACCTTCGGTTTTCATGCAAATTAGATGTAATTTTCCCGACATTTCATACCTCAGTGAAACGCAGAAAAATAACTTTCAATTCTTAATTGAGATCACAAGGTTTCACTTTTCAAATCTGCTCATGAGAGAATACTCAAACAGAAAACTAAAAAGAGAAATCATTTTTGCAGGAGGTACACCATCTTGACTTGTATTATAGCCATACTAAATCAAACAAGGGAGATAATTCTAATAGGTAGCAATGGAGAGCAAACATTCTTCCATGTGCTCACTATATTGATCATATGTAAATGCCTATCAAATATTTTCAAAAAATTTCAAAGAGTATAAAAGTTATTTAGCACACAAACAAGACCAAAGCTGCTTGCTATATCCCTAAAACTGTGTCAGTCGGAGAGAAATATCACGCTACCTAACATGTCATAAGAGTGCTAAACTCTAGTTTTTATGTTATTCACATTGATTTTTGGAGATAACTTTTTATTACTAATTTTAGCAAATTGTCTTTGCAATGAAAGTTGCGGAGAAAAATTAGCGCCAATTTCTCCAAATGGTTCCAAAATCCAACTGCAGTTAAACTTGCGCATAGATGCACTCTTTGAGATTTTTAATCAAAGCTCAAATAAGCTAAGATAAATGTGTCAGTCAAAAAGCTACATTGGGCCGCCCTAATTCACTAACTAAAGCCATGGATGCCTTGTTTAAATATATTGGAAAGCGCACCTGGTTCACTCGTGCGTTGAGCTACTGGGGTCATCTCGAAACCGCCCTATTTTGGAGCACGTGCACAAGAGAATTAGAGCATGTCATGCATAATGACCATATGATGACGCTCAAATTAGATTCTTTACATTATGGGTTTGCAAACAACAGGATTATGCTATGCACAGCCGCTGAATAACGGTATATTCACCTCTTGTGAATATTCTTTTGAGAAGAACACTTTCTGTCACGCCTCTACGAAATTTACCTGTCAATAAAATACTTAGAAATTTTGGCTGACTTTCGTTTCATATCGCAAATTCTTCATCTATGTACACAAAAATCTGTTTGCGCCACAAACTTTTTGGAGAAATTGGCGCTAATTTTCCTGTAAAACTTTCATCATCAACACAGTTTGCTAAACTTGAAAATAAAAAAGTTATCGCCGAAAATCAATGTGAAAAACATAAAAACTAGAGTTTAAGTAAAATGGCAAGCAAATGCATCGAAAAATAGTTCAACTGAATTTCATTAAAGGTTCACAACGCAAAAAGTGCTTCATTGAAGATAAACAAAAGATATATAAAGTGAATAAATTGTTGCATATGCCTGTAATTATACAAACAAAAATTTACAACCATTACTAATAGTGTTCTTTTGTAGTATTAGTAAATAAGTAATGTCATAATCATTCTGATGCCAGCATGTTTATTTCAATTGGTTTGTTTGACACAAAAATATAACAAGAACATTAGAGGTAGCCGGTATGATTGTTTGATCTTTGATATATTTTGATTTTTAAGTAATTTGACGCTCATTTATCATATGATGTCGCGTCTTGGAGTGATTTAACGCCATGCAATCAAATCAGTAAACCACTAGAACAAAGAACATTAGAGGTAGCAGGTATGATTGTTTGATCTTTGATATATTTTGATTTTTAAGTAATTTAATACTCATATTAAGTTTATTTAATAAATCATCAAAGATATCACTAAAATTATGAGGCACTTCTGACCCTGAGAATCTTTACAAACAGCACAGATCCAGATGAAATGCCGCCTGATGCAGCATTTCATCCGGATCCTTAGTGTTTTCTAAAGTAATGGTAAACTGGTATCCAGAATGAAAAGAGTTAAAGTGAAAACTTTTGTGAAGAGTTATCTCCATTCTGATAAAGGAGTTGATTCCATTCTGATAAAGGAGTTGATTCTTTAAAACTAAATATTATGCCAAAAAAAAAATGAAGCCATACATAACTGTTTGTGCTTATTTTAAAAGCAGTTCAAAATCCTGGATTTTGACATATCCTTATGTTTGTTTGTTTGTTTTGATTCTTTACATCCCAGTCAACAATTTTTCATTCATATTGGGATGGGTCTCCCTGGGTCGAACCAGTACTAAGCAGAGGATAAAGTGTCTTGCTCAAAGACACAATGCAGTGCCTTCGATAAGGCTTGAACCCGCAACCCCTCGATCTTGAGTCAAGCACTCGACCACTGAGCCATTGGGCTCCTCTTAAGACATGTTCCTGAAAACCTTAACTTTTGTCATGAAATATCTATCTTAAAATCCTGAATTATAGCAAAATCCTGAAATATTCCACTGACGAGTAAACATAAAATTCACCACCATTTTTCATAGAATATTCTAGCTTTAGGGACCTGTAGGGATACCAGCATGTCTGCCATATCAGTGATCATAGCAGAGGGGCCACATATAAACACTTTAGTCAAATCCTTGTCCAGCCAATGAAACACTCTCTTGAAGTCATCTCCTTCTATTCTTCTGTCTGTAATTAAAATTCACCTGTATAAAACTGTGGTATGTTAAACATTCTAAAATTTTGAACACTTAAAATTTTCTCTTTCTGTTCTTATATATTAAGTAGAAGGTTGGTTATCAGGGCTGCAATTGACAAAATGCTGGTGAGAATAGCAAACAGGGAAGATCCTGATCAGACTGCTTCTATAGAAGCAGTCTGATCTGGGTCTGCACTGTTCATCTAGGCTCTTTTGGCAGGCAAATAGTGTCTGAAAATTTGGAACATTAACCATAGATATATGGTTTACAATCATTACAGTTTAATGGACTGTCCAGTCCATATGATGGTATTTATGGCAAAGAGGTTCTTCATAATTAGTTGAGGAAAAGAGGGTTCTACATGATTAGTTGAGGAATATAGATCTAATATGGGCCAAGGCTTGCCAAGCACTATATTGCCATTTTGCAATGAGTGTGATTTGATTTTGATTCTTTACATCCACTCAACAATCTTTCAGTTATGCGGGACGGGTCTTCCTGGGTTGAACCAGTACTAAGCTAGGATAAATGTGTCTTGCTCAAGGACCACAACGCAGTGACGCCGGTGAGGCTGGAACCCGCGGCCCTTCGGTCTCGAGTCAAGCACTCTACCACTGAGCCACTGCGCTCCTTTGCATGAGTGCTATAACTTGAATAATACAAGAGCAACAAGCTTAGATTCTAATTATCATATGACACCACTGGTTTTGAAAAACAAACATTTTCAGCGTAAAATTGTAATTATTTTCTTACCCATAATTTTTAGCATATGTTTCGGATGCTCAAAAGAACCCTCTCATTGAGACTGTTCTTTTGAGTACCCACAGCATATGTTTTGGTTGAGAAATAAAAAAAAAAAGTTCTGTTACACACTCTTATCTAAAGACCTGTGACACTACAAGTACCTTGTAATTGCGTTTTTGGTGTGCAAAGCTAAATATTTTGCCATATACACACCATGTTGATATGACCACCAATACATAATTAACTCAATATAATGTTATATTACATTTTTGACAGAGAAATTCCATGATTTATCAAACAAATAAATGTGGTAATTTTCGTTTTTGTCTAGAAAGATTTATTTCCTCTAGGCAAATAAATCTCTTTAGCCCAAACTCCTTTTTCCTGACCACAAGTGACCCAAGGCATTGATGAGATGAAACAATTATTCATTTTTGTTTTATAATTAATAATTAACAAACATTACGCTTCTCTGCACTTATGATGTCACACACATTAACAAATGACTTCATTAACACATGCAATGACTTTGCATAATGTTGCTGTATTCCAAAACTGAAACTGGGGGATCGAGGTACAAAAAAAAAATCTAGAAAAGCACAATAAATTTAGTACCAAAATGTTTGTTACAATCTAACTAAGAAAATGACTACCCACACTTTACGTTTTTGTTCACTAATAAAAAAGTTACAGATGATTGACATTCTGACGTGGGCTCCATGAAGAAGATTTCCAAAATTGCGGACTTCAATTTTTTTCAGCAGGGAACAGCTGATGTATTACTACTCAGGTCAGAATTAAACATGCTGTGTTCGCGTTAGTTTTGCCACATCGCATACCATAGTATTTTCTTGATTTGAGAAAGTAGTTAAAGCAGAATACATGAAATATACAGTTTATTGAATCATTTTATTTAAGCGTGAGTGATTTATCTTCGTACAACTGACCGACAAACAGTGAATTATAACTCAACAATTCACTTCTAGAGCTGTTCTATTCCTTAAATAAACTCTATATAACCCACTAGTGCTTTATAGAGTTTAATACATGTCACTATATCACTCCCTCACTCAACATAATATCATAAATCACACTATAAACATAGATGAGGAGCCATTCCATTGGAAAAGTGATCTGAGCCTTCATCTATATCAACACTGTATGATTGCGAGAAGTGACGGCTCTAGTGAGACTATACAAATATGCAGGTTTCCATAAGCCCTTGGTACTCAGACCTTCTACAATAACAGGGTTCATACAGGCAAGTTTGCATCAAAATCAAGGACTTTTGAAGGACTTCATAAAGATTCTCACTCTATTTTCAAGGACTACAAATTCATGAAAAATACTAATCTACACTATAAAATTCTACTTCTGAAAATCTAGACTGAGAATGAACCATTAAACATTAGAAAATTAGTATACCATTGTTGTGCTTTTATTTGCTGCAGCATATGTATGTAGTGGCTCCCATTGTTTTTACTTTGCAGCTTAACAAAGGAATATGACCATGATATGGTTCCTTTATATAAAAGTATTCATTCACAACATGATTTCTTATAACACAAGACTGGTCCCCAAACACAGCATTATAGAGAGACTGTACTGTATAAACAATTAAAGATCCATGTTAGGGACATAAGTATCACACATATATTCAGTCTTTTTACTCACATTTTGTGGTTGGGTTAGTTCCCTTCTCCTGAGTTATGAACCTTTGACAGTGTAAGTTTGTACTGACGTCTTCAATTTCAGCTAGTTCTCTCTGCAACATGAATCATAAAGACAACTCTAGTTGACCCTTTTGCAATCAGAAGGTTCAAGTATTAGTCATTCTGATTGTAAAATATTTTACATGAAAATGATTTTCAATTAATAATTATATCTGATAGTTGATTACCAAATTACAGCAAAATGGAATATCTACATGCGCGGATCCAGAAAGTTTTGTCAGAGGGGGTCCAACTCTGACAACTTCTTTATTTAGTTGATGAGGGGAGGGAGGATCCAAGTACCACTTTAAGCGGGTCATCGTTGGCCCGCCAGCAAAACACCATTAAATGGCGTTTTGCTGGCGTGCCGATGATGGCCCAACATTGAATGCTGGCTTGGTATCTGCAATTTTTCAGGGAATCCAGACCTGTATTGCTAGAAAACCCTATAGTTTTGTGATTTTACAGGGGGTCCAGACCCCCTGTCCCGCCCTCTGGATCCTCACATGATCTAGCAGTGTATATCGCAAGAAGCCTGACTTGTTTCTGTGCTTAGTACCAGAGTGCCATGATGGCACTGGAATGCTCACCTACATATCATTTGAGCTGCGGCATGTGATTTCCAACAATTTGATATTTTGACATGTGTAGACTCAGTCAAGCCTGTGCAGCCTCCTTTTAACCTTAGAAACTCCAAATGGTGTTCAGTCAGTAGCAATAGTAACAATCACAGAATACTCAAGTGACTAGCAAAGCTCTGATCAGACTTGGCGTATGCGAAGGCTGATCTGAGGCTTTGCTGGTCGCACATACATGATTGTTGGAAATCTCATGCACTGGCTCAATTTTAGCATCAGTAACTTATTTTGTTTATATGAGCAGAAAAATTTGAAAAATTATTGTAGAGGCCATGATGGGTAACATTTTAGTGAACGCATTTTGAAATCGAGCCCATACATATAGCAAATATCAGCCCTGCACATTAGGGTCATGCTTTTTATTGATGTATCAGAAAAACTTGAATGATCTGTTAATGAAGGGCTTACTCAAGGACCAGTTTTCTAATACAATTACAGGAAAAAATTGGCCTCGCCAGCAGTTATTGAAAAGAAGATATTTATGTTTTCCTTATAATTATTTGAAGTTGAAGCCCTGTTTTATTGTGAATACAAAATTGAGATAAAGTCACTGCATTCTTTTTATTTAAGAAATAGGTCAGCTCCAGTAGTGAATTGTTGAGTAATGATTCACTGTTTGGAGGTCAGTTGTAAAGAAGATCAAATCACGAGCGCGCAGCGCGAGTGATTTATCTTCGTACAACTGACCAACAAACAGTGAACTATTACTCCACAATTCACGCAATGAGCTGATCTATTTCGATTCTAACACACAATGAACGAAGAAAACACATTCAAAGTCTTCAGCTTCTTCCAAATTTCCGCCATTGAACTGAAGAACTCCCGCCAATACTTAGACTACGTCGCATACATTTACATGTAATTGTAACGTCTTTCAAGCGTAAAAACGACGTTACACTGTCTAACGCCATGAATGACATCATTTTTCAGTGACGTCAGCTATCACACACTTTAGCTGTGAATTATTGTCCGATATATCACAGTTTGTTACCGTTGGCTCTATAGGCGAGGTGTGTTAGAATAACCCTTTTATGATATTGCGACGAAGCTATGATGTTCAAAAGTTTACAGCTGACGTCATTTTGTTTAGAGAAATGCAGTTTAAGAAAAGGAACATTCTAATGTTGAAGCAGTTTTCAGTGCCAATTTGGTAGGAATCAGGTAAAATATGCAAGAATAATGAACACACATGTTTGTTTCATTGCATTAACACTTGTCAGGTCCCTCAGGACATATTTGAACAGTTTACTCCAGATCTGACAAATATTAATACATGTAAAATCATGTTTGATCCCTTAATAATATGAAGATAGTATCCATAGTCTTTTACATTTATCGCAAAATTTTAACATTTCTTAAACTGTACAATGCTATACACAGGTTTAGTTAAACAATATTTTTAGCCTGAAATTGTAAATATTTTCTTACCCATCAGTTTTAACATAAGTTTTGGGTACTCAAAAGAACTGTCTCATTGAGACGGTTCTTTTGAGTACCCACAACATATGTTTTGGTTGAGAAATAAGAAAGTTATTTGCTTGTTTAACCACTCTTAAATAAAGACCAGCTATACCTACATGAAAGATTAACTCATCTTGAGTTCTAGCACTATACAACAACATCAGTTTACCAAAGATATCGGTGTAGTCATCTGAGGCAACATTCAGATCCTCCGCGTGTCTCCACATGCTGAATAAAGGGTTGATCCCCACCCCTCCAGCTATAAGAAGAATGTCAGGTTTATGCCCGGGTAGATCTGTATCAAGGTAGAAGTCACCACCGACACGTAACTTTACTGTTGAGCCCTTTTTACACTGAAATATTAATTAAACATGCTGAATGAAGGATTGATCCCCACTCCTCCTACTATAAAAAGGGTATCAGGTTTATGTCCCGGTAGATCTGTATCTAGGAAGAAGTCACCACAGACACGTAACTTTACTGTTGAGCCCTTCTTACACTAGAAAATAAAAATAAACATGCTTAATATATGATTGATCCCCACCCCTCCAGCTATGAGATGAATGTCAGGTTTATGCCCGGGTGGATCTGTATCAAAGTAGAAGTCACCACCGACCCGTAACTTTACTGCTGAACCCTTTTTACACTGAAAGATAAATTAAAGACAAATAAGATGTATCTACACTACCTAGAGAGTGCAGGTTTGAGCCTCACCGGTGTCACTATGGCAGATGATGAACTCTATCACTGAGCCACTGCGTCCCCATATGGCAGATTATGAACTCGTAACCAAAATTAGATATGTAGTACCACTATGTAGCTGTGTAAACTAGTTTAAAAGTGACTTCAAGCCTTTAGTGAAGAGTGTGTATCAAAAAATAAATTTTCTTATTTCTCAACCAAAACATATGTGGGTACTCATTGAGATGGTTCAGAGCACCGACATCATATGTTCACAATGATGAGTGAGGAAATATTTACAACTTTACCCTCAAAATATTTGTTTATCTAAACCTGTGGACTTAATGCACACATGACAATTACCCAAATCTCATGAACTGGCCCATCTTGATACATGACCATTGAATGGAGTCTAATTTAATCCTGAACTTTAGAAATTCAAATATTAAAACTTGCAGTAAAACTACTAAATTATCACCATTCAATTTCAAATGGCCAATTGAGTGAGCGCAGTGGCTCAGTGGTAGAGTGCTTGACTCGAGACCGAGGGGCCGCGGGTTTGAGCCTCGCCGGCATCACTGCATTGTGGTCCTTGAGCAAGACACATTTATCCTAGCTTAGTACTGGTTCAACCCAGGAAGACCCGTCCCTGTTTAACTGAAAGATTGTTGTACGGACATAATCAAAACAAACAAACAAAACCATTGAGTGGAGTCTAATATAGGAATCAAAACACATGGGGGAAAGTTGAAAATTTCACAACTTAATCCTGAACTTTAGAAACTCATATATTAAAACTTGCAGTAAAACTACTAAATTATCACCATTCAATTTGAAAAGGCCAATTGTCCTATGACAGACTGATTATAAATCATAGAAGCTATTATAATCTCCCTAATTCATGGAAAGTCAGCCTCAAAATCCTGAATTCAGGAATAAAGCTGAAAACTTTCAACCATGCAAATATGATTTTCTAACCCATGCTAGGCACTTAGGGTGACATACAGTTGTAAACTGAGTCTGAGAGGTGAGGGTTTTAACGACTTCAGAGGGCCTATCAGAGGTTAATGTGTTTGATTGCTACTTTTGCATTGTCAATTTGTTGCTTGAAAACTTCTGAGAAAATGTTTTAAAAAAAACAATTTTTGTAGTACCTACAAATTGCGTGCAAAAACATGAAAGATGCATATGTTGTAAAAATGCTAGTTCCAGAGTAAAGAACGTCACTATCTTATGCTCACTTCTATGCATGTTACTGTTGATGAATTCAATTTTTGTGATGGCCCCTGAATGTATATATGTAGTCAAAAAGCCATTCATTAACAGCATACCACTTGCCTTGTTAACCCTTAAAGCGCCAAGAAAAAATGCATCTGAAAAATGACGTCTGCTGGTCTTTTTCTGCAATTAATTGCCTAACATTACTAACAAATTTAAGTATATAAGCAAACAGGGTGGACCTAGATCAGACTGCTCCTATAGGGGCAGTCTGATCTGGGTCCACACTGTCTGTCATAGAGGCTTCTTAAACATTTTAGCAGACAAGAAAAGCAGACAACTTTTGTTGTGATTGTCACTTTAAGGGTTAATACATGGGTTTGTGCTGGTTAAATCATGCCTGTTAATAGTATGTAACACAACTTTTTATGCAATAAAAAATGGCTTTATTTAGGTATTTGGATACCTAGATAAGATATGTGATAAATAGAGAATAATATAGCAAGAAGTGAGCAAAGCTCACATACCCCCGGCGGTAGCCATCAGAGGTTGTAACACTATCAGAGAAAAGACAAAATTGTTAAAGATTTCATAATCCTAAATCAAGTAGTTTCTGAGAAAACTTTAATGAAACATGTCCATATGTGTTATATAAGAGTGACAGAAGGAAAAATTGAAAATTTGAAAAAAGAAGGCAAAATGCGGATTAGCACCTTAATTTTCATTTACACAATACACTTTGCCTACCTGAAAGTGCACACAAAATTTCATAATCCTAAATCAAGTAGTTGCTGAGAAAACTCTGACGAAAAACGTCCATATATGTTATATAGGAGTGAAAGAAGGAAAAATTGAAAAAGAAGACAAAATGAGCTTTAGCATCTTTATTTTCATTTACACAATACACTTAGCCTATCTGAAGGTGTACACAAAATTTGAAAACACTGGCTCCAATAGGAACCGAGAAATCTGCGACATAAATTTTCATTGGAGAGAAAGAAAATGAATAAATAAAGGGACTGATAAGCAATATGTGGCTGTTGTTTTGTTACACAATACAACTAATCACTATCAAGCTTTGTACCAAATTTCAGAACTCAAGTAGTTGCTGAGAAATCTGTGACAAAAAAGTGTCTATATGTATTATTTAAGAGTGAAAGAAGGAAAAAATGAAAACATGAAAAAAAGGCAAAATGAGCTTTAGTATCTTTATTTACATATACACAATACACTTAGCCTACCTGAAGGTGTACACAAAATTTGAAAACACTGGCTCCAATAGAAACCGTGAAATCTTCGACAGAAATTTTCATTGGAGAGAAAGAAAAATGAATAAATAAAAGGACTGATAAGCAATATGTGGCTGTTCTTTTCTTACACAATACAACTCATCACTATCAAGCTTTGTACCAAATTTCAGAATCCTAACTCAAGTAGTTGCTGAGAAATCTTTGACAGAAAAAATATCCATATGTATTATATAAGAGTGAAAGAAGGAAAAAATGAAAAATTGAAAAAAGAAGGCAAAATGAAGATTAGCATCTTAATTTCCACTTACACAGTACACTTTGCCTACCTAAAGGTGTACACAAAATTTTGAAACACTGGCTCCTATAGGAGCTGAGAAATCTGTGACAGAAATTTCCATTTGAGAGAAGGAAAAATATAGAAATAAAGGGACTGATAAGCAATATGTGGCTGTTTTTTTGCTACACAATACAACTCATCACTATCAAGCTTTACTTTGTACCGGGGGTATAACTAGGTGAAATGAACAAATAAAGGGACTGATAAGCAATATGTGGCTGTTTTTTTTGTTACGCAATACAACTCATCACTATCAAGCTTTGTACCAAATTTCAGAATCCTAACCCAAGTAGTCGCTGAGAAATCTTTGACAGAAAAAAAAGTTTACAGACAGACAAACAGACAGACAAACATAATTACAGAAAAGGCAAAAACTATATACCTCCTATATACTTTGTACCGGGGGTATAACTAGGTGAGTGTAATTTGATATGAAGTTTACCAGCTAAGGCTTTGAGAATGCATGATGAATTGCGAGGCTCGCGTTCAAACAAGCGTTCTCAAAGCCTTGCCTGTAAACATGATTACAAGACACAAACCTGCTATTCTATTAATCAGTTTACAAGATGGTTTACTCTTCAAACTAGAGATTATAACCATAAATGACTTAATCAACGATTTTCGCCTCAATTCATTCAACATCATCGATAACGTCACTCAAAAGGTGCAACATTATGTTGACCTGGTAAATATACATGCAGTGAGATAGCCAACATTTATCAGGTCAATGTGCAACAATGCAGTTAATATGAGAGGTAACTGATAATTAGAGATTATTTCATGGCATTTTGGTTATCGCCCAAAGTATCAACCCGATACCCCATTATCAGCCCGAGGGTTGATACTGAGGGGGATAACCAAAACCCCATGTTATAATCTGTTTATCACATATTCCATTTCACTATTTCAACGCGTTTGGCATTAAAAAATGTAAGTAAAACAGAGGAATGGCGTAATTTTTGTGTTACGTCACGCCACTTGTTTACATCTGACATCATCAAATGATTAACGTTACGTGCTGGGCATGATAACTTCTCTCCATTCAAAAAGCATGACTTCTGGTTATCATCAACGCAGGCTGATAACCAGTTGGCAGGAAAGAGCTTATCGCATATGCAGACTTTGAGTTATCACGGCAAAATGTGTCTTAAATATGTGATAAGCACCAATATATAAACTGTGCTGGCATATATCTGTACCTGTGTATGAATCCAGTTAGCTGGAGGATGTGCACTATTTTTGACAGCAAGTTCTATCTCCTTGGTAACCATCAATTGTTCTGGTGTGCTACATATAGAAAACCCACCAACAGTCTCGACACCTGGTATAAACATATCTACCCTGTGAAAATACAAACTACATATAAGCCAGTTTATGAGATTGTGATATAGATCGCCTGTGACAAAAAACACTCTTTAACCCTTAAAGTGCCAATCACGACTGCAGCAGACGACAAATTTTGAGACATCTTTCCCAATTTTCAACAAAGAAAGGTATGATATTGCATGAGAATCGTCTGCCAGCAGACGATTTTCATGAAATATCATGCCTTATTTGTTATTTTTGAAAAAGCTGCAATTTTTTTTAATTGTCGTTTTCTGCAAATTATAGGTGGCACTTTAAGGATTGACCCTTTACTCCATAATACCCCCTTTTGATGCCTTTGCAATATCATGTATTTGAAAATATTATGGAAAATGGAGCATTTGCTCTTTCTGCTCTTTTCAAAAATATTTAAAACTTCAATGAATTTTTTCTTGAATTTATTAAATGTTGTCTAAAAGTAGAAAATGATGTCATGATCTAAAAATAGCTTATGGAGTAAAGGGTTAAACATGTATGCAGAGCTATCTAGTGAGGCTAGAGGCCTAATATTTGGTCTGAGCCTTCATCTATGTTTGTACTTTGCACAAGCAGCAAATGCTCTCACCAGGTTGCACATCTGCACCTTGTCTGCTTGGATATCTGCTTATGAACTAGACTACATTGTATATGATTAAAAGTCACTGAATGAATAAGGAAATATATTTTTGTATGACTGGGGACAAATACATAGATCGAGATTATTTCAAAAAATTTTGAACATAAAATTGTGAATATTTTCTTATCCATCAGTTTTATTTTAAAACCTTTTGGTGCTCAAAAGAACCATCTACTTTTGAGTATCTACAACATACAAGGAGCATTTTTTTGATCCTGATATTGGGTTGTATCTCTACAAATATAGAATTTATGGTACCATAAATATACATTGTTGGAAAGATATAACATTTAGATCATTATCACTTAGTTTAGTCAAGATAAATCGCTTTGAATAGAGCATAGCATAAGTCCAGATAAGGAAATTTTATGAGCTTAAAATTGAAATTATTTTCTTACCCATCAATTAAACATGTGTTTTGGGTGCTCAAAAAAATGTCTCATTGAGACGGTTCTTTTCAGGACCCACAACATATGTTTTGGATGAGAAATAAAGAAAATAGTTTTCCAATATGCACTCTTACCTGGAGGCCTGAGCATAGTGAAGCACACTGGCCAAAAATCCTGCTTTTTAAAGTGCACATTCAGCATAGAATTAGACGCTGTTAAGTGTGATTCGTTATGGTAACAGGGTTCATACAGGCAAGTATGAGTAAAATTCAAGGACTTTTCAAGGATTTCTAAAAGTCTCTCCAACAGTTTTCAAGGACTTAAAATTAATGAAAAATACTGATCAAAGTGTTAAAATTCTTCTTCAGAAATGCTAGACTGAGATAATGGAGACATTAGTACTGGAAAATTAGTATAAAATTGTTGTGCCTTTATTTGGTGCAGCATATGCTGCACCAAATATAGGCACAACAATTTTATACTGATTTAGGTCTCTATCTACATAGAATAGTATAATTCAAGGATTTTTCAAGTACTTTTCAGGGCAGATTTAATTTTCAAGGACTTTTCAAGAATGCCCTCTAAATTCAAGTACTTTTCAAGCCTGTGCGAATCCTTGGTAAGACTAGTATTTGCCAATCGGAATTTTGTTCTCCCATCCTAAGGAGTCTCCATATGAAATTTGAGTACAATTGGCCAAGTGGTATCAGACGAGACCAGGGATTTCTCTAAGATTTGGAGTAACCAGCAAACATCGTCAGGATACTGGTCAAATTAACTGTTTTAAGGTACAACCTAATGGACCAATCTTCAAAGTAGCAGGCACAAAAGGCAAAGTAGGTGGCTGTTTTTGCCGGCTGCCGGCTCTTAACGAAAACACTGGAGACATGTTTGAAAATGTTGACGGGCGGACTGACGCCCGACCTTAGTCATTGGTATACTATTAGCTCACCCATGAGCCTTTGGCTCAGGTAAGCTTAAAAATTACAAAAGACAACCCTCACAGAGAAACTGGATAAATTGGGGGGTTGTTTGTTTGATTTGATTCTTTACATCCCATCAACAATCTTTCAGTTAAACAGGGACGGGTCTTCCTGGGTTGAACCAGTACTAAGCTAGGATAAATGTGTCTTGCTCAAGGACCACAACACAGTGACGCCGGTGAAGCTCGAACCCGCGGCCCCTAGGTCTAGTGTCAGTCACTCTACCACTGAGCCACTGTGCTTCCTAAATTGGCGGTATATCTTTACCACCAATGTACATACCATTGTCCAGGTTTAAAGGCGAAATTGCTGTCATCTATCCTAAGGCTCAGTCTCTTCACTGTCTGTGATTCATCTTTCAACTTCGTCACACTAGCAGCAGATATGACCTGTATAAATATCAGGCCTCAAGATTGAGAGTGCGTAAGTGGAAATTATTTTTTCTCATTTCTCAACCAAAACATTTGTTGTGGGTACTCATAGAAACCGTCTCAATGAGACGGTTCTTTTGAGCACCCAAAATATATGTTAAAATTGATGAGTAAGAAAATAAATACAAATTTACGCTCAAAACCTTTGCTTAACCAGACCTATGAATATAATACAGTGCAGTCCCTTTATATAGCTATGTTTCGGGTCCATATGAATGGACTTTTTATGCATTTGAGATTATGCTTTATGTCCCGGTCAACAATTTTCAGTCATGTCAGAACTTTGAATTGTTGAACAATTAGTTAGCAGAGGATAAAATTTCTTGCTGAAGAACACAATGCAGTGCCTTCGGTGAGGCACGAGCCATCAACCCCTTGATCCCCAGCCAAGCACTCTACAACTCAGCCACTGCACCCCCGATTGTGTTGTTATAAGGGAATTGTGTTATGAAAGGACCATTTTACCAAAATGACCATTACATGGAAATAATCCTATATAATTCCACTGCAAAAGATTTGGAAGCCACATTATGACCATGAATTTGTGAAATAAGCAGTGATGGCCCTGGTGAGACAGTGTGTTTGCACAGGCTGATCTGAGCTTTTATGACTCAATAATGTGATATTTACAGTACTTTAGTTAAGAGTGTGTTAAGAAAATTTAACTATCTTATTTCTCAACCAAAGCATATGTTGTGGGTACTCAAAAGAACCGTCTCAATGAGACGGTTCTTTTGAGCACCCAAAACATATGTTTACACTGATGGGTAGGAAAATATTTACAATTTTACGCTGAAAATTTTGCTTGTGTATTTTTTTACGAAAATCTCATTTGCTGGCTCAAATATAATAGTTCTGCTTTCTTCAGTTATTATCTATTACCCTAAAAGGACATTTCACGTTATTTAAATGTCACCATGATCAAGCCTAGATATATTTTGTTTTGAAAACATAGATCCTGATCAGCTACATTGTACCTTCTGAGCCATTGATATACATGTTCCATTTCCTCACCGATCAACCTTTAGCCCAGGCAGGCTAAAAATGCACTTATCGTATGACGTTGCGTCTGAGAGTGAAATAACACCATGCAATAAAATCGATAAACCACTAGAGGTTTATAGATTTACGGGAAACGTTATGACATCTATAATAGGGAGCGCAGTGGCTCAGTGGTAGAGTGCTTGACTCGAGACCGAAAGGCCGCTGGTTCGAGCCTCACCGGCGTCACTGCGTTGTGGTCCTTGAGCAAGACACATTTACCCTAGCTTAGTACTGGTTCAACCCAGGAAGACCCGTCCCTGTTTAACTGAAAGATTGTTGATGGGACGTAAGAATCAAATCAAACAAAAAATGACGTCTATAACAATGTTGCGTACAGTACCTGGTAATGACAAAAGTAAAACATTTTTACAGCAGAAGTGAGATTTCAAAGTTATCTTAATGTTATATGATAAATAGAATCAAACATGTGTCCGCTAGCAGCCAATCATTGCTCTTTATTTTGAGTTTGAGAATGAACTCAAGCTTTATAACCTCAAGGCCTGTACTGGAGGTTAATAACAAGATAGAAATGGAGGAGGAGTGTTTGTAGTACATAAATATTCAACAAAGAATTCAGGGCTTTTCCCAGCAATTTTGAGAAAAGGACCCTGGCCAAAATTTGGAAAAGATGATTGTCTTAACATCAAAATTGGGAGAAATTAATGACACAGAACATAACAAGGACAGCAAAATATATTTTCAAAATCAAGTTATTTTAGATTGTATTGTGTCAGGCATACCACTTAAGCACAAGCGTTTAAGTATTTTGTATCATTTTGATATGGGTCATTGTTTCTCATAAGTAGTAGTGGTCTCTGAAAAAAGTAAAAACTTTTTTTTTTTAATTTTCTTAATTGGGCAAAACAGACATGGTATTGGGAAAAAAGGTGGCTATTTTCAATTGGGAATGGGGCCGAAATTCGGCCCCTAGAGACAGGCAGAAAATCCCATGGAATTAAGATAAGCATTCCCCCTCACCTCATGTCTCTTGTTGTTTGCAGTTCTCTCTAGATGTCCACTCTTTTCTGTCGACATTTTTCTAATACCAGTAGACACACTGAAATAAAATTTAAAAAAAAAATAGAAGGATTTCTGTCAGGATTTTAGTAAAATACATAATTTTATGCATTTCGAAAGGTATTTCTGTCAACAAACAAGTAGCCCAATGGGCAATGATCCCTCACCTGGGAGCCAGCATAATGTTTGGAGATACATTAATCTATGATGGTCAATGGCAGGTAAATCTGAACTTGAAACAGAGACCAGGAATTAATTCAAAAACATAAGATATTATGCCAATTCTGAATATCTGCAACAGTGCAAGAATTAAAAAGATCTAAAAAAAATGGTGAAAGTATATTTTTCAGATGCTCAAGGGCAGCTAATTCCGTAGTCAGTGATGGGATCTGCCCCTTCCATACTTTAATGTATGTGATAACCTACAAGCATGAAAAAATTGAATGACAAATAAAGGCGGTAGAGTGGTCACAACATTATACAGCTATATTTTAGACGCTCAAGTGCAGCTAACTCTGTGGTTTGTGGTGGGCTGTGGCGGATAATCAAACTCATTCAAACTTTTATGGGTGTCCTTGTTACCTGCAAGAATGAGGAAGATCAATTCAAAAATGAAGGTGCTAGAGTGGTCACAAAAGATCTCCCATTGTAAGGCTATGCAGATTTTTTATGACGCTCAAGGGTAGTTAACTCCAGTCTGAGTTTGGTTCTACTTGAAATTCAAACTCATCCAAGCTTTTATGGTTGTCCTTGTTACCTGAAAGGAGGGAGAAGATTCAATAAAAAATGAAGGCACTAGAGTGGTCACAATATTATCATCAATTTTTAAGATGCTTAAGGGGAGCTAACTCCATAATAGGTGATGAAATCTTGACGAAATTCAAACTCATCCAAGCTTTTATAGTTGTCCTTCTTATCTGCAAGAATAAAGAAGATCCATTCAAAATTGTTAGCACTAGAGTGGTCACAACAATTCTCCTATTATAAGTCTATGGAGATTTTCTAGACACTCAAGGGCAGCTAAATCCACAGTCCAAGGTCCAATCTGGCCAAATTTCGAACCCAATTGAGATTTTATGGGTTTCCTTGTTGCCTTCAGGAATGAAGAAGATCCAATCAAAAATGAAGAAGCTTAGGAGTGGTCACAACACTATTCATTGATTTTTTAGATGGGGGGGGAGGGGGGGGAGGGGGGGGCCTTAAGTGCTCACCTGAGTTTTGTTAAAAGCTTACATATAGATAAATGTTGAAAGCTGACCATTTTTGACCCCCCGGGGCATAATTTAAACAAACTTGGTAGAGGTCCACTAGGTGATGCTACATACCAAATACCAAGGCTCTAGGCCTTATGGTTTCTGACAAGAAGTGTTTTTTCTTGTTTATCCTATATAACAGCCTTAGTAAAAGATGTGACCCCCGGGGAGAAGCCTTTTTTGGTCCCAGGGGGATAATTTGAACAAATTTGGTAGAGGTCCACTAAAGTGCATACAGGAATTCAGTGAACATCGCTTTTTTGCGTTTATTTTTATATGCGCAGACTAATCGCAGAATAAACATCAGAATTTAATACATCTATACACCGCCTAGTTGGTGATATTTTTTCGTTGCAAAAGGTAATGCCATATTGGCTGTGATATGATGGAATCCCGGGAAGAGGGTTTTCTTCGGGGGGTCTATATTGCAGAGAAATGGGCTTGGAAATCTTTTGGGGCAAGTGTCTTAAAATAATGAAATTTTCTGATGTAGATTTTCTGTGTAATTAACTTCCCCGTGGAAGATACTTACACGCATGTGAATAAGCATTTGCTATGTAATTAAGTTCCCCGGGGAAGACGATTCCATGCAAAAAATCAGAAAGTCTTCTTATTTTAAGACACTTGCCCCAAAAGATTTCCAAGCCCCATTTCTTTGCAACAGAGGCCCCCGAAGAAAACCCTCTTCCCGGGAAGACTTCCCTTGCATGGCATATAAGTTTGACAGAATCTGTCGCCGCTATATATATAATCCCGTTATCTTCCCCGGGGAAGATAACGGGATTCTATATATTGTGATGGAAAAGTTTGAAACTTAATATTCAGCAACTATAGTGTCTTAAAGTTTTCTTTTACATGATTTCACTGTTTTCCAATAGAAATACCTTCAAATTGTGTGGTCGCCACAAAACTTCTTTTCGCCGCTGTATATATAATCCCATTATCTTCCCCGGGGAAGATAGATAAGGCTTAAATGAAATATATGTGTGGTTCCTGTTGCCTACCTATCCTAATTTTTTTAACCCTACCCTAAACATTAAAATGGTCTTTGGAGAAAAAATACCTAAAATGGGCACTTTTTCAATTTTTGTCACTATTTTCTTTGTTAAATGTTATAACAAAATTTAATAATTTCCCTACCTTAGCCTAAATTTTCTTGGCATGAAACAGGAACCACACATATATTTCATTTAGGCCTAACGGGATTATATATATATATAGCGGCGACAGATTTTGTCAAACTTATGTGCCAAGTACGTCGTGAAAAATGTTATAACCGGGTTGTCTCATATTTTACTGAATCCCCATTCAAGTGCCACAACTCTGCAAACATTTACGGAATGAATCGCATTGTTCGCATGATGCCACATATCTCAATATGCGGTATATTTACGGAATAAATCTCATAGCTGCTAAGGGGGTTGTCTCTAATGAATCTGATTTGTGCCAATGTATTATTTATTTATTTTTTATTTCTAGAGTATGGTCACTATAAAATTGTGTCATAAACAGAATAAATCGCATTGTTCATCGCTCCTCTTGCGATGATGGGACGTATTTTAATTTAGTGGGAAACACTTGATACTACTTGTAACTTGGTGTTAGTAGAAACTTTAAGTCCTGACGACTTGTCTTCTACATCTCTTCTTGAGTAACAATTTAAAACTAACTTCCGGTGCTATTTTAAAGTCTATATTGGTCATATGTCTATAGTCAGCATATATATATCTTGAATAAGAGTATTATTTGTGGATAATAACACTAGTAAATATCTCCAGTATGGTATTTCTGATCCCCCATAAATCTGTCATACATGGTCTTGAAACTAAGCACAGTAGAAGAGTTCACAATATCATCAGTCAAATTATTCCACTTATCTATAGCTCTAATGCTAAATGAGTTCATTCTGAATGATTTCAATACTCTGGGCTTTTTTAATTTCAAACTATGACCTCGTGTTATTGAGTCAGAAAATTCAAAGAGTCCTTCCATCTTTATATCATCAATCTTGTTAATAATTTTGAAAGTCTGAATCATATCCATTCGATGTCTTCTAAAGTCGAGTGTTGTCAGATTTAATTTACGTAACCTCTCTTCATAACTTATATGGGAAAGTTCTGGAAGTATTTTTGTGAGCCTTCTTTGTACACTTTCAATAGCACGAATATCTTTCTTCAGTGTTGGGAACCATATGGTGTTTCCGTAATCAAGAATAGGTCTGATAAGTGTCTTATATAAGACTAACAATGTCTCTTCGTCAAGGTAAGAGAAAGCACGCTTAATTAATCCAACTAATCTATTTGCTCTGTTTACTGTCAAACTGATAAGTTTATCAAATTTCAGATTCTCTTGTACATTAACTCCTAGATCTTTTTTCCATTTCAACTGATTTCCATACTTTAGTGTTTCCATCTTTATCTGTCATTTCATATTCAAATCTTGGATTATTTTTACCTAGGTGCATAACTTTACATTTTTCAACATTGAATATCATTAACCACTTTATTGTCCACTGGCAAAGTTTATTCAAATAATTTTTGATGGTTTCAAACAGTAATTATCCATCCATGATGGTTTAGGCTTCTTAGGATTTATTTCTTTATGAACTGGAATTGTCTCATTTATAATATCACTTACTTGATTTGAGAAATACTGCCAGCTTGTTTCTATGTCCATTTCATTCATACAGCTCCAATTTATGTTAGACAGTTTTACATTTGCACTCATATAATCACCCTTATAGTAGTTTCTCTTTTCTGCGTATGATTTGGATACCTTTTTTGGGAAAATCAATTCAGCCTCAATACTTAAATGATCACTGTGGCCGAGTCTGGTTGTGATTTCAATGTTTTTAATAATTTCAAGGTTATCAGTCAAACATAGATCTAACACATTTCCGGGTTGGTCATTTACCCATCTTGTTGGGCTAAAATTAGCTTGTTCCCAAAAATTATCTCAAGGCATTCAAGAAAATTTTATGAAATATGAGTTTCACTCCTAGTAGTTGTCCATAGGTCCCAATTTATCTCAGGTAGATTAAAATCTCCCATAATCAATATATTGGAATATGTAGTATCTTTGGTTTTCTGTAAAAGGTCCAATAATAGATCACTGTTCTCAATACTAGACTGAGGGCTTCTGTATACTCCACCAATTAAGAAATTTTCTTTACCATTTATATGTATATTGACCCATACACTTTCCGAAAATAAGTGGTCTGTCAAATCTAAGTTTATAGTAGATGATAAAGTATCAACACCTCTACTACTTTCCTTAACATTTGATCTAAACAGATTATGGTTGTCTATATGAAGCTCCTCTTCTGTAATGTCAGTAGATTTCCCCATTTTAGGATATATCTCTGTAATTATTAAAATGTCAGGAGAGACTAGCTGAATTCTTACTTTAAGTTCATCTAATTTGAATAACAAATTATCAGTATTAGTATAATACAATGACAAACCATCTTTCAACCTATTAAACTGAAAATTTGTATCACTTCCATTCATTTCTTTATCAGAAAAAGTACTGTCATTTCCTTGTGATAAAACACTGTCATTATCGGACATAAATGTCGAGTCTGATTCACTGGAATCATTACCATCACTGATATCAAATAAGGTATGGACATCCTCAATACAAGATTCAATACTACAACTGTTCACAATGTTATCTGACATGACCAAGGACTGCTCATAATTTGATAAACAATAATCTATAATACTAGTGTCAATATCACTTCTGTTCATAAACAATTTATCTGATAAGAACAAATTTTTCTCATAACTAGTTAAAATATTAACCGAAACGTCTGAATACAACGAACTAACAGGAACAACGAACGTATTTACATCAGTTTTTAAAGTGCTATTTAAATCATTAATTCCTGAGAATGGGCGGCTCAGTTTGAGATGCTCGTCCTCCTCCACCAGCAATATTTCTGTTCACAAAAGTCCTATTTCTATATTCCCTATCAAATGTTCGACCATCATAGCCATCTTCAGTTGGCCAAGTTGAATCTCTACCATGAACGGAACTTACAATCCTGCCTTTGCTTATTTTCAAGTTTGTGTGACCAAGTACATTCTTCCAATAACGCAATTCTTCTCTTAACCTGAAAGATTGTTCTCTCTGTTTTTGAGTAAGGTCAGGGGTCATAAATATCTTCTTTTTTTCCTCCTCATCATGATTTTTAAGGACAGAATTTGCCTGTAAAATTTCACGCTTACTTTCAAACTGTCGAACTTTAAAACGCAGCGGCCGATGTTTGGAATGTGTATCATTACCTTCAGGTCTCCTACCCAACCTGATCAAATTGTCAACTTCAATGTTTTTATCATTTAAGCGCATGTCATTGTTGATTGTGGTCTTTAAACTCTGTTAATCATCCATTAGTCTAGTTTCCGAGTCAAGACTCAAACTCTCAGGCAAATTAAAACAAACCAATTGCAATCTCCTTGCTTCAATGTCTCTCACTTCTCGGACTTCCTGTCTGACAATTTCTTCAATATTTTATACATTATTTGGCTGCTTTTCTATTTTAGTGATACGCTCATCAAGTTTATCATATTTTTCTTCAAGGTTAGTGACCTTAATCATCATTTTCTTGACACCGGGGAAAGTGGTAAGGCATGAGATACAGAACCACATTAAACTTTCAGGGGATTCTTTTAATGCCTGATAAAAAAACTTTCTTTAATTTTGAACATGTAAGGCAAAACCAGTGCTCACAAAAGTTGCAACACACTTCATTCTTTGCAACAGACTTTTTACACCCATGACAAGGAGCAGAATCCTCAATAATACTTTCATCATCAGAGCTACTATCGTTTGCTAGGGTAAAAACATCGAATTTCGGACGGACATGTAAAATCGGACACTTTTCTACCTCCCCTGACATAACGTCCTGCTCTAGACTCTCAACCAATTGTTAAGTGTTATTTCAGGTTAACTGTACAGACAAAATATCGTTGTACCCACTTCCCAACAGTGAAAAAGGAACACGTCACATTATAATCGACAAATTAGATGTCCATTCCAGTCTGGTGACCTCCAGCTCGGCACAATTTAGAGAGCACATGGTTTCGATGCTTGTCACAACTATTTTTAATTCCATCTTTTATAGTTGAATTTTAATGCACAAAGAAATATTTCTGCTCCCTAGTATCTTCAATAGTTATATTTATGAAATGAAAGGTTGTTTTTGCATATTCACAAAGATTTGGAACGAAATGGCGATAAAATAATGGGTGTCCGTATTTCCCTTCAGGAAATTTAATTTTGGACACGGCATTGAACATGACATTCAGACGATGATTTTTGATCCTTTCATATGTTTTTCTTTCCTTTCCAGCTGTTTGTAAATAAAATGCATTGAATCTATTTACGTTTTAGATAAGATTATTTAAGATTTTTGTTGGTATAGCGATTGAAAGACTGGAATGCATCACCATGGACCCCCAAAATTGAGCAAGAGTTGACTGCGGGTTGAAAAGAGTCCGTAGCTTTGCATGCTGGTTGACATTTCAGCACTTGATTTTAGAAGCAAATGAAATCGATATCTTAAAAGACCTCGGTAGTTTACTCCTATGATAAATGAAACATATTTAACTGTTTTTGACAGAATAAAAACTTTTAAAGAGCTTTATTTTTTAAAAAGAAACAACTGTCCGATTTTCCCTTCGGCTCTGTCCGAATTTCCTGATAGCCGTCCGAATTTTTATGTTCGACCCTATGTCACTTTAAGTGCTAATCAAACACATTTAAATGCATTAACCAATGAAATTACAACTTTATAAAGTCAATCGAGCATGTTTGGTAGCTACCAGCCAGATTTAACCTGGTGACATGTCTGGAGCAAAGCACAGACCGTGCTGAAGTAGTGACACAGCGAAAAAGCGTCCGAAGTTCAATGTTTTTACCCTAATGGCTTTTGTTTCCCTCTTTGTGATTGTCTACCAGATTTAGTGTAACAATGATCATAATCGGATAATCGTTTTGCCGTTGGCAGTTTTGAAGCTTTTTGCGCCCTGGACGACATTTTAGTAAATCAAATATGCTGCTCACTAAAGGTTATGTCTGACAAATTTCACTTTAAACATCAGTATGAATGAATAATCTATCATAATATCTGTGGCACTGATGACATGAGATTCTCCATTTCAGCGCATATTTTTCAATCTATTTTGTTGATATTCTCATTTTGCCGACCATGATGTGAACTATTTTTGGAATCAAGCGTCTAGTGACCCAGATCAATCGAATCGCTTATAAAAGGTCGATTTAAGTATTTTTGTTGAAGTCCGAAAAGAATCTTCCCCACGGGGAAGATAACGGGATATTGCCAACCCCCCTTGTCAGCTTGTAAAATTGGCAAATTCCTGCAAGATAGCAGTTTTTTTTTTCAGTTATTTTTACCATTTCTCCCGAAATGTCGCGCATTTTCTAGACGTTGGAGAAAGGAGGAGAGACTTGCTGAAGTTGAGAAATCTCATAATATTTAAAATCCGTTCTTAATTCATCAAATACAGGCTGATTTCTGTATGCATTTCCCTTCCTGTGTAATGTATTTTCGCGACCGGCTTACCTCTAATATTGAAGAGCGCACTTGGTGTCTATTCTCACAACAGCCGTGTTTTGCTCTTTTCGTAGTAGGGCCCCAGACTTGTAAATGTTTTTCCATATACCTCCATTAAAGTTTTTAAGTAAGATGTAAGTAAGGCTGCCATATAATTACAGATTGGACCTAGTTCAATAAATAAATAAGAATGAGAGAATTACAGACAACTCGGCCCAAAACCAACTCGGCCCATGCCAACTCGGCCCACATAATACTCGGCCCTTGATAAGATAAGATAAGAAAAATTATTTTAAGACGGCATGACAGTAAAACAGAGAAACATAAGCTCTAATGAGCTTTTGACCGTCTAGAAGTTAACATACAATTATAAGATAAGATAATGTTTCGACAATAATTACAAGGGATAACCTAAAAAAAGATTGAAATAAATTAATGTATATCTGAAACATAAACATATAAAATTTTAGCTATCTTAAGGCATTAAGACTTCATACATACTAAGCATTAGCTAAAAGATTAAAAAAGCAAATGAGTACTTTACAATTAAGAGAGTATATGCAGCACATAAGAGCAAATAATAATAAAACTAGGGCATTCAAGCTAAAATAAACAAAAGCACATATATATTATAGCACAAAAATACATCATGTTGCAGTATTGAGACCAGCAATCCATGCTGGTGCAAATACTGCCCCATCACGTATTAACATTAACTTGAAATGAAACAAACAAAGCTGAAACAACACAGAAAGCGCAACAACAAACATGCGATTGAACTCAGACAGGCTGCTGGGCATCCTGCAGTTCTAACAGCTACCTACATAAATTACATTTGCAGTCTTTACCACTCCAATTGGAAATTAGAGCCAACTCGGCCCAAGTTTATAAGATTCATAAGACAACTCGGCCCATATATTTTTGAAGTACATACGAGTTGCATGCCCATGTATGATGCAATAAGAATGTCTGTGCATTAGCATACATGTTTAAGCAGCGGAGGATCCAGTTTGGGTTCAGGGGGTTAGAACCCCCTCCATACATCCCATTTTTAGATATCCTATGAAAATGAAATAATTTGGTCTCGATGGGGCCAAATTATTTCATTTTCATGGGAATTTCGGGTATAATGACATGTGCATGTATGCCTCGACATTCACCCGATGTTTCTGACATTATCTCTGTACATGATTATGCGGTTTCTATTAATCTGTATGTATTTTAGTTTGCCGTCTATACATGTACATGTATGTCTATCCGTCTGCCTGTGCATGGACATTCATGTGTCTGTCTGTTGTCTGTACATGTGTGTGGGTGCGTGCGTGCGTGTACGTATGTAAGTATGTATTGGTCCCATGTGCGGATCCTGTAAGCTGGCCGTCGGGCCTGGACCCCCTTCCACTGACAAAAATCCTGGATCCGCGCATGGGTCCGTCCATCCATTGAAAATTATAAAGTGATCAATTAAGGAGATTAGCGTGTTTGGACGAAGTGTCAATTGATGCACACCTTTAATCATCTTAATATTATTGGTGTAATTATGTTGATCATTGGCAACTGCCTTAATGAATCGCAAATATGTGAAAATCAGTGTCTTTAACCAGTGCATAACTTTACCGAATTACGGCATTTTTTGTTCTTACAGGGGCCTTCAAAATTTCACTAAATTCTTCCAGAGACCAGAGACTATAGCTCTTTTTCGTCACTTATCTCTGAAACTCGTTTACACATAATGTCTGATATGTTGGTACTTATCCCATCGACGAGCAGAGAATATGATCAGACGAGCCTGCACATACGCGCAGTCTCGTCAGAGCCGTCGCTGCTATCAAACATAGAGTATGAAACTATGGATTTATGCTTCTAGCCTCGCACCTCGCACCATTTTTCACATTTATATATGTAATTTGGCAAACAGTGAAGACCCAGATGATGCCTCATTTCATGAGGGTCCGCACTGCTTGCTACTGCTCAGTAGTACCAAGACGGTCTTTTGAGAACAAAAGGGAATTAGTATGCTCAGACCAATTAGGTTGCGAATTTAAGCGTATGCTCATTTGAACGTGCGGTGTATTTTTTCTTTCTTTAGAGTCTGCAACATCCCCTCACGAGGATTACATGCAGGTTGATTACGCCTTACAGTCACGGTACTAAGTTTTAAAAAAAGGTAGATGATAGTTGTTAAAACTATATAGTTGTTATTGACTATAAAAGCGTGGCTTCTTACGAGATATGGCAATTTGTGACTTGTCGTTTGTGTCTGCGCTGTTAACCATGATAAAATTCAATATGCACAAACGGGTAAGGATACTTGATTCTTGGGGCGAATCTTGCAGTTAATAAATGATAAAACACACATACTTCAATCCCTCTAAAATGTGGGACGAGTTGTCTTTTATAAAACTTAAATTGGGCCGAAATGGTATGGGCCGAGTTTTGCATCTTGGGCCGAGTTGGCATGGGCCGATTTTTATGTGGGCCGAGTTGGCATGGGCCGAGTTGGTTTTGGGCCGAGTTGTCCTGCACCCGAATGAGATACCCTGGTGACTTGCATGTTTTACCACTTTTTGGCCCCTGAAGGTGGGCACCCTACATGAGAGGAAAATTTCATTGAAAAAATACAAAACTGCAAGGTTCTTATTTCTCAGCCACATCGGTAAGCTCAATCAACAAAAGCAGATGAAGGCGCAATGAATTTGATACCATGATATGGTACACATACTCTGACATTAAACCAAATTATTCATTCAGTAAACCAAGGAAAATTTATAAATTTGGCATGATGTAGCAAATGTAAGAGCGCAGGATTGTCTTGTATGTATTATCAAATGCTGTCCATTGATCCAGTGATAGTATCCAACCCTTTCTTGAACTGCATAATGCTGAGTTTAAAATTGCGGACTCAAACATGCCTGTGACCCAGAAGAGGAGATTGCCAGAGCTTCTTGTAGCCACAATTCTTGTGTCCTTAACAATGTCTAACACCATTTCCAACGTTTCAGCAGAACATGATCCCAATTGTAGGGAATACCTCTGTGGCACATGCGATGAAGCAGTTACATGGGAGCAACAAGGGATCATCTGTGAGACCTGCGACCAATGGTACCATGCTGGGTGTCAAAACATTGGAGATGAGACCTACCAGAACCTTGGAGACTCGGAACTGAATGCCAGCTGGCACTGCATTATCTGCAATAATCCAAACTACAGCACAACAGTCCATGACTTGTTCAGTAACGAAGTTACACACTGCTCAAGCAGTATTGGATCCATACCAGACATCTCCTCAGATAGTCCTGATCCATCTAGACATCGACTCAAACCACTTCACACATCAACGCCTAGCAAGAAGCCCCCATGGCAGACTAAACTCAAAGTCCCCCTGAGGATTCTCAATGTTAACTTTCAGTCCATTAAGATGAAGCAGTGCTGACTTTCTAATGTACTAGAAAGCGTCAAACCAGACATCTTGATAGGCACGGAGACCTGGCTAGATCCTAATATCAAAGACTCTGAGATTTTTCCCAGTGGGTACAGACTGCACAGAAAGGATAGGATAACAACCAGTGGAGGTGGAGTTCTCATAGCTGTGAAAAATGAATACAACAGCGAAGACGTGCCCGAACTTGATACAGACTGTGAAATTATCTGGACCAAGCTACACCTAGTTGGCAACAGTACTATCTATCTGTGTTCGTATTACAGACACCATGTATCTGATGAGGAGAGCATCAACCAGTTTGAGATCTCAGTGATGAGAGCCTCTTCCATTAACAGCGCCTCTCTAGTCATTGGAGGAGATTTCAATTTTCCAGGATGGGATTGGAAGACAAAGTCTATAAAGGCTGGTGCAGCATACACAGGTCTACACCACAGGTTCTCTGATATCATTGACAACATCGGTCTAGTACAGATTGTGGAAGAACCAACTGGAAAAGATAATTTCCTAGACTTGATCTTGACAAACTGACCAAACAAGGTGTTGAGAGTAGATGTTCTTCCAGGAGTGTCCGATCATGACATAGTGTTCACAGAACTAGACATGAGACCAGTCAAACAAAAACAGAAACCACGCCAAATACCAATCTACAGAAAGGCAGAGTGGGAGCCTATGAAGGAAGACATGAAATCTCTTCATAAGGATATATAAGCTATGTATAACTCTAAGACAACAGGAGTAAATGAGATGTGGGAAAAGTTTAGAGACACACTGCAGCACAGTATAAACAACCATATCCCCCACCGTCAATCAAGATCAAAAGATGGCTACCCATGGATTGGTCCTGAACTGAAGAAGATGATGAAACGACAGCACTGTTACTATAAGATAAAGAAAACAACTGGTGACCCTCAACATGTGAAACGCTACTTGGACCTCAAGCATCAGGTACAGAAGCGACAAAGACAGGCATACTGGGAATACGTTGGAGGTATTGTCACCCCACAAGACAAGGAGAATGAGTACGCTGGTATGAAGAGACTCTGGACGTACATCAAACACAGAAGGAGCGACAATCTTGGTGTCTCTTCCCTTAAGAGTGAAGGCAAGCTGTATAGCCATCCCACTGACAAGGCCAATATACTCGACAAACAATTCCAGTCTGTGTTCTCCAGTAGTGAAAGCGTAAGCGAGGAAGAATTTTCTAAGTCCTATCCCATGCCTACAACTGAGGATTAGTTCAAAGTAATTGAGGATATTGACATCACCCTCAACGGAATTGTCAAACTACTCAAAGACTTGAAACCGACCAAATCACCTGGACCGGACAACCTTTGCCCAAAGGTACTGAAAGAAACTGCAAACGAAGTTGAACCACTCCTCCTACTGATATACAGGAAGTCTCTACAGACCAGTGAAGTTCCAGAGGACTGGCGCAAGGCAAATGTAGCTCCTGTCTTCAAAAAGGGCCAGCGTTACCAAGCAGAGAACTACAGGCCAATATCTCTCACCAGTGTCTGCTGCAAAATAATGCAGCATACAGTTTCCAGCAACATCATGAACCACAGTGAAGACAACAATATCCTGTATCCCCTACAGCATGGCTTCAAAAGAGCTAGATCATGTGAAACCCAGCTCATTGAATTCATAGATGACTTAACATCTAGCCTCGATGAAGGACAGCAAGTTGACATGCTTGTGATAGATTTTGCCAAGGCGTTTGATAAAGTCTGCCACAGTCTTCTGATACACAAACTTCATCACTATGGTATCCAAGGAAAGATCAACAGCTAGATAAAGAGATGGCTAGCCAACAGGACTCAGACTGTCGTCATTGCTGGTGAGCATTCGGAATCAGTTAGCGTTGAATCAGGCGTGCCACAAGGCTCAGTCCTCAGGCCTGGACTATTTCTCTACTACATCAACGACCTGCCAGAGGGCCTAAACTCAATTGTCAGACTATTCGCTGATGACACAATAGCTTACCTGGTCATAGTAAACCCCCAAGATGCAGAGAAAGTACAGGATGATCCCACCACCATGGGATTCTGGGAAGTACTATGGAAGATGAAATTCCACGCCACCAAGTGCAACAATATAACCGTCACTGGCAAAAGGAAACCTCTGCAGACAGAGTACAAGCTACATGATCATACACTCGCCAAAGTTACACCTGCCAAGTACCTAGGAGTGACCATTACTGAAGACCTGAAATGGGACACCCACATCAACAACACATGTGCGAAAGCCAACAGAACCCTCGGCTTCCTGCGAATAAACCTTAATATTGGTTCAGTCTCCATCAAGCAGCAAGCATACTTCACCCTTGTTAGACCTCTCGTGGAATATGCAAGTACAGTATGGGACCCGCATACCCAAAGAAACATCCAGAAGCTTGAGATGGTACAGCGACGGGCTGCAAGCTATGTCACCAACAGACATCGGAATAGATCAAGTGTAGGTGACATGCTCCATGGCCTGAACTGGCGATCCCTGCAAGATAGGAGGAAGGATGCCCGCCACTACATGCTGTACAAAGTTGACAAAAGACTGGTTGCCATCAAAAAAGATAGAAGGCTAATTTCTCCGAAAAGGAAGACAAGGAACAGATTCCAGACTATCGGCTGTAAGACAGATAGAAGAAAGATGTCCTTCCCAAGAACAGTCCGGGACTGGAATGCCTTACCACCAGACATACAGGAACTGGACTCAATCTGCGCCTTCAAGGCCAGGCTGTCAACCATGCAGGGCCAGTGTGTGAAGTTGCTTTTAACCTGTAAATATGATGTTTTTAACCTTCTACACACATAGACAGACTAAACTGAATTTGGATTGAGCCACTTTGATGGAATTTGTTCCTTGTGATTGCGCAACCTCTTCCTAGCATAATCTTCAATAAGTTGAAGGAGGCTAGTAAATGGCAGAAGCAGAAGCAGAAGCAGAAGAAAAGCCAACAGGGATGAAAAAATAATATTAAATTAATGATAGATCTATTTGCCCTGGAGCAGGTGTATTTATTGCAACCAGAGAAGGCCTCATCACTGATGCTCAACCACAACTGACCACAGATTGCGAAATCGTTTGTTCCAAAGTAAAGGCAAGAAACAAAAAGGATATCTACCTCTGTTCCTTCTACTAGTGCATACATGCCACATAGGAACTTCAACGATATCAAAAGACTAGATGATTCCCTCAGACAGATTACTCAATGTAAGACGGGGAAGCATATCATCCTAGCTGGGGATTTTAATTGTCCAGACATCGACTGGGAAGACATGTCAGTGAAAAAAGGTGCTACAGACAGAGAGGTTCAGCAAGCATTATTGGACTTATCCTTTGAACATGGCCTAACACAAGTTCACGATCAGCCCACAAGAGACCTCAACATGCTGGACTTAGTCTTTACCAACAACCCATCCACAGTGAAGACCTCAACATCAATTCCTGGCATCAGTGACCATGCTATGTTTGTGACAGATATAGACATCATCCCACAGTATGTTAAGCAGAGACAAAGGAAGTTCTATATTTTCTCCAAGGCCAACTGGGATATTATCCAAGAGGACATGTGTAAACTCTCCGATTCTATCATGTATTCTGCCAAAGGCTCCTCTATTGAAGAATTATGGAAGACCTTCAAAGATGGCATCCAGCATCCTATGGACAGGAACATCCCATCAAAAGTCTGTTCGAAAAGGAAATCCTTACCTTGGTTCAACAGCAACTTGAAGAAAATGGTGCAGCGCAAATCCAGATTATACAGGCGCGCAAAGAAGTCAAACCAGTGGAGTTCGTTCAAGTCATTCCAGAAACACTGCAAAAAGGCCTTCAAGAGTGTGGAGATCAACCACATCAATGATGTCATTCAAAAAGGACTTAATGAGAACAACTCCAAACCATTCTGGAGATATGTCAAATCCAGACGTCATGATAGAGTTCTTGTACCCCCCCCCCTTTAAAAAGATGGGACAGCTTATCAATGCCAGCAAAGAAAAAGCACAAATTATGGTTGAGCAGTTTCAGTCTCTCTTCACAAGAGACAGCAACAACCACCTACCTGATACAAGGAAGAGAGCCAAACAACCGATTCTGGCACTCCGCATTACAGTAGAACTACTCCTTGGTATCAACACATCTAAAGCTCAAGGACCAGACCAGATTGCCAACATCATGTTGAAGACCTGTGTTCCCCAGCTAGCCCCAGCGATGGCCACCATCTTTCAAGCATCCATTGATACTGGAAAACTCCCTGATGACTGGCTCAATGTAAACATAACACCTGTACACAAGAAAGGAGATGTTCACCTTCCAGAAAACTACAGACCAGTTTCGCTCACCTGTGTTTCCTGTAAACACCTAGAACACATCATTTGCAAACACATACTCGACCATCTCGAACGAAACAAAATCTTGACAACACAAAACCATGGCTTCAGATCCGGCTATTCCTGTGAGACCCAACTAGTTGCAACAGTACACGATCTTCTGGGGAAGTTTGATGTCTGGGCCCAGATAGACATGGTCATATTAGACTTCTCAAAGGCTTTCGACACCGTACCTCACCAGAAATTGCTGCACAAGATGAGACAGTATGGAGTGGATGGCAACATAAACGCCTGGTTGTGTGACTTCCTGACAAACAGAAAGATGAGAGTTGTCATTGATGGTGAAGAATCAGAGGCTGTCCCAGGGAACTGTGCTGGGGCCCCTCTTATTTCTTTGTCATATAAACAACCTTCCGGATTCCGTGAAGTCCACCGTTCGGCTCTTCGCAGACGACTGCCTTCTTTACCGACTAATCAAGTCTAGGGAAGACCACATTTCACTACAATATGATCTCCAGAACCTAGAGACATGGGCGAAGACATGGAGAATGCGCTTCAATGCCAAGAAATGCTACATCATGAGCATCAACAATAAGTCAACGCATTTCTATCAGCTGGATGGCCACATTCTACAGCAGGTTCCGGAAAACCCCTACCTTGGTGTAACAATATCAGAAGACTTGAAGTGGAGTTTACACATCGGTAAAATCACCAAGAAGGCCAACTCTACCCTTGGATTTCTAAAGAGAAACTTAAAACATTGCCCTCTAAACTGCAAGATGACAGCCTACATCTCACTTTTTCGATTAACACTTGAATACAGCTCAGTGATTTGGGACCCTTTCCTCCAAAAAGATATTGATAAACTATAAAAAGTCAAACGTCAGGCTGCCAGATTAATATCAGGAGACTACACTTCAAGGAATCATAGTTGTGTTACACAGATGGTATCAGATCTACATCTCCCACCGCTCCGAGACAGAAGGAAGGCAAACCGCTTGGTATTCTTCTTCAAGGTGGTCGAGGGACTGGGGTGGCTTTGCAGACCCATGACTATTTGACAACAGTTCTTGGTAAACGCCAAATTAAATCTAGGCAATTCAAAGACTGTGTTACCCACAATATTATAGACAGTCAAGCTACTAATAACAGCAGGTGCTTTAAAACTGTGCAGTGTAAAACTGAACTTTTTAGAAAATCATTTTTTGATTAACAATTATTGACTGGAACCATTGTGTTGTGTGCAAAGAGACAGAGAACGGCTTCAGGAAAGCCGTCTCGCCACGGGACTAATTACCATTCACAGCTCTCTCCCGTTGCCTTTATGCTGAAAGGCCCTGCGATGTAACTATCCAGATCGAGAAAGAAAATTTGTAACCAAATATCACAAAGTGAGGTGCAACAGAAAAACCAAGAGAAATGTTGAAACCTTATGGACATACTTTAAAGAAAAACTATTGGGTGCAATTGACTCGCATGTTCCTTCAGAAATGACAAGGTCTAAAAAGAGTTTACCATGATTAAATAGAAACATAGGGAACCAATTGAAGAAAAAAAAGCATCGGTTATCATGCTGTTCGTAGAGAACAGGACGGTACCTTATTCTTATTCAAATTTAGCAAATATCTTTAAATATTTAATCCACTTGAAAACGTCAAAACACTCTTCTGAAAGAAGCATATGAGTTACCTGAAAATTTAAGTAACAAAGGGATTGACTCATGAGTAAATTTCATAAAGAGTATCTTAACTGTTTTAAACATTAAAGACATATGCCGCTATTTCCAATGCGCACCTTTTCCGCGTCTGCAAACGGGGAAAGTTGTCTGGGTCCTGTCTTTCGACCCTTAACAGATTCGGATCAATACAGCTTCCGATATTCTTATGTCATATCGGTGTTCCGTCATTTTCTTCACAAAATAACTAATTAAAGTGTGTTCGAAATATCTATTGACATCTTTTCAGAACTGATCCTCTCAGCACTAAAGACAGATAAATGTAGCTCAGTCGAAATCAAACGACGTACACAATAACCCTGGTTACGAATACGATAGTGGCCGAGTCTATACTATTTGTATGGATATTTAGAGCGACGCACGACCTGACCTCGTGGCCTAGTGGTTAGCGTGCCTGGCTACAAAGCCAGAGAACCAGGATCGATTCCCAGATGCGCACATATTTTCAGTGTGTTTTTTCTTTCTTTTTTAACATTTTAATGCTAAATTACTTCATATACTAGTAAAATGGCATCATCAAAACGACCGAAATGGTCATCCCCGAACTTTTTATATTGAATTACGCATGAAACCTATGGGGGTGGGGTTAAATTTGGCCCTCTAGAAAGAGAATTAGTTCGGTGACCCCAGATTTTTATTCTTTTTTCTGAAAGGTATTATAATAGTCCATGAATAAAAAATAAATTTTCAAGATTTTCAATGTCAGATTTTTTAATACATGATTTATTCTAAAAACAAATTCCATTTTTTGACGCATTGCCAAAATATATCATGCAGTATCTTGTCACAGCATGGGGTAACAAGTAAACATGCACCTTTTCTTAAAAGTTTGAGGTCATGGGCAGTAATTTAAGTTAAAAGAAAGAAGCTGGATGAAGATTACAACCGTTTTAGCTCGATAATTAGGACTAGTATTATTATTTTATATTTCTAGAAAATTGGTCAAATGCTGTAAACTTTAATATGAGATTCTGAAAAAATAAGCACGGTGACATATCCTTTTTATTTCATAAATGGATAGCCCATGCATAAAACAAACTGTATGCAAAGTATTGAAAATATTTCAATGTGGGAAGTATTTATTAGCATATGTCCTTAAGACAGATATAAAAAGTGACTGTAAACATTTATATAGAAATGGTGTAAAGGCTCTTGTTTCTAAATTTAATGTAATCTGGAAAGAAAGAATTCATTCAAACCATGGAGAAAAACCATGGCATGCACATAGCGATTTATGTAAGCATTTAGGAATAGATTCGAGTGATCGGTACTTGAATCTATTCCTAAATGCTTACATAAATCACCATTCACATACTAAATACTTAAACATGATCTAGTTCTATAGTCCTTTAGGCATATGGCATGTTTTTCTATATAGTATCAAACACCAATATCTACCACTTCCTGTCTATGAGGTACCGACAATACGCGTAAATACCACCAAATCGATGTATACATTTACCAGTGTGAATGTCTGAACAATTATTATGAAAAGTTTGAACGTAAAAGAATGAAAACTTTTGGAGTTACAGATTCAGAACCAGACACCCGCTATGTATTCAGATGGAAAACATGTCTAAGTTCTACACCCGTCAAAAATGAGAAAATATTTATCAAATGTGCACAGAAAGGGAGGTGCACATCTTCAATGTGTGAACAATGATTTGCAAAATTTGAAAATAAAGAAATGACTAGCTGTTGGACATACAGATTACACAAACCAGACACCATATAAGCATTTTGGGATGTGAAAATGTCTTAGTCCAACACTCCTAAAATTAAGAAAATATTCTTGAAATGTGAACAAAATAGTAGGTGCACATTTTCAATATGTGAACATTCACTATGCAAAGGAATGAAAACTTTTGGTGTTACAGATAACACAAACTAGGCACGTCAAAAGTGGTGCTGACTGATGGACCGATGGACAGAGTGGTCCATTAGTAGACCTGCTTTCACTAAAGCGACGCAGCTAAAATATTTACAATTTGGTGCAGAAATCAAAGAAGAAGTATTTGTAAATTCAGAATAAGGAACACCGAACTTGAAATAGAGCGTTGTCATTATACGAATATCAGTGCTGATAAAAGAATATACATGTATGTAAGCTATGCAATAATGAAGCTGAAGATGAAATGCATTTCCTGTTGAAATTCTCTGTTTTAGAGAAGATAAGGAAAACTTTACTTTCAATGATTTATAAACTTTATCCTAACTCTGAGAATTTGAATGACACAGATAAATTTAGTTTAAACTTTATTTTATCTCTAAATAATACAATTGGTACAATAATTACATAGAACAATGTAAAAGATCTGAACTGAAGCTTTAAAGCTTATAGAGTTCATTTCCTTATAATACATGCAGCTACATAGTTTATACAACATGGCATAATATGTCATATGTACATCATATATTTGTATATGTCTAGGAATAAGTTTAAACAATAAAGTTGTCTTTACTGAGAGAGAGAGAGAGAGAGAGAGAGAGAGAGAGAGAGAGAGAGTCTGGGTCGCTAGCACTTGTCAAACTTGTAGCAATTATTTTAAGATGGCGTCAGCTGAGCGGAGAGCTACTGGTTAGCATGGTTTGTCAGTGTATTACAGGAAACGTTTTGTAGCTAGTATATATAGTTGTGCATGTTTCAAAATGATATTATTAACCGTGCATGGCTGATTGGGATCGCCTCTGAGAAGTAAGGATACTGATAACTCGTGTGGGAGATTTAATAAGTATTGTTGTCTATGTGCTGTGTATCTAGGACATGAGAAAAAGAAGTGTGAAGTTGTTTGGATGCTGCCACATGAACAGAGCTGATTTTCAATTAGATTCTTTTTAAACAGATGAGAATTTAACGAGCTACATTCTAGCCTAATGCGGTTGTGTAGTATTTGCACAATTCGTGATACATGCAAAGTATCAAAGTATTAAGTAACAAGAATAAATAGAACAGAAAAATTAATCTGGCTTATGACTACTGAAGATCCCGATATGCTTTACTTATTACAACAGTTATTTTCATCTCTTTCAGAAGAGAGATTAAGCAGGTTAAAACTTTAATTTATGGGTTGATGTGTGCTGTTCTGGCTTGGTGAGTTAAGTCACATTGTTGGCTCACATTGTTTTTAGTGTCATTTAATATGGTGTTTGGTTCTATATTTGAGAATAAGCTGGTGATGGCTTATCCTGACGAGGAACTGCCTTCGCTAGTGGCTACTTCTCCATTGTAGGGCGGTAAAGTGGAGATTTGGAGATTGTCGGCTATGGACACTCTTTGGCTGATTCCGTGATGATTCCTGGGGTTAGCCGAGGAGTTTCGAGTGTGTCCTGGGACTTCTAACTGAGAATTTTATTGTTGTTGATTTTCTTATTTTGTCATATATTTTTGCCTTCTCTGCCTTTCTCTGCCTTTAATGGGCGCATTTCATGTATTCCTTGTCAAATGTTATGAGATTTGCAAATAAATTTGAATTGAGTTGATGTGTTACAAAAAAACATCCTAGGCAGGTGACCTCTCGAGCGAACCCAACGGCCCAACAGTGCTTAGGCCATTGTTATTCCTCGCCTATATAAACGACCTGCAAGAGTTCTTAAGAAACTCAGACTACCGATTGTTTGCGCATGACAGCCTCCTCTACTGCATTGTCAACAAGGATACCGAGAGAAACCTCCTCAAGAGAGATCTGACAGCCCTTGAAGAATGGGCAGATGAGTTTTTATCCCACTAAATGTACTGTCATCTGTGTTACATCCGGAAAGAGGAAGAAGACCTACGAGCCCAACTACATTCTCCACGGACAGACGCTAGATGTGGTAGATAGCAGTAAATACCTGGGAGTGACAGTCAACGAGGACTCCTTTCTTTACACATTAAATCATTTTCTAATTGTATAGAAAGTTATTTTGTGCAAAATAGAGGGCAATCTCAGCTAAATTAAGTGACAAAAGCTAATATTATGTAACAACCAGAGGTGGTGAAGAGCAAAACTATTTTCCATACATAGAGATTATGGTCACAGACATGGCAGTTTGACTGCTTACATTTTTCCAAATGCCTAGCTGGAGAATAAAACTACAACAGCCAGGATGCTGCAAGGTCAAAGTCAGTGAAAGGGAAATATCAAGGTCATAGATAGATAGATAGATAGATAGATAGATAGATAGATAGATAGATAGATAGATAGATAGATAGATAGAAGCCAAGTCTTACTGAGTATGCCACCGACTGCATATCAACCCAGAAACAAAACCATTGCCTGGATTCTGCTGACATAGAGCTCAGAAACTTACTTTTAAATTATTTAGATTTAGATAGCGCGAATGGTAGCCAGGGACCCATTTTCAGACACATTTGAGACTCCTTTCTATACAGAAGTTACACGAAAGTGTACATGTTTACCCAATAAAAAATAACAATATATGCTAAAATTATTCTCAAGTCAATCAGACTCAATCAGTTGACAAAGATTTACATGCATATTTATCAAATATCATAACTTACATGTGCAACAAAAATCAACCACTATCTTTACCCATTTTGAAACGTAATTGTGACACATTCGTATTATTATAAGTTTAAACAATATGACATGTGGTTCAGCAATTCATATAATAAACATTTGCGGTATCACGTAAATGTGTGGCCAGCCAAGACTCAGATCAGCCCCGGATATCTGCCTGCATTGCTATATAGTAAGCATGTCGATCAGATTGCACATTTAAAAACGTATCAGGCAGACTCTGAACATAAACCCCTTTGATTTCTCAGACGTCAATGAGTTTTACTCAGTGTTCTTTTTAACCCTTAAAGCGCCAATCGCAACAATAGTCGTCTACTTTTCTCGTCTGCTGAAATGGTTAAGAAGCCTCTATGACAAACTGTGTGGACCCAGATCGGACAGCTCCTATGGGAGCAGTCCGATCTGGGCCCACCCGGTCCACCCTGTTTGCTTCCATACTTAAATTTGTCAGTAATGTTAGGCTATTCAACTCAGCAGACGACTTCAGCAGATGCGTTTTTCTTGGCGCTTTAAGGGTTAAATTGCGACCTATCCTGTCGTGGTCAGTTGCATGCTGTCGGTCAGCTGTCATAGGTTAGCTTGGCCTTGTCGCAAGAAAATCTGTCCTCGGGGTTTGTAAACAACAAAGGCGCATACCAACCAGTCTGATCAGCGCCTTTGTTATTCGCGTATCTGAAAGCATCATATCTAAACTTGCCACACGCCAATTTTCACTATTCTAACTAGTATCTGTAGCCGAACTGTTTGATTTTGGTATGACCTAGTCAGAAACCCCTAAGATCAACTTTGAGCCCAAATGACTTTTTAAAATCTTGCGTTGTCCTGGGATAGGATCAGATCATACGGCCATCGCTCAGGTACCTTAACCCTTCACTCAATAGGCTATTTTTAGATCTTGGCATCATTTTCTATTTTGAGATAACATTGACAAAAAAATCAAGAACATTTTGAATACTTTTAAAAATATTATGGAAAGTGGAGCGTTTGCTCCTTTGCTCAATTTTCCATAATATTTTCAAATGCATAGTATTTCAAAGGTGTCAAAAGGTGTTATTGCACAAAGGGTTAACTCATTGGAAGGCAAATGTTTTAAAATTAGGGAAATATGGTTAATTCACAATATATATCCTTAAATATCCTAAACAGTCTAGAATATAATGCCGAGTTCCTCAAATAGGTATCAATTCTGATTGCTCTTTTTCTGAGTATCAACTTGTCACCTTGAAATTGGTTCCTGCTGTAAACTTAGTTTAGACCACAGAGAAAAAAATCAGTGCTGGTCAAATCAGTTTATAATTCTTTGTAAGAAGGACACTAGAAAAAGTAAGAATGTATGCAATGATCAGTTGCATGAAGAAATATGTTCTATTTCTTTGATAACAATTGCTTTGTATGCACCACTTTTCTGATCCAGATATATCTACAATAAAACAAATAAATAAATAAAATTGCATCGCTTTTTAAGACAAATGTGCTTTCAAATGGTCAGTATATACAATCTTGAAAATGCTGGGAGAAAATTGAATCCTTATCACCTAATCTGCTTTCATTTGTAGTAGCAAGAATGTGTTCCAGGATTGACCCTGGGGAAAAGGGGTACAGGTTGCTTGAACAAATTTTGTTCAATTTTCTGGTATTATTTCGGGACAAGGTAAAGTGCGAGTTGCGAGTTGCATGTTGCGAGTTGCAAGTTGCGAGTTGCGAGTTGCGAGTTGCAAGTTGCAAAAGCTAACATTATATCACAACATATACTTACAATCATTTTCAACACTTAAAATTGCTTTTAAGTTACATGATTTATCTTATTGTACATGTTGCAGACGATATAACACAGCAGTAGGGCTGTACTGGGGTAGCTGTGGGCCTATTTACAACAATAAATAAGGTTTTCAGATGCTGGCATCTTAGATCCAGATTGCCATTTTTTTACATTTGCACAAAGGGTGTCTTAATGATAGCATCAACAGACATTTTACTGTTCTATTAGGTTATGACACTGCTTTAACTCTTCGCATGCAGAATAACCTTTTTCATGCTTTTAGTGTCGTCTGCTGGCTTTTTTTTTTAAATTTTAAAATCTTTCAGGAACATTATCAGAGTGTCAAACGATAAGGATCCAGATCAGGACCGACGTTCTCCCAGTGCTAAAATGGGCCCAGACTGTTGGCAAAGGTTATAAGCAGACAGTAAAAGTCGCCATTAGCAGGCAAAACGTTAAAGTCAGTATTATGTAGGTGAGTCCAGTTGGAAGACAAATCAGGGTCAGTGTTTAACACTAAAGGGGTGTTTAGACGGCATGATTTAGTCGTCCTGACTTAGTCGTACATTACAAATCAGCTCGTGTAAACACTGCTATTACAGAGTCATATATGATTTTAGAGTCAGGACGACATGTCATGGGGGATAGAACTGGTTCTATTTGCCATTACAAAATCATGGCGAATTAGCCAATCAGCTTTGAGGTCACTGGGGTTAATTGCTTTTGGAGCAAGATATAAGAGATAACCCTAAATATGCCAGTATTTTGTCCTGAATAGGGTGTCTACTTATTAACCTGCTGCATATATTCAAGTGCACTTCAGGGTAGATCTTACCACTATAAACCCTGACCAGACTACTTCTAGGGAAAGTCTGATCTGGGTCGATATTGTTCTCCATAAAGACTACCTAAGAACATAAGCAGATGAAAAAGCAGATGACCAAAAGCGTGGTTTGTGGGAATGAGTTTTAACACATGCTCTTAGCTATAGCAATGCACCGGTGTAGAGCATGATGAGAAAGCTCAAGGTGCCCAGTCAGTTTTCTTCACTGTTGAAAGAAATCACACATGACATTGTAATGCCGTCTAAACAGAAAAATCATACATGACAAAATCATGTATGATTTTGTCAGGCTGACAAAATCATGCCGTCTAAACAGGCCTTAACAGACACTAACCTCCATTATAGAAACCTTAATGACCATTAATTTCTGACACAAACTCCCATGGGACATCTGGGCAGAAGTATCCCTCATAAGCACAGATGCTAATGATTGCTGGGCATTGAACTTAATTTACCTTTCACCTTTCATGCTCCCATTTCCATAAGATCCCAATTAAAGATTTTGTTTTCCATTTCTGTTTTGAAGCGAGATATCATAAGTGTATATTATTGCAACTTGTAAGCCTTGAAGGTGTAATTTGCAACTCGCAACTCGCAACTTGCAACTCGCAGATTATTTCCTACACTGTAAAATGAATTAAGGATATCTTTAGATAGGGAATACATATATCTAGTAAAGCGTTCGGCGCTCGATACAGCTTTGCCTTGATACGGTCTTGATAAATGTCATTTTATCAACCGTACTTGTTCCACTGCACTCTCTACGTTTAATGCCTACCATTGAAGTCCTGCTACATATTTTTTTTTAAAGTGCATACTTGTGAAATATACATATGTTTTGTTATAAATATTATAATTATGTCGGTAGCACGACTACACACACACACTATGTATAGGCTACAGGATAAAGTGTATCAAATGTTCAAGGTTAAAAAATGCTTCCGGAGTATCGTTCTGATCATAATTGTATTTTGTTTGTGATAATAACGTCAATGATAGGTAGGTATACAGTGTACCACAGAGTACTTATTCCATGGTGACAATGTATTAAGGATATTCATGTGGACAATATGGCGTGGTGACTAAAATCTGCGGGTGCTTTGAATTTCGAGCTGTAACAAGACTAATGTGCTCTTTTGCTCCGAATTTCAGAAATAATCATAAGAGTTGCATAATATAGGTTATATTTTTGTTACTGAATGAAATAAAAGCGAAAAATAAATAAGTCAAATATTACCTTGAAGTTAGCCAATTTTTGTCTATCCACTCTCCCATTTGTCTTCATCATAAATTTAAGCTTTTTGCACGAAGATGTAGTGTAATATGTGATCTAGCAAACACGGAATATAAAATTTCCAAAATTCATTTCACAATGTCACTATTCTTGCTGATTCAATAGCACCTAATCCTCATACGATAGCCATTGGCAATAATATACATGTCAGTTATACAGGTAAGTTTACACACACACACACACACACACACACACACACACGTCTATTAATCCTTCTACTTCATAGCGAAATACAAAAACCGTGTGAGGGCTAAGCGGGTCTCGATTCGTGCATGTATCATCGTATTCTCGTGTCACTATCTATATCATAGCAATTTGATAGAGATGCACAGGCTTGGCTGAGCTTTCGTTGCTCGATAATGCGATAGGTTCCATAAGCTCATGTGCTGACTCATATATAGCTTGTGAGTTTTACAGTGCTTTTATAGTGCTGGTTAAAATCCAGTTTTGAGGCCATGTCACATTACATAACATAGGTCCAGATAGGCATTTTTTTCAGCGTAGAACTGTGAATATTTTCTTATCTATAAGTCCAAACATTTGTTTTCGTGCTCAAATGAATCGTCTTCTTGAGAGGGATCTTTTGGGAAGCCACAGCTAATGTTTCCTTTTGAAATAAGAAAAATAAGTTGTGAAATCGCATGTGCGGATCCAGAGGGGGGATATGGGGTCCGCCCCCCCCCCTGGAAAGTCACAAGCTATATGGGTTTCTATAGAAATTACCCATTGGACCCCCCCCCCTCCATGGAAAAAGTTGCCCTCCCCCCTTGAAAAAGTTGGACCCCCTCTGAAACCTTTAAAAATAATAGCTTTCTTTGAAATAACCATTGGACACCCTCTGTAAAACTGTAAAATAAGCTGAGGACTAAAAAACAAAAAACAACGTTGTCAGAGCTATTTTCTGGCAAGTGGACCTGACCCCCCTGGCAATAATCCCTGGATCCGCGCAAGAATTGCATTATTATTTAGAGGTCTGCTCAATGTGAGTCTGTATTCCCTGATTTGATTCTTACTTACCTGTACATCCTCACAGTCTTATCAGAATGCAAGTGAGGATGACCAGTAAATACCACAATCACAGACCAATTCACCAGAGGCACAAAACAATAGCTGCTTCACGACAGCAGTTGCACAATAAGAGATAAGCAGCTCTGATGATTGCAAAAGTGTATAGTGCATTACAGAACAAGGACCTTATTTTGTGTCTTATGTCTTATTTTACTTCAAATGTCGACAGAGACTCTATCAGGCTGGACACGTTGGGTCATTGCTGGTTGCATCATTGGCATTAAAAGTTCTGCTATTATAGCTCTTTTTTCATTTGTGTAAGCTGTTTGTAACCATGTTTCTGTATTATTATATTTCCACTATTCATCCACTGTCACGATGCTTTGTGTGCTTCTATTAATCTGCTTGTTCTTAGTCCAAAATCAGCCTGCGCACCAATACAGTAAATGGGTAGTGTGAGCTGGCAAGGGAGTGCCTACGTGTACGCAAAAAAAATGCATGCGCGTACCACTCTGCGCAACCAGTATAGTTTCTTAAGCCACTAACTTTGATTTTCTGAAGAATAAACTGGAAATATTATATTAACCCTTTGCCCCCCCCCCCCCCCCCCCCCTGGAAATGTTATGATACTCTTTTGTCGTCTGCTAATTTTCTGTTGTTGTTGTTTTTTGTTTTTGTTTTCAAAATCATCTTTTTCAAAATAATTCTTTTAGGAATACCATTTGAGTGTCAAACAGATTGGATCCAGATTAAGCCCCACATATTGTCTGACCTGATCTGGGTCCAATCTGTTTGCAAAGGTTATCAGCATATGACACTCAGAAGGTAATGAAATAATTGCGTGTCTTGGGAGCTAGTTTAAGCCATGTGAATGCTCTAAACCAGGGCTTTGCCCCCTGACCCCAATCTAGAGTGCATATTCTATAAAAAAAATTGCCTCAGGCTGGTATCAAAAGAGATGACAGCTGAGCTGCTACCTTTTTTTTTTTATTAAACATCACTCTCATTTTTAAATACATTTTTTATCTTTTTGTTCTATTCATAGTAAAAATTAATTAAACTTAATGGATTACTAGTATCAGCTCAATTTTTACTCTAGTGTTTTCAGTGTATGGCAGTAATAACTCATACATTTTTAGTGTGTTGCACTATGGGGATTGGCTGTATGTTGGTGGTTTGCTCGTTACTGGCCATGTTTTTTGCTTTACTTCATTGTCATCCAGCAACTAAAAAGCTTTGTCCCCATGCAGAGGTCATGCTAGCTTTTCGCGACCATGGAATTATAACGACTTCCTCCAATAAGACAGAACCCAATGTAACCTATACGAATCGGCTTGTGCTTGTTCATCATAGGAATTTCTGCTCATAATTATCTCGAAGCAAATATTATTTGGAGAACAAAGGTATTCTTTGTATTTTCCTATGAAAGCAGTTGATTGGTAGCCCTGTTCACAGGTGTTGATATACATGTACATTACGCCTAGCCGGCTATTTTATGAGTGTTAGGTGCTATCGAATAAGCAGGATAAGTGACCTTGTGAAATAAATTTTGGAAATTTTATGAATTCGTTTTGCTGGATTGCATATCACACTACATGTTCGTGTAAAAAACTTTTATTTACGATGGAGATAAATTGGAGAGCGGGTAGGCAAAAATTGGCTAACTTCAAGGTAATATTTGACTTATTTATTTCTTGTTTTTATTTCTATCAGCAACAAAAATATAAACTATATTATGTAACTCTCATGATTATTTCTGAAATTCAGAGCAAAAGAGCACACTGGTCTCGTTACAGCTCAAAAGTCAAAGCACCCGCAGATTTTAGTCACCACGCCATATTGGCCACATGAATATCCTTAAATACAAAAGTTGAGGGAAACGTTCCATATTATGAAAACCCTATTATGATTCGAGAAGAACAAACCAACTTATTTCAAAGGAACAGGTACCCCCGCAGGTACCCCCACCCCCAACACACCCCGAAAAAAATACTATCATGTATTTGTCATTATTCTAAAATCGATAATTGAGCGCCGATCTGACAAAAGGGTCCTTCGGGCATTTTGGCAGTTTTTGTGCAATCAAAATTTCAAAAACGTCCATATTTTCAAGATTTTGCATGTTCTTATGATAGAGTCAAATTGGTTCTAACATGTAATACAATCAAAAGCGCAAACAGTTCTGATAAAATTAATTGATATGTAATATGAAATAGGCACACCTAATGGGCAACCAACCACTATTTGATCTGAGACGATAGCACAGTATTTCTTGTGAGTCGGAACGCGTGTGAGTATAAAAAGTAAGGATAAAGGCAAATATCAGGAATCGATACAATTAGTACCACGCCTGGCACAGAACACTTTATGAAAAGTGACAAAAGTGTTTCAGTAAATTGTCGTTACTCTGAGTATAAGGAAATAAAATAATCCTGCAAACTATTCTAAAGACTCTTGAACGGCACTTCCTATGGGATATCATAAGGATTTTAATTTGAGCAACGACATGTGATTTCCAACAATGTGTCATTTTGACAAGTGTAGACTCAGACGAGCCTGTGCAGCCTTCTTTTAAGCTTAGAAACTCCAAATGATGTTCAGTCAGTAGCATAACATGCATAGAAACTTCAAGCGACTAGCAAATGCTCTGATCAGACTGCGTGTATGCGCAGGCTGATCTGAGTCTTTGCTGGTCGCACATATCACATTGTTGGAAATCTTATGTCGCGGCTCATTTGTGGCCGTCTTTTTTCAAAGGCGCGACGATGCACGTGGCAGTTGGCGTTTGGCTCAAGTCGTTATCACGTCGTGACGTAACGTTAAAAGAATTGTGACGTCAAGTCATGGGGATCACACAGCCGCTTGCTTGAAAGAGCTATCGTTAACGTTCAAGCTCCTGGTGATCGAAAAAATCCCTCAGTCTTATGGTTAAAATACAAGTTAAATATCAACAAAACTGGCATCTTAGCGATTCTCTTTTACTTTTTGTAATTTTTCAATGTCAATGATGATCACAGCACATTTTTCAAAGGTAGAATAAGGTTCTTAGTTCGATCGAATCGACTCCGTATAGATACCGGAACTCTGTTTTGACAGAACGGAAATCAGGCCTTCATATTGCAGATGAATAGAACAGAACAGAGACTCTAATCGTAACAGCAACCAACCCTCGTTGTTGCCGCTGCGCGGCAACAACTCGATGGTTGGTTGCTATAATGTATGTTTCCATTGCAACAGTTGTGCATATGGACTACATACTTCCTTCAAAACAGGGTACCTCATTTCAAATGCTTTTGTAAACAAGGGATATGAGTATATGGGCTATTTGTGCAGTCTATTCAATTGCATACACATCAAATTTACAGAAAAATGGAGCATTCTCGAAATATTGCTCCTAGCGTCTTTGTATTAACGTCATATATTTACACAGTGGTGTTGACGTCAGAACGTCATTAGCAACGTTCAGTGACGTCATGTTTAAAACGCATCATCTATACCAGTTTAAACGCTCATATCTTTGCTATTTGTAAAGATTATTTCTTCAAATTTTCTGTAATTGTTCACAACAGCTAGGTCTTTCTTTCTCTGTAAATATCTCACTTTTGACTTTTATTGCCAGAAGGTCCCTTTTGTCAGATCTTGGCTCATATATTTTAGACACCTATCGAAAGATAATGAAATTGTTCATTGTCTTGCACAGGCGCGATACTAAAGAATCGACCTGTCTGCTATGGGACATCACGACTGAAAAATCGGGTTTGTGCTGTTACGCGGTACGCATTACTCATATACTTAAACACAAGCTTAAAAATGCCTATAGATAATCCTTCAATGGAGATATCTAGTCATTTTTGTTAGCCAAATCATAACAATGATAGGTTTTGCGGTATTCAGCCATAGACCTATCATATTGTATGCACTAAAACATTTTTGATTCTCCGCATGGCATTTTCATAGAAATAGTTTCAGTGACACGTGATGACGCGCTTGATAAACAATATTGAATCAGCCAATCGGGCGAATCACATTACTCTGTGACGCATTTAGTTAAAGCTGCATAGTCTGTAACTTTTGATCTTTTAATTTTAGAACTAACGTTTCTATTTTTCAAGAACACAGTAAAATAACTAAAATTCAGGTAAACATTTTACCAATTATGTAAATCTTAACAAATTATTAGTATCAAAACAACAGCATTTATGTTAAAATTAACTGTCTATAATTATTGGAGGGACGCAAATAATTACCAACAAGAGAAAAACACACCTGTTTTACAAGATAATTCACTTTTCCGTGCAGTTTTTAGCTATAGTTAACAGTTTTATTGTGAAAACATAACTTTATTCTACTTTTAAAAATGGTTTAAAAAGAAAATAAAAAAATTCGAAAAATGTTCATAGTCAGACTCAGTCTCTTTAACAAATATGTCACATGTACCCACAGTGCTCAAATCAGACAGGTCAGTATTTGATAAAATGCTTCTGGTCGATGACAATGTGAAATTGTTTCGTTTTTAAAGAGACTAGATCTGTAACTATGAACATTTTTCGAAAAAAAAATATTTTCTTTTTAAATCATTTGTAAAAATAGAATTAAGTTATGTTTTCACAATAAATATGTTCAGTACAGCTGAAAGCTGCATGGAACAGTGAATTATCTAATAAAAACAGGTGATTTTTCTCTTGTTAAGAATTATTTGCGTCCCTCCAATAATTCTAAACAGTTGAGTTTTAACATAAAAGCTGTTGTTTTGATAGATATAATTTGTTAAAATTTATGAAAATGGTAATTAACCTGAATTTGAGTATTTTTACTGTATTTTTGAAAACTTGAAACTTTATTTCCAAAATTTGAATATCAAAAGTTACAGACTATGCAGCTTTAATATTAATAATTTTGAGGTCGCCTTTTTGAATTTAGATTGCCATATCTACCATATCTATATCAAATTGCAATAATGATAAATGGGATCATTTGGAGATTTGTAACTTTGAACACAATTTTGGAGCGTAAAATTGAGCAGGTCCCGAGGTTATAAAACTTTTTTCACTCTCAACTCAACTGAGCACAGAATTTCAACTGCTCATAAAACTAAAATACTGACAAATAAAGAAGTTTCTTGCTTTAAGTCTCTCAGATGTTGTATTTATCATGCTTATAAATGTTGAAATGCCAACAATTGTTGGCATTTAAACAATTATGAGCAGGATAAATTTCGTGCTCAGCAGAGTTGAGCATGGAAAAAAGTTTTATAACCTTGGGGCCAGATCTTCTTTAATATCCTCAGCTTAACATTTGTTTTGGTCTCAAAATAACCGTCTCAATAAGACGACTCTTTTGAGCGCCACAACAAATGATTTGGTTGAGAAATAAGAAAACTAAGTTTTTTTATGAACACCCTATTTTATATACCCATCTGAACACATCGGATGTACAATGTAGATAACAAATGTGCCACCTGACGTAATTGATACGCACTCTTAACAAGAGGACTGGTTTTCACCTTATGAGAAGCATGGTACCGACGTGCCGCTGGAATAGCCCACAGGGGAGGGGTACTCTGATATTTTCATGCATATTTAGGCTCGGGTTATTTTTGGGGTTCAAATTTTTGAATTTCAATATTTTTGTGGGTTTTCAGAAAAATTAATACTTTTTTGGGTATGAAGATTTTGTGGATAGTTTTTGGGGTCATCACAAAATTGGACTATATTTAGGGGTCATTTCTATGCATTTTAGGGTCTTTTCTTAAGGTCAAGGTAGAGAATGGGGGATATTTTTTGGGTGTCTAATATTTCAAATATTTTTTGAGGTGTTGAAATTCCTGATATTTTTTGGGGTGAATGGTAGATGCTGGGTCCGAGCCTACGTAATAAGAAAAAATGAGAGTACCCCCCACCCCCCCTGGGGAATAGCCCCCTTTACATCAATAGGTAATAAAGTTCATATTTCCTTCACATTATAGAACTGGTAAATCGACAAGGTATAAAATGTGTCATCTATACGAGTATACATGATATACTTTCATCTGCTGAACGAGCGTCTTGTTTACCTGTTTTAAAGTTAAACACAAATAAAAAGGCCTCACAAATCTAATTGGAATCCTTTTTTTTTATGAGGAAAGCGGGCCATCGCCATATAATGGCGTTTCGCTGGCGGGCCGATGATGGCCCAACATTGAATGTTGGCTTTATAGCTTTGTGATTTTTCAAGGGATCCGGGCCATTATTGCTAAGAAACCCAATTTTTGTGATTGTTCGGGGAGGCAGGGTCTGGACCCCCTGACCTCCCGCCCCCTTTGAGTCCGCGCAAGTTCTTGGCACCATTTCGGATGAATCCACGCACTAGCACTAGTGTGGAAGAAATCATGAAACGGCGATTGTCCTTAGTTTTTTTTGACAAATTATGGGTATTATAAAATGGATTATTATACTAAATGATTTTTCAACATATGCCACATAAGATATAATTAATCCTAGTAGGTAGCAAACTCATCTGATTATACACGAAAGGGTATACATATGTACTGATTCCATAGCCAAGATACCACCCGAGCAATCAAAATAGAATTTTAATGAAAATTTGACTGATTTTCTTAAATATCGCAGACTCTCGTAGTAGTGGATTGTTAAAAAAAGCATAATTTTGGTTTGAAAACTCGTATGTAAGAGGATATCAGAGGGAATTTGGCTAGAATGATTTTGAAAGGTCAAAAACCTGCTTTCTTCATATCACGACGTTCAGCACTGTCTGTGCAGCACTCCGCCGTTTAGCTATGATTATCATTAACCACACTGGTAAAATGTATACGTCGATTTGGTGGTATTTACGCGTATTGCCGGTACTTCATAGACCGGAAGTGGTAGATATTGGTGTTAATACTATATAGAAAAACATGTCATATGCCTAAAGGACTATAGAATTAGACCATTTTTAAGTATTAGGCATGCACATGACGATTTGTGTTAGCATTTAGGAATAGATTCGAGTACCGATCTGGATGATCGGTACTCGAATCTATTCCTAAATGCTTACATAAATCGCCATGCACATACTAAATACTTAAAATGATCTAATTCTATGGTCCTTTAGGCACACGGCATGGTTTTCTATATAGTATTAACACCAATATCTACCACTTCCGGTCTATGAAGTACCGGCAATACGCGTAAATACCACCAAATCGACGTATACATTTACCAGTGTGATTAACAACCTGACCAGACCTAACGACAACTTGATAGATATGTTGAAACACTCAGTTCGACTACCCGAACATTGTTTTCAATTAAAATACCTAGAGTTCCATTCTAATTAGCCAAAATTCAATGCGGTCGTGCATAGTACTGTCAGTTGATTGATCTTAATGACAATGTAGATGACTTTTTTTTTCACTTTTATTTTCTTTTTTATTCTTTCTTTCTTTTTTTCTTATGTTTTCGTTTACTTTTGTTTTGTCAAAACAACCATCTATCTCTTGCTCGATATTAGAAAAAAGACAAAAGATACAAAACACGAGTTATGATAAATATGTGAATGATTACTTTCTGTTCTATTTATTCAGGTTATTCTCAAGAATCAACGTGTATCAGCTCTTGCCCGCCTGACTGTAACAGCCATATACTTCACGGTAGACACAAGGGTTGTCTTGGTGGCAGATTGTGTTCTTTCGAATGTGATCAAGGTTACGAGAAAGCGGTAGGGTTGTTACACTGCCGTGACGGCGTCCTGAAGCCATTTCTAGTGTACTATGACGAACCTATCTGTCAACCAAAATCGTGTCCAGATATGATTCCTAATGGTGCCCTTTCAGGACACTGCACAGCCAAAGTAGGATTTACCTGTGAATATACATGTAATGACGGTTATTCCAAGTCAGCCAATGTAACAACAATAGAATGTGAATCAACCACCAACTGGAGTCCAAGTCCACATTCATTGTGCACAAACAACAATCAATGTCCGTATGAAATACCTGGGGCCGACCTTGATCTGTCTTGTCGGAGACATCCGGGTGATACATGTAAATATACATGCAGAGATGGTTACGTCCAATCACAGTACGAGACAGTGGATTGCCAAACCACCTTGGATTGGAAGCATAGAGTAGATTTCTACTGTAATGAAATATTTTGTCCATTACATATAAACCACGGCAGAATTTTATTTCCATGCACTAGAAAATACGACGAAGATTGCCATTTATATAAATGCGACCTTGGTTTTGTTAAACCACCACGTCCACGTAACCTGAAATGTAACTACAATGCGACCAGATCAGCGAATACTATAGGGTATTGGGAATGGGACTTGAACATGGGAAAGCCTTGTGCAAGAGAAACAGACTTATGCCCCTCAGCAATTCCAAACGGAAAAGTTTCAGCGAGCTGTCATCGACAGCCAGGAGCCATGTGCTATTATAGGTGTGATCCTGGTTGCGAGGAACACCATTCAGTGTCAAAATTACACTGCGGACAGCATGGAAGGTGGACGGAAGAAACGGACTATCTTTGCAGTAACTGTAAACGCTGCCCCTCAGATTTAGCGCATGGACAAATCTCAGAGCCCTGTGATCGGATACCCACTCACTATTGTTCATTTACTTGTAGCGATGGCTGCAATAAAGCAGTTCCTACATTATATTGCGACAATGATGGAGAATGGAGGACCACGTGGGGCAATTCTAATCCGTGTGTCTGTCCAGCCGAGAGTGGTGCTGGCTCACATATGTCTCCTCTCAGTGCTATCATCATTGTAGTCGCTATTCTGTTTGTTATATGTGCTTTTGCATATGTAACTCATAGGTGTCGTAAACAGCGCACAAATTCACCAACTCGTGAGGAAAACAATTCAATACCTATGCTTTCTCCTAGTGCCCCACCTCAAGACACATTAGCTCAACGCTCATTACAAGCGAACAATGGACATAGTCTTAACCACGAAATGCAAACCATATCACGGTACACAGATACCAGTAGAAGCCAGGAGCCTCCAGCTTACGGTGATTGCTCAACATCTGAAACAAATGACGATAATGACAGTGCGTGCAGGGTTCCAGGATTCAGAACTGACATGACTTCAATTTCAGATAGTGAAAGTCCTAGACCCCATCGAAGTGATAACGATACATCGGATCAACCTCCAACGTACGAGGAGGCAATATCTGACCCATCATTGCAAGTCAAGATGTAAACAATTTTAATCTACATTGTATAAAAATACATTGTAAGTGTAAGTGGACACCAAAAGGGGTGGCAGCTCAGCTGCCACCCCTTTTGATGTCCACTTACACTTACTTTCTGCTTAAACACGTTAGACAACATTTCTCCTGGGTTATGATATGAGCCGTGGCATGTGATTTCCAACAATGTGGCATTTTGACAAGTGTAGACTCAGACGAGCCTGGGCAGTCTCCTGTTAGGCTTAGAAACTCCAAATTGTGTTCGTTCAGTAGCTTAAAACTCATAGAATATTCAAGCGACTAGCAAAGGCTCTGATCAGACTGCGCGTATACGCAGGCTGGTCTGAGGCTTTGCTGATCGCACATACCACATTGTTGGAAATCCCATGCCACGGCTCATATTCTCTATGTCCTGTAACGCATTTAAGATCACCAGATGAGAGATAATGCAATGATAAGCTAGGGGTCTTTCATGCAAACCGTACATGTGTCTTGATCCACATCTGAACTAAGGGCGAGGTTGGCACCGTGAAACCGGTTTAAGCCCTCCAGTAATTTATTTTACTGACCGTTCCAAGGCGGTTCTTCTTGTGTGGATCATTTGCGTTTATTCGTGTCTTGTGTGTATCATGCGTTTGCGTCTGTTCATTGCTACCTTGTGGTCACCTGCTTGGAAAGGGCTGACCTCTTAGCCCTTGTTGGTGATGTTTATTGTAATTTTGTTACTTTCCCATGTGGTATCCTGGGTCAGGTGTGGAACTTAATTGTATCGTTTCCTGATCTTTGCCTCCTTTCTTACTTTTATTGTTGTTACGTAGTTATTCTCAGGATCATAAAATCAAACTGAACATAGATTTTAAAATCAATTGAAAACTTACACCAATATCAATGCAGCTCAGCTGCCAGCTTTTTTAATGTCCACTTACACTTACTTTCTGCTTAAACATATTAGACAAATTTCTCCAGGGTTATTGTTGTCACGTAGTTATTTTCAGGATCATAAAATCAAACTGAGCATAGATTTTAAAATCAGTTGAAAAGTAACACCAATATCAATGCAGCCCAGCTTCCACCATTTTTGATGCAAACTTACACTTATGTTCTGCTTAAACACATTAGACAAAATTTCTTCAGGGTTATTGTTGTTACGTAGTTATTCTCAGGATCATAAAATCAAACTGAACATAGATTTTAAAAACAGTCGAAAAGTTACACCATTATCAATGCAGCTCAGCTTCCACCATTTTTGGTGTAAACTTACACTTACTTTCTGCTTAAAAACATTAGACAAAATTTCTCCAGGGTTATTGTTGTTACGCAGTTATTTTCAAGATCATAAAATCAAACTGAGCATAGATTTTAAAATCAGTTGAAAAGCTACACCAATATCAATGCAACCCAGCTTCCACCATTTTTGGTACAAAATTACACTTATGTTCTGCTTAAACACATTAGACAAGATTTCTTCAGGGTTATTGTTGTTACTTGGTTATTCTCAAGATAATAAATTCAAACTGAACATATATTTTAAAATCAGTTGAAAAGTTACACCAATAACAATTCAGTTCAGCTACCACCATTTTGGTGTAAAATTACTCTCATTTGTATACCGTGCACTTGCATGCATTACATGTATCGATAAGAGGACACAGGGATATTATGGATTAAAGCATGACTTAACATTTACATAGACATTGTTTTTAACTTCAAAACAAAAATGCTAGATGTTCTAAGGCAGCGATTCTGTTGTTATTTTAGCTCACCTTAGTCATGGGCTCACCTAGAGCTTTAGTGATCCTCTGATGTCCGACGTCCGTCCGCCATTCAACAATTTGCTGTAAATATCTCCTAAACTTCTCGTTGGAATTTCACCAAACTTCACAGGAATGATTGTTTGGTGATCCCCTTTCAAATTGTTAAAAGCTTTTACTTCCATGCAGAATTCTGGTTACAGGCATGGCAACCAAAGGAAACTTTTAAAATCGTGTTGTCTAACACCACAAGTTCTATAGCCTTGATATTTGGCACATAGCATCATCGAGTGGACCTCTACCAAAAAATATTCAAATTATGCTCCTTGGGCCCAAAATGGCCACGCCTGGGGTCACATATTTTCGTCGGCTTATAAAGGGGCAGGGGAAACATGAAAAACTATTCATGTCTGAAATCGCAAGGTCTAGAGCCTTGATATTTGGTTTGTAGCATCATCTAGTAAATCTCTACCAAGTGTGTTCCAATTATGCCACTGGAGCTAAAAATGGCCACACCCTAATTGTCACATGTTTTAAATTGGCTAGTTGGTTGGTTGGTTGAAGCTAAACCCCAGTTGGCTGTAGTTATCTCTCAGTATTGGTTCTCGCTGTACCTTCTCTAAGTAGAACTAACACACAAGTAATCAAGTTAAGCTGGTTCGCTAAGAATCCTCTATAATAGAGTAACCAATCATAAATGTTTTTCATAAAACCAGAGTAGCCTCTTGAAGTCGATTTATTTTCCTGTAGACCAGAGCCTGTGATCTGAAAGTGTAAACTGAGACCTTATATATAGTACAGAGATTACTTCTACCAGCTAAAATTCACACTTCTGACATCGCACTGTCTAAATGCCCATATTTTCAGAAATTCTTTTCAATCATTCTTTGTCAACTCATATTACTACAATTATATCTTCTGCAGTTTTGTTTGATTGTTTGATTTGATTCTTTACGTCCCATCAACAATCTTTCAGTTAAACAGGGACGGGTATTCCTGGGTTGAACCAGTACTAAGCTAGGATAAATGAGTCTTGCTCGAGGACCACAACGCAGTGACGCTGTTGAGGCTCGAATCCGCGGCCTCTCGGTCTCGAGTCAAACACTCTTCCACTGAGCCACTGCGCTACTGGTCAATCTTTTACAGTACGTATAAAGTCTATGCAGTTACTTTGTTTTATCTCAGATAAAGAGTCGCAGGAAAAAAAATGTGATTTTATAAAGTAAATATATATAATGCAATAAAATTACATACTTCATTCATCCTTTCTTACATCCAGTCCAACAACAAGGAATCTGAAAACTTCATATGTACACCCTTACCCATCTTAAGAGCTATTAATTATGTATGTACTCAATTTATCAAAACCTAAAAAGGGGGGTACGTCTTGTTTGTAACCTCAAGACATACAGATTGGGTATTTGCTATGAAGGGTCACCTACGAGACCACTTCAAAGTTTGCTATTCTATATTCATATGATTTACCTTTCTAAACAGGCCGAACACAATGTTGAAAAAAAGCTTTGCTTTGAGATTACGACCGTAACCATTATGCGGACCCGGAAAGTTTTGTCAGAGGCGGTCCAAATTTGATAACGTTTTTTTGTGCTTTTTTAGTTGATAAGGGGATAGAGGATCAAAATACCGCTGTAAATGGGCCATCATCGGCCCACCAGCGAAACGCCATTTAAATGGCGTTTCGCTGGTGGGCCGATGATGAACGCCATTTAAATGGCGTTTCGCTGGCGGGCCGATGATGGCCCAACATTGAATGCTGGGTTGGTAGCTGCGATTTTTCAGGGGATCAGGACCTGTATTGCTAGAAAATCCTGTATTTTTGTGATTTTTCAGGGGGGTCCGGACCCCCTGTCCCCCCCCCCCCCTCTGGATCCGCACATGGTAACCAAATCGAACTCAGAACGGGATTTTTTCAGTTCTATGTCAACACTGAGGAAGTATACAGATGCTTTACAAGTTTTCGCTCAGAACGAGAGCCTTTTACACATGCCATGTGTATTACTACGACCCTTCTTCATCCCTTCAATGTCAAACTTTCAACCCGTTCATGTACTATTAAGGAATGGTGCTTAAATTCCCTTGCCATCGCGCTACTAGTTGTAATGCCACGAATCTACCATGTCAGTACGTGAAGACGGGGAGAGAAATGTGTATACTACTCTAGATTGGGTCGATTGAAACATCATAAACCGCATCATACCATCTCATACGCTGCTCCCTGCATACAAAGTAGCACACATACCCCCGCCCCACCCCACGTCATCACCACCAGGACAACCATAACCTTTAAACACAGCCTTTTGCGCATATGAGCTATAAGAACTAGATCTCGCCCATTGGCCCAAATGCACCCATTCCATTTATTGAAGTGTTTTGTCGTCAATGGACACACACAAGATGTTATTCAGTCACTTTATTATAATGTGTAAAGTACTGTCAACATACACACCATTGTCATTTATACCATGGATGGGTGGAGTTTCCTTTAACCCGATAGGGGAATCCTGTATGGCATAGCAATATACGACATACACACTCGTTTCTTTCATTGATATATATATGGAAAATAAGGTTGGTGATATTTTGCAGCCTTGATACAGGGTTCCTGTTCATTTGATATGCAATGTGACTACTATTAGAAAAAAAGAAATGTTTTGACCTCAAAACCCCACTCAGTCGAGAGTGTGTGTAAGGGCCAAATATTTGCTTACAGTATATCATATTTTCATTCCTTTTAATTTGATAATTTTTATGCAACATGACTACTTTAAGAAAAAAAATGGTTTGACCTTTTGACCCCACCCTAGTGGTCTAGGGTGCTTGTAAGGGCAGAATTATTGCTTGCATGTTGTTGTGTGTGTCATTTTCTTTAATTTGATATGCAACATGACCATTTTCAGAAACATTTGACCCCACTCAGTGTAAGGGCAAAACATTTTTGCCTGTTATCGTGTATTTCATTCCCTTTTATTTGATATGTAACATGACCATATTCTGAAAAAGTTGAATGTTAACAAGGTCAGAGGTCAAGGTCAAAGTGGCCATAAAATGGTTTATGATACTCCGCCATCTCAAGATGCATCCACACACCAAATTTAGAATTCCTATCTTATCAAAATAGGAGATATACTCTGGACATTATTATTTTAGAAATGAGGTCAGGTGAAGGTAACAGTGACTTGAAAATGGTATTCAACACCCCGCCATCCCAAGATGCATCCACACATTAAATTTGGGATTCCTATCTCAAATAATGTAGGAGATATACTCCGGTCACAGAGGTCGAGGTCACAGTAACCCAGAAATGATACACGACACTCTGCCATCCCAAGATGCACCCACACACCAAATTTGGGATTCCTTCCTCAAATAATGTAGGAGATATGCTACGGACACAACTATACTCGAAATGAGGTCACAGATCAAGGTCACAGTGACCCCAAAATAAAACGAGACACTTCCCCATCTCATGATGCATCCACACACCAAAAATGGGATTCCTATCTTTAAAAATGTAGGAGATATGCTTAGAACACAATTATTCATGAAACTAGGTTAGGGGTCAAGGTCAGCGAGGTCACAGTGACCTCAAAATCATTCGTGGCACAACACCATCCCAAGATGCATACACACACCAAATAATGGAATCCTACCTCAAATAATGTAGGAGATATGCTCCGGACACCATTGTTCTAGAAATGAGGTCAAAGGTCAAGTTCACCATGACCCAAAATTGGTATGCGACGCTCTGCCATCCCAGGATGCATCTACACACCAAAAAAAAAGGGATTCCTACCTTTAATAAAAATGAAGGAGATTGGCTTAGAACATGATTATTCTAGAAACTAGGTCATATGTCAAGGTCAACAAGGTCAATGATGCAACCACACACCAAATTTTGGAATCCTACCTCAAATATTTTAGGAGATATGCTCCGAACACGATTATTATTGAAATGAGGTCGAAGGTCAAAAACACAGTAAGCCAAAAATGGTATGCGACACTCCGTCATCCCAAGATGAATCAACAAACAAAATTTGGGGGATGTCCACCTCACATACTCTAGGAGATATGGCCTGCACACGAAAGCGTAAATGACGGACAGACAGACGGAATTGAGCAAACCTTTAGTCCCCCGAACGGGTCTTTGACCGGTAGGGGACTAATTTACTTCAATTGTGGGATAATAATTGATGACTTTGTGGTTTCCACATTATTGCTTGCAGACGACATGATTTTTATAGCTCCCAACCCTGAAAGTTTGCAAATTATGTTTGATAAACTAGGTGCATGGAGCAGGAAATGGATATTCACAGTAAATCACGAAAAGACGAAAGTAAGCCGTGACATGTGATTTCCAACAATGTGGTATTTTGACAAGTGTAGACTCAGACCAGCCTGAGAAACAAGAAATGGTGTTCACTCAGTAGCTTAACAGTCATAGAATATTCAAGAGACTAGCAAAGGCTCTGATCAGACTGCGCGTATGCACAGGCTGATCTGAGGCTATGCTGGTCGCACATACCACATTGTTGGAAATCTCATGTCACGGCTCAGTTATACATATTCGTTAAGTTATGAAGTCTTGGGTTCTCAGTCAGAGCAAAAGTAAAGGTTAAGACTTCAGAAGTCGACATATTGCCATAAAATATATTGTGACCGTTTAGTTGTATTTGCAAACAGAAAATTCCATTCTTTAGACTGAAAATACAAATGAGCCATGACATGACATTTCCAACAATGTGGTATGTGTGACCAGCAAAGCCTCAGATCAGCCTACGCATACACGCAGTCTGATCAAAGCCTTTGCTTGTCGCTTGAATATTCTATGACTCCTTGGCTACTGACCGAACAGCATTTGGAGTTTCTAAGCTTAACAGGAGGCTGTACAGGCACGTCTGAGTCTACACTTGTCAAAATGCCACATTGTTGGAAATCACACTCTACTGCTTCAGTATCAAAACTAGAACAGCCAACAGAATGAGGTAAACGCGGGGGTTAACGTGTTTCATTAGTGTATCAAATACAACTAAATAATTGCTCGGTTATCTTTTTAACAATGTAGATCTACATGCAATCTGGACAGCAGAGAATTCATGACAAAATATGAATTACGTTACCAGTATGTTTTCTACCTTAAAATGAGCTACATATACACGGACATACTAACAGTATACTTTGTTGTGTTAATCATGGTCTTTAAACCAAATGTGCCATGAAAAATCTGTTTTTCATCGTTTAGCATGCTAATATAATTTTACTTAAAGCTGCAGAACGGTCTAAGGGCGTATTCTATCTGATAGCATAATTGTTTTTAATCATGCAAATCAGTTTCAATAAACCAGTAAGTACACAAGCACACAGTATGAAAGTAAGTAAGGGTGCAAAGATCAATCAAAGTAAGTAAGGGTGCAAAGATCAATTTCATAATAACACGGACTACCAAGATACCTTTACTGTCCTGCCAGCCAAGAGTGACAGTGACGTTATGTTTTGTTTACAAAGATATCAGGGACTTATAATCGATAGACCACTTGTGTATTAATCCTATCCACAGGATAGGATTAATACACAAGTTATATATCGAATCGAGTTAGCTCTAGTGAAGTGTACAAGTTAATGTTTTACTTAACAATCGTAAACAAAATATTACGTCACTCTCATTCTTGGGTGGCACGACATAAGGTATATCACCTCTCCATACATACAATGTGCCCCTTATAAAACCATGAATAGTATAATTAAAAGCTCAGTTGTGCTTAAATGGGGATATTTAGGTGTTGACACAGCTGAAAATGGTAACGTAATTCACATATTGAGTTAACTTATCTGATTTCAACGGTATTGTCAAATATATCAAAATATCAGCAATTTCAAATTTTATTCTGGTCGTCAAGTTGATATCAATCCTATTACCAATCATTTTATCCAGTTTCTTCTGAGACCACTGTGAGGTTATTATTATGTTCTCATTATAATTTGAAAAAGGACCTTTCTTTGACGTCACTATCCATTCTTGTTGATCATAGTAAACCAAAATATTTTCTGAACTTACTGCGATGGTAACACTTAAAATAACAATTCAAATGGGTTGATCATTACTTTTATCACAACTAATAATATATTCAGTGTGGATTACGTTTACTGGAATAATTTGCCACTTTTTCCCGATAGAGATGTATTTTGCATGTATATTTCAAGCTTTGTAGTTTTAGAAAATGTATGTGATGCGCTGACCTTTTTGTTGGACAACATTTTTGATTCGATTTGACCTCTTTCTTTTTAAAGTATTTAAATAAAGTGCACTGGTTGAAATAAACTGTGCACCTACACAGGCCATCTTATTTTTGCTTACTACATACTATACAGTACATCAATATTTCGGGAATTTATTTGGGAAGTGTTTTTTAATGGCGTTGGCAGTAAGTCGTTTGCCAGATAGCGGCGACTTATGTCGCCTGCTGATAATATTTTCAAACAATTTGGACCAAGATCAGGACCGATACAGTATAGGTCCTGATTTTGATCAAAACTGTTGGACATCTGATAGTGTTCCCAAATGATTTTTTTTTTCAAAGATGAGCTTGAAAAAGGTCAGTAGTAAAAATTACCCAGCATGCAAAGATTAAATCTTCCATCAGATAAATATATTAAATTATAATGAAAAACAAGTTGCAAGCATGTTTAAAATGCAGAACATATAATTGTCTATCAAATAAGCATCAAAATACTAGTAATGAATACATAGGGTAACAAGGGTCAGGACCTCCTGAAAAATCACAGAAATATATGGTTTCTTAACAATACTAGTCCGGATCTCTTGAAAAATCACAAAGCTACCAAGCTAGCCATCATCGGCATGGCGTATCGCTGGCGGGCCGATGATGTTCCGTAATTGTTTGGACGTTTGGACCCTCTCTCCCCTCTAAAAAAAAAAAAAAAAAAAAAAGCGTTGTCACAGATAAAAACTAAAAATTTCTGCATCAGCGTATGGAATAGCACATCATACTCAGGTTGTTTTAAAGCATTACAGACGGAGACTCATTGAATGATTGTGTTTGAATCGCAAAACAATACACGCATATGAACATGATGAATGAAATATGATTTTGCTCAGATGCTTAGAAAATATGACTTTTTTCCACAGGAAAATGTCCTTTCTGTAGCCTGCAATTGTACAAGACTTGTGCAGTCTATTCAATTAGGTTATAATCCTAGCTACTCTATCTTTAGAACTGACTTTTCAAAGATTCTGATGATTGAGTATGGAAAGAGTGTTTCTGATATCTGAAAGGGAAACGAGATTTTTTCTTTTGTATCAGGTTTCAGATTCAAGATTGCCTATATTTTTTGGACTGATTCCAGTTAACATTGATACCAGTAAATAATTTCAAACTTTAGGGGTTAATTTGAGAAGCTAACTGATACACAGTATATATCTATTTGATGTATTTGGCTTCTCAGCCCCAAATGTGAATGCAATATTTAGCCACATTTATTCAATACTGTTTATTCAGTCAAATACCTCCTGTCCTTCATGTAATTCTCACATTTCATGCTTAATTTGATTAGATTTTTCTCTGTGATGATAATTAGGAAGTCTTCATGCGAGCTTAACAAAGTTTGTGCATTAACAAAAACAGAATCAAGGGCGAAGATTCGGCGCCAGTAAAATGCTTTTAAGCCCCCCCCCCCCCCATCCCACGCCCACCGGCAGCTTAGGCTGCTGTCCGTTCTAAGGAAGAAGCTATGTTGTTGTTGCTTTATTGACTTTTTAAGCATGTTTTTACTGTACCCAATCATTCAATTATCATCTTCCAAAATTTCGTCACACTGATAATACTTTGAGCATTTCTGCAGCATTTTGAAACTCGGCGCTTAACGCTCATTTAGTTTATTAATGTGAATGCTTGCATGATTGAAATATTACAAAAGAATCAAAATCATTGAATATTTGTTGTTTAATTTACTAAACTCATTGCGAAAAGGCGATAACTTGCTCGACAGGCCTCTCATTTTGTCTCTTTTTCCTAACTGTTATATTAAATAATACATAAGCACTCATGTTGGATCCTCTGTTTATTGCCAATATATTACAACAAATATTTCATGAGGCCCAGTCGCCAAGTATGAAAATACAAAATTAGTGATACATATAATTACAAAATACTTTATATGAGGGTCTGGATGGGGGGGGGGGGGGTCTGGTATTCACTATTCATTAAAAATTTAGCCCATTATTCATCTCATTAAAATCTTGTGTTATTCATTAAAATAAGACCAATTATTCATTAAAATACCAATCTTTCAAACAATGCTTAAAAAACATAGTAATGTTGTAAGATTCGAGCGAGCGAAGCGACCGAGGAAAATTTTATGTATTTTTTGTTGTGTAAATGACATTTTAGAGTGAATTAGGGCCTATCTGAAAGCCTGATTAATAAATTTCAACCCCAATCCGGATAGCATGTTTTCACGAATGTAAATACACTGAGATTTCCCAAGGGAGGTTTGGGGGGCTTCCCCCCAGAAGCAGAAGATTTTTTGTAAAAAATCAAACGAAATGAAGGCTTTTCCTTTAAGGTAAGATTGTTTAAAGCTGCATAGTCTGTAACTTTTGATCTTCTAATTTTAGAAATAAAGTTTCTATTTTTCAAGAATACAGTAAAAATACTCAAATTCAGGTAAACATTTTACCATTTTCGTAAGTCTTAACAAATTATCACTTTCAAAACAACAGCATTTATGTTAAAAATGAACTGTCTAGAATTATTGGAGGGACGTAAATAATTACAAACAAGAGGAAAACACCTGTTTTTATAAGATAATTCACTTTTCCATGCAGTTTTCAGCTGTACTGAACATATTTATTGTGAAAACATAACTTAATTCTATTTTTACAAATGATTTAAAAAGAAAAGATTTTTTTTCGAAAACTGTTCATAGTTACAGACCAGGGCCCGGAATTACAATGCCTCCTTAGAGTTAAGGAAGACTTAAGTTATGTATTGGTTTTTCAGGATGCGAAAAATAACGTTTATAACTGATTAAAATCAAAATAGTTTTAATTTTTCTGAAGATCACAATGATATCTTTGACCACAAATACCACATCGATCCAGGCAGTTTATTTAGCATTTAATATAGCATGTTGAAATATCAATACTTAACTTAAGTCTTGCTTAACTTTAAGGAGGCATTGTAATTTCGGGCCCTAGTCTCTTTAAATTAAATTTCTTACTTTTTCGCAGGGCTCCCTAAATCCCCAAAACTATGAACTTGCTCCCCAAATCCCAGAAAATAATTACCAGTACTTCCCAGCTCACTGAAAATAAATAGCCATTCTCCCCAGATCCCCAAAACCCATGGGGGCCCAATAATATGCCTGCGAAAACTCATTACATTTTCATGTTCCTTGGAATTTATACACACTCTTGACCTTTATATACTTCTTTCTTTGTCAGTTTTGCAATCAGTATTATTAGACGGATGGCTGAGAATAGGTTTGCTCCCCCCCCTAGGGAATTTTGCAGACATATCCTATCTTGTAGAGAATTGAAAGCCGAGTCTTTTAAGAGATGTTTGCACTCTGTGCTCCGGGGCGTTAGTCTGTAAGAGCCTGTAACATACGTTACTTAATCAAACTAAGAAAAAGTAAATTGAAAGTTTGGGCTACAAATTAAAGGCATTAAAATAATTATTTTTAAAAATCATTCATATAGTCTGCATACTGGATATCTTAACTACGTATGACAGCTATTTGAACAAAATTGCTGATTCCTAAGGTGTCATATGCGTTACATAAATCAGGTAACCCATTAAAATTTGCAAGTGTGGCTAACATCATTTACATTCACAATCTCTCTGTGTGTTTTACAAAATGTTTTTAACCATGTCTGACTAGCTTATGCAATTGGCTAACAGAAAAATTAAAGTTTGCTTCCCTAGCTTAAATATTTTTTCTGAAATAAGCAATTTAACAACCCTACCCCTACCCAGTTTTAAGGTGAAATGTTTGGTATTAAAACTAAAGTAAAAATAGTTAAAAAATATTTGCAGTTGATGAATGTGTTTCATTGTTTGGGATTTATTTGCTTATATGAAAAGACTCATAAATTTGCAAGTTTGCTGCAAAATTCTTAATATCAGAGGCTGTAACATATGTTACCTGATGTAATAAATGGGAAAAATCATTGTCTTTACAAAAGATATGCCTAAAAATGTTTTAATCTCCTCGAGGGAATTTTGCAGACATATTCCTTCTTATAGTACAACTCAAGCTGCATTGAATAAGGGATGTTTGCACTCTCTATGTTGGGGCGTTAGTCTGAAACAGCATGTTACATGCGTTACTATATCAAATAAAGGAAATGTAGTTTGAAAGTTTGAGCTAAAATTGTGAAAAAAACTTGCAGCTGCTGGATATCTTACATTGTTTAGGGAGTTTAAGCTGGCTCGTATGATAAAGACTTAGAATTTTGCCAGTTGTCACCAAGTTTTAAAGATCAGAGAGCGTTACATATGTTAGCGTGATAAGTAAAATCGTCAAACAGTATTTTGACATCAACCTGAGTAAGGGCCTGCTCCATCCTAATCCCCTTTGAAATTCTGCAGACAAATTACATCTTATGTAACCATTTAAGGTGCATTTAATAAGAAACGTTTGCACTCTGTAAGTCGGGGCGTTAGCCTGTAACAGCTTGTTGCATATGTTACTATATCAATTTGAGAATAAGAAATTTGAATGTTTGAGCTACCAAAAGAAGACATTAAAATTATCTAATTAAAAAAATGACATTCTTATAGTCTTTATACTGGATGTCTTTACTACATATGGAAGCTGTTTAACATTAATACGGCTAACTGTGGTGTTATGTGCGTTACATGAACCTAATTATAATTTAAAAGCTATAATTGTGGCTATCGTCATGTAGTTAAACAACTACTATGACTTGGTTTCAAACTGTTCAGAGTTGTTTTGTCTGTGCTGCGTGGCGGCCCTAAAAAGTCTCCCCGCACTTTCATTTAATGCTCTTATTTTTCCAATCCTCAGGATTGTGTGTACAATCTCCTTCCATTGCTCCGGTATTTAGTTTAATTTACTGTTGAGTCCTTATCCTTGCTTTATCTCCTTGTTATATCTTGATTTATATGTTTTAGGAGATGAAGCATTGATAAGTTGGGGGTCTTTCATGCAAACCAAATATCTATGTGTCTTGATCCACATCTGAATTAAGGGTGAGGTTGGCGCTGTTAAACCGGTTTAAGCCCTCCAGTAAAATATTTTACTGACCGTTCCAAGGCGGTACTTCTTTTGTGGGTCTTTTGTGTTTTTGTTCTGTCTTGTGTTTGCTATGTTCTGTGTGCGTCTGTTTATATGTGCTTTGTGGTCACCTGCTGGGAAAGGGATGACCTCTTGGCTCTCGTTTGTGGTGTCTTCTGTGAGTTTGTCACTTTCCCATTGGTATCCTGGGTCAGGTGTGGTACTTGATTGTATCGATTCCTGATCTTTGCACCATTACTTACTTTTATTAGATTTTACAAACATATACTCAATTGATGAATAGGTAAAACCAAGTTTGCTTTTCTATCGTAAATATATTGTCTTATAGGAGCTAATACACAGCCCTACTCCCAGTTTTACAGAGAAGCGAATTGTGTTATTACCATTTAAGTAAAACACATGAAAGTGACTACAGCGTGTGGATATTTTTCATTTTCTTAGTCTGTCTTGCTCATATATCTACAAGATGTCATTAAGTTAGAGATCAGGACACTTAAAGTGTACTTATAAGTCTTTGGTGCCAAAACACTAGAAATTATATTCATTTCTGATTATCAAGCTCATGGACTGGTGTTACAGATGTTATCTATGACCTTTTGGACACATTTCCTAATACTGTGCATATAATGCTAAATATAGAGCCACAAATAGAAAAGATAGTTTTACATTTTTACAAGAAAATACAATAAATGAAATGGTCCAAACTATTTCTCATGGATTTAACACTCATTTTAAACGTTTGTCGTTGTCTGCTTCTGTGGTAATCATTATTACCGGGTATCACACGCCTCCTTGCAACTAGTAGAATCATCACACAATATTTCAATCATTTACTGTTATTCAATTTTACCACCAGTCCACTCAAAATTTATGAGCCATTATCAACTTTCCAATTTTGCCATTTATGGCTTGGAATATTCAGAAACTGATATGAATTCCTAATAGTTGGCTCTTTGAGTATGTGTTTCAAGTGATACTCTGCAAGTAGGAGAAAGACTAAAGCTTTACAAGGAGGAAAACTATGCCATTAAGAGCAATGAGAACCTGGACTGATGTACCTTGATATTTCTGTGATAAAGAATCATATCTTAGTTGGTTAACTTTTATAAATGTAGCCTTTCCATACATGCAACCCACATATTTTCATCTAATAATGTCTCTGCACTTATTATCTTTCCCCAAGCATTCAAAAACTTATTTGAAGTCTTATTACTTCTGAAGTGCTGAAACCGAGGTAACTTTCCCTTCAGTTAAACGAACCAGATGTATCACAGCAGGTAAAGCAATGAAATGCAGGATGAAAAGAGCGCAAATTAGACCCTTTCAATTCAATGATTCACTAAGTTTCTAAGATAAGAGCGCTTATTAAAGGATGTAACATATATAACTCGTCATAATAAATGAGCAAGGGCATTGTCGTGACATCCTTTTTGATTACACAGTCAGAGGCAAGTGTTTTCAATTTCAGTGTTTTAAAGGGATCATGAAATAAGGCACCTTACCAACTTGTTTACTCTGTATAAATCTTCCATAGAGCATAATATAGAACTACTGGTTATCCCATTCTACCTATAGTCCACTTTCCTTCTTTTGAATGCAACAGCTAATGATATGGCTGCAAAAACTGAGGAATCATAGGTTTTACATTATTTTAAGACATGCTTCAATGTACTGACATCAAAAAACAACCAACTGCAAACATAATTGATGGCAATGTCCAGCTTCATATTCTTTCTCTTATACCAGATTACTTTTAAGGTGTAACAGAAATTGTTTCAGACGGTCTGTCAAAACCATCAAGAGTCAACATTGTAACTAAAGAAAACTTATAAAGTTCTTTGGGCGCAGAAAAATACTATTGATCTAAGACCTGAGGACTTAAGCACCAAAAGACTGGATAGGTTCCATGGCAAATGATGCAAAAAAAGCAGCCTATCAAATTTCTGTTTGACCAATGTCAGAAATCTTAAAGTATTCTTAGAGGTACACGGTAGAGACATAGATTTTGCAAAATCAGAGCAAAGTTATCATTTGACTAGCACGGATGCAGAGGCAGCTGCAGTTAGATTGCTCTTGCCACTTCACAGGAAGAGATATATACCAGAGTCATACTCCATTGTATGCATATATGTGAAATGGCATTAAACCCATATTTAATCAGGTGTTTGATCCCATGACACTGACATGCTGTTTCTGCTTTTGAAGAATGCTAAGGATTCAAGTTTGGCTGAGTCAAGTTGTTTGACGCTGGCACTGGCCACACATACAAAGTAAATTAAGTCTTTTGATGGCTAAAGAGGAGGATCACACGAAATGCTTATAAGTGATGTTTGTCACAATTACCAATTTTAAAAAGTAATCTTAATTAATGTAACACATATAACACCATAGGAAGCTGTATATTTGTTAAAAAAATCTTTTCTTATGTATCAAAGGTATTCAGCATGCAAACTACATGAATAATTCAAATAAATAGATAGTTTTATGTCTTCTTTCTGTTTCTCAGACTTTCAATTCATTTATTCTTAAATTGATATGGTAACATACGTATCATACCATTACAGGCTAACCCCCTCGTTAAGAGAGTGCAAGCATCTCTTATTTGATGCAGCTTGAATTGTTCTTTAAGGTAGGATATGTCTGCACAATTCCCAAAGGGGTGGAGAGGAACAGGGTTGTACTCAGTTTGCAGTCCTAATACAATGCCATGATTCTACTGGTTGTGATGAAATGGGTGATTATTTTGCAATAGAAGCAGACACAATGATAGACATTGTGAGGGTGACTTGAATAAAGATTGTTTTTGAATAATTTTATTTAATAGGAATATTTATTAAATTGTGTCATTTAAATAAGAACTATTATTTTCTATCTATATGTCTATATATTTTAATATTATAGGCATTAGGAAATATGTGATTACAAAGGTTATACATAACATAGGTAACACAATTCCACGGGCTTGTTATCAGCAATGACTGTAATTACTAAGACTGAGGCACCAGAGGCTAGAGATTAATAGGAAAACATGTGAAAAGCGGTATTTATCTGAAATATCATCTCTTACTTCCAAGAAAATTTCCTAGCTCATTCATTATGCCATGTAACATACGTTACATACTTGAATAAGTGCTCTGATCCTTATGTCAAACTTGCAAATGTATGATTCTTTATTGCATTAGCAAGACAGTGCCGAAAATGTAAGATATCCACGAGCGTCAAATATTTTCATATATTTTTCTTCAATAATAGATACCAAAATTGGATACTTAAAATTGGGGGTAGGGTTGTTTAATAGCTCATATTAAACAATGTATTTGAGATAGAAAAGCAAACTTTGTTTTTTCTATTAGTCAAATGAGTACTTTAGTAAACTAAGATTAAAAACACGTGTAAAAATGCACAAATCGTATGTAAAATGAATGATGTTAATCACGATTTCAACTTTCAAAGGGAAATTTAATCTATGTAACGCATATAACACCATTGAAGGCTGTAATTTTGTTTAAAATGCTGCTTTTATGTAGCTTAGGCATCCAGCTTGCAAACTACATAAGAAATTTGAATAATTAGATGGTTTAATGTCTTCTGTCTGTAGCTCAAACTTTCATTTTGATTTTTTCCTTAGTTTGTTACAGTAACATATGTAACAGGCTGTCAGAGACTAACGCCCCGGAGCACAGAGTGCAAACATCTCTTAAAAGATGCGGCTTGAAATTTTCTTTAAGATAGGATACGTCTGCGAAATTCCCTAGGGGGGGGAGCAGGACCTTTTTTAGCTCGAAGTCTATATAGAACGCTAGTACAATAACCTATCATTTGTGGTTGTTATAGTGTAGTCATTTGATAATCAGTCAATTACAAAGGGGTCAATCTTTTACAAGCATAGGCAAAAATGCATTGATGATTTTTTAGCATTAATCATTATTCATTAAAATCGGATTATTCACTATTCATTAAATTTTTTCTTCTATCCATTAAAAACAGGATTATTCATTACTTTTAGGCCCCATTATTCACTATTCATTATTTTTTTGGCTCATTATTCACTATTCATTATAAAATAAGGCCATTATTCACTAAACATTATACTCCATCTAGACCCTCTTATATGAATGGAATAAAATGGATTTAAAATAGTAAATGGTGCGATAATGCATGCTATATGTGATTTTGACCTTAGACATATCAAATGTTCAAGTGCGGATCCAGAGGGGGGGGCGGGGGATCCGGACCCCCCCTTGGAAAATCACAAGTTATATGGATTCCTATAGGGAATAAGCAATTGGACCCCCCCCCCCCCCTGGAGAAAGTTGGACCCCCCCCCCCCCCCCCTGGAAAATGTTGGACCCCCTCTGTAACCTTGAAAAATGATAGATTTCTTTGAAATTGACCATTTGACTTCTGTAAAATAAGCTGGGACTAAATAAAACGGTGTTAGAGCTTTATTTTGTCAGACTGACCTGGACCCCCCCCCCCCCCCCCCCCCCCCCGACGAAAATTCCTGGATCCGCGCATGATGTTAGAGGAGTCCATGGTGAGGCATCTGGATAAAATATCGGTATTTTTGGTTTAAAAATAACCATAACATTCTGAGTAACCTTTCGCGTGCTACTTAGTAGACTCGTCAATCTATGATCTGTTTCAGGTCATAATTTACCTATACGAGGGGTGTTCAAATATGAATGCAAATGGCTTCATAACTTTCTTCACATATATGCTACGACAAAATGGTATACGTTTCTATAAAGGACTATATGTCACCTTTAAACTGGCACCAGACCTAAAGAAAATACCGTATACTTATCGAGTTATGGCCCTTTGAATGAGGGTCACGTTAGTATACTAACAAACCCAATGCTTCGAACATATACCAGTGATATAGACGAGCGCATAATTCTTCGATAAACAGGTGAAATTTATTGAAAATTTAAAGGACGTTTCCCCATACACTTATATAACGATTCTGTGAAAGTTGCGAAAATCCGACCTGTTTATGTTAAATTACAACGACTGTTTTCACTAAAGTCTCTTCATGTTTGCAAATAAATGGTAAACAAAACTCCACCTTACAGTTTTCAGTTAAACTTATCCCTAAAAAAATGCACGAAACAACATTTAAACTAGTTTTAACTCAAAGACAACATGTTGATCGCTCATAATAAGTTGTAACGACACAATGTTGATGGACAGTGGGTATTTTTTAAACGCTGAAAAACATTTTTATTTAGTCAAAAATGCCTTAAGTGAAGGGGTTATAGAATTGATGCTTAATTTCTTTTGTCATAACATTGCGGCTTTGTTCTAAATTTGAACATAGTTTTTAAGTTTGACCACTATAGGCATTATTTACAATAACATTACTCACCTGGTCTTGATGACTAGACAAATTGAACATATCTTAATTAATGTAAACACGTCATTAAAACGCAGAAAAAATGCTTAGAAATGATATAAAATGCCATAACTCTGTAAATAGAGGATGGCGCGTTTTGAAAACTTCCTGATGACATATTTAGCATGTTTTCAGCAAAACGCAAAGAAAACGACACAGCGATGTTCATTATTACATCACCAGTAGATAACTCAAAATGACGTTTATCATAAAATAAATGACGTCACGAACGTGCCTGTTTATTCGAGATTGAAACAGGATTATATAATTTTTTTCATGCAAGCAACTTTTGGATTGTTACTTAAACTTGCATCTAAAATTTGGTGCCATTTTGTCTAAAACTGACAAAGATATGACACTTTATTTATCCGCACATGTACCAAAACGTGCATTGCAATTTGCTTAAGAAAAACTTCAGTATACAGGAATGTCATTTATATAAGGGTCTGTTACTCGAGAAATATAGAGAGTGTTTCTTTATGTTTGGTGCCATTTTAAAGGCGATAAAAAGTTCTTTCTAGAAAGGTATGACATTTGTCATAGCATATATGTGAAGAAAGTTATGAAGCTACTTGCATTCATATTTGAACAGCCCTCGTACTTACGTATACGATTCAGGGATAATCCTAGGATGGGTCCGATCCATTATGTGAGAAAACTATTAATGTTTTGCTAAAATGGACTTTATTTTTGGCTGGGCCCCATATATAAGCTATTCAAATATCATGTCAATTATGCTCTAATATGAATAAAAAGGACTCTTTGGCCAATCAAATTTTGCAAAGGGCTCATAAAAATTTCAAATGGCCCTTTAAAATTTGGAAATTTATGTATTTGAATGGGATATGGGCCATTGGTCCATTTTAAGGGCCCATCATCATTTTGGGCTAGGATTATCCCTGCCGATATGAAACTTAAAATCATTTAAATGTCTAAAATTTTAACACGTGAAAGGAACAGACAAATCTGTAATTGCACATCGGCCTCTGTAAAATTTAACAGGACTTTAGTTAAGACTGCGTAACAGAAAAATAATTTTCTTATTTCTCAACCAAAACATATGTTGTGGGTACTCAAAAGAACCGTCTCAATGAGACGGTTCTTTTGAGCACCCAAAACATATGTTAAAACTGATGGGCAAGAAAATATAAACAATTTTACGCTCAAAAATGTTGTTTATCTAAACATATGATTTTAATAAATACAAGAAGATTGCAAGATTAAGTACCACTGTTCACGTTTGTTCATTTTCACAAAAGAAACGGCAAATAGCATAAACAGTTTTAGTTGGACTAAACAGATATTGTACAGGTAAATTATACCTCAGATGCTGATATATGATGTTCCTATTTTGCACAATGAGTGTTAATTGTGTGTAGATGAAACCAAAGGTTTCATCAAAGGTTTCAAATTTAATGGTAAAACGTGTTTAAACATAAGTCATGTATACTAATACCATGTGTAAATGTTTTTTACAAATAGCAAAACGTCGTAATAAAACATGTTCAAACGTTTTTGTTGTATGCGAATAACAAAAGCACAGTACAACCTGCCGATCTGATCAGTGTTTTCATCTTAATCATTTGGTGTTTGCAAAATATAACCGCTATTCATGCTCTTTATACATTTGGTATTTCAAAAAAAGTCTAGAAAATATCTATAGCTGAGAAGATACTTGTACATTGACTCTTTACCTGCTTATGTTGTCTGCTGATAATGTTCGGAACTAGTTTGGATCCAAAATGCTTGTCACTCTGATTTAAAAAATGTAAGGCATATAATGCATGTAAAATGGAAATAACAGTTCCGTACCAATGAAATGTTAACTCAATTATGTTTTTTATATTCCAGCGAAAAGAATCATTTTGAAAACAATCAACAGATGAAAAATGGAAAGCAAAACTCCAGTCTGCAAAAAGTTAAAGCGCAATCAGGCCTCGAGGTTATAAAATTTGAGTTCATTCTCAGACTCAAAATAAAGCGCAATGATTGGCTGCATGCGGACACGTGTCCGCAAGCAGCCAATCATTGTGCTTTATTTTGAGTCTGAGACTGTACTCCAGTTTATAACCTCGAGGCTGGTCACAAACCCTAAAAGCAAGGCTTCTCGTATCAATGTGTTGTCCTGGGTCAGGTGTGGTGCTTGATTGTATTGATTCCTGATTTTTGCCTTCTTACTAACTTCTTGTATCTAAGATGGCCTTATATCTTTTTGGGACGATATGGCCTCCTCATACGATGGTGGCGGGCTTAATTCATCATTACCAGGGGAGTTAGAAGCCCCTAATGCTTTATGAATGCCATAAGCTAGGTCATGTGTGTGAACAGGTTCCGGTTCAGAATAATTCTGGGAATGTTTACTATCTTGAGATGGTCTATAAGTTCCTGCTACACTATATTCGAATGGTTGTTGTCTTGCTCTACTGCCATTAGTATACTCTGTTGCATTTCGTACTTCTGAATAAGGGTTCGGCTCATAATGAGTTGCAGTCGATCGTCCATCTAATGGCGGTGCACTAGGAATCATAACTACGCTACTCTCATGGACATCGGTAGCCTGGCGATTCTGTCTCTGCCTATATCGCCACAAGCAAACTATACCAATGAGAATTACAATAAAAACAACCATAATGATAACAACAGCAATAATAATAGTAGTTGAAGATCCTTGATCCTGAATTTCAGAGCTAGTGCTGTTATCTGAACACACACATGGAGTGGGATGGTTCCACTCACCTTTATAATTGCAAAGTAATTTAGATACTGCTATATGGCACCCATAATCACACTTAAAGTCACAATCTGTATTTGGTCGCTGCTCGCAAAGAAGGGTTAATAGGCGGCCATTGTCAATTGTGTCAGGACAACGTTTACAGTTTGAACAGAGTTTGTCAGTATCTTCCTCCCACTGTCCACCATTACGACCACAGTGTACCTTGGGCACAGCCCTGTTTTGTTCACACCCTACATTACATGTATATGAACACTCTGCCCCAGGTTGTAGAAATAGCAATCTGATGAAATATTACCATTGGGAATTGTTGAAGATCATAAGTCTTTTTCTAATACACAAGTCTCCATGTCTTTTTCCTTTTCCCAATAACCAGTTGTATCTCTGTAATCAAGGTGCTTGCTCGCATTACATTTCAACCGTGGTAGCAGAGGGGGGAGAATATATGGATAGTAACATTTCCATGATTGACATGTTTCACCATAAAGCCTTGTACAAGGATATTTTATTGTACCATGTTCCATAAATAAGGGACATTCTATTGGAATAGAAAACGCGTCTAGTCTCTGCTGCCAATCTCCTGAGCTAAGGCAATCTGCAGTTGCATAGTGAGAGTGGATGTACCCCTCTCTACATGTGTACCTACAATGTCCATGCGGAAGCCTTCCACAAAATAGGTCGAGGTCGCCATTAGATATTATGTATGAACACTGGTTCCAGTTGGTGCACAAAGTATGTGGGTTCACATTCCAGCTGCCCGATGATTCACAAGTTATGGTTTTTACATCAGATTTCTTAGAATAAAAATCTTCACATGTATAATCACATGTAAATCCATATTTCGGTGAACATGAATCTGATAGTGCGCCATTAGGTATAACATCTGGACATGGTTTCGGTGTACAAAGTGGTTCATTGCTGCCCGAAAGATCAGGAACCATAGGCACCAGCTTGTCATCAAGACACGATAACATGTCTGTCGTTTTCTCGAAACCTTCTTTACATTCGTACGTACACATTTCGCCGACAAGACAACCAGTGTGATATCCGTTGAGAATATAGCCATTACAGTTGGTGGGCAGTTACTAATACAAACAGAACTTTCAGCCAAACCTGAATATAAAGATAATAGACTTCGAGCTTAAAAGGTCCTGCTCCCACCCCCCCCCCCCCCCCCCCTAGGGAATTTTGCAGACATATCCTATCTTGAAGAAAATTTCAAGCCGCATCTTTTAATAGATGTTTACACTCTATGCTCCGGGGCGTTAGTCTCTGACAGCCTGTAACATATGTACTGTAACAAACTAAAGAAAAAATCAAAATGAAAGTTTGAGCTACAGAAAGAAGACATTAAACCACCTAATTATTCAAATTTCTTATGTAGCTTGCAAGCTGGATGCCTAAGCTACATAAAAGCAGCATTTTAAACAAAATTACAGCCTTCAATGGTGTTATATGCGTTACATAGATTAAATTCCCCTTTGAAAGTTGAAATCGTGACTACAATCATTTAATTTTACAGACGATTTGTGCACTTTTACTGGTGTTTTTAATCTTAGATCACTTAAATACTTATTCGACTAATAGGAAAAAAAGTTTGCTTTCTGATCTCAAATAAGTTGTTTTATATGAGCTATTAAACAACTCTACCCCCAATTTTAAGTATCTAATTTTGGTATCTATTATTGAAGAAAACATATGAAAATATTTGACGCTCGTGGATATCTTACACTTTAAGCACTGTCTTTCTAACGCAATAAAGAATCATACATTTGCAAGTTTGACATCAGGATCAGAGCACTCATCAAAGTATGTAACGTAAATTACAAGGCATAATGAATGAGCAAGGAAATTGTCTTGGAAGTAAGAGATGATATTTCAGAAAAAATACTATTTTCACATATTTTCCTATTAATCTCTAGCCTCTGGTGCCTTAGTCTTAGTAATAACAGCCATTGCTGATAACAAGCCCATGGAATTGTGTTACAGATGTTATTTTTTTATCACATATTTCCTAATGCCTATAATATGAAAATATATAGACGTATAGATAGAAAAAAATAGTTCTCATTTAAATGACACAATTTAATAAATATTCCTTTTAAATATAATTATTCAAAAACAATCTTTATTCAAGTGACCTCACAATGTCTATCATTGTGTCTGCTTCTAATGCAAAATAATTACCCATTTCATCACAACCAGTAGAATCATGGCATAGTATTAGGACTGCAATCCTATTCCTCTCCACCCCTTTTGGAATTGCGCAGACATATTCTACCTTAAAGAACAATTCAAGCTGCATCAAATAAGAGATGTTTGCACTCTATTAATCAGGGGGTTAGCCTGTAATGGTATGTTACGTATGTTACCATATCAATTTAAGAATAAATTCATTGAAAGTCTGAGAAACAGAAAGAAGGCATAAAACTATCTATTTATTTGAATTATTCACGTAGTTTGCATGCCGAATACCTTTGATACATAAGAAAGTGTTTTTTAACAAATATACAGCTTCCTATGGTGTTATATTAATTAAGATTACTTTAAAAAAATGGTTATTGTGACAAACATCACTTATAAGCATTTCGTGTGATCCTCCCCTTTTGCAATCAAAAGACTTAATTTTCTTTGTATGTGTGGCCAGTGCCAGCGTCAAACAAATTGACTCAGCTATAACTTGAATCCTTAGCATTCTTCAAAAGCAGAAACAGCATGTCAGTGTCATGGGATCAAACACCTGATTAAAAATGGGTTTAATGCCATTTCACATATATGCATACAATAGAGTATGACTCTGGTATATGTCTCTTCCTGTGAAGTGGCAAGAGCAATCTTACTGCAGCTGCCGCTGCATCCCTGCTAGTCAAATGATAACTTTGCTCTGATTTTGCAAAAGCTATGTCTCTACCGTGTATCTCTAAGAATACTTTAAGATTTCAGACATTGGTCAAACAGAAATTAGATAGGCTGTTGTTGTTTTTTTTTTTGCATCATTTGCCATGGAACCTTTCCAGTTCTTTGGTGCTTAAGTCCTCAGGTCTAAAGGCCCTGTCACACTATAACGTTTTAGCCAACGTATGCCGACGTATGAAAAATATATCCAGTACGCTGGCATACGCTGAAATCGAATTAAAAAATCAGGGAAAGCCTCTCTCTGAACTTATACAAAGCGTATGCTAAACGAACATAGAACGTGTGTCTAACGTATGAGTAACTTATTCATAACTTATTCCTGGCGCAACATAACTTATACTTTTACTAGTGTTTCCAGAACTTTAGTGACCCCCGTTTTTGCTAATTATTCTTTAATGGTGATTTTAATTGAAAAATAAATTAGAGAAATGAATTTAGATATAGACCGCGTAATTGAATTAATTTTTTCCACATAAATGTGAGTTTTTGCATAGGCTGGGATTAGATGGAATTTTGGTGTGTTTTTGCCGCTCCTCTTTGAATTAGTCCCCAAGTGAACCTAACGATATAAATAAAACATGGCTTATACGGGTCAGTGGAGGTAATTCGTCAGTCCTACAGATAAGAGTGTGTTACAGAAAACTATTTTTCCTATTTCTCAACCAAAAAATATTTGCAAACAATATTTAGTGTGTACTCAAAACAACCGTCTCGATGATACGGTTATTTTGAGCACCCAAAACACGTGTTTAAACTGATAAAAACAGCCGCAGCTTTACGCTAAAATTGCTTTACTAGACCAATCTTTGCGCATTAGGCTATGATTCACTGCTTATACTGACTTATAAACTTCGCTGTACATCTAAAACCGATGCATTGAAATGGCCTGTGTTAAAAAGCGATTCAAGTAATATTAATGACTAAACCTTAAATGCTGGGTTGTTGTTGTCCTCTGCTGAATTTTCAAATATATCTTTTAGGAATACAAGTAGGTTTTCAAACAGTATGGATCCAGATAATGCCCAACATTTTAGCCTGAACTTTGAGTCGGCTGTTGACAAAGTTTATCAACGAAATATCTTAAGCAGGCTCTTGAAGTTTAATGTATATCCCTGATTCGCTATTTCTCGTCAACTCTCTAATTTGCTTGAATTGTCGTCATAAAGTCTTTACTTACTAGTGTCGTCTGCTGATAACCTTTGCAACAATTTAGACCCAGATCAGACCCGATGGGCATAATCTGGATCCAAACTGCTTGACACTCTCCTGATATTACCGAAAAATATTTTAGAAAAAACACCAACAACAACAAAAAAACTGATTTTGAAAAAAATATCAGAGACGACAAAACCATGGCAAATTACCTCGTAGACAAAAAGAGTCGATGAATTGAAATCGAAGGTGCTACATGTACATGCAGGTTTCATGCTTAAGCCTTATATTTGCCTGCTTTCAATACGACACTGTCTAGGACCCATATAGACTATTACAATTGCGTGTGTGCGTGTGTCAAAGTGATGACGATTGAGGTTTGCGGAATAGATTTTCGTTGAATCAGCGGATATAGATATTCCTGTAGGCTAATATATATCATCATAGCAATGCAAATATACCACGTGTATCTATAGGGGTACACATGGGTGTATTCATAAGGAAAAACAACTAAGTTATTCTTTTGTACAGGGGATTTGGGCTTCATTTACAAATAAGGGCGTCTCCCAAAAATAAGTTTTAGTTACGCGGTGTGCATTTAAATCCACATGCTAAGCGCCGTTCTTCTAGGTTCAGTCTAAAGCTGTTAAAAAAAAGAAAAACGACGGTCACTTAAGCTCTGGAAACACATTAGTGTGTAACAGCGTATGCCCAGCGCATCACTAGCGCTCTTGACTTATGAGAAACTTATGCATAACGATCGAATAACGTATGCTGAATTGTGCATATAACGATCTTTAACGTATGCATAACTTACATGTAGCGTACATCCAACTTATGTCTAACGTATAAGAATGTACAAAATTGTGGGACCTCTTTGCCGTATGATAACGCATACCACCGTACTGTAGCGTGTTCGTAACGTATTGAAAACTTATCTCTAACTTATGCAGCGTACGCCAACGTACTTGTTGAATTTCGCATACGTTCGCATACGTTGGTGCTAACGTACCTCAACGTATGCATAACTTACCTGTTGCGTACATCTAACGTATGCCTAACGTATAAGCAATACGTCGGCATACGCTGGCGATTTTTTATGCAAGCACAAATTTTTTGGATCATTTCGCCTTATGACAACGTATACCAGCGTACTGTAGCGTGTTCGTAACGTGTTTAAAACTTATGTCTTACGTATTCAGCGTACATCAACGTACTTGCTGAGATTCTCATACGTCGGCATACGTTGGTGCTAACGTACCTTAACGTATGCATAACTTACCTGTTGCGTACATCTAACTTATGTCCAACGTATAGAATCAATACGTTCACAAACGCTGGCGATTTTTATCCAAGCACAACTTTTTGGTCCTCTTTGTCGTATGTCAACGTATACCAACGTATTACAGCGTGTTCGTAACGTGTTTAAAACTTATGTCAAACGTATTCAGCGTACGCCAACGTACTTGCTTAATTTCTCATACGTCGGCATACGTTGGTGCTATACGTCGTAGTGTGACAGGGCCTTTAGATCAATAGTATTTTGCTGCGCCCAAAGAACTTTATAAGTTTTCTTTAGTTACAATTTTGACTCTTAATGGTTTTGGCAAACCGTCTGAAACAATTTCTGTTACACCTTGAAAGTTATCTGGTATATGAGAAAGAACATGAAGTTGGACATTGCCATCAATTATGTTTGCAGCTGGTTGTTTTTTGATGTCAGTACATTGAAGCAAGTTTTAAAATAATGTAAACCATTGATTTCTTAGTTTTTGCAGCCATATCATTAGCTGTTGCATTCAAAAGAAGGAAAGTGGACTATGGGTAGAATAGGATAACCAGTAGTTCTATATTATGCTCTATGGAAGATATATACATAGTAAACAAGTTGATAAGGTTGCCCCATTTCATGATCCGTTGAAAACACTGAAATTGAAAACACTTGCCTCTGACTGTGTAATCAAAAAGGATGTCAATACAATGCCCTTGCTCATTTATTATGATGAGTTATATATGTTACATCCTTTGATAAGCGCTCTTATCTTAGAAACTTAGTGAATCATTGAAGTGAAGGGTCTAATTTGCGCTCTGTTCATCCTGCATTTCATTGCTTTACCTGCGGTGATACATCTAGTTCGTTTATCTGAAGGGAAAGAGTTACCTCGGTTTCAGCACTTCATAAGTAATAAGACTTCAAATAAGTTTTTGAATGCTTGGGGAAAGATAAGAAGTGCGGAGACATTATTAGATGAAAATATGTTTGTTGCCTGTATGGAAAGGCTACATTTATAAAAGTTAACCAGCTAAGATATGATTCTTTATCACAGATATATCAAGGTACATCAGTCCAGGTACTCATTGCTTTTAATGGCATAGTTTTCTTCCTTATAAAACTTAAGTCTTTCTCCTACTTGCAGAGTATCACTTGAAATACATACTCAAAGAGCCAACTATTAGGAATTCATATCAGTTTCCGAATGTTCCAAGCCATGAATGGCAAAATTGGAAAGTTGATATTGGCTCATCAATTTTGAGTGGGCTGGTGGTAAAATTGTATAACAGTAAATGATTGAAATATTGTGTGATGATTCTCACTAGCTGCATGGAAGCGTGTGATAATAATCATAACCACATAAGCAGACAACGACAAATGTTTAACATGAGTGTTAAATCATTGAGAATTAGTTTGGACCATTTCATTTATTGTATTGTCTAGTACAAATGTAAAACTATCTTTCTATTTGTGGCTCTATATTTAGCATTATATGCTCAGTATTAGGAAATGTGTCCAAAAGGTCATTGATAACATCTGTAACAACAGTCCATGGGCTTGATAATCAGAAATGAATATTTTTTCTAGTGTTTTCGCACCAAAAACTTATAAGTACACATTAAGTGTCCTGATCTTAAACTTATTGACATCTTGCAGATATATGAGCAAGACAGACTAAGAAAATGTAAAATATCAACACGCTGCAATCGCTTTCATGTGTTTTACTTAAACGGTAATAACAAAATTTGCTTCTCGGTTAAACTGGGAGTAAGGCTGTGTATTAGCTCCTATAAGACAATATATTTAAGATAGAAAAGCAAACTTGGTTTTTCCTATTCATCAATTGAATATATGTTTGTAAAATCTAATAACAGTTTGAAACCAAGTCATAGTAGTTGTTTAACTAAATGACGATAGCCACAATTATGGCTTTTAAATTATAATTAGGTTCATGTAACGCACATAACACCACATATAGCCGTATAAACGTTAAACAGCTTCCATATGTAGTAAAGACATCCAGTATGCAGAATATAAGAATGTCAATTTATTAGATAATTTTAATGTCTTCTTTCTGTAGCTCAAACATTCAAATTTCTTATTCTCAAATTGATATAGTAACATATGTAACCAGCTGTTACAGGCTAACGCCCCGACTTACGGAGTGAAAACATTTCTAATTAAATGCACCTTGAATGGTTACATAAGATGTTATATGTCTGTAGAATTCCAAAAGGGATTAGGATGGAGCAGGCCCTTACTCAGCTTGATGTCAAAATACTGTTTGATGATTTTACTTATCACGCTAACATACGTAACACTCTCTGATCTTTAAAACGTGACAACTAGCAAATCTATAAGTCTTTATCATACGAGCCAGCTTAAAATCCCTAAACAATGTAAGATATCCAGCAGCTGCGAGTTTTTTCACAATTTTAGCTCAAACTTTCAAACTACATTTCCTATATTTGATATAGTAACGCATGTAACATGCTGTTTCAGACTAACGCCCCAACTTAGAGAGTGCAAACATCCCTTATTCGATGCAGCCTGAGTTGTACTTTAAGAAGGAATATGTCTGCAAAATTCCCTCGAGCAGATTAAAACATTTTTGGCATATCTTACGTAAAGACAATGAGCTTGCCCATTTATTACATCAGGTAACATATGTTACAGCCTCTGATATTAAAACTTTTGTAACAAACTTGCAGACTTATGAGTCTTTTCATATAAGCAAATAAATGCCAAACAATGAAACATGTTCATCAACTGCAAATATTTTTTAACTATTTTACTTTAGTTTTCATATCAAACTTTTCACCTTAAAACTGGGTAGAGGTAGGGTTGTTTAATTGCTTTATCCAGAAAAAAATATTTAAGATAGGGAAACAAACTTTAATTTTTCTGTTAGCCAATTGCATAAGCTAGTCAGACATGGTTAAAACATTTTGCAAAACACACAGAGAGATTGTGAATGTAAATGATGTTAGCCACACTTGCACATTTTACTGGGTTATCTGATTTATGTAACGCATGACACATTAGGAAGCCGCAATTTTGTTCAAATGGCTGTCATATTAAGTTAAGATATCCAGTATGCAGACTATATGAATGATTTTTAAAAATAAATATTTCAATGTCTTTAATTTGTAGCCCAAACTTTCAATTTACTTTTTCTTAATTTGATAAAGTAACGTATGTTACAGGCTCTTACAGACTAAAGCCCCAACGCACAGAGTGCAAACATTTCGATAAAACAGGTTTTTTAGCACCAAAACAAAAGTTAAAACTTAGGGACAATAAAATATTTACAATTTTACGCTCAAAACTTATGTTTATGTGGGCGTATGCATTAGTTTCAAAGATTGGATGATAGACAGGATTTCATCCACTTAATACAATTTATCATATGACGTCGCGTCTGGGAGTGAAATAACGACATGCAATAAAATCGATAAACCACTAGTGGTTTATAGATTTACGGGAAACGTTATGGCGTCCATAACAACGTTACGTACATAATGACAAAATTATAACGTTTTTACGGCAGAAATGAGATTTCAAAATAATCTTAATGTCATGATAAATAGAATCTAACATTCGTGCTCTTGTATTAATGAATTTACTAAACTCGTTGCGGAAAAGAGATAAAATGCTCGGCAAGCCTCGCATTTTACCTCTTTTCCACAACTCATTTAATAAACTCAATAAAACATGAGCACTCATATAAGATCCCATATGTCTATGAAAAGAATGAACAGTTTCTAAATTCTGAAGCCAGTTTGGTTAATTATTCAAAATGACTGGACCTGAGCACACAAAGCTTCTTTTAGTGGCATTGTAGTATAAAATCCAGTGCACCTGTTGATCTTAGAGACTAGGGCGTTTCATTAAAAGGTCAAAAAGAAAACATTTAATTTACATATGAGGATAGGACAGATTGAAAAATTTTATACATCATTTTAGCCCTTCTGGGGTAAATGCATTCATATATGCTCATCCATACTGTTGGCAATATTATCATATTGGTTATTTACAATGATTTTAACAGCTATTTTTTGTAACTTAAAATTATATTAGAGTATATTGAGATGCTCCTCTCCATATTGTAGAACAGCAATCAATGTGGGGTTGAATAGTATGTTTTGTAAAATTGTATAGTGGATAAATTACTTATCTAATTGCTTAAATTATCCAATTCCTCAGTAGCCATATTGACATTCATAAAGTGTGGTTTCAAACCAAGGACCATTTCAATGTATAATTTTCTATGTTTTTTATTATTATTATTTTTTGTAACACGTATAATTCGTGTCTACCTTCTTGAGTATGTGCATAAAAAGATATTTTAATATGAATCTGGCATACCTTTTCACAATGTTTTCAATAAGCCTACTTAATAAACAACATTAAGGAAACATGGAGAATAACACAATCGAGTTTCAGAGGAAATATGACCCTCGCAACCTTACAATCCGTGAAATTAGATCGCAAAAAAAATAGTTCACAAAAATCTAATCATTTCTTAAAGTCCCCCAAATAATGCATCTGTACCAGTTTGGTCTAAATTTGACCATTGGTGCAGAAGAAAGGGTACAGACATGTCTTCTTCAAAGAGTTATATGAGCCTGGTGACAGAGAATATGAAAATCTAATCATTTCTTTTGGTTGTCCCTATGATCAGGAAATACCAAAATCACACACCGCAGACTAACCCATGGCCCTGTGAGGAAGAGTCAACACAGTTTCAACATTTACAGTAACAACACACCTTTAAAACAATAAAAGCAAAACCAGCTCTCTCTTTCTCTTCTAGATGATTGCAAAACTAGAAAGGGCACAAATTAATGCACAGCAAAACAAAGACAAACACAGAACCCCCACAACCAATGGGAAGCACACCAAACAACAGATCAACACGTTTGGTTACAGTCTAACTGTTCATATTTTAGAGTGCAGACCTAAAGCTACGCCAACAGGATCCATACCAAAACAATATGTCTGCCCACTCATTCAGAGGGGGTGGGGCTGGATGGAAGCATAATGAATACAGAAGCTACTATATACAAATAAAAAGATGTAAAGTTCTGCACAAAAAGACGTAAAATATAAGAACGATCTTAATTTAAAAACGAATTCACACATTTGACAATTATATAGAAAACACGAAGTCCCCCCCCCCCTATTAAAGATTCGACCCAAGTATGTGTGATCTGCATTTAGTTTACTTAACACTAGGCCATCAGATCATATGCCTTCATGAATGGGTATTTTTTCACATTCCTCGTAAAATCATCAGCCAAATTGGAGTACTTCATGAAATTTATGCACAAATCTCACAAAGATTTTGGTGGAAATTAATCAGGCTCTATTCAATGTTTTCAGGCTATAATTGTGACAACAGTGTTGTTACTATTTTACACTGTATTGTATTTGGATAGTGTTACAAGACAGACCTGTCTTTGGGGGCTCCATTTGAAGTAGTCATGGGTGTATTAGCTCAGCCACAAAAACTAGCAAGAAATTTAAAAGCAAAATTATTTTAGATGCAGCAGGTGCTTCCCGATAACTTAATATAGAAATACCAATGACGTTGATCTGGCTGCACAGATGTGTAGGTTACTCTTTATCATTATAAATAGCACACCACAGATGTGTAGGTTACTCTTTATCATTATAAATAGCACACCACAGATGTGTAGGTTACTCTTTTTCATTATAAATAGCACACCACAGATGTGTATGTTACTCTTTATCCTTATAAATAGCACACCACAGATGTGTATGTTACTCTTTATCCTTATACATAGCACACCACAGATGTGTATGTTACTCTTTATCCTTATAAATAGCACACCACAGATGTGTAGGTTACTCTTTATCCTTATAAATAGCACACCACAGATGTGTATGTTACTCTTTATCCTTATAAATAGCACACCACAGATGTGTAGGTTACTCTTTTATCATTATAAATAGCACACCACAGATGTGTAGGTTACTCTTTTATCATTATAAATAGCACACCACAGATGTGTAGGTTACTCTTTTATCATTATAAATAGCACACCACAGATGTGTAGGTTACTCTTTTATCATTATAAATAGCACACCACAGATGTGTAGGTTACTCTTTATCATTATAAATAGCACACCACAGATGTGTATGTTACTCTTTATCCTTATAAATAGCACACCACAGATGTGTATGTTACTCTTTATCCTTATAAATAGCACATCACAGATGTGTAGGTTACTCTTTATCCTTATAAATAGCACACCACAGATGTGTAGGTTACTCTTTTATCCTTATAAATAGCACACCACAGATGTGTAGGTTACTCTTTTATCATTATAAATAGCACACCACAGATGTGTAGGTTACTCTTTTATCATTATAAATAGCACACCACAGATGTGTAGGTTACTCTTTTATCATTATAAATAGCACACCACAGATGTGTAGGTTACTCTTTTATCATTATAAATAACACACAACAAAACCTGGCATTTCCGTGTGAGTGTGTTTTTTCTCATGTCGTTGCCCATTTGTTAACCGACCAGAATAATGTTTATTTTATTATCGTATGTGCTCTTGTCTCTTTATGAGGGCAAAGAAAATTCATATAATGACATGTGATATATCTATCCATGTATCGATTTTGTCATTTTGTAGAAAAGTTCTAGAGTTGGCATGGGGTATTTGGAATTATCTGTGAAGCACAGTTCCCTGATGTCTGAGTAACGAGCACATTTAAAGACAAAAAGTTTTTCGTCCTCGATATTTTAGAACAAAATGCGCATAATGCGTTGCTGATAAGAAAGCCGGCTATAAGCTGAACATCTAAATTAAAAAAGTGTGGATATATTTCGCTGATACAGTATGCCTAAGGACAAGTATGGTTGACTCTCTATGACATTAAATATGATATGTTTTGGTAGATTCGTCGACCCCAGAGTACCACTCTTGTAGTAAATTATCATTAACTTTTATTTTAAAAGGCATAATGAAACAAAATTGATATCCCTAATCCACATATCTTTGAATTCATATATGCATACTCAAGAACTTGTGTGCTATTTGACATAATACATTCCTGGCCCTGGTTGCCCATGCTGCCTATAACAATCACCAAGTGTTTTATTGCCATCCCCTTGAAAGATGGCAATTATAATTAACTAAGTTTGCAACCTGATGGTAGCATCAGCTCGGTGGTGTAGCATGAGATAGCACTTTCTGTGAATATTGCCTGTATGTTTTTTCATGGTGTCACAACAACACTAAAATGACACGCTCAGCTCATCACCATCTCCGCTTGCTTGGGGTGGTTGTGTCATTTAATTGATCATCACTTACGTTTGAAACGTTAACAGCTTTCAAATGTCTTCTGAACTTTAAGTCAGTAGCCAACAACCCACTTTAGCTATGTGCTGAAAGGTGGCAAGCTTTTTGAAAAGCTTATACTTGGTATAAGATAGAACGTTTATGGATATCTGGAAGTTTTCATCGATGGCAGCTTTACATCCAGCAATTGGACTTTTTGCGATTTTTCTTTATGCTTTAGTAAAAATTGTGTCAATACAGGAGCGCGAGAATTGGATTTCGTTAGATTCCTATAATTCAAAAGCGCGAAATGCGAGAGTCCTAGACGAGATATCGTCAGGATTTCGCGAGAATGTCGCCAGAAAGCGCGCAGTTGGTGGCTGTAGATAGCATAATGGCAGAGAAGCGAATATGGGCAGGAAATGACATAATCACAGACCGCAAACCAACCCATGGCAAACGCGAGGAAGAGACAAAGAACAGAGGCAGTCATGCGCCAGCAAGAACAGATTTAAAGTAAGGCAACCAGCCCTCTCTACCTCAGCAAGAATTTAAGAATTTTAGGGATTATTTTGTCCCGCTACCGCTAATTCTAGTAGGGCAGTTGACAGTTACTGGTGATAGTATAAGTAGGCAAACACATATGCTCTATTTAGAGATTTGATTAAATAGAATGAGTATGTGCCTGCCAATACCAAGAAAAAATGACACCCAATTTCAATTCAGTATTTCTCTAAAAGTATTCAAAGGGCAAAAAAGTTTTATATATACCAGTTTTAGGTACAACAGTTGACCACATTTGTGTAAAATCACAGCTTAAATGAGACATTGCATAATTACTGAGAGCACCATGTTTTCCTTTTTCCACAGAAATCGGATTATGGATGAAATTAGTACATTTGAATAGAAAGGCATTTCATCTCATGTATTCATCACAAAATGTGTCACAAATGCTTATTAGAACACATAAACTTTTAAAAGATGTGAAGTTATGAAAATGATATGTAAGATATCGCATTTAAAAGAAAATATTACAACTTAACTGAGGAAAACTTGGCAAAAACGAGATGTAAACAATAAATGTCAACCAGGTAAACATGGTAAATGTGTGAAAATCCCATTTCTGGGGGAAAATGAAAACAGGATACCCTCAGTTATTAAGCAATATCTCAAAATATGTATATAAGCAATTGCGCTGTTATTTTACACAAATGTGGATAAATAATATATTACCTATTACTGGTATATCAAACTTTATTACCGGTTGAATAATTTTAGAGTAATACGGATTTGAAGATGGGGTTATTTTTTTCTGGGACATCTTGTATATGGGACTCGATGTTCGCGAATTCCGACAAAGCGAGACTCAAACCAGTCTACTCAGCAACAGAACTGAAATTTCGCTTGTAACAAGATAAGATATGATACTTTCCAAAAAACGAGTAACAAATGTGCTGATCAGAATGAGTGATCCATGCGCAGACTGGTGTGCACCTTTGTCGTTCGCAAACACAGAAGACAGTTTTTTTTCTCGCGTCGAGGTCAATTACATATAGTCTGTGCACCCAGTGAAAACTCAGATCATAGGTCCTCTGAGATTTATATATAGGCAAACTGTTTTTGCATACAAATGTCCAAAATATTAGTATAAAACAATTGCGTGCTCCAAAGAACCGTCTCATTGAGACGGTTCTTGAGTACCCACAACATATTTTTCGGTTGAGAAATAAGAAAAATAATGTTCAATTATGTACTCTTTATCTGTTTTATCTTAAGATCCGCCAGTCGTGCGCTAAATGGCGAACTCAGAAGAACCCAATATAGGTGGACCCATTTAAATTGCGTTTCACTGGTGGGCCGATAATTTCCCTAGAGTTCCCAGAGCTGGGCGCGTGTAATCGTGTTGGTTTGTCATGCTTTGTACTGCTGGCCGAGACCTGAAACACTTATAGGTTTGGCCTTAAATGATCTCATACCTGCGGTAAACGGACATGACCTCAGGTGACTTAATTAATAGTATTATTAAATACGCTTATACCTACTGACGTGACCACAGCAAAGCTATAAAAAGCCATTTGATAATATTCCATTTTTCTAGAGTATGCTATATGCGAAATTATTCAAGGCTTACTTATTTCAAGGCTTACTTCAATCTTCAGATATTCTGAAGCTCTTTCAGCTTGTATTTATCCCCCGATCCTGGTTCGACTATATACTTTTCCGGTTTCCGATTTATTTTCGGTTAATTAAAATATCTAATTTTAACACTGTAGTATTTTATAATTATAATAGTTCAATATATATCACTAGTGTCGAATCGCTTGTTTCTCCACAATACATCTAGTCTATTCTTGAAGGTATCTAGTTTCTCAATGCAAACTAGGTCATTTGGTAAGGAATTCCAATCATCAATGCATCTAGCAGGAAATGCATTCTGTTGTTAAGATTTTAAACACCTTGGCTTATTTAGTTTTAATGAGTGACCACGTGTTGTATTCTCATTCAATGTAACAAACTTAGAACTGTCAATATCATCAATACCATGAAGAATTTTGAACATTTGAATAAGATCTCCCCTTCTCCTACGATATTCTAATGTTGGTAGGTTTAGTTCCCTTCATCTTTCTTCATATGATAGGTCTTTAATCTCTGGCACAATTTTGGTCGCTTGACGTTGTAGATTTTCAATAGCTTGTTTATTTTTCTTTGTGACTGGGTACCATATGGAGTTTCCATAATCTGTATGCGTCCTTACAAGTGTTTTATATAATTTGAGAAATAGTTCTTTATCCATAAAACTAAATGATCTCTTTATCAGTCCTATCAATTGGTTGGTCTTATTTACAACATAGCTAATATGACTTTCAAATTTCATTGAACTATGAAATTTTACTCCAAGGTCCTTTTCCTCAGTATCAACTAGAAGGTTTTTTAATAGTCCATCATTGTCTTTCATTTGATATGTGGTGTCAAACAATATATTTCCATAGTGTATAGTTTTGCACTTGGCAATATTAAAAGGCATCAACCATTCTTTTGACAAATCACAGAGTTTAAATAAATCACTTTGAATAACTTCTTGATCATTTCTGGATTTTATAGTCAGATTGAGTTTACTGTCATCGGCAAACAACTTACACATAGATCTTATTGTGTCTGGCATGTCATTTATGTAGATTATAAATAAAACAGGTCCTAATACTGAACCCTGAGGAATCCCAGATGTTACAGGTATCCATTCTGACTCTTCACCATTTAAGATTACTCGTTGTCTGCGCTCTGGTAAAAAATCCTCTATCCATTTGAGAAGTGTGCCATCAAATCCATACCCTTTTAGCTTGGTTAAAAGTCTACCATGGGGAACACTGTCAAAAGCCTTCTTAAAATCCAAGTAAGTTGTATCAACTTGATAGCCTTCATCATATGCCTTTACCCAGTCATCAAAAACATCAAGTAGCTGACGAATACAATTTCTTTTGCTACGGAATCCAAATTGACAGTCATTAAAAAGCTTATTTGAGTTCATGTTGTCCATAATTACTTCACGTACAAATTTCTCAGACATCCTGCATGGTATACATGTCAAACTCACAGGTCTATAATTGCCACAGTCTGATTTATTCCCCTTATTCTTATATAAACTTGAAACATTAGCATCTTTCCAGATTTTTGGCACTTTGCCAGCCTGATATGAATTATTGAATATTATTTCAAGGGGTTCACAAATAATGTCTGAAGTCTCTTTAAGGAAATGGGGGTGACACCCATCAGGGCCCATAGATTTTGATATATTTAAGTTCTTTAATTCTTTTAAAATTTTGTCTCTCGTAGCTACAACTTGGGTTATAGGTGTACCATGATATTTTAAGTCAAAAACTGGTAACTGATGAGTATTTTCCTTTGTAAACACTGAAGCGAAGAAATTGTTCAGTAGATTTGCCTTTTCAATATCTGTCGAAGCTGTATGACCATCTTTGTCCTTTAAATCAGCTACTCCTGTCCTTGCTTTTGTTTTACTTCTTACATAAGACCAAAAGTTTTTAGGGTTCTCCTGTATATCTTGAGCAATGTTACGTTCATAATTTTTCTTTGCATATATAGTGGCCTTTGTGGCCTTATTTCTGGCCGCACAATATTTCATATAATCCCGTTGGTCTCTTGTATGTAAATATCTATTCCATGCTTTTGATTTCTTCTTCACACATCTCAAACAATGAGCATCTAACCATTTGGATTTCAATTTATTTGGATTTTGTCTTTTCAGCGGAACAAATTTTTCCACACAATCTGATACATGTTTTATAAACAAATCCCAACTTTCTTGAATATCCATACTGATCATTTCTGACCATTTAACACTTGATAAGTGATCTCTGACAGCAGAATAGTCCCCTTTATAAAAAATCCTTTTTACAGTGTTACTCTCAACATTATTTAAACTACATGACAAATCAACTGTGAAGGAAATATGATCACTAGCACCTAAGCTCAAGCCATACGAGACATTCTGAATTATTTCCGATTTATCAGTTATGAATAGATCAAGTATATTTGATGTTTGGCCTTGTCTGTATCTTGTCGGTTGAGTAATAAATTGTGTCAAAAAATTATCCCGGAGACATTCAATGAATTTAAATGAGATATGATTGTTACTTTCTGTAGTGGTCCAATCCTCCCAATTAATTGTAGGGAAATTAAAGTCACCCACTATTACTGTATAGTTATAATGTAGATCCATAGCAGAACATATCAAATCATTCAATCTTAAAGTATTTTCTTCGGTAGAAGAAGGACTCCTATATATTCCACCTATTAAAAGTTTCTCACTTGATTCTAACTTTATTTCGCACCAACAAGACTCGTCATATTCATGTTCATTTAACAGTTTACATTCTTGGGCTGATAAAAGTTCTTTGCAATATATGCAAACACCTCTACTTTTCTCACTAGTTCTTCCTTGAAAATAAGTATATCCATCTAACTTCATTTCTTCACCCATAATGTTTGTTGAATCAACATTTTTCAGAAAAATCTCTGTGATTATAATAATATCTGGGCAGTAAAGTTCAATATTCGCATGAAGCTCCGTCCGTTTATTGATCAAATTGTCAGCATTTGTGTAATAAATTCTAATATTTCCTTCTGAAATTAAAGCATATTGAATTGTCTGATCAGACGATGAGTTTGTATTTATACTACTTATTTCACTTATTTCAAAGGATTTATCTGAATATAAAACTGTTCCCGAAACATCAGGGTCTGGATTTGAATGAGTATATACAACTGTATTACAATTATTATTTTCACTGCTCTGAACAGATTCAAAAGTGTCACTATCACTGTCTGTTTCTGACTGGGAGAATAAAAAGTGTATCGAGAGTGTCATTTAAATGTAAACTTAACATACCACAATCATCTATGCTAGGTCTATCTTCATTACTGTTCAATAATGTGTCACTATCACAAGTTTTATAATCAAAAGTGTCACTACCACAAGGTTCATCTTAACAACAGCAGTTCGATGTGTAGCTAGCATAAGATTTATTCTCCTCTTTGTTAAAAAATTTAAAATCATTTAAGTCTAAGTAAACTTCAAAACATTTCAAAGAAAGTACATGTTGAATTTCTGTATCATCATTTACCTCATGAAAACAAACAATTAACTCTAAACTACCAAATTCAGTAGAACAATTGAACTTAAACGCATTTACAGGATTTAACGCATTTACAGGTTGGCTTGCTTCGTCAGGAAAACTTCTAGCGTGTAGAGCCTGGAAAAGGCTCTGCACCATCCCCGGGGCCATACCCATCAGCTCTTTGTCTGCGTTGCTTCTCAAATAGTTCCCTTGCTTTCTGCTCTTCAGCCTTTTTCTAAAGTCTTTTAGCCTCCCGTCTTTCAAATGCCTCTTGCCTTTGCTTCCTGGTAAGATCTGGATGAAGTAAACATTTCTTGTCATTTCATCATTACTATTCTTCATCTTCATCCTTGCCGCCTCCAAAACTTTCTTCTTACTTTCTACTTAATCAATAGTAAGGCGCAGAGGTCTACATCTGCCTGGTTTCCGCTCCCCTATTCTAACAGGTTTAACGTTAAATATCTGATCTGGTTCATCAATCTCCATGACATATGATGTAATCTCTCTTATTCGTTGAAAGTCCTCATTGTTTCTCCCTTCTGTCGTATCATGTTCACTCTCGGGTAGACCAAAACACACAATACTCAGTTTTCTTAATTCTCTTTCCCTCTGTTCACTAATTGCCTCCTTTATTTTCTCGTCTATGCCTGAATTTTCAAGATTATCCAATCTGTTTTTCATTTCCACTTGTTTTTCATGCATATCGTCTTGCTTAAGTTCTAATTGTTCTTGTTTTTGCTCTAATTTAGATACAGTGAATAACATTTTCTTCACCCCTTTGAAGCTTACTCTGCAATGACTACAAAACCACAACATTCCATCATCTTTTGAGCCAAATGTTTTATAAGTTTCTTTTGATTCAATTTTGGAACATTTAAAACAATACAAGTTTTCACAAAAGTCTCATCCCACAGGAAGGTCTCTAGTATGAACAGTTCTCTTACAGTCTGAACAAGTATATGGCGTTATTTCAGTTTCAGAATCATCGTCCGAATTTGTGTGCATGTTTGGAGTTGATGTTACAGGTTTTCGGCCACTAGAATAACTGTGATCGTCCTTTAAAACTGGTTTACACAAACATCATAATAACCGTAAAACACAAATTTATATCAAGGTACAAGTTTTAGCTTCGCTAATGTAACCGTAACGGTGATCAGCGTTCGTCTGTGCCAGAAGAGTGTGCTGGTCGCACAGCGAAAAAACTCTTGCACGTTACTCTTTGCATGCAGGGAAAATCAGTCGCGATTTTTGTCGTCTGTTTTTTTTTGTTTTTTTTTTATTTTCAAAAAGGTTCTATCGTGAATACCATTAGAGTGTCTGGACCCAGATAAAGCCTGATTATTGGGCCTGAGCTGGTTCCACATTGTATAAAATTTAGGCTATCAGCAGATGAAACTTACAGTCAAAAATAACTTATTTGTTAAAGAGGGCCCCAAGGAAGATCGGTACTGCCAATTGGGTCACCCTCGTTAAATAAAGAATACCTACTTACTTAGTTACAGTCAAAGAGTTAAAGGATTTTCCTAAGAGCCATTGTCATATTAATTGGCGGTAAACAGACTCCATGGTTATAAAACGTTTTTCGTGCTCAACTGAGCATGAAATTTCAACTGCTCATAAAAACTAAAATGCTGAAAATTTTTTTTCTTGCTTTCAAACTTTCAGATACAATGTTAAGTCTGCTTATAATTATCAAAATGCCAACAATTGTTGACATTTTAACATTTATGAGCAGGATGAAATTCATGCTAAGTTGAGTTGAGCATGAAAAAAGTTTTATAACCTCGGGGCCTATTACTATTTTTGTTTTCATGGTCATTTCATTTTAGATTTGGTCAGAGTTGTATAGTCACACATCAAAATTAACATAATTTGACAGAATTATTATGCTAGAATACATTACTCCAGGACAAATGGGCTGTATAGGAGAGATAGCACGTTGAATTTACCACCATACCTTTCCTTTGTTGATTCGCCACCTGGCTTATTTTGAGTACAGAAGCTGAGTGGTACGTGTATATTTTCATTGAGGGTATCTATTTGTGGAAAAGTAACCACTCTAATTCGTTACCACAGAATGTTGTCAAAACTTCTAAGAACATATTACCTCCAGGCCACTATCCAAGATCAAATACAATCTCAAAGAGAATCTTAATTAACGATAACATGAAATCGAGGTGGATGTGGTGGTGGTGTGATGATGGGGGTGGTGGTGGTGGTGGTGGTGGTGGTGGCGGTGGTGGTGGATGTGGTGGTGGTGGTGGTGGCGGTGGTGGTGGTGGTGGTGGTGGTGGTGGTGGTGGTGGTGGTGGTGGCGGTGGTGGTGGATGTGGTGGTGGAGGTGGTGGAAGTGATGGTGGTGGCGGTGGTGGTGGTGGTGGTGGTGGTGGCGGTGGTGGTGGATGTGGTGGTGGAGGTGGTGGAAGTGATGGTGGTGGTGGAAATAGTGGTGGTGGTGGTTGTGACAATGATCCAATGACCGTAAGAAGGCTTATAGTTTTAGCACTGATATTTCATAGAAACTAATCTCCAATAATCTTGGCTTACAGGCTGATCTAGTAGAATCATATCTCTACAGGCTTGAATGAAAGATGCCAGCCTCTGGAATGATCCGCCACCTGTCGTCACTCTTAATGACTAATGACGCCGTCGTTTAAAACAGTGTATTTCCAGAAATTTTGCAAAAATTATTTCTGCATAACTCGTCAAACGGGTATCAATTGAAAGTAAGTAAGTGCGCTAATATCAAATTGATTTGCGTAATAAACGTATTCACAATAGTTTTCTGTTGTTTCTTATACCAACCGTTTTCTATGTATCTTCTAATACTTCTTAACCACCCAGGAGGACTTCAGAAGTGTATGCTAAAGTAATAGATAAGTAAAGTGTTTGGTTGAGTTTGTAAAGTGCAAAGAGAGGGTCAATATAGTTAAAAGATAAAACACTGCTGATAAGGAGGATACATGCACCACCTGGCAAACAGCATTAATAAACTTTGCCATGGTAAGAAGCAAGACAGTACAGGTTGGAAGGATGTTCCAATGTATCATTGTTCGAGGGAAGAAGCTGCATTTGTAATAGTTGGTAGAGATGGTGGTCTGTTTATATGCCAAAGGGTTGATGAAATTTCACTCCCTGCGATATTCAGATGCAAGAAGTGCAACAAGGCCATGTGTGACTGTCTATGCGTCTCTGGTATGGTGGGCGGTTGATGTTTCCAAGCACTGCAGTTACACTGTTATAAAGAGTGGCCCACTGGGCAGCCCTACGTAGAACAGATTCTATCATGTATATATCCGCACCAGTGTGTGTAGACCAAACAGTGGAAGCATATTCCAACTTTAAGTCTTGTTTATGTACTTTGATGTTCCTCTTATTAAGGAACCCGGGTATTGGGTAAGCTCTTTTTGGTGATATTGTCTATGTGAGTTCTACAGTTTAGATCGTCGAAAAAAGCCTCAATCATAGCTCAGTTTCATGATAATCCTCAATTAAATACTTTTGAGGGCTACCTTGAATCTATGAGACTTTTCTATTGCTTTCAAACACTCACGGAGAAAGTTCCAATCTGCAATACATGTATAGAAAAATGTAGATTTATCCAGACCATGAAAATGAGGGACTAAAAAGGTATAATAATTGGAACTTGTACTATATATTGATGCATGTCTTTTAAAGGAAAACCGTTTTCTTTTAGATATGTACGACACAAATCATAGAAAAGTTTATGCACATGGTTTATTCCCGGCTCCTTTACCCGAGTTTCGTCGTTAAGCATATTCAATTCTCCAAGAATATCAGCAGTTATTCTTGTTCTGGCTCCTAGAGAATTGCTGAATGTAATGGCCTTGTTTTGCACAATTTGCATTTTCTTCTTAAGACATTTAGTAAGGCCAGCATACAATAGAAAACAAGAATAATCAAAGTGGTATAAAATCAAGGCCAAACACAAGTTTTTTTCTGGCTCTTGAAGATAATCTGTTACTAGACTAGTACAAATAAGGATGAAACTAACGACTATCGACTAATGACTAAAAACCAAACTCACTGTGTGTAACTGTGTACATACTAATAATACCTAAGCAGAAAATGTGTTTCTGTTAATGTTTTGCATCCCAGTCAACATTGTTTTCCGCCATGTCGGGATGATTTCCTCAGTGTGTTCCTGATGTGAACCAGTAATAAGCAGAGAAAAAAGTGTCTTGCTCAATGACGCAATACTATGTCTCAGGTGAGTCTCAGACGAGCAAGCCCTCAACATCAAGTCTAACACTCTACCACTGAGCCACCGCGCTCCTCTTACCTAGACTTAAAAAGTTACAGCTTTGCGCTTCAATCTCTACAATAGAGTACATTTGTAGATAGCATACTAGACTTATACGCCATGTGGTAAAATGCTCTCGTCTCATGACAGACAAACTTTTCTCTCCCATTTTCCTTTTTTTTTGTTTTACTATTTATTATTCAACACTATACTTTATCATAATTATAGGTATTTTTAAATTAATTTTAATATTATTTTAATTTACCTTGTTTTGAGTGTGCATCTTCTTTGAATGTGCATTAACCATTCCATTATTGTTTACAAAATTTATATAAAATTATTTCTGGATCGCAGGGCGACTATCAGAAGGCCATGTCTTACATGTCACATTGACTATTAAAACAGCTTGCACCTTTACAGGACTCCTACGATTCACACTCTAAGTCGAAGGTTCAGCGCCTAGCGTGTCGAAATCCCAGTGCATCTGAGATGAGGTATTTTCTGAATTAATCTCGACAGAGAACTCTGTGTAAATGTATTCATGGTGCTGTATACAAGTTGCTGCTCGGGTTGGGATGTACGGAGTCTATTTAAGCTCCCTGTATGCAAGAGTGTGAAGGTGCAGGGAAGACTTCTGTGCATTTGGCCTGTGAACACTGGTTAAGCCAGAGTTGTGTTGGGAAATCGCTTTAGAATCCTGACTGGACAGAACTACAAGAAAAGATGGAAACCTGATTCTCTGACTCTATGGTACACCTCATAATGAATAGCTTGACATTCACTGATAGTGGGTGCTGTTCCGGGCGGGAATGAGGTCTATCTCATCTAGTGTCACTGCCCTGGTACTTCTTTGGACGATTTTGAAAACTAAGTCTACTCCAGGACGATTGGAGCTTCGGAGGGCTCGCGATCCAAGACAGTTAATGGATTTACGTCCAAAATGTAGTTTTGAGGGATTTTGGAGGGATCGGGTGGTAATGTTCCTATCCCTGGGGACTTCTTTTAAATAGTTTTTACTACAAGCCTTTTTCAGGCCCTTTTCATATTTTGTTTTTAAGCGTATGAGGCACAAGGCAAACCCGCCATCATATTTGACCCAGTAATGGAGTAGTTTGCCATGGTTTGGTTTGTGGTCTGTAGTTGTGGCACTGCCTCGTCATACACACTTAATATAGATTGCTTAAGTGGCCAAACGGGGTACTGGTATGAATGCCAACACTTTCGCCAGCAACGGACAACTATCCTATTTGAGACAACGGTATGGAAAAAAAGACCATAGGAATTATTTCGTGACAAATGCCTACCCAAAATATGTGGCCTGGACGGGCTTTTGAACTGGATTAGCAGTCAGTCACAATGTGTAAAACAGATCATTGTGACAGTTCTCGAGTGTTACCTTAAATATTAAATGGACATGTATATGTTACATCGTATGAAACATTATATCTGGATTACACTGGAAAAGCCTAGTGAATTTAGCAACAAAATTAAACTGGCGGTCGGTAGTGTTGGAACCATCGTTTTAACGCAATAAAATTAAATAACTTTAAGGCAACAACGTTTCTTGTATTTAGTAGTCTCTTGCTTCTTTGGCATAGTTTTTACGTGTCAGTTAACACATTTAAGCAAAATGGAATTCCCCATTTTTATCAATTAGACTAGTCAATTTCCGTTTTTAGGGATGTTGTGTGGTATTTTTCGTTTTTATTCAATTTTCATAGAACATTCTGTATGCAAACAATGGGAACCTGATCTGACGCCGCATTCTACAGCACCTGATCAGAGTCTGCATCCCTTGCCTTTGTCCATACAAAAATGACGCTTTGCCTATATGGGTTAAACGTACAGCTATTCATAACAGTGAAAATACGTCACTGTTTGCGCTTGAATAATTATCTAAGCGAGACGGATCTAGTTTCTTTGAAAAGTTTTATCATTTAAAAATTAGAAACTAACATGAAAATTATTTAAAAATACATTAGAAAAATTGAACCTAATGTGTGGGATCTTTTTCACACAAATATACGCTTCAAATATAGTTAATTTGCTGTGTTCTCAAATGTTGTTAAGTATAAGATGAATCCGCCACCATCCATTAGTCGTTAACCTTAGTCTAGTACAAATAAGGATGAAATTAACGACTATCGACTACTAAAACCAAACTCACTGTGTATAATAGTGTACACTGTGACACTAATTGTACCAAAGCGGAAATGAATCTAAACATAAAAGGCGACAGCTACGTGCTACAACCTTTATAGTATATATCGCCTAGCAAACATTACTCGTAGGCTTGTAGTAACGGGTTTGAGTCTCATGACGGACAATATTTAGACCGTTTTATATCCATACTGATATATGTAGGGATTTAAACGAACAGCTTTTATTAAAGGATAGTGCACTCTATCCACTTTTAGTTCGAGCGACTGCATGATTGACCAACTGTTAATGAAAGGTCAATCCTTTCGATGTTAGTTTGATCGACCTTCGACTAAAAGTTGATGGATAGGCACCCTAAGGAGAGCTAGAGACTAACTTTCGTATGTACTGTTGGGTAACGTTAAACGTGTTGCAGTACAGAATATGCTCTGAGTATCGAGGAAAATCTGACGCTTCAAAAACCATTTATCCGTTCCTGATAGAACAACTCATGATATAGCACCGGGTGCAACGTCTGTGTGTTAGGAGTCAACTGTTTTCGTTTATAAAATTTAAATAAAATTAAATTTGCTTGGATAGGTCTTGTCACATATTTCCTAGTGAACGATTTATCGACTATTTGGTCTTTGTTACACAGATAAAAAGTATACAAATGTATCAATGTATGTCTGAACTATTAGACGCCCAGAAAACTGCATATTGAAGTTTTCAGAGCATCACACATATTTCAGTCGAGATTCCAAGATACTAGCAATGTAACATAACAGTCTCCACATCGTGCATTTGGTAATATATATGGCAACACCTACTCAATCAAATTTAATATGAAAAAAGCAAAAGGTTGACCACGAAATCACAATATGCTGCACCCCGTAATAAGCAACATGTTTCAGTCTATCGGAGCCTTTAAATAAAGCTACCCATAGACAGACAAGTACCCAGGTTTATGATATGTCCCATTGGTTTGTTTCATGAGTGGATTCTCTTTGTAATGGAAAACATCGACTTCCTGAACAACTTGGCTAAACCAAAATAGGATAGAGAGGCAAACTTACTCACAAGGCTTTTGGGTTAATTCAACATTAAGAAACTCAAGAAGACCCTGTCCTTTCTGTTATAATTATTACAGCTCTGCCAATAAGGCGGCGTTCACGAACGCTCTGATTGCCCAAAACAACGGCTTCGGTGGTAAAATCATGGTCGTAGAACGCAGTTTTGCGATCGAAGGGACGGTTTGGGCAATGGGAAATGCAGTTTTATTTAAGCAAAACAAAATTCGTTCATGGATCACCAATTACATGGTGTGTTTACCAAAAGTAGAATGTTGACAGAAGTGCGACCCGACTGTGAGTGACAAGCCAGCACACGACTCGACTATCACAGTTACTTTTCTCCTAGGGTGGCGGCAGAGTTCCAATAACTCGGAATAAAGTTGCATATGTGAAATACCATACTTAATGATTGCATAGAAATATAATTATTCAGAAGTTAGATATAATAGCGGAATTTAATACAATAAACGATGGCAAATAATTGCATATATTGAGGGGTAACGCGTTATATTTTAGAAAAACATGTATTTTTACACTGACGATCGTGTTTGTCTTAGCGAACAATGTAGACGCTGATCAAATGCCGCATCTGGGTATGTACTGTTTGCCAAAATACTGTTCCTAAAAAGAGTAATCTGGTCGTTTTATCTCAAGCCAATTAAGTGAGTGAAGAGCTATAATTCCTACAAAAGTAAACGTAAGAGCAAGGTGTGTTCGAAACGTCATATGTGCTTGGTCAAAAAAGTGAGTATGACTAGAAAATGATACAATCATAGATCACAGGCCAACCCGCCACCGTGAGGTAAACATAGACCGCTGACAGCTACACGACAACAGACTGCATTTTAATGAAATGTTTAGGGAAACCTTTCCAGAGGTGCGTGCGTGCGTGCGTGCGTGTGTGTGTGTGTGAATTCCCGTCAACAGCTTAGGTAAATGGAGCCAGTGCCATGGCTTAAAGTCGCATCTGAGAAACTGAAGAAGCCGGATATCCGTAGTTGAAAGGATGGCAAAGATTCAACTTCTATAACCGACAATTTGATAACTCTCAGCGATTGCTAAGATCAGTCTAAGTCTGGGTTCTCAACCCCACCCACTCCCTCCCCCTGCCAACAAACACACGCACGCACGTGTTTGTGTGCATCTTTATACCCAACATATCAACGAAAACCATTTACAACCACATCACTCCGTCTGGCATCGGCGTGTATGTTAGTGTTCGTGCGTGCACTGGGTTTCCTTCGTTTAAACTTGACTTTTTCCAATGGAGACTAGAGCATCTGTATACAAGGCACTATTTGGGCCCAGGTTTCGGATATGCAGAGACTGTTTTGACTCCCTGGTGACGGACGCAGTTATGAAAGGTGTGAAGGTGCGGGGGAAGACTGCTCTGAGATGGGAATGTGAGCTCATGTACAACCAGAATTATGTTAATGTAATGGGATCTCAGCTGTTCAGAGCTTCAGGAAATACAGAAACAGGCTTCTCTAACCTTATTCATATTGCCTTTATAACAGCCTGGCAATCCTGCATGTCAGTGCTTGTGGGGTCCCGCCCTATCGATGTCGCCACCCGAATGCTTATTTGGACCGTTAATTTGGGGGGTTTTGGCTGACGATGTTAATGCGGAAACGTTTTCGGGTTGAAGCTCAAATACACTACCCTCTTTGTTTTGGCCGAGTCAGGTGGTGGTATATATTTCCCTAGGGACTTCTCGTAACTTAACTAGTTTAAACTGCAGATCGCAAATATAACTAAGAGCAGAATCTGAAGGGTCACTCGTTCGAGGCTCACGGGGCCAATATGTTCTGCTTAGAACTGGTTCCTTCCAGAAATTCATGAAACGTCCTGATACATGTATGACTGAAAGATTGTTGACTGATGCGTAAACCTTCAGCGCAACCAAAATACATTTCAACATTATTTGAACACAGTCAGTTAACCCAATAAAGCCTAGCACCCATATAAAGGAATTTGACAAACAGTGCAGATCCTACGTAGACACAAGGCAGATGGTGAATGAAAAATGTCTAATAAGGGTATACACTGTTAGTTTAAACATATTTTATTGCCAAATATGATACAGTAATGGGGTTGGGTCACAAGTTCTCACAACATTAGTTACGACCTTTCCCCTACATTATATACATACAGAATATAGCTTATAAACATGGCTTAATATATACAATCTGATTAAAAATACAAGTTATGATCAAAACAGGATGATAGCAATTTAAACTAGAAAATTGTAAGTAATTAATAAAAAAAATACATAAACATAAGAGTAAATAAATAAATAAATAAATAAATAAATAAATAAATAAATAAACAAATAAATAAATAGATAAATAAATGAATAAATATATAAATGTATAAATAAATGTATAAATAAATAAAAATAGATAAATTCAAAATTATAGAAATAAATAAATAAATAAATAACGAATAAATAAAGTACAAAATAAATAAAAAGGCAAAAAAAAAAATATATATATATATATATGACTGCCAATATGAACCCCTGAAACTTGGAATAAGTTTTTGATTCAGGTCACTAAGTACTCGCATTTACATATACATGTTTTACGAATTTGTTTTAAAGTTAGCTACAACGAAAGAGTCAAAGAACTTATCAAAAACGTTTCGAGGCATGGATATATCTGTGGATAGCCCTGAACAAGATCATATTTGTTTCGATACTCCAGTTTTCGCTTCCAAAAAGAATCAAATTGATGGTTAAGGGTTGAAACTCCCTAACTGTATCATTGAAAACCTGTCTTTCACCAATATATTTAATACAATGAAAGAAGAAATGGGTGGCATCCTCCATCACACCACACCATTCACATAAAGGGTTATGACGAACATGGTTTCTAAAAAGATCATTGCTACAATTATTTCTTAGCCGTGCATGTATAACAGAGCTATATCTGTTTCCCATAATATAATAGGGAGGAACACATGATATGTTAAAGTTTGAAATAATATGTTTCTTAAAAGTTAATAATGAGGATGAATCTTTCAAATCATCTGCAAGAGAGTTCCATAGTCTAATGGATGATGGAATACAAGATTTTTGTGAAATAGTTGTTCGATTGTAAGGTACAGTTATATTTCTAGTATTTCTCAAAGGGTAATCTGATACTTCACTAACTAAGGGAGGGATTAAATCTTGTATGTATGGGGGTACCATTCCAGTATTTACATTATACATAAAAGAAAGCTTATGTTGTTGTCTTTTTTGCGATAGAGTTGCCCATCCACACTCTTTAAACAGGTTTTCTAATGATACAGATCTTGTTAATCCTGTGACAAGTCGGGCTGCTTCATTTTGAACCTTTTGAAGTGTTACTGAGTCATGTACAGCCAGAATTATACACTGTTTGCTTATATGATACAACAATTTCTGTAAAGGATATATATCATTGGCGTTACATCTAACAACACTAAACTCCCTATAATTATAGATCGATCCGTCAGTTTATACGGATTGAAGACTCCAGTACTGATAAATGGATTTACCAATCTACACTGTTCCAGGAGGCCGCCTAAGTAGTTAATTAATATTGAGTGCCCACTCTTTCGCAAGAAACTGATAGCTGAGAAACTGATAGCTGCTCTAATTTAGACAGCGGACGGGTAAGGATGACCGTAAAAAATATTTTAGAACGTATACTGACGTCAAGAAAAGACGCCTCAACTAAAAATAAACGTGAATATCTCTTAGACTGATCTGACTTAAGTTATGAATTTTAGTGCATTATAACATCTTATCAGTCAATCGTGTCTCATGAAAACAAAATTGCTGAAAGAATATTTGAGGCTGCGAAAACGACCTCGGTTTGAGACAGGGGTCACCATTTCATGCGATACAAGATTTTAGCCACATTTGCTTTGTTTCCAGACACAATCCGTTGACAGGAAAACGTGTTTTTCCATTGTAAAACAGTCTCTATTTTATCAAAAAGTACGTTTATAATGTTCAGACAATGTTTGTATGCGTCTGCTGAACGAAACAACTTACCCCACCCACCTTTTCGCCATGCATTTCAGTAAAACTTAAATGTCATGACTCTGCAAAGTGGGTGAAAAGATTTTTACGAATCCTTTGCAAAAGTCTTAAGTCTTTAACCATCGACGATCGCTGAGGAAACGCAGTCTGCCACGTGTTCCAGACGGCCGTTTTGGATGACGTTAACGTAGACCAACGACTGGCCATTGGGCGTTACAGCTCATCTTAAATAACGTAATAGTATGCAGGAATATTCTGTGTACATTACCTAATGTCCACCTCTATCAATTAAGCCATCACTTAAAGCAAAACGAGAATGTTGGAAAGTTTCGAAAACGGACCTTACATTTTGTCTTTAATATGACGTCGTAACTGCATAAAGTTATTACTCGCAGGCACAACTGTTTGAAAAAATGATCCAAAATTTGTTCATTGATTAGCAAAACATTAGCGGCACTGGATGCAAATTCAAATGAAATCATAAGCGATCGATGCACAATGCCGTCATGTGTACGTTGAGCCTGTATAACGTCATCGGAATAACGCGTCACCTGCATATCAAATTAATGTCATTTTCTAACATCGCCAAACCTCTACATAAAGAAGCAGTACGTGGCTATTCATTTTTATATATCATCGCTAAGAAATCAGTGATAATGAGTGAGGCGTTTTTAGTTGACATCAGTATATTTGTACCAAAACGGGGTCTCTGGATTCGCAGTCAAGCACATTTAAGATTGCACCAGCAGTCCCACCAGTGTATTGTGAAAAAAGTTCTATTCGACATCCCATAGTGTATAAAACTATAAAATGTTATTATCTGATATCATATAAAACATTATTTTGGGACTACATGGGCACATTCTACAGTCCCAGTGAAAGAAGAAAAAAAGGCCACTTGAGCCCTAGACTGGGGATCGAAGGGATGCTAGTTCGAGGCTCACTGCCGGCAGAGTCACTTTTGTGTCATTCAGCAATACTTACTGCTGGTTCAACCTATGCAAACAGGAAATCGTCCCAACATTACCGAACATTTGTTGACGTGGACTTAAAGCTCCAAAAACAAACGAAAAAAAAACTTGAAAAAAAATAACGTTAAGGTAGGAATCTAACCATCGACCACACGCATACAAGTCAGTTGTTCTAACCACTAGGCCACAGAGTCTATTGCAAAGATTGTCTCCTACTTTGTTATAGTATTTTGAACGTATTTGTAACTTTTGACGAGTACAACTATCCATAACAGTGAATATACGTCATCGTATGCGCATGAATAATTTTCTAAGCGAGGCGGATCTAGTTTCCATTAACATTTGTTTCAATCAAATTTACAAATAATCATGAAAATATTTAAGAAATACACCAAACTAATGATACTGAGGCTTCGGGCTTTATTTTTGTAGGTGCAAAAGCTGGAGATAAGCAAATTTGTTGTGTTTCAAAATACTGTTAAGTAATAGTTGAATCCGCCACCATTCCTTAGTCATAAACTTAAGTCTTAGTCGTTAGTCAATCCTTATTTGTACTAGTCCACTAGTACACTATGATATTACAGAGCATTTATTTTGGAGAGAATATTATTAAAAATTTCTCCTGACAAAAAAGTGTCAATGTTAAGATCTGGCTATTTTACAGATGATGTAGACTAAATTACATGACCATAGCAATTTAACTTTACTTAGTTTCCTTTTGGACTCAAATACTATACATTCTGTTTTACCAAGGTGAAGTGACAGTTTATTATCAACTAGCTAATTTGAACATGATTCTAGAATTTTTCCTAGTCTATAATTTGCAATCTGGTGTTGATCTCCGTGAGAAAACAGGCTTGTGCTAGCGTCAGCATATAATAGAAGTTTGTAAAAAAAAAGTCAGTAAAATAGTTTACTGGAGGGCTTAAACCAGTTAAACAGTGCACCAACCTCACCCTTGGTTCAGATGTGGATCAAGACACATAGATATTTGGTTTGCATGAAAGACCCCTAACTTATCAATGCAAACTCTTCAGATACATGCTTTAAACAAAAATCTTCCCTTGCAAAATCAGTATAGAAGTTTCAGTAATGAAGAGCTGCTATCAAATATTTTTGCCTATTGGAAATTTTTTAATAAGTTTATCTAAGTGTAGTAAAAAAGGCTATTAAAATAATTTGCAATTGTTTGCGGTCATGACAATTTTGGTCATCTGTGGCCATGACAGATTTTGAGGAATAACTTTTATTTTTGAAACCTAGATCGCTTAACTGTATCCCAGCTTTCTGAGACTATTCTTGTTTTCTTCAATTTTTTTGTTTGGAAAATGATATTTTGCCAATTTAGTTTCTCTTTGGATTTTGTTTCTAAACTGATAAAAAGTTCTATAAATATCCATGTCTTTTATTTTTTAAATTGATATGAGTAATGATCTCTTTGTTTGATTAAATCCAAAATTTTTGAACTAAGCAATGGCTATTTTCTTTGCTTGAATGTAACTTCCTTTACAGGAGCAACAGAATGTATATCATTTTTGACTGAAAGAAAAACATATTTCAAAATTTATATTCACTTTAAACCAAAAGTGTAACCATTTTGATATTTAATTGTATATTGTTGTTTTCTATTTGCTGTTCAGCCCTGTAAGGTTTAGGAAATCGCACATAGTCAAAGTTATTCTAGTTGAAGATGTAGATTGTCTCCAAATACAGGAAGACGAGGGAGCTGGTGACATGGGAAGAAACACGGGACATGCTATTCCCCCTGAGTGCAACGTCAATCGCATTACACGAGTATGGCCACCAGTCCTCTTTTACTACAGTCTGAAGAACCAAACGTTAGTAGTAGAGACAGACACAAACAATGTACCTTGGTGTTGACATTTCTTCCAATCTTTCTTGGCACCAAATACATTGACAGGAAAGTGGAAAAGGCAACAGTATGAATGGCTTCATGTAAAGAAATCTCTGAGTCAGTGACAAGGATACCAAAGCCACAGCGTACTTCACCCTTGCCCAGCAAAACGTCGTCTACTGTGCCTCAATGTGGAGTCCATACACAGACCAAGGTAAGAGGAAGGTCGAAACCCAGGGGGTTACGCTCATTTTTCTTCATGCGTAGACTCGGCCCAGCATCTACTGCTCACCCCCCTCCCCCCCCCCCCCAAAAAAAAGATATCAGGAAATTCAAGTACCCCAAAAAATATTTGAAATTTTAGCATCGGAAAAAAATACCCCCCTTCTGTACCTTGACCTTAAGAAAAGACCCTAGAACGCATAGAAATTACCTCTAAATACAGTCCAATTTTGTGATGACCCCCCAAAAAATATCCACAAAATCTTCATAGCCAAAGAAATATTCACTTTTCTAAAAACTCCAAAAAATATTAAAATTCAAAATTTTGAACCCAAAAAAATGGTGCGAGCCTGCGTATGTATGATAATATCAGAGTACCCCACCCGGGTTGAAATGGACTATTGTTACTCTACATAAAACGCTTCTAACAGATATCAAAATGTGAGCGGTGCCAGAGACATGTTAGTGGAATTAAACTAGGAATCCCTTGAAAGCAGAAGGACAATGGTACAGCTTATCCATGACTGGCACGCTTGACATACCAGCTTCACCATACATTACTCAAGCTTCTTCTCGCACCAGATCTAACCACACGAAGAAACTAAGACAAATGTCATCAAAAACTGATGCATGCCTACGAGCATAATTTCTTCCCTCACACCATCCATTTTTGGAACTCATTGCCAGCTTAAATAGATGAGGCTCCCGACTTGGTATTTGTCCACTCATACATTATAAGCATATCAGGGTCAGGCTGTGCGTAAACCCTTATGATGGTTGGAGTTAATTGTGCCGGTTGGGCGATCATACCCACGGGCGGCTACGATAAAAAGGTGTGCCGAGGCAGGCAGAACATATGAGACAACAACAACTTCAGAAACTGATGCTGGTCGCAATGCAATCTTTGAGACAAAACCCAGAAATTATCCGTATCAGCAACCCCTTCTAACTGATGTCACTTCACCTGCACTCAGAATGGATAGTACCTGCTCCAAGCAACATATAATGTGGATGCACGGCCGATATACAATTCCAACAGTAAACCTGTCTCAATCAAATGTAAATCAGTCAACAACCATACTGCTAATCTTCAGACCCATAGGAATGAAGGTGAGGGAGACTGTAATGCACCCAAGTAGATGGTCCCAGCCGGAGACATAGTGTGCCTAGAGATAGATGCCAACAGTGATAAAACGGGTTCGCCTACAAAAAATGAAATGAACAACAAAGATAGCCATCAGTCTTTTTAATGCATACCGGGCCTCCAGACGGAACCTCCAGACTCCATATTGGGGGAAACAACGCTGTTCCAATCAGTCAGACTTTAAATATACATGTATTGTCATTCAACATTGAGGGAGCAAAGGGTAATATGTCAACCGGAATAAACCTGGGGAAGAATGAATCTATCATATGTCTGCAGGAAACATGGCTCTGGACATTTGAAGAATACACTCTTGAAAATATAATTCCTAACTATGAAGGATTTACACGTTGTAGCGACTTCTATGAAAACATTTCTAATTTTCAAATCCTATGTGGGAAAGGTGGAATTGCTATTATGTGGCCATGGGTGTGGTCAAACAGTGTCAAAAAGCTAGAGGAGGGCAGTAAACGAGTCCAGGCAGTGGAAATGAATACGACAGAGGGCACCCAATGTATCATAAATGTTTATTTTCCAACACTCAGATTGCCAACTTCCAAATAGTTATACCAAGAGAATCTTGACATGGTGCACCATATCATCCAAACATATGCAAATACCATAAAATTATTGTGTGTGGTGATTTTAATGGAACCCTGTCCGATACACTCTCAAATTGGCATGACATGATGCTCAAAGCCTTTATGGAGGAACAAAATCTTAACAAACATCCCAGACATGGTGATATACAGACCCTTATAGGTCATAGCGGATCTACATCACAGATAGACTACGTTCTAACAAAATGTCATGGGCTCATCACACAGGTCAGCATTAAAGAAAAGTCTTCACTTAAAAAGTCATCTCATGTTCCTGTCTTGGCTCAGCTAAACATTCTGAAAAGTACTATTAACATGTGTGTTTTAAAGTCTAAAACAAAATCGCTCCATAAAGTCAATTGGGAAAAAGATGATATCCAGCTTTATCAGAGAGAATTGGCAAAATTATTACATAATAAAACTGAATCTCAAGAGGCATTACCTTTACTGGTTAGTGCGCTACAATCTGCAAGTACCAAGTCAGTTCCAAATAGACTAATAAAAGTCAAAGGACCAAAACTCAAATTATCACCTGTAGCAAAACAATTGGAGTCGGAGTGCAAGCATGTCTTCTTCATGTGGAAGCAAGCAGGGTCACCTAGCCCTGAACACCCTCTTTCGATCCGCTGGAAAGTGACCAAATATGAAGTGAGAAAACAAATAAGCAGAGAATTTGCTTGTGCAAGAGACTCTTTTTATGCTGAACTCAAGGATAATCCCACAGACAAATAGTTTTATAAACTGATCCCGGATAATAATCAATCCTCTGCTTCAAAAGCATGTTGAGGAATGGGTCAGAGTTAAAGGACAGGCGGAGCCAATGTGGCGCATTTGCCTCCTATTATGAAGATTTGGCAGCTCCAAAGAACCATCCAAACTTCAGTCAAGAATATCTGCATTCTGCTACTTTGCAGGAAGCAGTTATTGGGGAAATTACAAGGCTGAAGCCAGATGAGATAATTCTTATAGATGTAGAAGAAGTTTTTCAAGTAATAAAATCTCTAAATTCGGGTAAAGCAGCGGATGAACAGGAGCTGACTGCAGAGCACATGAAATATTCTGATAGAGTGGCCCTACCCACAATCGTAGAAATATTTAATGGAATCCTGAGAACCAAGAAAGTACCAGAGCAATTCAAGTCTGGCATTATCCATCCAATACACAAAAAGGTAAAGAGTAAAGGGAAATTAATAGGGGTATCACAATTTCATCCATCCTTGGGAAACTCCTGGAGTCTGTGATTCTGAAAAGACTGCACCAGCTTTATGCAGATCAATCTGAACTTCAATACGGGTTTACCAAAGGTCTTTCACCTACTATGGCATCCCTACTTCTATCTAAAGCTGCATTGGACTCCAGATTGTCTAACTGTCCACTCTATGTAGCCACCCTTGACACACAGAAGGGGTTCGACGTTGTTAGTCACCCAGTTCTGATGGTCAAACTATACAAACAAGGCATTAACAGTCATCTGTGGCGGCTTATTAGATCCATGTACAGAGGTTTGACAGCTAAGGTCAAATAGGAGGGAGAAGTGAGCTTCTCATTCAGCATTAGGCAAGGTGTCCAGCAGGGCGGAATCCTTTCCACCAATTTCTACAAGACTTACAGTAATGACCTGCAATTAGAACTGGAGGAAAGATGTCTAGGAAAGTTTATTGGGCCAATCTATACTGGCTGTCCAACAGAAGCTGGTGATGTTCTTCTCTTATCAGAGGACGACGAGGAATTACAACTGATGTTCAATCTTTCATATATTAAATCAGAAGAAAAAAAGGTACCATATTCATCCTCAGAAGTCTGTTGTTGTGCGCAAAAATATGACCATAGCTAAGCTAATTCAGGAAGTCATCTCAGAATGGAAATTGGGTTCCACTTGTGTCAATGTAAAATCAGAAACTGTACATTTGGGCCATATTAGATCTGAAGAATTAGAAAATAATATAAATATTAATGACAGAATCAGCCTGGCAAGAAGAACATTGTATGCACTCATTAAAGCTGGTGTTCATGGTAGTAATGATCTGAACCCCAAAGTATCATATAGGATATACCAAGTATATGTTATACCAAGGTTACTTTTTAACCTAGAGACTTTACATCTAAACAAAACCCAACTTAAACAATTACAACGCTTTAATGTATCCTACAATCCCTTCCAGTTAGAACCCTAACATCCATTGTACAACTCCTACTTGGAGCCCTACCTATAGAGCCGGAGATTCATAGACGACAGCTAAGCCTTATACATTCCATCATACGATGCAGTAACACCAGAATCAAAGATGTGATGTTTTGACAGCATGCGGTTGGCAGCCCTGAGAGTTTCTTTTGTGCTGTACGGTGTATTCTGCAAATGTACAAGCTTCCTACTGTCTCTATTCTTGAGTCATTTACAAAGTTGAGATGGAAGAATATTAGCCGACGAGCGGTGTCACAATATTGGTCAGAGAAACTAAGGGAGGAAGCGGCTAATAAATCATCCTTGACCAACTGTAACCTCACAGAGATCACCATAGGTAAATCTAATCTAATCTGGAATAGTGTCAGCAATAATACCACTGATGTTAAAAGAGGAATCACCAAGGCCAGGATGCTGACTGGTGCATATATGCTACAAACCACAAAATCAAGATTCAACCAGTATGAGGTGGAACAAATATGCCCACTTTGTAGGCTGGCTGCAGTGGACCTTCAAAATAAGCTACTGAGATGCCCGGCTCTCTCCGAGGTTAGGAGTCCCTTGTCCTAGGAGTCCTCCATTAGACAACTATTGATCAATCATCTAGGATCGTCTTTGTGGTTAACCCGCTCTGGTCCACAGATTGTCCACTTGTGTGTTGACAGTACCAATATAAAAAGTCAGACTCAGTCCACAATAGAGGGGTGCTTAATTCCTGGAATGTTTGGAGATGCTGGGTAGACGTTTCTGTCATAAATTGCATATAAAGAGATTACAACTACATCAGAAACTTTTCAAATAATTTTTCATGGTAGTACTGGCGGGATTTATAGAACAGAACAGAAAAGAGCAGCCTGCAAACTTTCTCTAAATTTATTTCTTTCTTATAACTGTTTTTTCTTGCTTTCCTATTTTTCATTGCCTTTTCTTTTCTTTCCCGCAAAAGTAAATACTCCATGATCAGATATGTAGTGGCCGGTGTACATCCCAATGGAGGGGAGGGATACTCTGATATCTTCATACATACGCAGGCTCAGGTCATTTTTGGGGGTTCAAAATTTTGAACTTCAATATTATTTTGGGTTTTCAGAAAATTTAATATTTTTTGGTGTATGAAGATTTGTGGATATTATTGGGGGGTCATCACCAAATTGGACAATATTTAGGGGTCATTTCTATGCATCTATGGTCTTTCCTTAAGGTCAATGTACAATGATACGCGCAATGATAAAACTCTTGACCTGCTTTTTACTAACGCCCCATCCCCTTTGAATAGAGTCAAGGGGATGCCTCCGATCGGCAAAGCTGATCACGACATTGTATATGTTGAGAATGACATTAAGGCCAAAAGAATAAAACAGGCATCACGCAAGATCTATCTCTAATAAACGTGCAGACATGGTCGGCCTTAAAGACCACATGGCCCAATTTAAGGACGCGTACCTTTCTGAAGACCACAGTCACATGTCAGTTAATGAAATGTGGGTCAAATTCAAAACAGGTTTTGTAGAGGCTGTAGAAAGGTTTATTCCATCAAAAATGACCAAAACAAAATACTCTGTGCCATGGATCGATGCAACGATCGAACGGCTTGTGAAAAAGAGACATAAGCTTTACCTTCGTGCTCGCAAATCAAAGGACCCTGATGTCAAGATTCATTACAAGCGGTTCAGAGCACATGTTCAGAAGGTACTGAGAGATGCCTATTGGAAATACGTTTCCAATTTATTTACGTTCGAGAACTATAGCTCAGATCCCGACACTCCTAAGCCTGAAAAGATTAAAAAGTTTTGTTCATTTGTCAAATCACTTAAAAAAGACGCGTATGGGATCACATCACTCAGAGAAAACGGAATTCTTAAGACAGATTCTAAGGAAAAAGCCAACATTTGTAATAGGCAATTCCAATCAGCCTTCACACGTGAAGACGACTCTGACCCGCCCTTGAAAGGGGCTAGTCCGTTCTCCTCCATGGGGGACATAACAGTTGACCTGAAAGGGGTCGCCAAACTGTTGGACGGACTTAATGTTCATAAAGCCTCTGGCCCGGATGGACTGAATGCCAGAGTACTTAAACAGTGTAGCAATGAGATCTCTCCAATACTGGCACTCATCTACAATGAGTCTTTAGCTCGGGGCAGTACCAGTTGAGTGGCGACAAGCAAATGTTTCTCCGGTCTTTAAAAAAGGTGAAAAATATGATGCTGCTAACTACAGGCCTGTGTCGCTCACATGCATCTGCTGCAAAACCCTAAAGCATATTTTAGTCAGCAACATCAACAAACACTTAGCCTTAGATAGCATACTTGCTGACTGTCAGCATGGTTTCCGAAGTCAGAGGTCTTGCGAAACCAAGTTGGTCCAGTTTGTACACGACATCATCAGCAACCTGGGTTGGGCTGTGAATCGTGGGCACAAACAGACAGATTTAATCATAATGGATTTTGCTAAGGCCTTTGACAAGGTTCCACACAGGAGGCTATTACACAAATTGGAACATTATGGGATTAGAGGATCCACCCACAAGTGGATCAACTCGTGGCTCTCTAGGTGCACTCAACAAGTTGTTTTAGATAGCCAAGCCTCAGATCCAGTCCCAGTGCTATCCAGTGTGCCCCAGGGATTGGTCCTAGGTCCGGTCCTGTTCCTCATCTTCATAAACGATCTGCTGGATAACATCAGGTCTACTGTTCGCCTGTTCGCAGACGATTGTGTCCTGTATAGGAATATACATTCACGTCAGGATTGTTTGACCTTGCAAGAAGACCTCACCAGCTTAGGACAGTGGGAAGCGATTGGCAAATGAAATTTAACGTAGCCAAATGTCACTCAATGAGACAAACAAATTCTTTTCGACTACTCACTACACAATCAAACTTTGGAAAATGTTCAGTCGGCAAAATACCTTGGTATCACCATTACAGATAACATGGATTGGGGTCAGCATGTCTCAGAAATCTCTTCCAAAGCAACTAAGACACTTGGTTTCCTTCACAGGAATTTGGCTTTTGCACCTAGGAGTACAAAGGAAGTTGCATACAAAACTTTGGTACGGCCTAAACTAGAGTATGCAGCACCCATTTGGAGCCCTCACTCGAAACTTCAGATTAATCAGATCGAGAAAGTTCAGAGGACAGCAGCCCGCTGGATCTGCAGGAGATGGCGAAACACAAGTAGTGTCGGTGAAATGCTTGATGAGCTTGAATGGCCATCTCTTGAGGCCCTGAGGGACCAGTCCTCCTTGCTTCTCTTTCACAAGATTCATTGTGGAGCCGTCTCTATTGAAAAAGACAAGAATATGACCCCTGCTCACAGTTTGAAAACTACCAGGTCATCACATAGTGCTCAATATCGCAGACACCAGACATACAGTGATACCCTGAAGAACTCGTTTTTCCCCCGAACTATCATATCCAGTACACAGACGAGTTTAGGGCACTCCTTATTTAAACAAAAATTCAGCCAAAAGTTTTTGTGTTTTTTGTGTGTGTTTTTTTTTGTGTGTGTGTGTGTGTGTTTTTTTTTTTATTCTATCAAAATTTCCAAATTCGCACTCCCTGGTGTAATGCTCATGTATGAGCGAACCAGTATAGATAGAAAGAAAGAAAATGTACAGAATGGGTGATATTTTGGGGGTTGGTAAAATGTCAAATATTTTTTGGGGTGCTTGAAATTCCTAATATTTTTTTGGGTGAACGGAAAAAATGAGAGTACACCACATCCCACCCCACCCCCCACCCACCCCCGCCTGGTGTACATCATGTAATATAGTGTCCTTTCTTTCTATAGATATTTTCTGATCTGACATGTCACCTGTCAGTGTCAAACACTCAAGACCTGAAAAACGATGGGCAGAATTTATGTATGAAACAAAAAGTCAGAAAGCTCAGAAACTTGAATAAATGCCAAAAAAATGGTCCCGGTATCTGGTCGCGGTTCCGGAAATTGGTCCCGGCTTTTATACCTTTCCTTTATCGCCATCTGGTGGATGAAACAAGTTCGAGCACTTTGTTTATTATTGAAAACAATAAGCGAAATTAACTGCTTACCGTATTGTTCTGATTGTGACAGGTAGCTTATATTCAGACATAAACATAGCTTCTATTTGTGTTATGATTGGCTGACGCGCGTGTTTTTTTTTATTTCTATAATCTTTAGACAGAAAGAAAGAAGTTTTCTCACAAAAGGTGTGGGTGGGGATAGGATGCTCAGGTGTGACAGTTTTGTGTTGATGTTCATAGTTCCTAGTAAGCTGGAAACATGTGGACCTCATAGAGATATTTTCCATGAAGCTGGTGATTTGAGTGCCTTTCGTGCGAGCAGCAAAGACTGTTGAAGTAATTCCAAGGGGAAAATCTTTGGGTCCGCCAGGATTCGAACCCAGAACTCCTGCGTGACAGTCAACCACTCTAACCATGTCGCTAAAGAGTTAACCCAACAGCGAGGCTGTTAGGAATGGCACTGTCACTACACTCTTCCCCCTTTTATTTCCTGAGAGCCGGTAGTTCTGGGACCATAACGTAGTTTGTAAGTTTGTTCTAGGCTCAAACTACGTTATGGTTTTTATGCACGATAGAATGAAAATTAAGTCATGTATTTTAATCCATGCAATTCCAGCTTGCGTGTACTGCTGTGCACTTCTGGCAATTAGTAGTCATGAAGAAAAATGTTGAAATATTTGAAATACAATAAGCATGTCGTATATTGACACTTACGATGTGTTAAAGAGTGAAAAAACAAAAGTGTTTTGTAAACAGAGAGATGTTGTTGTCCTACATCATGGCGTGTGGTTCTCAATTTCATCAGCGTCAGTATAGGAGGCAGGGTACCAAACTTGACAGGTATTGGGGTATGACTAAACACCTAAAGGAACATTCCTTACGCGGAAGAATGCTCCTTGTTACTCTTCAGCATGGCTTAACCTCCACATTGGACAGCGGCGTACAGGCAGACACGATTGTCTTGGAATTTTCTAAGGCTTTTGACAGAGTCCCAACAATTCAGTTTACCCGGGAGGCTACACCACGATGGCATCAGGGGATACCCAACAGTAGATCACATACTTCCTTTTTGGCAGAACCCAGTGTGGCTGTTGAGGGTTGTTCTTCAGAAAGCGTGCCCATCTTAGGGGGGGGGGGGGGGGTCCTGTATGTGTCAGTACTGGGGCCCTTGTTATTTTTGCAATTTATTCTGTATGTGCCAGATACTCCAAACACCTCTAGGAGAGTATTTACTATTACATGGAGTGCACACTGAAATGGCTATGAATTTTTAGTCAAAATAATCAGAATATAACATGAAAAGGACAATCAAGAAAGATGTGTAAATGAATTGACAAAACGTAAATTTTGGAATTTTAACTGTATTTCGAACTATAATTAATTATTGTTGGAAAGGGGGGATGGCATGCTGTGAGACTGACACGACTAAAAATTCTAGATGATATTATGTGTGAATGATTGATGATAGATGATTAGTGTCATTAACGACCTCAAGACAATCTCATCTCCAGACATGTTTGTTTGCAGATGACTGCATAATGTATGGACCGTGATTATGTCGTCCTACAGCAAGACCTTGATGCTTTAGCAGAGTGGGAATCCAAGTCGGGTGGTGAATTCCATCCTCAGAAATGCAGTGTCCTGAGTGTATCAAGATCCAGACCCCCTTCAGACCCCCTCCCACAAGCTAATAGGACACATCATGAATACTGAAGATGCAACAAAGTACCTGGGTGTCAACCTCAAGGCTACCGTTTCTTGGAAGACACACATAGAAATTATCTCCAATAAGCCCAACAGCATGCCCAGGATCTTAAGAGGCAGCCGCAGGTCTTGTGGTGAGGATTAAAAAGCAAACACCTACTTCAGCATAGTCCGCTTGAACTTTGAATACTGCTCGTTTGTTTGGACCCAGCACAAGAAGTGTCAGATTCGGAAATTAGAGATAAATCAAAGAACAGCTGCCTGGTACACAACAAACCGAAACAGGAACACCAGCAGCCTGCCATCAATTCTCAAGCTTCTCCATTGGGAATCTCTCGATTCCAGGCGTTCCAAAATTCAACTGATACAGACAGATAGTATAATGTGTCCTTATTATATGTACAAGGGAGTATGCAGGTTTATTTGTGTTGTTATTGCTTCTTTGGCTTTTATATAGTGGTTTTGGCTGCATTTTCTTATATCGTCTTTACAGTTGGTCAGGCCTTTATAATGACGATTGTGGCATAAAACTTTCATGGGTGGGTTAGAGCCTGGTGTTTTAGTTGGTTGTACTTACCGTGGTTAAACTAGGGGGTTTCTTTGGCTCTGGCAGAATGGGACTTAAGAGCTTTTTACTTTGTTTCATCTAAGTATGTTGATTTGATATTATTGTATGTATTAGGTGTTAGGGCTGTCACGATAAATCAGTATATTGGTATATTGCGATATTAGTCTGAAAAGGTACAATATATCGGTACGAAAGGCGTATCGTGATATATTGTTGTTACTATAAATAGAAACACAAGAAAGTGAAGGGTTTGCTTTTTTATTTAGTTTTCCATTGAAAGGTCAGAGGAAAGTCATCAAAACTCATGCAAATAAAGTTGATTGGAAAGAAATTTAGTTGTGGTACAAAGAGGTGCATATTTAAGTTTAAAATTTGCTGGCTTGCATCAGGGACACTATATATATCTGTAGGCAGTGCGACAAGGCAGTTAAGTTTATTGGCACTAAAAATTAATTTGGCAGAACAACAAATTTGAGTTTGCATCTCAATCAGCAGCACCCACTAGCCAAATGGTAACTCATGAAATCAAAACAAAAGCTGCGGATGCTCAGGTCAGCCCAACCATGACCCCTTTCACAAGTGCCTCCAAGTAGTTCTACCAAAAAAAGTGCAAGGTAATTTCATTTGAATGCTGGCTATTAGAGCCGGCTGTAATTATTTCATTTAGCCCAGGCCAGTACGATCACAAGATCTGACAATTGCAAGCTATATTGTAGGGATTTTGGGCCTCTGAGTCTTGTTGAGGGCATATGGTAAAGACTCTGGATTTAAAAATTCAATCTCAAGTCAATATTCTTTTCATTTTAACCCAAAATGCAACTTGACATTTTGGGACAATATATTGTGATATTATTGCAATATGCTTGCCGCATATCGCAATATATCGCGATACGCTTATGGCATATCGTGACAGCCCTATTAGGTGTCCATAGAAAGGCAACTAATGCAGCTGGTACTTGAAGGCACAATAAAGGATTTGTCTGCAGTTTGTGATTATGGTATTTCCTGACCATTCTCACTTACTTTGATTTATTCGATTGTTTCTCTGTGATGATACATTGCATTCCCTAAGAAGACTCCATGCGAAGTAAACAATTTAGTTTTAATGACAACAGAGTCTTGGGCAAAGATTTGCCCCCGGTAAAATGAGAAACAAAACATTTTTGCATCTTGATCGACATCTGAACGAAGGTTGAGGTTGGTACAGTGAAACTACTTTAAGCCCACCAGTAAAGGTATTTTACTGACCGTTCCAAGGCGGTGCTTCTTTGTGTATCATGTTTGTTATTTATGTTTCATAGTAAGAAAGAGGGTGAAGATCAGGATTCAATACAATCAAGTACCACACCTGTCGCAGGATACCACATGGAAAAGTGACAAACACACAATTAGACATCACAAACAAGGGCCAAGAGGTCAGCCCTTTCCCAGCAGGGGACAACAAGGCATCAATAAAAAGACGCCCGGGAAAGCATAACAAACACAAGACAGAAATAACGCAAATGATGCACAAAAGAATTACCACCTTGGAACGTGCAGTAATAAAATCATAAATAAAGTTGCCATATCACGTAACGTCGGCACTTTTCAAAAGAATATCACAGCAGAAGTGAAACGATATCATATGATAACGATATTTTATCACATGTTACCTAAGAATCCATTGATCCATCTTCAGGATTCAGCTTTGATTAACTTATATCTGGTGCGACACGCTCTAGCTCCAATGACTTGCTGACACCTCTATCTCATTGACAGAACGTAGGTCAGTATGAATGCCTGTAGGATGTTTCTCCATTCCTGAATGAAGGACTGCTGCAGCTGTTGTTGGTTATGCCGAGCTTCGGTTTATCTCATTCTATAAATATTCAATAGCACTAATGTCAGGTGTCTTTGTCCATGGTAGCCGATGACTATTCTGCAACTGTACCAGTGCCTGTCTGTGATATTCTTTTGAAAATTGGCGCCATTATGTGATTTTGTGACTTTTACTTATGGCGTGATATTTTTATTTTCTATGATTTGAATTTATCATTGAATCGATTGAAAATAAATTTATGCCAGGTATGTATCATGCTTATTCCCAATTTTAACGCAATCTGTACACACATTATTAAATTACATAACTTATATAGTAAGTATTGCATTAGCTGTGGTCTGGAGTGCATTTTATCTCCGTCAGGTCTGGTACTTGATTGTATCTATCTGATCTTTGGATAATTCTTTACCTTTCCTTTAGCTGCAATCAAATACCTATTTATGCAGATATACTATTACTTACACACCTGAGTGCTTGTAAGTAACAAATGCTGTTTCTAAAACACGCATGGCAATAAATAAAGAAGGGATGGCTAGGTATGGAATGGTAACAGATGTCAGTCATATAACAGAGCAACGCAGCATAATATTATATTTCCATATGCCTTATTTGGTAGGTAGGTAGGTAGGTGGTGGGTGGGTATATAGGTAGGTGGATGGGTGAATGGGTAGGTAGGTATGTTGACCTGTAAGAAGGTATCTAGACCTGCATGTAGGTGGGTAGATCTGTATGTAGGAAGGTAAATATTACTGTAGGTAGATAGGTAGACCTCTAGGTACGTAGGTGAATAGATAGATAGGTAAGAAGGTACAGATAGATAGGTTTGTACATAGACCTGTAGGTAAATAGGTAGGTAGACCTGTTGGTAGTCAGGCCCGTAGGTAGGTAGGTAGGTAGGTAGATTAGGTTATGCAGCCCTTTGAAAATTCGTGGAAGAACAATTTCGGTATTTAGTATATCCCTATCAACCTCTTTCTCAAAATCATGACCGGCCATTCAAAACGTTCACAGAATGTGTAAACATATGATTGAGGTTGAATAAAACCGATCAGGTGAGGTTTTTCCAAAAAACATTCCTAGCGGCGTAAAGATAAGTATCTAAGGAACATTTCTATATAAGTTTTATAAGGTTACGTCATAAACTGAAGTGAAAATTGAGTCCACTCTTATCAATTAGAATTTTGAACAAAATGAGCACATAAATATTACGCCGTAGAATGTGTCAAAACCAAAAATGACATTCGGAGGCGTAATCTTACACCTAGAGAGCCGGGCATCAACCACAACCTAGGGGATCCCGCTACCGCTCCCAGAGGCCGACTCGGGCGCTCCCGAATTACCGCTGCCACCAGTGAAGTAATTCCAAGGGGAAAATCTTTGGGTCCGCCAGGATTCGAACCCAGAACTCCTGCGTGACAGTCGACCACTCTAACCACGTCGCTAAAGAGTTAACCCAACAGCGAGGCTGTTAGGAATGGAACTGTCACTACACTGTCATAGAGCGGCTCACTAGCAATATAGTCACTGGACAATGCGATAATCAACTTGTCATTTGTAATCCCTCCCCCCTCCCCCCCCCCCCCCCCCCCCCCCCCCCACCTCCAAGGGAGGGCTGGCATAGCGAGGGAAATATGCCGGGTTTTTACATTCACTATGTCCTGGCAGTGGCATGTGAATGCGGTGGTTTTGTTTTCACTGCAAAATAGCGTGACATGATAGTTAAGCTATCATGTTTTACCCGCGAAAAACAAGGTTTTAGCAGAGCATTTCCCGGCTTGGACTAGATCTCGCGAGATGTAAACAAACCTAAAAAATGGCGACAAAATGATAACACTCTTTGTGCAGAGGTTATAAAAGTATTAAATGACAATCGCCCCTTCTCATATACGACTACAAACTTTCCTCAGTTGTTGGATCGTGCATCTTTCATAAGATCTGCTGACAATGCTTTATTGACACAGAAAATCGCAATGGAAAGAATGTCATGTATTTTCATTGTTGTAAATATTTTCGCACCTAAATGAGCTTCGTTGGTTAATAATATCTGCTACTTTAGTTGTGACTAGAATTTGCATATTCTCTTAAACAGTGATACGTAATATCCCGCTCTGGATCATCGAAGCGCTTTACGCACTCGGTGAAAACACAGGTAATTCTCCGTTATCTCAACGTATTTTTGGTGAATTTATAACTCGCAATTTCTTTAAAACTACTCAAATTTTTGCGCTGAAATTTTCAGTATCGATTAGAAATATGATTTACATTTGATATAGAAAGTGATTATAAAATAATCGGACATATTTACGGACATATTATTGATTAAAATTTTGGGATTTTGAACTGGCATTATTTTCACCGAGTATTTCAGCGGAGCTCTTCAGCGTGAGGTTACATAAAGCCTAAAACACCCGGATGACTTAACAATAGAATGAACAAGATTTGACTAAAAGTACTAGTAAAACTGCGATTACATAACCTTTTTCTTGTCAAATGACCAACGCGACGGTCTGTAGGTGGGATGACAGTGATTTTATTTGGGATTTTGGGAAGCTACCTTTTCCTTCACATTTGGGAAAATATTTTATTAAAATTGGGAAAATAAGAGCTAAAATACATGAAATTGGGAAAATAAAGGCCATTATTGGATTGGGAATGACTCCCATATATGGCCTCATAAATGGCCAAATAAAATCACTGGATGAATAGGTTGCTAGTTGCGGACAATGGGCCTGATTTTGAATGTGGTTTTTTTTATGGTCAATAGAATAAGATTATTAAATGTACTCTGTTATTTTTTTTTTATTGACCAACAGTTTTGAAGTTTTGGTAACCGGTTTGGCATCGGCCAATAGTTGGCCAACTTCTAACAAAAAATATATCCCACCCACAGAAGACACTTTTTTTGAACCAGTGGTGGACCTAGTGCTTGAAAAAAAACCTCTAAAGTGGGAGGGGTGTATGCTTAAATCATTTCTAAAGTAGAACCTGTAGTGACTAAATTCACTTCTATATGCTGAGGGTCTAATTTTAAAGTGACTTCTCTGGGTGGGATATATGTTTAAATGGAACAGCTGAGAAAATGTGCAATTGCTGTGCTTTATCTGAGGCATGGACATGACTCTATCCCGCACTGCATGATTTTTTTAGACAAGACTTGGCCATCTGCTTGACCCCGCAGTGCGGGCCTTCTAGCAGGAATTTGCTAGCAAAAAGTCCCCGCTATTCCCCGGATGTGGGGGCCGTGGTTACAAATGACTAGTGCATAAGTGCAATGTACCAAAATCTCATGTACTGGTGATTTTTATATACAGTCTGCTTAATTCCCAATCAAAAAAAGGCCTGTATTTTCCCAATTTTGGAGATTTTTTTCCCAACCTGGGGATTTTATTCAGATTTATTCCCAAATTCAAAAGGCACAGGCTGTATCCAAAAAAAAGGCAATAAAATCACTGTGTTTGAACAGGCTGGCCTTAGCCTTTGTCACAGTTCAGTATCAAAATCTCATGTGGTGGCTCACATGGTGATTTGTGTGCTATTAATGTGAACAGCATAGGCTCTGGTGAGTCTGCACCAGCAACCACAGCAAATGTGTGCAACCATCTGTGTGTTTTTATCAATGCTTCAATAAATGCTCTCAGTGCATTGTAATAAAATTTCTCAATAAAACTTTTGCTAGTTTACCAATTAAGAAAATATATAGAGAGTGGTTATAAATCTTTTTTGAATGTTATTTCATGGGAATATATGATAATGCTAGATAGATGTGCATTAATCCCTCAATTTATGCAGTCTTAATAGAAAAAATCACTTGTCACTCAGAGTTTACTAAAGTTTCCAAGACTTTACAGGACAACCGGTCTGGTGGACTGGAAAAATCTGCCTGACCAGCCACGATTTCACCAGACCGACACCATATGAGAACAAACAACAAAAAAGCAAAATTATAAGTTTTTAAGTTTGAATGAAGACCAATGACCACAAAATATCCATGACAGCTCAGTAAACAAAATATTGATTGCTGCTACATGTAAATGCAGTTTTCCAATATGGCTTTTGATTGGTTGATTAAAACAGAGTATTTTGTGACATATATTACGCCAAAACAGTAACTTTTGGGCACAGGTTTCACAGGACAGTTGGTCCTGTGACAAAGTAACTCTTTTTGACCGCAGGTAAATCTGCCAGTCAGGACCGCTGGTCCTGTGATGTTTCATAATGACTGGTCACTGTCAAACTCCAGAACTGTGTCAGATTTGCTGGCCAAACCATGAAATGAATCACCCAGTTGCGTGATAGAGCCTTAAACTGCAATGTTACCGAAGGTCTGTAAGCCTTGTACGGGTGCAACGATATACTGGTAAACCGTGTTTCGCTCTAAATAAATATTGTATCTCGATATACTTTTTGCTATACCTTCCCTTTGTGTCCTCAAGGCTTGAGTCAAGCCATTTTCCATCAAACATGTGTCCATTATTTTTAGCTGTGAAATTGCCCTACAGTCTGGTCGTTTCTAAACCATAATCGGTAAAAAAAAGATGCTGTGGTATAATTCTTCACACGAACATACACAAACGTTGACTGTTGTCAACAGCAATTCAGTGATTTTATTTAACCATTTTTACCGCCTTATATGGGAGTCATTCCCAATCCGAAAATGGTCTTTATTTTCCCAATTTCATGCATTTTAGTACTTATTTTCCCAATTATTATGATATATTTTCCCAAATTGGAAGGAAAAGGTAGCTTCCCAAAATTCCAAATAAAATCACTGAGCATATCGCCTTCTTTCAAACTTTGGAAGACATTCATTCTGTATGACAGACATCAACACTGATCAAGTTTTACAATAACATATCCCCCTTCAAGTTATTTTACCAACTTGAATGCTTCATCTATGTAAATTTGTACATGTCTTTTCGTGTTGAAAATTAGACCAACAGAAAGAATTTTTTAAGAGGCCACTACAACTTATGCGAATCAATGACCCATATCAGAATGTTACTTAAGCACTTTTGTTTGGCATAAAACAATCTAAAATATTTGATTTTTAGGATAGATTTTGCTCCCATAATTATGTTTCATGTCGATAATTTTTTCACTAACTTGACATTTCCCAATTTTTGGCCAGGGGTCTTTTCCCAGCCATTTAGTAAAGATGCATTAACAAGAAAGTAATCTATTTGACACAAGGTCACACGAAACATCCCCCAGTACCCTCTACATCATGTGATCTATGGATATGCAAAGTTTGAGATTGCCATGTCTAACCGTTAAGGAGATGCATATACAAGAAAATATTATTCGACCGTTGCCCTTGATCCCTAGGTCAAGGTCACACCAAAGGTTGCTCAGTACCCTCTACATTGAGTCTCACCGGCGTCACTGCGTTGTGGTCCTTGAGCAAGACACATTTATCCTAGCTTAGTACTGGTTCAACCCAGAAAGACCCGTCACTGTTTAACTGAAAGATTGTTGATAGGACGTAAAAAATCAAATAAATCAAGTACCCTCTACATCATGTGGCCAATTCACCTGCAAGGTTTGAGGTTGCCACGTCCAACCGTTAAGGAGGAGATGCATTTACAAGAAAATACATTATTCAGCCTTTGACCATGACCTGAAAGGCGCACAAAATGTTGGCAATGTTGTAATTCCAGAGGTCATGAAATGTTGTCCTATGTAACATTTTATTTTAGTTACCGTGAGTATCAAACTAGGCGGAGAGTGGTGTTTTATATGACATTGATGACATTCCATGCTTGGCTACAGAGACTTGTCAGAATAGTGAATTTTGGGGATATAGACACCAGTTAACTCTGCCTGCTGCTAGTCTCGTATCTTGATAACTTTTGCAAACAGTTTGGACCTAGATCAGGCCCCACAATTTGTCTGTCTAATCTGTTTGACGATTTGATCATATTGCTTAAAGAATTTTTACTGAGAATTTTTATGTGTTTTTTTTTTTACAGAAGTCAGTGACAACAGAAAGCATGCCAAATGACCCAGCATGCAAATCTGTTGGCATATCTACACATTTGTTACATACCTATGAGCCGCGACATGAGATTTCCAACAATGTGGTATGTGCGACCAGCAAAGCCTCAGATGAGCCTGCGCATACGTGCAGTCTGATCAGAGTCTTTGCTAGTCACTTGACTTTTCTAGGAGTGTTAAGCAACTGACTAAACATACTTTGGAGTTTCTAAGCTTAAAAGGAGGTTTCAAAGGCTCGTCTGAGTCTACACTTGTCAAAATGCCACTTTGTTGGAAATCACATGTCAAGGCTCAATTATTTTCTTTTGATTTGGCTTACTTTATCTTGTTCACTAATTCTTGTCCACTTTTATGTGATAAAATTATCTTTATGGATGTACTCCATCTTGTATGTTGTTGATTTGACAGGGACATATGAGCCGTGACATGTGATTTCCAACAATGTGACATTTTGACAAGTGTAGACTCAGATGAGCCTGTTCAGCCTCCTTTTAAGCTTAGAAACTTCAAATGATGTTCAGTCAGAAGCTTAACACTCGTAGAATATTCAAGCGACTAGCAAAGACTCTGATCAGTCTGCGCGTATGCGCAGGCTGATCTGAGGCTTTGCTGGTCGCACAAACCACATTGTTGAAAATCCCATGCCACGGTTCATATTCTCATTATGTCCAGATAGACAATAACATTGAGTATAAAATTAAAATATTTTCTTATCTATCAATTTTAACATTTGTTTTGGGTGCTCAAAAGAATCGTCTCATTGAGACGGTTCTTTTTCGTACCCACAACATATGTTATAGTTGATTTTGTTTGTTTGATTTGATTCTTTACGTCCACTCAACAATCTTTCAGTTATGCGGGACATGTCTTCCTGGGTTTAACCAGTACTAAGCTAGGATAAATGTGTCTTGCTCAAGGACCAAACACAGTGACACCGGTGAGGCTCGAACCTGCGGCCCTTCAGTCTCGAGTCAAGCACTCTACCACTGAGCCATGTAATAGTTGAGAAATAAAAATACGCACTCTTATCTAGCGACTGCTTAGTCAACACTTAAACTCTTTACCTACTACTTTATATTACTAGTGACAACTTTTTCCATCTGACTGATGATAAAAGGAGCGCAGTGGCTCAGTGGTAGAGTGCTTGACTCGAGACCAAGGGGCTGCGGGTTCGAGCCTCACCTGCGTCACTGCATGGTGGTCCTTGAGCAAGACACATTTATCCTAGCTTAGTACTGGTTCAACCCAGGAAGACCCGTCCCTGTTTAACTGAAAGATTGTTGATGGGATGTAAAGAATCAATTCAAACAAAAACAAAAGACTGTTTATAAGATTGTAAACTGTTTGGACCAAGATGGATCAATGGATCAAAAATGTTCGACACTTTGGTATTTTTGAGAAAATTATCAGCTTGTATTTTTAAAAATAAACTTTTTCAACAAATTCATCTCTCCCAAAATGACTACAGCACAGTTGATGGGTAATGTAACCACGTCTTTATTAATAGCTGCTTGTTGCACAATGAATTCTTACAATTTTTGTCTGAGTCATCTTTTAACTTCTTTAATGTTTTTAGCCTGAATGAACTTGAATGAAAATTTAATCTTTGCATGCTGGGTAATTTTTCATGCTTTTGGTGTCATCTGCTACTTCTTTCAAAATTGGCTTTTTCAAAAATTCTTTCAGTGACAGTGAGTGTCAAATGGTTTGGAGTGAGGACACTTTAGTGGCTCAGTGGTTGAGTGCTTGACTCGAGACCAAGGGTCCGCGGGTTCAAGCCTCACTGGAATCACTGTGTTGTGACTCCTTGAGCAAGACACATTTATCCTTGCTTAGTACTGGTTCAACCCAGGAAGGCCCGTCCTGACATAACTGAAATTTTTTTGACTGGGACGTAAAGAATCAAATCAAACAAAAATCAAACAGTTATTATCCAGATCAAAACCGACAGAATGTCAGTTCCTATCTAGGTCCAAACTTCTTGCAAAGGTAATCAGCAGAAGACAAAAGTCGCTGCTAGCAAGGAAAGATTTAATTTGGGGATCTTTTATCTGAACTAAAACAGATAGTTTAGATTCAGATGGGAGCACAGTAGCTCAGTGGTATAGTGCTTGACTCGAGACCTAGGGGCCGCAGGTTCAAGTCTCACCAGCATCACCGTGTTGTATCCTTGAGCAAGGTACATTAATCCTTGCTTAGTACCAGTTCAACCTAGGAAAACCTGATCTGACATAACTGAAAAATTGTTGACTGGTTCGTAAAGAATCAAATCAATCAAAAGAAAGTTTCAGAGGAACAGATAAGTTATTACAGGTTATTGGGTAATACTCAACACTTTCTATATTAACTGGGTATTGTATTAAAAGATTGGGTATCTAATATTTTGTTACACACTATCACACCTACCAAACATTCTGGTGCTCAGCTGCTAGTGAATTTGAAAAGCAACTGCCCTAGGGCAGGTAGGGATCACACGGAATTCCGCGGCTTGCCTTTGTCACGGATTTTCATGACATTGAACTTTTTGGAAGGTAGCGGTTTTCCGTGACTTTAAAAATGCTAAATATATCCCATTGGGGAGCAGTTATTGTTTGTACTTTATCAGCGTCACGGAAATCCGCGACATTCTTTGTTAATATAAGTTTGTACACGCATGGTATTTGTTGTATCGTCGTCAACCTTAGCTTAACTTGAGGTTTGCTTAAGCTCTGAAATCTGTGAGAAATGAGCCTTTTTCTTTGTTTCATTTTAATGTGTTATTATGCCTCAAACTGGAAGGGTCGGGTGATAAATTGTTTTTCCCCTCCCGTCTGTCTGTCTGTCTGTCCGTCACAAAATCCTTTCCGCTCTATAACTTGATTACCGTTAGAGATATTTCAACGAAACTTCATACATTTGTAAAGCACATTCAGACGACGTGTCATGCACAAGAACCATAACTCTTGCATGTTTATTTATCAAGTTATTCCCCTTGTAACATAAATATGGGCATTTTGTCCACTCTGTAAGTTGGCATTGTTAAAACTTCATACACTTCTAGAGCACAATGAGACCATGCGTCATGTACAAGAACGATAACTCTGCTTTGGATGTTTTGGAGTTATTTCCCTTTGATCAGCTGCAATGCTATTTCGTGTCCCCTCTATAACTTGGTAATGCGCATTCAGATGATGTGTAATTCACAAGAACCACAACACTTACATGTCTATCTTCCAATTATTCCTCTTGTAACACATGTTTGAGATTTTTTGAGTCCAAAAAGGGGGAGACGTTTTTTGTAGAAAAACAATTCTAGTTTCTCTGTGGTGATATATTGCATTAGTTAGGAAGCCTAAATGCGAGCTAAACCGTTTTGCGTTTTACCAACAACAAATCTAGAGTGAAGAATTGGCGGCTATAAAATGCATTTAAGTCCCGCATAGCTTAGGCTGATGTCCGTTCTAAAGTGAGTATCCTCAGGAAATACCGCAATCACAAACTGCAGAGAAACCCGTGGCATCGTGAGGAAGAGCCACATAGTCTGGAAAAAAAATCAGAAAAAGACGCTTATTTAAGAAGGTACAGGCTTTTGTGAAGAAAAGGTTTTGAGATGCTTATGAAGGGTATTTTGGTATGCTGAATCCTAAAACCAATGTTGGCAAGCTGGCGTCTTCACTATCTAATTTGCATATTTCCAAGATGACCGCCAAATTGGAGAAAAATCTATAAAAATCTGTAGAGTAACATGTTAAGGATGCCAAACTGGTACAAATAAATCCAAAAGCATCTTCTCATGATTGGGGACCTTCACTGACATCAATTTATGCATTTAGAATTAAAAATATGACCAAGAGGTAATCAGGGGAGATAACTTGAGCAAAATATCTTGCTTCCGACTTAGTTAGGGTTTTTTCATGATAGTTCATGCATATTATCTGGCCCAAATGTGTCAGGAATGATTTTATTAAAATGAGAACCTTGAAAAAATGCACCACAATAATATCGCCATTGTTTGCAGGAAAATATAGCGATTTAAGCAAAATTCTGTAAGGTCCAGCTAGGGGAGGGGGTTGATGCGATTTTAAAGAAAGTGGGCCTGTACTTACAAAATGACTCGTATCTCATCAGCAATTCACCCTACACTATTAAACTTGCTTGCAAATTATAGCTTAGATATAGTACTTTCATTTGATGGAATAGTCTGATATGTAGCTTAGTTATCTAATTTGCATATTCATCAATACTGATGAAAATTTCAGAAAATAAGGGCAAATATAATCTGAATTCTGCCTCCAAACTGTCCTTGTTGCATGTTATTATATCATCAGTGATACAATTTGACAAGTCCTTTCATCCAATTGTCATGTAATAAAATTGTAGCATTTGCATATTCATGAGTATTTATGAAAGAAAAAGTAGAGGTAAACTCATGGAATAACTACATGTATTCCCCCCTCCCCCACATACACACCTCGGGAGGGGGGGGGGGGAGGGGGCTTATTCGACTTACCTTGCACCCATTATTCATGGATGCGAAATTATTCAATGGGACCACTAAATACCAACAATTCTGATTGTCTCCGACAATAAACCTATTTGGATTACATAAAATTGCATGGTGTCCATGGCAACCCATCGAGCACTGTAGCTGGGTCATTTGCAAGCAGACCCAAGATTGACACTTGCGTGCTGCACATACTTTCATAGATTTTTGTTCTCTCTTCCACTAATTCAATGAAAACAAGCTGTCAGTTACTGGTGAAACAAAATGATTGCTAAAAAGCAAAGAAAAAACAGACTAGAACAATTTACCCTTCCACCTTAATGTGAAAATACACAATATGATTCTAAAGAAAGTGGGTGTACCTACAAAATGATTCGTATCTAAGCAGCAACTCATCCGACCCTGGTACCGTATGGAAGCCCAGGCATAGTTTTTTATTCAATGTGTTGATATGCAAATTTTCGCTTTTTTTGCATATTCATGAGTATTAATAAAAATAACAATTAAAGAAAACTCGTATAAAAAAGGGGGTGTATCTATACACATTACCCATATGTCATTTGCTAGTTATCATAGACTATCAAACTGGGTACCAAATCAAAGCCTAGACAAAATACTTGTATCCAATGGTACGAAATGCAAAAAATCTAATTCAAATAGTCATGAATATTTATGAAAACATGAGAAATAAGAGAAAAATGGAAGAAAAAATAAGGAGGGTGTGTACATATTACCTAAATGTAAGCTGCTAACTTTTCTAGACTACCAAACTTGTTACCAAATTAAAGTTGAGACATTACACTTTAACCCAATAGTATGATAAACACATTATATAATTTGCAAATTCAAGAATATTAATGAAAACATTAGAAATAAGAGAAAAATATTAGAAAATTAAAAGGGGTGTACGTACACTTTAACCCATATGTCAGCTACTAACTATTCTAAACTTCCAAAATTGGTACCAAATAAAAGTTGAGTCATAGTGCTTTAACACAATAGTCTGATATATACTGAAATTCTAAAGAAACCTGACACTTTTCAGTTGCTTCAAACTAGTAAGTTACAGGTTAAAGAGCTAAGCCGATATGCTTATTTTAAAAGCTAGACATTTGAAAGTGTTCTTCGAAAAAATATATTTATCAAATATAGAACATGACGTCGCGACGTCAAAAATACCGTTTTTATCACTTTTGTCTCGTGAGTGTATGCCTAGATATTTTTTTTTTAAATTTTTTCATGCATGCAAGGCCAATACCAGGACAGACAAAAGTGCATTTTAAAATTTTGCAATTTCTAGCTGTGACGTATGATATGGGGGTTTTAAGTTGTGCTTTCGACGTTGTCAAAACGGCAGTGTGTTTTTCCTTTGTTTAAGCAATTTCTAGGAACTGAAATGACTTCCAGTCAAACAATCATTGTAAGAGAATGCATTTTCAAGAATCAAAACTTATATTTCGCGTCACATTAAAGGGTAAAAGCGGAACAAACCAAATATAACGTCAATTAAGAAACGACGTAAACTATGGTTTATAACCGTTTTTTCTTTGTTAACGTAGGTCATTGTATAGTGTGTGCTGTCTACTTTGAGATAGTGCCAATTGGCTACACTTCACTTTAATCAAGCTTTGCAGTATGCACATATCAGCATGTAATTGTAACGCTTGACGTCGCTAAATGGACATAGGCGGCAGCTATGGATTTCAAAAGGACTGAAACATTGTCAAAATGCATTCTAAACATGATAGAAAGTGAAAAAGTTGATAAAGTGGCAGTCCTTATTAAAAGCTCATAAAACGCTGATAACTTAAAATTGACGTTAAGAAAATGAAAATATGCTTCTGGGTTAAACAATGGATGCATGATTTATTTGAATGTTCAGAAGATGTCAATGAAATAACAAAAAATCACACTAAAGCGGTTTTGTGGTGAATTTTGCGTGATTTCTTTATTCTTGCAAAAACTGATTTTATGGGTTACGTGACGTTTTGATAGCTGACGTCTGAAATTAATTCAGCTTTTCAAATAATCTCAGTGCATCTTAGCCTACCATTGTTCAACTTTACGCAATGGAAAGACAAGTGTGCGTCGTATTCATTTACTACTTAAAAATGACAAACAGTATGTGTCAGGTTTCTTTAGTAGTTAAGTATACAAATCTTATTTACATATTTGTGAATATTTATGAAAACATTAAACAAAGAAAGAAAAAATGCAGAAAAATTAAAATGGGTATATCTACAAAATTACCTATTTCTCATCTGCTGAGTGTCATAGACTAACAAGCTTGGTAGCAAATAAATGCTAAGACATAGCGCATTGTATGCAATGATTGGACATGCAAATCATTTTATGATTATATTCTTGAATATTAATTTACATTCTAGAAAGGAGAGAAAAATGGTAATAAAATTAAGGGGTGTAACTACAAAATTACTCATATCGTAGCTGCTAATATATCTAGACTACCACACTCAGTACCGTTTAAAGCTAAGACATTTTACTTTACTCAATAGCCATTATGTGAAATGATCCATTTTTTAAATTCATTAATATTAATTTAAACATAAGAAATGAGAGAAAAAAAGTAGAAAAATTAGTGGGGGTCTACTTCTAAAATTACTCATATCTCATCTTGAAATTGTTCTAGACAATTAATCTTAGTATCAAATTAAGGCTGAGATATAGCATTTTATTCCAATTGTCAGATATACAATCAATTAACAAATATATTCATGAATATTGATGAAAACTATAGAAAACTAACGAAAAATGAAAACGAATCAATAAGGCTGTTTCTCCAAAAAATACTCATTGATAAATAAATTAAATTATTTGCATATCAAACAACACTATTATAAAAAAAAATTGGCCTTTAATTGGGGAACAAGTTTACAAAGTAAGTGAGTATGAAATCTTGGATAAATAGCAGCTGAGATGTGATAAATTTTGCATGTACATTTGTCAATTGTTCTCTAATTTATTCTCATTTTTAATATTTAATTAATATTCATAAATACAATTTTTAGATAATTTGCATATTGGTCCATCAAGTAAACATGATATGTAGTATAGGATAGTAAGCAGCTGAGATGTGGATAAATTTGCATGTACACCCCCTTACTTTTCACGATTTTCTCTTATTTCTAATATTTATATTAATATTCATGAATATGCAGATTTGATAATTTGCATATCTGAACATTGGATGAAAGTCCTGTCTTAACATTCAGTTGGTACTAAGTTTAAAAGTTTCCGATGAGTTGCTGCTTAGATATGAATACTTTTGTAAGGACATCCCCATTCTTAAGAAGCGCAATATGCGTTGCCATGGAAAACATGCGATTTAACATAGCTCAAATAGGTTTATTCTTTAGGGAAATAATTTTACCCATTTAGGTGGTCTCCCAAAACAATTTGACACGCATTAAAAGTTTTCCTGATCGTGCAAGGTTGGACTAATTAGACCCTAGGGTACTAAAGAACGAACATGCTGTTCCTTTTTATAGATACAAAATGTACCATGTATTTGGGCATGGACATTATGACGTATTTATTTTAAAACAAAACGACTTGTTTATTATCGAAATTTCTTTCTAATTTATTACTTGAAAAGCTGGTAAACAGTCCAAAATCGTGCTATGAATAAAACTAACATTTAAAAAGCAGGATACCGAATAAGGCAAGTTTATAGAATGATTTAATAGACTAAATGGACATTTATTACCATGAATACGGTAATATCTTGAAATAATTATGTAAAATGCCGCCAAAACCATGTACTCTAATTGGTAAAACGATCTTAGGACATAAAACAAATGATTTTGGAAACAAAAACATTGTCAAAAAATAAAATATTTCACTTATATGTCAAATTCCATGACTTTTGGCGGCCATTTTGAAAATATGCAAATTAGGCCATTAAGACGTCATTTCTCAGCTTGCCAACATTGGTTTTCGGATTCAGCATACCAAATTACCCCTACTCATGGTGTTAAACCCTTTTCTTCACAAAATGCCTGTACTTGTTACTTTTTTCTGATTTTTTTTCCTGACTAATACAACAAACACGAGACACCAGGAAGACGAACAAAGCAAAGTAACCAGCTCTGTCTTCCCCATCGAGATGATTGCAAAACTGGAATGTATACAAAGTAACGCACAACAAAACATTGAAAAATTACAGAATCCCACAATGGGAGTAACAATCAACAACGAATCAACAACCACAGAACCACCACCTTAGAACGGACATCAGCCAAAGCCACTGTGGGAGAGGGGGCTTAAATGAATTTTACTGGTACAAAATCTTCGCCCTAATATCTGCTGTTGTTGAAGCACAAAAATGTTAAGCTCGCATGGAGGATTGCTAACTATTACAGTGCATCATCGAAGAGACAAGCAATCAAATCAACGCAATATGATGAAACAGAGAAAAGGGTTCATGACTCTCAGATAGTCAGAGCTAAAGAAAACCTCAAGTTGAGCCACGGTTGGCCCAGCTACAGCAAAGCATCAGGTACCAACCCACCGATTAAAGCTTTACGTCAGAGCCGTCATTGAGTCTGAGGTCTGACCCACCGTCGTGCAATTGAAGAGGAAACCAGGGCTAAAAGCCGTGATTGGGTTTACAACCAGGCATGCAGACTGATTTCCAAGTTATATCCAACTTTTTTTTATAACGTTTTACTATCTTTTTGAATCGATCACTAAAATTAGAGTTTCCAACAATTATGTTGAATTTATCAATTAAATCACCATAAAGTATAGGTTCTGATATGCCCTGTTGCAGAAGAGTTTTTAAACGAATATTGTATTTAACAATTAACTCTGAGTCTCTGTGGTAGAGTTTAGAAAATGCTTTTCGAATTTTATGATATCTATAACCTTGTTTTAATAACTTAGCAGTCAAAAGTAGGGTTCTGTTGTTGAAATCATCAATATTAGAATATACTCTCGCAAAACGAATAAGTTGTGAAATATATACACCATAGGAAGGGGAGCGAGGAACATCTCCATCAAGAAATGGGAAATTTACTATTTCAAAATCAAAATCATTAGACTTCAAGCTAAATCCTATCTTGAAGAAAATTTCAAGCCGCATCTTTTAAGAGATGTTTACACTCTGTGCGCCTGGGCGTAAGTCTCTGATAGCCTGTTACATATGTTACTGTAACAAACTAAGGAAAAAAGCAAATTGAAAGTTTGAGCTACAGAAAGAAGACATTAAACTATCTAATTATTTAAATTTCTTATGTAGTTTGCAAGCTAGATGCCTAAGCTACATAAAAGCAGCATTTTAAACAAAATTACAGCTTCAAATGGTGTTATATGCGTTACATAGATTTAATTTTCCTTTGAAAATTGAAATTGTGATTAACATCATTAAATTTTACAGCCTATTTGTGCATTTTTCAAGTGTTTTTAATCTTAGTTTGCAAGAATACTCATTCGACTTATAGAAAATACATAGTTTTGCTTTTCTATCTCAAATAAATTGTTTTATATGAGCTATTAAACAACTCTACCCCCAATTTTAAGCATCCAATTTTGATATCTAGTTAGTTTAAACATGTTTTATTGCCAAATTATTTACAGCAATGGGGTTGGGTCACAAGTTCTCAAAACATTAGGTTCGACCCTTTCCTATATCTATTATTGAAGAAAAATATATGAAAATATTTGACACTGGTGGCTATCTTACATTTTTGGGACTGTCTTGCTAATGCAATAAAGAATCATAGATTTGCAAGTTTGACATCAGGATCAGAGTACTTATTAAAGTATGTAACGTATGTTACATGGCAAAATGAATGCGCAAGGAAATTGTCTTGGAAGTAAGAGATGATATTTCAGAAAAAATACTATTTTTCACGTGTTTTCCTATTAATCTCTAGCCTCTGGCGCCTTAGTCTTAGTAATTATAGTCATTGCTAATAACAAGTCCATAGACTTGTGTTACAGATGTTATATATAATCTTTTTATCACATATTTCCTAATGTCTATAATACTAAAATATATAGACATACAAATAGAAAATAATAGTTCACATTTCAATGACACTATTTAATAAGTATTCATATTAAATATAAATATTCAAAAACAATCTTTATTCAAGTCAACCTCACAATGTCTATCATTGTGTCTGCTTCTATGGCAAAATAATCACCCATTTCGTCACAACCAGTAGAATCATGGCATAGTATTAGGACTGCAAACTGAGTACAATCCTGTTCCATTCCGACCCTTTGGGAATGTGCAGATATATATCCTACCTTAAAGAACAATTCAAGCTGCATCAAATAAGAGATGTTTGCACTCTATTAACAAGGAGGTTAGCCTGTAACATTATGTTACGAATGTTACCATATCAATTTAAGAATAAATGAATTGAAAGTCTGAGAAACAGAAAGAAGACATAAAACTATCTATTTATTTGAATTATTCATGTAGTTTGCATGCTGAATACCTTTGATAGACATGAAAGGGTTTTTAAACAAATATACAGCTTCCTTTGGTGTTATATGTGTTACATTGATGAAGATTATCTTTTAAAATTGGTAATTGTGACAAACATCACTTATAAGCCTTTCGTGTAATCCTCATCTTTTCCCATTAAAGGACTTAATTTTCTTTGTATGTGTGGCCTGTCAAACAAATTGACTCAGCGATAACTTGAATCCTTAGCATTCTTCAAAAGCAGAAACAGCATGTCAGTGTCATGGGATCAAACACTTGATTAAATATGGGTTAAATGCCATTTCACATATATGCATACAATGGAGTATGACTCCGGTATAATTCTCTTCCTGTGAAGCGGCAAGAGCAATCTTACTGCAACTGCCTCTGCATCCGTGCTAGTCAAATGATAACATTTTCTCTTACTTCTTAAGAAAAGACTCTTGCTCACTCGTTATGCCATTTAACATATGTAACGCTCTCTGATCTTTAAACCTTGGTGACAACTTGCAGATCTATAAGTCTTTAGCATACGAGCCAGCTTAAAGTCCCTAAACATGCAAGTATTTTCATAATTTTAGCTCAAACTTTCAAATTACATTTTCTTTATTTGATATAGTAACGCATGTAACAGGCTGTTTCAGACTAACGCCCCAACTTATAGAGTACAAACATCCTTTATTCAATGCAGCTTGAGTTGAACATCTATAAGGAATGTGTCTGCAACATTCCCTCAAGGGGATTAAAATATTTTAGGCATATCTTACGTAAAGACAATAAGCTTGCCCATTTATTATATCAGGTAACATATGTTACAGCCGCTGATATTAGACATTTTGCAACAAACTTGCAGATTTATGAGTCTTTTCATATAAGCAAATAAATCCCAAACAATGAAAGATAATCATCAACTGCAAATATTTTAACTATTTTACTCTAGTTTTAATATCAAATGTTCACCTTAAAACTGGGTTGGGGTAGGGTTGTTTAATTGCTAATTCCAGAAAAAAAATATTTAAGATAGGGAAACAAACTTTAATTTTTCTGTTAGCTAATTGCATAAGCTAGTCTGACATGGTTAAAACATTTTGCAAAACACAAAGAGAGATTGTGAATGTAAATGATGTTAGCCACACTTGCAAATTATAATGGGTTATCTGATTTATGTTACGCATATGGCACCTTAGGAAGCCGCAATTTTATACAAATAGCTGTCATACGTAGTTAAGATATCCAGTATGCAGACTATATGAATTACTTTTAAAAAATAAATATTTAATGTCTTTAACTTGTAGCCGAAACTTTCAATTTACTTTTTCTTAACTTGATAAAGTAACGTATGTTACAGGCTCTTACAGGCTAACGTCCCCATGCATAGAGTGCAAACATTTCTTAAAAGACTCGCCTTTTAATTCTCTACAAGACAGGATATGTCTGCAAAACTCCCTAGAGGGGGGGGGCAAACACATTCTCAGCCATCTGTCTACTATGACATTCGTTAGGGATAAGCCCAAGATGGTTCTGTTGTTGTTGATTAATTGTTTATGTACTCCCTACTGTTTGTGCGTGTGGTATTCTGTGTTTGTCTTTGTTTTGGTATGCATTACTTTGTGTCCCTTCTCGTGTTCCAATCATCTTGAAGAGGAAGATTATGTTTTTATTGTCTCACCCATGTCTTGCCGTTTTATATGTTCTGTGGCTCTTCCTCACGGTGCCATGGGTTTGTCTGCAGTGTGTTATGGTGGTATCTACTGATCATACTCGATTACTTTTAGACTTCACCAATATCTAACACATCAAGATAAATTTCATATAATGTATTAGGAAAGAAATTTGACATTGTCACACTGAAGGCCAAATTCAACCTAGTTAGAATCATCATTATTTTGAACATTTTTTTTTACCCATATCCCAAATACAACATACAAAGTCCGGTTCTGAAGAATATCTTTAAAGGGTTTTTACGCTATGTTAGCACGACGGCCAACTAGGTCATGTGATTTTAAGGTTCTCAATAAAATTTTGATCTCTGATATCATAGGCCTTCATCTTTTATAACCAAGTTCCAGGGTACACAGGAGTGCAGTGATTTGGAAGTCGGTTGCGTTGAGGGAACTAAAAATGGTTTAATTTGTCAAGTATATAAAAGGCATTCGATCATGCATGTCTGTTTAATAGACATCATACATTGAGCTGAAACTTATTCTGATATTCGCAGTAGCATAAGTTTCCATGCTTGACTATGCCCATTTTCCCTTAGACTGCTTAATATACTGGGTTGTTTAACTTCAGCTATGCCATCTTATGTAATCAGTGTGGACAACGCAGTGGAAATTGTCTTCTTTGTGCAGACAATCATATAGAAAAGTAAAGACACATGTACACAGCTTTAAACCCATACGTTTGTTGTTGTTTTTGTTTGATTAGATTCTTTGCATCCCATCAACAGTTTTTCAGTTATGAAGGGACGGGTCTTCCTGGGTTGAACCATCACTAAGCTAGGATTAATGTTCTTGCTTAAGGACACAACGCAGTGACGCAGGTGAGGCTCGAACCCTCGGTCTCGAGTCAAGCACTCTACCACTGAGCCACTGCGCTCCCTTTAAACCCATACTGTAAAATACGAGGGTTGTCCCAGTAAATCGTGGACTTTTGTTATAACACAAGACTGTGTACAAGTAACTCTATGATATTTAAAGGATGTTATAATATACATATTGGGAAAATCTTGTATAAATATGGGTGGAATCTCAGTTTAGATAACAAATTTTCGATCCTTTACTTAACGGTATGTCGGCGTGAGCGGCGCACGTCAAAATGTTTTCAATGAAACTCATCTAGTCACAAAAGGTAGTGTACATTTAATCAAATTTTCGCTGTTGAATTTCAAACAATGCATTTGTCACATCACTTAGTAACTATGCAAGGTCTAGTATTGAAAATTTAAAACGTTTTTGGCCATTTCCATTGATTTATAAAATATTTTACATACCTACTACCTTTCTATTTTTTTTTTCAGAAAAAGCTAACGTTATGAGAACGGTACGGCGCAAAAATTAGACTTTACATATTTTTGGGCTAATTAAACACATAAAACTGCGTTCTTTTAATGTTAAATGATTGGTAGAACAGTCACTAGTATCGTAAAATGGATTTCTTGTAAAATTTGTTTAGTAATATCACAAAGTCAAGCTCCCTTTCGTCAATTTATCAGAACACATGCAATTTTTCTGTTAGTTATATTAATGGTAATTATGTTATCTCATATTTAATCTTAAAAGTCGTGCTTGTTTGTGTTCATAACATATCTAAACTAACTATATAATCTTTACTTGTACCAGGGAGACTTACTCAACAAAAAGATGACAATATTTGTTGCCATTTAAGCTTATATAAAAAGAGTAGAGACAAAACATTTGACCAACCCTCTCTGAAAATACAGCAAACTGATTTGCGACGTGCTCCGCATACGCTGAGGCTGCTTCAAGTAAAGGTTCATAACTTTGTTATCTAAACTGTGATTTCATCTATATTTGTCGAAAGTGCGTCTTAGATGTATATAAACATACCATACACTTTTCATAGAATTCCTGATACAGTCTCATTTTATAACAAAAGTCCACGATTTACTGGGACAACCCTCGTACATTTCCAGTTCAAGATTCCATCAACCACGGGTAGGAAACTTCAAAAACAGAGCCGTCCCCAGGGGGCTCTTTGATATTTTCATATACACGTAGGCTCGGGTCATTTTTTGCGTCCGAAATTTTGAACTTAATTATTTTTGTGGTTTTCAGAAAAATGATTTTTTAGGTATGAAGATTTTTTGGATATTTTGAGGGGTCATCACAAAATTGGACTATATTTAGGGGTCATTTCTATGCATATTAGGGTCTTTTCTTAAGGTCAATGTACAGCATGGGAGGTACATGTATTTAGTTGAGTTGGTAAAACTTCAAATATTATTTTGGGTGCTTGAAATTCGTGATATTTTTGGGGTGAACGGTAGATGCTGGGGTCGGCCTAAGTATAAAAAAAAACACGAGTGTACCCCCGCCCCCTCGGAGACCAAGCTTTTGTTGTGATTGTTCCGTGTCTGTGCCAGTACATAGCCGTTTTGTACAAGGCGAGCGACTTTATTTACTACACCACGGAAGTTTTTCTTATGGCTGCTCCGTAGCTGTACCAGTATAGTACTTAGCTGAGAGTGTTTATTGTTGTGTGTAACTTTAGTATGACAAGGAGCGCAGGGCCACAGCTTAAAGTCTCATACGATACTGTAACACTCACGTGGAGAAGACGATCAAACTCGGGACCCTTGGGCCCGCCCCTGGGTACAAGTCGAATACACCACGCCGACTGTTTTGTGTTGTTGTTTAATGTTTGTGGTCGTGTTCCTTGGCTATAACCAGTACTGGTCGAGTGGGTTTATGTTTTTTGTGCTTTTATGTCCAGAAGCATCCGAAGGCTCGCCGGCAGTTTATTGCGAAAGCATATACTTGTAACACACATTCGCACTGTATTAAGAACTTATTCGAGAAAAGTATTAATTTCTTATATCTACGGGTTCATGGTGGGAAGCAAGACGCCTAGATCACTGTGGTCATACCACTACGGCAATTTGGGTCTCGTCACCCACTCCGGTGTTATAGTAAAATTACCTTCCAATAAAGGCTGACAAATATGAGAACTTTCGAATATGTTTGCTTCGAGATTGCATCCTCTAGTTAACAGCCTCTGTGTTATCTTGCCAAAACGGGGATAAAATCAGATTTTCGATGTGTTTTTTTTAAAAGTTATATTCAAAAACTGTCAATTACGGTTTAGTAATAATTATACGGTTTCGTCATTGATTAATTATCCGCGAAGACGAAACCGTAATTAGTGATTTCATGCCTAGACATTAAACGTTAAAGTATTCAAATAATTTTAAACCTATAAGATACAATGTGAATTTGATGAGCAAAAATCAATCGGAACCCAAGCATTTTGGGGCATTTATCTGTGATAAAATGAAGAAATAGAACATGGTGAGAAAGTTACCTTAACACCGAAATAAGTGACGAGACCCAAATTGCCGTAGTGGTATGACTACAGTGTAGATATCGGTCTAAACCTGCATCATCAGGCTTTGCTTTTGCTGTGTGTATGTAAATGCGAGAAGCGAAGGCTCAGACGAAATGCTTTTTAATAATATCTGTATGCTCCTTCGCTGCTCGCATATGCAATCGGTACGATTGTATAAGTATGGGTCTGATCACCATTGTAAGTCTTTATGCATGTTCATAATTTGAAACGCAGACCCGAATAAGAAATATAAGAAATCCGAGTTGTCTAAGTAACATATGCTCGAGTATTCGATTATTGTAAGTTGTTAGATAATGTACCGGTACACAGCCTGAACTCAACAACCACTCACTGTCAAAATTCAAAGTCACGGATATCCATAACCTCTACAAAAATGTTTAAGGTGACGGGAAGCCGTTACAATGAATGTACCTGTACACAGCCTGAACTCAACAACCGCTCCCTGTCAAAAATCAAAGTCACGGATATCCATAGCCTCTACAAAAATGTTTAAGGTGACGGGAAACCGTTACAATCGAAAAATTCAAAGTCACGGAAATCCGTGACTCGCGTTTCAAAACTTAGAAAATCACAAGTTTTTGATAGCGAGTAACTCTATATAAATGCTGAGTAACCTGAACACATCGAAGTTAAGTTGAAGCTTGAGGCAGTGTTTTATGCAGTCGTTATTGTCCTGTTAGAAAAAATTGAATTTTAACAGCAATATACTGTCATCTTTACCAGCGTCTCCAGCTCCCTCCAACCACATATTTTCCTTCCCAGTGTTTTGAAATCACCCGGCTGAAAACTTTATCTTACGTCATCAAAAGATTGGTTACTGACACGCATTCCAGGAAACTTTTGTTTTCATAACACTTAAGATAAGTTGGGAAAACGGAAAAGTAGGTATTCGTTGCAAAGTCGCGGACTTCCGTGACAAAGGCTAGCCGCGGAATTCCGTGTGATTCCTACCTGTAGGGCGAGAATTGAAAATCGGGGAATGTCATGCAATAGTCTATGGATTCCTGAGTATGTTTGTGGTATAAATACGGGGTCAGAACGTTTTCTTGCTTCGTTAATTTTACTTTTCAAGTAATATAGGTGTACCAGAATCCAACATGTCCAACTAGTTTATTGCATGAAAAGTAAATATGTCACAATACTTTCTGAGCTCTTATTTATACTACAAACGTAGGAATCCATGTCATGCAAAGGCTATTGCATGACATTCCCCGATTTTTTATTTAGCTACTAGCGCCCGGCCCGCATTGAGCATCAAAGTGTTTGTTAGGCATGACTATTAAATGTTTGCAGGATACACTATTAAAACATTATAATAAAACACTTAGCAGGTTAAACATTTTAAAAGTGATTTGTGTTTTACATGCATTTATAACGATATTTGACTTGCTTTCATCTTTGGTTGAGTTTATTTAATTTAAATTTAAAATTGGCAGGATGATGTATTAATTTTGTTAACCCTTGTAGTGTCAATCAGACTTTTGTTATTATTTTCACGTAAATAAGGCTTACTTTGACATTAATGTGAATTATAGTGTCTGCAAGTAGACTATTCACATGTAAATTCAGACCTCCAGATAAGAATACATAAATGAATGAAAATTATTTTTCTTATTACTCAACTAATGTACTAAAAAAAAAACACATTTCAGTGAGATGGTTCTTTTGAGGACCCAGAACAATCTTTTTAGCTAATGGGTAAAGAAAAAAATCAAATTTTTTTAACACTCAAAGTTTTTGCTTTTCTTTTGTTTCTAAAAGATGCATCAAACATCAGAAATGCTGTATGCTCTAAAATATAAATTGCACTTCAAAGGTTAACCAGGCCCCCAGGTAAGAGTGTGTACCCGAAAATTATTTTTCTTATTTCTCAACCAAAACATATGTTGTGGGTACTCAAAAGAACCGTCTTGATGAGAGGGTTCTTTTGAGCTCCCAAAAACATGTTTAAAGTGATGGATAAGAAAATAATCACAATTTTATGCTAGCATTTGCTAAACTGGCCTTAATGGCTTTAATGGGTTTACAGGTACTTCTTAAACTCTTTGCATAATTTATTATTGCTGGGTAATTTTACATGGTTCTAACTTCTATGTCTTTTGCGGATTTTTTCAAATTAACTTTTTCAAAAAATGCTTTCAGGAATACCATCAGAGTCTTAAATGGTTTGTGTCCAGATCGGGCCCTATCATACAAAACAAATGTTTAAACAGTAGGAGACACTAGTGGACAAAGAGTTTTGATAGATCATTAACAAACCTATACAACATACTTGATGCTAAAAATAGCAGAGTGTGACAATCTGTAAATTTAAAGAATGTTTTAACTTGTTTTTGGGAAACTAGGATTTGAATGGTAGAGGTATATATAGAAAATTTGGTTCTTATTTATTTATCAGGCCTTTAAGAGTGCGTACAAATTTTTTTCACTTATTTCTCAACCGAAACATATGTTGTGGGTACTCAAAAGAACCGTCTCAATGAGACGGTTCTTTTGAGCACCCAAAACATGTGTTAAAGCTAATGGGTAAGGAAATATTTACAATTTTTTGCTCAAAAATTTTGTTCATCTAAACCCGTGTTATTTTATACTGGAGTCTTTAACAAACAGTGTAGTGCTAGATGAGATGCAATATAACTCTGGCAATTTGAACCCTGATCAGGCCCCAATAAAATATCGGTCCTGATCTGGATCCAAACTGATAAATACTCTGATGGTATTCCTGCAAGAGTTTCTGGAAAAAAATCCTCAGATTACAAAAAATGATCTACAAAATTACCCAGCATGCAAAGGGTTATTTTTTAAGGTTAATCTATTTTAACCTGTTAGTCATGAATGAGTAAAATGCTTCAGTAGGCTAGAAAATTATTTTTACTATTTGAAATGTATAAGAAAACTCTTTGCACCATTACTTACTTTTACTCTTATTGAAAAAGGGGGAGATTTGCATCATTACATTGATAGCAACAAAAATGCATAACTTAGATGCCAAGTGATCTGTCATTGTAAATTTTATTTTCTATGGCAAAGCCCCAGATAAGATGCTCATGACTTATTAGCCTGATGACATAATGTTACTGATTGTTTGCCTAAGGTATAGATATGCACATGCATAATATTTTGATTGTTTTTCTAATGCATCAGTTTAAGCATTTGGTCTACTTATTCAAAGCAGTTCAAGGTTTGCAGGGAATTCTTGCTTTGAAGAAAATATTCCGATTGTCATTAATTTTAAGTTATTTATGATCTGAAGTGAATTGGATATTACCTATTGGGCAATATTTTGAAGATTTATTGGACAAAAATATTTCAATATTGCACTTGTCCTGCAGGACGAATCACTTACAATTTTCACTTATTCTGTAAACACACACACTTGTCCTTTAAAAGTGTATGCAATAAAGAACATAAGGGAGTAATATGTAATATGACTTAAAAAGTTCCTTATATCACTGCTAAAATGATATTTACCCAGTCAGTTTCATAAGTACATCCCATATACTGACAAGATTTCAAAGTCAATACTCAGAAAATGCTAGTTTCACCCTCATCCTTGAGTAATTCTTCCCAAGCACTCGTCCTAAAGGACGAGTGCTTTGGGAAAAATTAATTGTCCTTTCTAGAATTCAGTCGTAATTACGAGCGGATGAGTGGAATTTTTGTCCCCTGTACTTTTAACTCCTACCTTAAGGTTTCTAGGAGTGAATTTTGTCGTTGCTGATTAACATTGCAAACAGTTTGTTCCAGATTAGGACCAACAAAATGTCTGTCCTGGTGTGGATCCAAACTGTTTGACACTCTGATAGTGTTCCTGAATTATTTTTTTTTGAAAATGGTAATTTTGAAAAAAGTTAGCAGATGACAACAAAGCATGGAAAATTTTCCAGAATACAATATCTTGTGGAAATCATAACTTCAAACCCCTAGATATGTACAATGGACTATCCGAGGTTTATAGTATCAAACTAGAAGGATGAATCCATTAGTATACAAAGAGTTAAAAGGGTGACTTTCTATTTCAGACTAGAGAATGGGTTAGGCGGATAGCCAAAAAAATGGTGTCAAGAAAACCTGCTTTTATTCGTTTGATTTCTCGGATCACATACATGTAGTACGGAAATGTGGACGTAAACATGGAAACGGTAGTTACCGTGGCGATTGTTATCCTCGCTTCCATATTTGTGGCATCTCTAGTGGGACTTGTTATCGTGTGTAGACAGAAATGTAAGCGAGAAGACCACATCACTCAACAGATGAAAGATACAAGGTAAATTACAGATTAAATGAGCCATGGCATGTGGTTTTCAACAATGTGGCATTTTGATATGCGTAGACTCGGACGAGCCTCTGCAGCCTCCTTTTAAGCCTAGAAACTTCAAATGATGTCCAGTCAGTAGCTTAACACTCATAGAATAGTCAAGTGACTAGCAAAGGCTCTGATCAGACTGCGCATATGGGCAGGCTGATCTGAGCCTTTGCTGGTCACACATACCACATTGTTGGAAATCTCATGCACTGGCTCAAATAACAGATTAAATCTTACTGGCAGGAGTTCCTTGACCTCTTTTGAGTTGGAAATGCATATGGTGTGCAAGTACTCTTCACCAATCAATTTCATATCATGCCAAATAAATATATACCTGTGTTTACCGTGTAGGGTAACCCAATCCCTACCTAAATTTACTGGTGAAACCTAGAATTTTTTCAGGTTTTCTGGAAAAAAATGTATAATTTTATGCATTTTGAAAGGCGAAATGCCTTTCAAAATGCATAAAATTATATATATATTTTTCCAGTAAAAAAAGAATTTAAAAAAAATTTGTGTGTGACCCTACCTAAAATTTTCAGACCCGTTACCCGAACACACACTTATTTTTTTATTTGGGCTCATATGACGTTGCACATTGGTTTGGTTTAAATGCTTTACATCCCAGTCAACAACTATGGTCATGTCAGTATGGTCAGTTCACCTAACCACACTTTTTCCTGGGCAAGCAGTTAACCAGTACTTCTTGCACATAATTTCACTTGTTACTGTAATTATTTCCTGATCAATCTCCATGAAAGTATAAGACTGGGCCGTGATCGAACTCGCTACCCCTGGATCTGCAGTCAGGTATGTTACCTACTGCGCTACACGGCCCAGCACATTGCACCTGGGAGCAATGTACATGTATGTATTAAGAACAATGAATCACCAGTGGCGGTTTACGATGTCCGCTGCAAATTTGCATACATAATGACAAATCATAACGTTTTTACACAAAAAAAGCAATTTAGAAGTAATTTTTGCCACATATGACAAATAGAATCTAACATTCATGCTCCTGTATTATTGAATTTATTAAACTCAGGAAAAAGTGATAAAATGCTTGGCAAGCCTCACGTTTAATCTCTTTTCCTCATCTTGTTATATCCTCTCTTAAAAAGCTGGTCTCACTTATATTGTTGAAGACTAAGAATCAAATTTTGGATATTAGGTGGCTAGGATTAAACTGATAAGAGTTTACCTGCAACCAAATCAAATTACTCAGAATGGCTCTTTGGACTGACAGAGGCCCTATACTGGGAATTTATTATCATTTAAGCTGTGACCTGTGATTTCCAACAATGTGATATGTGCGACTAGCAAAGGCTCAGACCAGCCTGCGCATACGTGCAGACTGATCAGAGCCTTTGCTAGTCGCTTGAATATTCTATAAGTGTTAAGCTACTGACCAAACTTCATTTGGAGTTATTAAGCTTAACAGGAGGCTGCACAAGCTCGTCTGCGTCTACACTTGTCAAAATGCCACATTGTTGGAAATCACACATCATTGCCCTTTAATATATCTTGTACACAGGTACAAGTAATTCTCTTAAGAGCAAAACCCTTCAAGAGCTTCTTTATATAACCCCATGCATAGATCTCATAATCCCCTCATTAGGACAAGTCTGGCCTGCCAAGAATAGAGATAAAGTAAAGCCATAAAGTAATCAGCAAGTGGGTCTACTTTAAAGCTAAAATATAGGTCTTTGTGAAAGGGTTTACCAATCAGGTTCATAGTAAAATTAGCCAGTCATTAGCCCTTTGTATTCTAGTGAATTTTACCATACAGATAAATGCAATAAGGATGGGATTGTCCATTATACATATTATAATGGTTCATAGGGTAGAATTTTTCCAAATAATTATGTACTTAAGTCCCTGAGGATTGTATTTATCTTAGTGAACAGTGTAGGCCCTGATGAAATGCAGCATCATGCTGCATTTCATCTGGGTCTTCACTGTTTGCCAAGGTACAGGTTTCCAACTTTCCAAATAATTATGTACTTAAGTCCCTGAAGAATATATTTATCTTAGCAAACAGTGTAGGCCCTGATGAAATGCAGCGTTATGCTGCATTTCATCTGGGTCTTCACTGTTTGCCAAAGTACGGGTTTAGGGATTTCCAGAATACAAATGGTTAAGGAGGCTTGTCTAATGGAGTAGGCAATATTCAACATCCCAATATTAATCACATCAGATTTCTCATATTCAAACATTGAAATTCCATATTCATCCAAATATTTGACATCACCCAAATTTTTTTTCTTTCATGTTTCTTAAAAAAATCTTGTATCTTTTATTCAAAACTTTTATTCAAAATTCTGTATCCATTTTTAAATCACTCTTACAGGTTATCATTGGTGATCCTTATAAAAAGTTATATAAAGTATAAAGTAATATGTTGGCCTTGTTTCAGACCCGATGTACAGTTAATAGATGAAGACATGGAGAGAGTACCTCCGGGGAGTTGGAACTAGATATGAAAATTGTAAATCCTTGTATCAAGTCATATGTTGGCTTTGTTTCAGACCCGATGTACAGTTAATAGATGAAGACATGGAGAGAGTAGCTCCCAGGGAGTTGAACTAGATGTGCAAATTGTAAACCCTTGTATAAAGTAATATGTTGGCCTTGTTTCAGACCCGATGTACAGTTAATAGATGAAGACATGGAGAGAGTAGCTCCCGGGGAGTTGGAACTAGAAGATGTGCAAATTGTAAACCCTTGTATAAAGTAATATATTGGCTTTGTTTCAGACCCGATGTACAGTTAATAGACGAAGACATGGAGAGAGCACCTACCGGGGAGTTGGAACTAGAGGATGTGCAAATTGTAAACCCTAAGTTAGAAGAAATACTCACCAATGAACAATGGGTGGATGATGTCACGTAAGTACGGGCCACCAGATAAAAGTGATGACTTTTCATTGGCCTAGCTCCCAGTACGCAGTTAAGCACATTCTTAATAGAAATAGTAACATTCAAGGGAGGTCATATTAATGTGGTAAAAGTGATTTTCCATACCACAAGGAACTGCTCTTAAAGGAAAGAATTTGCTCCCACTGCTCTTAAAGGAAATAATTTGCACCCTCTGGGAGCAAATTCTTTCCTTAAGAGCAGTTCCCATTTTGAAAAGGGATGTAATTGAAGAAAATCACTGATTGATCCAGTAGTCTCCCTTTGATGTGCATATTTTTTTCAAGTTCTGGCTATGCAATTGCTTTTGTCTCTGCTCCTCTAATCTGTTTATGTTCTTGGGTAGCCTATGTTGCAAGCAATATGAACCCAGATCAGACTGCTCCCTTGGTTCATATTATTTGCTTCCATGGAAAAATCTAGTCATAACTGCACTTTAATATATGCAGCACCCGTAAAAAAAGACATTTTCAGGACAAAAAAATGTTTTGGGGATAAGAGTTAAAAAATGATTTTTTTCATATTTCTATGTTTGAACTGATGGACAAGAAAAGTACCTTTACAATGTTAAGCTGAAAAGGCATGCTTGTCTGGATTTATCAAGTTATGCAAGTAAGAAATTAACAAGCTATAAGCTATGTGTTTTGATTGCTTCATGCATTTCTAACCGGTGTTTTGCTTATGTGGCTGATGAATGTGTGCTGGCATTTTACATGTAGTAAAGCTTATACATGTATCTACAGTCGCAGGTCATAAGTAAGTAGCCAGTTGACGTAACGTAACGTCAATCACGTAAGTCCACAGAGTGAATTAAGCGTGTGCAAACAAAACTTAAAATTTCGACTTACCGTTTTCATTATTTTGTGATTGCCCCCTTTGCCTTCAGAACAGCTTGCAATCTTGACAGGATGGTGTTATATAGCCCTCTAACACAGGCTTGATCTAGGCTACCCCAAGTGTCCAAAACAACGTTGATCAAATCCTTCTGAGATTGAATCTCGCCAAGTCTCTTTCCAAGTTGAACTTTGATTGTTCGCCATACATTTTCAATTATATTAATGTCTGGGGACTGTGATGGTCATGGTAAGGTCTCAATGTTGTTTTCAGTTTTCCAATGAATGGTCTGTCTTGACACGTGCACAGGACAGTTATCCTCTTGAAATGTCCAGCCCCTGTTTGGAAATTCCATGCTATCACAGGCCACAAATGCTGATCATGCACTTCGATATACTTTACTGAGTCAATATTACCATGAACTGGTGTCAGTGTACCAATGCCATTATAACTTATGCAACCCCAAAACATAGCTGACACATTTTTTTAGGAGAATAGCTGCTGTACAAATTATGGCATTTGGGCTCCAGGCTTCATCACTTTTCCTCCAAACATAAATCGGTCCTTGTCTAAACAGTACCTCACATTGTACAGCGTAAACATGACCTATAACCTCAAAAAATCAATAATCTAATGGGAGTCTGTATGTATCTGTATTTGTTTACATCCATAGCGTGGAAGTTTATCTGCACAGTGTGTAGTACTGTAAAACAACCTTCGTTTCATCACTAAATATTATATACTTCCACTTTTCATCAACTGTCAAGTTTTTCTTTCATGACACCATGAAACCTAAGCAGTGTGGTTCTTCTCTGAGATGGTGGAAGTCTTTCTTACAGGGCGTCTTTCCTATTCTAAACGTTTTAATTTCTCTTGATAGTCGTCTCCGAAACACTTACAGGGATAGATTCATTAAGTTTGACTGTCAATTCCTTCAAAGTTTGGAGTCTATTTCATTTCACCAGGCCAGAAAGTACATTGTCATCACGAATGCCACTGATTTTTGGCCTTCCGCTTCGGGACTTGTTTTCTATATGACCCCTCTCGTCAAATCGTTTCAAAAATTTCTGGATGGTAGCAGGGGATATATCTGTCAATTCTGCAATTTAAACGACCACTTATACTTGTGGAATGTAATTTTACAATCACCATTCAATTTGCTTCTGTGTGGAGCCATTTATATGATGTCATTGTTCACATTTTTATTCCCGTTGTCAAGGCCACCGGAAGTGAAAACATACAGTGCAGATGCTGAAGTTCAACCCCCGTGCGTCATTTCTAATTCATATTAATTACTGAAAGTATATTGTGATTTTTTTCGTCTTTCAATTTCTGGCGTTAGTGGCTATTTACTTATGACTGGCGAGTGTAGGTGTTCTGCCCTCTGATTGTCTTATGGTTACTTCACAAGAGACGGTATTATTATGACCAAGTTTGTCAAAAATTAGCTCTGAATTGCATGTTTGGTAATTTTGCATGCTTTTTTTTGTCCCCCGCCTTTTCGAAGAAAAGCGGAGGGACTTAGTTTTTATAATCCTCAGATTATTTTTTGTCAGTTTTTTCGCAAGTTGAACTTAGCCATTTTTCGGCCATTGTCTATAACAAAGTGAATGGACAGGGGATACCTTGTGGGCGCAAACCTTCCTACAGGTTTATACTGATTCTTTTTAAACTTCACTGGTATTTTGATCATGGTATGGACATATGCATGTGGTTTGGATATAGTCCTCAGATTATTTTTTGTCACTTGTTTTGCAAGTTGATCTTAGCCATTTTTCGGGCATTATCTATAACAATGTGAATGGACAGGGGTTACCTTGTATTGTGGGTGCAACTCCTCCTGCAGTTTTATACCGATTCTTTCCAAAACTTCACTGGTGTTTTGGTCATGGTTTGAAGATATGCATGTGGTTTGGATAAAATCCTCAGAATGATTAATTAAATCATAGAAACCCTCAGTATAACGATTATCACTTTTCCAGCATTTTTCGCCTTCAGTGCAATCAATATCTTATCAACGTCTATATATATGTAGTACCTTTGAGTGCAAATGCTCCTACAGTTTTATATAATTCTTTATAAAACATCTGTATGTGCTTATGTCATGGCCTGAAGATATAGATATGCTTTGGATAAAATTCCTAAGTTTTGTGAACTTAAGTTGTTCCATGATAGTTCATATAGACAAAAAGTGGCTGGGGACATAAATTCTCTGAATTTGCTTGTTGTCATCTGATTTTTTCAAAAAATCCTTTCGGAAAACTGTCAGAGTGTCAAATGGTTTGGATCCAGATCAGTTATGACATTCTGTTGGTCCTGGTCTGGATCCAAACTGTTTTGAAAGGTTATCAGCAGACAACATGAATAAAGCCGCTGCTAGCAAGGAAAGTTAACAAATGTAAAAGCTCTAGATTTGTGAATATATAAAATTTAGATTTTTGAAAATCAATATATTTGTGTCTTATTTTTCAGTGGTTTGGTTCCTCACTGTATTTCTATATTAAAGACCTGTCACCATCTCACAGAGCGACTTGTTGGTATGACAATGGAGAATTCTGACAAGATACGAACTCAAGAAATGTTAACAGATCTCGTCACTATAGCTAAGAGAATCAACCCTAGGGTTGATGAGGTGGTCTTGTCAATGTATCCGCCTCTTGATGCAAGGTTGTTAGAAGCAAGGTAAGCTATTACTGGCTTCTAGTTATTAAGAGTAAGTAATAATACTGTAATTGAAAATTAATTCTCTTATTTCTCAAACCAATATTGTGGGTACTCGAAAGATCCATCTCAATGAGCAACCAAAGCAAATGTTAAAACTGGGGGATAAGAAAATCTCTTGACTTCATGGAATTCAGACAAACATTTGAGTCTTGACATGAGAAAACCTGCCATTGTTGCTTGCTTTCTGGAAAGAGAAATAGTTGGACTAACTACATGCCAAATTTCTGGTCTCTGTAGCTGAGCAGACTTGAGCCATGACATGAGATTTCCAACAATGTAGTATGTGTGACCAGCAAAGCCTCAGATCAGCCTGCGCATATGCCCAGTCTGATCAGAGCCTTTGCTTGTCGCTTGAATATTCTATGAGTGTTAAGCTACTGACTGAACATCGTTTGGGATTTCTAAGCTTACAAGGAGGCTACACATGCGTGTCTGAGTATACACTTGTCAAAATGTCACATTGTTGGAAATCACTTGTCACGGCTCACTTGTTTTAGCCTTTCCTGCTCTGAAACATTGAAGACATTGAAGTTTCTGTGGTGAGTCATCTCTCGAACCACTCATCAGAAAGCATTCACATGGATAAAAGTTTTCAGCATTATTCCCAAACTCAGGACTTTTTCAAAATACTGAATTGGGAAGATTGTAATAGCATCTCTGATTTATTTTTAGTTTTTATTTGAAAAGTGTCATCACCATTAAAATGAAATAGTTAATATTCAGGGCTTGAAAATAGCACTCGTCCACTCGTATTTACGAGTGCCTCAGGCTTCAGGGCAAGTAAAAATTATGATATTTCTAGTGAAAATTAAAGTTTTTCCCATATATGCCAATAATTTCTGTGATGCAGGGCAAGTGCCTATTTTAAGATATTTCGAGGCCTGATAGTCGATAGGCATACTGCAAGTTTTGAGATTGAATTTCTAAGTTCAGGATTTTGATTTTTCAACTTGCGCTCAATGAGACGGTTCTTTTACGTACCCACAACATATACTGACAGACTTTAAAAATGCAACACTTGGATAGCAGCTTTAATTTATGTCTCGAAAAAAGAAGGCAGAATAATTTTTTTTGATGGTATGTTAAAGGATGTTCATTTGTAAGAACACATAGAAACTTGTCCAATTAAATGAATTTGACACATTAAAATGTAAACTTTTTGAGGTATGGGTCAATTGTTTAATGTGACAAAATGTTATCAGTGAAAGATTCCCTACTTCTTTAAATCAAGAAACATGAGGAGCATCAAATTTGTGTCATGGACTTTGTTAGTCAGTCATTGAGGAATCACTTTCATATTGATTGGCAGGTCTGCGATACAGCTTATTTGTGTATTTGACGTTTGCACCCTTTCATTCGATGACTTAAAATCTCCTCTACTTAAGAAATGTTTCAGTGACTAAATTCATATGGAGCAAATAATGTTGTTCAATGTACAATTAAAACTAAACTGTTCGCTGAAGAAGCCAACTTGTGATGGCATTGAAGCAAAGAAATTTTACATACAACTGTCTTTTGAAAGATATAAAGGGAAGTTAGTGTTGTGTTTTTCAAGTCCATCAGTATATGTTTTGGTTATGAAATAAGAAAATTGGTGTTAGATTCAGGCCTTTAGTTAAGAGTGCGAACCAAAATAATATTTTTCTTATTTCTCAACCAAGACATATGTTGTGGGTACTCAAAAGAATCTTCTCAATGAGACCGTTCCTTTGAGCTCCCAAAACATATGTTAAAAATGATGGGTTAGAAAATATTTACAATTGTTTGCTCAGAAAAATGTGTTTATCTAACCACTCTTATTTAGTAACTAAATACAAATCCGAAATCCTTAAAAAAACAGCAGTGCATGGGTGAAAGTTTTCAGGATTATTCCTGAATTCAGGATTTTGAGGCTGACTCCATAGGAAGTCAGCCTCAAAATGCTGAATTAGGCAGATTATTATAACTTCTCTTATTTATTTTCATTTCATCTTAGGACAATTGACCATTTAACTTTGAAATTATTAATGATTTATAGGCGTACAACAAGTTTTAAGACTTAAATTTCAGAAGTTCAGGATTTTGGAAAATTGAACTTTTACCCATGCGATATGGTATTGCTCATTGAACCATTATTGTCAGTTCTCCAAGGTTCTTTGTATTGGTCCCTGTGTCACGACCTAGGCGTTACCATGGATTGATTGATTCTACCTTTCTCTGTGGACTGGTGATGAATGACTGTCTGACTGGATGACTGATCAGTCAACCAATGACTGGTTCATTGGTTTGAATCTTTCAGGCGGTTATATACTATAAACACATACGCACTAATTCCAAACAATGGTAGCGTGATAGGAATTATGCATATGAGTTACACCAGGAATGAGTATGATGCTCAAACCTGTATCTTGTATGATGTGCAATGTGGTGTTGTTCAGTACTGACACTGAATTTGTGTGGTATGGGGGAAAAGACTAGCGCTCACTTTAATCAGTAGATGAAATTGAGACTCTACTGTTAACGTACTGAATGCTTAAAAGATCATTAAATACGACGACACACACGAATGATCACTTAGACACACACGTTTAATATATGTCTGGGAAATTATATGGTTGGACGGGGAATGGCTCACTATTATGACTGATCAACTGTTTGCACAGACTGCTGACTGCATGCACGACTGATCAAATGATCCTATGATCACCGACTACGACGACAGACAATGAATGACCACGGACACTACAGACATATGCTTCCTATGTATGTAGGTGGACTTCAGTGGATTCACAGACTGCTAGTGCATTGGTAAAGAATGATGACTTAAGAATATTAAATTGATGAATTATAATTGAAAAATAGTTTCTAAAAAAAAATGTTACAACATCAGATAATCAATGGCTGTCTTATAACACAATGTAACTCATTGAACACAGTTAACTTGCAGGGGTGCCTGGCCCAGCCTGTACCTTATCTCCAATGCAGTATTCAGTTCCTTAAAATTGGGATAATATCATAAAAATGGGGTAAATTATGGGGAAAAATGGGGGTGGGTTTCCTAGTAAAAATGGCAGACAGCTGAATAAAATTACTCTTAAATAATTCCTAAGTTCTCAAAAGTATCTGATGCTAGAAAATAAATTCAATAAATTTCCCTTTCTTTTAAATACTTTTTGTAGTTTTAAATGTCTTTGGAAAAGGGAAACTGCTAAAATACCAAAAATAGAAAATCACCTAAAAAGCATGTGTTCCCTATGAAGTAAAAATGTGAAGTCCCCCAAACAATCTGTGGGAGAGCTTATATACTCCCACAGAATCCCGCATCCCGCAATCCCGCAGTTCCCACATTTTCCCCCCACAAATCGTCCCGCAACAGCTTCCCGCAACAAGAAACTGTGGGAAAAGAGCCATTTTTACTGGAAATGTCCGCCCCCTTCTGCTTTAATCCTAAAATACCATAGATAATCAAATTAAACTTTACAAAGTATTTAATCAGAAATGTACTATGATGATTAAACTTTATGACCTGCTAAAAAGATTTAGACCGGTAGCGCTAATTTTAGGAGAAATCGTCCGTAGAAAATGTCTGTTTACAAACACAATTGATTTTACGCTACGATGACCTTGCCGGGTCTCCCTAAAAAGCGTCAAGGAGCGACAAGAAGTGACAAGAAGCGACAAGAAGTGACACGAAGCGTCAAGAGGCTTTTAAACAATTTTTAATGCTTAAAATGAGAAAATAGGATTAAATTTGATAAATTTTGACATATAAAAGTATCTCAGCCCCAGTTATAAGCACTTGCAATACATATAAGGCTCCCAAATAGATGTCATAATTTCTGGTTGTTCGCTAAACTAAGCGTCAAGAGATTTGTCCTGAGCGACAAGAAGAATTAACAACATATTCAATTAGTGTTTTACGAATAACATTATACCTAACAAGAAAAGAAAGAAATATTTGTTGTTCATGTATCATTTTCTATATATCTATCATTTTGAAAGCACACATATTTGAAAAATAGAGCAACTGGCGATTGAGCTCGAGCGCTAGTTCAAGCGTCAAGAGAAATGTCATGAGTCAAAGCTATTTGTTGTATTAACTATAATATACCTGAAAATGTTTAATTTATATATATATACTCCCTTTCCCAACGACCTTTTTGGATAAAACCCGCTTGATATTTGAAACATAGCCACCCAAAAGGGAAGCGGCAAGTAAAATGTGTCACATTTGAAGTGTCAAGAGAAGCGACAAGAAAATTGCGCCATATTTGAAGCGTCAAGAGAAATGTCATCATGAGACAAATCTATATGATGTATTAACTAAAATATACCTGAAAATGTTCAATTTATATATGCCCTCTTTCTCCATGGACCTTGTAAACTGCGTCCTATTTGAAGTGTCAAGAGAAGCGGCAGGTAAAATGTCTCACATTTGAAGTGTCAAGAGAAGCGACAAGAAAATTGCGCCACATTTGAAGCGTCAAGAGAAATGTCATGAGACAAAGCTATATGATGTATTAACTAAAATATACCTGAAAATGTTCAATTTATATATGGCCCCTTTCTCCATGGACCTTGTAAACTGATCCTATTTGAAATGTCAAGAGAAGCGACAAGAAAAATTGACAACATTTGAAGCGTCAAGAGAAGCGACAAGAAAATCGCGCCACATTTGAAACGTCAAGAGAAGCGACAAGAAAATCGCGCCACATTTGAAGCGTCAAGAGAAACGTCATGATACAAAGCTGTATGGTGTATTAACTAAAATATACGACGATGATGATGAGGTCTACGACCTCCCCGTAATCAGCCTGTGATGTTTGTTTGGTTTCGTGAGCCTCCATGGGCTCAGGATCGTTACTGTTAAAATGTGCAGTTTCGCCTTCGCTATTATCGTTTTTGTGCGAAGACTCAATTTGTACGTCGTTTTATTGAGTTTTGCGTCTGATATGCAGCTTAAGATTTCTTGTTAAAGTTCTGCAAGTGTTTCCTCATCGTTGAGGGCCGTTTTTCTAGTATGAAATTTGCCGCTGTATTGACTGCTTGCGCTGTGAACCATTTTACATTTTAAGTGTCAAGAGTAGCGACAAGAAAAACGCTCCACATTTCAAATGTCTAGAGAAGCGACAAGAAAAATGCGCCACATTTGAAGCGTCAAGAAAAGCTTTTACATTTTAAGTGCCAAGAAAAGCGACAAGAAAAATGCTCCTCATTTCAAGTGTCTAGTGTCAAGTGTCTAGAGAAGCGACAAGAGAAATGCTCCACATTTTAAGTGTCTGGAGAAGCGACAAGAAAAATGCGCCACATTTGAAGCGTCAAGAAAAGCGACAAAAAGTGGCCTGAGAATTTTGTAATATGGAATCTTCCAGTTAAAAAATATTTAAAAAAAAATAATGCAAACAGAAAGTCCCTGGTCAGAGTGCTTGTCTAGGGACAGGCTGGTTAGGGACTAATTTGTTTGCAAGTGAGTTTCTGTCAGATTAAAATGTTGTTGCTTTTTATATAAAACATGAAAAACCTATTTCAACTCTTCCATGAGTCTCATCAGGTGCTGGCTTAAAGCGATTTGGTTTTATCTAATAAGCTTTGAAAAAAAAAAAAAAAAAAAAAAAAACATGAATAAACAAATAGCAATAAAAATAAAGCTTCTTTAATAATCGGGCTAAAAACTGTCTTTGGGGGTTGTGTAAAACAACGGCACAAATCAGTCTGCGTAGTCTGATCCACGTCCTCGTTATTCGCTGACAAACGAAATTTCAAAATTCTAGCTAGCCTCTGTGGCTGAGCAGGCTGGTATTTGCAATAATCTGGTCGGAAGCTCCGAAGATAGGTTTTCCCGCGACTAGGCCAAAATGTATATGTAATTATTTCAAAATCACTACAGTTCGTGCATATTATAACGTTTTTTCTGTTGCCAATACGTATAGGTCTAGAGCGTAGACCCTGACTGATTTGCGCTCTTGATTTTCGAGCACGCACTGAAGTGTACGAGTGTTATATTTATACTCGTCGGTTATTATTATCATAAATTATCCTATCATAAGATGTGTGTGTGTGTGTGTGTGGGGGGGGTGTCATTAGAAAATACAGGAGAGGGGGGGGGGGGGCTAACTATCATTTGAAGAAAAAAAAAGAAATATATCATAAAATTCATTTCCCGTAAGACGTATTTTTCATTCACAAGCCAACACGCGCCACTCATTAAGGTAATTACTGTCACTCAGCTTTGAGTTGATACGGCTAATTAAGCACAATTCAAAGCTGGTCGTTTGGTTAATTGGGTAAGCCAATATTTCTCTTGACGCTTAATAGCGTAGCTTGGATGCTGATTTATTGAACGATGTCGTTTCTGTCAGGTTTCTCTTTTTCAGTTAAGTAAAAATATTTTGGAGTATACTCAAGTGCTAAAAGGTGTTTCTTAAAATTTGACCATATTTACAATTGTGATAAATTCTTGTAGGCAAACTGTTGGATTATAACAACTATTAGGATTTTACAAGGTAAGGGATGAAACAAGTTTGCACACCTAAAACGACTAGATATATTACATACAACATTACATTTCAAAACTAAAGGTATTCAACCTGGTTATATAAAAACAAAGCTAATTTCCGTAGCAACAATCTTATATTCTTTTCTAGTTCATAACTTCTCTTGACGCTTAGTCTATTTTCTTCTTGTCGCACGCTTAGTCTATTTTCTTCTTGTCGCTCGACGCGAGAAAACCTGTCTTCGGGGGTTTGCGAACAGTAAAGGCGCAGACCAGTCTGTGCATCCCGCGCAGTCTGATCAGCGCCTTTGTTATTCGCTTATTGGAAACTATCATATCTTAACTTGCTACCAGCGAAATATCACTTTTCTAGCTAGTCTCTGTAGCTTAGGAGACTAGTTTGGGTCATTTCTGCTGTATTAAATATCTCTTGTCTCTCAGGAATTTTTCTTGTCGCCTCAGATTAAGCTCTCGAGGTGGGCGCACGTTCCAATTTATAAGAGCTTATATTTCATCTGTTTTGGGATTATTATTATATAAATGATGAGTATCATTTTATAAATTAAAAGATCGGATAGGTTTTATGTTAAAATATTGAATGGTCGTTAGAAGATCTGTACTTCTTGTGTCTCAAGAGATTTCTCGTGACGTTATTTTTTCTTGTCGCTTACTTTAGTCTTAGCGACTAAAGCAGCATTTTCAGCGATATGTGAGTCTTCAAATGTCTATGAATATATCTAAGAAATGGAGAGTGATGAGCAACTTCGTTTTAATATCTTGATGATACATTACTTTGTAACTTATTGTAAATTATTCTTGTCGCTAAGGAGATATCTCTTGACGCTAATAGTTTAGCGCACGGGCAAAACTTAAGGGGGTTAATTGATAGTTACTTGCAATGTAACTGCATTTACTTAAATATAAACACTTGCACATGTAAAATATGATCGATTTTTCTATGCAACATACATAAAATTGCATTATAATGCTTATAAAATCCTCTTGACGCTTCGTGTCACTTCTTGTCGCTTCTTGACACTTCTTGTCGCTTCTTGTCGCTTTTTAGGGAGACCGACCTTGCCAAGCTATTTTTGGAAGCAGATATTTACTACACCGCTGTTCTATCAATCGAGAATACACACTAGCATATAAACTGTCATGGCTTCTGAGAAAAACAAGCACTTCAAATTCCGATTTTTAGCGAAAATAAGCTCCAAATGGATATGTCAGACACCAGCGCTGGTTGAAATCAATTCAATGTAGACTGCTTCCAAGAATAGGGTGAGCAAGAGTTTCTTTACTTCGATGATAAGTGAAATATTCTGGGTCAAAACCGAAGCACATGTGAATAAATGGACAATACACAAGTCAAAGCTCCAGAGCAGTAGATTGCTGAGAAATGGAAATAGAGCTCTGCGGTCAGTAGTTCCCTCAAAGTGTGGCCATCACCTAAGAGAACCCCTGACAAGCAATGTCTCTAACAGTCTGTCATTCAGAATAAGATGCTGAATCGGTCCATGCTTACAAACAGCATATGCTCAGATTTCCTCAGCAATGTATTTCTCTGTCATAAGACTTCAAGTAAAGTAGCTGCAGCCAGCACACCCCCTGTACACCACACCCTGTTCCATGCTGTGATTACGGTAAATGATCTAAATTTCGAACACTAGGTGCCAGCTAAAAGACTAAGACAAACAGTGCAGACCCAGATCAGACTGCGTCTGAAGAACCAGTCTGATCAGGGTCTTCTCTGTGTGCTATTCTGACAAGTATTTTGTGAATTCCAGCCCTGATAGCCAACATTTTCTTTGAAAACAGAAAGTATAAAGTGTTCCAAATTTTAGAATATTTACCGGGGAGCGCAGTGGTTCAGTGGTAGAGTGCTTGACTCCAGACCAAAGGGCCGCGGGTTCGAGCCTCACCGGCGTCACTGATTTGTGTCCTTGAGCAGGAAACATGAATCCTAGCTTAGTACTGGTTCAACCCAGGAAGTCCCGTCTCGACATAACTGAAAGATTGTTGACTGGGACCTAAAGAATCAAATCAAACCAAAAAAAATAAACAAAAAAGAACATTTACGGTATAGATTACATAGTTCAAATTGTTTTTGCAGATGTACTGCCCTAGTCCTTTCTGTGAGTCATTTGGTGCTTGTCACAAAACATGCATGCAAGCTTCCTGAGAACATGGACTGGATAGATCAGTCTCTTGCTGATGTGGAAGATCATTTGAAAGTAAGTACAATAGACCCCTTTCACATTGTTATCTCCCTTCGCAATTGCTCTTCAATTGAAAAATCGATAAAGCTGTTTTTGAAAATGAAGGGGCAAATTGCTTATTAGTTTCAACGCAAAACACATAGTGATGCTTTATAAGTCTATTGTTTTGGCCTTTCACCGCTAGAATGAGACATCTTATTCTAGAAATCAGATAAAGTAATGTTTTCATATACATTTTATAAGTATTTAGTTTTTTTTTCATTTCAATTAGTGTAAAATATACTTTGATATCGAGCTAAAATCAGCTTTTTCATCAGGCACGAAATCGCTTCTTCTTGGGGCACAAAGTCGCAAAAAGAATATTTGAAACACATGCCAATTAATAAGACAAACTTGTCTGTTTATATGCGAGCATCAACAACTCAGAAGAGCCTGGGCAATGCACAGTCTCATCAGGGCATTCGCTGCTCGCATACACAGCGGATCCATTGATTAACCCGAGCGCACATAAAGGAGGTGCGTGTAGAGGGAGGCTCAGACAAAAATAGATCTTACCAGATAAGCTTGCAGTAGTGCACGCATGCTACCAAATAGACGTGCGTGTAGTTGCACATAGTGACTGAGCATGTGCAATCAATGTAGAAATTGAACTATAAGTAAATACCTCCAATAATAGACTCATTAAATGACACCACTTGTACACATACATGCTCGCGAGAACCATCACTACTCGTACACACAAATTATGGATTTTGATTTATTTATTTTAAAAACACCAAATGTGTGGGTATTTTTTGACGCCTTTTATGTATAAGTGTTAATATGTACCAATTAAGAAAGTGGCACATCACGTCATAAATCAATCGAATACTGTCGAATTACAAGGTGCCTGGAGCATGTGTGCTTTTATTGTTTTCGAAGAGCCCCAGGCCTAGGATTAAAGGACTGGATGCACAGTGGGGATATTAAAATGGTCCTCGACGCCAGAAAACCTGACTTTGGTGCATGCGAACAACAAAGGTGCAGGCCTGTATTTGTATCCACGCAGTCTGATCAGCGCCTTTATTATTCGCTTATTGGCAAGTATATCTAAACTTGCTTCATGCAAAATTTCATTTTAACTGGTCTCTGTAGCGGAAAAGACTGGTTTGAGTTTTACTCAGCCAGAAACCTGCAAGACAGGTTTCTTGCGAGATGGCCTAAAGGTATCTTGCCACTTATTTAAACGAGAAGACCCTGTTTAGACGTCAATTGTATGGAATGTAATCATAGACCATGTAGACCTTGAATAAGAACGAAGGTAACCAGACTCTTCACTGTTCGCATACGCATAGTATGGACGGAAATTATTGATACAGTGTATGTTACAATGTCATGAATGTATGACCAACACTGTCCTTAAAGCACCCGCTCATTCGGAAAAAAGTCAGTCTAGGATTCGAAGAAAACTTTTTTTTATCTCAAATATTCGGAATATTGGAATTAATCACTTATTTTCGTTATATTTATCATTTAATTTTACTATATGTCAAATCTTCATTTGCGGATTTATTTTTTCTTTTATTAATCGTTTTCCATATTCCATTGTGTTATGTAAGGCAGCCGTATAAAGGTCGCCCCTTCATGTATAATCTCGCAGAGATAACGCGGAACGAGACTGTTTGGCACATGTGCACTAACAATGTGAAAAGAGTCTATTACCATTAAAACTCTTTACCTCCAGTTCTCATCTGCTGATAACCTTTGCAAACAGTTTGGACTCAGATCAGGCCGGGCAAAATGTCGGGCCTGATCTTGGTCCAAACTGATTGACACTCTGATGGTATTCCTGAAAGAATTTTTCGAAAAAGTTGATATAAAAAAATCAACAGACGACAAAAAAGCATGAAAAAATTCCCAGGGAGCAAAGTTATTTTGTGTATGCTGAGTGATTTTTATGCTTTTATTTAACCATACTTTTTTCAAAATCATCTTTCTTTGAAAAATAATTTCTGGAATACCATCAGGTTGTCAAACAGTTTGGATCAAGATTAGGTTGATCTGGGTCCAAACTGTTTGTAAAGGATATCAGCAGGTCATGAAATGAAGCTACTATACATATGAAATGGACCTCGTGTTTTGTAGGTAGTTGCCATCATATAAAAGGGCCACTTTTTAAAGTTCAGGGGTTTATACCATGAGATTTCTTGTCAAACATTCATACATGACCTTGCATATGTTAAAGAAAACAGTAATTTACAGTCTAGGATGATTCACCCTTAAAATGGAGCAGGCTACATTTTGAACATCTGTTGATTCTAGACCAGGCCTCCAAATAAGAGTGCATACTTGAGAATCATTTTTTTTATTTCTCAACCAAAACATATGTTGTGTGTACTCAAAAGAACCGTCTCAAAGAGATGATTTGATTGAGCACCAAAACACATGTTTAAATTGATGAGTAAGAAAATAATAACAATTATACACTTAACATGCTAAAAAAGTTTCCTTGTCCGGACCTATGTCTAGACTTGTTGAAATCAAATAATGTATCTTGTGGTCTGCATACATTTTGCAGATTTGTATACAGTAAAATCTGTGTAAAATAGCCACTCAAAAAGACCAAAAATTGGTTTTCAAGACTAATTATCGCTTAATGCAGGTCAAAAGTATTACAGAATGCCCCACTTGGAGCATTTCTTCATTAAGCTACCATTTGTCAGAAAAATCTTTGTTTTGTCTATTTTGAGTGGCCGTTTTACACAGGTTTTACTGTACCAGTACACACAAACAACAAACAATTTAACGATTGGACCTATAAATGCACTGAACACATAATTGAAAAAAAGTCTATACCCTCTTTTGAAAAAAGTGTAGATTCAAATTAGGCCAAATAAAAAAATACCCGTGTTCAGGGTAACCCAACCCTACCTAAATTTACTGGTGAAACCTAGAATTTTTTTCAGGTTTTCTGGAAAAAATATAATTTTATGCATTTTTAAAGGTGAAATGACTTTCAAAATGCATAAAATTTATATATTTTTGCAGAAAAAAAAAAAATCCTACCCTACCTAAAATTATCCGACCTGCTACCCGAAATACACTTATTATTTTTTTGGGGGATTGGGGCCTTAGTTGGCCTCATCAGGATCCCCTCTGCAAATTGTCTTGACTAGAGGTTTTATTTCTAATTATGTAGTTCGAATTATAGGGAGGTAGACATAGAAATATGTAACCACCCAAAATTATTATTAGTAGTATTATTAGTTTTATTTCTATCAAACAGAAGTTTTCGGTGCGTAAAAGAAAAGTCACAAAAGGACGTTTCATTTATGCACTCAAAACATGTTATAATAGACAGTTATTGAAATAGATAATAATAAAAAAGGTCCTATTCGCTCAATCCAGTGTGTCTTAAATTTATTTTGAATTAACGAGTATTCCGAAAGATGGAAGTTCTAATTTTCGAAGTTAATTTGACTGTACAGTAAAACCTGTCTTAAGCGGCCACTCAAAAAGAAGACCAAAAATTGTTTTCAAGACCAGTCATTGCTTAATGCAGGTCAAAAGTATTGCAGAATGCTCCAAGAGAGCATTCTGCAATACTCTCGACCTTCATTAAGCTACCCTTTGTCTTTAAGACCCTTTTTTTGTCGATTTTTGAGTGGTCGCTTAAGACAGGTTTTACTGTGTATCATAATTGAATTTGGGGAAATATAAGACGTTGGCAAGATGGCAGTGAACAGGCCTTTAGTTAAGAGTGCGTAGTAAAAAAAATAATTTTCTTATTTCTCAACCAAAACATAGGCTGTGGGTACTCAAAAGAACTGTCTCAATGAGACGGTTCTTTTGCGAACCCAAAGCATATGCTTAAACTGATGGGTAAGAAAGTATTACAATTTTACAATCAAAAATTTTGTTAATCTAAGCCTATGAGTGAATTAGTGAAATCCGTTGTAATTAAATTGTATCTTTCAGGTATTACAAGAAGCAAGTTTCAATATAGCATCTAATGAATCACGGACACCTTCAGGCTCTGTTGCCAGCGGTGACAGTCACCAGGCAATGGTGAATCATCTTCCACATAATAATGACTCATCACAAGTGTAGCTTGGATGTGTGATAATATTTAATTTCTAATGAATCACAGATACCTTCAGGCTCTGTTGCCAGCGGTGACAGTCACCAGGCAATGGGGAATCCCCTTCCTCAGACTAGTGACTTGTCTGAAGTTTATCCGTGATTGTGTGATAATGGATATGGTTACTAACGACACCTGAATTTAACTCTTTGTATGCTGGGTAATACTTCATGTTTTTGTTGTCGTCTGGTGATTTATTTCAAAATAAAATTAAAAAAAAATATATTTAAGGAACACTACTGTAAATTCAGAAATTTTCGCGGGGTTTTATTTTGGCGAAAACTTCGCTTATGCGAAGTTTCGTGAAAATAAAATCCTGGCGAAATGGAGAAATCACTCTGTTGTTCACTGATCTAGGTAAATCATGCCCTAGTGGTGAAATTTTAAGGTCGCAAATACGTCTTTGGACACTATTTGCGAAAATAAAATTCTCACAAAAATTTCCGGATTTACAGTATTAGAGTGTCGAACAGTTTGGAGTCAGATCAGGCCCAACATCATGTCAAGCCTGATCTGTTTGCATAGGATATCAACAAATGGAAAAAGTCGCTGCTAGCAAGGAAAAAGTTAATATGTAAATATTATATAGATATAAACATTTATCAGTACTAAAATTACTGTTAATTGTTACTATTCATAAAATATAAACACATTTAGAGCTCATTTTGTTCAGCCATTGTAGATTTGTTTTCACATCAACCAGTGGTTAACTCTTTCCCTGCTAATGGTGACTTTTTGTCTGCTGATAACCTTTGCAAACAGTTTGGACGCACTGATAGTGTCTCTGAAAGATTGTTTTGAAAAAGTTAATTTTAAAAAATGTCAGCTGATGACAACAAAAGCATGAGAAATTACCCAGCATACAAAGAGTTAATCAGCTTTCACAAACTAGTGCCTTATAACAAATGGTTGTGATAGTGCTATAAAATATAGTTCCTGATGGAAACTGGAATTGCATGAATATTTTACAAATTTTAGCATTTATCAATTAGCAAAAACATTGCTGATAGCAAAATGGCAAAGACGATGACCTTTTACGACAACTAATGTCGTAAAACATAAATGCTATTGGTTTTATACTCGTGTGACTACAGATATTCATATGCATGTACAGATTTAGCGACATTTTCAGCCCTAAAAAAATTATGATTATGTGAAAATGACTGTGGTGACATGAATCGTTAATCCGTTAGCACATGCAAAGATGACCCATAACAGGTGGGTTGGGATTAGGAGGTAAAATATAGTTCCTAATGGCAAGCCATTTCTTTACTGCTGATAAATCTTGATATTTACATCTGTACGGTTAATGTTCTAAAATTTCAAGCACTTTTCTCTTTCTGCTCTCAGAGAAAATGTTGGGTTTCAGGGCTGAAACCAACAAAATGTTTGTCAGAATAAGCAAACAGGGAAGACCCTGATCAGACTGCTTCTGATCTGGGTCTGCCCTGTTTGTCTGGGCTTTTATGGCATAAAACTACTGTTCGAAATTTTAGAACATTTACCTTATATCATTTAGATCCCTTTTAAGAAATCATATGATTGCTTGTTTCCATTGTAAATAATTCATAAGTTAACATTTGGACCATTTTCTTTTAAATAATTGTGACTACCCCGGCAACATATTATATACCATTTCACTTTTATAAGTTCACATTTTGACTATTTTCTCTTGAATGGTGGATATTATTCCATGGTAAAGTTGTCATGTGTGACTACTGGGTAGCAGCAACAAATTCTTTTGTTTCATTTTCATATGAAATTCACATTTTGATCAATTTTTATTTGCGGTTGATATTGAGTTTAAGTGTAATTGTGACTATGCAATAATGGCAACTTATTCTGTACAACATCACTTTCATTATTTTTGGACCATTTTTAGCTCACCTGCCTTAAGGTGAACTATTGTGATATGTCTTCATCCGGCGTTCCTCGTGTGTCCACCGTCAGGCGTTCATTGTATGTAAACTTTTTCTTTAAACGACATCTCCTCCTGAACCACTGGTCCAATTTAAAATAATTCACATGAATGTTTCACATAATACCCTCTAGCAACATTGCATAAATGGTTCTACTCTGCTGAACAAGAGGGCCGCGCCAGAACTCTAGATAAGAAATCTTTTAAAAAAAATCTCCTGAACTGCTGGTCTAAATTCAAAATAATTTCTCAGAATTGTTCCTCATGATACCATCTACCAAAATTGCACAAATGGTACCGCTTCGATGAACTAAAGGCTGCCAGTGCTCTAGATAAGATATATGTTTAAACAACAACTCCTCCTGAACCACTGATCCAAAGTCAAAATACTTTCACAGAATTGTTCCTTATGATGCCTACTACCAAAATTGGCTACCAGGGCTAAAAATAAAAATATCTTTAAATCATATCTCTTTAGCCACAGGCCAAATCATCATCTACTCATGTGCCAGGACTCAGGTGAGCAATCACGGGCCTCTTGTTTTGTATTGGCGTTTTGACTTATATACTTGCATGCGGGTGTGACTACGCAATATAGGCCTGCAGATAAGAGTGTGTACATAGGTTTAGATAAACAACATTTTTGCGCATAAAATTGTAAATATTTTCTTACCCATCAGTTTTAACATATATTTTGCACGCTCAAAAGAACCGTCTCAATGAGACGGTTCTTTTGACCAACAACAACATATGTTTTAATTGAGAAATAAGAAAATTATTTTTCTGTTACAAACTCTTAAGTAAAGTCCTGTTGTATATTGAAAATTATTTTTATTATTTCTCAACCAAAACCAGTGATTTTTTTACAAATTTGTTTCTATGAGTCCCGGGACTCACTAGGCCAAAATTCTTTGCATCCCAAACTCAAAGTTCTGCATCCCATATGGGGCCCACTTTGAATCATAAATTTTATGTATCCATACAAATCCGACCCATTCATACAAGCCAATTTGAGAAACAAGACACTGTCATACTTACTTATACAATAAAGAGCAAGCTTACTTTGTCATGTAAAATAATTTTTAGAGCCCAGGCCATTAGCTTGTGTTCATCTAACTCTGCATGCCTACAAGTGTACTGCTGGAAGTTACTGAGCCCTTGGACATACGGTGATGATACCATATTAATTTTTGTTAATACCATCTGTTCACAGTAGTCCCCGTACTTCATGAGCCTGCAGTAATACTTTAACAATTCTATTTGCAGAGTTGATTCTAGGATTTGTCTAGAAGGGGCCAACTCTCCCCCCCCCTCCCCCTGTGTTCCCAAAAGGGGGCCAACCTGCAAATCAAATGGGTAATGGTAATTTTCTAAAAAAAAAAAGCCCCACCAGCCCTTCCCCCCCCTAAAAAAACTAAGTCCACACCTAAAGAAAAATCGAGCAGGGGTTGTCTTTAGGCGCTGGCCTGTTCTGTTCACCCCCCAACAACAATAACCTTGGCCTTCAAAAGTGTTGGACAAAGACAGAGGGAGAAGAGTGGGAGGGGTGTCTGATTTGAATATAAACAAATGTAATCAGAGCACCCTCTTCTCCAGAATGATAGATTTTTGGAAAATAGAGTACTAAATGGCACATACCTGGTCGGTAGAAGACAATTTAATAAGCCTCGGAAATGTCAGACTCTAATGCCATGCCATTCGTTTATTTCTAAGTTGGGCCTCTTGCTAAGAACACCATTTTGGGCTGTTTATGGTCTATTTTTGGAGACATAATCTTCTCATGAAAGCATGCTGTGTTCATTATGGAGGGGCATTATGGAACTTGCGGGTAAAACGCATTATTCCAATGCTTCATTTTTGGTCGGTACTGGTTTATCGGCACTGGCTTTTACCAGTAAACTCCCCGTGAATATCTGAAAACACATGTTTCTCAAGGGAAGTAATGATCGCTCAACTGTTGGGGAGTATTTCGGTACCGGTTTTTACCAATATTATTCAAGACACGGTGCGCAAGTAAAAAAAACGTTCAAAACGAAAGTTGCAAATTTTTAAATGCAGACTTTTCGCCACAATTTTAATGCGTCCTGCGGGATTCACATGGTTTAAAATCATGCGTCCTTTGTGAGAATCATGCGTCTGAGACGCAGGACGCGCAGGTAAAAAAATCACTGCAAAACATATACTGACTGATAAAAGAAAGGCTACATACTTTCTGATTTTACTGCAATTATTAAAAGCTAGAAACTCGCTATATTTATAAATGAAGTTTGTAGTCTAGAGTCCAGGTAATGTTTAGAGTTGTTATTATTGCAGTTTATGACTGACGTAATGATGTCATTTGCTAAAAAGTGGTTTTTAAGCCACCCCACCTAACAGGTAACCATTATGGTGGTAAAATATTGTAGCAGGCTTAGTGAGTGGCGCAAAGTTTAAGAATAACATTATATCATTATATGGAATTCTTCAAACTCATGTCTACGGCAACTTCATCTTTTACCGAAACTGACGTTTCTGGATTTTTCATGTATACCTCAAAATGGCAAGGGAGAAGTGGATAAAACTGTAAATGTTTTAAAATTGCTTGCAACTTGTGTACGCAATATCTGTCTTGTACTGAAAAATGGGGGCATTTGTTTTGATGTTACTGAAGACGTTAACGTCAAACTTTACATACCATCTGTATGTCAAAATCAAAATGTAGGCGATGCAAATTTGTGTCAAAACTCAGGATTCATGATCATCTTTATTTGACATTATTTTTGTTCTCTTCCGGAATACCATATCACGTGTATGTCTTTTTGAATTCTTAACAAGAACTAGGAAAAAATGACGTCAATTTTCAAAGTTTCGATTTCCACCATAAAATTTCTCGGACAGAATGTGTTGAGGAACATCCCAAATATGCCATTATAAGTAAAAATAATCCATATTTACATTTATTACCTCGTGTATAAACATTCATTTAAAATGACTTTGAATTTTGATGTAGCATTTCTTTTGTCAGTCAGTATATTTTGTGGGCAGTGGGTACTCAAAAGAAACATCTCAATGAGCACCCAAAACATATCTTTAAATTGATTGGTAAGAAAATAATCACAATTTTACGCCCCAAATTGTTCTTTATCTGGATCTATGCGTGACTATGCAATAATGGCTTTTTATTCTATATGGCTTATATTTTCATTTGTAAATTTAGACTCTAATTATGTGTTCTAATGTGCCCCAATAGTACAGTGCTGTCCCTTTATAACGTACCTCATTATAGCTCGGACTCAGAACATGGTCATAATGTGGCTCCCAATTCTTTTTGCTGTGGAAATTTACAAAGGAATTATAGGAAAATGACCATTAAATGGTCATTTTCCTCTAATTCCTTCGTAAAAGTGTCCCTTTATAACATGATTCACTTATAACATGGTCCATTCCTATGGGCCCCAAACATAGCATTATAAAGGGACTGCACTGGATGTGTTTAAAGGCATATGTAGGTTGATTGTAATTTGTCAACAACGAAATGCAATGTTCTTAGTGCTGTGTAAATAGTGTTTTTTATTGTCAACTTTCTATGTTCAGAAATGTCAATCCTACTTATTTTACCCCCCAAATCAAGAAAGATATAAAGGATATATACTTTTTTGAGGTGAATACCAAATATATTTCATCGAGTATGTTGAAAACATGAATTTTCAGAGTGCGCAGCACAAGTGAAAATTATGATGCTTTTTACAACTGACGAGATGAAATATATTTGGTATTTACCGAAAAAAAGTAAATTTCCTTTTTATTTTATACTTTTTATAGGCTACATACCGAAAAAGGAGATGCTGCAAATACAAAAAAGAAAAAATTTAGCAAACCCAAATAATTTTGGTACCAAAATACTTGTCACTTTCTAAATAAGAAAATGCATACCTAGACTTGATGTTTTCCATCACAAACAAGAAAGTTATGGGCATTTGAAGGTCTGAAGGGAAATGCATTAAGTGAATGGAAAAGTCAGAGGTAATCTAAAAAAACACTACGGTGAAAATAGAGGCTGATATCAATCACTAGTGATCATATCATTTCACTAGTGATTGATATCACTTTTATTTGTTTATGATATGTATTGATTTCACTGCTAAGTATCAAATAAATCACAAAATTTGTTGTCTGCTGCAGCTGTCATTGGCCCTTTAAGTTCTAAAATACAAACCAATGACATAAGTCGCCAAGGTGCCATTTTATATAAGGCTCCTGAAACTTATCGAAACCTGACAGCACATGAGCACCAGCGACTATAAATGCCACATGAAAAAGTCTTATCAAACATGGAAGGACATATGATCAAACTTGCAATCCTAGGTTTACAAGAAGTAGTTTATCCCCTATCAAACTCAGAACTGTGCCTTGTAAATAAATTAGCCTTTTAAAAATTTAACTTCTCGTTATAATTGTAGACTAATTTTCTGTGCATTTTAATAATGGAAGGAGCACAATAGCTCAGTGGTAGAGTGCTTGACTCAAGATTGAGGGGTTTCAGGTTCGGAGGCCCTTGAGCAAGACACTTTATCCTCTGCTTAGCACTGTTTCAACTTAGGAAGACCCGTTTCAGCATGACTGAAAAAATGTTGACTGGGATGTAAAGAATCAAATCGAACAAAATAAATTTTAATAATGGCAGCTCTACAGAAACTTTGATCATCATTCGGTCAGAACCAATTGTGATTTACAGTAAAGCCTGTGTAAAATGGCTACTCTCAAAATGACAGAAATTTGGTTTTCAAGACCGAATATCCCTTAATGCAGATCAAAAGCATTGTAGAATGGAGCATTCTGCAAGTCTTTTGACCTTCATTAAGCTACCAATTGTCATTCAGATCTTTATTTTGTCTATTTTTGAGTGGCCATTTTACACAGGTTTTACTGTAATTACAGCCCATTTCTTTGATTTGTTTCCATTTTTCAATTCATTGCTGGTGTTATGACAATATGTTAGATGCAGAAGTTTTATTTGCCTCTCATAGGTGTTTCAGTGGCGGATCCAGAGGGGGTTAGCTCGAACCACCTTCGAGCTCCCCGCTCCCCGTTTTTAAATATCCTATGAAAATGAAATAATTTGGGACCAAATTATTTAATTTTCATGGGATATTTAAGAAAAATGAGATAAAATCAGCAAAGCGAACCCCCCACACCTTTATATATATATATGAACCCCCTTTCCAGAAATCCTGGATCCGCCCCTGGTGTTTGAAGGCTCGTGGCCATTCTACATAGACCTTACAAAAGGTAATTAATAGCATTTGCAACAAGCCAGTGTAAGTAGCTTCTTATATTGCCTTGAATGTATAAACTGCTATACACCTTTATTAAATGATCCTTTATATGGTCCTAAAATAAACAGCTGTTTTTTGTAAAAAAAATCCCAATACAGTAAAACCTGTGTAAAACGACCACTCTCAAAAAGATCAAAAATTGGTTTAAAGACCAATTATCACTTAGTGCAGGTCAAAAGTATTGCAGAATGCTCCAAGGGGAGCATGCTGCAATACTTCCGACCTTCTTTAAGCTACCATTTGTTATTAAGATCTTTGTTTTGTCTATTTTTGAGTGGCTGTTTTACACAGGTTTTACTGTTACAGAGTATATGGAAAATGTTCTAAAATTTCGAAAACTTTTCTCTCTTTTTTCAAATAAAATGTTGGTTTTCAGGGCTGCAATTCATAAAATGCTTGACACAATAGCAAACAGGGAAGATCCTGATCAGGGTCTACACTTTTTGTCTAGGTCTTTAGGGTCTTTTTTCCAGGCAGCCAGTGTTTGAAAATTTAGAACATTTACCAAATATCGATATTGATTTTTCTAGGAAAGGAGGTTTTATGTTCTATCTTTTGTTCTTTCATGTAGGTTGTTGTCAGCTAAATTAAAAAAAAATGTGTGTTTCAGGTTACCAGACTGTGTCTAATTTTTTACCCCCGACCCTAAAGTTTTTTTAAGCATATTTAGGGATTTCCCAAGGGATTCCCCAGTTCGGCCATATTGTTTCCCTATTTTCCCTTAACAAAATAAAATTATTTTCCTACTTACCGTCCCTATTTTAAAATTTCATGTAACCTGAAACACACATATTTTTTTTTTTTTTTTTTGGGGGGGGGGGTGGGGGGGGCCTCATTGAAAGTTTATAATGTACTTTACTAAAACAGGGCTAAGATAATTACAAATACTCAATATTAAATTGTTAGCATTTAGAAATACTCACCTGCTTTATCTTTAAAAATATGCATTTGCAGGACAGTATTACTTTATTGTTTATTAAAATTTTAACATTTTCATTTCTTTACTACAATGAGTTCTGTTTAAATTGTTGTTTTTATTTAGCTGTCATATCTCTAGGGGTCTTGATAAGAGTGCCCAATTGAAAATTATTTTCTTGTTTCTCAATCAAAACATCAGCAATTCTCATGGCCCTCTTGTTTATTCTGCTCAAAACACAAGGTTGGGAGTACTCATTATTAGCATCTCACTGAGATATGTCCAACCTTTTGTAGACAGGAAAGCCCCAAAACAGGTACTTTGGCAAACAGTGAAGACACTGATGAAATGCTGCATTGTGCAGCATTTCATTAAGGTATGCACTGTTTGCTAAAACAGCATCAATCTTCAGAGAAAGTACTACTATATTTTGGAGGGGAAGTTGTAACTTGTTAACTGTAACATTTCAATATATAATAATGAGTTATTCTAACTTAATTGTATCAAACTTTATGGTACATGTATATCATATTGGTCTTAAAAGCGCTAATAAGTGCCCATACCTTGTGTTTTTGAGCTAAAATAAGGGAAATTGTATGAATCCCTAGAAACGCCTGTTTTACCATATTTGTATACTGAGACGTAAATCAAAAGTAGTTATTAATGTGATGCACTATCATTCGAATCATATTTGCAGATATGTACATAGCTTGATACAATTTACACTATTATAATGGACGCATGAGATTTTTTACATCTAATTTTGTAGCTCTTTATAATTCTACAATATGCAGCATTCCATTGAATCAAATCATTTATGTTATATTAATGTAATTCTTTTTGTATATTCAAAAAATGAATTTTTTAACTCTTTGTATCCATACATATAGATACAATAAATACGCATTTTGTGTTTTAGGGGTCACCGGTAGAAGTTTCTAAATTACAATATATTTCTGTCCCTAAAAGTTGGATTTATCTAAGCAAATAGTGCAGACCCTGTTGAAATGCAGCATTGTACAAAGATAAATCACTCGCGCTACGCACTCGTGAAATTCGGCAAACCTCGTGATGCAAACGGCGATCCTGGGGACGGATTTTTCTATCCTACCCTCACACTCATGATAGATTTTTATATTCTTGAAGAAACTAGAAAACCAACACTTTGAATTTTTGTCTTAATCTTGTGCTCCAACATCTACTGCAATATTCTATATCTAATACTTTATAAATATCATTCCACTTTATGATTATCATCATTCCACTTTTGTACATTTATTTAGGGCCACCCAAAAATTTGCAGCAAATTTTATCGCTTCCAAAATAAGTCCAGATTATTCATGTGAAACATATGATTCACATGAAATATCAGGGCTTAGTTTCCATGAAAGTCGAGAAAGATTGAACATTGTCATCTGCTGTAGCTGTGATTGGCCCTTTAATATTTTTTGTAATTGTCAATTGTTCAAATCAAACTACATTTTAGCATCGTATTTATTTTATTTTCACTGTCCGATTATCGCTTAATGCAGGTCAAAAGTATTGCAGAAAGCTCCAAGAGAGTATTCTGCAATACTATCGACCTTCATTAAGCTACCGTTTGCCTTTAAGACCTTTGTTTTGTTTATTTTTGAGTGGCCGCTGAAGACAGGTTTTACCGTAGCATCATTCCACTTTTGTACATTTATTTAGTGTCACCAAAAAATTTGCAGCAAATTTAGTCGCTTTTATAGCGAAAAAATAAGTCTAGATTTTCATGTGAATCATCAGAAATATCAGGGCTTATTTTGTGTGAAAGTCAAGAAAGATTGCACGAAATTTGACATCTGCTTTACCTGTAATTAGCACTTTAAAGGTAACTATTTTTTGTTAATCATTCCAATTTATTGTTTAAATGGAACATTTTAGCCTCTTAATTATCTATATAGATAATATTTGATGCATTTGTTCAAAATTTAGAAAAAATGTGATGCCCCTGTTTAATATGCTGACGTAAGGTAAGCATATAGACGCCGGATTGTCCGTCAGTCTGTTTTGTAAAAAATTGTCAGCATTATTTCTCAGCAAATACTGTCCGGATCATAAGAAACTTCATTGGAACCTTCAGTATCAAAGGTATACTTCCACAAAACGCTTTGAAGCGCGACTGTAACGGTAATTGCATTGAGTGAATCGAGGGTCATTACTTAGAGGTCGTGGTACTACTGTAAATGTGCATATTTCCACATGTTATGGTTGGATGAGTTTTTCCTGGAGTTGTGGCCCTTTGATAATTCTTGTATCGATTCATCTTGTAAATCTTGTCTGCACAAATTTTCAGCAACAGTGAACAGATTTTAGCGATACTTCATAGGAACCTTCAGTAACAAGAGTAGATGGGCATATTGCCAGCATGATATGATTCAATGACTTTTCCTAAAGTTATGACCCTTTGATAAATCTTGTATTATTTCTGTAAATTTTGTCTGTGCAAATTCTCTGCAACTACTTGATGGATTTCCATGAAACTTCATGGGAACCTTCGGTATTAAAAGTAAATGTGCGTATTCCCACAATGTTGTACTCTGACCATTTTACCTGCAGTTATGTCTCTGATAATCTGGATCTCCTTGGTGTCCATGTGATCTCTTAGCAGCTCCTTGCCGGATGTTAAGAGAACTTCATAAGAACCTTCATTATCAAAGAGTATTATTGGAATATCGCCAGAATGATAGGGTCAGAGTTATGCCCCTTTGACTTATTCTGCTCAGATATTGTCTTGATGATTTGGCCATAACCACTGGGCGGATTGTAAATGAAAGTATGAATATATGATAGATATTGATATTAAGTTTTGCAAATTTTAAATGGTAGTCTCCTTCTCCTGAGACATGCAACACACTTCATCCTTAAATATCGGAAAAAAGTTTAGAACCCCACCCCTAACCCAGGTTCATAGCCAAGCTTTGAAAAAGTGGGGGCTATATTGGATTTTGGTTGTCTGTTATTCCGTCTGTCATATTTCCGTTTCTGCTTAATATTTTGAGAAAAAAAATGAGAATTTCAACAAATTTTATTTATGCATTCATATTGGCAAGACTTAGCTTGGGATTATTACACGTCATTTTTTCCCCATTTGTACCAGAGTTATGGCCCTTGATTTATGCCAAAAGTTCATTTCCTCTCAATATCTTGAGAACAAATTGACAGAATTTCACCAAATTTTATATATATACCGATGATTTTAATTTTAAGTTTTATGTCCCCTTGTTTAACCCTTAACCTGCTATCATCTCTGCTGTATACATGTTTATTCAAATGCACTCCAGACTACCGTACATGTAGTTTTATCATGGAAGCAAACAGTGAACCCTGATCAGACTGCTCCTAAGGCTAAGGTAGCAGTCTATGATCTGGCATCATATTGTTTGCAGTATAGGCTACCAAACTACATATACAAGCAGACAAGAGAGCAGATAATAAGTCTTGAATGGAGGGGGGAAAGGTAAATATGTTTTCTGGTTGTTGTTTATACTGTTTCATGGGTTCATTTACCTGTATGTTTATTATATAGCAATGTTTTCTATGTTACTGAATTGTTTGCAATATTTTGATATGGCTATAAATATCTGCCTTATGAACCTTGTCTTTTCTCTTCATTACCCTCTTAAAGATTTAACCCTTAAAGCGCCAAGAAAAAAATGCATCAGAAAATGTCGTCTGCTGAAGTCGTCTGCTGCAAATAATTGCCTAGCATTACTGATGAATTAAGTATAGAAGCAAACAGTTTGGACCTAGAACAGACTGCTCCTATAGGAGCAGTCTGATCTGGGTCCACACTGTTTGCCATAGAGGCTTCTTAAACATTTCAGCAGACGAGAAAAGCAGACGACTTTTGTTGCGATTGGCGCATTAAGAGTTAAGTCATATTATACAGTTGTTGACTTATGCTGAGGTGGACATGGAGTTATTGAACAGTAAACCTCATACTGACCATTGTGAAGCAGAGGTCAATATGATTAGTGCACTGTTCAATAACACTTAAGGTCTACCAAAACATAGGTCAACAATTGTTTTATTATGTTTATATGTTAATTTCTCCCATTTTGGACCATTGAAACTGTTAATGTTACACCACAATCATGCGAAATAACGTGACATTCTGACATCACTTCTGGAAAGTAATGCAATGCCATGGTGTGTAACGTCACTTCCGGAAAACAATGTGATATGTAGTTATATCAGCAGCAATTGATACACGGCCACCAATCCAGCTCTTTCATGGCATATACCAGTTGGATTGAACTTTCTATTTCGTAATTTTGAGAGCAAAATTTATAAATTGGACAATGCTATTCGATGAGACACTCATTGAACTTTTCGACACTGATATGTTTTTTTTAAGAGGATATTCTGCTTGACAGTTTAAAATTGTTTGTTATGAAGAAAAATGGCATTTTTTCAGCTTCAACACAGATTCTAGAATCGGTTTATGTGTCAGGGCACACTATTTAAGGTCTGTCCAAGGTAGACGTCAAGGCCATCGAATAGCATTTTCGGATTTCTGAAATTTTGTATTGGTTAGAAATAATAACGATTTTGCTGAATTTAAGGTCCATCTCATTCATAGAAAACTTCTTCATAACACAGTATTGATTTTATGGGACAAGGAGCTGGATTGGTGGCCCTGTGATAGGCATCTATGTCAACCAGAAGGTGCTTATTTATAGATCATTATAATAAAAACCCTTTATTGCGCTAATTGATTTTTCTTTCTGGTCTGATACAATAAACTTGGGATGATACATTGTATATACCTAGAGGTTACAGCTTATAATTATACCTAGGGATTACAGCAAATAATTACTAAATGAAGATTGTTTTTGTCTTAGCAAACAGTGGCATGCTGCATTTCATCTGGGTCTTCACTGCTTGCCCTGGATTGCTTTAAAAGTACTTGAATATACAAGACTGTCTTTGAAAGTCCTTGAAAAGTAATTGAAAAACACTCAAAGGCATTGAAAAGTCTTAGAATTTTACCATTTACAGGAGGATTCAAAACTGTTTTTGAGACCTAAATCAGTATAAAATTGTGGTTCCTTTATTTGGTGCTGCACTTAAGGCACCACAATTTTATACTAATTTTTATCCCATGACGAAGTTGGAGGGATATAGTTTTGGTGTCGTCCGTCCGTCCACACTTTTTGTCTGTCCGGAACCATATCTCAGTACCTATTGGTCAGATTTGATTCATTCTTGGTACAAATGATAAGTACCATGGACTCTCCATATCCTATAAGTTTGGTCAAAATCGACCCTTTAACACTTGAGTTATTGCTCTTGTTTTAGTATAGGCAATTATAAGGCAAAACCTATACTAGCTTTTTTGTGTGATAATCTTCACATTTCATCAAAACTATTATATTTATCAACTTCTCACTATTAGACCATGATTGCCAAGTGCCTGTAGATAAGCATGGCAGTGTCAAAGTTTTACCCCATCCCCTTTGACCCCCACCTAAGGGGTCAAAGGTCAAATATTTAAATTTCGCAATAACTAAGGCAATTGTAAATATTTTTTGCTGAATTTTTGCATACAGGCAGAGCAGCAATAGATATGAAACATATCAAACGGGATTTCAGTTTGAAGGCCTGGGTCCGAGCCTTTTGAGTGGACTAAGGGGTCGGGCCGAGGTCAAAATTAAACTTTTTCAGAATATGGTTATGTTGCATATCAAATTAAAGCTGACGATGCTGGCAGCAACATGGTAGCAAATAATAGACACACCCTCGACCCAGGGGATGGGGTCAAAAGGTCAAAATATATCTTTTTCTGAAAGTAGTCATTTTGCATATCAAATTAAAGGGAATTGAGCACAGAGCACCATGAAAGCAAACATGCTGTCATTACACACACCAACAACCCCTGGGAGGGTTCAAAAGGTCTTTTTATTTTTATTTTCTAAAAGTGGTCATGTTGCATATCAAATTGAAGTGGAAGAAGTGTACACCTACATGCAAGGTAACACTTTGAATTTACACACACCCTTGACCTCTGGGGTTTGGTTTAAAGGTCAGATATTGACATTGTGCAGATGTAAGTATATTTTTTATCAAACTAAGCACTAAACATATACTGACGGACTTTAAAAATGCAACACTTGGATAACAGCTTTAATTTATGTCTCGAAAAGAAGGCAGAACAATAATTTTGATTGTATGTTAAAGAGCATTCATTTGTAAGTAAAACATGGAACATTTGTCCAACTAAGATGACTTTAATGCATTTAAATGTGACCTTTTTGAGATAGGGGTCAACTATTTCATGTGACCAAATGTTATGAATGAAAGATTTCCTACTTCTTTAAATCAAGAAACAGTAGAAGCATCAAATTTGTATCACGGACTCCGCTAGTCATCGAGAAACCACTCTCATATTGATTGGCAGGTCTGTGATACAGCTTATTTGCGTATATGACGTTTATCTGGGTGTACCCTTTCATTCTTTAGCTTAAAAATCTCCTCTGCTTAAGAAAGGTTTAAATGGCTAAATTCATACGGAGCAAATAACACCGTCCAGTTTAGTTGTACAGTTAAAACAAAAGTGTTTGCTGAGGAAGCCAACTCATGATGACATTATCCAAGAAAAGGAAGTTTACATTCAACAGTCCTTTGGAAGATATAAGGGGAAGTTAATGTTGCATAATTAAAGTCTGTCAGTATACTTGACAGGTCTTTGTTATGATCTGAATAATTCTGAAGGTTTTGTTTGTTTGATTTGATTCTTAACGTCCCATCAACAATCTTTCAGTTTAACAGGGACCGGTCTTCCTGGGTTGAACCAGTTATAAGCTAGGCTAAATGTGTCTTGCTCAAGGACCACAACGCAGTGACGCCGGTGAGGCTCGAACCCACGGTCCTTCGGTCTCGAGTCAAGCACTCTACCACTGAGCCACTGTGCTCCCATTATACTGAAGGTGAACTAAGGGTTAGATAAATGGGATTTATGTTTTGTGATTTACATGTTTCTCTCAAATAACCCTTCGTCGGGGGATATAAATTCGTCGAATTTGTCTTGTCTAAACCTAATATCTTTAGTAATGTAGTCTAGCATTTCCGAAAATGAATTTTAACGTGTAAATCAGTATTTTCATAAGTTTTCAGTCCTTGAAAACAGTAGGAGTCTGAATACAAAAGTCTTAGAAGTCCTTGAATTTTACACAAACCTTGTTGCCAAAGTACCAGTTTAGAGGAATCCAGTTTTCAAAGTTTACATACAACACCAATCCCGCAGTGTTCACTGCAGTTACTGGACATGCTTTAATTATTTACTTGCAATTGTCGTCTACTGCTAGTCGGTGCATTATACATGCTTTAATTCATTACCTATAAATGAGCCGTGACATGTGATTGTTTTCCAACAATGTGGCATTTTGACAAGAATAGACTAGGAAGAGCATGTGTAGCCTCCTTTTAAGCTTAGAAACTCCAAATGATGTTCGGTCAGTAGCTTAACAGTCCTAGAATATACAAGCCACAAGTAAAGGGTTGGTCAGACTGCGCAGGCTGGTCTGAGCCTTTGCTGGTTCCACATACCATATTGATGGAAATTTCATGTTGCGGCTCAAATGTTGTCTGCTGGATGCTGAAAGCCTCTGCAAACCGGTGGAGAGGCTTTTGTCAGGATAACATGATTTAAACACAACAAAATAAATCATATGACATGATTTATATAGCTAATGACTGCATTCAAAATGCAACATTAAAAATCCGAAATCTTACACATGATGTGTACCTAAGCACTATATATGACGACGTCAGATAGCCTATAGTCTTATTTTCTGAATTAATCTGTTGTGGGTGCTTCAGATAGGGGGTGTGGACCTGTAAGAATATCTTGTAAATGGCTGGACTTAATTTGTTGGGTGACCTACCAGGGTTCCCACAGAAATTCAAAAACACAATTCCGTGATTTTTCCATGATCTTCCATGATCAACAATGTAATTTCCATGACTATTTAATGCTTGGCCTCCAACCTCCCCTTTTAGCAGCATTTTTACCACACTGAGCGTAAATGAGGAATGCAGAAACAATAATAATAATGTATTTAAATAAGCATGTTCGTAGACCATGCATGTATTTTGAAATAATTAAAACTTGAAACCACCAGTAGCCAGAAAAATAGCTGTCAGACACACAAGCTTTGTGTGTCTGACAGCTAGTTTTTCTGGCTACTGGTGGTTTTGTCAAATTATTTCACAAAATTCCATGATTTTCCATGATTATTCAGGTTTTTTCAAATTCCATGCATGGAACTTTTTTTTGTGATTTTCCAGGTTTTCCATGATTTCCAGAGCTTGTGGGAACCCTGACTTGCTTAAGCAAGCGGGGCAAGCAAAAGCACATTTATTTTTGGCCCCACCCCCAGTGGCCTTACGGAGGCAAAGGGATATGCAATAGTGTGCCATCAACTACACAATCTATAATGATTTTTGGGCCCATAAAATATCCCAGAGCCATTCAAAATTTCCAAAGGCCTATATAAAATTTTACATTAAATAAATAGATAGGACAAACGTGATTGGTCATTAACTAGTAAACCACATGTACTTAATCTGCCATCAATCATTCCTCTCAATACATCATGATTATCACATGTGCTGCAATAAATCTTATTTCTCTGTCTCCTGAAAGCATGTCTGAGGCTTCATTATGAAATAATAATTATTATTATTTTCTATTTCTTCACCAAATCTTATGTTGTGCATATCAGTTCTCAACAACATAACAAAATGTATTGCTCTGTTATTCAGGAGCTTTGAATAGGTTTTAATTTTGTTGTTCGAGTCACTAGGGCCTGAAATCCTGAACATGAGGCTTAATCCAATGTATTGCTCTGTTATTCAGGAGCTTTGAATAGGTTTGAATTATGTTGTTCAAGTCTCCAGGGCCTGAAATCCTGAACATGAGGCTTAATCCAATGTATTGCTCTGTTATTCAGGAGCTTTGAATAGGTTTTAATTTTGTTGTTCGAGTCACCAGAGCCTGAAATCCTGAATATGAGGCTTAATCCAATGTATTGCTCTGTTATTCAGGAGCTTTGAATAGGTTTTAATTTTGTTGTTCAAGTCACCAGAGCCTGAAATCCTGAACATGAGGCTTAATCCAATGTATTGCTCTGTTATTCAGGAGCTTTGAACAGGTTTTAATTTTGTTGTTCGAGTCACCAGAGCCTGAAATCCTGAACATGAGGCTTAATCCAATGTATTGCTCTGTTATTCAGGAGCTTTGAATAGGTTTTAATTTTGTTGTTCGAGTCACCAGAGCCTGAAATCCTGAACATGAGGCTTAATCCAATGTATTGCTCTGTTATTCAGGAGCTTTGAATAGGTTTTAATTTTGTGGTTCGAGTCACCAGAGCCTGAAATCCTGAACATGAGGCTTAATCCAATGTATTGCTCTGTTATTCAGGAGCTTTGAATAGGTTTTAATTTTGTTGTTCCAGTCACCAGAGCCTGAAATCCTGAACATGAGGCTTAATCAAATGTATTGCTCTGTTATTCAGGAGCTTTGAATAGGTTTTAATTTTGTTGGCCTGAAATCCTGAACATGAGGCTTATTCCAGTGTATTGCTATGTTATTCAGGAGCTTTGAATAGGTTTTAATTTTGTTGTTCAAGTCTCCAGGGCCTGAAATCCTGAACATGAGGCTCAATCCAATGTATTGCTCTGTTATTCAGAAGCTTTGAATAGCTTTTAATTTTGTTGTTCAAATCTCCAGGGCCTGAAATCCTGAATATGAGGCTTAAGCCAATGTGTTCTTGCGGAACTTTGATTAAGTTTGTTGTTCAAGTCACCATTCATGTACAACAGTGCTTGGGATCTTGATTATGAGGCTTAAGCCGATTTATTGCTCTGTTCTTGTTGAGCTTTGAATTGGTTTTAATTCTGTTATTCAAGTCTCTATCTTGTAAATGGTCTTATTTCACTCCCAGCGAGTCTTTTTCCGTTTTCTTAATGGAACTATATGTGGCTCTGGATCAGGATTTTGTGGTGCATGTACGCCAATCGGTACAATTTTAGGTGCTGAATCTAACGCTGCTACAAAGTTGGACTTGAACTGATTCTGAAACATAAATAGTATTACCATGGGTAAAAGTTCTAAATTTCCAAAATCCTGAACTTTAGAAAATCAGAATTTAAAACCTGCTGTATGCCTCCAAATTATCAAACATTACAAGTTTAATGGTCAAATATACCTTTAGATAAATTGAAACTAAATCGGAAATTTTTTAAAGCTATTGTTACCTGCAGAATTCAGCATTTTGAGGCTGACTTTCTATGGAAAGTCAGCCTCAAAATCCTGAATTCAGGAATCATCCTGAAAACTTTCCCCCATGTATTACATAAGTGGAATATTATAGGGTTACTTAGATAAATTGAAACTAAATCAGAAAAGCTATTATTACCTGCGGAATTCAGCATTTTTAGGCTGACTTTCTATGGAAAGTCAGCCTCAAAATCCTGAATTCAGGAATCATCCTGAAAACTTTCCCCATTGTATTACATAAGTGGAATATTATAGGGTTATCATACCGATATCAGTGTAAATCGTCCCGAGTTGAGATACGGAAGAAGGTGAGCTTGCGAGCATCCTTTGATATGTAAATGACAGGGCTCCAGATTTTTTTCATGATTGGTGGGCCGAAGTGACCCATGGAGCAAAAAATGGTGGGTCATTTTTTGAAATTATGGGCCCAAGCATCAAACTAACCACAGTTGACATTTGGGTGGTATACTCTACATACACACTGACACAGGCACTTGTATGCATATATGTATATTGACTGCTGATTATAAAGTAAACCCTGTCTTAAGCGGCCACTCAAAAAAGAAGACCAATTATCACTTAATGCAGGTCAAGTATTGCAGAATGCTCCAAGGGGAGCATTCTGCAATACTTTGACCTTCATTAAGCTACCATTTGTTATTTAGATCTTTGTTTTGTCTTTTTTTGAGTAGCTGCTTAAGACATGTTTAATGATTCACTGATATCAGTGCGAAAATGCTTTTATTATATAGCTATAAATATTATGTACCATTTTCAATAGTGTTCAAAGTAAAAAAAAAAGTTTTATGATGTAGAATTCTGATTTCGCTAAATTGTGTGACACTCCCTCCCCTCCCCACCCATGAGGTCACAAACCTTTGACGTCATCTTTTTAACGTCATGCAACAGCAACACACGAAGGCATCCAAGGAAAAGTGCTGATATAAGTAAGTGTGCCTATATCAACTGATATCAGCACATATGTTTCTCGGCTTTTATCCTCATGTCTCAATCAATTGATATTTATAGCTATATAATAACTAGAGAATAGTAGGCAAGTGTAATTTGACATCAAGTTTACCAGTCAAGGCTTTGAGAAGGCTTGGTATTTTGCCTAGCGATTCAACAGACTGAAGCCGAGTCTGGTGAACTTGATTTCGAAGATACAAACCTGGTATTCTATAATTAGGTAAAAAAAACAAAAACAATTTTGCGCCCCAATTTATTTTGTTAAATATCTAGAGGCCTGAATATGTATTCAAAATTTGTCCAGAAAATGTAGCAAAAATTTTCTGTTGTAAGCAAATCCTTATATTAGCCTCTGGGTTGGAATAACAATACGACAAACTCCTTTATTTCTTTTTTTGCATTAACCCTTCTTTTGCTAATGACAATGTTGTCTGCTATTTTGTCTGTTGATTTATTTTAAACACATGTGAAGCAACCAGAGCAGACCCAGGTTCACCACTGGTTGATTATTGGCTGAAATTTATCTGTGATGCTAGTAAATTGATGCAGAAGATGGCATTTTAGCTGCGTTATACAATTGATGCATTCTTTTGAGGTTAACATATTTCTAGCAAGAGAAGGGTTATCTCAATGATGATATTGATGGTATTCACTGCATGGGTTTACATCCTCGGTGTGTTTGTTTGAGTTAATGCTTTACATGCCAGTCAGCAGTTATTCAGTCCCATCTGCATGTTTTCCTATTAGTAAGCTAAATCAGTACTAAGCAGTGAGGGTAAAATGTCTTGCTCAAGAACACAGCTTAGCACCTCCAGCTTTGAGCTCCAACCAAGGACCTCTTGATCTCAAGTCCTGCACTCTACCACTATGCCACTTGGGTGTTAAAGTTCTTATAGTGGGATGTTATAATACTGTGAGAAAACCTGGTACTACTTCAGGCCTTTAGATAAGAATGGGTAATTAAAAAATAATTTTCTTACTTCTCAACAAAAACATATGAGCTACAACATGAGATTTCCAACAATGTGGTATGTGAGACCAGCAGAGCCTCAGATCAGCCTGCCCATACGCGCAGTCTGATCAGAGCCTTTGCTAGTCACTTGAACATTCTTTGACTGTTAAGCTACTGACCGAATATCATTTGGAGCTTCTAAGCTTAAAAGGAGGCTGCACAGGCTCATATGAGTCTACACTTGTCAAAATGCCACATTGTTGGAAATCACATGTTGCGGCTCATTATTATGTTTAAACCAGTGGATAAGGAAATATTCACAATTTTACACCCAGCATTTTGTTTATCTACACATACAGGGCTTCAGATTTTTTTCAAGATTGGTTTGGCCAAAGTGACCCATGGAGCAAAAAAAGGCGAGCCATTTTCTGAAATGATGGGCCCAAGCATATCAAACTAACCACAGTTGACATTTTTGTAGTGTACTTGACCTACAGTACATTGACTGCTGATGATACAGTAAAACCTTTCTTAAGCGACCAATGAAAACAGATGACAAATTATTGCTTAATGCAGTTCAAAAGTATTGCAGAATGCTCCAAGGGGAGCATTCTGCAATACTTTTGACCTTCATTAAGCTACCATTTGTTATTAAGACCTTTGTTTTTTGTCTTTTTTGAGTAGCCGCTTAAGACATGTTTTACTGTATTGACTACCAACATGTACTTTCTGTTTTGTGGAGTTCGTAGACTCGCTGTAAGAAGAATATTTTTATTAAAGTGAGATTTGTTCACAACTAGAAAGGATGGGTCCACTGGGCCCACTGCCTTGGAAAGTGATGGGCCATATCTTAAAATCATGGGACAATGACCCGGGCCCACCGTAAATCTGAAGGCCTGCACATATGTACTTACTGCAAATGCATGTTTCATGGCGGAGATTCTGTCACTCTGTGGGCCTTGCAATGCATTGCCAGCTCTATAACTACTGAAGCTAGTTGAATCTTGAACTCTTGTACTCTGGAAAAAATAATTTAATTAACCTTTGCCATTCTGAATCCAGAATACCAAATCATTGTTAGAAGTAGCCAGCTGATAAGAATCCACTAAATTAACCTAAAAATTGCCATGATATACTGTACCTAGATATACTATCGATCCTCTTTTGAAAATAGTGCAGATCCAGATCTAGCTTGTCTCTATTACAATGGCGGAACTCCCAAAGACAGGGTTTCTTGGGCAGTTGCCCAAATGCTTTTGACACGATAGAATAACTACAATTTTGTACAGAAAAATCAAATATCAGGCAAAAAATGTCTGTAGGATATATCCATCATTGTGCCAGATAGGAATGGGATGTGTCTATCTTATCTTCTTACAGGGTTCATACAGGCAAAATTTGTAAACATCAAGGACTTTTAAAGGACATCTAAAAGACTCAGAAATGCTTAACTGAGAAATTGAAAAAATGAGTATTAGAAAAATAGTAATTAAATACTGTGTCTTGTTTGCTGCACCAAATAAAGGCACAACAATTTTATATTGGTTTACTATTTTCTGTAGGACTTTTGCACTGTTGTTAGAGACTATCAACAGTGCAAAATTCCTACAGAAAATAGTAAAACTCAAGTCCTTTTCAAGGCCCTAGACTGATTTCATGTACTTTTCAAGGCAGTTTTATTTTTTGAAAGACTTTTCAAGAAAACCCTCTATATTCAATTACATTTAACTTTTCAGGCCTGTGTGAACCCTGTTTATAATTCTCATTAAAAAGATATGGGTCATCCTATGAGAAAAAAAAGTGGCACATAATTTACATGTCCTTAGCTATAACCACATACCGACTGCCCCTAGAACGGGTAATTCTTTGACACCAAGACCACCTCGAAATTTCTTCCCCTGTTCATCATATACTGAACACCCCTCTTATAACCACTTACCGACTCTGCCCCTAGACCAGGTCTTTCCTTGACACCAAAACCACCTCTAGGTTTTTTCCCCTGTTCATCATATACTGAACACCCCTCTTATAACCACTTACCGACTCTGCCCCTAGACCAGGTCTTTCCTTGACACCAAGACCACCTCGAGGTTTTTTCCCCTGTTCATCATATACTGAACACCCCTCTTATAACCACTTACCGACTCTGCCCCTAGACCAGGTCTTTCCTTGACACCAAGACCACCTCGAGGTTTCTTCCCCTGTTCATCATATACTGAACACCCCTCTTATAACCACTTACCGACTCTGCCCCTAGACCAGGTCTTTCCTTGACACCAAGACCACCTCGAGGTTTCTTCCCCTGTTCATGTTTTAATCTGGATTTTGGGAACCAACTACTCTGTAAAAACAAGAAAAATGTAGAAGCATATAACTAATATTTATAACCTAGTATATGGTGTTTTGGTTTGGTTTGATGCTTTACGTCCCAGTCAACAGCTATGGTCATGTCTGGATGGTCATTTCACCTAACCACACTTTTTTCCTGGGCAAGCTTGACTAAGCGTTTAATCAGTACTCCATGCACATACTTTCGCTTGTTACTGATAAAAACCTTTCTTGAATGAGCGGACAGGAGAAGAAAGGCCGTAGAAATTATTTCATGAACAATCTCCGTGTTAAGTATGGACTGGGCTGGGATCAAACTTGCGACCCCTGAATCTGTAGTCAGACACAGTACCAACTGCGCTACGTGGCCAGGCAGTATGTGATATCTGAAACATCAATAATTTCTTTGGGGCATAACTATTTTTGTGCAAGTTGTTTTGTAAAATTCCTTCTTTTCAGAAAAAATACTATTCACTTTTTCTATTCTAAAACTAGAATTGTCAGAGAATCTGACTATAGCCCCACCTCAGCAATTTTCGTGTTGTTAAAAGGCCAAGTGAGCATAAAAATCTCTACCAACATCAATCAAGGATCATAATTTGCGAAAAATCATGCATACCAATTCCAACCATTATCTTGTTAATATCAATGCACACACAAAAATTGGTCAAATTCCATGCATTTGTTATCAAGATAGCGAGCAAAAATGAAGTTCTGACATCAATCAAGGGCCATAACTCTGCAACAAATAAGAGAATAATGATGCATGACAATCCCAATCTAGATCTTGTCAATATCAATGCATATACAAAAGCCATAACTCTGTTAAAAATGTGAGAAAAATGACGCTTAACAATCCCAACCAGGAACTTGTCAATATCAATTCAAATAATTTGGCAACAATATGATTTCAATATATTGAGCGGAAATGAAAAAATGATGGACTGAAAGACTTTCTATGAAAGGTCAGCCTCAAAATCCTGAATTCAGGATAATCCTAAAAACTTTCGTCCACGTAAACTACTGAGCCCCCCCCACCCCCCCCCCCCCCCCCACCCCAGAAAAAGAATGCTCATATAGAACAAGCAAAATCACTAAAAGTGGTAGTACACCACATATGTTGGGGTTCTGTATCATCACAATTACTTTTTTATGCAAAATTATGATCTTTCCCTCAGCAGAGTACACTGCCATGAATAGAGGCCACTGGCCTTATATACATTATTTAAGAATAATTTAACTTTTCTAACAAAAATGGCAGAAAATCACGGAATCTGTAAATTGCAATTTAACCATCGTTTCTTGGAGTGAAGAACTTTTATCAAACCCTGTTCTGTAAAGGAAGATTTTATAATGATTTTCCTATGTTTTAGAATTTTAATGAAAAGTCTAACCTGTAACGCGAGATCTAACAATGGTTTCGGAACATGCTGGTTGGCATCTTCTAAATTTCGTACCAGAGCTCCAGCAAACTCTTTATCCTTCTCCGTGATTAAGGTGAAAGCAAAACCCTTCTCACCTAGAACACATAAACATAGTTATTTTTTATCATTTTCAATACAGTAAGACCTGTGTAAAACGGCCACTCTAAAACAGACAAAAGGAAGATCTTAATAACGATTGGTAGCTTAATGAAGGTCAAAAGTATTGCAGAAAGCTCAAAGTGGAGCATTCTACAATACTTTTGACCTTCACTAAGCTACAATTAGTCTTGAAACCCAATTTATAGTCTTTTTGAGAGTGACTGTTTTACACAGGTTTTACTGTATTTGTTATAGAACTTATTTGCGATAATTGCAATAACTATTTGTGATATTTGCAATAACTTTTTGTGATATCTGTTATAATTACTTATGTTATTTGTCACAATCATTGAGAACATTGTCATGACTGTCTGTAACACCAGGCCCTAAAGTTATAAAAAAATCAACTGAGCACGAAATTTCAACTGCTCATAAAAACTAAAATACAGACAAATGAAGCAGTTTCTTGCTTTAAGTCTCTCCGATGTTGTACTTATCATGCTCATAAATTTCGTGCTCAGCTGAGTTGAGCATGAAAAAAGATTTTTAAGCTCTGGGCCTGTATGCAAACAAAGAAACAATCTCTTAATTCACAGAAAGTCAAAGCTAATGAAAACTCTAAAGTGAGCCATGGAGGGCCAAGTCAAGCACCAGGCACAAAAGAATACATGAAAATATTAGGTCAGGGTCATCACTCAGTCTAAGGCCAGATTTTTTTATCAGTTGATTCACGTTTTTTTTCAGATTTAGGGTCAGGGGATGGAAAAAAAAGGAAAAAAAACCTCTGAAAATGGTTATTTTCAGAGCTTTTTTTTTTCATTTTCAGAGCTTTTTTTTTCCAGAACAAACAGTTAAACTGGTAAAGTAAACCAACAGTCTGTATTAAATCTTTTAAAATCCTGCATAGGACAATCACTTTTAACAGTGTCACTCTCGAAAAAACACAAACAGAACCTCAAAAATATATTATTTTATTCAGGGAAACAAATAATGTTTAGAGTCGGCGGATAAAATAAAAAAAATGAAAAAAGTCAATAAGCAATGCTTATTAGATACCCCCCGCACAGTAAGGGTCAGTGAAAAAACTTAGTTTTGGCAAGTGATAGTTCAAACCAGCAGACCCTAGTTTTGAAAAAAAGATTTCAGTAGAATCTGTGAAAACAAATTTTAAGTAGAATCTGTGCAAATGATCTTAAAGCTTGCAATCTGGAACATTTGTTAAGATCAAATACACAAAATTATTCACACCTGAAAGCTCTATATGTCAAAGCTTATACCAAAAAAAAAGTCTAAGTTCTCATCTGATGTCATTTTATCAAAAATTATTTTTCCGAACCAAACTCCTTCATGCATATCTTCAATGTGTCTATATTGTAAAGGCAACGTATCAAAATGCTCTATCAAAAACTGTGGTAGGAGTTGATCGGCCCATGAAGGCACCATCAATGCATATACAAAAGCCTTGTTAGGGGAAAATTGTCTAAGTTCTAACAGCTGTCATCTTGTCGGAAATTATTATTTCCAAATCAAACTCCTTCATGCATATGTTCAATATGTCTACATTGTAGTGGCAAAGCATCAAATTGCTCCATCAAAAGCTGTGGTAGGAGTTGATCGGCCCATAAAGGCACTATCCATGCTTATACAAAAGCCATATAAGGGAAAAATTGTCTTAGTTCTCACAGCTGTCATTTTGTCAAAAATTATTTTATCTGAACCAAACTCCTTCATGCATATGTTCAATGTGTCTATATTGAATAGGCAAAGTATCAACTGCTCAATCGAAAGCTGTGGTAGGAGTTGATCGGCCCATGAAGGCACCATCTATGCATATACAAAAGCCTTGTTAGGGGAAAATTGTCTAAGTTCTCACAGCTGTCATTTTGTCAAAAATTATTTTTTCTGAACCAAACTCCTTCATGCATATGTTCAATGTGTTAACATTGTATAGGCAAAGTATCAAATTGTTCCATCAAAAATTGTGGTAGAAGTTGATCGGCCCATGAAGGCACCATCTATGCATATACAAAAGCCTTATTAGGTAAAAATTGTCAAAGTTCTCACAGCTGTCATTTTGTCAAAAATTATTTTTTCTGAACAAAACTCCTTCATGCATATGTTCAATGTGTTAACATTGTATAGGCAAAGTATCCAATTGTTCCATCAAAAGCTGTGGTAGGAGTTGATCGGCCCGTGTATGGCCTATAATAGCATAAGCATAAAACCCTATACAAAAAGCCATTTAGAACTACAAAGTGAAATAACTCTAATAGAATTGGCCCCTAGCCCTTACTTTTTTGTTTAAAGTATTTGTCTTGCATATATGAATCATAAAACCCTATACAAAAATCCATTTAGAACTACAAAGGGAAATAACTCTAATAGAATTGGCCCCTAGCCCTTACTTTTTTGTTTAAAGAATTTGTCTTGCATATATGAACATGTTTGCAAGGTTTGATGAAAATCCAGCCATGACTATTCAAGATATTAAGGAAACAAAGCGTTACGGACGGACGGACGGACGGACAGACGGACAAGGTGAAAACAGTATACCCACCAAAAACAAAGTTTGCGGGGGGTATAATAATTTTAGAAATTTTTTTTTTTCTACTTCCCAAAAATTACAGTAGGAGGGTTCGTAAATCAACTGATAAAAAAATTCTGGCCTGAGCAACGGAGGGCCAAGACAAGCACAAATATAATCCATGAAATATTAGGTCAGGGTCATCGCTCAGTCTAATCCCTGATCCACCTCCGTGTGATTAAATAGGGACGCTATAGCTATTACAGTAATTGGGTTTATAACCAGGCATCTAGGCATGCAGACTGTCATATAAAATCCATGTTATATAACACACTTTTATAACTTTTAATTATCTTTTCTTTTTGAATGGTTCAGGATTCTTTTGAATTTGTTTACCAAATCATCATAAAAATATGTATTTCCAAGAAAGCTTTTGGACATGGTCACAAAAACAAAAGGCAGTTTTTCTTGCTCAAGGTCACAATGCAGTGCCTCCAGTGAGGCTCAAACCTGCAACCTCTCAACCATTCTCCTAGACAAAATCTAAATATGGACCCAAAATGACTGTGGAGTGTATTATTTGTTGATTTCCAACATTGCCTCTAAGTTACCATGGGTGAAAGTTCAAAATTTTCAAAATCCTGAACTTTCGAAACTCCATCCTTAAAACTTGCAGTATGCCCACTAAATATTCACAATTTCAAGTTTGAATGGTCAATTGTCCTTAGACAAAATACTCAGAGAAGCTATTATGATCTCCCCAATTCAGCATTTTGAGGCTGACTTTCTGTGGAAAGTCAGCCTCAAAATCCTGAAATCAGGAATTATCCTGAAAACTTTGATCCATGAGTTACCTGCTCTTCCAGTACGACCTACTCTGTGAGTATGGGTGTCTATATCTCTGGCTACATCATAATTTACAACTGTCTTTATAGATGGGATATCAAGACCACGAGCTGAAAGAGACATAATATAGGACTCAGGGTTCCCACAGAAATTCAAAAACATATGATTTTCCATGGTTACCAATGTAATTTCCATGACTTTTTAATGCATGGCCTCCAATCTCCCCTTTAGCCGCATCTTCACCACGCTTAGATAAATGCGGAATGCAGCAACAGTAATGTTTTTAAATAAGCATGCTTGTAGACCATGCATGCATTTTTAAATAATTAAAACTTGAAACCACCAGTAGCCAGAAAACTAGCTGTCAGACACACAAAAACTTGTGTGTCTGACAGCTAGTTTTCTAGCTACCGGTGGTTTCGTCAAATTATTTTACAAAATTCCATGATTTTCCATGATTATTCAGGTTTTTTCAAATTCCACGATTTCTCCATGCATGGAACTTTTTTTGGTGATTTTCCAGGTTTTCCATGATTTCCAGAGCTTGTGAGAACCCTATTAGGTCCAGATTAGGAAACTTTTTGAGAATAAAATTGATTTTTTTTTTTACTCATAGATGATCTTACATGAGTGCTCATGTTTTATTGAATTTATTAAACGAGTTGGGGAAAAGTGGTAAAATGTGAGGCTTGCCGAGCATTTTATCACTTTTTCGCAACAAGTTTCATAAATTCAAATAATACAGGAACACGAATGTTAAGATTATATTTATCACATGACATTAAAATTGATCAAAAATCGCACTTTGGCATGAAAACGTCAAGATTTTATCATCTTTTACGCAACGTTATAATGGATGTCATTACGTAACGTTAAGAAATCTATAAACCACTAGTGGTTTATAGATTTTATTGCATGGCGTTATATCACTCCACGATGTGGCGTCATGTGATAAAATTGATTTTTTTTTACTCATCAATTTAACATGTGTTTTGAGCACTCAAAAGAACCATCTAATTGAGACTTTTCTTTTGGAAACACAACATATAATTCAGTAGAGAAATAAGAAATTCTTTTTTTGATCATGCACTCGTATATGGGCCCTGCATTCTGCAGCATCTGATCTGGGTCTGCACTGTTTGCATATGTTCCACAAAAAAGGATGCTAGGCTTACATGGTTAGGAAACCAACTAGAATGGTTTGATAAAGTTTGGTAGGACAATATAAGGGACATTTGGGCCAACTTCAAGATGTTGTTTAAGATTTTTCTGTTTACATTCTGGTGTTTATTCATACAGTCGAGTGGAGCAACTGGATCAGTTTTGGTATAATGCATAAGACAAACACTTGTGTGAAAATATTTTTTGTTCAGCCAAAAGGGACCATTTAACCAGGCTTCGAAGAGAGCATTATGGGGAAAATCATATGTATTAATATGGGCATTTTCTTCTTAGAAAACTGTTATAACATCATTTCTCATTATGTGCCTATTGACCATCAACATGAGCATTTTTTTTTTAAAGTTGTAATAACATCATTTCTCTCTATTGGACCAACCTGCTACATCTAAGCCAAGCAATATGGGCATTTTTTTCTTTTTAAAAGCTGTTATCTTCTCGCTATTCAACCTACCCGCTACATCTGTGGCCACCAATATGGGCATTTCTTTCTTTTTAAAAGCTGTTATAACATTGTTTCTAGCTATAGGACCTACCTGCTACATCTGTGGCCACCAATATGGGCATTTCTTTCTTTTTAAAAGCTGCTATAACATCGTTTCTAGCTATAGGACCTACCTGCTACATCTGTGGCCACCAATATTGACATTTCTTTCTTTTTAAAAGCTGTTATAACATCGTTTCTAGCTATAGGACCTACCTGCTACATCTGTGGCCACCAATATGGGCATTTCTTTCTTTTTAAAAGCTGTTATAACATCGTTTCAAGCTATAGGACCTACCTGCTACATCTGTGGCCACCAATATTGGCATTTCTTTCTTTTTAAACGCTGCTATCTTCTCGCTATTAGACCTACCTGCTACATCTGTGGTCACCAATATTGGCATTTCTTTCTTTTTAAAGCTGTTATAACATCATTTCTCACTATAGAACCTACCCGCTACATCTGTGGCCACCAATATGGGCATTTCTTTCTTTTGAAAAGCTGCTATAACATCGTTTCTAGCTATAGGACCTACCTGCTACATCTGTGGCCACCAATATTGACATTTCTTTCTTTTTAAAAAGCTGTTATAACATCGTTTCTAGCTATAGGACCTACCTGCTACATCTGTGGCCACCAATATGGGCATTTCTTTCTTTTTAAAAGCTGTTATAACATCGTTTCAAGCTATAGGACCTACCTGCTACATCTGTGGCCACCAATATTGGCATTTCTTTCTTTTTAAAAGCTGCTATCTTCTCGCTATTGGACCTACCTTCTACATCTGTGGTCACTGATATTGGCATTTCTTTCTTTTAAAAGCTGTTATAACACCATTTATCTCTATATGACCAACCTGCTACATCTTTGGCCACCAATATTGGCATTTCTTTCTTTTTAAAAGCTGCTATCTTCTCGCTATTGGACCTACCTGCTACATCTGTGGTCACTGATATTGGCATTTCTTTCTTTTAAAAGCTGTTATAACATCATTTCTTGCTATAGAACCTACCTGCTACATATGTGGCCACCAATATTGGCATTTCTTTCTTTTAAAAGCTGTTATAACATCATTTATCTCTATATGACCTACCTGCTACATCTGTGGCCACCAATATTGGCATTTCTTTCTTTTAAAAGCTGTTATAACATCATTTCTCTCTAAAGGACCTACCTGCTACATCTGTGGTCACCAATATTGGCATTTCTTTCTTTTAAAAGCTGTTATAACATCATCTCTCTCTATAGGACCTACCTGCCACATCTGTGGCCACCAATATTGGCATTTCTTTCTTTTAAAAGCTGTTATAACATTATTTATCTCTATAGGACCTACCTGCCACCTCTGTGGCCACCAATATTGGCATTTCTTTCTTTTAAAAGCTGTTATAACATCATCTCTCTCTATTGGACCTACCTGCCACATCTGTGGCCACCAATATTGGCATTTCTTTCTTATTAAAAGCTGTAATAACATCATTTCTCTCTATAGGACCTACCTGCTACATCTGTGGCCACCAATATTGGCATTTCTTTCTTTTAAAAGCTGTTATAACATCATTTCTCTCTATATGACCAACCTGCTACATCTGTGGCCACCAATATGGGCATTTCTTTCTTTTTAAAAGCTGTTATAACATCGTTTCTAGCTATAGGACCTACCTGCTACATCTGTGGCCACCAATATTGGCATTTCTTTCTTTTTAAAAGCTGCTATCTTCTCGCTATTGGACCTACCTGCTACATCTGTGGCCACCAATATTGGCATTTCTTTCTTTTTAAAAGCTGTTATAACATCATTTCTCGCTATAGAACCTACCTGCTATATCTGTGGCCACCAATATTGGCATTTTTTTCTTTTAAAAGCTGTTATAACACCATTTATCTCTATATGACCTATCTGCTACATCTGTGGCCACCAATATTGGCATTTCTTTCTTTTAAAAGCTGTTATAACACCATTTATCTCTATATGACCAACCTGCTACATCTGTGGCCACCAATATGGGCATTTCTTTCTTTTTAAAAGCTGTTATAACATCATTTCTCTCTATTGGACCTACCTGCTACATCTGTGGCCACCAATATTGGCATTTCTTTCTTTTTAAAAGCTGTTATAACATCGTTTCTCTCCATCTGACTCATATCACCATGTAATAACCCAGCTGAAATTATAAGCATTATATAATTACTGTACTTATATGAGCTGTGACATGTGATTTCCACCAATGTGGCATTTTGACAAGTGTAGACTCAGACAAGCCTGTGCAGCCTCCTTTTTAGCTTAGAAAATCCAAATGATGTTCATTCAGTAGCTTAACAGTCATAGAATATTCAAGCGACCAACAAAAGCTCTGATCAGACTGCGCACATGCGCAGGCTGGTCTGAGCCTTTGCTAGTTGCACATTCCACATCGTTGGAAGTCTCATGCGCAGGCTCATAAGTAATTGTAATGGTTTATGGGCATCTCTGTGAAAAAAAAAAAAGATTTTGCTGCAGGAAAACAACAAAGGCACTTACCCACATTCCACACGGGTCTGAGTTTGATGAAAGTTATCCGTATTTGAGATTTGAATGACTTAGTGTCCACAAGTGCAAACTGACAAGCTGTGATCATTTTGGAGGCCAGCTTGGTTACCATTCATTAGACAAAATCCTTATTTAAACTTGGATGAAAGTTTGATGAGAATAATCCATATGTGAAATTTGGAAGAAATCAGGTGATAAATGACTATATATGAGTGTCCACAAGAGCAAACCGACAGGCAGTGGTCATTTTGGCTGCCATCTTGATAATTGTTCATCAGACAAAACCAATATATGAACTTTGGCAGGCCCCCAGATAAGTAACTTATCTTTTTTATTTCTCAACCACAGCATATGTTTTGGGTACTCAAAAGAACTGTCTTGATGAGATGATTCTTTTGACCACCCAAAACACATGTTTAAACTGATGGATAAGAAAATAATCACAATTTCTTAAGCTCAAAAACTTACTGGCTAGTGGTGCAACGATATATGGATATGTCGGTAAACCGCAATTCACTCTAAATAAATATCTTATCACGATACACTTTTGGCTGTACCGTTACACAAGCCTTACCTATGTGTCATCAAACCTGTTTTCATGTAAAATTTGCAAAAAAATATCCAGTATTGGCTTTGAAATTGCCCGAAATTTGGGTCATTTTCAAAACTGGAAGCAGTAAAAATAGAGGGAAAAAAAGACGCTGTGGTATAATTCCTGACACAAACTTACACAAACGTTGACGGTGTCTAACAGCATATCACTGTCTTTCAAGCATTGGAAGATGTTAAATCTGTACGACAGACATCAATGCGAGCCATAACATATTGTCTATGGATATTTTACACATTTTCTATCCCCCCTTCAAGTTATTTCTTCATTTCAAATACCAATGCTAATTTCAAAGGTTTCAAATATCGTTCAATTCCAGTGGCTGTATGCCTTTAAGAATTAGATACCATTTAACCCTTAAAGCGCCGTCTACGTTTTGCAGCAGACAACAATTTCAAATTTTGCTGCTTTTTCAAAAATAACAAATAAGGCAAGATATTTCATGAGAATTGTCTGCTGGCAGACAATTCTCATAAAATATCATACCTTATTATAGGAAAGATGTCCCAAAATTTGTTGTCTGCTGCAGTCTTGATTGGCGCTTTAAGGGTTAACTCTTTCCATATTAGAAGGGACTTTTGTTATCTGTTGATAACCTTTGCAAACAGTTTGGTAACGACCACTAGTACTCTGATAGTGTTCCTGAAAGACTTTTTTGAAAAGGATCATTTTGAGAAAAGTAAGCAGACGATAACAAAAGCATGAACAATTACATGCTTGCAAAGAGTTAAAATGATGTTTGTTTAGTTTGTGGTTTAACGGCCCAGTCAACAGCTATGGTCATGTTGAGATGGTCAGTAAACATAACCACATTTTTTTTTTCCTGGACAAGCTTTGACTAAGCAGTTAACCAGTATTCAATACACATACTTTAACTTGTAACTGACAACAGCCCTTCTTGAATCAGCGGAAGAAGGAGAATGATCAATCTCCACAAAAGTATGGGGCCAGGCCGAGATCAAACTAACAACTCCTGGATCAGCAATCGGACTTGCTACCAATTGCGCTTTGGGGCCCGTCCTGCAGATTGAAGTGGGCCAGACTGATAAAAGCCTAATGTCGATAGGCCAGACTATCTTAGAAAGTATTCATCAGACAAGACCTGTACTTGATATCCCTAATTCTAATGCATTTACTTGTGTAATGCGACATCTGATTGGATAATGTCAAAAATATGTGACAGTATATCCTGTGACATACTATGATATAATGTCCTACATTGTTTCACGTCATTAATTTCGTCACATTTTGTTGTAATATACTGTCCGAAATTGTTTGACGTCATTTCCTTGGATGACATGCGGCTTTATGGGGCTTGCAAGGCTCCTATTTGAGACGAAACGGCAAAAGTGCATTAGAATGGGGATAACCATATTCAAAATTTTAATTTGGGGAGGTATTTCAGATATACATTCAGAAATCACGTTTTACGGCTCCGCTCACATGTCGCCGTAAAACTAAATTTCCCACCAAATATCCAACGATATACCTCCCCAAATAAAAAAATTTTGAATAAAGTTATTGGTTGGTTGGTTTTGTTGCTTAACGTCCCAAGTCAACAGATATGGTCATTGCGGGACGGTCAGTTCACCTAACCACACTTTTTTTCCTGGGCAGGCTTGAACAAGCGGTTAACCAGTAATTTGTGCACATACTTTCGCTTGTAAAATCCGCTTATTGTACTCCCTGCTGTAAATACTCACGTTTGAAATCTCTGCTGAGTAAATTTGTTGCCAGTTCCTCAGAGTTGGCCTTTCTGGTGACAAATATTAACACACTCCCCACTACAATAGAAAATAGAGAATGCTAGGTGAGTGTCTTTTGATATCAAGTTTACCAGGCAAGGCTTTGATAACGCTTGTTGACATCGCGAGGCTTGTCAAGATGTAGAGAATACTAGGTGAGTGTCTTTTGATATCAAGTTTACCAGGCAAGGCTTTGATAACGCTTGTTGACATCGCGAGGCTTGTCAAGATGTAGAGAATACTAGGTGAGTGTCTTTTGATATCAAGTTTACCAGGCAAGGCTTTGATAACGCTTGTTGACATCGCGAGGCTTGTCAAGATGTAGAGAATACTAGGTGAGTGTCTTTTGATATCAAGTTTACCAGGCAAGGCTTTGATAACGCTTGTTGACATCGCGAGGCTTGTCAAGATGTAGAGAATACTAGGTGAGTGTCTTTTGATATCAAGTTTACCAGGCGAGGCTTTGATAACGCTTGTTGACATCGCGAGGCTTGTCAAGATGTAGAGAATACTAGGTGAGTGTCTTTTGATATCAAGTTTACCAGGCGAGGCTTTGATAACGCTTGTTGACATCGCGAGGCTTGTCAAGATGTAGAGAATACTAGGTGGGTGTCTTTTGATATCAATTTTACCAGGCGAGGCTTTGATAACGCTTGTTGACATCGCGAGGCTTGTCAAGATGTAGAGAATACTAGGTGGGTGTCTTTTGATATCAAGTTTACCAGGCGCGGCTTTGATAACGCTTGTTGACATCGCGAGGCTTGTCAAGATGTAGAGAATACTAGGTGGGTGTCTTTTGATATCAAGTTTTCCCAGGCAAGGCTTTGATAACACTTGCTGACATCGCGAGGCTTGCCGAGATATAGAGAATACTAAGTAAGTGTCTTTTGATATCAAGTTTACCAGGCAAGACTTTGAGAACACTTGTTGACATTTTGTGGCTTGCAGAGCGATTCAACATGTGTTCTCAAAGACTTGCCGGTAAACTTGATATTAAAAGATGTGAACCCGGTATTCTATTTACCAGTTTACCCATTGTTTCACTCTTCAAACTAGCGATCCGAAAGAAAATAAGAAAATAATCACAATTTTGTGCTCACAAAGTTTTCTTATCTGGAACTTCCCTGGCTGTCTGTGCAATAAGGGTTCATACAGGCAGGTTTGAGTAAAATTCAAGGACTTTTCAAGGTCTTCTAAAAGACTTTCCTACAGTTTTTCAAGGACTAAAGTTTATGAAAAATACAGATTTAAGTGTTAAAATTCTACTTCAGAAATGCTAGATTGAGATAATGGAAAAATTAGTACTAGAGAATTAGTATAAAATCTTTGTGCCTTTATTTGGTGCACCATACGCTGCACCAAATAAAGGCACAACAATTTTATCCTGAAATAGGTCTCTATCAACTGTGCTAAGTCCTACAGAAAATAGTATAATTCAAGGACTTTTCAAGGCTTTTGAGTAATTATCCAGTACTTTTCAAGGCAGATTTAATTTTCAAGGACTTTTCAAAAAAGCCCTCTAAATTCAAGTACTTCTCAAGCCTGTGCGAACCCTGGCAATAGTGCCCCAATATTTTCATTCAAATGTGATATAAAAATGAAGGATTTTCCAAACACCCAAAATCAGTGCCCTTAACCCTTTGTAGACAGGAAACCCCTAAACAATTCCTTTGACAAACAATGAAGACATGAAGAAGTGCTGCAGAATGCATCTCATCAGGGGCTGCACTGTTTGCTGAGATAAAATCGATCCTCAGAGAAAGAAGCACAATAATTATTTGGATGGTATAATCTGTGAGCCCTAAATATATACAATGGATCAATCCTGACTTTATTGTATAAAGCTTTTTATTACCCAACCGTCTATATAATTGTCTATTTTTTGCTACGTCATGAGTCACTGAACTATTCCATCGGCCAATAAATATGACTATTGACTGGCACTATACCATGGCCTGGTTACCGGCTTCCCTGTTAAAAACACACAGGCGCTTATCGACATGCGCGACAATGATTCGCGTACGGTTCGTTTATGAAAGGAGACATTATGCAACAATGGTGAAAATAAGGCATGGTTTGGCAACTTTAAACTCCAATAACTCCGTTGTTTATGGTCAGAAACATAAAGTGTGGGTACTCGTTTTCTTAGTTAAAACAAGGGGAACATTTTGAGACCAAAATTGAGCAGATTTGGTGAAATTTTCTGTTTTGCAACAAAACCGCACCGTCTACAGCAACTCCATGCAAGAAACACTGCTAGGTACTCATCAAATGAGTTGGGTAATAAAACAGTTATTTGATGCCTGTTTGTAGTATAGTCAAACTATTACCCCTTGGTACCGTGGAGGACCTGATGCACTATTGCATCAGGTCGTCCACGGCACCTCGGGGTAATAGTTTTGACTATACTACAAACAGGCATCAAATAACTGTATAATTGAAAATTCAATTTAATGATGATTCAGAACAATCAATTGCAGGGCAGATAATTATACACCTCACATCCCTGATAGATTCTCCCAGTATCTGTTACAGTAAAACCTGTCTTAAGCAGCCACTCAAAAGAGACCAAAACTGGTCTTCAAGACCGATTATCTCTTAATGCAGGTCAAAAGTATTGCAGAATGCTCCAAGGGAAGCATTCTGCAATACTTCCGACCGTCATTTAGCTACCATTTGTCATTAAGATCTTTGTTTTGTTTATTTTCGAGTGGCCGCTTAAGACAGGTTTAACTGTACTTACAAGTAGTCATTTCTACGAGTCTTTTAACGAGCCAGGTCCATTTGGCAGGTCCAGGTGGTAGAACCTCAACTATCTGAGTCACATCTTCATTCGCCTGGAATAATATATAGAGGATCTCACATGAGTGCTTATGTTTTATTGACTTTATTACATGAGTTAGGGAAAAGAGATAAAATGCAAGGCTTGCCGAGCATTTTATCTCTTTTTTGCTATTCTTTTTTTATTCTATTTATCATATGACATTTAGATCACTTTGAAATCTCATTTCTGCCGTAAAAACGTTATGATTTTATCATTATGTACGCAACTTTGTTATGGACTTCATAACGTTTCCCAAAAATCTGTAAACCACTAGTGGTTTATAGATTTATTGCATGGCGTTATTTCATTCCCAAACACGACGTCATTTGATAAATAGAGAATACTAAATGAGTGTCTTTTGATATCAAATATTCCAGGCTCAGCTTCAAGAATACATGTTGAATACATGCATTCTCGAAGCCAAGCCCAGTAAACTTGATATCAAAAGACGCGAACATGGTACTCTATTTATCGGTTAACAAGTTTGTCCCCTCTTCAAACTAGTGATTATGACATAATTATTGATTTTCATGCCATGAATATTTATGCTAAGCTCCATCCACAATGAATAATAATTGTATGAATAAACTTGAACGTTTGTACATAGAACAAAGAAATTACTTGTCAGGTCCACTAGTGTAGGATCATATCTTATCATATTTCCATAAGCAAACAGAGTAGACCCTGATCAAGCAGCTCTCAGAGCTGCCTGATCTGGGTCTGCTCTGTTTGCAAAAGCGCTAAAAGGCGTCTCTATGAGGTAAGGCGTTAAACCTACATAAGGAGCTAGCTCGAGGATCTAGAGATCTTACGTTGCTCTGAGCCTTCACCTACTTCCAAACTTTGTATTGTGCGAGCAGAGGATGCCACATTCATGATCAGTCCAGTCTGAGCTCTTGCTGCTCATCCATAGGATAAGTACCAAACTCTCATTTACAGGCTGATATGTTAATGTGCCCATTCAGCGTTTTCCGCAAGCGCCAGTGGCCGGCAATATCACCTGCTAGAACGCAGAGTGTAGCTATTTTACTTACGGTAAAACCTGCCTTAAGCGGTCACTCAAAAAGAAGACCAAAATTGGGGTTTAAGACTGATTATTGCTTAATGCAGGTCAAAAGTATTGCAGAATGCTCCAGAGGGAGCATTCTGCAATACTTCTGACCTTCATTAAGCTACCATTTGTCATTAAGATTGTGTTTTGTCTATTTTTGAATGGCCGCTTAAGACAGGTTTAACTGTATTTTCATTAAATGAAACTCCTAAAATAAATGCTACTTCGACAGATAAACTGTTTTCCTTATACTTTAGGGAAAACACTGCATCATTGAAAGCACCACAATATGGTCTGAGTACTGCAACAAATGGGCAGCGACATGAGATTTCCAAAAATCTGGTATGTGCGACCAGCAAAGCCTCAGATCAGCTTGCACATATGCACTGTCTGATCAGAGCCTTTGCTAGTCGCTTGAATATTCTATGAGTGTTATGCTACTGAGTGAACATTTTTGGGCGTTTCTAAGCTTACAAGGAAGCTGCACAGGCTGGTCTGAGTCTACACTTGTCAAAATGCCACATTGTAGGAAATCACATGTCACGGCTCAAATGTTTTTATCTTGGACTTTGAATAAAGAATTATTTCTGAGTAAAATATAGTTACTTACCACCCCAGCTTCACCATGCACCACTCTGACAGGATCTGCTAAAATATCTCTCGCTAATTTCTCCACTTTTCTTCTGAATGTGGCACTGAAGAGTAAAGCTGAAAAAGAATAACAGGGGTGGTAACAGTCCAAGATTCTCAATCAGGAAAATCTTTCAGTTTAATCCTGAACTTGGCCAAAAATGTTCAGAAATCACCAATAAAATGTTTAAAAGAACAAAGCATCTATAGAAAGCAAGCAGTTTATGCTTATCTTATAGTAAATATCTGATTAAAAGATCATGATAGGTTCTGAAAACAAATTACAGCAATAATAAATTTGATCTTATATGCAAAATGCATGAGTGCTCAATCAGGAAATCCTGAACTTTATCACCCCTGGAATAAGCCCACCATTTGAAAAATAGGTTCAGTGAGCCTGTTCCGCTCACCTGAGCTGTTCACCTCGTGGCTTCAGAGGAATTTTTTTACGAGCAAATGAACCCATGGCTTAGTCCAATTTGAACCCCAGGGACATGGTTGGCAGAATTTATGTAGGGTACATCTAAAAAAAGTTGCTGCATACTAAATATATTAGCTGTGGGCTTCATGGTTTTAGAAAAGAAGATTTTTAAAAAAGTTTTTCCCAATATATTGGACCTGGAGAACTGCACATAAAATTTAAAGAGGGCTGTTAGCATCAGACCAAGGGAACATCCCACCAGAAAATGTTTTACCATAATTTCATATTTTCATGACATATTTCTTTAGGTAGATAACTGGCTGAATGAGTAATAAAAGCATTTGAGCCCTGGCACAAGATTTCCAACAATGTGGTATGTATGACTAGCAAAGGCTCAGACCAGCCTGCGCATACACGTAGACTGATCAGAGCCTTTGCTAGTCGCTTAAATATTCTATGACTGTTAAGCTACTGACCGAAATTCATTTGGAGTTTCTAAGCTTAAAGAAGGTTGCACAGGTTTGTCTGAGTCTACACTTGTCAAAATGCCACATTGTTGGAAATCACATGTCGTGGCTCATTTACAACAGCACTTACTTTGTCTTGTTGGCCGTACATGGTCTGCTATAGACCGCACTTGAGCCTCTGTAGTAAAAAAAAAATAGAGATTAAAGAAGATCCCAGGCTTTTTCTAGGATCAGCAATAATTATTATTTTACAATTATTGACTTATGTTGAGATGGACATGGAGTGTTATTGAACAGTAAATTTCATATTGACCGACGCGGAGCGGAGGTTGATATGATTCAGTTTACTGTTAAATAACACTTCATGTCAACCGAAACATAAGTCAACATATAATTAATGCGTGTTATGCATTTCCTACCATTTTGGAATATGAAAACGATTGGCGTTACGGATGGATCATGCAAAATTACTTGACGTTCTGACGTCACTTCCTGTTAGTGTAACCCATGTAATATTACCTCATACTGTTTGCTTTGTAACGTCACTTCTGGAAAACATGCAGTTATATCAGTGGCAGTGGATGGGCATCTGAGCCAATCAGAAGATGTTTATTTATAGATTATAATAATTATTATTTATTATCCTTATTTTTCAGTGTCCATTAACCCTTTTCACCCCAGTCACCACTTTCGTTGTCTACTCTGCTCATCTCAATATGTTCTTAGGTAGACTATACTGCAAACAATATGAACCCAGATCAGACTGCTCCCAAGGGAGCAGCCTGATCAGGGTTCATAATGTTTGCTTCCATCATAAAATCTAGAGTATTTGCAGCAGACTTAAAAAGCAGAAAAAACACTTTAAGGACAAAAACATTGGCAGACTAAGGATTAATCCTTTTTGTACTGATAACTTCTTCAATCTGGTTGGTCAATAATTGTGGGTTGGTTCAGTGTACATAGCAAGGGGTCATAGATTAGAATTTCCAATTTATGATGTTTTCAGTCCCTCAAGATTGCTTTTACCTTAGCAAACAGTACAGACAAAGCGAGTCTCCACTGTTTTGTCAAAGTACGGTTAAAACTCGAAAATTTGAACGCTGATTTTTCAAATACTCGTTTATTCAAAATAAATTTGGGGAAAACTGGATTCAGTTAAAAGGACTTATTTATGAACTATCTGAATGATTGTCTATAAAAACATACATTTTGGGTATATAAAAGAAACATCTACTTGAGACATTTCTTTTACACACACACAACATATGTTTGATAGAAGAAAAATTGATAATAATTATTTTTTAGGGTATATATTTTTTTGTCTACCTCCCAATAATTCGAATTTTTGATACTTCAAAATAAAACCTCTAGTCCGGGTCCATAGGAGTTCAAATTTACAAGATGATACTGTTCATGTAACTACTCAAGAGTTTCTCATGGAGAGGTTAGAAAAAATATCACCAATTTTGGGTTAAAAAGAGTGTCTTTTCTAAGGCTACACCCAAACTACTTAGATTCTAGGAAGTGTTTGTCATCATGTTTTTGATTTTGTAGGTGAGCAACCTGGTTTGATTCTAACCTTGACAAGTTATCTTGCTACTATAGTCATATCTTCTACACTTTCTACTAGAGAAACAAAAACTCCTCAAACTAGACTTTTATAGTAGAACTACAGTACAACTTGTGTAAAACGGCCACTCTCAAAAAGATTAAAAATTGGTTTTCAAGATCAATTATAGCTTAGTGCAGGTCAAAAGTATTGCAGAATGCTCCAAGTCTGCAATACTTTCGACCTTCATTTAGCTACCAATTGTTATTAAGATCTTTGTTTTGTCTATTTTGAGTGGCTGTTTTACACAGGTTTTACTGTTTGATTTGATTCTTCAGGTCCCATCAACAATCTTTCAGTTATAAAGGGATGAGTCTTCCTGGGTTGAACCAGTACTAAGCTAGGATTAATGTTCTTGCTCAAGGACGCAACACAGTGACGCTGGTGAGGCTCGAACCCGCAGCCCATCGGTCTCGAGTCAAGCACTCTACCACTGAGCCACTGCGCTTCCTCAGGTTTAACTGTATAGGCAAATGAAGGAAGCAAGACCAGCAATATAAACTTGCCAAAACGTAAAGTATAGGCGAACGAAGGAAGTTAGAAGAGCTAATTACCGAATCCCATATCAAACATTCTGTCAGCTTCATCATATACTAAGAATGTGACCCGATGTAGGTTGGTAGCTTTCTTCTTTACCAGATCAATTAATCTACCCTGAAATACATGGAAGATCTATAATTAACTTTTTCAAAAAATCTTTCATGAACACTATCAGAGTGTCAAACAGTTTGGATCCAGATTAAGACTGACAGAGTGTCCGTCCTGATCTGGAATTGAAATGATTGCAAGGGCTATCTTAAATTAACTTTTTCAAAAAAAAATCTTTCATTAACACTAGCAGAGTCAATAGTTTGGATCCAGATCTAGACTGACACTCTGTTGGTCCTGATCTGGATTCAAACTGATTGCAAAGGTAATCAGCAGAAGATAAATGTCGCCATCGGCAAGGATAGAGTTAATTAAACAAGTTGGGGAGCATGGCAAAGCCCAGCATATCATTGCTTTTAGCAACAATTTAAATAAATTCAATAATACATCAGCACTAATGTTAAATAGAAGTGTGTTTTTGGGGTAACAGGTCTGAAAATTTTAGGTAGGGTAGGCACACATTTTTTTTATTGTTCTTTTTTTTTCCACAGAAATGCATTTCAAAATGCATAAAATAGTATTTTTTCCAGAAAATCTGAAAAACTAGAATTGTCAGAGAATCTGACTATAGCCCTGCTGCAGCACTTTTCACACAGTAAAAAGGCAAGTTCTAAAGATATTGAGCAGGAAAATCTAAAGACATTGAGCAAGAACAAAATTCTGAGCCCAATCAAGGGCCATAACTCTGAGACAAATTTGCGAAAAATGACAAATAACAATCCCAACCAAGATCTTGTCATTATAAATGATTATATTAGGTTTAGTGAAATTCTGTCCATTTGTTCTCAAGATATTGGACCAAAATGGAATTTTGACTTAAATCAAGGGCCATAACTCTGTAACAAATATGCAAAAAATATCAGCTAACAATTCCAACCTTATCTTGTCAATATCAATGCATATATAAAATTTGGTGAAATTCTGTCAATTTGTTCTCCAGATATTGAGGGGAAACGTAATTCTGGCGTATATCAAGGGCCATAACTCTGGTACAAATGTGTGAAAAATGATGTGTAACAATCCCAAGCTCGATATTATCAATATCAATGCATTAAATTTGGTGAACTTCTGTCAATTTATTCTCAAGATATTGAGCGGAAATAGAACTCTGGCGTAAATCAAGGCCCATAACTCTGGTACAAATATGCGAAAAATGATGTGTATAAATCCCAAGCTAGATCTTGTCAATATCAATGCATATATAAAATTTGGTGGAATTCTATCGTTTTGTTCTCAAGATATTAAGTGGTAACAAAATTTTGAACAAAATTCTGACATCAATCTAGGGCCATAACTCTATTACAAATGCGTGAAACATGATGTGTAACAATTCCAACCTAGATCTTGACAATATCAATGCATACACAAAATTTGGTGAAATTCTATAAATTTGTTCTCAAGATATTGAGTGGAAAGAAATTATGACCAACAGACAGAATGACGGACAACCCAAATCAAGTAGCCACCTTTTTCAAAGCGGGGCTATAATGAGTACACTCAAAACACCTTCATTTTATGAAAGACAAAAATGTTATCTACTTTATTCCTCCTTAGATCATTTCTGATACAAATCACTAGTTATTCTTGCTTGCTGTCTGTTGATAATCTGTCAAACAGTTTGGACTCAAATCTGAGGCAAATTCAAAATTGCCAGCGTTCACGGGCGCTCATTGTTCTGGTACCTATCTTTATTCGCAATGGTAAAGCCTGCCATCAGTACAATGAAAGCCTGAGACTCCTCGCATCAATGAACTCGCCTCTGGACTAACAGTTCTGAACTGGATCCAAACCTTTTGACTAACTGATAGTGTTTTGGAAACAGACAAATACTTAGAGAAGGCATCGGTCAGGTGTAGGAGAAATATTAGTCCTAATTATATTGCAACCTCAACTCGGTTGCTTCAAATATTGAACGTAAACTACCAACTGATATATTTCGTTTACGTCCCAATCAACAATTTTTTCAGTTACTAAACTCAATGGAAGGTAGTATATTTATATAAATAATTTATTTTGTCAAATCTACGTCACTGAGATCAATGACTACAAACGAAAGGTTAATTGTTTAATACAGGTTAAACAAAATTACAATATGCCATATTCTCTCATCGTCACTCCAGTATCCATATATATCCAACTAACCTACTTCACCATAATAAAAGTGAACGAGTCAAGAACAAAGATATGACGTCACGCTATCGTGACGTCATGAAAAGCAGTCATTGATCATGTGACTACTATTTTGTCAAATCTACGTCACTGAGATCAATGACTACAAACGAAAGGTTAATTGTTTAATACAGGTTAAACAAAATTACAATATGCCATAATGATGAGTAGGCAAGTTTGAATTAAAGAAAAAAACAAAAAACATCAATACACGAAACAGTAACAAACTGTCAAATCTTTAGAAACCTAAAGTCTATTAGAGGCTGCTCCAGATATGCGCAGAATTAGATCTATGAAATATGTTGCAGCACATTGTCACAGAAACTTTCTGGGGTTCTGGCATGTACATAATGCTCAAAAAATACTTCTGAGTTTTTCCAGCGACCGACCTTCCTGACAACTTCCGGATTTATTCCCTGTTCAATCGCGGACGTTGCGCCAGTAGGCCGGAACGACTTGGCCGAGAAGCCCTGTCCACCAAGACCTGCTAAGATAATGGACTCTTCCAATATTTTCGCGATTGAAGCGGCCTCTAAGGCTGTATACGGAGATCTTAGAGTAAGAAAAACAGGCCCATTGCCCGACCTATGAGAATCTGTGCGTGCAATATAATCCTGAAGGGTCTGCACAGGATCCACTTTGTCATTTCTGCTGCGCGGTATTTGAACGTCGAACCCTGTACGCGCCGTATCATTCTTAATGCCGAAAAAAGTGATTTTCACATCGTGTTTTGAGAAAATCAGCTGATTGACAGAGAAAACTACCCTGCATTCGCCATGACTGTTCAACTGTCGTGCGTTCGGAGCAATATCCGAGGGCCTGAGCATTGCTGTAATGGCCAAAAGCGTAATAGCTTTAAGACGTAATGATTTCAAGTCGAGGGCATCATTGTCTGCCCAGTTCATGAACAAATCGTGAAAATGACCAACAGGCATAGCCTTAGACCTCAACATAGGCACTGACGTACCAGACTTTACAAGTGCGGTAATGAACATCCTAATCTCATATCTCTCTATAACGTTAGGCAAGTCTAAGGCCCGGTACATATGACCTAGGGCAGCAGTAGTAGTGTTCAATACAGACCTGGGTCTGGCCGATTTTTCCGCTACAGTAGCAAGAAACTCTGCCAGAATTCTAACATCGATAGGAGGAAAAGGGCAACTTTTATCATTACAGAAAACATATAACTTTTCTAATGCGCCATTGTAAGAGTTCAAAGTACTGGGAGCAATGCAATACTGAAACTTTTCTATGCAGTCTGCTGACCAACCTTTCTGTTTTAGGTCGGATTGCCACATACCCTCCAGGCAAATAGTGACCACTTCCGGTTCCGGCACGGCTCGGCCACACCCATCGCTAGACATACCCTTGGGCTGTTCGGGAGCCTTAACGGCGGTGCGACTGCCATACTTTGCAGACGACTGTACCACGGTTGAGCTAACCATTTTGGTGCAATAACTGTTGCTTGAGCGCGCTGATCTTGAATTACGTCTAAAACTTTGTGCAGTAGGCAAAACGGTGCGTTGACATAATTGTTTTCGTAACCCCAGTTGTCCTGGGACAACGCGTCTACCGCTTCGGACAACGGCTCCCAATACCTGCTGTTGAATCGCGGAAGCTGTGTATTTTGACAATTCGCGAATCTGTCTACTGTGTGTGGACCCCATGAACGGTCCAGGTAAGCAAAAAGTCTTGGATGAAGCCTCCAATTGTGTTTGTCGGCCCTCCTTGACCAGAAATCTGACTCCTGGTTCTCTACTCCGGCTATATGCGCGCACTTTATCGAGACACCAATCTCGATCGCCTCGGCCCAGATGGCCTTTGCTAACTTTGAAAGAGCTGGGCTCGGACCACCCTTGTGGTTCACGTAAGCCATAGCAGAAATGTTGTCTGTTAGAATTTGAATGTTCTTTCCTCGTATCAGACTGGAAAACGCCTTCAAAGCCATTAGAATCGCGAGCATTTCGCGTTCGTTCGACGACAGAAATGAGACTCGGACGTTCCAATCCCCGGAAGCGACTTGTCCATCGTACACTGCGCCCCAACCAAGGTGACTCGCGTCGGTGACAATTTGTCCCTGTACTTGCTCGGAACATATTAAACGCTCGTTCCATTGATCAACTGAGTGTAACCACCACTCAAGCTCGCGAACAACCTCAGTAGATAAGCAAACTTTGCTAGCCCAACAATCACGAGTACCCAACAATCTATATGCGGATCTAAGAAAAAGTTTGCCCGGTTGTACAACCCAGGCTACCGAAACGCACTGGCCACAGATTTGTGCCAGACACCTGAAAGTTATACTTTTTTGTTGTAGGGCTTTGCGTATGCTGCGCTTAAGCTTGGATATACGCGCTGTCTGTGCTTTAATCCTAACCTGACCCTGGTCACTGCTCAAAGTGTAACCAATATAACTGATCTTATTAGACGCTACAAGCTGAGATTTTTCAAAATTGATAATAAAACCTAACTCAGTTAGAGTATGTATGAGTTGATCAATATGGTCGGTGGAACAGGACTCCTCGGCTGCAAGTAAAAAATCGTCTACGTAAACGGTAACCCGCAAGCCAATAGACCTGAGATATGTGATCACAGGTCTAACAACTTTGCTAAAATAGTAGGGGCTACAGCATAAGCCGAAAGGTAAGACTTTCCAGCGATAATAAAGACCTTTATAAGAGAACCCCAAATAATCTCTGTGTTCCCTAGCAACAGGCACGTGAAAAAATCCGTCCTTGATATCAGCAGTCACAAACTTATCACCTGCCCGAAGAAAATGAACTGTGTCTCTGATGTCCTCGTTCCTGTAGTGGGGAACTTTGCAAAATGAATTTAGTTGTCTCAAATCAGTAATAAGCCTAAAAGAATTATTTCGCTTAGGAACACAATGTATGGGATTAATGCAAACTGGTTTTAAACTACACTGTTCAATATAATCTAAGAGAACCAACCGTGAAATCTCACTGTCTAAGAAGTCAACTTCTTTAGCATTAAAATGTTTATTATTCAATTCAAAAGTGCAAGTGTCACTATTTACCTGAAAAGGGATCTTAATGCCTTCCTTAATCCAAGTCTTAACAAAGTCCGGAGCATTTATTGCGTCCCATGCATGCAAATTATCACTCAACCTGGCCTTACACATTTACACTGTTTTTGTCAGTCACATTTACATGTATACGAAGGGAGGTAACACTACTAAGTCCCAGCATTATTGTCCGTCACGTAGTTATCTTCCCTAGCAGGCCTTCTCGGGAACTGTCTGTTAGCAAATGACTGGAACACGTCCCTGTCCTGTGTCCTGCCGTTGTACGACCCACGTTGACGACCTCGACCAGTCCCAGGAAAACCACGTCTGGCCGTGAATCTGTCCTCTGTAGAACCGCCCGTTGGACGCCCAGCTGCCGATAACGTTGCCGCTGCTCGAAGCGTTTCGAGCGAATCCTGATCAAAACCAGATGTGTTCTTCTGCAGAGATCTGAATATTTTCGCTGTGCTCGCGTCAAACTGTCCGTTCACCAACAAAGCAGCGTATTCCTCTTGTAGGTACTTTATTTGAGCGTACTGAATCAAGAACAAATTGTCTAACGTCTCCTGCTTAAGCTCAGTTCCTGCTTCAAGCGAACACAAAAGTTTAATGCCAGTCTCACAATAGCGACCACATTTGGCCAGAGCGTTCATCAAAGGCTGGTCTGTCCGTTTTATGCCCTGTCGGGAATCATTGAGTTTCACATCAGCCGGCAATTTAACCTTACTGAGACTGTCCTTAAATGTCTGGAACTCTCCTTGTGTGTCCGGCTGACTCGTCGATCTGACAGCGCCCGGCGGGGGCGGAATGCCAGTGCCCACGTGGCTCAGATTGGGAGGCAAATTAAAGTCCTCCGAGATGCGCTCGTCTGCGCGACGCTGCTCCTTCAGCTGGCGTTCAATCTCGCCTAACCGCAAATCAACTGATTTTATAAATCTGTCCAGCTTTTCATCCAATTCTGACATAATTTACTTCACCGTGTGAAAAACAGCTCCGACCCTGGAGTGAACGAGTCAAGAACAAAGATATGACGTCACGCTATCGTGACGTCATGAAAAGCAGTCATTGATCATGTGACTACTATTAAATATTTAAAGGCTGCGAATTACATTAAATTGAAACTTCTATTTTCATTTTACAAACTTTAAAAGTAAGACATTTGATAAAAAGATTATTTGTTAATGTGCATTTAATAAAAAAAAATCAAAAATATGAATAAAGGGCAGAAATTAACTCAAATATTAGACACATTTCTATTTGATATAACCAACATAATTATATCTAAGGGACATAACCTAGATAGAACTGCAAGTATAAGCTTTATAAAAAAGCTTTGTACCTAAACAAGTCACACTGGCCTTATGTGCAAAAATAACCTAATTTTTCTATAAAAGTATGTTATCTTAATTGCATGTGTTAAAACATACAAGTATTGGCATTCAAGGGAAAGAATAAAAGCGGGGAACAAATCTTGAGACCAAAGTTATAAGCCTGCCATTTCACATGCAAATATCAAAATAAACATTGGATCACATGTTCATTTAATAGGGTCTCCCTAAAAATGCAAATAAAATAAAAAGGCTTTTCATAACTCTTGATTTTTTTTAATTACCAGCATAAATAGCGGACCCTCTCATGCATTTTATACTTGGGGCCAGTTTTTGCGGTAGTCACGATGTCAAGCATATTTTAAAGTTTGCATACAAAAACTTTTTAGATCCCAATATTTTTTTCATTTTGTCATCTATTGAGAACCCAAAGAGCATGCAAATAAAAAAATTATTTGAAATTACCTCAAATTCTACGAGAAATTCAGCCCAGGACCAATGAAAATAGTCAATGAGCAATGCTTATTAGATACCCCCCGCACAGTAAGGGTCAATGAAAAAATTTCCTTTTGGCAAGTGATAGTTCAAACCAGCAGACCTTACCTTTGAAAAAAAAGGATATCAGTAGAATCTGTGAGTAGAATCTGTGCAAATAATCTTAAAGCTTGCAATCTGGAACATTTGTTAAGACCTAATACAAAATTATTCCCACCAAAAAGCTCTATATATCAAAGCTTATATCGGAAAAATAGTCCTTGTTAGGGGAAAATTGTCTAAGTTCTAACAGCTGTCATTTAGTCAAAAATTATTTTTTCCACACCAAACTCCTTCATGCATATGTTCAATATGTCTACATTGTAGCGCCAAAGTATCAAATTGCTCCCTCAAAAGCTGTGGGAGGATTTGATGGGACCATAAAGGCACTATCCATGCATATACAAAAGCCATATAATTGAAAAATTGTCTAAGTTCTCATAGCTGTCATCTTGTCAAAAAAAATTAAAACAGACTCCTTCATGCATATGTTCAATGTGTCGATATTGTATAGGCAGTGTATCAAATTGCTCCATTAAAAGCTGTGGTACGAGTTGATCTGCCCAAGAAGGCACCATCTATGCATATAGGTACACACCACCTTAATGTTATATACCTGAACAAGGACTACCTACTGGAGTTGCTACAATAATTTCTGCTCCCTCCTGAAGACTTTCTGCTGTTCTCACATACTCCCTCCACCAAAGGCATACACCACCTTAATGTTATATACCTTAACAAGAACTACTTACTGGAGTTGCTACAATAATTTCTGCTCCCTCCTTGCAGACTTTCTGCTTTCCCACATACTCCCTCCACCAAAGGCATACACCACCTTAATGTTATATACCTTAACAAGGACTACTTACTGGAGTTGCTACAATAATTTCTGCTCTTCTGCTGTTCCCACATACTCCCTCCATCATAGGCACACACCACCTTAATGTAATATACCTTAACAAGAACTACTTACTGGAGTTGCTACAATAATTTCTGCTCCCTCCTGACAAGCTTTCTGCTGTTCCCACATACTCCCTCCACCATAGGCAGAGACCACCTTAATGTTATATACCTTAACAAGGACTACTTACTGGAGTTGCTACAATAATTTCTGCTCTTCTGCTGTTCCCACATACTCCCTCCATCATAGGCACACACCACCTTAATGTAATATACCTTAACAAGAACTACTTACTGGAGTTGCTACAATAATTTCTGCTCCCTCCTGACAGACTTTCTGCTGTTCCCACATACTCCCTCCACCATAGGCACACACCACCTTAATGTAATATACCTTAACAAGAACTACTTACTGGAGTTGCTACAATAATTTCTGCTCCCTCCTGACAGACTTTCTGCTGTTCCCAAATACTCCCTCCACCATAGGCAGAGACCACCTTAATGTTATATACCTTAACAAGGACTACTTACTGGAGTTGCTACAATAATTTCTGCTCCCTCCTGACAGGCTTTCTGCTGTTCCCACATACTCCCTCCACCATATTCACACACCACCTTAATGTTATAAACCTTAACAAGGGCTACTTACTGGAGTTGCTACAATAATTTCTGCTCCCTCCTGGCAGACTTTCTGCTGTTAGCCTGTTACCACATACTCCCTCCATCATAGGCACACACCACCTTAATGTTATAAACCTTAACAAGGGCTACTTACTGGAGTTGCTACAATAATTTCTGCTCCCTCCTGGCAGACTTTCTGCTGTTACCACATACTCCCTCCACCAAAGGCACACACCACCTTAATGTTATAAACCTTAACAAGGGCTACTTACTGGAGTTGCTACAATAATTTCTGCTCCCTCCTGGCAGACTTTCTGCTGTTCTCACATACTCCCTCCACCAAAGACATACACCACCTTAATGTTATATACCTTAACAAGGACTACTTACTGGAGTTGCTACAATAATTTTGCTCCCTCCTGACAGACTTTCTGCTGTTACCACATACTCCCTCCATCATAGGCACACACCACCTTAATGTTATAAACCTTAACAAGAGCTACTTACTGGAGTTGCTACAATAATTTCTGATCCCTCCTGGCAGACTTTCTGCTGTTCTCACATACTCCCTCCACCATAGGCATACACCACCTTAATGTTATATACCTAAACAAGGACTACTTACTGGAGTTGCTACAATAATTTCTGCTCCCTCCTGACAGACTTTCTGCTGTTCCCACATACTCCCTCCACCATAGGCACACACCACCTTAATGTTATAAACCTTAACAAGGGCTACTTACTGTAGTTGCTACAATAATTTCTGCCCCCTCCTGGCAGACTTTCTGCTGTTCTCACATACTCCCTCCACCAAAGGCATACACCACCTTAATGTTATATACCTTAACAAGGACTACTTACTGGAGTTGCTACCATAATTTCTGCTCCCTCCTGACAGACTTTCTGCTGTTACCACATACTCCCTCCATCATAGGCACACACCACCTTGATATTATATACCTTAACAAGGACTACCTACTGGAGTTGCTACAATAATTTCTGCTCCCTCCTGACAGACTTTCTGCTGTTCCCACATACTCCCTCCACCATAGGCACACACCACATTAATGTTATATACCTTAACAAGGACTACTTACTGGAGTTGCTACAATAATTTCTGCTCCCTCCTGACAGACTTTCTTCTGTCACCACATACTCCCTCCATCATAGGCACACACCACCTTGATGTTATATACCTTAACAAGGACTACTTACTGGAGTTGCTACAATAATTTCTGCTCCCTCCTGACAAACTTTCTGCTGTTCTCACATACTCCCTCCACCAAAGGCATACACCACCTTAATGTTATATACATTAACAAGGACTACTTACTGGAGTTGCTAAAATAATTTCTGCTCCCTCCTGACAGGCTTTCTGCTGTTCCCACATACTCCCTTCACCATATTCACACACCACGTTAATATTATAAACCTTAACAAGGACTACTTACTGGAGTTGCTACAATAATTTCTGCTCCCTCCTGACAGGCTCTCTGCTGTTCCCAAATACTCCCTCCACCATATTCACACACCACGTTGATGTAATATACCTTAACAAGAACTACTTACTGGAGTTGCTACAATAATTTCTGCTCCCTCCTGGCAGACTTTCTGCTGTTCCCAAATACTCCCTCCACCATATTCACACACCACTTTAATGTTATATACCTTAACAAGAACTACTTACTGGAGTTGCTACAATAATTTCTGCTCCCTCCTGGCAGACTTTCTGCTGTTCCCACATACTCCCTCCATCATAGGCACACACCACCTTAATGTTATATACCTTAACAAGGACTACTTACTGGAGTTGCTACAATTATTTCTGCTCCCTCCTGACAGGCTTTCTGCTGTTACCACATACTCCCTCCATCATAGGCACACACCACCTTAATGTTATAAACCTTAACAAGAGCTACTTACTGGAGTTGCTACAATAATTTCTGATCCCTCCTGGCAGACTTTCTGCTGTTCTCACATACTCCCTCCACCATAGGCATACACCACCTTAATGTTATATACCTAAACAAGGACTACTTACTGGAGTTGCTACAATAATTTCTGCTCCCTCCTGACAGACTTTCTGCTGTTCCCACATACTCCCTCCACCATAGGCACACACCACCTTAATGTTATAAACCTTAACAAGGGCTACTTACTGTAGTTGCTACAATAATTTCTGCCCCCTCCTGGCAGACTTTCTGCTGTTCTCACATACTCCCTCCACCAAAGGCATACACCACCTTAATGTTATATACCTTAACAAGGACTACTTACTGGAGTTGCTACCATAATTTCTGCTCCCTCCTGACAGACTTTCTGCTGTTACCACATACTCCCTCCATCATAGGCACACACCACCTTGATATTATATACCTTAACAAGGACTACCTACTGGAGTTGCTACAATAATTTCTGCTCCCTCCTGACAGACTTTCTGCTGTTCCCACATACTCCCTCCACCATAGGCACACACCACATTAATGTTATATACCTTAACAAGGACTACTTACTGGAGTTGCTACAATAATTTCTGCTCCCTCCTGACAGACTTTCTTCTGTCACCACATACTCCCTCCATCATAGGCACACACCACCTTGATGTTATATACCTTAACAAGGACTACTTACTGGAGTTGCTACAATAATTTCTGCTCCCTCCTGACAAACTTTCTGCTGTTCTCACATACTCCCTCCACCAAAGGCATACACCACCTTAATGTTATATACATTAACAAGGACTACTTACTGGAGTTGCTAAAATAATTTCTGCTCCCTCCTGACAGGCTTTCTGCTGTTCCCACATACTCCCTTCACCATATTCACACACCACGTTAATATTATAAACCTTAACAAGGACTACTTACTGGAGTTGCTACAATAATTTCTGCTCCCTCCTGACAGGCTCTCTGCTGTTCCCAAATACTCCCTCCACCATATTCACACACCACGTTGATGTAATATACCTTAACAAGAACTACTTACTGGAGTTGCTACAATAATTTCTGCTCCCTCCTGGCAGACTTTCTGCTGTTCCCAAATACTCCCTCCACCATATTCACACACCACTTTAATGTTATATACCTTAACAAGAACTACTTACTGGAGTTGCTACAATAATTTCTGCTCCCTCCTGGCAGACTTTCTGCTGTTCCCACATACTCCCTCCATCATAGGCACACACCACCTTAATGTTATATACCTTAACAAGGACTACTTACTGGAGTTGCTACAATTATTTCTGCTCCCTCCTGACAGGCTTTCTGCTGTTCCCACATACTCCCTCCGCCATAGGCACACACCACCTTAATGTTATGTACCTTCCCAAACTTCTTGGCTTCATGATAAATCTACAAATTAATAATATTACTCCCTCCACCAAAGGCATACACCACCTTAATGTTATATACCTTAACAAGAACTACTTACTGGAGTTGCTACAATAATTTCTGCTCCCTCCTGGCAGACTTTCTGCTGTTCCCACATACTCCCTCCACCATAGGCACACCACCTTAATGTTATGTACCTTAACAAGGACTACTTACTGGAGTTGCTACAATAATTTCTGCTCCCTCCTTGCAGACTTTCTGCTGTTCCCACATACTCCCTCCACCATAGGCAGAGACCACCTTAATGTTATATACCTTAACATGGGCTACTTACTGGAGTTGCTTCAATAATTTCTGCTCCCTCCTGACAGACTTTCTGCTGTTCCCACATACTCCCTCCATCATAGGCACACACCACCTTAATGTTATATACCTTAACAAGGACTACTTACTGGAGTTGCTACAATTATTTCTGCTCCCTCCTGACAGGCTTTCTGCTGTTCCCACATACTCCCTCCGCCATAGGCACACACCACCTTAATGTTATATACCTTCCCAAACTTCTTGGCTTCATGATAAATCTACAAATTAATATACAATAAATAAGGTAAGGTCAAGCGAATTACTAGCAAAGCTTGAGCTTGAGGACCTCGACCTCATTTTGACAGAGAGAAGGCTTGGCTGGTTTGGGCATGTGGAGTGTCCTAGTGGTGCAGTCAGAACAGCATGTGATATACAGATTGCTGGCAGGTGGGGGGCAGGGAGGCCTAAGCTAACATTGAAGAAGAAACTGACGGAGAAAGACTGCCGTGAGTGGAAGCTCACGACAGTTGACCCTCAAGAAAGGAGCACCTTGAGATCGTGCAGCAAGCCAGTTACCTGGAAAGGGGCCCACTGATGTGGATGATGCCTCTGCACCTGCAGGTTAATCAAAAATTTGATTATGATGATATGATGATTTAACTTAACTTTTGATAGGTCAAATCCTTGTAAATCTATGTCTACTTAAAACATCATTGGCAGGTCAAACCACTGGTAATCTCACAGATTGTTATGCATAATAAATCATGCCACAGTCTGACAGATTTTTCAAAAGACAGAACCTAAGATTAAAGGAACTGTTTCATCTGAAAAAACTAAATAACAAGAGGGCCATAGTGGCCCTGAATCGCTCACCTGTACTATATGCACCAGTCTTGTTCAGTGGAAGGTAATGATTAAAACCATTTGGCCTAGGCCTTCAGACAAGAAGATTTTTTCTTGTTTTCCCAATAAAATGCTATATAAAACATGTGACCCCCGGGGCGGGACCATTTTTGACTCCAGGGGCATTATTTGAACAAACTTGGTAGAGGTCCACTTGGTGATGCTAAATACCAAATATCAAGGCTCTCGGCCCTGTGGTTTCAGACAAGAAGATTTTTTTACAAGAAGATTTTTTCACATTTTCTCTTTATAAGCCTATGTAAAACATGTGACCCCCTGAGCGGGGCCATTTCTAGCCCCAGGGCTATAATTTGAACAAACTTGGTAGAGGTCCACTAGGTGATGCTAAATACCAAATATCAATTGTCTAGGTCTTCTGGTTTCAGACAAGAAGATTTTTTCTTGTTTTCCCTACATAAGCCTATGTTAAACATGTGACCTCTAGGGCGGGCCATTTTCGACCCCTGGGACATTATTTGAACAAACTTGGTAGAGGTCCACTTGGTGATGCTACAGACCAAATATCAAGGCTCTAGGCCCTGTGGTTTCAGACAAGAAGATTTTTCACATTTTCCCTTAATAAGCCTATGCAAAACATTTGACCCCCGGAGCAGGGCCTTTTTTGGCCCCAGTGGTATAATTTGAACAAACATGGAAGAGGTCCACTAGTTGATACTACATACTAAATATCACAGCACAAGGCCTTGTGGTTTCAGACAAGAAGATTTTTTCACATTTTCCATATATAAGCCTATGTAAAACATGTGACCCCAAGGGTGGGGCCATTTTTGGCCCAAGGGCTATAATTTGAACAAACTTGGTAGAGGTTCACTAGGTGATGCTAAATACCAAATATCAATAGTCTAGGCCTTCTGGTTTCAGACAAGAAGTTTTTTCACATTTTCCCTATATAAGCCTATGTAAAACAGTTGACCCCCAGGGCGGAGCCATTTTTGACCCAAGGGCTATAACTGGAACAAACTTGGTAGAGCTCCACTAGGTGATGCTACATACCAAATATCAAGGCTCTAGGCCCTGTGGTTTCAGACAAGAAAATTTTTCACATTTTCTCTATATAAGCATAAGGAAAACATGTGACCACTGGGGCAGGGCCATTTTTGGCCCCAGAGCTATAATTTGAACAAACCTGGTAGGGTTCCACTAGGTGATTATAAATATCAAATATCAATAGTCTAGGCCTTCTGGTTTCAGACAAGAAGATTTTTCCACATTTTGCTTATATATGCCTATGTAAAGCATTTGAAGAAAATTTTTCACATTTTCTCTATATAAGCCTAAGGAAAACATGTGACCACTGGGGCAGGGCCATTTTTGGCCCCAGAGCTATAATTTGAACAAACCTGGTAGGGTTCCACTAGGTGATTATAAATATCAAATATCAATAGTCTAGGCCTTCTGGTTTCAGACAAGAAGATTTTTCCACATTTTGCTTATATATGCCTATGTAAAGCATTTGACCCCCCCCCCCCCCCCCCCCCCCCCCCCGGGACAGGCCATTTCTGATGCTACATACCAAATATCAAGAAGATTTTTTCACATTTTCCCTATTGGCCCTAGGGGTATAATTTGAACATCTGGTGATGCTAAATACCAAATATCAATAGTCTCAGATAAGAAGATTTTTTCACATTTTCCCTTTATTATATAACCTATAACTGATTGGCCCAGATACCTCGAGTCCATAAAACTACATATCACATGGGCTGCTGGTTTTTCCCATTCAATATTAGTTACTAAAAATAGACTTCATGGAAACTTTTCAAAACAGGTGTGCTTTCAGCATGAAACTTGCATGATTTTCTGTAAATACAAATCAGTGAGTGACAGCAGCATGAAATTCACAAGATTTAGTGTTTCATCACATACATGTAATTCAGACTTTGCTGTTAAATATAGTAATTAGCAGAACTCTTAAATGACCTAATGAATTCTTCCTTCTGGATTGATGCAATAAACTTGGAATGGTCCATTGTATAATTCAAGGGGTCACAGGTTTAAAAATTGCAGTTTTTTCCCAGAAGATCAACTTTGTCTTAGCAAACAGTGTAGACCCTGATGAATGCCACATTATGCGGCATTTAATCTGGATCTTCTCTGCATGCCGTTGTAATTACAAATAAAGTATGCATTCATTCCTCTTTTAACTGAATGAAATCAGTTAGTCATCATGTAAAAAAAAAAGAAATTCAAGACTGTCCAAGACATAGTCCAGAGCCAAGATTTTGTTGTTGTTGTTGTTGTTGTTCCTTTCTTGTTTAGAGAATTATATAATAAAGCAATTGTTGACTATTGAGGTATTGGACATGATGTGATATCTGTTGTATATTCTGCATATAGACTCTGCAATATGATACGATCTTGATAAGGGCCCAGCCTGTAGTATAAAACTACCTGGCTGCTTCTGCTGTCCGCTTATTCTCTTAGTTATCATCTCTCTTGTAGTTCGTATAGCTTTACTAATAAATATATTAGCAGCATACAGGCGTGTTCATTTCTACCTGTCACAGGATAAAATAATATCAACCTGAGAATACCAATATTGACCCCGGTTCCGCCTCGGTCAATATTGGTGCTCTCAGGTCGATATCACATCATGTCCAACGCCTCAATAGTCAATAATTGTATAATATAAGTCAATGTAAAACATGTCTAAAAATGGATACATTGCATTAAGGTCAGGTTTCAGTATTGGTTTCATTATCTTAACCCTTAACCCGCCAGTCACTACTTTTGTTGTCCGCTCTCTCATCTGCATATGTTCTTTAATAGGCTACTATATTGCTAACAATATGGACCTAGATCTTGGGAGCAGTCCGGTAAGAATTTAAATTGTTTGCTTGCATAAATAAAAATCTAGTCTTAAGTACACCTGAATATATGTGGCAGATATAAAAGCAGATGCATTTTCAGGACAAAAATACTGGTGGGATAACGATAAGGCTATAATGAGCCATCTCATTGGCCAAAACATCTTCTGGACCCAGTTTAGGTATACTAGAACACTTTTTATGCTGTTTATAGGTGGTTCACTTTATTAGGTGAAGGTGAAAACATTACATAACAATGTTGTCTTGCCAAACGTGCAGGCTCCAGATAAAAGGAGAGTGATTCCAAATTAACCCTTAATGCACCAATCGCAACAAAAGTCGTCTGCTTTTCTTGTCTGCTGAAATGTTTAAGAAGCCTCTATGGCAAACAGTGTGGACGACTTCAGCAGACGACATTTTCAGATGCATTTTTTTTCTTGGCGCTTTAAGGGTTAATTCTAATAAGTGTATGTCATATGTATCTTTCTCAATAAAGGGATGGAACAATAGAGTATATCTGTGCTTACCTGTTGGGACAATTCTCTTGTTGGTGCCAATATCAAACCAATGGGACCATCTCCTTTTTCCAGTTCTCTCTGTGAAACAGTCAAATCAACTGTTATTTAGGGCAATAAGAACACACTTGACTATCCATGTTTCAAAACAATAGCCCCGGTAATAGGTAATAATGTGAGAAACAAATATGTTGATATGATTGATTAGTGATTTAATATTGTTACAGTAATAACATCAATAATTTTTAGACATGGCTTTGTTTCCAAATTGAAAGCCTGTCTAGGTCTGTCCTCATAATATTTAAATATATGTACTAGGCCAAAAAGAAACGCCGCATATAAAACATACATTGTATATGGGGGTCTTTCACCAATCTCTCGCAAATGATTTATCACAATTTGAGCGCTGATTCTTGGATTATGAGTTCCTGGAGTTGTCCTAGCTATCATTGTCACCGGACGAAATTGATTCACCAGTTTAGACCTACGTTTTTATCGATCTTGACGTCACGTCATTATGCAATGACATCATGAATGCCCACGGTCTGACATTGTTCCAATTTGTCAGAAACGTTTCCTAAGACGTTCAATCATCCTTGCATGGCATCGAAATTGTTGGGCTATCACCGTTGGCGTCACGTTAGTTTGTAACATTCGTATCGCCTTTTCGCCTACGACATGTGTCCGTTTTGGCATCATAAATTAGCAATGTGTAACTTTAAATTTTAAATTTTTAAAATGGTTCCATACAAATTGGATATAAGACTAGTGATTTCAGTAATTATTACACGTGTAAATCTAAATAAAATGAATGTGCACGTGAAAAACTTGAAAATAAAGAGACAGCCAGTACACTGGTTTGGGTTGACTGAGCTCAATAAAACAATGGGAATAATGTGTGGCAGGAATGGTAGCGAAACATAGATAGCAGATAAAATTTTGTAACTCTCATTTTACGCGAAATATTTTTAATCTTTGTATGCGGCGTTTCTTTTTTGGCCTAGTATATGTTTGTAAGAGGACATGTAAGAGCCAACCAATAAATTCTTGATATTTCATGTCAATTTCAAGTAATATCATTATTTGGCCATGAATTTTTGCTTAAAGACATACTCAAAAAACAAAATCTTGGAGCAGCATAATAGTAGGACTACTTAAAAGCCAGCAGTTGCTGACAGGAAAATATGCCAGCCTTGTTGTGAGATTTAATGTGAGCTTTCTGAAACAAAAACATGGGCCAGTCTAGAGAAATCATGTGAGCCTTGTCAAGAGAAATCATGTGAGCCTTGTCAAGAGAAATCATGTGAGCCTTGTCAAGAGAAATCATGTGAGCATTGTCAAGAGAAATCTTGTGAGCCTTGTCAAGAGAAATCATGTGAGCATTGTCAAGAGAAATCTTGTGAGCCTTGTCAAGAGAAATCATGTGAGCATTGTCAAGAGAAATCTTGTGAGCCTTGTCAATAGAAATCATGTGAGCCTTGTCAAGAGAAATCATGTGAGCATTGTCAAGAGAAATCATGTGAGGCTTGTCAAGATAAATCAAGTGAGCCTTGTCAAGAGAAATCATGTAAGCATTGTCAAGAGAATACATGTGAGCATTGTCAAGAGAAATCATGTGAGCCTTGTCAAGATAAAACATGCGAGCCTTGTCAAGAGAAATCATGTGAGCCTTGGTAAGAGAAAACATGTGAGACTTGCAGAGCCTTGTCAAAAGAAATCATATAATCCTTATCAAGAGAAATCATGTGATCCTTGTCTTGAGATGTCATTATTTATATGGACTTGCTATATATGGATAAAAAAACAGGGTGGACCCTTATCACCATCAGAAGTCCGCTGATTGATTAAACCAATTGATCTCGACCGACTTTGTTTTTAAAAATGGTACCAAATGGCTTGCTTCGTTAGGCCTAAATGAAATATATGTGTGGTTCCGGTTGCTGACCGTACCTATTTAAAACCTGCGACCCTAAACATTAAAATGGTGTTTCTGTAAAAAAAAAAAACGAAAAAAAAAGACCCTTTTCCGTCGCTGGTGCCGCCATGTGCTGTGTTCAATCATTATGCCAATAGGGCCCATATAATCTATAAAAGGGTTCATTCAGAAAAAGAATGGGCTCTCATATAAATAGGTGATAAAACAGTCATAATTTACATGTTTTTTTCCGACTTCATCGGAACTCGATTGGTCACGAAAACTAATGACATTTGTAATTGGCCTTTAAAATACCAACAAAGATCGAACTAATGTGAAATATAGTCACTTTTGGATATATACTAAGCTCCTTTATCTAGTTTTACCGATAAAAACATGAATATAAATTGTTAATATACGGAAAATAGATTGCAAAAAAGGCGAAAATCGTTACATATTTTCGTACCGCGTAAGATTCGTACCGCGCGATTTCGACCCCAGTATCTATCTTTCTTCTTTACTGGCATCGATCAATGATGGTAATTACGCCTAGGAGTGCTAATTTTGAAATTTGGAGAATAAACAACAAACTTTGACTGTGTTTGGAAGAAATGAGAGAGCCTTCAACTCCTTTGTTGTCTGTGTAGTGACTGCATTGGAGAAATAATATTTCAAAGTGGGAATAGTAAAGGGAAAACCCTATTCTTCAGGACTTTCCTATAATTCTTGGGGCGTATTTCTAGTATCCAATGTGATAACCTGGTAACTTTCGAACTGTGGGCAGGTTCAAGTACTTGTCTTTATATTTTCAATAGACACAGCTCCACAATGAACCCTATGGAAGAGAAGGACCTACACTACAGACCTCAAGAGATGGCCACTCAAACTCATTGAGCATTTCGCTAAACACTACTTGAATTTCGCCATCTGCAGGTCCAACGGGCAGCTGTCCTCAGAACATTCTCAATTCAGTCTAAGTTTTAGAGTAAGGGTTTCAAATCAGTGCTGCATACTTAAGATTATAGGACGAACCAAAGTTAAACAAAAGCAGAATCCAGGGCGAAATCCATCCTTGTGGCTTCAGCTGCTATATCCCAAGGTGGTGGTTCTGTGGTTGTTGGTTCATTGTTTATTATTGCTCCCAATGTTTGTGGGTTTTTGTGTGTTTGGTCCTTGCTTATGTAATGCAGTACTTAATGTCCTTTCTAGTTTTTCACTGAGGAAGAGAGCCATGGTTGCTTTACTTTAATTGTGTTCTTATTGTCTTGTAGCGGTACATGAAAGTATGTTATGTTTCTTTCCTCACAGTACTGTGGGTTGGTCTATGGTCTGTGATTGTGGCATTTCCTCAATTTCCTGGCCTAATTCTCACTTGCTTTTTCGCGTTGTCTGTGATGTTATACCAAGGTAATTTATTGACTGAACATTTTCAAAGGTTGGGTTGTGTAATGAATAATCAAAATGAAATTGGTTGTTATGCTTATGCCGCCAAGTCACTCTCATAGAGTGACATCTGGCTTCATTAAATTTCATTTGCCAATCAGCTTCCCACTGTCCTGAGCCAGAAAGTTCTTCTTGCAGGGTAAGACAGTCATGAAGTGAATATACAGGACCCAGTTATCTGCGAACAGAAGACCGGTAGACGTCAAACTTATGACAATTGCCTTTCAAATGGGCCAATCACGTGTTCTAGATTGAAAATAGTGAGTATGAACAGGAAATACCACAATTACAAACTGCAAACAAACACATGGCAATGTGAGGAAGAGTCACACAACAATCATGAGACACTGGGAAGAAAAACAAAGCAAAGGAAAGCAGCTCTGAACACTGCATCATGTGATGAGAAACACAGCACTACTGCATATAGAGGCATGATCATGTTTCATAATATAAAAAAGTCAATTTATTATATATGACTACAAGTAAGTATATCCATAATCCTGGTAAACATACGTACAAGGCATATTTTTTCCTTTTTCTAAGGTGGACTCAAATGACTGGTTTCAGAAATGCACAGTTAAACAAGCAAAACAAGAATTTCTGACATTAAAATATTAATGTATCTATAATATATAAAAATATGTTTATTGACTCCCTTGTACTACATTTATATTCTGTATCATATTTTAGGCCGTCATGCGATTTTAATGTTATGTCTTAATTTAATGTTAGGGCCTACCTACCTACCTACCCTAATTTTTTTTGGCATCCAACAGGAACAACACATATATTTCATTTAGGCCTTATGATCCACACTGTTTTGAATTCACACAATGACTATACTAACCCTTAAAGTGCCAAGAAAAAAATGCATCTGAAAATGTCATCTGCTGGAGTCGTCTGCTGCAAATAATTGCCTACCATTACTGACAAATTAAGTAAAGAAGCAAACAGCGTGGACCCAGAACAGACTGCTCCTATAGGAGCAGTCTGATCTGGGTCTACACTGTTTGCCATAAAGGCTTCTTAAACATTTCAGCAGACAAGAAAAGCAGACAACTTTTGTTGCAATTGGCGCTTTAAGGGATATTAATTGTCAATCACACACTCTAATCTGGAGAGCTGCTTACTCCAACCTAATAGTATTAACTTTCTGGTCGCAAATCCCAGAGACAGATTTTCTTACAGAGAAGTCTTTATGATGGGACTAAACACATGTGCGGATCCAGAGGGGGGGGGGGGGGGCAGGGGGGGGGGGGCAGGGGGTCTGGACCCCGCTAATAAATCACAAAAATATAGGGTTTCTTAGCAATACTGGTCCGGATCCCCTGAAAAATCACAAAGCTGCCAAGCCAGCATTCAATGTTGGGCCATCATCTACCCGCCAGCGAAATGCGCCATTTTTATGGCGTTTCCCTGGCGGGCTGATGATGGCCTGCTTTTAGTGCTATTTGGATCCTCTTTCCCCTTATCAAAAAAAAAAAAGTTGGACCCCCTCTGGCAAAACTTTCTGGATCCGCGCATGAAACACGTACCTGATCCATGATGTGAATTAACATAGGCCATAAGAAAGCTGCAGTTTTACCGCTACCAGTCTTTGCTATTCCAATTATATCTCTCCCTGACAGGGCTATAGGAACTCCCTGAAAAATATCATTAAGTAACAATATTATGTCATAAGAAAGCTGAGCTATAACAGTAAACGTTCCAAATTTTAGAACAGTTTTCTCTCATCTGGGTTCTAAAATACAATAATGGTTTTGGGAGCTCAGTGGCTCAGTGGTAGAGTGCTTGACTCGAGACCGAGGGGCAGCAGGTTCGAGCCTCTCCGGCATCACTGCGTTGTGGGCCTTGAGCAAGACATATTTATCCTAGTTTAGTACTGGTTCAACCCAAGAAGACCCGTCCCTGTTTAACTGATAGACTGTTGATGGGACATAAGAATTAAATCAAACAAACAAAACAATGTTGGTTTTCAGGGCTGGAACTCAAAAAATGCTACTAATCAGAATAGCAAACCGGGAAGACCTTGATCAGACTGCTTCTTCAGGAGTATTCTGATCTGTGTCTGCGTTGTTTGTCTAGGTTTTTTGGCAGGCAACTAGTGTTAAAAATTTGAGAACATTTATCTTACGCTGCCAGTCGTTAACTCCCTCAGACAGAGTAACAGGAACAAACTGGGTAACAAGTTCAGTAAAACACAGGGCTTCCCCTAGGCGTACGCCGTATATTACGTCCCAAAATCGGCTGCGTACGCCGAAATTACACATCAAAGACTTACTGCGGACTTCTGAAAATTCCTTAGTACGGCCAAAAATGGTTATTGAGACGTCCTGTCTGCAGAAAAAAACCTGCCCATATTACCAGATTACGTGATTTATGTCCCGCCTTCGTATTGGAAACTCATTTATTTTGTTTATTGACCACACTAGGACGTCCCACTTGACTGATTTCGAGAGTTTTATTGACAGCCAGTGTCACGTGTAGGCTTCAGTCAGACGCATAATTATTAAAGAGTGTCATCCAGACAGATGTGAAGACATCGACACATCTTGACAACGGCCTTAGAAACCATTCCCGCGAGACGGACATCAAATCCCTGAGCAATAACTGAGAGCAATAAAGCGAAACCGCCAATCAGTATCCGTTTTGTTTGACAGTTGAGAAATCTTTGAAATACAGAAAGTGCCGACGTGACACTTTGCAAGCTTGTGGATTAAATTTATAAACTCTACACGTCTGCGTTGTAATAGCCTGCGCATGCGATAATTTAGTACCTGAACGCTCCTTCTACACAGACACTACACCAACAAACATACAATATATTTAAAACGAATGGCATGATGTTTTTTGTTGTTGCAATTTTTTAGCTGTACAAGTACAAGCTTTTAAAAAATAATTGTTACACAATCAAGTACAAGTTTTTAAAATGATAATTGATACACAACACTCCCAAACAAATTTCTATTTATCTATCTATCTATCTATCTATCTATCTATCTATCTATCTATCTATCTATCTATCTATCTATCTATCTATCTATCCATCCATCCATCCATCCATCCATCCATCCATCCATCCATCCATCCATCCATCCATCCATCCATCCATCCATCCATCCATCCATCCATCCATCCATCCATCCATCCATCCATCCATCCATCCATCCATCCATCCATCCATCCATCCATCCATCTATCACATGAATATGAATGCAGGTTACATTCAGGCTCAGCATGGTGCAGGATGAAAGTCCTATTCTCAGCTTACCATACTGCAGTCCAAGACCAGACAACATGGGCAACAAAAAAAGTGAGTATGATCAGGAAATACCACTATCACAAACTGCAGACAAACCCGTGTTATCGTGAGGAAGAGCAACACAACAATCACAAGACACCAGGAAGACAAGCAAAGCAAACAGCTCTCTCTTCCTCATCTAGGCTGATTACATGACAATTCAGGAGACACCAGACATCCCCTCTGTAGCATTATAAGCAATTAAAAGTAAAAATGCATTGTACGGAACAAAGAAGAATTATCTCTGAAATATATATGTTTATTTTTCAAAGCAAGTATAACAATTCGCCATACTGCGACCATATCACAGAAAAAAGTGGGACTTCCAAAAAAAATTCAATGGGACTTCCAAATTTCAAAGGTAGGAAGTCTGGACTTCCTGGATTTGAAAGTTAATGGATGCCCTGAAAACATGTATAAAACCGCCACTCAAAAATAGACCAAACAAAGATCCTAATCACAAATTGTAGCCTAATGAAGGTCAAAAGTATTGCAGAATGCAGCATTCTGCAATACTTTTGACCTGCATTTGGTGATAATTGGTCTTAAAAACCAATGTTCCATCTTTTTGAGAGTGGCCGTTTTATACAGGTTTTACTATACAGTGTATCAGGCCTCCATATGAATGTGCATAATTGAAAATCATTTTTCTTATTTTTAAACCAAAATATATGTCGTGGGTACTCAAAAGAACCTTCTCCATGAGATGGTTCTTATGAGCACCAAAAACACATGTTTAAACTAAAAAATCACTTAATTTGACCTATATATGCTACTCATTAAAAGTATATGTTTTTGATGTGTATTAAGACTTTGATGCATTTTCCCAACAAAATTTCATCAAAATATATTGTCACGAAAGAAACAACCAAAATTGAAATCATTTAGATTCTTTGCCAATGTCTGAAAACTGGTATCCATTTAGCAAACATCATTGTTTACTGGTTCCTACGCAAGCCAGGAGAACAACCAAAATTGAATTTATTTTGATTCTTTGCCAATGTTTGAAAACTGGTTTCCATTTAGTAAACATCATTGTGTACTGGATCCTAGGCAAGCCAGACAGTTTAAACCACAGTCTGGCATCACACCTGACAGGGTAAAGTCATATTTATGTCACTGAAGCATTAAAGGTAGGTCAACGTAACTGGGTCACAGTGTCTGCATGAAGAGTATGCTGTGGATAATTTTGATGCAATGTTTGGCACTCGCAGCAATCATTGCTGCAGAGAAATGCACTATTAAACATAGATTTATGTCAAAGTCACTGAAGCATGAAAGGTAAGTCAACGTAACTGGGTCACAGGGTCTGTATGAAGAGTACGGTAAATCTTGTATTAGTTCGTACAGTAAAAAATAATTATTTCTCGCTGTGTACGAACTAATAAAAATTATTTTTCTGAGAAACGGGACTGTACGAACTAATAAAATGAAATTCTGAAGATCGAAAAACGGGACCAAAAACATGCGAAAATTGCCAAAGAGGGAGGAATTTCTGTTTATCCTTTTAGCCTAATTACAGGCTGAATGTCTGATCAGTATTTTCAATTAAACTAACATTCTTTATAACATGGTGAAAGATTGAAAATAAACAACCAAACATTAAAGTCCGGATTGCCGTTTCAACCGACTCACATGCAATGTGCGATATACCCGGTGATATCACCCGGTTACAGGCCAACTTTACATAGGCCTGCTTTACGGAAGAGATGTCACGTCGGACTTGTTCTATGACGATTGTCTTGATTGGAATCATACTTGGACCCACTGGGTCCGAGGAATCATAACAAAAATACAACTTCTGTTCACTACCGACGGTTAGCTCTACAACGTAACAGAGCAATGTATATCGCAGCTTTCGTTTTTGGTCATGATGTAGATTCTTATTTTCTAAGAACCCTCGAAAATCCAGCATAGAAGTAGACAAGACAATGCATGTACGTACATTCAGTCCTGCAGGTGAGACGTACGCGTACACTCATTGATTTGGAATGAAATGGCGACTTCTAAATATGAAATATGAACGACTGGAACGCAGAACTCTCATGAATCAGAGTAGTACATTTCTCTGCCTTCATATTGTAAAAAGACCCACAACTTACGTTTTTGTGAATGCTTACTCCATTTAAAGGCTTTGTATGAACACCTATATTTCTGCATAGGTCGGTTGGTTCGAGTCTTCATCATACGTCGAATTCCTTGTGGCGACATAACATGCTCAGCTTGTTCGCACACCCCCTTACGTGTTAGCTCGGACCCAATATAGCTCGGCATTCTAAGATTATGATAATGGCAATCAATGTAGAACCATTTTCCCGTACTTTGTCATCTTCGGTCGCTTGACCATGGAAAAGCCATTACATGAGAAAATCTGTCTTTCGTGATTTGAGGCTGACTGACTCTTTTACAGCTAGAAACAGGGTTGGATGCACATGCTAGTCTTTGCGCTGCTATTTGAACACCACGCTTTCCCGTGTACACCTTGCTTTCCATGCGCGGATCCAGGATTTTTCGTCAGGGGGGGGGGGGGGGGGTCCTGGTCAATCTGACAAAAAAGGCCTGACAATTTTTTTTAGTCCTCAGCTTATTTTACTGAAGTCAAATAGTTAATTTCGAAGAAAACGTATCATTTTTCAAGGTTCCAGAGGGGGTCCAACATTTTCCAGGGGAGGTCCAACTTTTTCCAGGGGGGCCAATTGCTTATACCCTATAGAAACCCATATAACTTGTGATTTTCCAGGGGGTTTCCGGACCCCTGACCCCCTCTGGATCCGCACTTGCTATCTCGACCAGCAGGAGATAGTTTTTTTTTTTTTCGTTTAGTCGTCGTTGGGTGGTATTTTTCAGTTTTATTTAAATTTTGATAGACCATGTTTCTGTAAGCAAACAGTGGCGTCAGGCGACCCCACGTGCGGATCCAGATGGGGGTTAGGGGTCCGGACCCCCCCCCCCTGGAAAATCACAAGTTATATGGGTTTCTTTGGACACCCCCACCCCGTGGAAGAAGTTGGACCCCCTCCTCCCCTCTGTAATAAAACCATTGGATCCACTCTGTAAACTGTAAAATAAGTTGATGACTAAAAAAACATTGTCCGGACTATTTTCTGGCCGTCGGGCCTCGACCCCCCCCCCCCCCCCCCCCCCCCCCCCCCCCCCCCCCCCCACTGCCTGACAAAAATTCTTGGATCCGCGCATGAACCCTGTTCGACTTGTTCATAACGCCTGGGCCACTGTTTAATGTGTAATGTACATTTTCTTGCGTCAAGGCCATCATCACGTGCGACCCCAAACTTTAAAACAACACGTGGCCGAAATTGATGTGCGCGGTCTCTTTGATCTTAAAAAGGATCATGCTGTCTTTGCCCTTGGCGTCAGCTGATATAATTAGCAGACGTTTTGTGAGTTGACCAGGCCCAGCAAAAAAAATAAATAAAATGTGAATTCAAATTGTTTGAAACTCTGATATGGGCGGAGACAGAGAGGTCCGGACCTCCCCATGAAAATCATAAGTTTCCATTTGATATACAATGTATATAGTTATTTTATTACGCTTATTGCGTGCGCGTTTTGGTGAAACTTAGAAATGAAATTGATGCACGTACATTTAAAGCACAGCTAATTAGTGGGAGTACGTAGGTGTCTAGATTCTTCATCCACTTCAAAACTTTGAGTTACCCAACGAGATCGCACAAAAGCACAGGCTCCCCTGAGCATTCGCTGATAACATTTGTGATATGGTTTCATCATGCTCGGATCAAGTGATTCAAAAAAAAAAAAAGACGCGTTGGCATATTTATGACACAGAAAGACCAGAAAGGCTCAATGATCACAGACACGTAGGACACTGTGTGCACGCCTGCGTGGTTGTGTACATGTATTTGATTTTTGTCATGACTGGACAAAATATCTCCGCGATTTGCATCAGTCCGACGTTCATTGAACCTAGCGTTTATCATTGAATAAAAGTTTGGCATGCATCAATGCTGGATGCACGCGCATAAGCGACAATGACGATCGCACTGACAGGCGAAACGCTCCTGTTCCGCTGATATGTTTGTTAACTGACGTGCTCGACGAAAAACGAAAGCATCGTAGACAGACACACTGATTGGCCAAATGAACGGAAAAAACGTTGTGTACGAACTATTAAAAAATACAAATAGGAAAAATGACCACTGTACGAACTAATACATGACATTTTGAGCTGACCGGTCATGAATAATTTATGGTGTACGAACTATTCGAGTGTACGAACTAATACAAGATTTACCGTATGCTGAGGATAATTTTGATGCAATGTTTGGCACTCGCAGCAATCATTGCTGTAGAGAAAAATGCACTAATTAACATATAGATCAGGACTTTTAGTGCATAACAGAAAAATAATTTTCTTATTCTCAACCAAAACATAGGTTGTGGGTACTCAAAAGAACCGTCTCCATAAGACGGTTCTTTTGAGAACCCGAAACATATATTAAAACTGACGGGTAAGAAAATATTTACAATTTTAGGCTCAAAAATTTTGTTTATCTAAACCTATGATAGATTCATGTCTGAGTCACTGGAATGTGAAACATTCGTCGAGAAAAGTATGTGGAGTACAATCTCAATGCAAGGTTTGACACTGCCAGCTATCACTGCTGCAGAAAAACACACTTTTATGTAAACCAATGACGCATAGGGCAAGTTAAGAAAAAATAATCTACGTTAAATTAAGATTATTTTCTTATCCATCAGTTTAAACATGTGTTTTGGGTGCTCCAACGAACCGTCTCATCGAGACGGTTCGTTTGAGTACCCACAACATATGTTTTGGCAAGTTAAGAAAAAATAATCTGCGTAAAATTAAGATTATTTTCTTATCCATCAGTTTAAACATGCGTTTTGGGTGCTCCAACGAACCGTCTCATCGAGACGGTTCTTTTGAGTACCCACAACATACGTTTTGGTTGAGAAATAAGAAAACAATTTTCAGTTATGGACTCTTATCTGGGGGCCGGTTGACAGACATATATATTGTTGACAGACATACAGACAGACAACCTGACAGATGGGCACCTTGATGGACAGACGGAAATTTGAATTTGTATGCCACACCCTGCCAAAAGCAGGTGTGAAAAAATGAGAAATTTGCCTTTTATGCGAGTGAAAATTCAAAATTTCCAAAATCCTGAACTCTCAAATTTAAATGGTCTATTGTCTTTACATGAATTGAAAACAAATCATAGAAGATATTATAATCTTTTATGGAAAGTCAGCCTCAAAATCTTGAATTCAAGAATAATCCTGAAACTCTCACCATGCTTTTGCCTTCTACCTACCTGAGCCTGTATAGGTGTAGGAGAGGAATACTCTGATTTTCTTATGGCTTCCATGAGGTTCTCATCAAACCCAAAATGGGCAAAACTTGTTACTGGCCGTGGTGGAAGTAGCCCTGATACCTGTAAATATCATATAGATTTAGATAAACAAACATTTACTCATGGTTTCCATGAGGTTCTCATCAAACCCAAAATGGGCAAAACTTGTTACTGGCCGTGGTGGAAGTAGCCCTGATACCTGTAAATATCATATAGATTTAGATAAACAAACATTTACTCATGGTTTCCATGAGGTTCTCATCAAACCCAAAATGAGCAAAAACTTGTTACTGGCCGTGGTGGATGTAGACCAGACACCTGTAACATCAACATGAATGCATTATGCTGAAGAAATCAATTATTGTAAAAGATCTCAAGATTTACTTTGGCATGTCCTAGGGGTTAACAAATATCCAATATCTTAAGGGGATGGAGGGGAGTAGGGCAAGTTTAAAAAAAATGTGACCAAAGTGTGACATTGGGGTTCAAAAATAAACATTATGTCAGAGCTTTCTTTTTTGTACCATAAGTTTCCTTATATCCTGAATTTTGACAAATTTTAAGTTTTTTGTAAATAGTATTTATGGTTTTCTTTTATCAACCCCTTGATTAAGATTATTAAGAGATTTTTTACCCAAATTTATCTTTTCTATTCAAGGTCATAAAAGCAGAAAGTAAATGATTAAGTCCTAAAACTTGACCTAATATGATGAAATGGATATTATAAACCATATTTGGCATCAAAACTGCCGTATTTTAAACATGTGTGTGAAATTAATGATACTTTTTATAAAACTTGGCAAGGATTTTCCAGCACCTAGAGCTTAAAGTTATTAAATCTTTGATATTAAAGCCCAAATTAAAAGAATACTCATTGATTTGCAGACCTTAGGATCAATAGAAGAAGAAAACATTAGCCTTTTTGGGTCTGGATGTCTAGCATTCTAATGCTGGACATTATAAAAACACTGTGTTATGAAAGAAAATGTTACACTCCTGACATTCATTGCTATTTATTTATTTCAAAGATAAAATATCATTTCTTCTGTTACCAAGCAACTGCTTAAAATGATCTCATATGATTTGGGGGTTTTCATATGACAACCAAATGACATACAGGTGGTGGTTACCACATCTAAAGTCATTTTAAGGTTGGGTTAGAAAATATTTACCAGACAAAGAATTCACCCATTATTCTTCAGCTATTATGAGAAAATAAGGTGACAACAGCATGATTTAAATGCTGTAAAATGTTGTTTATGAACTGCTTTAAAAGACCAAAAGAACAATAAACTTCAGAAAAAAGCAGTCTGAAGTAACACAAGTATAAAACTATCTGAATTGTTACAACCCTGACCGTTACAAGTATGTTGATATAGACAGTCTATATTTCATAGGTACTATATATTTCTGAAATATCAGGCTCATTTTGGTAACAAACAGTTTGATGGTATACTATTTTTCACAGCATTATAGAGTGCTTTGGATGAAAGTTGATAACTTAACTGCTGTTTATCTTAAAATACTCAAGATCACTGGCACTAAAAAGCTTGTCTTGATAGAATATTCATCACAATGTAGAGCCTCCCTACTACTTAGAACATTGTGTACACTTTTAGTTTAAAATATTAAATTCAAAAAAATACTGCTAAAGGATTTTAACAAACAAAAACAGACTTCGAACTATCAAATGAACAAAATTGAAAGTTGTTACACTCCTGACATGAAAAGACAGAAGTATTTATCTTGATCCATGAACTTTCTTATCACTTTACATGACAGTCAGTCTCATATGATGATATTTTCTATTTTGTCATCTTAATTAGATAATAGTTTTTACCTTTTCCCTATATATTTCTTAACTCTTTTTGAAGCGGATTCTTGGTTCTTTGGTCTTGAGCCGAGAAAATCCCCTACCCCCTTAAGTTTTCTCATTGATTTCCTGATACAAGAAAGTTTTATAACTGGCTTTCCTATTTCTAATTGATGCTGAGGTCATTCATTGAAAGACCTCGATTAGAAGGGTTAGTAAAGATGTATCTCTATCACATATAAAAATGTCAGGAGTGTAACAATTTGTATACATTATCATTATCAACATGTAAATACATTATGAAGAAGTTTTATCATTATTTGATGGTTTCATTTGTAAGGCAAAGGAATAATCTCATGGTGAAAAAAAAACACTGATCACTATCTTTCTATTTATGCATATTTTTTATATCTACAAAATGGCTATTATATTAAAAATTGGCTTTTTTTACAAAAAATAACTGGCATTTATGTTATAGAAGGAAAGAAACAAGTTTCCACTGCTAGGACAATGTCTGCATTATCATAATATTTGGTTGCTTTGAGCTAAAATCATGTATTGCATCACCTACACTGAAGAACATGCAACAAAATTTTAAGTGTTACACTCCTGACATCATAAACCAAGCTCTGTGAGGAAATTCAATCCTCTGATGCAGCAAGTAAATTTTGCTGATTATCTGGAGTGGGGATGTGTTCTTGGAAAACAGAAAAATATAGGTATTGGGCAGCATACAGAAAGATGGTGAGAAGGTAAACACAATGTGTTACACTCCTGACATCAGTGGGTTGTTAGATTTGAAGAAGCACATACCCATGTGAAGTGAAGTTAGGATCAAAATCAGAGCTTCAGTTGATGTTGCACATGTCTGTTTGTGGTGTGACCAAGTTACATATATGTAGCATGTATAGTAAACTTGTAGCAGTTTATTTAGGAAGAAGCTTTGTTTTTTTACCTCATGTAAATTTTGAAGGGCATGTCTCCAAAATGACATGTTATATCAATAGGTAGATTATATAAAGAGCCCTGCTTTATGTATTTTATCTACAGCATGTCAATTTATGATATACAAAAGCTTAAACTGGTGTAATATCATTACTTTTACTCATGTATTCCTTAGAACATTCACATGGTGAAAAAATGTCACACTAAAAGCGTTACACTCCTGACATTTTGGGGTGGTTTTAATGTCACATCTTTTTTATTTGTCATTTGATTTACTTCAAATTTGGCAACAAATAAATGGGTATCAAAACACACCTTTGAGTAATAAATTTAAATAAAAATATTCCATATTAAGAGCATGGGGATAAAAAAATTGAACGGTCACATTTTTTTTAAACTTGCCCAGTAGTGTGTGTTGTGTGTGTGTGTGGGGGGGGGGGGGGGCTTAAGGCTGGGAGGGGGGGGGGGGTAGAAACATCACACTGAGATAGTTATTTTTGGGGTTTAAATTAATCTAGAGGTCCTGATCCTTAACCCTTAAAGCTCCAAGAAAAAGATGCATCTGAAAATGTCGTCTGCTGAAGTCTGCTGCATAGCATTACTGACGAATTAAGTATAGAAGTAAAAAGCATGGACCCAGAACAGACTGCTCCTATAGGGCTGGAAGGGAGGTGTGTGTGTGGGGGGGGGGGGGGGGGGGAAAGGGGGAAATCACACTGTAACAGTTATTTTGGTGGTCTACATGATCTAGGGGTCCTGATCCTTAATATAATCTTGAAAAATCTTCGAAACTTCAAATCTTGAAAGCATGCCTTTAGTTAAGAGTGCGTGACAGAAAATTAATTTTCCTACATCTTAACCAAAACATATGTTTAGGGTACTCAAAAGAAAGAACCGTCTCCATGAGACGGTTCTTTTGAGCACCCAAAACATATGTTAAAACTGATGGGTAAGAAAATATTTACTATTTTACGCTCCAAAATTGTGTCTATCTAAACCTGTGCTTGTGAGACAATGATACCTACCCTAATGTCCAACTTGCTACGTAGCGCTGTCACTTCGTCCTCAGACAGTTTGGTAATATCAACAGGTTCCTCGTAGAAGTTTTTGCTGAATTTCTCATAATCATAGTCTGAATGATCAATAGGTGGCAAGGGATCTATCTCCTTAAAAACACAGATAATGAAGATAATGATTACTTTTGCAGCACTGTGATTTATATCAAAGACATCAACCTCCAAATAAGAGCATATATTACATGTTTGACAGAGAAATCCCATGATTGATCAAACAAATTTTAGCGGTAATTTTGTTTCAGACTCGAAAGATTTATTTCCTCCAGGGAAATAAATTTCTTTAGCCGAAACTCCTTTTCCTAACCACAAGTGACCCAAGGCATCGATGAGATGAAACACGTCATATTCATATTCGTTTCATTATTTACAATTTAACAAACATAAAGCTTCTCTGACTTTTGACACACAAACATTAACAAATGACCTCATTTACACATGGGATGACATTGCATAATGATTTGGCCTTCCAAAATTGAAACTGTAGGATCGAGATACAAAAACGAAAAATTCTAGAAAAGCACAATAAATTTAGTACCAAAATGTTCGGTACAATCTTACTAAGAAAATGACTACCCACACTAATGTTTTCGTTCACTAATAAAAAAAAGTTACAGACATTTGAAATTCTGAGGTGGACTTGATGAAGGAGATTTCCGAAATGGCCGACTTCCATTTTTTTCAGCAGGGAACAGCTGATGTAAATTCTAAGTGGGTGAGCCAGACAGCAAGGGCATGCCCAGTAATGGGAATGACTTGCAGTTAAACTTTAAACCTACATAAATTTACCATCATGTCAAACCCATATGAAATTTATCAAAGGGTCTTGACAATATACACAGAACCAAAATTAAAGGGACCCGTTCACTTTGAGGTATTTTTTTATTTTACACATTGAGTCAATATTGGGATCATCTCCAGTATGCTCAACAGGTGTTGAGCATGTGCTGCTGCACATGTATGGAGGTCACTCCAGATATTGACTTGGACTTTATATAAAAGAAGTATGTATTTTTTTTTTAGTATAATCCCAATTTCACAGGAAAGACTGCTTGCCGTTTGAATTTTTTTAACATTTTGTGATTTATCGAAAAGGAAAGATCTCCAAAATGGTACCACCACATTGCCAGACCTCCAGATTAAAGTGTACAAATAAAAATTAATTTTGTTGTTTCTCAACAAAAAACATATGTTGTGGGTACTCAAAAGAACCGTCTCAATGAGAAAGTTCTTTTGGGCACCCAAAAGAAATCTTAAATTGAGGGGTAAGAAAATAATTGCAATTTTATGCAAAAAAAAAATTTTTTTTTGCTTATCTGACCCCACCTCCTGCTGCTGACAAGATTAATTGCTATTCTGTGATCATTATGCATATCTTATAAGTATCAATATTCAACAATGTACCCAGGCCTTTAGTTAAGTATGCGTACCAGAAAAATAATTCTCTTATTTCTAAACCAAAACATATGGTGTGGGTACTCAAAAGAACCCTCTCAATGAGACGGTTCCTTTTAGCACCAAAAACATATGCTAAAAATTATGGGTAAGAAAATATTTACAATTTTACGCTGAAATTTTTTGTTTATCTAAACCTATGGTACCTTATTTTTCTGTAAGTAAATAATATTTCCATCGTTATCATATTCGACCATTAAATCTTCTTGTTCATCGGCTATTACTCCTGCCATTGGGTTTTCTTCCATGTATCTGTAGTAGGCCTCCTCCACATCTTCTTGCTCAATATCATCTCTTACACCCCTAGAAATAAAATTTGTAGTGTAAAATTGTCATGTTTTTGTGTAACTCTTTACAGGTGTGGAGCTACCTTCTAGAATTCCAAGCTGCACAGACTTTCCAATGTGGAAACCCTATCTCAAATGCTCAAGGATATGGACTGAACATTTTCATAAAAACAAATTCAAGTGGAAATTTTAGTGGTGATATTAATTCATGGTATAAAGAACTTGAACAGTTTTATTTTTCTCCTGAGGACGGGAGCTGTTGGCTATCATATAGGATGTACTTGAGTTCTTATACTGTGAGTCAATATTTTTTATGAATGTTACAGTAGTTTCATGTTGTCATGCAGCTTATTGCTTCCTGTTTAACACGCTGATGAACAGAGAGCTGGCCCAGAGGTTATACCAAAATTCATGCTCAACTCAATTGAGCATCAAATTCATCCTGCTTATAAATATTACAATGCCAACAATTGTTGGCATTGTAATATTTATAAGCAGGATAAATGCAACATATGAGAGTTTTATGGCAAAACATGCATATTAAATCTTCTTGTTCATCGGCTATCACTCCGACCATGGGGTTTTCTTCCATGTATCTATAATAGGCCTCCTCCACATCTTCTTGCTCAATATCATCTCTTACACCCCTAGAAATAAAATTCATTATTGCACACTGGATAAGGATATCTAAGATTTTACCCTGGGATAGAAAATCTTATCTTACCCATGCTACCTTACCCAGGCTGTCACATGAGGGCTTCATACATTGGTTGTATTGGAACTCACGCACATGGTCATCAAGTGACGTCATTGTTATGTTAAAGTGATGTCATCATGTGAAATTGCATCTTAGCTTATTCAGGGACTTCTGGAAGTTTACTTTAAATAAAAAAAACAGTGGTGAGCAAGAAAAAGAATCCATTCTTCGTGTGAGGGTAGGATAGAAAAATCTGTCCCTCGGGATCACCGTTTGTCATCACTCGTCAAGCCTCGTGATGGCAAACGGCGATCCTCGGGACGGATTTTTCTATCCTACCCTCACACTCATGATAGATTCTTATATTATTACACAGGTTATGGTAAGAAATTTTTAGATTAAAATTGTAATTATTTTCTTATCTATCTGTTTAAACATATCTTTTGGGTGCTCAAAAGAACCCACAGAACAATCCTTTGCCTAAGACTAAGCATTGCAATGCCAAATGGCGATCCTCAGGACAGATTTTTCTGTCCCACCCTCACACTCATGACAGATTTTTATAAGCCCTAAGCTCATGTAACTTGAGTCAGCTGACCATTGCAATTTTATGCTAAAAAGTTCACTAATCTTGACCTTTGACTAACTTATCTTGACCTTTGACTACTGTAGATTCTGAAATATTTGCGAGAACTTAATTTTCGTGAATATTCGCGAATTCGATGTCTCGCGAATTCAAAGTTCTCGCTAATATTGGCTTACTCAGAAGTGAGTTAAACTGATCGATGAAGACCTTTGAAAATGGCTGAGCGAACGGATACTGAAAAGAGAAAATGTTGCCTTAATGTCTATCAGTTCCTCACTAACTTTATCCACAAATCTGTAACTGTTTAGGACCAAACAATATTTGTGTATTCATTTGTGTTTTAAAACACTGATCAGTATAATTTACAGCTCAAGTTAAACTGTTATTTACGCAAATCAAGGTCGTTTAAATGAGCGTTCAACCGTTACACAATAGACGCTTTGTGATACCACACAATAGAGTTAAGAAGCTCTATCTATAAGGCGAATAGTTTCCCAAGTTGACATGATTACAAAAGCTAAATTTTCAAATAGCCCTAATGATTTTAAAATTCATCTGTTTGGGTACTAGTATAATATGTATAGTTAGCATCAAAATACGTTTCAAAGCGATTCGTCATTTATAAAACCTTGAAAACTTGCGCTTTCTACTCTCTACGTCTTTATACTAGGTGTTGTTTAGACCAGAATTTTAGTAAATCCATTATAGGCTTTTAAAGAGTAAAGGTACTAAATTATTAAGGATATAAATGCCCTTCGTTTCCAAAACTTTGCAGTATTCCTTCTGCGCATGCTTACGAAATATACTTAAAATTGTGATGTTTGTCATTGAAAAGATGAAACTGGTGTCTTTCAATTTGTTTTTTAGATGCTTACACCCTCCCCCCTAGACCCAAGATGTCCTTTGGACAATTTAACGTCATTTTAAAGATATACAATATGTGTAAAGGGCGTCTTGGGTCTAGGGTGGGAAAGGGGTTGTATAAGCGAAAGAAAATATCAATCATCTGACAAAAATAGACCACTTTGCAAGATGGTCGTTTTTATTGTGCATCAACTGTATAAATGTATATAATATACTCTATCGTGATAAATGTAGGACGATTGTTAACCTTGGTTTAACAGTCCCTATAAAAACATAAACATGTCAATCACAGATGTCAACATCGCACCTGGCTGAACACCTGCGTCCTACCCAAACCAAGCATTCACAAATATTGTAAATACCCACGGGCAATTCACAATTATTATGAACCCTCACAGACGAAACCAGTGACTATTTTATATTTAATGTGACCTTTGACTCACTTATCTTGACCTTTGACTTACTTATCTTGACCATTGACTCACTTAATGTGACCTTTGACTCACTTATCTTGACCTTTGACTAACTTATCTTGACCTTTGACTAACTTATCTTGACCTTTGACTCACTTAATGTGACCTTTGACTCACTTAATGTGACCTTTGACTCACTTATCTTGACCTTTGACTAACTCATCTTGACCTTTGACTCACTTAATGTGACCTTTGACTCACTTAATGTGACCTTTGACTAACTTATCTTGACCTTTGACTAACTTATCTTGACCCTTGATTCACTTAATGTGACCTTTGACTCATTATCTTGACCTTTGACTCACTTAATGTGACCTTTGACTCACTTATCTTGACCTTTGACTAACTTAACTTGACCTTTGACTCACTTAATGTGACCTTTGACTCACTTATCTTGACCTTTGACTATCTTATCTTGACCTTTGACTCACTTAATGTGACCTTTGACTCACTTATTTTGCACTTTGACTAACTTATCTTGACCTTTGACTAACTTATCTTGACCCTTGATTCACTTAATGTGACCTTTGACTCACTTATCTTGACCTTTGACTTACTTATCTTGACCTTTGACTAACTTATCTTGACCTTTGACTTACTTATCTTCCTTCTTCTTTTTTTGTTCTTTAGAAGTAGTTGCTTCTACATCTTGTCTTGCTTCTTCCTGTAGAGTGATAACATCGACAAATATTAATATTTCTGTCAGCTGACAGATGACTCACATGCAATAAATATAGAAACCTTATGTGCTATCAACCCATGTCTTTATCCTTTTTGGAAAACACTGTAAATCCAGAATAGATGGCTTCTAAGGGGCCATCTGATCAGGATTTACACAGTTTTCTACTCTGATTGAAAATACATGAGCCGCGACATGAAATTTCCAACATTGTGGTATGTGCCACTAGCAAAGCTTCAGATCAGCCTGCACATACATGCAGTCTTATCAGAGTCTTTGCTAGTCGCTTGAATATTCTATGAGTATTAAGCTACTGACTGCTTCTACGCTTAAAAGGAGGCTACACAGGCTTGTCTGAGTCTACACTTGTCAAAATGCCACATTGTTGGAAATCACATGTCGTGGCTCAAATATTGCCTGTTGTAAATGTCAGCGTACTTCAGGGCTATAGGCTTATAACAAATATGAGCCACGACTTGTGATTTCCAACAATAACGCATTTAGACAAGTGTAGACTCAGCCTCTTTTTAAGCTTATAAACACCAAATGATTTTCAGTCCGTAGCTTAACACTCATAGAATATTCAAGCGACTAGCAAAGCCTCTGATCAGACTGTGCGTATGCGCAGGCTGGTCTGAGCCTTTGCTGGTCGCACATACCACATTGTTGGAAATCTCATGTCAAGGCCGAATTATAACAACTTTACAAATAAATCTCAAATGTTTAGGGCAAAAAAAACCCAGTAATGTTTACCAAATCTTTAAAAAAGGATTACTATTTAGACAGAACATATTTTCAAAAAAAAACAACCTGTCTGGGAGCTGGGAATAGCAATATGGCTTATTTCGTTATCTGTCCATTGTAGAATGATGGACCCTGTACTCAGGGCTATACTAGAAATTGAAATTAATTGAAATGGCACCACCAATATTTAACCCCAGCCCCAAGGAATTTATCTTTAAGTTGCCTTCCATCCCCTGGTCACACTTTTTCCTGAGGCAGACTTGATTTAGCTGTTCTCTTTACTCTGAACAGGAAGAACAGAAAATCAAGTGCGCTGGAACATATGTGCTGGAGTTCTCCGGTGTACTTTGTCTTCCGAGGTGGGTAGACAGAAAGTCACGTGACCTGTTCCAAAACAAGATTGCACAGCACTGCTTGCATGTACTGAAATATTTGTATCGCTCAATTTACTCTGAAGTACTCCAAAAGTGCCCAGTTTTACTTTTTTTAGGCGGCTGCTCTGGAGTACTCTGAATACTCTAAAATTATCAAATCAAGTCAGCTCCTAGAATAACCCTAAGCAAACAGCTGTCTTAAGTATAGTCAATTAAACGGCTTGCTTGCACCTCTAAAATTTAATTAAGTCTACAAAACAATGCTGAAAATGATACAGAGCCAAAGAAACAGTAGGAAAAAATAATTTCAGGATTCTGAAAAAAGACACATGTATGCACATTTTCAGGCCTAGATAAAAGCACATAAATAGAGCATCTTACAGGAGTGCTCATGTTTTATTTAATTTGTTAAACAATTTGAGGAAAAGTGATAAAATGTGAGGCTTACCAAGCTTTTTTTCACAACGAGTGTAATAAATTCAATAGTACAGGAGTGCAAATGTTAGATTCTATTTTGACTTTAAAATAATTTTTGTAATCACGTTTTTGATGTGCAAATGTCTAGATTTAGCCATAAATATCTGGCATTGTTATGGGTATCATTTCATAATGTTACATGTACCCAAGAATCTGTAAACCACTAGTGGTTTATCAATTTTAATGCATGGCGTTATAACACTCCCAGACGCGACGTCATAAATTTGTATAAGTTTTCAAATGTATCATGCAAAATCTGTTGGAAAAGTTGTACTCACAAGGTTCCTGTTATAAAATTAGAGCTATGTACTATTAGAGCTATGTGAGGATATTTACTTCTTTGAGGTGAATACCAAATATATTTCATCAAGTGCGTTGAAAATATCAGATTTTTCACAAGTGCACAGCACGAGTGAAAATTTCAATGTTTTCAACCCACGAGATGACATATATTTGGTATTTACAGAAAAAAAGTAAATTTTCTTTTTATTTTAGAAGATTTACGGTTAATCAATTGATCAGGCTTCAAGCTTAAGCCAAATAACATAAATAAAAACAAAAGGAGTATTTGTGACAGAATACCTGGATCAATCTATAGTCATTGGGACTTACAGATAAAGGAAATTTATTCAGCGCCAAATTGCAAGACAAGTCACGTCATAAGTGACCTCATAAATGTTTGATGACATTTCGTAACATAGGTTAATGCATTGCCTCACTCAATGAAGCGGGAGGTGCTGAAAATGCAAAATCGAAAAATTTCAGCGAATCTAAATTATTTTGATTATTTTAGGACCAAAATGTTCCTCATGTTCTAAGAAAATGCCTACCCACACTTGATGTTTTTGTTCACAAATATGAATGTTATATAGGTGTTTGAATTTTCAAGTGAGCTGCATTAAGTGAATGGAAAAGTCAGAGGTAATCCAAAAAAGTGATATCGATCACTAGTGAAAATATAGGCTGATATCATAATATCGTTTCACTTTGTGAAAATACCATTTTTATTTGTTTTAGATATGCATTGTTTTCACTGCTAAGTATGAAATAGTTTCATATTGCACTGCACATTTCCATGTCTCACAAACATAGTACATGGCTCCAGATAACAAGAGAGCTTTTTTGCCATCTCCCTTAATATAAACCTTAAGTATCACACTGAGATGGTTTATTCGAGCACTCACTACAAATATTTGGGTTGAAAGTGAGAAAAAAACAAGCATTTTTGCTCAGAATTTGGCACAGTACCTCAATCTCAGCCATAAAAGCATCAAGTGGGTCTTCCCCCTCAGACTCTTCTTGTTTACCATCTTCCTGCCCGGGACTGCCAGGAGCAGGCTGATATTCCAGGTTGTTGTCATCATTGTCGTCAAAGTAGCTGTAATGATAAACAAGGTTTTAACCCCCAAAGCGCCATCACGACTACAGCAATTATGTTATGACATCTTTCCTAATTTTCAAATAAATAAGGACTGATATTTCATGAGAATCGTCTGTTGGCAGACGATTCTCATAAAATATATTCCTTATTTGTTATTTTATAAAAAGGGACAAAATTTGAAATTGTCGCCAACTGCAAATTGTAAATGGCGCTTTATGGGTTAAATTGTAACTAAGGTAAATGTTCTAAAATTTCAAACACTCCAGGATTCAAGCTGGGCCGGGATAGTAGGGAGAAGTGACTTCTCCCTCCAGGAAAATTAGGGAGAAATGACAGTCAGATAAGGAGAAGTTATAGCACAAAAATGACGACAATTCTATCAGTTTAGAAGCAAATTAGCCATTACACATACTATTGCCATTAATTGGAAGCAGAAATACGATGCAGTGGTAGTAGATTGTCACCACAGCTAGCATTTGTGTGGTGACAGAATGACACTTTCGCTGTGTCCCATTTAGGGCAAAGAAATTTCGCCCTAGTTGCCCCCTAGCTTAATCCCCGCACTCTAGCGGTAGTGGTAGTCAACCAGCCGTTGCAACCAATTCATGCCTTGTCCCAAAGGCCTCTAATTTATTCTTTATGCCCTTAAACTTGATTTGCAATGCCCATGATTTTCTTCAGAAAAATTGGCCTTTGACCTTTACCTACAGTGGCAGCAACTTCAAAGAACACCATCTTACTAAGATAAGAATATTAACTCTGATAATATTTACATAACTGTCACATTGGTGTCATTTTTACAGTACTTAGCTTTTATGAGCATAAAAAGTTTTATAACCTCATGGCCAATTTGATTCTTTCCATGCGATAGGCAGCTTTTGTCGTCTGCTGATTGGGCGTAGATCAGGACCAACAAAATGTTGGTCCTGATCTGGACCAAAACTGTTTTTGACACTTTTATAGTGTTCCTGAAAGAATTTTTTGAAAAAGTTGATTTAGAAAAAATCAGCAGACGACAACAAAAGCATAAAAAATTACCTAGCATGCAAAGAGTTAACTAATATACTTACTCATCTTCATCATTGACCCTCTTTCTACCTATGTTCAGATGATATCCATACGACCTTCCTGGCATGGACTTTCTTCCTGAGCCACCGCCACCAGATGAGCCACCGATTGAGAAGCCACCAAATCCAAACCCCTTTGGGTTGCCATCACCCCCTTTATGATACATCTGGATCAAACCACTGCTTTACCTGGGCTGTAAGAAAAATAGTGCCTTGCAATCAGGGCCTGGAATTACAATGCCTCCTTAATTTTAAGGAAAACTTAAGTTAAGTATTGATATTTCAACATACTATATAAGATGCTAAATAAATTGCCTAAATTGATGCAGTGCTTGTGGTCAAAGATATCACCGTGATCTACAGGAAAGACTAAACTATTTTGATTTTATTCAGGTCAAAACGTTATTTTTCGCATCCTGAAATATCAATACTTTACTTAAGTCTTCCTTAACTTTAAGGATGCATAGTAATTCCGGGCCCAGGCCTCCAGATGAGACTGCATATTGGAAAACTATTTTCTTTATTATTCATCCAAGGCATATGTTTTGGGTACTCAAAAGAACCGTCTCAATGAGACGGCTCTTTGAGCACCCAAAACATATGTTTAAATTGATGGGTAAGAAAATAATCGCAATTCAACTCTAAAAATATTTGCTTAACTGGCCCTATAATAATTCTGTTTCCTAATTCATACATGTAGGTCAAGATAAAAAAAATGCTCAGATGGCTGACATTTTTACTGGGAAATCTTACCCAGGCCTTTAGTTAAAGCTGCATAATCTGTAACTTTTGATCTTCTAATCTTAAAAATATTTTTTTTATTTTTCAAGAACACAGTGAAAATACTCAAATTCAGGTAAACATTTTACCATTTTCGTAAATCTTAACAAGTTATCACTATCAAAACAACTGCATTTATGTTAAAATTTAATGGTCTAGAATTATTGGAGGGACGCAAATAATTACCAACAGGAGAAAAAACACCTGTTTTTATAAGATAATTCACTTTTCCATGCAGTTTTCAGCTGTACTGAACATTTTTATTGTGAAAACATAGCTTAATTCTACTTTTACAAATGATTTAAAAAGAAAATAATTTTTTTCGAAAAATGTTCATAGTTACAGAGTATGCAGCTTTAAAAGAACATACCAAGAAATTGATTTTCTTATTACTCAACCAAAACAAATGTCCTGGGTGCTCAAAAAAAATTCTAAACGAGACGGTTCTTCTGAGCACCCAAAACATATCTTAAAAAAGATGGGTAAGAAAATATTTACAACTTTACCCTCACAAATTTTGTTTATCTTAACCTATGTTACCCATCTTTATCCCCATTATTTCTGCCATACCTGAAGCATTTTCTCCATTGTTTAAACTCTTCCTTGCTAGCAGTGACTTGTGCCTCTACCAGGAAAGAATAGGAAGAACCAACAATTATTCTTTCTTCCCAAGAACAACTGCTACCATCTTGGACAATATCAGGGATTTAGGGCAAATCTTACTGTTTGCCACCCAGTGCCTTGCTACTAGTAAGCCAGTTTGTCAATGTACATAATTTTAACAGAGAAAATTGCTCAGGTGGCCAGACCTGGGGTAATTGTAATTGTTATTGTAATGTTACTTATTGTAATTGTAATGAATTACATTTTCAAAGTAATGGAAAGTAATTTGTAATGGGCCTTTTTTCTCATCACATGGAGGGGTCTGACGATTAACCAAAATCACCAGAATAATATAAGAAATTCACCATGTCATTGTTACTTTAATGTCATAATATGATAAGAATTAGTTTACACAAAGTTCAAAATGAAAATTATTGTCATGATCTCTAGCAACTTTGATTTGAAGTACATAACCCTCCTGTTTGAGCAAAACAAAAACAGTCCCCTTACAACTGCACACTTTCTGCAAAAATTTTTCAATAACTTCTCTTTGATTAATTATTTTTACAAAATATACCAGGGAAAGTAACGACAGGTTGTTCTCAAAAATTTACATTATCAATAACTTGATTCAAAGTAAATAATTTCAAGCCTGGGTCATTAGAAATTACGGTCAGAGAATTTTTAACAATATTTTCCAATTTTTGCCGAAATCCACCCCTGCTCAGCAGTGATATTATGATTCAAAGTAGAAATCAGTTTATTATACTAATTCTTATCATATTATGGCAATAAATGGACAATAAAATGGGGATTTCCTACATTTTATCTGGTGATTTCAGTTAATCTTCTCACCACACATGAAGGATTCCTAACATACGTACTACTAACATATGGAATACTAACATAAGGAAGTTTCCAAATCACTTGCGCTTAAAATGTAGATGTACATTCTCTTTAACAGTGGTACGTCACTTCCTGATCTAGATGATTGGGGCACTTTACGCATTCGGTGAATACACAGGTAATTCTCAGAGTTCTCGGAAATGCCGCATAAGGCGTATTTTTACACCAACTTTTGGTTTTGTATGCGTTTATTTTCTGCTGGGGATTCTAATTTACGCCAAATTTCATTCTGCTGACTCATCTCAAACTCCGTAAAAACACCTGGAGAGAACAGCGGGAGTCCAAATTTGCCTTCGGCAACAAAAGATCAGAAGATCGCCGCTAATCCGATGCCCCAGGTTTGTCATAAAATGTTGAGTTCTTTGATAGCAGTAGGTCTGATCTTATTTAACTCTCGGCCAATCAGAACGTCGCACAGCGACTGCATCTTTATTGACAGGTCAATAAGTATGCCTATGCAAATTTGAGAAGCATGTGGTCGATTGGCTTTAAATTGTCGAGTGCATGTATAGACAAATGATAGTCGTGCATTCGTGACTGTCTGTCTTGAATCTTGAAATGTTTCTTACTTTTTTGAACACATGAAATAACTTCCACTGATGGTTGGTGAAATAAAAATAAGATTTGCTGAAGATATCGGTACATTGGTAAACCGAATAGGATAATGTCTGATAAGGCAAAAGATCCGAATGAAGCGCCATTAGCAACAAATGAGTGATGCAATAAATTATCAGTGATTTTTCCATGGCATAAACTATTCTAAGGTTGTTAAATGCAAACAAATGACTTTCAGCAAGAAAACCCGTTCATTTTGGACCATTTAAATCATCTAGCACGTAGGTAGGAAATAAAAAAAAATCATCTTAATTTGGAACAATTGCCGAAGCTAGGTGCGCAAAAAGCACTTGCATGCAAAGAACTAGATCTATACATCTGAAAAAGATCTATCCGTCTGTCCGTTTGTTTGTCTGCTTGTAAATGAATTAAACAACTACATTGTATCAACAGTTAAGCTTTTCATTTTTAAGGCCTAACATAAAAATATGTGTTTCATGATACATGAAATTTCAAAATTGAGAAGTTATATATGAAACTATTTTTATTTTGATGGGGAAGATGGGTAAACAATAAAGCCGAACTGCCAAACCCCTTTGAAATCCCCCAGCAATGTTTAGAAAATATTGTGTAGGGGATGGGAAAGACGGGGGTTTAAGTTTGTTACGGTAACCGGATAAACTTTTATTTATGATCTAAAATCTTTTTTGTTCACAGCTAGTCCTCACAAGGATTTTGAAATTGCCATTTTGCAGGATAAAAGACATTACATCCATAAATAAAACTTGGATTTCTTTTGCTCTGGTATTCAGTTTTATTTACTATTGAGTCCTTACTTTGCTTTATCTCCTTGTTGTATCTTGATTTATATGTTTTAGGAGATGATGCATTGATAAGTTAGGGGTCTTTCATGCAAACAAAATATCTATGTGTTTTGATCCACATTTGAATTAAGGGTGAGGTTGGCGACGTTAAACTGGTTTAAGCCCTCCAGTAAAATATTTTACTGACCGTTCCAAGGCGGTACTTCTTTTGTGGATCTTTTATGTTTTTGTTCTGTCTTGTGTTTGCTATGTCTTTGTACGCGTCTGTTTATATGTGCTTTGTGGTCACCTTCTGGGAAAGGACTGACCTCTTGGCTCTCGTTTGTTGTGTCTAACTGTAAGTTTATCACTTTCACATTGGTATCCTGGGTCAGGTGTGGTACTTGATTGTATCGATTACTGATCTTTGCACCCTTACATACTTTTTTCATACTTCGGCTTAAACTAAAAACTCCAACTTTTCCAAGTCAAACTCCAATTTTTCAATTTTGACTCCAACTTTTTCCAGGGATGGATTCTATGACTCATGGAGAATTTTTAACTCACTACTGAAAATTTTGCACTGAAATTTTCAGTATCTTTTTAGAAATTGATTTCCTTTCGATAAAGCAATTGTTTATAAAATAATCGGACATCTTACAGCTATTGGCACACATTAACCTTAGTTAACCTCAATATGCTGGTCTGCCAAATGATTGAAGCGGCACCTTTCAGTCAATTTCTTTATTTCAACATTGGATAATGGGTATTCCATTTTAATTACAATCAAGAGCCAAATCAATGCAAATCAAAATATAACAACTGTCAAACGAAACGTATTTTGTTTTTCAATAAGTTTCATTTGATTTTATTTTGTCATTTGTTAGCAAAATGAAGAAAATTGTTACAAAATATGTTGTCTGCTATAGCAATAATTAGTGCTTTAAGACTTAAATTTTAGAATTAATTATTAAATATGGACCAATTATCAAAATATACTCATCAATGCACACACTGCTAAAAGCATTACTCTGAAACATTGTTATTTTTTGTCTTTGACGGATTTATAATTCTGCTTTGGTAGTGTGTAAGCAGGTGGAAGTGATTCCAGTTTTGGTGTGTAGAGAGCATTAACCTGAGAATGACCTGACTCCCAATAAGAAGCAAAAGTGATTAATTACAGGCTAATAGAAGGGCATTCACAAACATTAAATTTACATGTAGTCTTACTTGTAGTCATCGGGAAACTTATTAAGCCCCAAAGGCTTGTTTTTCCCCTCTGCTCTCTTGTTTTCTTGTCATCGCTTCCAGTTATTGTGTTACATGATAAAGTTAGTAAATTTCTCATAAGTCATATCTTGAGTTTCTCCATAACTTGTCTAGTTTAGTTTTGAATTTCAACATGGTTTTTGAATTTACTATTTCTGATGGTAAATCGTTCCACACTGGGATAGTTCTCATTGCAAATGAATTCAATCTGATAGATTTATTAACTCGAGGTTTACTCAGTTTTAAATTGTGTCCTCTTAATTGGCTGTTGTCCGTGAATGTAAAAAACTTGCTCATGTCAATGTCATCTATTTTGTGAATTATTTTAAACACTTGAATGATATCATATCTTTTTCTCCTATATTCCAAAGTTGATAAATTCAATTCCATTAGACGCTCTCTGTAGGAGACGCTCTCTGTAGGACATTCCATGTAACTCAGGTACCAGACGGGTAGCCCGTCTTTGGGCATTTTCCAGGATCTGCTTGCACTTTTTAGTAGTCGAGGTGAGATCTCACTAATGATTTATATAATGTTAAAAATGTGCTTTTATCAATATGTGTAAATTTCCTTCTAATTAAACCACTTATTCTATTCACCTTATTCACAACCTTGTCAATGTGCTCATCAAATTTGAGATTTTTCTTGAACAATATGCCTAGATCACATTCAGAGTCTTCTAGCGATAATGTATGAGAGTTATTTTCACTGTCAGTCAAACTATATTCAATTTCAAAATGTGTATTACCAAATGAGATAACTTTACATTTCTTTATATTAAATCCTAAAAGCCAGTCTCTACTCCATTTACACAGTCTTTCAATGTCCTCCTGCAGTTCATGTCTGCTTCAGACTCAATGTTACGATAAAGTTTGCAGTCATCTGCGAATAGTTTACATACACTTCCTACCACTCCAGGCAAATCATTTATGTAAATTATGAACAATAATGGACCAAGTATAGACCCTTGGGGGATTCCCGATAAAACATCACTCCATTTGGAAGACTTTCCATTGATGACAACTCTCTGCTTTCTATCATTTAAAAGTTTTTCAACCATTTCAACAAGTTTCCAGTTATTCCGTACCCTTCTAATTTCTTGATGAGACGTTTATGAGGAACACTCTGAAGTCCAGATATACAGTATCTACTTGCAAATTATTGTCTAATGCTTCGGACCAGTCTTCCATAACTGTTAATAGCTGTAATACAGTGCTTCTATTCCTTCAAAATCCATATTGACTATCTGACAACAATTTATAACTTGACAAGTGATCCATTATAGCTTCTCTGATATTACTCTCCAACAATTTACATATTACTGAGGTCAAAGATACTGGCCTGTAATTACCTGGATCTTGTTTGTTACCCTTTTTGAAAATACATGTTATATTTGCTTTTCTCCAGTCTTCTGGCACTTCTCCTGATGCTAAAGTTTTACGAAAAATATCAGTCAATGGGAGATAAATCTCATTTGCACACTCTTTAAGAAAGTACGGATGACACTCATCTGGGCCACATGATTTTGAACTAAGTATTTAGAGTTTTTAACTGTTTAAGTGCCTTTTCTGCCTTAATGTCTACTCTATTTATAAATTCATCATCTTTCACTTTTTGATCAAATTCTGGCATTTCTTCGTTACCTTCTACTGTAAATACTGACGCAAAAAAGTCGTTTAATATCTCTGCCTTATCCACATCCTCAGTTTTTATATTCCCATGTTGATCTTTTATATCATCATGCAAAAAAGGCAGTAGTTGCCCCATTACATAAGAAAAACAGCTGTTTAGATAAGGAAAACTTCCGTCCAGTGAGCATATTACCTATTTTGTCAAAACTCTATGAAAAAGCATTAAATGCCCAATTAACTGAATATTTCAACCATCATTTTGACATCTTCCTTTCAGCTTTTCGGGCCCAGTGTGGTTGCCAGAGCACACTTTTGAGGGTAATTGAAGATTGGAAGCAGACTTTAGATCAAAATAAATATGTGGCAGCAGTTTTAATGGACCTTTCGAAAGCATTTGACTGTTTACCGCATGACCTGCTTCTACTAAAACTCAAAACTTATGGTCTTTCCGAAAATGCCCTAAAACTAATGGCAAGCTATCTTACCAATAGAAAACCATGCGTCAAACTTGGAAATTTCAAAAGTAATTTTCAATCAATCCTCAAGGGTGTGCCTCAGGGATCCATTCTGGGACCGGTCCTTTTCAACATCTTCATCAATGACATCTTTCATTTCATTAAGAACTGTAAGCTGTATAATTATGCAGATGATAATACAGTATCACACGCTTACAAAGATTTGATGAGACTCATTGATGAACTTGTTGAAGACAGCACTAGGCTTATCCAGTGGTTTGCAGACAACCAGATGAAAGCAAACCCTGGTAAGTTTCAGGCTATAGCTGTGGGCAAGCATACATACAGTGAAAATATCTGTTTCAATCTTGGTGACAATATTGTTAAATGTGAAGACAGTGTAAAACTTCTTGGTGTAACAATTGATTTTAAACTAGATTTTGATGAGCATATTTCAAATGTATGTAAAAAAGCTTCACATCAGCTAAATGTTTTAAAGAGAATAGGTGGTAACTTATGTAAACTAGGAAAACTAAATGTATATTATTCTTTTATTATGTCAAATTTTAATTATTGCCCTCTAACCTGGCATTTTTGTGGAGAAAAAAATACCAAAAAGATCGAGAAAATACAAGAAAGGGCCCTTCAGTTTATTTATAGAGATTATGACTCTAGCTATGAATCATTACTTTTAAAATCTCAGTTACCTTCCATAAAGGTCCGGCGATTGCGGGCAATAGCATTAGAAGCATTTAAGATTTTAAACAATTTATCTACAGTCTATTTAAATGATCTATTAACTTTTAAAAATCTTTCTTATTCCTTTAGGTATACAAAGACTGTAGAAATCCCCCAGGTGAGAACAAACAGATACGGCACTAGGTCTTTCCGCTCCACTGCTGCTAAAATGTGGAATAACCTCCAACAGCATTTCAGAGAGATTACTAGCTACAATGTGTTCAAAAACCAGGTAAATTCATGGAGCGGAGAGGCCTGCGTGTGTTCGTTTTGTTCAGACGTTTAATTTTGCTTGTTTTATGCTTCATTTTTATTTATAATTAATATGCTTTGTTTTAGCCTGCAGGTTTAAATGTAGCTGGTTCTACTATAACATTTTATGGAAGACAATTCCATCAGTACTTTGGACTTGAAACATTGATTCATAAGTACCGACTTGCGAATCAAGTGTTTTAAGATCTAAAGTACGTTAAATGCTGTGATAAAGTTTGTAAATGTGCTGTTTTAAACATGCCCCTATCTTAACTTATTATCTTAACTTATTATATGTGTTGTGCTTGTATGTATGTATACTTGTCTTAATCTGTAAGTCGGTAAATAGCTATTCATAGCTAATGTTATACTGTTTTGTATTTACGACTGTATAAATAAAATTTGTATTGTTATATCCCCTATGTTACTTTTACTCTTTGTTTCTTCCTTTACATGACTCCAAAATGTTTTTGGTGATATTTTCACACTTTCTGCTATTCCCCTTTGATATCTCTTCTTGGCAAATCTAACTGCTTTAGAGGCACTATTTCTTAACATACAGTCATAGTCTACATAGCTGTGACTGAATGTGAAACGCTTCCATGCGTGAATTAATGGGGAATTATTCCTGCCGTACAGTAAACTCTATAATAAACGCATTTGAAAAAAAGTGTGAATTATCCCTTTAATTAGCAAGAGAATCCTGAAAACCTGAAAATGTAGATGGAAGACCAACAACTGAGCGATTCCAAATAAAGATGAAGAATCAACATGCTGTCCGAAATAATAAGCCATCCGAATCATGAATGGGAACACAAACTTTCCGCTTTCCGGATAATTTGGACCTTTTAAAACATTGAAAAATAACAATTGGGAATCGGATACAATGATTGTATACAGATAGAGTTGCTTCTATGAAGACAAACTTCAGATACTTCAGGAAAAATAAGAAAAATACAAAATGTGTTTACTTTCTACAAACTACACATTTCACTCCTTCAATTAGAGAGTTCCCGACCGACAAGACAGCTCACCGACACGAGAACTTCACCCTCCTTCTCCTCCTTTCATAAATCTCGCGTATATTAACTCTCTGGCTCACTCACTCACTCACTCACTCACTCACTCACTCACTCACTCACTCACTCACTCACTCACTCACTCACTCACTCACTCACTTTACTTTGCTTGCTTACTTACTTACTTACTTACTTACTTACTTACTTACTTAATTACTTACTTACTTACTTACTTACTTACTTACTTACTTACTTACTTACTTACTTACTTACTTACTTACTTACTTACTTACTTACTTACTTACTTACTTACTTACTTACTTACTTACTTACTTACTTACAGATACCCCGTGAAACCACTGCAACCCGGAAGGTGACATGCAGTCAAACCATTGATACATACCACTGCAGGAACAATTTGATAATTTTTCACTAATCAGTGATTTTGCTAGCGACGCTAGCCTCGAACCTGTGTGGCAGAGGTATCTAGCTAGTCAGAACAAAACACGCTACTGATTGAGATGAGGCCTGATAAATGTTGCGTCTGATCTGGATCCAAACTGTTTGAAACTCTGATGGTATTTCGAAAAAAAGTTGATTTTGATAACAATCAGCCGACGACAAAGCGCATGAAAATTACCCAGCATGCAAAGATTTAAATCCACTAATTGTAAGGTAAACCTCGATTAGTTGTGGGAGATTAAACATGTGCAAGTTTGTTTGTGCTACATGCTAAGTCGTCGTTGAATTTGGTCTATCTATCTATCTTTTCATAATTCCAAACCCTCTTAGTCAGTTACACTATCAGGTGACTTTTGCGTATCATTCTGGGCATAGTTCGGAAACACGTCTATATGCTGGGTAGATGCTGGAGTCCCGGGCTGGAGTCTCACATGCTGTTGAAGCCTTTTTAAAACTCAATTCTGTTAAATGTGTGCCAAAGAGTGTGGTGGAGAGGTGTTACGAGCAAAGCCGTCGTTGCATTGGTCAGTTACACTATCAAGTGACTATTAAGTGTCATTCTGGGCGAGGTTCGGAAACGTCTATAAGCTGAATAGATGTTGTTCATGGTTGAGTCTCTGATGCTGCTGAAGACTTTTTCTAATACAAGTCTGTAAAATGTGTGCCAAAGAGTGTGGTAGAGAAGTGCCACGAGCTAAGTCGTCGATGCATTGGTCAGTTACACTATCAGGTGACTTTTGAGTGTCATTGTAGGCGTGGTTTGGAAACGTCTATAAGCTGAGTCTCAGATGCTGCAGAAGCATTTTTCCAATACAAGTTTGTTGAATGTCCACAATGAGTACATTACAGACTGGCATTCATATAACTTTGAAATACATGTAGTAAAGTGAATATGACAAGGAAATGCCACAAACACATACTGTAGATCAACCCACGGCACCGTGAGGAAGAGACACAGAAAACTAATTGCCACATGACAGCAAGAAAACAATAATGTATCAATGATTGTCCGTCAGCTTCTGAGTTGTTGTGGTTTCTCATTATAAAAAGATTGGTTATAACATTAATGTATTTCAACAGACTGCATGCTTGGTGGTCAACCAAATGACGGTTGACAAATATGCTTTCCTCTATTATTACACGCCATTGGGTTGGACCTCAGACTCTATTGGAGAGGGTCAGTTTGTTGTTTATTTGGTCAGGCCCACGGGGCTTTAACTGTTGGGTTTCTTTTGCTCGGATATTCAGTTATATGTACCATTGTGTACTGAAGAGTCATTATCTTTGTTTATCTCATTTTTATATTTATTTGTATGTACTAGGTGATGATACATCGATAAGTTACTGTTAGGGATCATTCATGCGCACCAAACATCTATGTTTCTTGATCCACATCAGAAATAAGAATGAGGCTGGTACCGCTAAACATGTTTAAGCCCTCCAGTATTTTGTTTGCTGGCCGTTACAAGGCGAAGCTTATTTTGTGGATCCCTTTGTTATCTTTGTTTCATGTTTGTCTTTGTTATGTCTTTGTTTTGCTGTCTTGTCTGTTCCTTGTAGCCTTGTGATCACCGGCTAAGAAAGAGCTGGCCTCATGGCTCACACGTGAGTTATGTTTTATTGTGTTTTTGTCACTTTCCTATATATCGTGTCCTAGGTCAGGTGTGGTACTTGATTGTATTAATTCCTGATCTTTGCCGTCCTCTTTACTTTCATAGGATATTTCTCAGCTGAATGCTGATAATTGCTTCCACCCACCAGTAGACAGTCGATGTCTTCGAAGCAGTATTGCTTTAGTCTGATGTCTATCTCCAGTACATTTGTAAATTGTAAGCTAAATAAAAGTGAAGTAAACAGCTCTTTCTTTTCCTAACCGAAATAATTACAAAACTTTAAAGGAACCTAAAGCAATGCATAAAACTGACCAATACAAAACTCACACATACAATTAGAGCAACAATAAACAATGAATAAACAACAACAGAACCATCGCCTTAGAACGGACAGCAGCAGGTGCTACTGGCTACTGGCGCCAAATATTCTCCCTAGATACATCACGTTGAGCCACGGTAAATAGGCTCAAGTAAAGACAAGCATCAGACACTAACCCACCGATGAACGTTTTACATCGGGGTCATAAAAAGCAAGTTAGTATGATTAGGAAATACCACAATCACACACTGTAGACTCACCCATGGCATTGTGAGGAAGAGCCACAGAACACTGACTGTCACAAGACATCAGGAGGACAGTTAAAGTAAAGCAATCAGCTCTCTCTCTTCCCTATCAAGATGAATGCCAAACTAGAAGGACACAAATAAATTATCTGGAAAAATGGATCCTTCAGAAATATAGAGAAACTACAATATCAGAAAAACAGCTGACTCGGTTTTATTGAGTCTGTTCATGAGAACTAATGGAAAGTGCAACAATTCTCATGCCCCTAGCACCGGCTTAAGCGGTATTCTGCTTTCCCTCAGAACCCAATATTCCTGAAGGACCAGAATATGAAAAATATCAACACTATATCGATGCACGGGGAGAAGTTTTACTAAATCCACACAGAAACAACGACAGCTGTTGCGACCTCTAAATAATCTGGAAAAACGGATCCTTCAGAAAAAGAGAGAACCTACAATATAAGAAAACAGCAGACTCTGTTTTATTGAGTCTGTTCATGAGAACTAATGGAAAGTGCAACAATTCTCACGGCCCCTAGCACCGGCTTATTATGCGGTATTCTGCTTTTTGTCATAACCCAATATTCCAGACGGACCAGTATATGAAAAAAATATCAACACTATATCGTTGTATGGGGAGAAGTTTTACCAACTCCACACAGAAACAACGACAGCTGTTGTGACCGAATAACAAAAAAAAAATGGCGAAACACATAACCCCCACAAACAATGGGAGCAACAATAAACAATAAAATCAATAACAGAACCAACGCCTTAGAAGGGACGACAACATCCTAAGCCACTGGGATGGGGAGAGGGCTTAAATGTTTTTATTGTTACCATACAGATTTTCTAACATTGAGCCTGAGGCCTTTCCTGGCAGCATGCAATAAAAGGTAACCATCGTTATAAATTGTGATTGTGTTTACAATCAAGCATGCAGACTGTCGCACGATAGTCATGTTATATCCCCCATTTATATAACGTTGGCTATCCTTTTTAATTGATCACTAAAAGTAGGGATTTCAAAGGATTCTTTTGAATTTATAACTAAATGCCCATAAAAGAGTGGCTCTGATATGCCCTGCTGTAGACGAGTCTTTTAAACCAACACTGTATTTAACAATCAACTATGAGTGTCTGTGGTAAAATTTAAAAATTGTTTTACCAAGTTTATGATATTGATAACGTGTTTTAGAAACTTAGCTGTCAAAATTGGTTTCTTTTGTTGAAGTCACTAACATTAGAGAATTGTACTCTTGCAAAACGAATAAACTGAGAAATATCTCCATCAAGAAATGGACAATTAACTATTTCAGAATTAGAATCAACTGATTTATCTTAAATTTCAGATGAAGTTATTTCATTTGTTATAGTGGGCAAGTCGAAGTAAAAAATAAAAGAGTTTCAGTATCAAAATAATTTGCCTTAATTAACAGAAGTTCACGAGGATATATCTGACTTACCAGTTGATAAAAATAAGGATAATCAATATAAAGAAAGACAAGACACTTCTTAACACACTGTTAAATGCCTCAACAACATCAGCTTGGTTACCAGGTTACCAGACTAGTTTTGTCCTTTCTACATGTAGCTTTGCAAATATCTTGTACAGGAAAAGAAGAACTGGTTGCTTTATTTCGGCGCATTTACTTACTGTAATGCAATATTTCTAGTGTTATGTCCACACATTTTCTATGGAATCATATAGTGATGTCTCTTGAATTAATGTTGCATGTTTTTAAATCAAAGGTTAAAAAAGGTTAAAATTTGGAAGTTCTGGTGTTGAAAAAGTGATAATACTGACTTTCTTTTGAACATTATGATGTTGTCGGGATAAGCGGATACATATATACATCATGGGCACTTACACGTAAACAAACTTGAACATTTAAGCTACTGATAAGTCTTTTGGAATTTCTACAATATGTTCCTATGAAGTGTCCTGCTACCTTAGTGTCTCTAACATTATCAACATGTATCAACGTTTATAGGCAATTTATGGGCATTGTACATGCAATTGTTAACACCAAAATTAAGTGAGTATGATCAAAAATACCACAATCACACACTGCAGACCATAAAATGGCACCGTGAGGAAGAGCCACAAAACACAAAACAGTCACAAGACGTCAGAAAGACAATAAAAGCGAATCAAGCAGCTCTCTCTTAGAATGGACAGCAGCCTAAGCCACCAGAGCTTAAAGATATGGGTAATATCCTGGAACATTGGCGTGCAGGTATCGGTGAGTTCTGTCAGCTGGCGCAAACAAAATCTAGGCTAAAGACAATACAGCTCAAAGATAATACATTTATAAATGTTATGTTGTATTAAAATAGTGCGTTTCATGCTGCTGCTGGTTGTTGCAGGAGTAGAGTCCAAGGCGCACTTCAAATCGAACTAAAGTTCCTACTAAAGTTCTTACGTAAAAGGTGCGCACGCACGTTTACACCCGAAAGACTAAAGTTGGAACTTTTAGTTGGTTGGCAAGTAAACAAAAACAATAGCCCTGTATGCTCCACTTCAATTCTTTGTCGTAGACAAAAAGGATGCTATAAACTGCACAGCGCTTTATAATAATCAATTACGAATTTGTGGGACCAAAAATTATGCTCAGCTAGGTTTATTTTACGAAAACATATAATTTTGAGGCTACTGACCGATCTTGATCCCATCGTGCTAAATCTTGAACCCATCGTTAGATATGTCTAGAGTAGGGAACCAGCCTATCTACTAGAATAACGGTGCTCCGACCATCTCCAGTAGGTTCGTGACGTCACCCAAGTAGCGACTATAGGTGTTCGAATCAAACTTTAGTTACTATAGTAGGGACTATAGTTCGATTCGAAGTGCGCCTAACATGTTGGAGTTTCGTGTTTGTTCCTTGATCAAACACAAATGACCCCAGTTGTAGTCCTTGGGACGGCTTGAGTGAAAGGGACACCAAGAGGCTGAGGTTCAGCACACACGGATTTTAGTGTACGTTGTTCAGATACTAACGTGGAGGATAGACACGCAAATTTAGGAGCGATACGTTGGTCAGAAAGACTGCAAAGCCAACAACAGCAAGCATACAATTCAACATCCAATCAAACATCTATCAGTGCATGGTGAACAAACAAATCTTCACAACTGGACCCTGACATAGTGCCCAACTATGATCAACATGATATAGCGTTCCCTCTCTCTGCGATACCGAATCTGATCTTACTAGAATTATAGAAAAGGAAAAGAAAAATGAACTGCTTTAGGCACTATCGAAGAAAGATGATATCAACAATGAGCGAGCACATAGGCTCCAGTAAGTTAAATTAAAGTAAAGCAAACAGCTCTCTCTCTTCCCCAGCATGCCTCGTCCTATCATTGTCAAACTTTTCCCACTTCACCTCAAAGCTCATTTTTTTTTTGGGGGGGGGGGGGGGGTGGGATGGGGGCTTGAAGCTTTACGTCCCAGACAACAGCTATGGTCAGTTTACCTAACCACACTTTCACCCTGGGCAACCTTGACTTAGCGGTTAACCAGTACTTTATGCACATACTTTCGCTTGTAACTGACAACAGCCCTTCGTGCATCAGCGGAAGGAGGAGAATTAACATAGAAACTATTTCATGATCAATCTCCACGAAAGTATGGGACCACGCCGGGATCGAAACAAACCACCCATGGATCTGCAGTCAGACTCCATACCGACTGTGCTAAGATTTTGTCAGAAATGTAAGGAGCCACACCAGGTTATGTTCATCCAGATGAGTAATTGTTTCCTACGTGTAGCACGGCGTATCTTGGTGTTAATCCATGGGTGTGTATGCTTGGATTAAGACATCCTAGATGGGACCAATTTCTTTATAGTAGTCATTATTGCAGTCTTAAGTTGTCTCCTCCTGTCGAGAAATCTACAATCTGTTGTTAGGACATATCCAGTGCATATTCAAGAATGTCTGACTATCTCGTTTTGGGGTACTGGTTGTCACTCTTAATGTTGAGGGCGTTCCTGTCTATGTCTGGTAGGTTGAAGTCTCCAGCCAGTATATACATAGAGTTCTTGTGCTGTTTACGCTAGATACATTCAGTAAAAGCTGGCTGAGGTACTGCTCATCAACCATATTAGGAGGACTGTAGAAGAAAGCAACAACAAGTTTTCCTAATAAGGCCTGTAGAGTGAAGCAACAGCGCGTTTTTTTATTCTTGGATAATTTTACTGCTCCAGAGATGAGTTCAATCGTTGAGCTAGACTTAACATTGACAAACTCAAGTTCAGAACGAACGGCAATCATCACACCGCCATGCACATCAGACTTTCTGTCATTTGGGTACACCCTGTACCCTCAAGAGGGTTGAATAATTCTTCTGTCCGTATAATATCGCTGAGCCATGTTTCTGTACCAGAATATAATATCAGGGGATGTGGTATCGATGAGAGCAACAATAATTTTCCTTTTTATTCCCGATGCTCTGAAAATTGTTGTTCAATATCCGAAGGTTTTTCTTTTGTGTGTCAGATTTATGATTACGAGTTTTACAATCACATGGAGCAAATGAATACGGTATTTTGTGCATACACAAATGAATATACAGATGCATATATATCTCTACCATGTGCTCGAAAAGCTGATGTATCGCTAATGCCTATCAATAGTACTACAGAGTATTAATTTGTTAATTATTACTTGCATACATTCATGAGAAAGATTATAAAATGTTTAGAAAATGTGGTCTTTGCTTTTGTGAGGTTGTGGCTTCAGGATTACCGAAAAATGATATATTTTGAACTAACAAAGCTGTCACAATTCTGTGTGTCATGTGTGGGGATGAGAGCTGGTCATCATCGTCAACGATAGAATATATGTTTCCTAGACTGGTGTCCTCCGCAACAGGAATGTAGTAGACAACACTCAAATGGTTTTGTGATAAGCAACCTGGATAGAACCAGGTAACGGATGTATTTGCATAAGATTCGAAGACACTTGTGTTCATTCCCAGGCATGATTCATGGGCCCACTGATCGCATGTGTTGCAGGCAAAGGATGGTCGTCCTAGGTCCTCAACTTCATGTCTGTAGATGTCGCATGGGTAACATGTGGCAGGAGCAGGGTTTGGCTCAATTCCACTGATCAGCAGTAAAATTCATCTGTGGGATGTACCCTATGCATGGATACTTGGATGTTATGATTTGTGGCGAGAAGTATACTTGTGTTGGACTATCCAGCGTGTTGAAGTTGGACTAAGGGAAGGAAAACAAATCAGTCTGATATGGGTGGGGTAACGTATGTTCCAGCTTACAGCTAAAGCTTGGCCTTGATATGTTGCTGGCATAGCTTAAACTTGGCCTTTGTGTGTAGCCGGCATCTGGGGTTGATAGAAACTGATCAAGAATCACTTGTTTTGTTATTACTAAGTGTCCTTAAATATAGGGATCACACATGTTTTTCATGCATTAACATTTGCCGGGTCCCGAGGATGCTGTTTGAACACGAGGCCGATAGGCCGAGTGTTCAACATCATCCGAGGGACCCGGCAAGTGTTAATGCAATGAAACAAACATGTGTGATCGCTATTCTTGCATATTTTACCTTATTCCAGCTCAATTCGCACTGAAAACGCTGCTAAAACATTAAATTGTCCATTTTCTTACACTGGATTTCTCTAAACAAAATGGCGTCGGCTGTGAACTATCGAACGTCATGACGTCATAACCGTACGCAACGTTTTCGCGAACAAAAACATCGGCGAAATGCTCAGTCTGGTCCGCAATGCGTTACATATATAACGCCATGCAAATAATGCAGGGCTCATTTTAAGTATTTTCAAGTTCATACCCATGTTCAAACAGCACGTGAATCTCCTGATTTGAACATGGATTTTCGTTTATTCGACAATGGGTGTAAACAGCTATACGAATAGATATCTATGCAAGAATGTATAGATTTTCAATCATCTCGTTGAGGAAGTGAGAGCTGATTGTTACTTTAATTGTCTTCTTATTGTCATGTGGCTGTATATGGTCTGTGTCTCATCCTCGCGCTGGCATGGGTTGCTCTGCAGTGTGTGGTTGTGGTATTTCCTAGTCAAACTCGCTGATTATTTAACCTTCTGCGCAGTCATAGCACCTTCCTGCTCTTATGTATGATAAAGTGTCCGATATACACTGAACCGAAGTTCTAAGTAGCCACTTTTCAATTTCTTTGTTTCTGACTAAGCCCTAGTAATATTGAAATGATTTTTTGCCCAAGTATGTGCATTGTAATGGACTTCAGTTATATGGTGTTTTGGAAGAGTTTTTCTATCACTTTACAATTTTTGGGTTCAAAAATGCAAAAAATCAACTTTTTGAAGAAAATAAGCGTTTAAGCGCAGTTTATATCGAATTCAAGTACAGGTGATTGCAAACCTGCCTAGTCGACTTGAAAATACACCAAACACTTGACATTTTGCTGATGACAGATGTTTTATGAATCTTTAAAAAATTGATAATTTTCCGAATTTTCCGAAATTTTCGTAAATCATCAGCTGCACTTACTAAAATCATTGTTTGTGTTTTATTTTATGTTAATATGTTTGACAAAACACCATGCAACTTGATGAGCCCACTTTCTAATGATATTTTTTACTAATTTGGTATCCACTTTCGATTTTAGTGTGAAACTTTAAAAGTCATTTAAATGGCATTTGTTAAAGATTTCTTTGAATTTTTAAGCGGAAGAGTGACGCCAATTCATAATGAAGAACCCCTGAAAATTGTACTGCTGTGCCGCAGATAGTAAAACGTACAGAGCAATGCAAAGTGTGTATGCAAACTGCATGGTTAAGCTAAAAATCCTTTGATTAAGTTGTCGACCGTGGCTGTCTTCATGTTAACGTTGAAGAGAAATGGAGTGTTCAATTGTCAGAAAACTTTTTGATCCTTTCATCTTATATCACAGCTGTTATTAACATCTTCAAACTAATTAAAATATAAATGGATAACGTATCTGATGAATAGTTTATATCACACTAAAAAGTGTGACTTTTTGAACAGATGGTACCTTTACTCGGACCTCGTCTGTACAAGGTCTACCAGTCATTTTGAAATTACATAATTTGCAGAGTCTCGACAAAGCCGTGGACCTTTATATAGAACTTAAATTTTGTGAGAGCGATTTTTACTTTCTGAACGGGAGCAAAAACTGTATGGTGGCTACTTATAACTTCGGTTCAGTGTATGTTCATTTCAGTGTACTAAGGTTGCAGGCAACATTTACTTTTAGGTGATTGTAAATAACAATTTGTGAAGTGCCATGTGCTACTGCTTCATACTGTGATATATGTTCTATGTGTATCTTGTCTCTAATCTACATGTTTCTTTCTTTCTATCTTTACTGGTTCGCTCATTTATGAGCATTACACCAGGGAGTGCGAATTTAGAAATTTTGATAAATTAAAAAACAAAAAAACACAAAAAAACAAAACAACACAAAAAAACACAAAAACTTTTGGCTGAATTTTTGTTTAAATAAGGAGTGCCCTAAACTCCTCTGTGGACTGGGCATTTGCCACAGAAGGAGGCAGACTATTCCAATGTGGAATAGTACGGGGGAAAAAAGAATTCTTCAGGGCATCACTGTATGTCTGGTGTCTGCGGTATTGAGCACTATGTGATGACCTGGTAGTTTTCAAACTATGAGCAGGGGTCATATACTTGTCTTTTTCAATAGACACTGCTCCACAATGAATCTTGTGAAAGAGAAGCAAGGAGGACTGGTCCCTACGGGCCTCAAGAGATGGCCAATCAAGCTCATCAAGCATTTCGCCGACGCTACTGGTGTTTCGCCATCTCCTGCAGGTCCAGCGGGCTGCTGTCCTCTGAACTTTCTCAATCTGATTAATCTGAAGTTTCAAGTGAGGGCTCCAAATGGGTGCTGCATACTCTAGTTTAGGCCGAACCAAAGTTTTGTATGCAACTTCCTTTGTACTCCTAGGTGCAAAAGCCAAATTCCTGCGAAGAAAACCGTGTGATAGTTGCTTTGGAAGAGATTTCAGAGACATGCTGACCCCAATCCATGTTATCTGTAATAGTGATACCAAGGTATTTTGCCGACTGAACATTTTCCAAAGTTTGATTGTGTAGTGAGAAGTCGAAAAGAATTTGTTTGTGATGCTGATGCCGAGTCACTCTCATTGAGTGACATTTGGCTACGTTAAATTTCATTTGCCAATCGGCTTCCCACTGTCCTAAGCTGGTGAGGTCTTCTTGCAAGGTCAAACAATCCTGAAGTGAATGTATATTCCTATACAGGACACAATCGTCTGCGAACAGGCGAACAGAAGACCTGATGTTATCCGGCAGATCATTTATGAAGAGGAGGAACAGGACCGGACCTAAGACCGATCCCTGGGGCACGCCGGATAGCACTGGGACTGGATCTGAGGCTTGGCCATCTAAAACAACTTGTTGAGTGCGCCCAGAGAGCCATGAGTTGATCCACTTGTGGGTGGATCCTCTAATCCCATAATATTCCAATTTGTGTAATAGCCTCCTTTGTGGAATCTTGTCAAAGGCCTTAGCAAAATCCATTATGATTAGATCTGTCTGTTTGTGCCCACGATTCACAGCCCCATCCAGGTTGCTGATGATATCGTGCACAAACTGGACCAACTGGGTTTCGCAAGACCTCTGACTTCGGAAACCATGCTGACAGTCAGCAAGTATACTATCTAAGGCTATGTGTTTGTTGATGTTGCTGACTAAAATATGCTCTAGGGTTTTGCAGCAGATGCATGTGAGCGACACCGGCCTGTAATTAGCAGCATCATATTTTTCACCCTTTTTAAAGACCGGAGAAACATTTGCTTGTCGCCACTCATCTGGTACCTCGCCCCGAGCTAAAGACTCATTGTAGATGAGTGCCAGTATTGGAGAGATCTCATTGCTACACTCTACACATGTATAATATTAGTCGGTAAATAGCTATACATAGCTAATTATAATGTTTTTTCTGTTTATACTCTCTGACTTTAAATAAAATATGTCTTATGCAGTGGCTGCCAAAAGTGCTTGCCAGGGCGTAGGACATATCAGAAGATAGAACATCCAGGAGGTTCGTTTTGGGGATGGAACGGCCGAGGAGGTAAAACGACTAGGGAAGTCGATCGGACAAATATTTTTAAATAAAATCAATCAATGAATCTAGGGCCCGAAAAGACTAGGCGTAACAGACGAGAGTTGCACAGCGTGAAAATTACAATTTAGCGCTACATAGCACTGGATTAACTCGATGCAATGAGTATGCCTGAAAATAGCCATTTTTGTAGCAGTCCATTGCGCAACAATAACATCCAAAGAAATTTTTGAAAAGCAAATTTCAGCTTTTTGCTCCAAAGGGGGCCATTTTAGCCCCTTAATGCACGTACCCCTTACTAGTGAATGGTTGTCAGATTTCGCACTTTCACCAGTAAACTATCTTTATCCTGATTACAACGTATCACAATTCGACTCAACCATGCATAAAGCCATTCTTGAGCTGATCATTTTCCACGTTCAAAATGTATAGTGTTGGATTTGAATAAAAAAATCGATGCACAGTTAGTATAAAGCACACTGTCAAAGAAGTGCAACTTTACGCAAAAATTGGTGACAGCAAAACTGCCAGTGATCTTGACGTAATATTTCCACTGTATTAACCCCTTTACTCCAGAGGCTATTTTTAGATTATGACTTCTTTTTCTTTTTTAGCCAATATTGAAAAAAAACAAGAAAACATAAGTTTAGTTTTGAATACTTTTGAAAATATTATGGAAAATGGAGCATTTGCTCCAAAAGAGCAAATGCTCCATATTCCATAATATTTTTAAATACGTGGTATTTCAAAGGCGTCAAAAGGCGTTATTATGGAGTAATTGGCTAACATTTCTATTGATATGTATTGATATAGAGAATAGCTACATCAATAACAGTTAGAAATGTTTAACATTAAACGCTCGAGAAAAGGCTTCAGTTCTTTGGTGCAGTCTTTGCTACCAAAGGATACCCTTTTAAGTACATATTTGACTTCACTACAGCTGGTGACTGGGACTGTGTGGCGGCGGTAGAACGTCTCCCTGCCCTTCACTATATTGTAGATTTTATTTTCTTGTCCTTTGGGATCATGGGTTTCATTGTGGACTTTTGAAACTATTAGATGGTCACTGATGAAGCCTAAATGGCAGAAACTGGCCCAAAAAATATGCACACTCTGGTTTCAGTTCTTTGGTGCAGTCTTTGCTTCCAAAGGATACCCTTTTAAGAACATAATTTGCCCCAAATTGTTTAGTAGGGAAGTAAGCGTAAATTTACACCAAAAGGGTATGCAACTCAGCTACTATCTATTTTGGTTTGGAGTTAATTAACCCTTATAGTTTAATTTATATTGTTTATTTCAGTGTACAAAGAATGTTATTTGCGCTTACTGAATACTATATTACCGGTTGTAAATATCATAAATAAATTTAACCAAATTACTTTATTTACTTTGTTGATGCCCAATAATAGTATTACATTGTATCTGTCTCAGAGACCGAACTCAGAGCGAAGTTCAATAAATCAACAAAAACACTATAAATTTACTCCTAAATTTTCAGATTCCAATATTTGTTAAGGCCAGCACATGGAATTTTGGTACTTATCGTACAAGCGCAATAGCCTCCAATAAAATCAATGCTGACGTATCTTTCGGCAGGAGGTCTAGATCATGGTTTGAGACTTCATCTTTATCCATAATTTATGCATGCGAGCAGCAAAGGCTTGGATGAGTCTGCGCATTTGCGCAGACTCACCGAAGCCTTTTGTTGTTTGAAAATACGATACATACCAAGACCTTATGTGCAGGCTCAAGTCTAATATTGGACTTCATAAATTTTGTTTCCATTTCCATAATTATTCTCATGTAAAGGAGTCTAATGTTTTCAAATTTGTGGGTTCTCTCTGTTTCAGAAGGAGACGTTTCAAAGTCCTTTGGGATAAGCAACACGTACGACGGCAAAGAACAGTTTTTTAGTTACAAAGACTGAGAGAGCTCTCGCTTTGATTTGAAAATATAACTCTTACCATTTCGACAGCGAACAGTGGCAGTTAATATGCCACCAAATTGATGTAAAGTGACACTTAATTTTACGAGGTAGTCTCAATTAAGATGAGGAGTCATCTCAAAACATTCATTGTAATTTTGGTGTCGGTGACATCTTTTTGGATCCTCTTCTTCGATTCATATTTCGACAAGGTATGTACACTTTAGACTCACTTTCAGTGCAAGCATTTGTATTTTTAGAACGGCGGTCACGCAGTGTTGCTGTGTCTTTGATTCGCCAAATTTTCCTTCTGAATTTTGGGCTGTTGATATTTGCTAAATTAAACTGTAGAACAACTGTTGGAAACGGACCATACATCAATCCATTGCACAAACGTTTACTGAAAACGGCGCACTTTCTGGATCAAAGATAAAATAGAAAGACCAATTTTATGTAAAAGTTTCGGATTTTAAAGGCATTTTCCCGTTCGTTTATTTTAGTGTTAACCATGAAGAGGGGTCCCCCCCTGACAATTTCCTAAGAGTAGGTATAGCTAAACAGCAAACGTGATTTCGCTTGATAACTGGAGAGTGGTAACCTGCGAAGTGCTGGTTTCTACATCAAAGTTTTAGAATTCCATATTTTGACAAAAAAGAAGAAAGCAAACAAACCTTATTAGAAAGCATTCACACTTGTACCATATGTACCATGTAGGTTTTGACATCAAAGTGGAACACACACACACACACACACACACACACACACACACACACACACACACACACACACACACACACACACACACACACACACACACACACACACACACACACACACCAGGGATTTTTTTGGTGTCCTCAGGGGCCGAAATTCGGTCCCTTTCCCAATGGGATTTAGGTGACTTTTTTCCCAATTTGAAAAAAAAGTTCCCAATCTCAAAAAAAAAAAATTTTTTTTTTTTTTTTAGAATTTTCATTCAGTCACCACACACACACACTCACAAGCTACATGATGACAATCTTTTAGAATCGCATCCTATTTTCCTTCAATTTAATGGCAATAGTATGTGTAATAGCTAATTTTGTTTTTAAACTGACCAAAAATGCTGTTCTTGTTTGTTTAGAAAATTTCCCAAAATAGTGGTTTACCGCGCCAATTTTCCCAATCTGAAAGGCCCTAGGGCCCCTTCCCAAAATTGCAAAAAAAATCCCTGCTCGGACACACACACACACACACACACACACACACACACACACACACACACACACACACACACACAGAAAGCACCCAATTTTAGATCATAAGAAGAAGGTAGGGTGACTTTAATTTATTCACATCGGACCCCAGGGTCCATGCCCAGTGGTAGGAATTAGTATATCTTCACAATATATATATGTAGTGTAACCATTCAATAATGTTCATTGTACCCTACCCCATTCCCCATGCCCGGCGTGGGACTTGAGGGGGAAAACTAGAACATCTTAAAAATGCGACATTTCTATGTGAAAGTTTTCATATCGAGATGAATCTCGTTAGAGAACACTTATATCTGGACCATATGCACATTTGAGTATGGTCAGGTGTAGTACTTGATTGTATCGATTCCTAATCTTTGCCCCCTCATTACTTTACTTAAATTCTGTGGCGTCCTACAATAGGTCCGTGCCAGGGGTGGGGCAGGAGGCCATGATTTTTAATTCTTTAGACTATTGTACTTAAAGTCAGGAGTTTAGATATTGACAACCACTGATAAGATCAAAACGTAACCGGGAGAATCATCTGACCCAAAGATCCATGCCTTGGGTGGGGCCAACGGGCAAAATCTTGTTCAAATTATTATTTTTAGAATTTACTTTGAATTCATGAAACCCGGGTCTTTCTACACAGTGTTAGGAAACACTGCATTAATTCTGCTGATGACTTAAATACATTGTAAGACGGGGATAATGAACTTACTTAAAAGTGATTTTTCTGAATAAAAAATAATGATTAATAATTGATGACGATTAATAACACCCGGTACATAATAAAACATTTCAGCTTCAAAATCATATATTTTCAATAAGACTCATTGTACAATTATCCAGTAAATCACATTTAATAGTCGGTATGAGCGCCAGAGCTAAATTGTACACATTAGGTACACATCCTCTCTAATTGAACGACGGTTGGTCAGGCCTAAGACTTAATGACGGCCCTGACGTAAAGCTTTAATCCGTTGGTTGGTGCCGCCTGATGCTTGCCGTTAGCTGGGCCCGCAGTAGCTCAACTTGAAGATTTCTTTAGCTCTGACTATCTGCGAGTCATGAGTCCTTTCCTTTGTATCATCATAATGTGTTAATTTGATTTGATTGTTTCTCTGCGATGATACATTGCATTAGTTAGGAAGCCTCCATGCGAGCTAAACAATTTTGTGTTTAAACAACAACAGAATCTAAGGCAAAGATTTAGCGCTAGTAAAGTACATTGAAGCATTCCGCCCTTCTAATGCGGTGGTTCTGTTGTTGTGAGAGTTCTGTGTTTGTCTTTGTTTTGTTATGCATTACTTTGCGTCCATTCTAGTTTTGCAATCATCTTGAAGAGGAAGAGAAAGCTGGTTGCTTTGCTATTATTGTCTTACAGATTTGTTGTTATTTTAAATGTTATGTGGCTCTTCCTCACGGTGCCTTGGGTTGGTCTGCAGTATGTGATTGTGGTATTTGCTGATAATACTCACTTTCTTTTAGAATGTTAATTTTGTACAAAAATGGATACCAGTTCATTCTAAGTAAGAAAGGATCATTGACACTTGCTATGGGTAAATGCCTATGGTTTTCAGTAAAAATAAAAGTTTGTCAATCGTCCCTTTCTTCACCTTGAAGCTACCCCGACCTGAGTACTTTATGGATGTGAAATCCGTTTTCGATATTAAATGCTTCAAAGATATAAAATTTTGGGTAGAACAATCAGTTTTACATTAAGATATATAGAAATCCGAAAACACTTTTTAAAATATCATTCCCCCACCCTCGTGTGCCAGCAAAAGCTTTTACATGTATATGTGTTACCATATTTTACACATTGTATGGAAGTGGCTTGCTGGCACAAGGGGGGGGGGGGAAGATGTTCAGCAGCCCAAAAACCCTGGGCCTAAGCCCATAAAATGCATTTTCTACCAAATAAGAAATTAATAACAGTAAGTTCTCCAGAACCAACCTCCTAAATTGCTTTGTATTCTGTGCTAGTTTAATATAAAGTACTTAAAGATTAAAAGTAGAATATGCAAGGTTTTATGCAAATTTTCATAAGAAAAAATCTCACTGTTATTAAATGACACATTATTTTGCAAACGTCCTGTACTTATCTATTTGCATGCTAGGAATTGTTCATGTTTTTCTTTTCGCCCGCTGGCTTTCTTCAAAATTAAGTTTTTTAAAAATAAACCACCAGGACCACCATCAGAGTGTCAAACAGTTTGGATCCAGATCAAGAACGAAATTCTGTTGGTCTTCATCTGGGTTCAAACTCTTTGCAAAAGGTTATTGGCAGACGACAAAATTATCCACTGGCATGCAAAGAGTTTATCAGGTAAATACTTTAGTGTTCAATATATTGTCTCATATAAGGATATACGTGCATATGTATACCATAAATATTCGGACACTCTAAATACATTCAACATGCTATGCCCTTTAAACCAAGCAAAAGTAATATTCAAAGGATCTAGTTAGAATCCGTTTTACTTTCCAATGCTAAATGGGACACTTTCATTCCTTCAAAAATGTTTATTTCTTTTCTTGAGCTTTCAGTTTTGTATTATTTACGGTACATGTATTCAAAATGTACAGGTAACTTCAAAATTATCTCCCCAAAACCATTTTATTGCTAAACATATTTTGTTTTTAAAACAATTTCATCAATTATCGTGATTCGTTAATACTCCGCATATGGTATGTTCAATAGATATCACCATGCCTACCAAATAAATTCAAGAAAACGTGCATAAATCACTTTTTAAAGCACTTTTTATTTTCATGAAATTTCAGACCCTCTCCCCTTTCTACCCGCCATAACTCTCGAATGCGTAGGAATTTTGAAAATATATTTGCTAGCTGGCTCTTGCCGTTAGATTCACCTATTGCACTGATACTACATGCACCACACTAGAAGCTCAAAAGCAGCGTTCTGGGAATCAGAAAATAGGCGTATAAGGCCCAAACCGTCAATGGTCCTTAGGCAAAGATTAGGAATCGATATACATGTAATCATATTATACCACACCTGACCCAGGATACCGCATTGGAAAGTGACAAAAACAAAATGAAACACCACAAACCAGAGCCAAGAGAGCAGCCCTTTTCCATAAGATGACAAAAGGCAGCAATGAATAGACGCACGTCATGTAACTAAGAACGTTATTTTTTTTATTTCAAAACAGATACCAATCCAGACAAGTCGTCGTTTGAAAAAGGTACTATATTAACACCCTAAAGCAAGAATGTAGCACTGCAAAAACATATGAGCATAACAGGCTTGATGAGACGCTTATCGTTGATAGGCATTGATGCCATATGGCAGCTAAATTTGGGTTGTTTGTTGATGAGGACCATGGCAAGCTTCCTACGTTATACTGGTTACCTAAACTTCATAAACGGCCCTATATGTCGCGTTTTATTGCTAATTCTAGTGCATGTACAACTACTGAGTTGTCTATTCATTTGACTTCTTGCCTCACTGCGATTAAAAACCATGTCATTAAATATTGCACAACAGTTTATGAAAGAAATGGTAAAAAATAGTTTTGGTTTATTAAAAATTCAGGTGAAATTCTTATTTAATTGAAGTCTAGAGATTTTCTAGCATCTGGTTTGTCTATGTATGATTTCTCTACTCTCTATACTACATTGCCTCATAATCTAATTAAAGAAAAACCCACAGAATTAATTGGACAAACATTTAACAGAGAGGGCTCACTTAATTTGGCATGTAATGATAAAAATGCCTTTTTTTTACTTCTGAACAACCTAAACGATATAAATTGTGGTCATGTCGGAAAATGTGTGATGCGCTCATATTAACTTTTGGACAATATATTTATAAGATTTGGCTCGAAATTATATAGACAAATTATGGGTATTCCAATGGGTACTAATTGTGCTCCCCTTGTTGCAGATTTGTTTTTGTTTTGTTATGAGAGAGACTTTATGTTGTCTCTGTCAGACAATAATCAAACTGATACTATTGAAGCTTTTAACTCAACCTCCAGATATTTAGATGACTTACTTAATATTGATAATCCTTATTTTGAACAAATGGTAGGTCATATATATCTTACTGAACTTCAGCAAAATAAAACGAATTCTTCTGATACTGAAGCTACGTTTTTGGACTTGAACTTGTCAATAACCAATGGCATAGTTTCTTCTAAAATTTATGATAAACGGGATGATTTTAATTTTGAAATAGTAAATTTCCCATTTCCTCTCTCTCCTTCCTATGGTTCATTTATTGCTCAGCTTATTCGTTTTGCTAGAGTGTGTTCTAATATTGATGACTTCAACAACAGAAACTTATTTTTAACTGCTAAGTTATTAAAACAAGGTTATAGATATCATAATATTCGAAAAGCATTTTCTGAATTCTACCACAGGCACTCAGAGTTAATTGTTAAATACAACGTTGGGTTAAAAACTCTTCTGCAACAAGGCATATCAGAACCTATATTTTATGGTGATTTAGTATATAAATTCAAACGAATTGTTGGAAAGGCTTATTTTAGTGATCAATTCAAAAAGATAGTAAAACGTTACATAAGTGTTGGATATAGCTTGGAGATCATGCGACAATTTGCATGCCTAGTTTTAAACCCAAACACGGTTTATAGCTATGGTTTCCTCTTTAATTGCACGACGGTGGGTCAGGCCTCAGACTCTATGACGGCTCTGACGTAAAACTTTAATCGGTGGTTTGGTTCTGGATGCTTATCTGTAGCTGGACCCACCGTGGCTCAACTTGAGGTTTTCTTTAGCTCTGACTATCTGTGAGCCGTGAGCCATTTTCTTTGTTTCATCATGGTGTGTTTATTTGATTAGAGTGTTTCTCCATGATGATACATTGCATTAGTTAGATGACCTCCATGCGAGCTGAACATTTCTTGTATTTCAAGAACAGCAGAATCTATGGCAAAGATTTGGTACCAGTAAAATGCATTTAAGCCCCCCCGGTGGCTTGGGCTGCTGTCCGTTCTAAGGCGGTGGTTCTGTTGTTGTTGACTTTTTGTTTATTGTTACTGTTACTCCCATTGTGGGAGTCTGTAATTGTTCTATGTTTTGTTGTACGTTACTTTATGTCCATTCAAGTATGGCAATCATGTTGATGGTTGCTTTGCTTAATTTGTCTTCCTGGTGTCTCGTGATGGTTGAATGGCTCTTCCTCACGGTGCCATGGGGTTGTCTGCGGTTTGTGATTGTGGTATTTCCTGATTATACTCACTTACTATTTTAGAAAGTTAATTTTGTTTCAAAATTGATACCAGCCTAACTAATGTCTTGTTTTCACAGTCTATGTGAGTTTTTACATGATCTTTTGGTTGTCGAACCTATTTGTGGACTTGGATTTACGTGTTGAATGATCTATTTTGTATAAATATTGACGAATATGGTATGCGAGATGATGTATCAATAAATTCAAGAATATTTCATGCGAACCAAACATCTATTTGTCTTGGTCCACATCAGAATTAAGGGCGAGGTTGGTACTGTTAAACATGCTTAAACCGTCCAGTATTTTTACTGACTATTCAACTGCGGTGTCTCATTTGTTGCCCTTTTTTCATTAATGCTTCATTTTTGTCTTAGTTCGGCTGTCATGTCTGTTCTTTGTAGTCTTACGATCACATGCTGGAAAATGGGTAATCTCTTGGCTCTCGTGTGAATGAAGTTTGTGTTTGTGTTTTTGTCACTTTCCCACATGGCGTGTTGGGTTAGGGATGGTATTCAATATGGTTCAAGGACCTCGGACAGTTTCCTATTCAATCTGCCCAAATTTTGACAGCCTGTGGCTAGCATAATGCATAACTGACAACTATAGTTTTGTGCTTAAATAAAACCCTTACATTTAGTGCATCTAACAAAATAAAAATATTTTGAGTACATTGCATAATTATGCCAGGACTTTATGGTTTAGGGGGTGGGGGTATTTTTTGTGACCAAATTTTATTTCACAGAAAGTCAAAGTTTCGTCGAGTATTCACCTAAATGCATGTTAATATAATGTTTGCAGCATAAAATTTGAGACGAAAGTGATGAGTTTGCATAAAATTCGGGTTGGGAGGATTTCATTGTTTCGTCTATAGAAGTGTGCTGCCAATTAATTTTGACTAATACCCGCAACGTTCCGAGTCCAACCAGCCGACCTGTGCACCGAGGTGTATCATATCTGTATACTGTATAAATCATAGTCTAGATAAACACAGTTTTAAGCGTAAAATCGTAATATTTTCTTACACATCAGATTTAACCTATAAATTTGGTGCTTAAAAGAACCGTCTCATTGCGACGGTTCTTTTGAGTACCCACAACATAATGTTTTGGTTGAGAAATGAGACAATTAATTTATTTTTAAGCACTCATAACTACAGCCCTGATATATGCCATTGCAAATTGATATTTACCTACAGGTTTTTACAAAATAAGTTTCTAATAAGTTTTTATAACAAAGTGTTTTTGAGCATTTTGACAGCGTTCCCCCCCGTGACCAAACATGCCGTTTTTATATGATGTGTGAAATGTAAAACTACAACTGTACGCAAAAGGATTAGTTTGGTCACGGGGGGGAAAGCACCTCAGTAAAACTTTTTCTATTTTCTATATGTTGAATAGCAAAAACGGAGTTTTCAACCCATATTTTTAATTGATACTTGTCCAATGAGAAAATGGCTTTTGTGGATAAGTCGAGGGTTGAACCTACTATCTGTTTCTTAGAAAAAATAACATTTTCTTTGAAACCTTTTCTCTGGTCATTTTTATGGGCAATCCTTCATTAAGACTGTCCGAGGTCCTTTGGTATTAAAAGTTGGCGATAATTGATTTGGCCACGTTGTTAGTTCACAATGTCTCACAGTCATTTGTTGTTCTTGTTGTTGTTGTTGTTGTTGTTGTTATTATTGTTGTTTTACAATCAAAATTATTGGGAAGTGAGAGCTAGTTGTTTGGCTTTGTTTGACTTCCTGGTGCCTCGTAATGGTTGTGTGATTAGTCCACCGTTAGGCTTTATCTTGGTCTTGGAGGTCGTGTATTATTTTCCCATATGAAATTTCCCTGCATTGACACAGTTAGCTAGTAGTGGCTAAGCCTGCTATAGTTTGGTGCTGTCTAATGTGAGTGGGCGGGGATGTCATGATGTTTCTCTCACTGCTGTTCTGCTCTTTACTTTCACATTTTACGCATGTCCTTGTCTTACTTAACCCTCAAAGCGCCACCTAGAATTTGCTGCAGACGACAACTTCAAATTTTGCCGCTTTTTCAAAAATAACAAATAAGGCATGATATTTCATGAGAATCGTCTGCTAGCATTTTTTCCAAAATTTGGAAAGATGATGCAAAATTTGCCGTCTGCTGCAGTTGTGATTGGGGCTTTAAGGGTTAAATTTGCTTTCGTCTGATGAACATCATAGGTCATGAGCGGATCCAAAAGAAAATCCGCCGGGAGGTGGGGGTCCTCACAACGGTATTAATTTTGTTCGTCATCAAGGTATTTCACAGGGGGTTGTACGGACCTTCCTCAAGAAGCAATTGGACCCAAAGTAAGACGGCAAAGATCAGGAATGGATACATCAAGTACCACACCTGACCCAGTATACAAAGCTTCTCGAAGCTGGTCTATACCAAATCTTCTAAGGAAGCATACGTGATATTTCAGTGGTGGGATCTAGTCATCGGGCCCCCACCCTAGATCCGCCCATGCGTCGAATACAACAGCAATTCTCAGTAAGGTAATACTCCAGGGGCAGACTTGATTTAGCTGTTCTCTTTACTCCTTCCACTCCGAACAGGCAGAACAGAAATCAAGTGCGCTGGAACATCTGTGCTGGCGTACGCCGGAGTACTCCGTCTTTCGAGGTGGTGTAGACAGAACAGTCACGTGACCTGTTCCAAAAAAGATGGCGGACCATTGCCTGCATGCACGGAAATATTTTGTACCGCTTGATTAATTCCGGAGTACTCCAAAGTGCCCAGTTTTACTTGTTTATGTGGCTGTTCTTGCGCACGCCGAGTACTCTGAAAATTGCTAAATCAAGTCCGCCCCAGTTTATAGCCTTTGTGGTTCTGTATTATTTATCGACTCCGCAACTACTTGTATCACACAACTACTGAGCTGGAGTCAGAGCAATTTAAATTTTTCTTCAATTACTTCGTTGGAATGAACACTGATCAATTCGGGTGTTAAATTAAACATTGGCCAGCTACTATCGTGCCAGCCAAGAGTGACAGTGACGTCATGTTTTGTTTGCAAAGTTATTAGGGACTTAGAATCGATATATCACTTGTTTATTAATCCTATCCACAGGATAGGATTAATACACAAGTGATCTCTCGATTCGCGTTAGCTCAAGTGGAGTGTGCACGCTAATGTTGTGCTTAACAATTGTAAACAAACTATTTCGTCACTGTCACTTTTGGTTGGCACGACAGTAGTGTGTTTGTACAGTTCCTATTTTAGAATGACACACATTTGCCACGAATAGAGTTTGAGTGAATAATACAAAATCGAAACATATTGACATTTGTTTCCTAATCATACCATATAAAACCACTGAGTATTGCATAGGCATAGTTCTCTTATAGAAAACGCAAGAGCAAACATTCCATTATAATAATTATAGAGGAATCTGACTTCTTTTTTCCAAAACTTTGGCTTTTCACATCATATTCAATTCTAAAGCATTGCTGTCTTATATGCTCACCATTTTTTTACTACTGTCCTTCCAGGGTTAACGTGACCCCCGTTTTTTGGCCTTTATTCCTTAATGGTTATTTTGATTGAAAAATAAATTACGGAAACGAATTTAGATAACTTAAGTATGAGCTTTTATATAGGCTGGGATTAGATGGAATTTCTGTGTGTTTTTGTTCCTCCACTTTGAATCAGTCCCCAAGTGTACCTTATCGATATATAAATAAACTACGATCAGTAGTTTAAAATCCGTGCATTATGCTAATGAGAACTAATAAAGAGGCGCAAATGGGTATATATCTCAAGGAAAAAGACTATGTTATCCTGAACTGCAGGGCATTTGGGCCTTAGTTCAAAATAAGGGATGCTCCCTAAAATAAGTTTTAGTTACGCTGGATACATTTACACCCACATGCTAAACGTCGATCGTATTAGTAAGGATTAAAGTGGTTAAATAAAAGAAAAAAACGGGGGTCACTTGAAACTTGGAAAAACAGTAACGAACGCTTCAATAATTATGATTTGACATAATGAACCAGGGATGATTTATTTCTCAACGTCTTACATATATCAAGGGTTTACATGTTAGAATTTACTTAGACGAAATTATGTCCCTGAAGATGGTGTTTATCTAAGCTAATAGTGCAGACCCTGGAAAAATGCCTCGTTCTTGGGGTATTTCATCAGGGTCGCCACTATTATAGAGTTTCCGTTGTTGGCGAGTCATTGTTTAATGTTGTAGCTTATTGTTGCTCCCACGAGGATGTATGGTTCTTGCTTTTTAGTGCAATACTTACTTAAAGTATTTTCTAGTTCGCAATCATCCTATTGAGCAAGAGAGAGCTGGTTGCATTACATTTAGTGCTTGTCCTTTCGTCGCGATAATGTGGGTAGGTCTGTAGTGCTTGATCTTGGCATTTCCTGGTCATACTCATTTATCTTTAGTTCTAATATGCAAAGGGTTAAACAACGCATACTATATAATGTTTTGTTTTGTTTTCCAGGTTCTAGTGCTATACAAGGTTGTTCGTCCTGGGCTAAGTGCTCTGACTAAAGGTAGGGCATACTCATTTATCAGTTACCTCTCACATTAACTGCATTGTTGCGCGTTGCCTGATAAACTTTGTCTATCTCACGGCATGTTGCCTTTATCAGGTCATGATGACGTTGCACTTTTTGAATGACGTCGCTAATGACGCTGAATCAACACAAAAATAAAAAATTACGTCATAATCGCTAGTTTGAAGAGTGAAACAATGGGTAAACTGATAAATAGAATACCAGGTTCGCGTCTTTTGATATCAACTTTACCAGGCTCGGCTTTGAGAACGCATGTTGAATCGCTCGGCAAGCCTCGCGATGTCAACATGCGTTCTCAAAGCCTTGCCTGGTAAACTTGATATCAAAAGACACTCACCTAGTATTCTCTATTTACGTAGCTATTATTTCGCACAGTACGTACCTGCATTATTAAAATGTAAACATTTAAGAAAGGTCACAAATTTGGAGATTATGTTTTCCAAATAAGATAAGGGACTTAATTCCCTTCAAGGAAAGATATTGTTACCCTCAAGAGCAAATCCCTTCCTTAATAATTCACTATATTTATAAAGTGGAAATGAAAGAAATTCACAGCTTGTTTCAGTAGCTTTATTTTGATGTGCGTAATTAGTTTATCATACTGGCTACGCCATTAACTTACTGACATCATTTGGCTGGTCAAACTGGAAAGGAATCATATTATTTCTCTGTCCTGACCTTTTTTAAAAAGGTAAGTGAATATGAACAGGAAATGTATGCATGGTAGTAATCAAGCGGTGTTGAAGTTGAGTTTTGAAAACTATCCATAATGTGAGAGAAAGTTTTGAAAGATTGTGTTTTGTTGTCATGAGGGGATTCATTATCAGTTATACATTAAATTGCATTCACAATTGTATCATTGAAAATACTTGTTGTTATGTTTTTGTAAAATACTATCTAATGTTGTCATAACTTGTGTCAAATCCCTTTGTGTATTTGCAATAATATATGAGCCGTGACATGAGATTTCCAACAATGTGGTATGTGCGACCAGCAAAGGCTCAGACCAGCCTGCGCATACGCACAGACTGATCAGCGCCTTTGCTAGTCACTTGAATATTCTAGGACTGTTAAGCTACTGACTGAACAGCATTTGGAGTTTCTAAGCTTAAAAAGATGCTACACAGGCTCTTCTGAGTCTACACTTGTCAAAATGAAACATTGTTGGAAATCACATGTCGCAACTCATATGTTTAATCAATCCAACATCCACTTCAATACTTTGAATCGAAATGCAGTAAAGTTTCTGTATCACTGCTGCAAAGTGTACATTTATTGAGACCCCATTTGTCTCTATCTGTTCCTGTATTAGTATTAACTTGTCAAAAGTCCACATTGGACAGGATCTTTATTTTTGTGATAATGATCATAATAGTGCTGATGATAGTTATATTGATTATATCATCATTAAACCCATCATTAAAAGCTAGACTATCAGGTGATTGTCTAGCTATTCATGATGAGTTTAATAATGATATCACTATCTTCAATTTGACCAATATAAACATGATCAATCATTTCATCATCATGCTCATCAACATGTTTTTTCTCCACACCACGTCCTTAATTTCCAGTAAGATGATAATCAAATATGATCTTACAGTTTTCTTAGCTCCTCCCCCTCCTACTCCTTCTCCTCCTCCTCATCATCATGATCAGCAGCAGCACCATCATCATCATCAGCAGCACCAGCAGCACCAGCAGCACCAGCACCAGCACCAGCAACACCAGCAGCACCAGCACCAGCAACAACAACCTTATTATTAATTAGAAATGAGCCGTGAAAGGCGATTTCCAACAATGTGGCTTTTTGACAAGTCAGACGAGCCTGTGCAGCCTCCTTTTAAGCTGAGAAACTCCAAATGATGTTCAGCCAGTAGCTTAACACTCATAGAGTATCTAATCGACTAGCAAAGGCTCTGATCAGACTGCGCGTATGCGCAGGCTGATCTGAGGCTTTGCTGGTCGCACATACCACATTGTTTCGGCTCAAATATATCATTTCTTTTACAGATTTGGTATTAGGGATAGGAAATGCGAAGTTCACCGACGAGGCATCTGCTTTATACTCTGTACTTGAAGTTTCAAAGTTGGCACAAGCTGATCAACATCGTGCAAAAAGGTAGATTGGCAAAATGAAGCACAGATATGCCGTGTATCTGAACTTAACACATAAAAGCCAATTTGATTTTCCGGCCTTTATAATAAGGACGAGTCCATTTCCAATCAAGAGTGTTTATTGTTATTTTCCATTATTATTTAAATTTTAATTTAACATAAACATTTGTAAGCAAACAACAGAGACACCGCGTGCTATAGCGTCTGATTTGGGTCTACACGGTTTATCTATGTCCCACAATAAGGATACCAGTCCAACATGAGTGAATATTTCAATTTGAATCACCTTTTACTGCAAGTGCTTGTACAGATTTGGGTCCGAACTGATTGCAATTTAAAAATGGTATACATGAACTATTGTCTTGCAAAACCAATCATAAACATCCTCAACCGGCAAAATTTAATTTTCCCAGGATGCTAAGAGCGTATCAGATGAGCCCCATTGTAAGAGAGCCTGTTCAAATGAACCAACACAAGAGGGTTTGCTAATCATTGCATCCTTTAACTTTTTACTCTTTAGTAATGAATGAATGAATGAATGAATAATTTATTTATTAAAGTGTCACCACTGTATACAATATAAATAATCTGAATATATGATACATAGTATAGACAGTGCCAGCCTTTGAAGGCTTACGAGACACTAAACAATACATATAACTACAGTAATCCCTTGTATACAAATGTACTCGTCCATCCTAGTCGGTAATGAGTACTCGGAATGGACACTTGATAAAATTTCTAAACCAGGTCGTACCTCCGCTTCTGAAGATTGTTATAATCTCAGCAAACCATGCAGACCCTGATCTGCGGCATCTCAGCTGGGTCTTTACGGTTTGCCAACATACTCTCCAGGAGTTACCGTACCAGGTATACAAGGGATTAAAAAACTGAGTAAAGAGTTTGTGCTTAAAATAGCTTCAGATCTTTTATCTTCGAGCTATAGTCTATATTGTCTCCAGAGTGAGTATCGCGAAGAGTTCTTTTATCTGATATGTTTTATGCTATTCACAGTACTTTATGAGTTGAATCAAACATAACTGTTGACACGAATATAACTAAGTCTAGCCGCGTCGTGAGAAAACCTGTATTGTGTCAGATCCGTAAACGAGCTATAGGTCCGTGGTTTAGAAGAATAAAGAAAACCAAAGACGGAATATTATATTCAGCAGCGAACAACAGGGGCACCTTTCAGCCTGCACAGCTGAAATGCGACCCTGTTGCTCGCATACTCACAAACAAGTATTTTCTCGGCGAGGCTAAAAGTAAGTAATGGTGCAAAGATCAGGAATCGATACAATCAAGTACCACACCTGACCCAGGATACCAATGGGAAAGTGACAAACTCACAGAAGACACCACAAACGAGAGCCAAGAGGTCAGCCCTTTCCCAGCAGGTGACCACAAAGCACATATAAACAGACGCGCACAAAACATAGCAAACACAAGACAGAACAAAAGTTTCTTTTTAGGTTATAGTCTATATTGTGTCCAGAATGAGTATCATGAAGAGTTTTATTTATAGTACGTTGCGCTATGGGTTCAAAGTAATTGCCATTAAGTTGGGCCGCGTCGTGAAAGAACCTTTTTCGTGAGCTATAGATTCATGGTTTGGGATACAGAAAGCGAAAGAAGGTACATATTTCCTGCACCCGAGCGACAAGGGCACTTTTCAGCCTGCACAGCTGAAATGTGACCTTGTTGCTCGTATATCCTTAAAGAAGGTCTCCACGGCGAGGCTCAGTTACTTGTTAGGCTATAGTCTATATTGTCTCCCGAATGAGCATCATGAAGTGTCCTTAATTTAATCCGTTATGTTATTCACAGCACTTAATGGAACTAGGTTGAGCCGCGTCGCGAGAAAATCTGCAAAGTGTTAGACACGTAAACTAGCTATATGCTACAGAATCTTATTCCAGCAGCAAGAGACAAGGGCACCCTTCAGCTTGCACAGCTGAAATGTGACCTTGTTGCTCGCACGACCGTAGAGTCTCTTTAGTAACGCCTTTTGACGCCTTTGGAATATCATGAATTTGAAGCTATTATGATAAATCGAGCATTTACTCTTTAGGGGCAAGTGCTCTATTTTCCATAATAATTTCAAAAGTATTCAAAACTTAACTAACATTTCCTTGAAATAAATGTTGTCTAACAGTACAGCCAACAATGTAGTATGTGCGACCAGCAAAGGCTCGGACCAGCCTGCCCATACGCGCATACGCGCAGTCTGATAAGAGCCTTTGCTAGTCACTAATATAGTCTATGACTGTAAGCTACTGACCAAACATCATTTGGAGTTTATAAGCTTAACAGGAGGCTGCACAGACTCGTCTGTGTACACTTGTCAAAATACCACATTGTTTGAAATCACATGTCGCGGCTGATTAATGATGTCATGATCTAAAGCAGCCTGTGGAGTAAAGGAATATTTTATTATTTGACTTACGAACCTTCCTACTGTAATTTTCCAGAAAGTAGGAAAAAAAATAAAATTTAATTTCTAATTTTTTTTTATTTTATCCGCCGACTCTAAATATTATTTGTTTTGTTGAAAAAAAAAAAAATATTTTTAAGGTTCTGTCTGTATTTGTGAAAGTGACACTGTTAAAAGTAATTGTCCTGTCCAGATTTTTGGGAAAATGATAAAATATTTAAAGATTTAATACAGGCTGTTGTTTTACCATACTAGTTTTACTGTTTTTCTGGATATATTAATAATAATAAAAAAAGCTCTGAAAATGAAAAAAAAAAGCTCTGAAAATGACCAGTTAACTGGTCATTTTCAGAGCTTTTTTATTTATTTTTTTCGTCCCCCCGACCCTAAATCTGAAAAAAATTCCCGTAAATCTACCAATAAAAAAAATTCTGGCCTAAGTGCACATACCCAAGGAGTAATCTTGTGACACTGAATTTTTATTCTGCACATTGACAGTGATGTAAAAAAACAATAACGCTAAAATTTGGATAGTTACCAAATAGGTCTGTGTGTGTGTGTGTGGTTGTGTGTTTGTTAGGAAGACAGGTTGATAATCAAGATTAGTTGGCTCTTAAAGCTGTCTTATCTGGATATTCAAGGGCTACAAAGATATATATATATATATATATATATATATATACGTACATGTCAAAATGTAGCCTCATTCATGGCCAAGACGAAAATGTAGATGCATTATGTCTTAACGTATATAATGGTATTTATATTACTTATATTTCAGCAACCAGCTATCGACAAGGGAATTTATCAAAATGAAGTTTGGTCCCTTATTCGTATCTATGGAAGTCTAGATAGCCATGCTGTCGCTGAGTCTGAGCTGCAGTGCTGTTTGAAATACACCGCTAGCAGCCAATCGTTTTTCTTGCCAGCGAAATTTAAATATCAACGTATCAAAGATCATCTACGTATTAATGCAACAATGTGGTCCTTTTTCTTCGTTTGTCCTAACAAGAAGATATTTGACAGAAAAATTCCCACTGGTGTTGCTTTAACAAGGGCTAACACTTCATGTGGTGAGAGCCATGTCACATATGTGCCACCATACTTCCCATAGTATAGTAGCCATCTGTACGAAGGCTGTGTATGCAGATATCAGCGCTGAAGTGATCATAGAGTGAATGGAAGCCTATAAGTACCTTGGAGTTAACAACGTGAGAAACTATCAACAGTGATGCGCTGAAAGTACTCGAGTATAATAAGGCGAGAGGAATACTAGAGTTGATATTCTACGAACCAGCAAACGAAGGTACGTAGATGATACTGTTAGCAAAACGATCATTTAGGGAGGGATACCCTCAGATAGTAGGTCGGCAAGAATTCTAATGTTTATGGCGTGTTCTCCCTTAAAGCTGCATAGTCTGTAACTTTTGATATTTTTCGAAATTTTTTATTTTCTTTTTAAATCATTTGTAAAAGTAAAATTAAGTTACGTTTTCACAATAAATCTGTTCACTATAGCTGAAAACTGCACGGAAAAGTGAATTATCCTATAAAACAGGTGTGTGTTTTTCTCTTGTTGGTAATTATTTGCGTCCCTTTTAATAATTATAGACAGGTAATTTTAACATAAATGCTGTTGTTTTGATACTGATAATTTGTTAAGTTTTACGAACTTGGTAAAATGTTTACCTGAATTTTGGTTATTTTACTGTGTTCTTGAAAAATAGAAACATTAGTTCTAAAATTAAAAGATCAAAAGTTACAGACTATGCAGCTTTAACTGGACGGGCGGTTTCAAAACATGAAATTTGTACCGCGACATAAGAATTCCAATAAGGTAGCGTTTTGACATGAATAGACTCACACAAGCCTGGGCAGCCTCCTTTTAAGCTTAGAAACTCCAAACGCTGTTCGGTCAGTGGCTTAACCTGTCATAGAAAATTCAAGCGACTAGCAAAGGCTCTGATCAGACCGCGCGTATGCGCAGGTTGGTCTGAGCCTTTGCTGGTCGTACATACCACCTTGTTGGAAATTCCATGTTGCGGCAAGTTTTTTCAATTCACATAAAGACAGTATCGATATTTTGTTGTTGAAATTGTTATATACGTCCCATTCAACATTTTAAGTCATATTGGGATATTTCCTGGGTTGAACCAGTACTAAGCAGAGGTTTACATGCACAACAGAGTGCCTGTGATGAGACTCAAATTAGTGAGCCCTCGATCTCGAGTCTAGCATTCTACCACTGATTGTCTGAATCACTGAACTCTTCAATGGTATCGTTAAATAGGATGTTCAGCATACCATAAAATTACCACATTTCCACTCTTTATATATTCAACACATAACAGTGCACTGATCAGACTGCGACGATGCTCCGGTCTACGCATTTGTTGTAGCCATGCAATAAAACCTGATTTTCTAGTGCCAATGCATAGAGTACATAACAATTGATGAACACTTACATATGCCATAAAAAAGTAACCGAGTTTCCTAGTAAATGCCACAATCACTCACTATCGAGCAACCAAAGGCACCGTGAGAAAAAGGCAAATAACAATAACTTCCACAGGACATCAAGTAACAACAAATCAGCTTTCGTTTTTCGCACAAAGATTGGTGAACACATACATGTACAAATTTATTTAACCCATATGAGCCGTGCATCCTTATTATGTGATATAGGCAAAAAGCAGACCAAGGTCAGACACAGAAAAAATGCGGTGTCTGATCAAGACCTTCACTGCTTAAAATGTTCTTTTTTAAATAGTGCAGAGAAGGGTTATACACAAAATAAAAAGAAAAGAAAAAGACACTACGAAACGACGCTTAAAGAAGACAGTGCCTCGTTCAGTTGATAAGGATGGGAAAATCCATTGCGCATAATATATATCAGCGGAATCATGAGATTTCCAACAATGTGTTAAGTACGAAAGGCAAAGGCTCAGAACAGCCTGTGCATACGCGCAGTCTGATCTGAGCCTTCGCTAGTCGCTTGAATATGTTATGACTGTTATGCCACTGACCGTTTCTAAGCCTAAAAGGAGGCTGCACAGGCTCATTTGAGTCTACACTTGTCAAAATGCCACATTGTTGGAAATCACATGTCGCGGTTCAAATGGATTAAAGAGAAACATCATAGTCAAATGACTTGACAACACTGCCATACTTATCAGTTAACCCATAAAGCGCCACCTATAATTTGCAGCAGACGACAATTTCAAGTTTTGCTGCTTTAAATTTTCAAAAATAACAAATAAGGCATATTTCACGAAAATCGTCTGCTGACAGATGATTCTCATGAAATATCATATTTTATTTTTTTCGAAAATCGGGAAACGTGTCGAAAAATTTGTCGTCTGGATTACAGTCATGATTGGCGCTTTAAGGGTTAATTAAATGAACTAGCTCATCTTTTATATTTCAGAGCAGTATCCTAGAGTTGCGACGTACACTTCCAAAGGTAACCAAGTTTTTAATGACCAGAAGGTTATTATTTATGATGCCTTTCGACGGATGTCAGGGTACCACTATTTTGGTATCATAGACCACGACGAGTTCCTCATCCCTTCAAGGCACAGGACAATCCCAGAAATGTTGGTGAGCAAAATAACAAGTGATTTAATTTTCCTTAATTTACGTGGAATAAGTTGATATAAATTTTAGCTTTCATGTGTACATACTTTTATACCAGTATTCACACAATTCGCCATATATGTCTAGCCTTAATTACCATGTATAATTGCAAACGAAATAGGCACAAAAATGTACATATATGGTACATATTCAGGCGAAATCATATTTATTTCCCAATTAAGCTTGAAAGTGTGTTATCAAATATTGTGACAACGCTTAAGAGAAGAATGATACAGATCTATTTTGTTCTAAAACAATACTAACGGGATCTGTATTTGTTTAAAAAAATCTGACTGTTTTCTAACATCTACTTAGTTTACATACAATTTCTCTACTCTCTTGCTACATTACCTTAAAATCATATAAAAAGACAGTAGTGATTAAACGATTATTTCACAGTGGCGGCTATTCTTTGGCTTGCGATGCGAAATGCTCTTTTATACTTCTTAAAAGCCAAGAAATATATTTTTTGTAAAGTCAGAAGTCATCTTCTGGACAGAGTATACGAGGGCTGTTTAAATATGAATGCAAGTAGCTTCATAACTTTCTTCACATATACGCTACAACAAAATGGCATACTTTTCTGGATAGAGCTATCTGTCGCCTTTAAAATGGCACAAAACATAAAGAAACACTCACAATATTTTTCGAGTTAAAGACCCTTATATAAAGGTCATTCCTGTATACTGAAGTTTTTCTGAAGCAAATTGCAATGCACGTTTTGGTACATATGCGATATAGTGTCATATCTTTGTAAGTTTTAGACAAAATGGAACCAAATTTTAAATGCAAGTTTAAGTAACAATCCAAAAGTTGCTTGCAGGAAAAAGTTTATATAATCCTGTTTCAATCTCGAGTAAACAGGCACGTTTGTGACGTCATTAATTTTATGATAAACGTCATTTTTAGTTATCTACTGGTGATGGAATAATACACATCGCTGTGTCGTTTTATTTGCGTTTTGCTTAAAACATGCTTAATATGTAATAAGGAAGTTTTCAAAATAATCCGTTCTCTATTTACAGAGTTATCCCATTTTATAAAATTTTTCAAGCATTTTTCTGCTTCTTAAAGACGTGTTTACATTAATTAAAATATGTTCAATCTGTCTAGTCCTAAAGACCAGGTGAGTAATTTTATTGGTCAAACTTAAAGTTTACGTTCAAATTTAGAATAAAGCCGCAAAGTAATGACAAAAAAATAAGTATAAATTCTGTAACCCCTTTCACTTAAGGCAATTTTGACTTAATAAAAATGCTTTTCAGCGTTTAAAAATTACCCATTATCCATCAATAATTTGTAGCAACAACTCAGTATGAGCGATCAACATATTGTCTTTGAGTTAAAACTAGTTTAAATGATGCTTCGTGCATTTTGTTATAGATAAGTTTAACTGAAAACTGAAATGTGATGTTTTGTTTACCATTTATTTGCAAACATAAAGAGACTTTAGTGAAACGATTCGTTGTAATTTAATAAAAGCATGTCGGATTTTCGCATCTTTCACAGAATCATTATGTAAGAATATGGGGATACTTCCTTAAAAATTTCAAGAAATTTCACCTGTTCTTCGAAGAATTATACGCTCGTCTCTATCACTGGTATATGTTCGAAGCATTGAGTTTGTTAGTATACACACGTGACCCTCATTCAAAGGGCTATAACTCGATAAGTATACTGTATTTTTCTTTACGTCTGGTGCCACTATAAAGGTGACATATAGTCCTTTATAGAAACGTTTACCAATATGTCGTAGCATATATGTGAAGAAAGTTATGAAGCCGCTTGCATTCATATTTGAACAGCCCTCATATTCATTTGATTTGGTTCTGAACTGTAGAGGACTGTCATACAGAGAGCGTCTAGTGGAACTGAGATTATAGACGGAAAAGATTCGACATTATTCAGGTTTTCAAGATTATACATAAAATTGACGATATTGACATGAATGTTTTCTTCTCATTTGATGAAAATACCCAGCTACGAGGGCACAACCTTAAATTGAAGAAACCTACGAAGGGAATAATAAGCCATCAGGGCTTAAAAATTTCCCTATCATCAACAAGGTATCAACAAGGTATAGAAATATTTAGGTATTCGAATGGGTATTAATGTGATAATAGCTAAGGATCATTGACACTTGCTATGGGTAAATGCCTATGGTTTTCAGTAAAAATAAAAGTTTGTCAATCGTCCCTTTCTTCACCTTGAAGCTACCCTGACCTGGGTACTTTATGGCTGTGAAATCCGTTTTCGATATTAAATGCTTCAAAGACGTAAAATTTTGGGTAGAACAATCAGTTTTACATTAAGATATATAGGAATCCGAAAACATTTTTTAAAATATCATTCCCCCCCCGTGTGCCAGCAAAAGCTTTTGCATGAATATGTGTTACTATATTTTACACATTGTATGGAAGTGGCTTGCTGGCACACGGGGGGGAAAGATGTTCAGCAGCCCAAAAACCCAGGGCCTAAGCCCATAAAATGCCTTTTCTATCAAATAAGAAATTAATGACAGAAATGAAGTTCTCTAGAACCAACTTCCTAAATTGCTTTGTATTCTGTGCTAGTTTAATATAAAGTACTTAAAGATTAAAAGTAGAATTAGCAAGGTTTTATGCATTTTTTCATAAGAAAAAATCTCACTGTTATTAAATGACACATTATTTTGCAAACGTCCTGTACTTATCTACTTACATGCTAGGGATTGTTCATGTTTTTATTTTCGTCTGCTGACTTTCTTCAAAATTATGTTTTTTTAAAATAAACCACCCAGGACCACCATTAGCGTGTCAAACAGTTTGATCCAGATCAAGACCGACATTCTATTGGTCTTCATCTGGGTTCAAACTGTTAGCAAAAGGCTACTGGCAGACGACAAAATTATCCACTGGCATGCAAAGAGTTATAACAGGTAAATACTATAGTGTTCAATATATTGTCTCATATAGGGATATACATGCATCATGTATACCATAAATATTAGGACACGTTAAATCAATTTCAACATGCAATGCCCTTTAAACAAAGCAAAAGTAACATTCAAAGGATCTAGTAAGAATCAGTTTTACTTTCCAGTGCTAAATCGGACACATTCATTCCTTCAAAAATATTTATTTCTTTTGTTGAGCTTTCAGTTTTGTATTATTTACGGTATATGTAGTCAAAACTGTACAGGTAACTTCTAAATTATCTCCCCAAAATCATTTTATTACAAAACATATTTTGTTTTTAAAACAATTTCATCAATTATCGTGATTCGTTAATACTCTGCATATGGTATGTTCAATAGATATCACCATGCCTACCAAATAAATCAAGAAAACGTGCAGAAAGCACTTTTTATTTTCATGAAATTTCAGACCCCCACCCCTTTCTACCCGCCATAACTCTCGAGTGCGTAGGAATTTTGAAAATATTTTGCTAGCTGGCTCTTGCCATTAGATTCACCTATTGCACTGATACTACATGCACCACACTAGAAGCTCAAAAGCAGCGTTCTGGGAATCAGAAAAATAGGCGTATAAGGCCCAAACCGTCAATGATCCTTTCATACCGAGTTTTCCCCACATGTTCCGATTAGCTCCGAGCTCTCCCAATTAGAAAAATATCTGGCCAATCAAAAAAACTTCCCAACAACGTGACGTATATTTAAATAAGCATTGCAGATACCAAATGTCGACAAGTGAAAACGTGCAAATATATGAAGTTTTTGGTTACATTAGGAATTTCTATCGCTAGATTGACTTGGTAGCTCGATGCCACATTACCAATGATGTTTTTGGCGATATTTTGAGTCATTCTTCAAATGGTGAAATGTTTACATAAACACCGACTCAGTCAGTAACACGACTCAGTCAGTAACACCAGTGATGTGACGTACTAAATACTGACGTCATCAGCCTGTAAACAGAAACGGGTGCTGATTGAAAAACATAAAATTGGTTTTCGAGGTAACAATAAGCATACAAAGCGGCTTTAAGTGGCCCCTTGCAACTAATCCTCACTTCGTATGCAATATATACAAGCCTGTTTGCTTACAAACAGAATTTCTTTTGGTGTTTTGATGCTGGCCTCGAGCACATGGCTGCTCGGTCTCGTGGTAATGGAACACATTTCCATTGGCTGAGAAAGTCCTTTGATATAAGTACATGTGACTTGAGTCCCGATGGAAATCCGGAAAAGTATGGAAGGCCTTTGAAATCAGCTATAGTCATTATCAATTACCATTTATATTAACTGCAGCGTTGCACGTTGCCTGGTAAACGTTATCTATCTCACAGCATGTGCCTTTAACAGGTCACGATGACGTTTTCACTATTCGAATGACGTCGCCAATGACGGTGAATTGACACAAAAATCGATCATTACGCTATATTCGCTGGTTTGAAGAGTAAATCAACTTGGTAAGCTGATAAATAGAATACCAGGTTTGCGTCTTTCGATATCAACCTTACCACACCCCCTATACCCGATGATACAACCGAATTTTTACATCGAAGAGCTGATACAAAACACAACGTCACGTGCGAGGATGGACTGGGGTAAGTTGACGATGTTTTGATGTTTACAGGCAATACCTGGAGGAGTTGTGAGCCGAGACTTTGCGGAGAAATAAAGTGTACCTACCTCTATTTTTCGCCATAAGTAGTCTTTTATAAAGTGTCCCCTTGCGATAGATATTCTGTATTTATCGACGGAATTTTCCACCACAGACATGAAAATTGATTAAACTCGCTAATTGCTCGAATACTTCTTCACCAATTGCCCGTCCCAAACGTTCTGGATAAACCAGAAGCATTCTTTGTTAAATACCAGCAGAAGAAAATAATGAAATCCGACCGCATTCTACAAAAAACGGTGCTGAACACACACAGGGTTGTTCGATTAGGATACTTTCTACATCGATGAGTCTATGTCCGTGATACAAAACACTTCGAAGAGGTATTTTTGAAAAATGGTACAACAGACATCAAAGAGTTCGATCAAAAATGATATTTGTTACTTCGGATACTTCTGAATATTAAAAAGCATATGGAATAGCGAGCAAAAACGAGTCAGACCAGATATATTTGGCATTTGTCCACGGACTCTTGAAGTTTGACTCAATGTGAGCTTAAATTGGAAACAATTCCGTCACACGCTCAGGCTTCAGTCTGGATGCATTTCCATTAGAGAATGGACGGACGAAAACAACCGTTATTTGCTCTAGACAAGGATGGCACGTTTAGCATATTACCTTAAAATGACCAGATTTAAGTGAAATTTACTAGAAGAGTCTTATCTGGATCCACGCTGTTTGCTTAAAGGGGACAGCAAACCTAATGATAAGTACGTTTTATGAGAGAGCTGTATGAACCATGAATTGTGATACAATTATCATCAAAATCGGTTGGAAAATGGGGAAGTTATGGGCATTTAAAGAATTCAATAAGGCCAACATTTAGCCGCCAATTTAAATATTTAATTAGTTTTCAGATTTTTTTCAACTGCTTAATTTTTAGTTATCAATTCTATCACAGCATCTGTGTTTCAGCAGATATGCAGCTTAAAACACAAGGAAAATGTTTTAGTTAAGATAATTGCAAGTTATTAATTGGTTTGTCTTTTATTGTGATTACGCATATTTAATTAGGCTTTGTGACGTCACTAAGCCTACAATATGGCTGCATGCCGGGCCGGGTAGCGCAGTCAGTAACGTGTCTGGCTACAGATGCGTGTCTGACTGCAGTTCCAGGGGTCGCGAGTTTGATCCCGGTCCGGTCCCATACTTTCGTGGAGATTGATCATGAAATGATTTCTACGGTCATTCTCCTCCCTTCCGCTGATTCATTCAAGAAGGGTTGTTGTCAGTTACAAGCGAAATTATGTGCACGAATGACTGGTTAACCACTTGTTCAAGCCTGCCCAGGAAAAAGTGTGGTTAGGTGAACTGACCGTCACGCAATGACCATAGCTGTTGACTTGGGACGTAAAAAACAAAAACAAACAAACAAACAATATGGTCGCTTCTATTACAGTCCATTTGCCAATATTCAAACGCCCACAACTTCCACGTTTTTCAACCGATTTAGATGAAACTGATATTAAAATGCATGGTTTATTAAGATCTTTCATATAAAACATAATAATCATCAGGGTTGTCGCCCCCTTTAAGAGACGTTATAAATGGTTCTACATGTATGTTTGTTGCAAAACTCGTGCACGTGAATATACATACATCTTAAATGCCATCTATTGAACATGTTAAAGTCGGCTGTTACCAGTTAGGCACATCCGTTCGAACGAGATATAATATGTCGATCTAGATATGACCACTTGTAATATATCCAGAACAAAATATGTTATGTCAAACGACATATCCCATATATTTTGATCGAAATATTGTTTTTCTCAATCCGCACACATGGTCTTTCTTGCGTCATGCGCAGTCTCATATCGATTTGCGCATAGCGCGAAATTTTGAATTCGAAAGAAAAAATTTATGCCTACAAAAAGGCCAGCGTCATGGGTAAGTTCACCAGGGAAATTTTATACAAAATAGTGTCGAAATTTCTCGTGCTCCAATGCTGAAGTAAATCAAAATAACGTTTCAAATATTCCACCGACACATTGTTTGTCATGTTGTTGGAAACCTGGATACATCACCCTGGTCCATCATGACATTACAGGCATCGAATAAAACCTACAGGTTTCGTAATTTTAACGTATAGGTTATGAATAAAATGGAGAAAAAAGATTGTGGCGAATCCGTAAGAGTACATTCAATGTTAAGGGATTCAATTATGCTAATAGCCTTACGAACCCCACAAATTATGATTAATTTTATTTGGTACATCTAGAAACGTCCTCGTTGAGGCATACGCAAGAAATGCAATATCTACTGGGACCAGCCAGTGCTGATTTCACTTTCTGAAGTATGAACTGTTGTTAGAATATCGTCAAACGTATATTCTAGGAACATACATATGCTAGTTTCATTCTGCGAACATGGAACTGCACATGTATAGATAACTGACCATCATATAGATTTAGCCCGCTCGCGAAAAAATTAAACTGTATGAAGATATTGCCATTTATTGCTACAATGCTGGTAACATCGAACAAACAACAAACTCTTTTTCGGATTATTGCCCCCCCCCTCACCGCACACACGCACACGCGCGCGCTCACAGCGTGGACAACGTCTGAGACTTTACACTCACTTGCTTTACGAGAGAGGCATGTAAATTTTGCGATGGAGAGGCAATTTGTGTAAACCCTGATCAGACTGCTCTTTCGGGAGCTGGCTGAGGCGGGTCTACGCTGATTGATTAGACCTATCATTTCAAATATCTAGTCAAATAGCGCACACACAAAAAGCTTCCACACCGCTAAAGTATTTTAGTATTAATTCGAACACACCTCGCCTGTAGCCAATGCTAAAAAATCGTGTTATGAAACAACAAAGTCGCAGTTTTGAAAGCGCGAGGAAAGCGCGTGCTATAGCTGACGTCAATGTCCACTGCAAAAGACGTCAGTCATTACGTTAAACGGTGTAACTTGAAAGACTTTACAAATACATGTCAAAATACATGTGAAACAGTTCAACTATTGCAGGATTTCTTCAGTGCAGTGGCGGAAAGTTGGAAGAAGCTGAAGACTTCAATGTGTTTTCGTCGTTTATTGCGTGTTCGAATCGAAATAGATCAGCTCTAGCGCGATCGTGATTTTAGGCTATCTTCTTTACAACTGACCTCCAAACAATGAACTATTACTCAACAATTCAATGCAAGAGCTGATCTATTTCTTAAATTCGATTTAGCTAAACGTTGATATCGATACAAAAAGGCTTATGTTTAGGTAGTTTTGTTACAGACAAGCAGACAGACAGACAGATAGATTTTGCTGCCCGAGTGCACAGAGCTTGCAACATTGTATGTCGATGAACTGTCTTCAAATCTTTCGGTGAACTGTCTTCAAAATGTATGTCAGTGAAATGTCTTGTCGCATCTGATATAAACGCCTGAAAAAATATCAAATTAATTGAAATAGCATAAACTTATATGTCGTTTTAGATATAATATTTCAAATGAAATATAGATATCCGGATGTAGAGGTATATGTATCTCGAAGGAGATATTATATCTTAGTTGAAATATAGTATGTTATATCTCGATTAAGCTATGTTATTTCGAATTAGATATTATATTTGGACCGACATAATATATCTCGTTCGAACGGATGTGCCTAACTGGTTACGTCAATGGCTAATTTTAGCAGACAGACACACATTAATGACCCGGCTCAGCCGACTTTAACATGTTCAATAGATGTCATTCAAGATGTATGTATATTCACGTGCTCGAGTTTTGCAACAAACATACTTGTAGAACCATTAACGTATCTTAATCAAACAGCGTGGATCCAAATCAGACTCTTCTAGTAAATTTCTCTTAAATCTGGTCATTTTAAGGTAATATGCCAAACGTGCCATCCTTGTCTAGAATAAATAACGGTTGTTTTCGTCAGTCCAACGTTAATATATTCTGGCAGGGCGTCTGATTATCTATGCATTCTCTAATGGAAATGCAACCAGACTGTAACCTAAGCGTGTGACGGAATTGTTTCCAATTTAAGCTCACATTGAGTCAAACTTCAAGAGTCCGTGGACAAATGCCAAATATATCTGGTCTGACTCGTTTTTGCTCGCTATTCCATGCGCCTATTACTATTCAGAAGTATCCGAAGTAACAAATATCATTTTTGATCAAACTCTTCGATGTCTGTTGTACCATTTTTCAAAAATACCTCTTCGAAGTGTGTTGTATCACGGACATAGACTCATCAATGTAGAAAGTATCCTAATCGAACAACCCTGTGTGTGTTTAGCACCGTTTTGTAGAATGCGGTCGGATTTCATTATTTTCTTCTGCTGGTATTTAACAAAGAATGCTTCTGGTTTATCCAGAACGTTTGGGACAGGCAATTGGTGAAGAAGTATTCCAGCAATTAGCGAATTTAATCAATTTTCATGTTTGTGGTGGAAAATTCCGTCGATAAATACAGAATATCTATCGCAAGGGGACACTTTATAAAAGACTACTTATGGCGAAAAATAGAGGTAGGTACACTTTATTTCTCCGCAAAGTCTCGGCTCACAACTTCTCCTGGTATTGCCTGTAAACATCAAAACATCGTCAACTTACCCCAGTCCATCCTCGCACGTGACGTTGTTTTTTGTATCAGCTCTTCGATGTAAAAATTCGGTTGTATCATCGGGTATAGGGGGTGTTACCAGGCTCAGCTTCGAGAACACATGTTGAATCGCCCCGCACGCCTCGCGATGTCAATAAGCGTTCTCGAAGCCTTGTCTGGTAAGACACTCAACTAGTATTCCTATAATTTGTGTTGTTGAAGCAAGCAGTATCTAGATGCTTGCAGATATTAAGATGACAAAGCTTACTGTCCAAACATGGGCGGATCCAGAGGAGGGGGAATTAGATCCGACCCCCCCCCCCTTAAAAATCACAAAAATATAGGGTTTCTGAGCAATATTGGTCCAGATCTCCTGAAAAATCAGAAAGCTACCAAGCCATTCAATGTTGGGCGATCATTGGCACGCCAGCGAAACGCCATCTTTTAGTTGTATTTTAGTTGTATTTTGGATCCACCCTCCATTCATAAAAAAGAAAATTTTGTCAAAGTTGGACCCCCTTTGACAAAACTTTCTAGGTTCGCGTATGCCAAAACATATCCCAGACTTTCAGATTTGATCGTTCAGTATTGTCTTGATTTGAAGCTTAAATCTACAGCAGGGATTTAAAGTAAACCTATTTAATGGTGATTTGGTATATTAGTTCAACAGAATGGTGGATAAGCATAAATTTCTAATAATTTCGAAAAAAAAATGCAGGACGCACTGGGTCTAGAAATAGGCTGAGGCTCTGAAATGAGTAGCGGCTAAAGGTAGAGCGGGACCCATGTCAAAAGATAACCTTACTTTTACTTAAAAGTAAGAGTGTAAGAGTTATCGTTCCTGAATCTTGTTTTTAAAAGAGAATACTTATTTGTAAGACGGTAGATATTATTCTCCCCTGACAACTCTTTGGTGCTTGAAACGTAATTTTGTAAGTATTTTGCTTTCACAAAAAGAAGGAATGCAAGTATTAGCTTTTAAAAACATCACCCAGAGTATGAAGTCATTCAGTATTTTGATGGTTAAAAGTTGCGGACCGTATAACTATACATACTATATACATGTCTCGGTTGCTATTTCTGCATGCTGCCACCAACCTAAGACCCACCCCCACCCCAAAAAGGGGGGGGGGGTAGACGTGCACATGCCTTGTATGTGACATTCTCATGTTTTAGGTCCCATGGAGGTACATGGTCACTAATGTTTTATGGAGAAATGACGTAACTATTTCAATTACCTTATCACACCGGATAGGCAGCAATAAAAAACAGTCTAAACAGTCAATGAATGCTGATAACAAATTGCTAGAAACAGTGTTTGTGATTGCCATTTGTTGCCTATTGGACTACAAACAACAATCCCAAATTATGTTACTTACAATATTTAACTACGTTCGTCGATAGCATTAACGTTTTCGATTGCCGCCTATCTAGTGTGTTTTTGATATACTGAAGACGTAGCCAAAACAATCTGATACAAGGGCTAGGAGTTATTTCATGTTTCTGTTGAAAAATTATTTTGTTTCGTTGCATGTTTCATGATGATAAAATGGACATTTCTGCATACATTTTAATAAAATTAATTGGAACTGCATGTGCCTGAAAGGATGATATATGACAATATAACATTCTTTTCTGTATATTAACGGTTGGCAAGCATGGTACAGATGCGCGGATCCAGGAATTTTCATCAGGGGAAGGAGAGGGTCCAGGTCAGTTTGACAAAAAAAGCTCTGACAACGATTTTTTTAGTCCTCAGCTTATTTTACAGAAGTCAAACAGTCAATTTCAAAGAAATCTATCGTTTTCCAAGGCTCCAGATGGGGTCCAATTTTTTCCAGGGGGTCCAACTTTTTCCAGGGGGTGTTCAATTGCTTATTCCCTATAGAAACCCATATAATTTGCGATTTTCTAGAGGGGGTCCGGACTCCCTGCCCCCCCCTCTGGATCCGCACTTGGTGCAGCCCTCACAGCTTCTTGGTTAAGGCTACAGAACATTATCTCATTTGGGCTTGGCAAACGTTAATAGACAGAAGAATGTATCATCCTTTTATTGTTATATACCTTATAATAAGTGTTTTCTATAGAAACTTGAGGTGTTTCAATCGCTGACAATTGTACATTTTATTTAATAATGTGTCATATTTTGGTTGATCGTTGACCAATCACTGACCGCGGGCTTTATTTCCGATATAACATGACTGCAGAGGGCTTAATTGCCATTTCAACCTGCTCACAGATATCCTCTGCGAGTTAAGATACCGTCGCTTATGCTTTATTGAGAAATGACCAAAATATTCAATTATCATAAGATACGCTACTTTATTACATCGGATAGGCGACAATCGAGAAGGCTCTGAACAATCGATGAACGTGGATCGCAAATCGCTAGAATTTACCATTTGTCGCCAGTCAGGCAAACAAACTGCAATCTAAAAAGTCTGTTTCTGACGGTATTTGATTTACGTTCGTCGATAGCATCAACGTTTTCGATTGTCACCTATCCGGGATGTGTATTGATACAATGAATACGTAACCAAAGCAATCTGAAAAAAGAGCTAGGAGTTATCTACATTTTTCAGTCATGTTTCTGTTGAAAAAAAGTTTGTTTCCACACCGGATAGTGAGCAATCGATAACTCTCTTAACCATTGACGAACGCGGATCAAAACTCGCTAGAAACAGTGTTTTGATTGCAAAGTGTCGCCTGTTCGATGAGTGATGGTAATAAAAAAAAACTATGATTCTAACTATTTTTGGTCTATAATCGTCAATAGTATTGATGTTTTCGATTGCGCCTATAAGGTGTGGTTTTGTTGTATGCTTCACGATGTTATAGTGGACATTTTTTTGGAAATGCTTTTGCTTGAAAGGAAAGTATTCTAGAACTTTTTGAATACTGTAAAGGCGGCACCTCATGACTGCCTTATTAGTCTACTTTAGACATAGGTAAAATCTGAAAATGAGGCGTTATAACTACATTCGAAAGTGTTTGTTTATCGTTTAACATTAGTATAGAGGCAAACAGTGTGGACCTAGATCAGACTGCTCTAGATCTACACTGTTTGTTTAAGAGGCTTCATGATATTTCAATAGACGATAAAAACATACGATTGTGTTGTAATATACGCTTTAAGGGTTAATAAATGTGGGTTCAGTGCATTAACGGACAGGACTTTCATGAAATGCACGTAGACTAGCGCGGCTCAAGCAACTTTTAAACGCGTAACCAATGGATAGAACCTGATTTCCATTCTTGAGCAGTTGAAATAACCGAACCACGCCCAGATATGAAAATTAAAGTTGCCACCTTTACGAGGGTCATCCAATAAAGAATGAGACTTTTGCTATAGCGCAGTGAATTAACACGCTAGACTGATGAAATCGCATTCAATTTTAGTACGTCTTTTTGGCTGTTCACATGTTCCATACTCGACGAGCTACATAGGTCCATTTTTTGTTGCTATGCAACATTAGAAGACTAGTCGAACACGCGTGGCCAGCTCACTAAAGGTTGTCACCATGGCAACAGATTGAGATGTATAGTTTATTTTTATACTAATACTTGTACAGGCTCATGCAATCTGTCTATAACCAATAAGGAAAAGTAATGTTCCAGAGTCTTCAGCTGTTACCATGGAAACAAAGCTTAAAAAATCAAATTTCCAAGCAATATCTGGTATTTTTCGCTGACCTCTTGACTTTAAAAGTTAATATCAAATAGTCAAAGGCAATTAAAGTGAACAGAATTTTATTCATGTAACATAAATTACAATCAGCTGCACATGACCGTGCATTTTTTAGGATATTCATTCCTAGCATAGTTACCATAGCAACACAAAGTAGTGTGTTTATAAAAAAATCAAGTAAATTGGTTGCTAGGCAACCAAAATAAAGGATATGCATATTTGGTCGTTCTTTTATAGCATTTTATGTACCACTAAGATTGTTTAGTTGAAGAATTGATTTCAAGAGATTAAATTCTATCTGTGACTTTGAATGACCATGGGTATGCGAAAATTAATATAAACGTGGCCACGCGTCTTCAGGTCCTTCCACAAAACATCCCGTTGCTATGGCAACTGATCAATCACAAACATATTGTTTCTTTTCCTGAATTGCTAAGATGTCATACTATTATTATAGTGAATTTCAACTAAATGCACACACAGATTTTCAAACTATGAAAAAAGTCTCATTCTTTATTGGATGACCCTCGTACAGTACCCAAAAAGTCCTATAATATATAACAATGACAATATAACATAATGTAATGTGCTGACATATAACATAATGTAATGTGCTGGGTCACATATGCTAGGTCAAAATCTTTTTTGTCATTTTCTACGCCCATTTGTCAGTGATTAATCAATAATAGCTATGTCTCCGCCCAGTGATATACATAGGGCGTAGACAAACAAAAAAATTGGTTGAAAGGGGAGACAACACTTATTATAGTCTTTATTTTTTTCAGGATTTTTCAGAAAAGTCACCAAAACAAAAAAACGAGCACGGTGACACATATTTTTTATGCAATCATTAGATTCTTCATGAAAATATCTTTGTAAAAATATGTTTTTTGTTGTTCCAGTTACATTCTCTGATATGTTTATTTTGAATATTAATGTGTTTTTTTTGCATTTATTCGTTTGACTTAATTAGGATTTTGCTTAATAAATTGTGTAAATACATGTTATTTCACTATTTTTTGTTTTTATTTATATCTCTGGTGTGAGTAGTATTTGTTCTGAAAAAAACTGTATTGCGTTTCTTGTTTATTTGTTAACAAAATCTGTGTTTGTTTATTTCCAAAACCTGCGATTTTGCAGTTTTTGACATCAAATAACTTTTTAAAAAGAACGGTGAGGTATTGTTTTTTTTTGTCTTAGATTATAAGTATAAGTCTATATTATAATATATTAAAAGATAAAACACTTTTGGACATATGCCGGTGAGTCCGGTACTACCTTAACTCTGTTCATTTTTACCGGGCCGCGTAGCGCAGTCTGTAACGTGTCTGTCAACAGATGCGAGTCTGACTGCAGATCCAGGGGTCGTGAGTTCGATCCCGGCTCGGTCCCATACTTTCGTGGAGATTGATCATGAAATAATTTCTACGGTCATTCTCCTCCCTTCCGCTGAATCATTCAAGAAGGTTGTCAGTTACAAGCGAAAGTATGTGCACGAAGTACTGGTTAACTGCTTGTTCAAGCTTGCCCAGGAAAAAGTGTGGTTAGGTAAACTGACCGTCCCGCCATGGCCATAGCTGTTGACTTGGGACGTAAAGCAACAAAACAAACAAACAAACAAAAAATATTTAGAGCTCTGGCAGCCCTTTTGTTCGGTAGAGTAGAAAAAATTGTGCAAATTTGGTAGAATGAATCATGAGGAAAAATTATGTTAAATTATTTTGAATTTGGACCAGTGGTTCAGCAGGAGATGTCGTTTAAATATGTTTCTTATCTGGAGCTCTGACTGCCCTTTTGTTCAGCTTAGCGGAACCATTTGTGCTATATTAGGTAAAGGGAATTATGAGGAACAATTCTGTGATTTTTTTAATTAGGACCAGTGGTTCAGGAGCGAATGCCATTAAAAGACATTTCTTATCTAGAGCTCTGGCAGCACCTTCGTTCGTTGGAGTGGAACCATTTGCGCAATTTTGGTAGAAGGCATCATGAAGAACAATTCTGTGAAATAGTTTTGAATTTGGACCAGTGGTTCAGGAGATATCGTTTAAAGATATTTCTTATCTGGAGCTCTGGTGCCCCTTTTGCTCAGCGGGGCAGATCCATTTGTGCAATTTTGATGTAGGGTATCAAGAGGAACAATTCTGTGGAATTATTACAAATTTGAACCAGTTGTTCAGGAGGAGATGTCATTTAAAAGTTTTTTTCTTATCTGGAGCTCTGGCAGCCCTCCTGCTCAGTGGATTGGAACCATTTGTGCAATTTTGAAAGAAGGCATCATGAGAAAGACTCATGTGAAGTTATATGAAAAATAGTAAGTGAGTATGATCAGGAAATACCACAATCACGAACTGCAGACAACCCCATGGCACAGCGAGGAAGAGCCACACAACAATCATGAGACACCAGAAAGACAAACTAAGCAAAGCAACCAGCTCTCTCTTCCCAAAGAAATGTTCAGCTCTCACGGAAGCCTTCTAACTATTGCAATGCATCATCATGGAGAAACACTATAATCAAATTAACACACTATGACGAAACAAAGAAAATGGCTCACAACTCACATATGGTCAGAGCTAAAGAAACCTTCAAGTTGAGCCACGGTGGGTCCAGCTACAGATAAGCATCAGGCACCAACCCACCGATTAAAGCTTTACGTCAGAGCCATAATAGAGTCTGAGGCCTGACCCACCGTCGTGCAATTAAAGAGGAAACCATAGCTATAAACCGTGGTTGGGGTTAAAACTAGGCATGCAAACTGTCGCATGACATCCAAGTTATATCCAACCTTAATATAACGTTTGATAATCTTTTTGAATTGATCACTAAAATTAGGTTTTCCAACAATTCTTTTGAATTTATAAACTTAATCACCATAAAATATAGGTTCTGATATGCCTTATTGCAGAAGAGTTGTTAACCAAATGTTGCATTTAACAATTAACTTTGAGTTTCTGTGGTACACTTAAGAAAGTGCTTTTCGAATTCTATGATATCTATAACCTTGCTTTAATAACTAAGCAGTTAAAAATTAGTTTCTGTTGTTGAAGTCATCAACATTAGAACACACTTTTGCAAAACGAATAAGCTGAGAAATATATACACCAAAGGAAGGGGAGCGAGGAACATCTCCATCAAGAAATGAAACATTTATAATTTCAAAATTAAAATCATCCCGTTTATCATAAATTTTAAAAGAAACTATGCCATTTGTTATGGACAAGTTCAAGTCCTAAAACGGAGCTTCAGTATCAGAAAAATTCGCCTTATTTAACTGAAGTTCAGTAGGATATATCTGACCTACCATTTGTTCAAAATAAGGATTATCAATATTAAGTAAGTCATCTAAATATCTGGAGGTGGAGTTAAAAGCTTCAATAATATCAATTTGATTATTGTCTGACAGAGACAACATGAAGTCTCTCTCATCACAAACCAAAACAAATGTGCAACAAGAGTAGCACAATTAGTACCCATTGGAATACCTACAATTTGTCTATATAATTTCGAGCCAAATCTTATAAATATATTGTCTAAAAGATAGGAAAGCATCACACATTTTCTGACATGACCACAATTTATATCGTTTAGGTTGTTCAGAAGTAAAAATGCCTTTTTATCAGCATTACAAGCTAAATAAAGTGAGCCCTCTCTGTTAAATGTTTGTTCAATTAATTCTGTTAATTTTTCGTTGATTAGATTATGAGGCAATGTAGTGTAGAGAGTAGAGAAATCATATGTAAACAAACTAGATGCTAGAAAACCTCTAGACTTTAATTTATTAAGAATTTCACCTGAATTTTTAATAGACCAAAATGATTTTTTACCATACATTTCATAAACTGTTGTGCAATATTTAATGACATGGTTTTTAATCGCAGTGTGGCAAGAAGTCAAAAGAATAGACAACTCAGTAGTTGTACATGAACCAGAATTAGTAATAAAATGCGACTTATAGGGCCGTTTATGAAGTTTAGGTAACCAGTATATCGTTGGAAGCTTGCTATGGTCCTCATCAACAAACACCCCAAACTTAGCTGCCATATGGCATCGATGTCTATCAACGATAGACGTCTCATCAAGCCTGTTATGCTCATATATTTTGCAGTGCTAAGTTCTTGCTTTAGTTTTGTTTTGGACAAGTGGTTTAGGAGGAGATTTTGTTTAAAGATATTTCTTATCAAACAGGCCTTTTGTTCTGCACAGCAGAACCATTTGTGCAATTTGGTAGAGGGTATTGTGAGGAAAAATTCAGTGAAATTATTTTGAATTTGGACCAGTGGTTCAGGTAGAGATGTATTTTAAAGATATTTCTTATCTGGAGCTCTGGCGGCCCTTTTGTTCAGTGGAGCGGAACCATTTTGTGCAATTTTGGAAGAGGGTATACAGAGGAACAATTATGTGAAATTATTTTGAATTTGAACCAGTGGTTCAGGAGATGTCTTTTAAAGATATTTCTTACCTGGAGCTCTGGCAGCCCTTTTGTTCAGCGAAGCTAAACCATTTGTGCAGTGTTGGTAGAGCGTATACGGAGGAACAATTCTGTGAAATTATTTTGAATTTGGACCAGTGGTTCAGGGACTTCTTATCTGGAGCTCTGGCAGCCCTCCTGTTCAATGGAGCGGAACCATTTGTGCAATTTTGAAAGGGGGCATCATGGGGAACATTCGTGTGAAGTTATATGAAATTTGAACAAGTGGTTTAGGAGGAGAAGTCCTTTAAATAAAAAGTTGATGGACGGATGATGGATGAAGACGATCACAATAGCTCACCTTGAGCCTTCTGCTCAGGTGGGCTAAAAAGGAAACTGAACTATGAAAAAAATGGGATAGCCAGTAGTTCTATATTGTGCTCTATGAAAGATTTATACAGAGTAAACAAGTTGATCAGGCTTGGCCCATTTCATGATCCATTGAAAACGCTAAAATTTAAAACACTTGCCTCTGACAGAGTGATTAAAAAGGGTGTCAAGACAGTTCCCTTTCTCATTTATTATGTCAAGTTATATATGTTACCTCCATTAATAAGCACTCTAATCTTAGAAACTTAGTGAATCATTTAAGTGAAACGGTCTCATTTGCGCTCTGTTCATTCTGCATTGCATTGCTTTACCTGCTGTGGTAAATCTAGCTCGTTTATCTGAAGGGAAAGTGTTACCTTTGTTTTAGCACTTCAGAAGTACTAAGACTTCATATAAGTTTTTGAATGCTTAGGGAAAGATAATCAGTGCAGTGACATTATTAGGTGAAAATATGTTTGTTGCATGTATAGAAAGGCTACATTTATAAAAGTTTATTAGCTAAGATATTACTCTTTTCACAGAAATATCAAGGTACATCAGTCCAGGCTGTCATTGTTTTAATGGCATTCTATTGTCTCCTTCTAAAGCTTTAGTCTTTATCCTACTTGCAGAGTATCACTTAAAACGCATATCCAAAGAGCCAACTATTAGGAATTCATATCAGTTTCCGAAATAGATATTTTAATTCTTCAATTTGAAGCCCAAATTTCCATTTACTTTTTCTTAATTTGATAAAGTAACGTATATTACAGGCTCTTACAGACTAACGCCCCAATGCAAAGAGTACAAACATTTCTTAAAATACCCTCAGCTTTTAATTCGCTACAAGAAAGCCTGCAAAATTCCCTATGGGGGGAGCAAACCTATTCCCAGCCATCCGTCTAATACATGTGTAGTTGCGTTTTTTTTACAGTTTAGTAATGGTGGAATGGCCCGGTAGGAGGGGGGTTGGGGTGTCACTTGAAGTATGGGATATTTTGACCATGATCTTTACCTCTAAGGTTATATCGGATATTAGAACAGTCGTTGTCATCTACACAACATAGATTACTATTGTGCTTAATATCAACTATAACCATCAAAGTTTTCGCGCTACGAAATGAACTAACGTGATCATATTTGAAATGTGTGGATATTGATGCTTGGCACTTCCTTTAAAAAAAAGGACCTCGCTCACTTGAGTACCATTTGAGCCAAGAATACGTGTATCTATCTTAAACCTTGGCATAATGAATGTTAATGCAAATCAAGGGTCATAAATTGATAATGATCAGTCCCCGCCATGACTCAGCTTGAGATTTTCTTCAGCTCTGATAATCTCCAAGTCATGGGCTCTCATCCTTGTTTCATCATAGTATGATTGTTTCACTGTGATGATGCATTGCAATAGTTAGGAAGCCTTCATGCGAGCTAAACAAGTTTTGTGTTTTAACAGCAGCAGAATCTAGGGCGAAGATTTGGTAAGTAAAATTCATTTAAGAACTGAGTCGGTGGCTACGACTGCTGTCGGTTCTGTTGTCGTTAACTCATTGTTTGATGCTCCTATAAAGAGTCAGTGTCGGGGCCTCTCCTTTTACAAAGTTGGGACCTTCTTTCAAAGCTGTTTTTGACATTCAAGTTGTTGGGTCAATACTACAGCTTTTATATGAGAAGCATTCATTTTGCAACTGATGCCCTGCAAGCACAAATGGTATCGTGAGAAAAAATACCACGAATTGTCAAGAATGGTAACGAATATCTGCTTATATTCGGTCGGTTCTTGCATACACTCAGCGTATTCTAACTTTATTGCAGTACTTCCAAATAGATAACTGTACACTGTAGTGAATTCGTCGCAGTATCGTGGCGATTCAGACTGAATCAAGCCGAATTCCACGAATATTCGTAACTGTTTCTTACCAGTTTCGTTACTGTTTTGAGGAAAATCACGAATTGGTTGAAAAAAATATAATTCTTCACGAATCATAATATTTTTCGATTCTTGGTGAAATAGGGGCTTTAGGCAGAAAATCATTATTTTTAAACCAAAAAATCGTTAACCACGTTACTTTGGTGGCTAAAACCGCTAATCAAGTTTAATATGGCCAACATCGCTAACCCATCATGCCCTCGAACATGTGGTAGAAGACATCTGAATTCATTTTTAAGTGAAAAATGCCACATAGACTTAGTAAATTTCATAAACTTGCAAAAAAGCAATTTAAGAGAAAACGCCCCAGTATAGCATGATTATTTCATGTTATAGTTTTTCTTGTTGATCTTTATAGCGTTCTCAGCTGGTCGCAGAGCCCTTGCGGCCGCGACGAAACACTTTATACTCTGCTTATTGGTTCGACCAAGGAAAGCGTCCCAATGTTGCTGAAAATTGTTTGGTGTGTTGCTTTACGTCCCAGTAACAGCTATGGTCATGTCGGGACGGTCAATTCACCTAGCCAAATATTTCACACTTCATAAATTCCACACCATTTGAAGACTTGGTACGGTTGACCCGTACTGATATGTCACTTCTAGCTCATGAGAAATTACGTACGGGCGATTTCGATAATTTTTTGGGTGTAAAATTCGTGCTTAAATTGCACATGTTTATCATATTGCTTCGAGTTTTTACCGTGTGAAGGACTGGTACGATTTTTCTCAGATGTGAAAAGTCGGTACCAAATTCTCAGGCGTGTGAAGAATTGGTAGCAAATTATCAATTGTGAAAATTGATATCAAAACCCACATGTGTGAAGAACTTGTACCCAATCCCCATACATGTGAAAAATTGGCTCTAAAACATCACAGATTAGTCTGATGTGAAAACTGATTCTTAATCGTTACAGATGAAAGTAAGTGACAAAACTATAAAGAATTGGAATCGAATGCAAAATGTAGCAGCTTGGGGGGAGGGGTCAATGAGAGTGATACGCATGTATGCTATATGACATTTGTTTACGTGCGTATTTTTCACAAAGTGAGATATTGGTACGGAATATGTGACGTACAGGTACCAATTCTTCACAGTTTGAAATTTGCGAAGTGTGAAATTTGCGGTTTAACAGTGCATCAACAAGAAATAAGGGCTCACTTCGTAACGGCATCGGCATATATAATGTGACATCTACAAAGTTATTGTTCGTTGACATAATGCTTATCTAATTTACATGAATGTTCAAGTCTCCGTATCTGTATGGATACCCCGACGCTCGAGTATCTCATGCGATAGCTCATCAGTAAATCGCAGCCAAAGTCTAAGGCATTTGAAAGGATAGACAGGGCACTTGTTTAATCAAAGCTTAGCATCCGGAATCAGTGAACGTTCTATGGCAGAATGCATATATATCTAAATGTTGTGTATAAAGAGGTGGCAAGCAACGTTGCATTTATGATAGATGTGCCAACTTGCTCAGATACAGAGATTGATTAGAATATTGGAAATTTGAACTAATGTAACGTACGCGGCCCTAAAGTCGTCTCCTTGACGCATTTAAGCGATTGTCCCGGATAAGAGACACTCACTGACTTAGAATAGACTTTAACAGATGGTAGTTTAACCATCCAGCTAGTGGATAAACTAAAGAAAATGGCTTGAAACTACCTGAAAATAACGTTAAAAGCCCTATTTTGTCAATTGGGGTCTGCCTGACGACTTTAGGACCACCAAGACCTAAAGTCGCCAGTAACTAGGCCCTTAGGTCGTCGACGAATTGTGGTGTTTTGTTACCCTATTAACGCATTATAGGGCTGAGTGGTGGCACTTATTTATTTAAATTGGTGTCTGTTTGGCCTGAATGACGTCCTGGCAGTCTGAGCACCAGTGCTGGTGGTCCTTAGGGCGTTCTAGGCATACGTAGCAGTGTTGGTAGTCGTAGGCATGTACTATATGTCTAAGTGGCGGTGGGGGTCATCTTAGGGACGCACTGGTGGTCTGAGAATCGATGTCGATGGTCCCAGGGAACATACTGGAGGTCTCGTTGGTGGTGTTGGTGGTCATATGGGCGTATTGAAGGTATGAGTGGACTGGCAATGTTCGCATTCCTAGACGTGTTGTTTAATTTAGTGACAGTGTAGGTGATTGAAGGGACGTATTGAAGGTTTAAGTACCTTATTAGTGGTTTAAGAAACGTATTGAAGGTACGGATGGCGGTATTGGTAGGCTTACAGACGTATTAAAGGTCTGAGTGGTGATGCTACTAGTCATTAGGGTATTGTGTTGCCCTGAGTAGCGAGGTTGGTAGTGCTCGATGTGTATTGAAGCTCTAAATGGCGGTGGCGGTATGGATGTATACTAGGTGACCATGATCCTATGAGCACACATGAGCGTACATTTATATATAGATCAAAGTGGTGTGGTCGGCGTATGCTTAAACAGAATACCTGAGAGACATTGTTGGTCGTGTACATATAGAAAATTGAATGTCTTTATTAAGGTGCTAATGCAATGTACATGTGGTCCTGTAGGCGTTCTGAATGTGGTTGGTATACATGAGCCACTTCATGAGTAACCATGTCTTTGGGGTTTGCAACCTATACTGATTTAAAGTGGCATGCTCAGCTAATCAGACCTGAAATTTAGGAATTGGCAATTATGAGTATTTAATATACTATTTAGACAACTAAACAAGAGCTTACCAGACTGTGTGCAGGCTATTATAGTGGAATATGAAACACCGGCACATCTACGGCACTGCCAGGACTCATCAGAGGTTAACCCCTGACACTTAAGCCTCACTATGTCCCCTGCATACATGGACCCCTAAGGATCAGGATATACGAAATACTGGTGCATAAAACGAGTTAAAGTCGTTGTTCAACGCAGACGAAATGAGTAAACAGGGAGAATAATCACCCATTTTTATGAAGCCCAAAAGTCGGCAGGTCGGACCTAAAGTCGTCATCCGTCACTTTTCAACCTATTATTTCTGTTAGAAATTGTCTTATCGGTCATATGAAAGTAATTATTGCTAATTTGATATCTTCTGTACATGTAAAAATGCAAGTGTTTATGTGGAACAGATGTACAGTATAGTCAATTTCGTTTCGCCGGATCGATATCAATATCGCCTTCAGCTCTCGACAGACTCCCAATTTTGCATACAATTGGGTACCCCCATTTCAACGCCTACCACTCGGATACCTTTTATACCTTGGCTGTACTTTATATATCAATGCACAGGGCAGATAATTCCCTTCCAAATGATGCCCCTCTAAGAAGTTTCGATGATGTGGACGAAAAAGAGCGAGGCCAAAAGAAAACTGACGACCTTAGGGCTATGACGACTTTAGGGCCGCGTACCTTACACCCAAGAGAGCGAGTGATAAAGGCGCTGATCACTCTGTGCGGATGCGCAGGCTGGTCTGTGCCTTTGTTTCTCACACTTTCTCATCAATCAATCAATCTATCTATCTATCTATCTATCTATCTATCTATCTATCTATCTATCTATCTATCTATCTATCTATCTGTCTGTCTGTCTGTCTGTCTGTCTGTCTGTCTCGCGGTCTTTGACACAAAGCTGTGATTTTGTTGCATAGCAGTTGTTAAGGCACTGCCAAAATGACCGGCAGATGAAATGGTCTGGCGGACTCTGCAAAACCGACAGTAGGCCTAACGCACAAATCTATGACTTATACATGTAGGCCTATGTAAATTTAAAATGATTTGTCTGTCTGTCTGTCTGTCAGATGAAACGGGCCAAGCGGACAGGCAGATGAATCGATCTGGCAGACCCGGCAGATGAAACGGTCCGGCATATGAAACGATTCGGCAGACCAGCTAAAACCGGCAGTAATTAAAACTCACGGATCCGTGACTTAGGTCTTTGAATTCAAAATAATCTATCCATCTCTCTATCAACCAGTCTGTCTGTATGTCTGTCTATCTATCATTGACAATGCTGTGAAAATGAAAGTTTATTTTGGCCTCGGTCCGAGTTTTGGCACTAGCAGCCGAAACGACCCGGCAGATGAAACTGGTCAAGATAAAGATACATGTAAGTATTGAAATGATCCGACAGTAATTAATGCACCGATTTGTGACATGTGTAGGTCTGTTAATTTCAAAAGGATCTATCATTGTCATGAGTGTGAAAATATTTGTGACCATATAAAAAAAATAGTTAGGTCGGCAGTGCCTTCAGAGCGACGATAGAAACAATGTTCCGCGGAATTGACCAAACTAAACGGGACGATAATTTTAGCCTAAAAGTTATTCTAATTTGTATATTGTCTTTATTTCAGTGGTTCTTCAATGCATAACGCATTTCTAACATATTTAAGAGTTTTAATTTGCTTTAATTCATCTCGATTTAGGCATCACGGGACGGTTCTTTTAAGGACCTTTTGGCCCGCGGCCGCATACTTTTTTTAAACTTAATAACTTTTCAACAAATAGGCACATCAACTCACTTCCTACCTTGCCCTTCTCCCCACAGGAGTCAAAACCTGGCAAATGAAAAATAAAGCCCCTATGGCCCAAAACTAGGTACTGGTGGAATATTTGTTATATCCCCATCAACACTTTTTCGATAGTGAAAATACACTGACCCCAACACAACTTGTATGGAAAACGAAAGCTACCTGCACATCACCAGCCCTATCACTCACTTTCAGTCTGCAGATCAATCACAATATTAAAAATCAAGAGGCGACCCTTTAATAACCAATTAGATTTTTGGCAATATCTCTCCGAAAAAAGGACACTTTTGGTGCTCATTATAAACAACTGAAATGCAGCTGCAGCCGATGCAATGTTCCCCACCACAAGCAGGGCTGTATGATATGAAATTTCAGTTTCGTATTTCACTCAAACTTGTAGAAATACCCATCCTACAATGCTTTTTAGCCAAGATATCCTCATAAATCAACATTTTAAATTCAAAATATGCTATTTTGGACCCCTATACTAGAATATATTAAAATTCGTCCATCCCCAATTTAGAAACTATCCCCTGATGCCTTAATTTTTTGAAGTTCATTTTGAAGCTTGCAAAAAGTTACCCTACCAGGTAATATGGTCCATTTTGACTAGCAATCAATGAATTAAATTTGAAAAAACTCATATTTGCTTTTTCATATGAAATTCAGAATATGTCTGAAAATCCGAAGCCAACCTGTTAGAAAGGGCTAAAATGTTGTAGAGCAGGCATAGCTTAAGTTGCTGATATTTAGTGTTCTTTGCAGCTCTGCAATGATTATCCTTAAGCTGTCAAAGGAAAACATTCATTGTGTCATCCTAAGCCTTATAAGTATGACACATGGACTACCAAACGTGTAAAAAGGGCCCTTACAAAGCATGTGACCCCATTTTATGTAGAAAACAGAGGTAAATACAATTATCTTCCCTTTGCATCTGATCAGAGTCTAAACTGTTCATTCTAATCTGTGTAGATCATCAAGCAATTGATGTTGTTGTTGTTGTATGGGTTAACCTAAATGCCGAATTATAGAGATAATAGCAGCTAATTAATGCAAGAATACCAAGAATTTACCCTACTTGGATGCACACCAGATACTATCAGCAGTATTCTAACATTTCCAAATATTGTAAAGTCATTTCCATCCAAAATCTCTCAAAGAGTGGGTGCATTGAAGCAAATTCATTTTTAAATTGTCAACATTTTGTGAATTTATATTGAATAAAAGAACTCGGCAATGGCTGCTTCAAAGAAAATTCCCCGGTGAAATAAGACGAAAAGAGCTTCTCAGCTTTAGCACGGACATTTCCCATTATATTGAAAGAGTTTGGACAAAGATGAAGATTCAAATTCTAAAAATGGACTCACAGTTAATATCAGGATTTCTTACTTTCATTCAGAATGACCTCTCACTGTTTAGTGCTGGCTGCAGGGCTAGTAACACAGGTGTCAAAGTGATTCCCTATAGCTTCCGTCGGACAGTCAGTCAGTCAGACCTGGAATAAACAAGAAACATAAAGTAAAAGTTATTAGCAACTTAGAATGATTTTGGCAACAACAACAACAGCAGCAGCAGCAACAACGAAAATCAAACAGTAAATAAACCTGCTGTTCCTAGATCTGCATGTGCAAGAACAAATACAGTTTAACAAAGGGAACCTACTGTGATGACCGAAGCATTCCATGTTTACAATTCATTCTTTTATTATTAATAACAATTGGACCATACAAATAAGCTACATTGACACACTGCTCAGTTTGTATAAAAGAGGCCATTTCATGTTCTTCTGACACCACAATTGTGCATTTATTTGCCATGGACAAATGCAACAAGATGCACATTTCGAGAAAAGTGTTTAACCCGAAACTGAAACTGGAGTGCATCACAGCCATAGGAATCTGTCCGCCCCTACCCGATGAAACAAGTACATTGTGTATTTTTAAGCCTGGGGTACTTTCGAAACTGCCTTGCTATTCTAAAGTGTTTGTTTTCAGTCCAATTACCAAGATTTCCATTAAATGCTCTAGCCAATGTGGTTGGCTGGTAGACCAAATGTATGAGCACTTAAAAGCATGCACTTCTTGTGCCATCATCATAGGCAAAGCCATGTCCTATCAATTAAAGAACTAATCCAAAAGTGTCTCTGGGTGATGTTTATCCTAAATATAGATTATTTAGGAACTACTCCTTGCAAAACAAAGCATTTTCTGGCATTTTTACTGATCCTCTGAGAATTTAAAAACATATTAAGTGGCATAGTGCTCGAGGACAGCCTCAGATTAAGAATCTCAAGATAAGTAAGGTGGCAACTTATTTCAGCTTTTTCAACAAATACTGTGTGCACTACATGAAAATGCATACTGCACTTGTAGTTGGATATAGATGATGCATCAAAAAGATAAAAAATATCTTTGAAAAAAGGAGAATGAAAATTTAGTTGTTTCCTTAAGGCATCACGGGAGTGTTCTTTTAAGGACCTTTTGGCCCGCGGCCGCATACTTTTTTTTAAAACTTAATAACTTTTCAACAAATAGGCACATCAACTCACTTCCTACCTTGCCCTTCTCCCCACAGGAGTCAAAACCTGGCAAATGAAAAATAAAGCCCCTATGGCCCAAAACTAGGTACTGGTGGAATATTTGTTATATCCCCATCAACACTTTTTCGATAGTGAAAATACACTGACCCCAACACAACTTGTATGGAAAACGAAAGCTACCTGCACATCACCAGCCCTATCACTCACTTTCAGTCTGCAGATCAATCACAATATTAAAAATCAAGAGGCGACCCTTTAATAACCAATTAGATTTTTGGCAATATCTCTCCGAAAAAAGGACACTTTTGGTGCTCATTATAAACAACTGAAATGCAGCTGCAGCCGATGCAATGTTCCCCACCACAAGCAGGGCTGTATGATATAAAATTTTAGCTTCGTATTTCACTCAAACTTGTAGAAATACCCATCCTACAATGCTTTTTAGCCAAGATATCCTCATAAATCAACATTTTAAATTCAAAATGTGCTTTTTGGACCCGGCCCTATACTAGAATATATTAAAATTCGTCCATCCCTAATTTCGAAACTATCCCCTGATGCCTTACTTCACTTTTCAGTTTGTGATAAAAGCAGGTACTGAAAACCGTTATTCTCCGGATACCAACTTCGGGTGCAATGGTAGGTTCGGTCTGACACGGTCCGGCTAGGGCTTTTACCGACAACCCCGAAGTTACACGACTTTACCCTAGGTGATGCTACATGTTCTAGACCTAAATAGGCCTATAGGGGGAAAGGCCTCTCTTTTTGGCCACAGGGCCAATTTGAACAAACTTGGTCGTCTAGAGGTTCACTAGGTGATGCCACATACTAATTATTAACACCCTATTGTAGCCTATAGATAAGTTAAAAGTGACGTAAAAGAGCACACCAACACTTGAAGGTAATACAGGTTATACCGTTATTAACGGTAAAAAATTACATTAATACCTGACAAAGGTTTTCAAAATACGGAAATATGATACAAAGCCGTCATAGCTCAGTCGGTTGAGCCGAGGCAAATATTTGTATCTATATCTATTAACGAGAGATTTAAAACAGGGGAGGGTTCGAATCCCACACGATTGAATTTTTTTTTTCATGAAGGAGATATTTTTAAATATCATTATTGCTTAAAAAAGACTTTTTTATCATATTTTTGTTATATTTTAAATGTTTTTACAATAGTATTCTTTGAGTGTGTTTTTTTCCCAAAACGTGAGCAGGCAAATATAAAATTACTCTCCTTACCGCATATTTGAGAAGCAGACTTTGGGTATATCGCCTTTTTCGTAACACCCATTTTAGACAACTGACCTTTTCGTAGGTAAAATGATTATCAATGTTTCTATGATTAATAGAAAACCAACTGCTGCAAAGCTCAAATTTGTAAGTGGGTGGTAAACGACAAGCCTTTCTTGTAAAACAGCTGTTTCTAAAAATGTGTAAGGAGAGTAGACTTACATGTATTACAAAACATGTCATCAGATCATCGCCTTCTTTCCACTTTTCGTTTTCTGTCATATCCGATAATAATAAAGGTCATCATTCACAAACATAAAATATCAAATATCAAAAAGCAAAGATAAAAAAATATGCCGTTATTGGGGTTCGAACCTTCAATTGCAAAACTTACGGACAGAGGTCTACGATCTTATCACCGCGCCAGCCCAACTGTGACAAATATTAATGATAAAAGAATATAATGTACAAAGTTAACGAAACCGTTTTACCTATTTACATCAATGGACAATGTCCAATTATCAAAACATTCTCTGACGTCACTTTGAACTTATCTAGTAAGGACAGTATATCTAGTGGTCTCAGACAATATTTTTCATGTCTTAGCCTATGTAAAACATGTGATCATGGGATGATACCATTTTTGGCGCCAGGGCCATAACTTGTATAAACTTGGTAGAGGTTAACTAGATGCTTCATACCAAATATCAAACCATTAGGCTAGGAGATGTTCTAGGAGATGATGCAATGATAAGTTAGGGGTCTTTCATGCAAACCAAATATCTATGGTTGGTGCACTGTTAAACCAATTTAAGCCCTCCAGTAAAATATTTTACTGACTGTTCCAAGGCGGTACTTCTTTGGTATATCTTTTATGTCTTGTGTTTGCTATGCATTTGTATGCGTCTGTTTATATGTACCTTGTGGTCACCTGCTGGAAAGGGCTGACCTCTTGGCTCTCGTTTGTGGTGTCTAGCTGTGAGTTTGTTACTTTCCCATTGGTATCCTGGGTCAGGTGTGGTACTTGATTGTATGGATTTCTGATCTTTGCACCCTTACTTACTTTGTAGTTTCGGACAAGATTTTTAAAGTGTTCATTCCAATCTTTTTATTCGCCCATTCAATTTAGATTTGCAATAAACTGGAACTACTTGAACAATAATTGAAGAGGGCCTTATAAGGATCAGCATAGATAAACAAAAAAATTCAGCATAAAATTGTAAATATTTTCTTACCCATAATTTTTAGCATATGTTTTGGGTGCTCAAAAGAACCGTCTCATTGAGACGGTTCTTTTGAGTACCCACAACATATGTTTTGGTTGAGAAATAAGAAAAATATTTTATTGTACATACTCTTACCTATAGGCCTGATCAGTCTACCAAGTTATGTCAAATCCAGTAAGTACATGAAGTTAAGATGCAATCAATTGATGACGACGCCTGACAGACTTCTAACGATGACAAATAGCGCGCCATAAGCCTATGGCTCCGGTGAGTTAATAATGGTCAGAAAAATATAGTTGAAGATGTAAGAACATGTAGTTTAGATGGAATCAATTGATGACAAGGCCTGACAGACTTCTAACGATGACGATAGCGTACCATGAGCCTATGGCTCCGGTGAGTTAATAATGGTCAAAAAAATATAGTTGAAGATGTAAGAACATGTAGTTTAGATGGAATCAATTGATGACAAGGCCTGACAGACTTCTAACGATGACGATAGCGTACCATGAGCCTATGGCTCCGGTGAGTTAATAATGGTCAGAAAAATATAGTTGAAGATGTAAGTACATGTAGTTTAGATGGAATCGATTGATGACGAGGCCTGACAGATTCCTAACGATGACAATAGCGCATCTTGAGCCTATGGCTCCGGTGAGTTAATAATAGTCAGAAAAATGTTTGTTTGATTTGATTCTTTACGTCCCATCAACAATCTTTCAGTTAAACAGGGACAGGTCTTCCTGGGTTGAACAAGCACTAAGCTAGGATAAATGTGTATTGCTCAAGGACCTCAACGCAGTGAGGCCGGTGAGGCTCTAACCCGCCGCCTCTCGGTCTCCAGTCAAGCACTCTTCCACTGAGCCATTGCGCTCCCATTACTTTTTAAATCAAATCTTTCAACAAGCAGAGAAAAATAACTGAACACATCTTATCGCAACATTTTATTTGGTTGTTTTCTCAGAATGTATACATCCTCAACACCTATTGTGTATTCAGAGTAGAGGAAAAATGGGCCAGCTCAAATTATTTTGTTACTTATTGCACTGGTGAGTGACAAAGGTTCCATTGAGGCTGCTTATATGCACAGTCTCAGCAGAGCTTTCCTTCTCACATACACACACAGTAACACAGGTTTCGGTAAACAAAAATTTTCAGCTTAAAATTGGAAATATATTTTTTTACCAATCAATTTCGACATATGTTTTGGGTTCTCAAAAGAACCGTCTCATTGAGACGGTCCTTTGGAGTACCCACAACATGTGTTTTGGTTGAGAAATAAGAAAATTAAATTTTCGTTACGCACTATTAACTAAAGTCCTGCAGCAAGGAAATAGAGGAAGATTTAAACCAAATATGAGTGACCACATGTGATTTCCAACAATGTTACATTTTGACATGTGTAGAGGCAGACAAGCCTGTGCAGCCTCCCTTTAATCTTAGAAACACCAAATGATGTTCGGTCAGAAGCCCAAGAGTCATAGAATATTCACGCCACTAGCAAAGGCTCTGATCAGACTGCGCATATGCAAAAACCGGTCTGAGCCTTTGCTGGTCACACATTGCACATTGATGAAAATTTCATGTTGCGGCTCATATTAGACCTCTAGCCGGGTATTCATAGGTTTTTTGCATATGTGATTACCAAAATCTTGCATTCTAGCTCACAGTTTCTCGCCCACCTGAAGCACATAATTTTATTTGACCATAAACCCCATTAAATTGTATATAGCCTGATAAGAGAATGTAACTGAATATTTCTTCTCCCTCAATTTAATTGTTTGATTTATTTGATTTGATTCTTTATCTCCCATCAACAAATTTTCAGTTATAAAGGGATGGGTCTTCCTCGGTTGAACCAGTACTAAGCTAAGATTAATGTTCCTGCTCAAGGACACAACATGACGCCGGTGAGGCTCAAAATCACAGCATTTTCAGTCACGAGTCAAGCAGTCTACCACTGAGCTACTACACTCCCTCCCTCAATTTAAGTATGTGTTTTGAATACTCTAAAGAACTACTGTAAGATGAAAAATAATATTTAATTCCTCATTCTTATAGATGGCGCATAGGTCCAGATAGTCAAAAAGTTTTAACGTGTTTTGGGTGCTCAAAATAACTGTCTCATTGAGATGGTTCTTTTGAGTACCCACAACATATGTTTTGATCCAGAGATAAGAAAAATAGTTTTCAACTAATACTGTTATCTGGAGGCCTGAAAGTAAACTAATATTTTGGATACAAACAAACCAAGGGCACTTTAACTTTTGCATGCTGGGTAATTTTTCATACTTTTATTGTCATCCGCTGACTTTTCAAAAAAAGTTTCAAAAACTTATTTCATGGGCTTTATCAGAGTGTCAAACTATATAGATCTATTTCAGGCCCAATAATCTGTTGGCCTGATCTGGGTCCAAACAGTTTGCAAGGGCTATCAGCAGATTCCGAAATTTGCCACTAGCACCAATCACAACGATAGTAGGTATTAAATGTCATGGAATCTTTATTCTTATTTAATTTTCAGAAAATACAAGTATGTCCTGCTGAAGCTAGATTTATCCTTTTTTTATGAAAATACTGTATATTCCACAGGTTAAGATAAACAAATTTTCAGCGTAAAATTGTCAATATTTTCTTACCCATCAATTTTTACATATGTTTTGGGTGCTCAAAAGAACCGTCTCATTGAGACGGTTCTTCTGAGTAGCCACAACATATGTTTTGAGATGGTTCTTTTGAGTACCCACAATATATGTTTTGGAAGAAAATTATTCTTTCGGTACGCACTCTTAAAGCTGCATAGTCTGTAACTTTTGATCTTTTAATTTTATAACTAATGTTTCTATTTTTCAAGAACACAGTAAAATAACTAAAATTCAGGTAAAAATTTTACCAATTTCGTAAATCTTAACAAATTATCAGTATCAAAACAACACCATTAATGTTAAAATTAACTGTCTATAATTATTGGAGGGACGCAAATAATTACCAACAAGAGAAAAGCACACCTGTTTTATAAGATAATTCACTTTCCGTGCAGTTTTCAGCTATAGTGAACAGATTTATTGTGAAAACATAACCTAATTCTACTTTTACAAATGATTTAAAAAGCAAATAAAATTTTTTGAAAAATCTCAAAAGTTACAGACTATGCAGCTTTAACTAAAGTTCTTCCAACTTTGTTTTTGAAATACCATCAGTGTCAAACAGTTCAGATCCAGATCAGGCGGGATATTTTGTCGGGCCTGATCTGTGTTCAAACTGTTTTGCAAATGCTATAACAAGATGACCAGAAGGAAAAGAGCTACATTGTCCTCTTCTTTCTTATTTAGGATCAATAAAGTATGCATAAGGCCAAAATGAAATATATGTGTGGTTCCTGTTTCAGTATCATACCTACAAAATTTAGGGTAGGTAGGTGGGGAAATTATTAAATTTTGTTATAACATTTAACACAGAAAATAGTGACAAAAACTGAAAAAGTGCCCATTTTAGGTACATTTTCTCCAAAGACCATTTTAATGTTTAGGGTAGATGTAAAAAAAATAGGTTAGGTAGGGAAACAGGAACCACACATATATTTTATATAAGCCTAATCTATAGTGAAATGACAAACATTTAAAGAATTGTCGCCCAAAAATTCACTGTCAAGTCTATGAATTGTCAAAGTGTTTATTCTATGTATTGTCAAAGTGTTTTTTCTATGAATTGTCAAAGTGTTTGACCGTCAGTGTTCTTCATGACTATGCAGAGCTCCAGAACAGAAGGTGCCAAACCTGAAATGAAAAATTAAAACCTATGGCACAGGTTTAGATAAACAAAAATGTTCAGCGTAAAATTGTAAATATTTTCTTTCCCATCAATTTTACCATATGTTTTGTGTGCTCAAAAGAACCGTCTCACTGAGACGGTTCTTTTGAGTACCCACAACATATGGTTTGGTTGAGAAATAAGAAAATTAAAATTTCCGTGCGCACTCTTAACTAAAGTCCTGCTATTGACTATTTGCTTGCTAGCGGGGACTTGTCTGCTGATGCAATCAGTTTTAACCCAGATCAGGTACGACACCCTGATGGATCAAAACTGTTTGACACTCGGATAGTGTTCCTGAAAGATTCTTTTGAAAAGGCGGATTTTAGAAAGAGTCAGCTGACAACAACTTTCCCAGCATACAAAATGTTAAGAATCCATTATGAAAGCCGTACTGCAAGCTGAATAGCATACAGGTGGGATCCCAAGCCATTTTATAGAATACACACTCTTGAAAGAGTCTGGGTGTAATATCCCCTGTATGAGGCCAGGGGTGAAGCCCTGTGGCAGAAAATTGTTTTAGGGCATTCCAAAGGGCTTAAATAAGCCCTCAAGATACGCAACTAAACACTATTAGCTGCAGTTTTTTTTCCAAAAATCAAATTAAATACAGTAAAACCTGTTTAAAGTGGCCACTCAAGATTGATTATTGCTTAATGCAGGTCAAAAGAATTGCAGAATGCTCCAAAGGGAGCTTTCTGCCATACTTTTGACCTTCATTAAGCTAGAATTTGTCATTAAGATCGGGTTTAATTTTTGTCTATCTTTATCTTAACACAGGTTTTGGAGCATTCTGTAATACTAGTGACCTTTATTAAGCTAGAACTTGTCATTAAGGTCTGGTTTTATTTTTGTCCATCAGGTTTTACTTTATCTAAAAAAAAGTATACTGCAGGACTTTAGTTAAGAGTGTATAACAAAAAGGATCATTGACGGTTTGGGCCTTATACGCCTATTTTTCTGATTCCCAGAACGCTGCTTTTGAGCTTCTAGTGTGATGCATGTAGTATCAGTGCAATAGGTGAATCTAATGGCAAGAGCCAGCTAAAAAAATATTTTCAAAATTCCTTCGCACTCGAGATTTATGGCGGGTAGAAAGGGGAGGGGGTCTGAAATATCATGAAAATAAAAAGTGCTTTAAAAAGTGATTTCTGCACGTTTTCTTGATTTATTTGGTAGTCATGGTGATATCTATTGAACATACCATATGCAGAGTATTAAAGAATCACAATAATTGATGAAATTGTTTTAAAAACAAAATATGTTTTGTAATAAAATGATTTTGGGGAGATAATTTAGGAGTTACCTGTACATTTTTGACTACATGTACCGTAAATAATACAAAACTGAAAGCTCAACAAAAGAAATAAATATTTTTGAAGGAATGAAAGTGTCCCATTTAGCATTGGAAAGTAAAACTGATTCTAACTAGATCCTTTGAATACTACTTTTGCTTTGTTTAAAGGGCATAGCATGTTGAATGTGCTTAAAATGTCCTAATATTTATGGTATACATGATGCATGTATATCCCTATATGAGACAATATATTGAACACTAAAGTATTTACCTGTTATAACTCTTTGCACGCCAGTGGATAATTTTGTCGTCTGCCTATAGCCTTTTGCAAACAGTTTGAACCCACATGAAGACCAATAGAATGTCGGTCTTGATCTGGATCCAAACTGTTTGACACTCTGATGGTGGTCCTGGGTGGTTTATTTTTAAAAACGTAATTTTGAAGAGAGTCAGCAGACGAAAATAAAAAACATGAACTATTCCCTAGCATGCAAATAGATAAGTACAGGACGTCTGCAAAATAATGTGTCATTTAATAACAGTGAGATTTTTTCTTATGAAAAAATGCATAAAACCTTGCTAATTCTACTTTTAATCTTTAAGTACTTTATAGTAAACTAGCACAGAATACAAAGCAATTTAGGAGGTTGGTTCTAGAGTACTTCATTACTGTCATTAATTTCTAATTTGGTAGAAAAGGCATTTTATGGGAATGATATTTTAAAAAATGTTTTCTGATTCCTATATATCTTAATGTAAAACTGATTGTTCTACCCAAAATTTTACATCTTTGAAGCATTTAATATCGAAAACGGATTTCACAGCCATAAAGTACTCAGGTCAGGGTAGCTTCAAGGCGAAGAAAGGGACGATTGACAAACTTTTATTTTTACTGAAAACCATAGGCATTTACCCATAGCAAGTGTCAATGATCCTTTAATTGTCTTATTTCTCAATCAAAACATATGTTGTGGGTACTCAAAAGAACCGTCTCAATGAGACGGTCCTTTTGAGTACCCAAAACATATGTAAAAACTGATGGGTAAGAAAATATTTATATTTTTACGCTGAAAATATTTGTTTATCTAAACCTGTGTATACTTGCTGCGTCAAGTATTAGGCACATGTGTACGCCCCTGGCATACTTGACCCAGAAGATACTTGCTGCTTCAAGTATTAGGCACATGTGTACGCCCCTGGCATACTTGAGCCAGAAGTTGAGATGATGGTACTAGTATTGTATTAGTGAGTAGACAATGATCAGACTGGTCTGTGCATCTGTAGAGTCCCTGCTCACAAACACAAAGAGACAAAGATAAAGGCCTACACAATTGTAGATCCTTTTTACTAGATAGCTGTGTATGTACACTTACAGAGTTTGTGTATTTATGCTAATGTGAATAGTACTTGAATTGCAGGCCCTGATGAAATGCTATGTTTTGCGGCATTTCATCTGGGTCTTCACTGTTTGCCAGAGTACCCCTTTATAGGAATCCAATATACAAAGGTTTAAGCTAACCCAACCAGCCCTTCAATTTAAACGCCATCTTAAATCTAAATTTTGAAATTGGAAGAGAAAAAAAATATCAAGATGTTCTGGAAAGGAAAACTATTATCCTGGCATTCAGGGTAATTTTGCATACTTTATTGTAGTCTGCTGTTTTTCATTAACTTTGTCAAAATATTCTTTCAGGAATACCATCAGAGTGTCAAATATTTGGATCAAGATAAGGCCGGATCAAGTGTTTGCAATGGTAATCAGCAGATGACATTTGTTTGTGTGTTTGATTTGATTCTTTATGTCCCATCAACAATCTTTCAGTTAAACAGGGACGGGTCTTCCTGGGTTGAACCAGTACTAGGCTAGGATAAATGTGTCTTGCTCAAGGACCACAACGCAGTGACGCCGGTCAGGCTCGAACCCGCCGCCCTTCGGTCTCGAGTCAAGCACTCTACCACTGAGCCACTGCCCTCCCGAGCAGATGGCATAGTTCACTGCTATTTCTCAGTCTTCAAAGAGCCTCATTGTTCTTCTATGAGCCGCAACAAATGTGATTTCCAATAATAGGGCATTTGACATGAATAGACTCGACCAGCCTGTGCAGCCTCCTTTTAAGCTTAGAAAATCCTAATGCTGTTCGGTTAGTAGCTTAATCCTAGAATATTCAAGCGACTAGCAAAGGCTCTAATCAGCAGGCTGGCCTGAGCCTTTGTTGGTCGCACATACTACATTGTTGGAAATCTCAGGCCTTGGCTCCTATGTATTTGGAGAGAGGAAAAGGGGTTTCCTACCAAATATGTTTAAGAATGTAACCTGAACCCTACATCTTTATATGGGCCTGTAACCTAAACTCTACATCTTTATAAGGGCCTAAACTGATAAACAATGTTGCTGCTGATGAGAGGTCACACTTTTATGCTCTTATCTTATTGCACTGTTATTATTTCTATTCTCTAAAGTGGTTTGACAGACTCAAAGTAACAGACATTCAGGTAGAAATGAGTATTTATACAGCTCTTAACCCTTAAAGTGCCACCTATAATTTGCAGCAGGCGACAGTTGCAAATTTTGCCGCTTTTTCAAAAATAAGGCATGATATTCATGTAGTATCATACCTTATTTTTTGACGAAAATTGGGAAAGGTGTCGCAAAATTTGTCGTCTGCTGCAGCCGTGATTGGGGCTTTAAGGGTTAACCTTTTACTCATTGCATTCTTTGTCATCTGCAGATATTTCTAAAGGAAACCCTTTAGAAAATACCAGTCTCAAATAATTTTGGTTTTAAGCCTTTTCCAGCCACATTTTGTTTGTCCTGAAGATGTCATCTGTATTTTATCTCTGCTACATATATACAATTCTAACACACCTCCCTATATAGTCAATGGTAAAAAACATGATATATCAAACAATAATTCACAGTTTTGAAAACACCAGGAAAAAGTGCGCTAGCTGACGTCATATGTTACTGCAAAATGACTTCATTCATGGCGTTAGATGCTGTAACATCCTTTTTACGCTTAAAAGACGTTACAAATACATGTAAACGTATTCAAGACTAACTATTGCCGGGAATTCTTCAGTGCAATGGCGTCAAGTTGGTAGATGCTAAAGACTTCAAATATGTTTTTGTCCATAATGTGTGTTAGAATCTAAATAGATCAGCTCGAGTGTGTGAATTGTTGAGTAATAATTCACCTTCTGTTGAAGATAAATCACTCGTGCTATGCGCTCGTGATTTGATCTTTACAACTTACATCCAAACAGTGAATTATTACTCAACAGTTCACTGCTAGAGCTGTTCTATTTTTTAAATATACTTCAGACTTAATTTTACCATGGCAGCAAGCAATATGAACCTGATCTTGGTTCATAATGTTTGTAATACAGGCTACCTAAGAAGGTCACCAGACTAGAAAACAGACAACAAAAGATGTGATGGCGGGAACAGGTGTGAATGGCAGAAAAGAAATAATCAGAATATGAGACAAAGCTTTCTGTAAATCTGCTGACAAGCCAGTCAAATGGAATTTGATGCCTCAATCAGTTTCTTAGAGAAGAAAAAAATGTCTGTTGCAAATTTTCAGAGGAACTTTAAGGGCAAAACAGTTATTGCATGATCCTAGGGGTCATGTCACTGGTTTCATTTAACTCATGTAATTATTGCCCTTATGTAACTCCCTATCTAGATAGCTTGCTACATCTCAATACTAGCTAGTCTCTGTAGCTTAACAGGCAGTCTTCCTATACAAGTATTCAACTTCAGTTTTTTGTTTTTCATTTCTGTTTTGAAGCTAGATATCTTAAGTGTATATATTGCAACTTGCAAGCCTTGAAGGTGTATTTGCAACTCGCAACTTGCAACTCGCAACTTGCAACTCGCAGATTACTCAGACTCCAAATTTTCAGAGGAACTTTCATGGCAAAAAGGTTATTGCATGATACTAGGGGTCATGTCACTGGTTTCATTTAACTCATCTAATTATTGCTCTTATGTAACTCCCTATCTGGATAGCTTGCTACATCTCAATACTAGCTGGTCTCTGTAGCTTAACAGGCAGTCTTCCTATACAAGTATTCAACTTCAGTCTGGTATGATACAGATCTGAATAATTAAGGTAAAAGTCTACTTACCTTTTCCAATTATCAATATGGTTATATAATGGCCTCCACCATCCCCTTATAGCCATCCTTACACCACCTTATCTGGTTCTCTTTAATTAGCACTGTAAAAGTAGCATGAAAAAATATACTTGGAATCTTACATTCTTTACCTATTAGTGTCACATGCTGATAACCTTTGCAAACAATTTGGACCCAGACCAGGCCCGACATAATGTTGGGCCTGTTATAGGTCCAAACTGTTTGACACTGACAGTTTTTCTGAAAGAATTTAGAAAATATGTTTTGCTCAAAAAATATCAGCAGTACCATGCACATTACCCAGCATGCCATAGGGTAAAACCAATTGAGCCATGGCATGAGATTTCCAACAATGTGGTATATGCAACCAGCAAAGGCTCAGATCAGCCTGCGCATACACACAGTCTGATCAGAGCCTTTGCTAGTCACTTGAATATTCTATGACTTTTAAGCTACTGGCCAAACATCATTTGGAATTTCTAAGCTTAAAAGGAGGCTGCACAGGCTCGTCTGAGTCTACACTTGTCAAAATGTCACGGCTCAATAAAGACTGGTCAATAAGGGATGCTTATCCCCTGTAGAGTAAAAGTCCGTATCAGCAAACCATATAAATTGTATTATGGCCGATGCTTTTTTCTTTGATCTGTGCTGATGTTTAAATCAAACAACCTAGAATAACGACGAAGGAGTAGCTTAAAACCGTACTTTAACTTCCAATTTTAGTTAAACAGCGATGTAGGCGGGATCTTCCTAAAAAGCGACAACTTAACCTGTAGGTAAATGTAATATAATTGACAGCTTAGGCCGGATGCAGGGAGGAGCGAATGTTAATTTCGTCAGGTGTCAGTAACACACGTTTATTTGCACCTACGCCATACTACAAGCTAAATAAAGGATTTTTCCTCGGCTTTCTGTTTAAACCGCTCAGTGGGCTACGCCCACCTCGGGGTTTAAACAAGAAAGACTTGGAAAAGTATCCTTTATTTATTACTTAACAGACCCTAGTTTTAGAAAGTCTTCAGTGACATTTGTGCCATACGAAGACCCAAACAATAAACAATCCAACACTTAGTTAAACAAGCTGCCATTTTGACAAATTATTTTTCAGGTATCAAACTTCTTTGTGTAAACTTCAAAGTGACTACAGGCCTAAGTTAAGAGATTGTAACAGAAAAATAATTCTTATTTCTCAACCAAAACAAATGTTGTCCAATCTCAAAAGACCTGTCTAGATACGGCCATGAAAAAAGTAACCATTGGGCACATTTAAGAATGCAGGTCAATTCATTTATGCTGAATAAAATAATTTCTCACCGTTTTAATAGTTTTTGGAATGATTTTTGTTTTGTTTGATTTGATTCTTTACATCCCATCAACAATCTTTCATTTAAAAGGGACGGGTCTTCCTAGGTTGAGCCAGTACTAAGCTGGGATATATGTGTCTTGCTCAAGGACCACAACGCAGTAACGCCGGTGAGGCTCGAACCCGCGGCCCCTCGGTCTCGAGTCAAGCACTCTCCCACTGAGCCACTGCGCTCCCGTTTTTGGAATGAGCTTATAGCACATGGTGCTAGCATGATAAGATGTGTCATTATGTGACATCTAATAATCTGCTTGCTAGTCGTGTCTGCTCATAAACATTGCAAAACGTTTGATCAAGGTCTAGCTCAACAAACCCTTGGGCCTGATCTGGATGCAATCGGTTTTGACACTTGTGGTATTCCTAAACTTTTTGGAAAAAATGGTTTTGGAAAACAATTGAACAGATGATTGAAGTCATGAAAGCGGACTTGGCATGTAAAGAATTAAACCAGTTAGGATTTAAATTTAGACATTTCACTGTAGAATGGTATTCTAACCTTTATCCCGCCAATACTTTTACCTGAAAATATCATCTGATTTTAAGAATGCTGCATATTTTCAAATGCACTTCAGACTAGATTTTTTCATGGGAACAAACAATATGATCCCTGATCAGACTGATCCCTAGTAAGACTGATCCCATGGAAGCAGTCTGATCTTGGTCCATATTGTTTGTAATATAGGATATCTGGGCCTCGACACAAGAAAACCTGTCTTCGGGTGTTTGCGAACAACAAAAGAGCAGACAAACCTGCGCATCCGCGCAGTCTGATCAGCACCTTTGTTGTACGCTTTTTGGAAAGTTTGGTTTTTGGTTTTGTTGCTTTACGCCCCAAGTCAACAGCTATGGTCATTGCGGGACGGTCAGTTCACCTAACCACACTTTTTCCTGGGCAGGCTTGAACAAGCGGTTAACCAGTAATTCGTGCACATACTTTCGCTTGTAACTGACAACAACCCTTCTTGAATAAATCAGCGGAAAGGAGGAGAATGACCGTAGAAATTATTTCATGATCAATCTCCACGAAAGTATGGGACCGGACCGGGATCGAACTCGCGACCCCTGGATCTGCAATCAGACACGCATCTGTAGCCAGACACGTTACCGACTGCGCTACGCGGCCCGGTCTTTTTGGAAAGTATCATATGTAAACTTGCTACAGGTGAAATTTCTATTTTCAAGCAAGTCTCTGTAGCTGATAATGTTGTGAAGATTAATCGATATAATCGATTAATTAGTAAGTAGAGCTGCTATCGGTAGATATCGATTGAAATTTTCCACAATCAATTTAATCGGAATTCTATCATCGGTAAGCAGAGCTAAGGGACCCCTTGCATAAAATGTGTTTATAAAAACATTTGGATGTGCAGAAATATTCTTACACATGTCAGCATTGATATAAGTCAATATTGCATTCATAATAAGACCATCACCTACACTGGTCCTGATAACTTCATTAAATGGACTCAGGGCTCTTTAAAATGCAGTAAATGCCTTATTTAATAGAAGAAATATGACTAAAAGTAATACATATAGCACAAAATAATACTTAAAAATCTCAAAGGGACTAAAGCATGGCCATGTACACATGTAACAAGTTTGTTTTATGGAAATTACTGTTTTTTGTAAAGTGAATATAGTTTTTGATTGTATAATCGTTAATCAATCGGCCAGTGCATTCCGATAATCGATAAGTGATTTCCTGTCCAATACCAAACACTAGTAGCTGAGGAGACTGGTTTGAAACTCGCTTTGTCGGAAACCCCAAAGACAGATTTTCTAGTGGCACAGCCTATCTAAGAACATAAGAAGATGAGAGGAGAAGACAACTCGGGTTGTAACTTGCAGGCTAAGGGCTTGTGAGCTTGAGCACAGCCTATCTAAGAACGTAAGTAGATGAGAGGAGAAGACAACTTGGGTTATAACTTGCAGGCAAAGGGCTTGTGAGCTTGTCATACTTACATTTGAACCAGGTTATGGTTCCATATTTGCCAACACTACCAACATTAGGAACTCTTCAACCTGTGAATGGAATATACACATATATTAAGCAGGCATGTATGATTTATAGAATAATTTTACATGCTTTTGCTGTTGTCTGCTGACTCTTCAAAAGTTGACATTAAAATAATTTCTCAGGAACACGATCAGAGTGTCATATGATTTGGATCAGGACCAACACTGTTGGTCATGAACTGGGTCCAAACTGTTTGCAAAGGCTATGAGCACATGGCAAAAAGTCACAAGCATGGAAAGAGTAAAATACATTATCATATGATGTCGCCTCTGGGAGTGATACAACGCCATGCATTTAAATCGATAAACCACTAGTGGTTTACAGATTTAGGTAACATTATATATTGATGTCTGTAATAATGTCACATATATATTGCAAAATCTCAGCATTTACCACACAAAATTGTGATTTAAAGGTAGTTTAAGGGTCATATGCTAAATAGAATCTTACATCTAGTGTTCCTGTATTATTGAATTTATTAAACTCGTTGCAGAGTAATTATGTGCCTCGCATTTTATCTCTTTTTTCCTTAAACTCCTTTTATAAATTCAATAAAACATGAGCACTCATGTTAGATAATCTATGTAGACAATAAGCATTAAATTTCTAATATTTATATTCTTGAAGATGGTAATTTGGACTGATGTATCCAAAGCAAACAAATACAGTAAAATCTTGTAAACAAATACAATAAAATCTCGTAAATTGAGCCGTGACGTGAGATTTCCTACAATGTGGCATTTTGACAAGTGTAGACAAAGATGAGCCTGTGCAGCCTCCTTTTAAGCTTAGAAACTCCAAATGATGTTCAGTCAGTAGCTTAATACTTATATAATGTTCAAGGGACTAGCAAAGGCTCTGATCAGACTGCGCATATGTGCAGGCTCATCTGAGGCTATGCTGGTCGCACATACCACATTGCTGGAAATCTTATGTCACGGCTCAATTATTAGTCCTCAGTACTAGAGGTTTGATTTCAAATGATCAGCAATTTGAATTATAGGGGGGTGTACATAATGTATAGCCCTAAAAATGAGTATCATTAGGTGGTTTGTTTTTGTATCAAATATTTATGTTTTGTCGGCGTAAAAGAAAAGTCTCCAAGAAATGTTTCTATTATGCAACCTAAACATGTGTTATTGCAAACAGTTATTAAAATAGGTCATGAAAATATAGGTCTTATTCTCTGAATCCAGCGTGTCTCATGTTTATTTCAATTTAGTGAGTATTTCGAATTTAAAGTTTTACTGTAGTTTCTATTCAGACTTCAGTTTCTATTCAGTCCTGTCGTTATTAATATCAAAATAGTTTGAACAAAGCCAACAAACAATTCTCACATATCTCTATCAAAAGTTTGTAACTTGACAGCTGTGAGGTATTAAGTTTGCATGTTACATCAATGAGTATGGTCAAGGTTTTCAAATTTCGAAAAATTCTCTTTCTGTTCAATTAAAATGGTGGTTTTCAGGGCTGAAATTAACAAAATGCTTGTCAGAATACTGAAAAGGGACGACTTTGATCAGACTGCTTCTGAAGCAGTCTGATCTGGGTCTCCACATTTTGTAAAGGCCTTTTTGCCAAGAAACTCACTTACTGGTGTTCAAAATTTTAGAACCTTTACTGTAACATGGAAGACACATGTAGTACTTACCTAGAGAAGTGCTGGCAACCATCCAAGGTAGTTGTTAATGCTGGTTTCCCAGGAGTAATTCCTCAGACATCTTAGCAGAACACTATACACACAACATGGTGCCTGGTTGCTGAAACATCTGAGGCTTCTAAAAACATTTTATTTATATTCTTACATACAAAATATTAAAACATAAAATCAGCTTGTCCATAGGGACTCTAATACAATGATGATGATGATGATGATGATGACAGATTCATGTGGTTGAAAATGAGGATAACCAGGCTGACAGTATGATGGTGAGAATGATGAAAATAGAGAGTCCAGGATCCTACATCTTAGGTAATAGTGATGGGGTATAATCGTTTGGCTGCTCCTATGATAAAACTGATGACTAATATTTGGGATTTTGTATCCTTACAATTATATTTCATTGGCACAAACCATGGATGACATTTGTCCTTGGAGATTCTGGTATATCAGCAAAGTTTTGTAATAAATTTCTGCAACTTACTTTACTTCTGCTCTCTCGCTTATTCGTTAAGATTTAAACAGCAATAGGTTAATATTAAGTTATCAGTATATAATTGCTTAATATTTTAAGTCCACTGTCCATCTCCGTATAGGTAGAGATCTACACTACAGTGCCACCTCAATTTGGTTAACATCTTAGATACTCAAAAGAGTATTTAGTTTCATGTTCATCGTGTTGGTCCAGATCAGGGTCCAAATTTTTCGGGAAAGTTATCAGCAGGCAACGAGTAAAGAGTTTAACTGACCTTGCATCGCAATCTCTTCATATCATAGGTAAGCTAGGTTTAGTGATAGTGGCTTTCCTAGTCATATAGTTAAAATGTATTATATCCATTCTACTTTGATCATACATCTATACTAGAAGTTGATAAACACCAACCTAACAATTATCCTGGTATTTCCTACCTAGCTGTTAAAGAGTTTACTTGTCCTTGTACTTCTATATCTTCAAAACTATCAATACTATAAGTTGCTATTCACCAAAGCTTACAATATCCCTGGTATTTCCTACCTAGCAGTTAAATAGTTTACTTGTCCTTGTACTTCTATATCTTCAACACTATAAGTACTATAAGTTGCTATTCACCAAAACTTGCAATATCCCTGGTATTTCCTACCTAGCAGGTAAAGAGTGAAATTGTCTTTGTACTTAAATCTTCTTGTCTTAGATAAGCTAGGATAAGTGATAGTGTTTTTTCCTTGTCATATAGTTTTACCTGTATTATACCTATTCTACCTTGATTAATACATACATCTGTACTATAAGTTGCTATACACCAACCTAACAATATCCCCGATATTTCCTACCTAGCAGGTAAATAGTTTGATAGTCCTTGTACTTCTATATCTTCAAAACATATTTACTATAAGTTGCTATTCACCAACCTAACGATCCTGATATTACCTAGCAGGTAAAAGAGTTTAATTGTCCTTTTACTTCTATATTTTCTAAACTTATGTGCTTTAAAGTAAGTAAGGGTGCAAAGATCAGGAATCGATACAATCAAGTACCACACCTGACCCAGGATGATGTTGTCACTACTACTACTACTACTACTACGTCTTCTTCTGATGTTGTCACTACTACTAGGACTACTACTACTACTACTACTACTACTACGTCTTCTTCTTCTGATGTTGTCACTACTACTACTTCTAATGTTACAACTACTAGTTCTGATGATGTTGTCACTACTACTTCTACTTCTCTGATGTTGTCATTACTACTTCTACTTCTTCTTCTCTGATGTTGTCACTACTACTTCTACTTTTGATGTTACAAATGCTAGTTCTGATGATGTTGTCACTACTACTACGTCTACTTCTGATGTTACAACTGCTAGTTTTAATGATGTTGTCACTACTACTTTTACTTCTTCTTCTCTGGTGTTGTCACTACTACTTATACTTCTTCTTCTAATGTTGTCACTAGTACTACTCTTTCATCTCTTGTCACTACTACTACTACTTCTTTCTCCTCTGCTGTTGTCACTACTTTTTCTTCTTCTTCTGATGTTGTCACTACTTCTTCTTCTTCTGATGTCACTACTTCTTCTGATGTTGTCACTACTACTACTTCTTCTGATGTTGTCACTACTTCTTCTTCTGATGTGGTCACTACTACTTCTTCTGATGTTGTCACTACTTCTTCTTCTTCTTCTGAGTCACTACTTCTTCTGATGTTGTCACTACTTCTTCTTCTTCTGATGTTGTCACTACTACTTCTTCTTCTGATGTCACTACTTCTTCTTCAGATGTTGTCACTACTTCTTCTTCTTCTGATGTCACTACTTCTTCTTCTGATGTTGTCACTACTTCTTCTTCTTAGGATGTTGTCATTACTTCTTCTTCGAATGTTGTCACTACTACTGCTACTTTTGATGTTCTCACTACTTCTACGTCTACTCCGATTTACGCACTACTACTTATTATTCTTCTGATGTTGTCACTACTTCTTCTTCTTCTGATGTTGTCATTACTAATTCTTCCCTGTTGTTGTCACTTCTACTTTAACTTGTTCTTCTAATGTTGTTACTACTACTACTCTTTCATCTGTTGTAACTACTACTTCTACTTCTTTTTACTCTGCTGTTGTCACTACTGTTACTTCTTCTTCAGATGTTGTTACTACTTTTTCTTCAGATGTTGTCACACTTCTTCTTCGGATGTTGTCACTTCTTCTTCTTCTTTGGATGTTGTCACTACTACTGCTACTTCTGATGTTGTCACTACTAATATGTCTACTCCGATTTTGTCACTACTACGTCTACTCCGATCTTGTCACTACTACTTATTATTCTTCTGATGTTGTCACTACTTCTTCTTCTTCGGATGTTGTCACTTTTTCTTCTTCTTCGAATGTTGTCACTACTTCTTCTTCAGATGTTGTTACTACTACTTCTTCTTCTGATGTTGTCATAACTACTACGTCTTATTCTTCTGATGTTGTCACCACGTCTACTTCTTCTTCTTATGTTGTCGTTACTACTACTCATTCATCTGTTGTCACTACTACTACTAGTACTTTTTTCTCCTCTGCTGTTTCACTACTATTACTTCTTCTTCTGATGTCACTACTTCTTCTTCAGATGTTGTCACTACTTCTTCTTCAGATGTTGTCACTTCTTCTTCTTCTAATGTTGTCATTACTACTACTCTTTCATCTGTTGTCACTACTACTACTACTACTTCTTTTTCCTCTGCTGTTGTCACTACTATTACTTCTTCTGATGTCACTACTTCTTCTTCGGATGTTGTCACTACTTCTTCTTCGGATGTTGTCACTACTTCTTCTTCTGATGTTGTCACTACTTCTTCTTCGGATGTTGTCACTACTTCTTCTTCATCTGATGTCACTACTTCTTCTTCTTCTGATGTTGTCACTACTTCTTCTTCTGTTGTCACTACTTCTTCTTCTGATGTTGTCACTACTTCTTCTTCTGATGTTGTCACTACTTCTTGCTCGGATGATGTCACTACTACTGCTAATGTTGTCACTACTACTACGTCTACTCCGATTTTGTCACTACTACTTATTATTCTTCTGATGTTGTCGCTACTATTTCTTCTCTGTTGTTGTCACAACTACTTTTACTTCTTCTTCTAATGTTGTCACTACTACTACTCTTTCATTTGTTGTCACTACTACTACTACTACTTCGTTTTCCTCTGCTGTTGTCACTACTATTACTTCTTCTTCTGATGTCACTACTTCTTCAGATGTTGTCACTACTTCTTCTGATGTTGTCACTAATACTACTTCTTCAGATGTTGTCACTACTTCTTCTTTGGATGTTGTCACTACTTCTTCTTCTTTGGATGTTGTCACTACTTCTTCTTCTTCGGATGTTGTCACTACTTCTTCTTTGGATGTTGTCACTACTTCTTCTTCAGATGTTGTCACTACTTCTTCTTCAGATGATGTCACTACTTCTTCTTCTTCAGATGTTTTCACTACTTCTTCTTCTTTGGATGTTGTCACTACTACTTCTTCTTCGGATGTTGTCACTACTACTTCTTCTTCTGATATTGTCACTACTACTACGTCTACTCCGATTTTGTCACTACTACTTATTATTCTTCTGATGTTGTCACTACTATTTCTTCTCTGTTGTTGTCACTACTACTTTTACTACTTCTTCTAATGTTGTCACTACTACTACTCTTTCATCTGTTGTCACTACTACTACTAGAATTTCTTTTTCCTCTGCTGTTGTCACTACTATTACTTCTTCTTCTGATGTCACTACTTCTTCTTCAGATGTTGTCACTACTTCTTCTTCTTTGGATGTTGTCACTACTACTTCTTCAGATGTTGTCACTACTACTTCTTCAGATGTTGTCACTACTACTTCTTCTTCGGATGTTGTCACTACTACTTCTTCAGATGTTGTCACTACTTCTTCTTCAGATGTTGTCACTACTTCTTCTTCTTCGGATGTTGTCACTACTACTTCTTCAGATGTTGTCACTACTACTTCTTCTTCGGATGTTGTCACTTCTAACCACTTCTTCTTCAGATGTTGTCATTACTTCTTCTTCTTCTGATGTTGTCACTAGTACTACTTCTTCTGATGTTGTCACTTCTACTTCTTCTTCAGATGTTGTCACTACTACTTTTTCAGATGTTGTCACTACTTCTTCTTCTTCGAATGTTGTCACTACTACTTCTTCAGATGTTGTCACTACTACTTCTTCTTCAGATATTGTCACTTCTAACTACTCTTCTTCAGATGTTGTCACTACTTCTTCTGATGTTGTCACTACTACTACTTCTTCTGATGTTGTCACTACTACTTCTTCTGATGTTGTCACTACTACTCCTACTACCACTTCTTCTTCAGATGTTGTCACTACTACTTCTTCTTCAGATGTTGTCACTACTTCTTCTTCGTATGTTGTCACTACTACTACTTCTTCTGATGTTGTCACTACTTCTTCTTCAGATGTTGTCACTACTACTACTTCTTCTGATGTTGTCACTACTACTTCTTCTTCAGATGTTGTCACTACTACTTCTTCAGATTTTGTCACTACTACTTCTTCAATTGTTGTCACTTCTTCTTCTCCATCCATCACCTATACACCAAAACTTGCAATATCCCTGGTATTTCCTACCTAGCAGGTAAAGAGCTACGTTGAGTGATAGATTGGCTAGGTTTAGTGATAGTGGTTTTTCCTGGTCATGTAGTTAACCTGTATCATACCTATTCTACCTTGACCATGTATACATACATCTGTAATATAAGTTGCTATACAGTAACCTTACAATATACCTGGCATTTCCTACCTAGCAGGTAAAGAGCTAGGTTGAAACCTAGATTAGCTATGTTGGGTGGTAGTGGTTTTTCCTGGTCATGTAGTTAACCTGTATCATACCTTTTCTACCTTGACCATGTATCCATACATCTGTAATATAAGTTGCTATACAGTAACCTTACAATATACCTGGCATTTCCTACCTAGCAGGTAAAGAGCTAGGTTGAGTGATAGATTTGCTATGTTGGGTGGTAGTGGTTTTTCCTGGTCATGAAGTTAACCTGTATCATACCTATTCTACCTTGACCATGCATCCATACATCTGTAATATAAGTTGCTATACAGTTACCTTACAATATACCTGGCATTTCCTACCTAGCAGGTTAAGAGCTAGGTTGAGTGATAGATTAGTTATTAGGTTGGGTGGTAGTGGTTTTTCCTGGTCATATAGTTAACCTGTATCATACCTATTCTACCTTGACCATGTATCCATACATCTGTAATATAAGTTGCTATACAGTAACCTTACAATATACCTGGCATTTCCTACCTAGCAGGTAAAGAGCTAGGTTGAGTGATAGATTTGCTATGTTGGGTGGTAGTGGTTTTTCCTGGTCATGAAGTTAACCTGTATCATACCTATTCTACCTTGACCATGCATCCATACATCTGTAATATAAGTTGCTATACAGTTACCTTACAATATACCTGGCATTTCCTACCTAGCAGGTTAAGAGCTAGGTTGAGTGATAGATTAGTTATGTTGGGTGGTAGTGGTTTTTCCTGGTCATATAGTTAACCTGTATCATACCTATTCTACCTTGACCATGTATCCATACATCTGTAATATAAGTTGCTATAAACTAACCTTACAATATCCCTGGCATTTCCTACCTAGTAGGTAAAGAGCTAGGTTGAGAGATAGATTAGCAATGTTGGGTGGTAGTGGTTTTTCCTGGACATGTTGTTAACCTGTTTTATACCTATTGTACCTTGATCATGCATCCATACATCTGTACTATAAGTTGCTATACACAAACCTTACAATATTCCTGACATTTCCTAGCTAGCAGGTAAAGAGCTAGGTTGAGTGATAGATTAGCTAGGTTTAGTGATAGTGGTTTTTCCTGGTCATGTAGTTAACCTGTTTTATACCTATTCTACCTTGATCATGCATCCATACATCTGTACTATAAGTTGCTATACACTTACCTTACAATATCCCTGGCATTTCCTACCTAGCAGGTTAAGAGCTAGGTTGAGTGATAGATTAGCTATGTTGGGTGATAGTGGTTTTTCCTGGTCATGTTGTTAACCTGTTTTATACCTATTCTACCTTGATCATGCATCCATACATCTGTACTGTAAGTTGCTATACACTAACCTTACAATATTCCTGGCATTTCCTAGCTAGCAGGTAAAGAGCTAGGTTGAGTGATAGATTAGCTAGGTTTAGTGATAGTGGTTTTTCCTGGTCATGTAGTAAACCTGTTTTATACCTATTCTACCTTGACCATGTATCCATACATCTGTAATATAAGTTGCTATACACTAACCTTACAATATCCCTGGCATTTCCTACCTAGCAGGTAAAGAGCTAGGTTGAGTGATAGATTAGCTATGTTGGGTGATAGTGGTTTTTCCTGGTCATGTTGTTAACCTGTTTTATACCTATTCTACCTTGACCATGTGTCCATACATCTGTACTATAAATCGCTATACACTAACCTTACAATATCCCTGGCATTTCCTACCTAGTAGTTAAAGAGCTAGGTCGAGTGATAGATTAGCTATGTTGGGTGGTAGTAGCTTTTCCTGGTCATGTAGTTAACCTGTATTATACCTATTCTACCTTGATCATGAATCCATACATCTGTACTATAAGTTGCTATATACTAACCGTACAATATCCCTCGTATTTCCTTCCTAGCAGGTAAAGAGCTAGGTTGAGTGATAGATTAGCTATGTTGGGTGGTAGTGGTTTTTGCTGGTCACTTAGTTAGCCTGTATTAAACCTATTCTACCTTATCATGCATCCATACATCTGTACTATAAGTTGCTATATACTAACCTTACAATATCCCTGGTATTTCCTACCTAGCAGGTAAAGAGTGAAATTGTCTTTGTACTTAAATCTTCTTGTCATAGATAAGCTAGTCATGTTATATTGCAGCTGACAGTAAGAGATTTAGATAAGTGATTGTTGCTGTCCTTACAATGAAGTGACAACATCAGAAGAAGAAGAAGTAGTGGTGCCATTATTGATAATAGAAGAAGTAATAGTAGTGACAACATCAGAAGAATACGCAGTACTAGAAGTGACAACATGAGAAGAAGAAGTAGTAATAGTGGCACCATCAGAGGAAGAAGTAGTAGTAGTGATAACATCAGAAGAAGAAGTAGTAGTAGTAGTGACAACATCAGAAGAATACGCAGTACTAGTAGTGACAACGTCAGAAGAATACGCAGTACTAGTAGTGACAACATGAGAAGAAGAAGAAGTAGTGACAACATCAGAATAGAAGAAGAAGTAGTGACACCATCAGAAGAATTCGCAGTAGTAATAGTGGCACCATCAGAAGACAAAGTAGTAGTGACAACATCAGAATAGAAGTAGTAGTAGTGACAACATCAGAATAGAAGAAGTAGAAGTAGTAGTGACAACATTGAGAATAGAAGAAGTAGAAGTAGTAGTGACAACATCAGAATAGAAGAAGTAGTAGTAGTAGTGAAAACATCAGAATAGAAGTAGTAGTAGTAGTAGTGACAACATCAGAAGAATACGCAGTACTTGTAGTGACAACATGAGAAGAAGAAGTAGTAATAGTGCCACCATCAGAAGAAGAAGTAGTTGTAGTGACAACATCAGAAGAATAAGCAGTACTAGTAGTGACAACATAAAAAGAAGAAGTAATAGTGACATCATCAGAAAAGCAGAAGAAGTAGTAGTGACAACAGTAGCAGAAGAAGAAGTAGTAGTAGTGACAACATCAGAATAGAAGAAGTAGTTGTAGTGACAACATTGAGAATAGAAGGAGTAGTAGTGACAACATCAGAATAGAAGAAGTAGTTGTAGTGACAACATCTGAATAGAAGAAGTAGTAGTAGTGACAACATCAGAATAGAAGAAGTAGTTGTAGTGACAACAGTAGCAGAAGAAGAAGTAGTAATGACAACATCATAAGAAGTAAAAGTAGTAATGACAGAATTTGAAGAAGTAGAAGGAATAGTGATAACAGCAGAAGAAGGAGAAAAAGTAGTGACAACATCAGAAGAACTAGCATTAGTAACATCAGACGTAGAAGACATACTAGTAGTAGCCACAGCAGAAGATAAAGTAGTAGTAGTGACAACATCAGAAGAAGAAATAGTGGTGACAACATCAGTAGAATAATAAGTAGTAGTGACAAAATCAGAAGAAGAAGACGTAGTGACAACATCGGAAGAATAATAAGTAGTAGTGACACAATTGGAGTTGACGTAGTAGTAGTGACAACATCAGAAGTAGCAGTAGTAGTGACAACATCCAAAGAAGAAGCAGTAGTGACAACATCCGAAGAAGAAGAAGTAGTGACAACATCCGAAGAAGAAGTAGTGACATCAGAAGAAGAAGTAATAGTAGTGACAACAGCAGAGGAAAAAGAAGTAGTAGTAGTAGTGACAACAGATGAAAGAGTAGTAGTAGTGACAACATTAGAAGAAGTAGAAGTAGTAGTGACAACATCACAGAAGAAATAGTAGCGACAACATCAGAAGAAGAAGAAGTAGTGACAACATCAGAAGAATAATAAGTAGTAGTGAGAAAATCGGAGTAGACGTAGTAGTAGTGAGAACATCAGAAGAAGAAGTAGTAGTGACAAAATCGGAGTAGACGTAGTAGTAGTGAGAAGATCAGACTAATTAGTAGTAGTGATAAAATCAGAGTAGACGTAGTAGCAGTGACAATATCAGAAGAAGAAGAAGTAGTGACAACATCTAAAGAAGAAGAAGTAGTGACAACATCCGAAGAAGAAGAAGTAGTGACATCAGAAGAAGAAGTAATAGTAGTGACAACAGCAGAGGAAAAAGAAGTAGTAGTAGTAGTGACAACAGATGAAAGAGTAGTAGTAGTGACAACATACGAAGAAGTAAAAGTGGTAGTGACAACACCAGAGAAGAAGAAATAGAAGTAGTAGTGACAACATCATTAAAACTAGCAGTTGTAACATCAGAAGTAGAAGTAGTAGTAGTGACAACATCAGAAGAAGAAGACGTAGTAGTAGTAGTAGTAGTAGTAGTAGTAGTAGTTGTAGTAGTAGTAGTAGTAGTAGTAGTAGTAGTAGTAGTAGTAGTAGTAGTAGTAGTAGTAGGGGCAGTAGTAGAAGTAGTAGTAGTGACATCAGAAGAAGAAGTAGTAGTGACAACATCAGAAGAAGACATAGTAGTAGTAGTAGTAGTAGTAGTAGTAGTAGTAGTAGTAGTGACAACATAAGATAAAGAAGAAGAAGTAGTAGTGATAAAATCAGAAGAAAGAGTGACATCAAATGAAGAAGTAGAAGTAGTAGTGATTACATCAGAAGTAGTAGTGGTGACAACATAAGAAGAAGAAGTAGTAGTAGTAGTAAAGACAACAGCAGAGGAAAAAGAAGTAGTAGTGATAACAGAAGAGGTAGTAGTAGTAGTGACAATATATGAAGAAGTTAAGTAGTTGTAGTAGTAGTGACAACATTAGAAGAAGTAGAAGTAGTAGTAGTGACAACATCATCAGAACTAGCAGTAGTAACATCAGAAGTAGAAGTAGTAGTGACAACATCAGAAGAAGAAGTGACATCAAATGAAGTAGAAGTAGTAGTGATTACATCAGAAGTAGTAGTTGTGACAACATCAGAAGAAGTAGTAGTAGTAGTAGTGACAACAGCTGAGGAAAAAGAAGTAGTAGTTTAACAGAAGAGGTAGTAGTAGTAGTAGTAGTAGTAGTCGTAGTAGTAGTAGTAGTAGTAGTAGTAGAAGTAGTAGTAGTAGTAGTAGTAGTCGTAGTAGTAGTAGTAGTTGAATTAGTAGTAGTAGTAGTAGTAGTAACAGCAGCAGCTGCAGTAGAAGTAGCAATAGGAGTGTTGGCAGCAGCACTAGTAGTTTCCTTCATAGGTTCTGAATGGATGATAAAACACTAGTTTTAAAAGGTTAAAGATATTTCCCTCTAGATGGATTAAATGTTCACTACTTAGAATAATAAAATCTAGGCAGCTTAGATTCAATCTAAAGTGTCAATAACAAGATATGTTCAACCCAAAGGTATATTACATCTAGGATCACACTTACTATATAGAGGAGCTCTTCACCACCTCAGGTCTGCACTCAAGGCCGATCGCATCCAAGAGGAGAACTCTGAAAGTGGGAGCTCTGCCTCTGCCGACTCTATACAAAGCAGTGCATCACCTAGGAGAGCAATATAGTATAAATGGGAAGAACAATAAAGAGCACTGCCACAACTAGAAGAGCTCATACAACTGTAAGGCAATGTTCCTTGGAGGTTACTTCTAGGGTTAAAGCAGTGTCATAAAAGTGATGAACCTATAAGGGCCATCACACTAATAATTTGTATTTTTTACAAAGATTAACAGATGCTGCTCCATGCAGAACCTACAAACCAATTAAGTATTCCAAAATGTTTCTGAAAATGATTCTAGATTTCTGACAATGGCATTTCCTGAAGATAAACTTAATTGTGTGAAGTAAAGCCTCACTTCAGCTTAATGAATTCATTTCAAATTTGAATTTTGTTTCACCTATAAAAACAGGTTTCAGAGTTTTGCTAATCTTCCAAAAATTTGTTGTTTTATACTTTAAGTCTAACAAACTTAGAACTAACTAGACAAATTCAGGTCTAAAGGTAATGCATTGGTAATGTTGAATTGGTCCATATGACCTTATTGAATATTAAATTAACTTAACTGACAATGAAAGACCAAGAGTGAAGCTTGCTAATAATAATCAGATGGACTGCTAAGGAGGCAATACCCAACCCCTTTCTTAAAACGCAAGTGAATCTCCTCTATGGAAAAGGTAGATTGCCTATATTGCCCATTTTACAATGTGATTTTCCTAACATTGCATGCCTGAGAAGAGATTGCTCCTTAAAAAATTAATGTAAAAAATGAAGTCTACAATTTAGAAATATATCTTAGTTTAAAAAATCATTAAATGTTAATATGGTCTAGGATGAGTTTCAAGTTGCTTACATGATAGAAGCTCTACAGATTAGCAGATGGGAGTACTGGTTGGGATGTAATATTGAAACCCTCACTAACTTGCCAAGTGGAACTTTGAGAAGTCTCTCCAGATGAACTTAAACCAAAACCTTGTACTAATACTAATAATAACTTACTTACAATCTCTAGTACCAATACAATAATTTACTTACAATCTCTTGTACCAATACCGTAATTTACTTACAATCTCTAGTACCAATACAATAACTTACTTACAATCTCTATTACCAATACAATAATTCAATTACAATCTCTAGTACCAATACAATAATTTACTTACAATCTCTAGTACCAATACAATAATTTACTTACAATCTCTCGTACCAATACAATAATTTACTTACAATGCCTTGTACTAATACTAACAATTTACTTACAATATCTTGTACCAATACAATAATTTACTTACAATCTCTAGTACCAATACAATAATTTACTTACAATCTCTATTACCAATACCATAATTTACTTACAATCTCTAGTACCAATACCGTAATTTACTTACAATCTCTAGTACCAATACCATAATTTACTTACAATCTCTAGTACCAATACAATAATTTACTTACAATCTCTAGTACCAATACAATAATTTACTTACAATGCCTTGTACTAATACTAATAATTTACTTACAATATCTTGTACCAATACAGTAATTTACTTACAATACCTTGTACCTGTAAGATAATTTACGTACAATACCTGCTGGGAAAGGACTGACCTCTTGGTTCTCGATTGTGATGTCTAATTGTGACGTTGTCATTTTCCCATTGGCGGGAGCGCAGTGGCTCAGTGGTAGAGTGTTTGACTTGAGACCAAGGGGCTGAGGGTTCGAGCTTAACCGGCGTCAATGCGTTGAGTCCTTGAGCAAGACACATTAATCCTAGCTTAGTAATGGTTCAACCCAGGAAGACCCGTCCCTATATAACTGAAAGATTGTTGATGGGACATAAAGAATCAAATCAAACAAAAACTTTCCCATTGGTATCATGGGTCAGGTGTGGTGCTTGATTGTATCGATTCTCTTCTTACTACTAGTACCAATACGATAATTTACTTACACTACCTTGTACAAATACTAATAATTAAAATAGTATGTACCAATACGATAATTTACTTACAATATCTTATACCAATACCAATAATTGACTTACTGCGAATCAGTCACTTTCCCACTGGAATGCTGGGTCAGGTGTGGTACTTGATTGTATCGATACCTGATCTTTGCACCCTTACTTACTTTTACAATTTAGGTGAAATCAACCATATCCAGATAATCTGAGATACTACATGCAGTTCTTCACTTACATGACCAGTAAAATCTTTCAACAGGACCCGGTGGTTTAGGCTGCTGTCAGTTCTAAGGCGGTGGTTCTGTTGTTGTTGACTTTTTGTTTATTGTTACTCCCATTGTGGGAGTCTGTAATTGTTCTATGTTTTGTTGTACGTTACTTTATGTCCATTCTAGTATTGCAATCATCTTGATTGGGAAGAGAGAGCTGGTTGCTTTGCTTAATTTGTCTTCCTGGTGTCTCCTGATGGTTGAGCGGCTCTTCCTCACAGTGCCACAGGGTTGTCTGCGGTTTGTGATTGTGGTATTTCCTGATCATACTCACTATTTTGGAAGTCATACCAATACCTCACTAATATTACCAGTGAAATCTTTGAATCGGAAGAGGCTGTCATGGAAGTCATACCAATACCTCACTTTGACGACCAGAGAAATCTTTGAATCGGAAGAGGCTGTCATGTAAGTCATACCAATACCTCACTTTGATGACCAGTGAAATCATTGAATCGGAAGAGGCTGTCATGTAAGTCATACCAATACCTCACTTTGATGACCAGTGAAATCTTTGAATCGGAAGAGGCTGTCATGTAAGTCATACCAATACCTCACTTTGACGACCAGAGAAATCTTTAAACAGGTACAGGTGTTCTTAGAAGTCATGCCAATACCAATAGTTTCAAATTCTATGGACGAATGGCTACACATCATTGAAGCTGTTTAGTTGAGAAACTATCTGTTCTGTAATATCAATCTATTACATACAATGTTATCAAATTTAAACTTAGAACGACTTGGTGGAAAAATTGTTTTATATTTAGTGAGTGTTAAATATAACACTAACTGCTGATTCAATGTGAAGCTGTTGAGTGGAGAAGCAGAACCGATGAATGGCTTTACCATAATTTTATATTGCTGCATATGTAACACCAATAGCCGTTTTGTTGGTGTTGATGGTAGTCAATAGAATTTCAGTCATGTCGGAACATTTCCTGGGCTGAACCAGTACTAAGCACCAAGGTATAAAAGTATTGTCATCCAAGGATATTGTTTACCAAATTATATTAGTCCTCTATTTTAAAAGGCTACACCATATTTAGTTGTGTTGATGCTTTACATCCCAACACTCTACCAATTGAGCCACTGTGCTCCCCTAGGCTACACCTTGAACTAAGGTTTATGGCGGTGGCGGGTGGTTCTGTTGTTGATTCATTGTTGATTGTTACTCCCATAGTGGAATTCTGTAATTGTTCTATGTTTTGTTGTGTCCATTCTAGTTTTGCAATCATCTCAATGGGGAAGAGAGAGCTCGTTGCTTTGCTTTGTCTTCTTGGTGTCTCATGCTTGATGTGTGGCTCTTCCTCACAATGCCACGGGTTTGTCTGCAGTTTGTGATTGTGGGATTACCTGATCATACTCAATATTTTCTATGGAAGGTGATTGGGCTACCTAAATCTATCACCCTGTAATTTTACCATTTACACATACATACCATGTCCAGTTGTACTATCCACATACAGGTTTTCGTTTGTTTGATTCGATTCTTTAGGTCTCAACAACAATCTTTCAGTTAAACAGGGACGGGTCTTCCTGGGTTGAACCAGTACAAAGCTAGGTTAAATGTGTCTTGCTCAAGGACCACAATGCAGTGACTATGGTGAGGCTCAAACCCGCGGCCCCTCTGTCTGGAGTCAAGCACTCTACCACTGAGCCACTGCGCTCCCCCACATACAGGTACGATCTGTGACAAAATGAAACAATACATGACAAAATAAACAGTGATAAAAGTAATTATAGCTTAACATACTAGTAATCATTTCCATGGTGGTTTCAATCAAATTATGGATAGTATAAAAAGAAGATGCAGTGGACCAATAAAATCACAACACCTCCTGTATTCAAGCGGATAGAGTATCCCTGATTGAAAAGGAATACAAATTGCAAGTTCTTGAAAAAAGGTTTTTCTGTATTTTCACATTTCTTATTGATGTGCATTATTAACCCAATTGCACTTGACCAAATCATCGTATTGACGAGTTCATAAAATTTGGTAGTTATCACATATGCATAAACTCTTTACAATTGCAGGTCCTGTGGAGATCTGAAGTCTAGCTTATCAACCTTCTACATCCCTAATTAGTTTCTACAAGAAGGAAAGGCTCTGGTGAGACTGTACTTGCACAGGCTTGTCTGAGCCTTTCCTGCTCACATATGCTTTATTACCAAAATCTCATGAATGTCTCTTACAGTTTTAGCCAGTCTAAGATCAACAGGGTTAATGTTACAACCATAACCACAAAAACTGATTACAGCTAGGCCAGAGGAGGGGCGCCAACCCTCAAAGGAACACAAATTAAGAACATCTAAAATGTGTTGTTGATATCACAGGATGATTTGACAATGCATGAATAGTAAATTCTACCAATAATTATTGTAAATACATGTACATATACATAAATATATCTAGTAATTGTCAAATTCGCTAAATATTCTTACAAAAAATATGTTTAATGGACATCTGTGTTTAACTGCAGCATCATTACATTAAGGCCATTCAGATGAATGGGTCTTAATAGCTGGGGAACCATGAAATCCTATACATTTATCTTTGCATGGGATCAGATAAATGGGGTCTTATCAGTGTTGTTTCCAGTTTCTTAATTACAGAAAATGGCTTAATTTCTTTTTTTGTCTTGAATTTTGAATTTAAAATATAAATACCTCATGAAAATAACAAATGTTTATGCCCTCACTTAATAATTTGTTTTTAGTTTTTTTTTGTTGAAATCCAAAGACTAAAATATCAAAGACATTTATACTTGAATTGACCATTAAGATAAATATACAATAAAGGTAACCAGAAATTTATATAAAAAGAAAGGATGTCTAATTTCAGTGTGATTATGTAGGTGGATCTAACAAAAAACTAGTTTCCAAAATGCTAATAAAATGACTTGAATAAAATGAAATATGTCTAATATATATTTGGACTGAATTATGGCAAGCCATTTTACGATTTATTAAGAAATATAGATCTTTACTTTATCATATAAGATTTCTAATATAGGATATAAGATATCTTATATCCTATATAAGTTATCTTCTATGCGATATAAGATATCTTATATCCTATATTAGATATCTTATATGTTATATAAGATATGTTATATAAGATACAAGATATCTTAAAGAGGATATAAGATATCTGAATTGCCAAACTATATAAGATATCTTATATGCTATATAAGATATCTCATAAGATATATGATATCTTGTATCGCATATAAGAAATCTTATATAGCATATAAGAAATCTTATATAGGATATAAAATATCTTATATATTTTTTGTAATTAAGTTATCTTATATATTATATAAGATATCTTGAAAAAAGATATAAGATATCTTATATCAAAATAAGATTTCTTATATAGGATATAAGATATCTTATAAAACATATAAGATATCTTAAATGCTATATAAGATATCTTATATATTTTGGTAAATAAGATATCTTATATATTATCTTATATAAGATATCTTATATAGCATATAAGCTATCTTAATTACAAAAAATATTTAAGATATCTTATTTTATTGTGTCTTTTCAATTATTTTTAGTGTGTCTTTTTTTTTTAATTTTTAATCATTTTTTAGTGTGTCTTTTTTAATTTTTAATTATTTTTTAGTGTGTCTTTTTTTAATTTTTAATTATTTTTTACCCGTATTATGGACTGAATTGTTTGCTTCTTCGGAATAAGATATCTTATATAAGATATAAGATATCTTATACATAAGATATCTTTTTTAATATATAAGATATCTCATATAATATATAAGATATCTTATATAATATATAAGATATCTTATATAATAAAGTAGATATCTACATTCCATAATAAATAGTAAAATGGCTTGCCATACTGAATAGATGATCAAGACTTTAGGAGGGGAGGGAATAAGGTCATCTGAACCTCAACTCTTATCAACAATGTAATTACCCCGCGGTTTTATTGAATTTAGAACCTGTGAATACCCAAAACTTCCTACAATGGGAATTAATTACATGTAATTTAGAAAATAAATGGTAAAATTATGAAATACAGTTTAGATTTACTTCTTAGAACATGTCAAGCAAGATAAGCTTGAACCAATTTAACCACCAGCCATACCGGACAATAAACGTGATATAAATCCTGAATGATGCTGCTACAACAGAGGTCCATGATTAATTTTAGTAAATATTTTAGAATATATTTGTGTTCCTTGCTTACCCAATCTTATCACTAAATAGATACATCAGGCAAAGGTTAAGCATGTTATTTTTTAAACCTTGTAAGGACATGTTTTAACAGACAAAATTAGAAAATAACTAGTGTTAATGACTGGTAAGCAAGCAAAGATGTATCCTTCTAAAAGGATGGTGTTTTCAGTAGGTTTCTAATATCAATACCTCTTTGAGCATATGCTACTCTTTAAAGAAACTATTTCCCATGGAAAAACAACACCTAAATTAATCAGAAAAAAATACAAAATGCTAAACTATGCCTTCAATATCAAGAGAGCTTTAGTTTTGGCGATCAGTTCAATAAAAGAAATATTCTACTCAAAAAGGTTTTGTATCAGTCTCTTTACAAACTTCATTTAAGAAATTGTTACTTAATGAAAATTGTTAGAATATACTTTACATTCTTCAAATTTGGCTAAGCGGAGGACAAAATAAATTCTATATGATTTCTGAAAAAAGTTACAGGTATGTTAAAAATAGGTCTAGCAATAAACAGCTTGGAACCAGATCAGACTCAGCATTTTGTTGGTCCAGATCTGGGTCTAAACTGTTTTTCAAATGAAAGCAGCAGATGACACTAGCAGGTAACAAGAATTTTAAGCTAGGAAATTCATAAGGTCATAAAATATTAACACTTTTTGAAAATTGAAAATAAACTGGTATTAAATATCTGAAATAAAGTAGGCCACAAAAAACACTTTCTGAAAATTTCTGAGCATAGCTCTACATTCTTGACTCACTTTAAACTTGATAGTTGAATTATGTTCTTGCATCTTAACTGGCAGGCTTTTGAGTGTGATTATGATATTTCCTGGTCTTGTTAAAATGTGAGTTGCATGAACTGTGGTCTTGCATCGTGTATTGTTGTCATAGGAAGGTAGGCTGTAATCTGTGATTGGAGTATTTCCAGGTCTTGTTAAAACGCGAGTTGTATGGAATGTAATTTTGCATCATTTCTTGTTATAATAGGGAGGTAGGCTGTAATCTGTGATTGGAGTATTTCCTGGTCTTATTAAAATGTGAGTTGCATGAACTGTGGTCTTGCATCGTGTATTATTGTCATAGGAAGGTAGGCTGTAATCTGTGATTGGAGTATTTCCAGGTCTTGTTGAAATGTGAGTTGCATGAACTGTGGTCTTGCATCGTGTATTATTGTCATAGGAAGGTAGGCTGTAATTTGTGATTGGAGTATTTCCAGGTCTTGTTAAAATGCGAGTTGTATGGAATGTAATTTTGCATCTTTTCTTGTTATAATAGGGAGGTAGGTTGTAATCTGTGATTGGAGTATTACCAGGTCTTGTTGAAATGCGAGTTGTATGGAATGTAATTTTGCATCTTTTCTTGTTATCATAGGGAGGTAGGTTGTAATCTGTGATTGGAGTATTTCCAGGTCTCGTTATAATGTTGAACCTATGTATGTTTAATAATGTCAATCCTAACACTTTTTTCTTCAGAAATTTATATATGAGTGCATGTGCTTCCTAGTTAACTCAATGGCATTTGTGTGTAAATGCAGCCAGTCATAATTTAAGAGAGTTATTTATCCATACGTATTCCTCAGAAAATGCACTAAAACTCTACCATCTTAGCTATTATAGAGACTATCTAAAGATACAAAACATCATTGAGTAGAACATTTTGTACATTTCAGAACTCTGCAGTTACAGAATCCCTCATTGTACATACTATACCAGAAGTTGTCTCATCAATGCAGCTGTTGTGGAGGTGACAATTGGACAGCTAAAGCAGCTCAATTATTCTTACAAATTACATTGGACTAATTCAATAAGCTATATGCAATAGACTATTGGACATTAAATGGGTCACCTCACCAATGAGAATACCCTAGCTTTTTATTGTATTGAACACATGGGTATAGATCAGCCTGCACATACTATACATTCTGATCAGTACCTTTGTTTTCCACCTGTTTTCCACCTTAGAAAGTATACTAGATATACATGGTTCGGTCTAAAATTTCAAGATTCTTGCCAGTCTCTGTAGCGGAACATGCAGATATGTGTCTCACTTGGTCGCAAACCTAGGAAATAGGTATTCTCACAGTGAGGCTATAATATAACCCTTCCCCATTCATCCTATGAAATATCCCCCTACAGACATCCCAATCCGAAAAGGTAAAGTAACCGCAGAAATGCCAATACGGATAGGTAACGTTACCACAGACCCGGTGACAGACAATACGCCACCAACCACCCTCCTAACCATGGATGAAGAAGCAGGGGCCGGTCCTTCCTCTCGCACTTCGACAGGGGCGTCCGGTACTACACGAACTGGCTCAGGGACGACAGGTTCCACTCGAGCCGGCTCAGGGACTGGGACGACCGGTTCCGCTGGCACTAGCACAGGGACCACCGGTACCGGGGCTTGCTCTTGAACATGCTGCCTTAGTCTGGGCTGAGCTTCTTCATCTGAAAATACAAAAGAACCATACTTAATCCTTGTGTTGCTCAATATAGTTATCTTAAGCAAAACATATGTTAGAGAATAAAGTTTGATTGTTTGCTTATATCATGATTGGCAATATTAAGCATGGATTCATAGGCTAAATGAACAATGTAGGTCTTAGGAAGCTGGCTTCAACAGTCTTAAGAGCCTTTGTAATATGATATTATACAATTATTGACTATTGTGGTATTGGATATGATGTGATATCAACCAGAGGATATCTATAGTGACCAAAACAAGGTCAAATTACTGGAATTATATGATGGATATCAACATTACATTCAATAACGCAATAGTCAATAACACTTTTATTATATTTTGTAACTCTTATAATCTGAATGAACCCTTTGTATACCGGAAACTCCTAAATGGGTACTTTAGCAAACAATGAAGATCCAGGATTTCAAAGTCTGCACTGTTTGCTAAGATTAAAACAACCTTCATGGACAGAAATACATCATAATTATAGGACCTTCTCCCTGTGAACCCTTAACGTGCACAATGGGAAGTACCATATTTATTATATTATATGACTTTTGGGGTACTGTAAAGGCGGCACCTCATGTATACATAATAAGGACTGGTCAACCTAAGACATAGGTAAAAGCTGAAAATGAGGTGTGTTTTTTCATAAGTAACTGTATCATCTTGCGCCATTACCTCAGTATAGACTGAAAACACATTATTTAGTCCTTAAAACGCCAGAAAAAACTGCATCTGAAAATGTCTATTTAACATAAGCATAGAGGCAAACATTGTGGACCCAGATCAGGAGCAGTCTGATCTGGGTCAACACTGTTTGTCTATGAGGCTTCAAATATCTTAGTGGACGGCAAAAAAACATACATTTTGTGAGTATGCACTTCAAGGGTTAATAAACGTGAGTTCAGTGCGTATGCAGTTAGGATTTTCATGAAATGCACACACTTTTGGGCAGCCCAAACAACTTATTATTTCTTCATTAAATTATAAATAGAACCTGATTTCCCTTGTTTAGCAAATGAAATTACCGAACCTGCGCAGATATGAATATTAAAGTTTGGGTCCTTTACAGTAAGCGAACAGTCTATTAATACAAAAGGTTGAAAATATTTTTAAAAATTCATCGGATTCTTATTTGCTACACACTTGCACACAGAATTCATGTTTCCTAAAACCATATATACCTACTTAACTTTGTCTAATAGTTAGGTTTGCTGATAGCCTTTGCAAACAGTTTGGACCCAGATCAGTCTTGACAAAACTTCAGACCTAATCAGGATCCATACAGTTTGACAAGTATCCCTGAATTTTTTGAAAAATTCATTTTTAAGAAATCAGCAGACAAGGAAAAAGCTGGGATTAAACTAATCAGTAAGAGTTAAATTATTACGGCTCTTTTTCTTACAAAAAGATACCTACCCTGGATGCATCCACACACCCAACCCCCCAGGCCACCATCTGAAACAAACAAACAAACAGTTTAGCGTACAAGTCAAATCAAGTAATCAGTGTAGAACTAGATTAACTTTATATGCCTGTATGAATTATTTAATCCATATAAGCATAGCATCCTTTTTGTGGGACATAGGCAAATAGTGCAGATCCAGATCAAACACCGCAGTATGTGGCATCTGATCAGGTTCTCCACTGTTTGCTGACAGAATGTTCTGAATTTTTTTTTAATAAAAATGAAAACTACCACCCAACAACCCTTAAAAGGGAAATGGGCTGGTCCAATTGATAAGAGAGTGAAATTCAATTAGGCATTTTAATTATATCGGTTAAAGTTTTATCTGGCTGCTAGTGGCTTCTGGTGATAACCTTTGCAAATAGTTTGGATCCAGATCAGGCTGGACAAATAACCTTTGTAAACAGTTTAGACCCAGATCAGACTGGACAGTTAACCTTTGCAAACAGTTTGGATCCAGATCAGGCTTGACAGATAACCTTTGCAAACAGTTTGGACCCAGATCAGGCTGGCCAGATAACCTTTGTAAACAGTTTAGACCAAGATCAGGCTGGCCAGATAACCTTTGCAAACAGTTTGGACCCAGATCAGGCTGGCCAGATAACCTTTGCAAACAGTTTGGACCCAGATCAGGCTGGACAGATAACCTTTGCAAACAGTTTGGACCCAGATCAGGCTGGCCAGATAAACTTTGCAAACAGTTTGGACCCAGATCAGGCTGGACAAATAACCTTTGCAAATAGTTTGGACCCAGATCAGACTGGTTAGATAACCTTTGCAAACAGTTTGGACCCAGATCAGGCTGGACAGATAACTTTTGCAAACAGTTTGGACCCAGATCAGGCTGGACAGATAGCCTTTGCAAAAAGCTTGGACCTAGATCAGGCTGGACAGATAACCTTTGCAAACAGTTTGGACCCAGATCAGGCTGGACAGATAACCTTTGCAAACAGGTCGGACCCAGATCAGGCTGGACATATAACCTTTGCAAACAGTTTGGACCCAGATAAGACTCCCCAAATAACCTTTGCAAACAGTTTGGACCCAGATAAGGTTGGCCAAATAACATTTGCAAACAGTTTTGACCCAGATCAGACTCATAATATCTAAGTTTACTGGTTACTATAGTAACCAAAATGGCCGACAAATAGGCTTAAAATAGAGAAATTGCCATTTTAACCAAATTTAAGGCTTTCGGAGACCTTTTTTTAAGAATTAGATATCTGCACTCGTAAATACCAAAAAAAAACCTTTTAATATATTGTGTGCTGTGATAATTCTCATAATCAATTAAAAAATTTTTTTTGGTATTTGCTTGTGCTCTATATTAATCCTCTGTTACATGTCTCAAATTGGCTCAAAAATGGCCATTTTCCTATTTTTCGCCCATTTTGGCGGCCATTTTTGTTACTATAGCAACCGTAAAAGTTGAATCAATGCAAGACTTTTACACTTTAACTATTGTTCTAATAAACTAATACAAAGAAATTTGTGAAGAGCAACTTTTATTTTTTGACCTCATAGGGGGGCAAAAATAGCCTCTTAATGCACGTACCCCTTTTGATAAAGTAAATTTTGAAAAACAAAATAGCAGACTTTCCCATCATGCAATGAGCTAATACTTTCAAGCAATGCAGATTTTAAGTCATTTTATAAAAAAATATATATACTTATCTTTCAAGAGAAAGACGCAGCTGATATTTCAATTGAGCATGATGGAATCAGGGATAATTAACTCTAGGTGGGCTTTAGTACCTGCTGATAGCATTTGCAAACAGTTTGGACCCAGATCAGAACCTGACAAAATACTGGGCCTGATCCGAGTCCAAAAGTATATGACAATTTGATATTTCTGAAAGAATTAATAAACAAGAGGGCCCTGGGGCCCTGGATGGCTCACCTGAGTCCTGGGACATATGATGTATTGGCCTGTGGCTAAAGAGAAATCATTAAAAGTTATTTCTATATTTAGCTCTGGTGGCCATGTTGTTCAGCTGAGCTAAACATTCTGATCAATTTTGGTAGAAGGCATCATGCGGAACATTTCTGGGAAAAATATTGAATTGAGAGAGTACCCCCTATGATATTGGAATCACAGAATTGTTCCTTATAACACCTGGGCCTCTACTTTAATTACACAAATGGTTCCGCTCCACTGTGCAAAAGGGCTGCCAGAGCTCTAGGTAAGAAATATCTTTAAATGATATAACCACTGCTGATGGTCTAAATTCAAAATAAATTCACAGAATTGATCCTCATAACACAACTTACTGAAATTGCACAAATGGTTTCGCTCAGCGAGAGTATATGCAATATCCTGGGATATATTGTCAACTAGAACTGTGTCCATGGCAAATGCATGCCCCCGCTATTGCCAAATTCGCATAAACCGTTTCAACCGACGATTTTTCATAAACTAAGGGCAATAACTCCTTAAAGCATGGTGCCGTATAGAACATTTTCAAACTTGAAGACATCATGGTACTAAACAAATGTGACAATGTTTCATAAAATTCTGATCCAAAGTATTCGACTTAGAGAGCGGACATCGTTTCAAATGGTGAATTTTCATTAACAAAGGGCCATAACTACTAAAAGCATGGTGCAATATGGACCATTATCGAACTTGAAGAAAACATCGTGGTACCCAACAATGTGACCAAGTTTCATAAAATTCTGATGAAAAATATTCGATTTAGAGAGCGGACGTCGTTGGACAGACATACATACGTACGTATGTACAGACGCACGGACAGGGGTAACACTTAATGCCCCGGCCATTGTCATGGTGGGGGCATAAAAATAGTTTGCCGTCATAAATTACGTCACATTTCGTTTGATGATGTACAACTTTATGTGGCTTGCAACAATTTGAGATGACACTGCAGAAGCGCATTCCATACTCAAAATTTTCATTTGGGGAGGTATATTATATAAATATAACATTCCCTGATTGGGTGATAGACGAAAATATCATCCTGAGGAATGTTAATATTATCCCAGTCGTAGCCGAGGTTGATAATCATATTTCGAGGGATGACTTTTTCAACTATCACCCAATCAGGGAAGGTAATATTTATTTTATTATACTGAACATTAGATCCTTTATTTTCTACCATCTTAGGCCTACCATGGTGAGGGGACCTCCAAATATATTTTATTAGCAAGAACCAATGACATTATCAAACATATGTTAACAATATTAAAGTTACAAGGATGGGAATGGAAGCAACATGAGAATTCCTTTAATGAATTTGAACAGTTTGAATGTTCGAACTGATCATGACTTTCGGTTAAACAAATTATGTCATAAAAAGTCAATGACGTCAAACTTAATACCAAGCAGTGTCATTTAAATGGGATTCTCTACAAGATGCGGTTTTGTTGAAAAATAGAAAATTTTGCCGAATCGGCTCATATTTGGTCTTAATGTGTCCTCTCGCTCGAACTAAGAAAACGAGTACCCACACTTTATGTTTCTGACCATAAACAACAAGGATACTGGGTGTTGAAAGTGGCCATATCATGCCTCATGTCTGCCATTGCTGTTGAACGTCTCCTGACGTGAACAAACTATACGTACATCGGCGTTGCGCATCAGACAAACAACTGATATTTTTGACTATCAACCGCTGCTATGGCAAACGAGTGACAGTATTCGCCGTCCCTATAACAGTGGGTGATAGTGTAAAATATCAGTCATTCGTCTATGGAAGTTTTGTATGGGAAATTTACGTGAGGCATAATAACGTCAAATATACCGTCTGAAATCACATTTTACAGTACTGCATGCATGTCCAGGCAAAACTAGATTTCCAACCCTATATCCGACAATATACCTCCCTAAATAAAAAGTTTGATTACAGTTAACCCCAAAATACATTTCATATTGTGTATTGAAAACATCCCAACATTGAATGCAATAAAATAAAAAGAGCACAAATGCTAGATTCTATATCTATCAAAGGCAAAGCCAGGACTCTGAAAAAGTTATGCACTACAAAGGAGACTACTGGAACAAGCAGTGATTCTCTTCAATTGCGCCCCTTTTTAAAATAGGAACTTCTCTCAGAAGAGAGAATTTGCTCCCAGAGGGAGCAAATTCTTTCCTTTAAGAGCAGTTCCTTATGGTATGGAAAATCACCTTTACCACATTAGGTAACCTCCCTTGATTGTTACTATTTTTATTGCGCACATGTGTAACTGCGTAATTGGAGCTACACAAATGTTTATCATATCACTGTGCTTTTAAAACAAATTTTGGGGGGAAAACTGTCAAGGTTTGCCATTATACATGCACATGCATCTTTGAAATGGACATCATTGCATTAATTTATATTGCTAAATTAAAACCATTTATTGCATGGCATGTATCATTCCTACACGTGACCTCGTACAGCAATTTTTTTACATGCTAAAGTCAAGGGAATGATTACATAACCCATTACTCTATAATAGCGCCTTTAGATGCCTTTGAAATATCATGTATTTGAAAATATTATGGAAAATTGAGCATTTGCCCTTTTGGAGCAAATGCTCCATTTTTTATAATATTTTAAAAAGTATTCAAAACTTAACTTAAATTTTTATCTTGAATTTTTACAATGTTGTCTAAAAATAATAAATGATGTCATGATCTTAAAATAGCCTATGGAGTAAAGGATTAATTATCAATATATTAAAACTTTAAAAACATGTAGCTTCATGTACATGCTTAACTCCTTGCCCCCTGGGAGATTGTTCATGCTTTTGTTGTCTGGTGATTTTTTTTCAAAATCATCTTTCGAAAAAACTTTTTAGTAATACCATACTAGTGTTAAACACATTGGATCAAGATCAGGCCCGACATTTTTTTGGCCAGACCTTGGTCCAAACTGTTTGTAAAAGTTATCAGCAGATGACAATAGGAGATAAAGAGATTAGTAACACTAAATTTGGGTAACTGATATATAAAAACCCTAAATAACTTTATACTACGTAAAACTAAATTTGGGTAGCTGATATATAAAAATCCCTGTATAACTTTGTAGGGTAAAGTGGGGGTGGACAGGGGGGGCGGGGGTACGGGGGTGAAGGGGGCGGAATCGGGGGTGTAGGGTGCGGAATCGGGGGTGGAGGGGGCGGGAAGCGGGGGTAGAGGGGGCGGGGAGCGGGGTTAGAGGGGGCGGGGAGTCTTTAAAGATTGGGGCGGGAAATTCTTTTTTTTTATAGAAAATTCAGAGAAAATGGCAGTTTTATTAAGGTCCACCAAATAAAAATATGCATATCTGTATGGACTATGTTTTTCACACGACCTACGTAATGTATGACACCAGTAGGATTTCAGCTTGATTTTTTTACTGTCATTCAAAGAACAGAGACTACGGAGAAAACGAGATTATCAGGGTAGGATGTCTTTAGGTGAATGATAGATCTTGCCACTCAGTGACAGAAACAAATCCAACTAATATAGGAGGCTTTAAATCTACTTTTTTAAGGAACCAATTAGCCTAATTGTGCAAAGAACCCAATTGACTTCTGTAAACTCATATAAAAAGTTAAAACACAACATGAGTTGTGCTATCTCCTCCGTCGTGGGTTCGAGCCTCGCTAGAGGCAAAATATTTACATATTCAATCGGCTCAGTTGATTCATAATATCCCTCTGTGTTTATCTACTGTATGAATCTGCATCAGTTTCTGATCCTGTGTAGCTCGAAAGCTATGATGTTTCCGCACTTCTGATATTTATCTAATTTCGCTAGTATCCTTGGATACATCAGGCGAAATAGATGCCATCCATTGAAAAGGAACCAATATACGACGTGTACTGCATCAGACGTCGTCAATATCAGCGCTTCCTGAACATCGTGGCGCAGTTGGTAGCGTCGGTGTCTGGTGTAGTGCTAGACGGAGTTGTCATGGTCGTGGGTTCGAGTCTCGCTAGAGGCAAAATATTTTGATTGATTCATTATATCCCTTTCTCTCTAGATTTTGCCCAGTGCTCTCTATATCATGTGACCTGCACCTGCAAATTTTGAAGTTGGGACGTCCAACGGTTAAGAAGAAGATGCATTTGCAAGAAACTATATTATTTGACCTAGGTCGCATGAAATGGTGCCTAGTATCCTATGCATCACGTGACGTATGCACCTGCAAAGTCTGAAGCTGCTACGTCCAACAGTTATGAGTAGATGCTTTTTTACAAGAAAATACAGTATTAAACCTTGGCCTTAGGGGCAAATGTCACATGAGGCGTTGCCCAATGTCCTCTATATCATATGACCTGTGCACCTGCAAATTTTGAAGTTGCGGCGTCCAACGGTGTAGATGATGATGCGTTTACATTAAAATAGATTATTTGACCTTTGACCTAGGTCGCTAGAAATGTTGTCCAGTATCCTACTTAGTTGCTACGGCTAATGGTTCAGGAGGAGATGCATTTACATGAAAATAATTTATTTGCAATTTTCCCTTGACCACGAAATGTTGTTGCCCAGCATCCTCTACATCATGTAACTTATGCAGCTACAAAGTTTAAAGCTGCTGCGGCCGACGGTTTAGGAGAAGATACAATTACATGAAACCGCACGCACGAACATACGCGCACACGCATGGATAGACGGACGGACAGATTCAGATGGACCAACTTTGGTACGAAATTAATGTACCCTTTTTTCTACAAGAAAAGGCGGGTATAAAATGTCCATTTAAAGAATACATCTTCAATATTTAAACGGTCAATAGGTAGGCAAACCTTATCTTTTTTATAAAAAAAATTGCATGAAAAAAGTAAAAAAAATCCTTAAAAATTTTAGAATTAGAATACTGAATATCCCAAAAACATTTCCAAAAAAGGAGGGCCCAAAATATAAGGGTCGCTAGGGTAACCGGAAACAAGAAGTGTTTTTGCCTAATATTAATACTGTTTACTTTGCTCAATCCAGAAGACACATTCATCTCTGGTGACAGTACTTTTAAGGGGCCGCGCAGCGCAGACGATAACGTATCGGATTGCAGATGCATGTCTGACTGCAGATACAGGGGCTGAGAGTGCGATCACGGCCTGGTCCCAAACTTTAGTGGAGATTTGATCTTGAAATGATTTTACCTTCCGCTGATTCAAGAAGAGTTCATCCTCAGCAACCCAGGCGTGACCCATTCCGTTACACTACTTCATCAAATGAAATAGACGGATGGCTGAGAATGGGTTTGCTCCCCCCCCCTAGGGAATTTCGCAGACATATCCTATCTTGTAGAGAATTGAAAGCCGAGTCTTTTAAGAGATGTTTGCACTCTGTGCTCCGGGGCGTTAGTCTGTAAGAGCCTGTAACATACGTTACTTAATCAAACTAAGAAAAAGTAAATTGAAAGTTTGGGCTACAAATTAAAGACATTAAAATATCTATTTTTAAAAATCATTCATATAGTCTGCATACTGGATATCTTAACTACGTATGACAGCCATTTGAATAAAATTGCGGATTCCTAAGGTGTCATATGCGTTACATAAATCTGATAACCCATTAAAATTTGCAAGTGTGGCTAACATCATTTACATTCACAATCTCTCTGTGCGTTTTACAAAATGTTTTTAACCATGTCTGACTAGCTTATGCAATTGGCTAACAGAAAAATTAAAGTCTGCTTCCCTAGCTTAAATATTTTTTCTGAAATAAGCAATTTAACAACCCTACCCCTACCCAGTTTTAAGGTGAAATGTTTGGTATTAAAACTAAAGTAAAAATAGTTAAAAAAATATTTGCAGTTGATTAATGTGTTTCATTGTATGGGATTTATTTGCTTATATGAAAAGACTCATAAATCTGCAAGTTTGTTGCAAAATTGTTAATATCAGAGGCTGTAACATATGTTACCTGATGTAATAAATGGGCAAGCTCATTGTCTTTACGTAAGATATGCCTAAAAATGTTTTAATCTCCTTGAGGGAATTTTGCAGACATATTCCTTCTTATAGTACAACTCAAGCTGCATCGAATAAGGGATGTTTGCACTCTCTATGTTGGGGCATTAGTCTGAAACAGCGTGTTACATGCATTACTATATCAAATAAAGGAAATGTAGTTTGAAAGTTTGAGCTAAAATTGTGAAAAAACTCGAAGCTGTTGGATATCTTACATTGTTTAGGGATTTTAAACTGGCTCCTATGATAAAGACTTATAGATCTGCTAGTTGTCATCAAGTTTTAAATATCAGAGAGCGTTACATATGTTAGCGTGATAAGTAAAATCATCAAACAGTATTTTGACATCAAGCTGAGTAAGGGCCTGCTCCATCCTAATCCCCTTTGGAATTCTGCAGACAAATTACATCTTATGTAACCATTCAAGGTGCATTTAATAAGAAATGTTTGCACTCTGTAAGTCGGGGTGTTAGCCTGTAACAGCTTGTTACATATGTTACTATATCAATTTGAGAATAAGAAATTTGAATGTTTGAGCTACCAAAAGAAGACATTAAAATTATCTAATAAAAAAATTTGACATTCTTATAGCCTTTATACTGGATGTCTTTACTACATATGGAAGCTGTTTAACATTAATACGGCTAACTGTGGTGTTATGTGCGTTACATGAACCTAATTATAATTTAACAGCTATAATTGTGGCTATCGTCATGTAGTTAAACAACTACTATGACTTGGTTTCAAACTGTTTTATTAGATTTTACAAACATATACTCAATTGATGAATAGGAAAAACCAAGTTTGCTTTTCTATCTTAAATATATTGTCTTATAGGAGCTGATACACAGCCCTACTCCTAGTTTTACAGAGAAGCGAATTTTGTTGTTACTGTTTAAGTAAAACACATGAAAGCGATTACAGCGTGTGGATATTTTTCATTTTCTTAGTCTGTCTTGCTCATATATCTACAAGATGTCATTAAGTTAAAGATCAGGACACTTTATGTGTACTTATAAGTCTTTGGTGCCAAAACACTAGGAATTATATTCATTTCTAATTATCAAGCCCATTGACTGGTGTTACAGATGTTATCAATGACCTTTTGGACACATTTCCTAATACTGTGCATATAATGCTAAATATAGAGCCACAAATAGAAAAGATAGTTTTACATTTTACAAGAAAATACAATAAATGAAATGGTCCAAACTATTTCTCATCGATTTAACACTCATGTTAAACGTTTGTCGTTGTCTGCTTCTGTGGTAATCATTATTACTGGGTATCACACGCCTCCTTGCAACTAGTAGAATCATCCCACAATATTTCAATCATTTACTGTTATTCAATTTTACCACCAGTCCACTCAAAATTGATGAGCCATTATTAACTTTCCAATTTTGCCATTTATGGCTTGGAACATTCGGAAACTGATATGAATTCCTAATAGTTGGCTCTTTGAGTATGTGTTTCAAGTGATACTCTGCAAGTAGGAGAAAGACTAAAGCTTTACAAGGAGGAAAACTATGCCATTAAGAGCAATGAGAACCTGGACTGTTGTACTGTGATAAAGAATCATATCTTAGCTGGTTAACTTTTATAAATGTAGCCTTTCCATACATGCAACCCACATATTTTCATCTAATAATGTCTCTGCATTTATTATCTTTCCCCAAGCATTCAAAAACTTATTTGAAGTCTTAGTACTTCTGAAGTGCTGAAACTGAGGTAACTCTTTCCCTTCAGATAAACGAACTAGATGTATCAAAGCAGGTAAAGCAACGAAATGCAGGATGAAAAGAGCGCAAATAAGACCCTTTCAATTCAATGATTCACTAAGTTTCTAAGATAAGAGCGCTTATTAAAGGATGTAACATATATAACTCGTCATAATAAATGAGCAAGGGCATTGTCGTGACATCATTTTTGATTACACAGTCAGAGGCAAGTGTTTTCAATTTCAGTGTTTTCAAGGGATCATGAAATAAGGCACCTTATCAACTTGTTTACGCTGTATAAATCTTCCATAGAGCATAATATAGAACTACTGGTTATCCCATTCTACCTATAGTCCAATTTACTTCTTTTGAATGCAACAGCTAATGATATGGCTGCAAAAACTGAGAAATCATAGGTTTTACATTATTTTAAGAAATGCTTCAATGTACTGACATCAAAAAACAACCAACTGCAAACATAATTGATGGCAATGTCCAGCTTCATATTCTTTCTCTTATACCAGATTACTTTCAAGGTGTAAAAGAAATTGTTTCAGACGGTCTGCCAAAACCATCAAGAGTCAACATTGTAACTAAAGAAATCTTATAATGTTCTTTGGGCGCAGCAAAATACTATTGATCTAAGACCTGAGGACTTAAGCACCAAAAGACTGGATAGGTTCCATGGCAAATGATGCAAAAAAGCAGCCTATCAAATTTCTGTTTGACCAATGTCAGAAATCTTAAAGTATTCTTAGAGGTACACGGTAGAGACATAGATTTTGCAAAATCAGAGCAAAGTTATCATTTGACTAGCACGGATGCAGAGGCAGCTGCAGTTAGATTGCTCTTGCCACTTCACAGGAAGAGATATATACCAGTCATACTCCATTGTATGCATATATGTGAAATGGCATTAAGCCCATATTTAATCAGGTGTTTGATCCCATGACACTGACATGCTGTTTCTGCTTTTGAAGAATGCTAAGGATTCAAGTTTGGCTGAGTCGTTTGACGCTGGCACTGGCCACACATACAAAGAAAATTAAGTCTTTTGATGGCTAAAGAGGAGGATCACACGAAATGCTTATAAGTGATGTTTGTCACAATTACCAATTTTAAAAAGTAATCTTAATGTAACACATATAACACCATAGGAAGCTGTATTTTTGTTAAAAAATCTTTTCTTATGTATCAAAGGTATTCAGCATGCAAACTACATGAATAATTCAAATAAATAGATAGTTTTATGTCTTCTTTCTGTTTCTCAGACTTTCAATTCATTTATTCTTAAATTGATATGGTGACATACGTATCATATCATTACAGGCTAACCCCCTAGATAATAGAGTGCAAACATCTCTTATTTGATGCAGCTTGAATTGTTCTTTAAGGTAGGATATGTCTGCACAATTCCCAAAGGGGTGGAGAGGAACAGGGTTGTACTCAGTTTGCAGTCCTAATACAATGCCATGATTCTACTGGTTGTGATGAAATGGGTGATTATTTTGCAATAGAAGCAGACACAATTATAGACATTGTGAGGGTGACTTGAATAAAGATTGCTTTTGAATAATTTTATTTAATAGGAATATTTATTAAATTGTGTCATTTAAATAAGAACTATTATTTTCTATCTATATGTCTATATATTTTAATATTATAGGTATTAGGAAATATGTGATTACAAAGGTTATATATAACATAGGTAACACAATTCCAAGGACTTGTTATCAGCAATGACTGTAATTACTAAGACTAAGGCACCAGAGGCTAGAGATTAATAGGAAAACATGTAAAAAACGGTATTTTTCTGAAATATCAACTCTTACTTCCAAGAAAATTTCCTAGCTCATTCATTATGCCATGTAACATACGTTACATAGTTGAATAAGTGCTCTGATCCTGATGTCAAACTTGCAAATGTATGATTTTTTATTGCATTAGCAAGACAGTGCCAAAAATGTAAGATATCCACGAGCGTCAAATACTTTCATATATTTTTCTTCAATAATAGATACCAAAATTGGATACTTAAAATTGGGGGTAGGGTTGTTTAATAGCTCATATAAAACCATGTATTTGAGATAGAAAAGCAAACTTTGTTTTTTCTATTAGTCAAATGAGTACTTTAGTAAACTAAGATTAAAAACACTTGTAAAAATGCACAAATCGTCTGTAAAATGAATGATGTTAGTCACGATTTCAACTTTCAAAGGGAAATTTAATCTATGTAACGCATATAACACCATTGAAGGCTGTAATTTTGTTTAAAATGCTGCTTTTATGTAGCTTAGGCATCCAGCTTGCAAACTACATAAGAAATTTGCATAATTAGATGGTTTAATGTCTTCTCTCTGTAGCTCAAACTTTCATTTAGATTTTTTCCTTAGTTTGTTACAGTAACATATGTAACAGGCTGTCAGAGACTAACGCCCCGGAGCACAGAGTGCAAACATCTCTTAAAATATGCGGCTTGAAATTTTCTTCAAGATAGGATACGTCTGCAAAATTCCCTAGGGGGGGGGAGCAGGACCTTTTTTAGCTCGAAGTCTAAAAGGAGTGAAACGGAATGCTTCACCACTGGGTAAACGAGAATGAAAAGGGTTAAGCATAAAAACAAACAAACTAAAGTGTGTTTAACTCTTTGTCCCCTGAAAATGCAGATGGGTCTTTGGTAAGCTATTTTTAGAACCAATTTTGGTTCTTGGCCATGCTTAAGTTCATGAACAAGAACAAAAAATTTTGTCCCCTGAAAATACAGATGGGTCTTTGGTAAGCTATTTTTAGAATTAATTTTGGTTCTTGGCCATGCTTAAGTTCATGAACAAGAACAAAAATTTTTGTCCCCTGAAAATACAGATGGGTCTTTGGTAAGCTATTTTTAGAATCAATTTTGGTTCTTGGCCGTGCTTAAGTTCATGAACAAGAACACAATTTTATCAGGGGGAGGGAAAAATCTTACAGGGGGAGGGAAGTGGGGTTGGAGGGGGAGGGAAGTGGGGGGAGAGGGGGAGGGAAGTGGGGTGAAAGGGGGAGGGAAGTGGGGATTGGGTACCCCCCTGTCAACCCCCTCGGTAAAGTCAGATGAATTCCAACAGTCGCCTAACGTCAGACAGCTACCTTTATTCTTTTGTTTTTGAATACTTGGAATAAAAATTAAATAAACTAAGCAAACAGTGAAAATCCTGATGAGTCGGCTCATAAGGAGCCATCTCATCTGGATTTACTGTTTGCAATTGTGTGTCCGAATTAACCTGATGTCTGAATTTACCCAACTTTACCCTATAGCTCAAAGTATATCAGTCCTGTATGAAAAGCCTTGGGGCATGACAGCTGTAAACAGGCCAAAAACCCAGATGTCACAAAGGATCTGTACATAATTAAAATATAATTGTGTCATACATTCATGCACAATGACCCAATCTCTTAGCTTTATCCCTTATTCTTATCTAAAAAAAAATGTGTGGATTAACTCTTTGCCCCCTGGGAGTATTTCCATGCTTTCTTTGTTGTCTGCCGATTTTTTTTTAAAGATCAACTTTTTCAATATTTTTTTTTCAGGAACACCATCTTGGTCCATCTGAGTGTCAGGTTGGACCCAGATCAGGTCTGCCATTGTGTCCAGCCTGATCTTGGTCCAACCTGTTTGCAAAGGTTATCAGCAGATGACACAAGGAGATTAAGAGTGAATAATTAACTCTTTGAATGCTAGGTAACATGATGGTTTTGTATTCATCTGCTGACTTTTTTTTCAAAGAATTAAACTCATTCGGCTAGAAATATAAATCTCTAGATTAGTGGATTAGGGTGTCCAGACCAGGACTGATATTTTGTCTGTCCTGATCAGGGTCCAAACTGTTGGCAAAGGTTAACAGCAGACAACAATAGTCACGGCTAGCAATTTTAAAGAGTGAAAAAGTAAATTATTGTAAATATTCTTATCAAGTAGCCCTTAAAGCGCCAAGAAAAAAATGTATATGAAAATGTCGTCTGCTGAAATCGTCTGCTGCAAATAATTGCCTTACATTACTGACGAATTAAGTATAGAAGCAAACAGCGTGGAACCAGAACAGACTGCTCCTATAGATCTGGGTCCACACTGTTTGCCATTGTGACTTTTTAAACATTTCAGCAGGCGAGAAAATAGGACGAACCTGTTTCCCATAGAGATTATGCAATCTTGTTTCAAGATTATACAACGTTTTTGGCGCTGCATGAAATTTCAATTGCTCTTTGGAGATAAAATGGTGAAAAATAAAAAAAAACCTTTAAAATTCTCAGTTGTAATTATCATGCTAATACATAGGTCCAGTTAAACAAAATTTTTGAGCGTAAAGAGGTTTTGCTTGTTTGTTTTGTTGCTTTACGCCCCAAGTCAATAGCTATGGTCATGGTGGGACGGTCAGTCCACCTAACCACACTTTTTCCCTGGGCAAGCTTGAACAAGCAGTTAACCAGTACTTTGTGAAATAATTTCGAATGTAACTGACAACAATCCTTCTTGAAGGTATCAGTGGAAGGGAGGAAAACAACCGTAGAAATTATTTCATGATCAACCTCCACGAAAGTATGGGACCGGGCCGGGATCAAACTTGCAACCCCTGGATCTGCAGTCAGACTCTCATCTGTTGCCAGATACGTTATCAACAGCGACGGGTACAATTGTAATTCTTTTCTTACTCAGCAATCAAATGGTATGTTTTGGGTGCTCAAAAGAACAATCTCATTGAGACGGTTCTTTTGAGTACCCACAAGATATGTTTTGGTTGAGAAATAAGCAAAATAGCTGTCAGTTACCCACACATATCTGGAGGCCTGCTAATAAATGTTCAACTGTAAACAATAACTTATGAGCTCGATAAATTTCAGGGTCAGTTAAGTTGAGCATGAAAAAAAAATTAACGTCAGTGCTAGATCCACAAGCCTGCATCTGGGTTGAATACACTGTCAAAGTGCTAGTTTATTAGTTCAATATATATAATAATATCAAGGTTAGCACTTTCTCTATACTAGTGTTGGCTGCTGATAACCTTTGCAAACAGGTTGGACCCTGATCAGGCTGAACACAACATCAGGCCCGATTCAGATCCAAATTGTTTGATGCTTTGATGGTATTCATGGCAGGGATATTTAAAAATAGTTCATTTTGAAAAAAATCAGTTGACAGCAAAAAAGCATGCAAATTAACCCAGATAGGGTAAAACTATCAAAGTGTTTTGTGTTTGGGCTATCATTGGCTATCATTGGTCAACAAAATGTATAACTTACCCCGCTTGAGGCGCCGGAAGTCCTCTCGTTTCATCGCTGAAAGAAACAAAGTAAAAAATTGCAATCAAACAGTTACCTTGGGGTCTTTCATTTGGTCCATTGCAGTGTATGTTTTATATAGAAGATCTTACATGAGTGTTCATGTTTTATTGACTTTATTAAACAAGTTAAGGAAAAGAGATAAAATGCGAGGCTTGCCGAGTATTTTATCTCTTTTTCGCAACAAGTTTCATAATTAAATAATACAAGAGGACAAATGTTAGGTTCTATTAAGATTACTTTGAAATCTCATTTCTGCAGTAAAAACATTATAAATTTGTCATTATGTGCGTAACATTGTTATGGACGACATAACATTAAATTTTCCCGAAAATCTGTAAACCACTAGTGGTTTATCAATTTTATTGCATGGTGCTATTTCACTCACAGAAGCGACATCATATGATAAAAAACAAATAAAATTTTCCTTATAAATATCAGCTTAAACACAGATCTGTCAGCATACTGAAGGAGCATTCTGTTCAGGTTTCACCTGAAGATAGTTAAGAGGGGTTCAAATATTCCAATATCTTGGGTAAGTATAGAAACTTGTGTGTTTCCTAATGCTAAGCTTTCAGTACTCCAGAAAATATACCAGTATTTCAGTAATGTACAGTAAAACCAGTCTCAAGCAGTCTTAAGCAGCCTTTTTTCAGATAGGTAATTGTACCACAATCTAAAGCACACTTTTTTCGATGATTCTCGAAGATTTGGTGAAAAGTCATTGAATATTCATATATCTGGGGTCAATTTTGTGAAATAATACTTAATAATTATGAACCATACCTATACATAGTGAATGGATCCATGTTATTGGTCACATTACAGTTCATGAATACTGTGTGTCTATACAGTGCAGTCCCTGGGGTGTGGTTTGATCTGTAATAGTTGACCCATCACAGATCATGATCAACCAAGCACATGTATACTAATGGATTCTTATTCTGGTTTCATATCATTAGCTTGAGATAGTCTATTGTACATATTTAGGGGTGTTAGGTTGTCATTAAAAATGTATTATTTTGTCTGAAGATCTTTTTTTATCTTGACAAACAGTGTAGACCCAGATGAAATGTAGCATTATGCAGCATTTCATCTAGGTGTTAATTGTTTATAAAAGTATCCATTTAGGGGTTCCCCATACACAAAGGATTAATGTTTATATAGTGTGAATTGATTAATGTAAGTTAAAGAATTCTGCCTATACCAATTGTAAATTGATCCATGTAAAATAAAGACTTCTGCCTATACCAATCGTAAATTGATCCTTGTAAGTTAAAGACTTCTGTGCATACCATGTAAACTGATCCGTGTTAGTTGACCATCATCACAGTTCTAGATTGATGCCTATACAGGACATACAGTGTTAATGTTTTTGAAAATACAATTAAGTACTTACTACTACAAGTACGATGATACGAGAGGCCACACTCCCGGCATATAAGCTGCTCTTGCCTCTTCCGAACAACCTCCCCACAACTGCCGCAGTCGATGAACCTTCTGAAAAACATAAAATAAGAACATAAGTAACATTGAAAAACAATAACATAAATAAATTATTGATAAAAAATAGGTATTACAGAATTTTTGGTTACTGTAAAGGAGGCACCTCATGAATGCGTAATTAGGACTGGTCTACCTTAGACATAGATAAAAGATGAAAATGAGGCTTGATTTTATTCTAAAGTAACTGTATTACATTGAGCCATAACAGTAATGATTTAACTTTTAAAACGCCAGCAAAATAACTTAATTCAAGAGTGTCTGTTTATTGTTTAACATATTTATAGAGGTAAACAGTGTGGACCCAATTTAGACATACAGGAGCAGTCTGATCTGGATCTACAGTTTGTAAAAGAGGCTTCAAAATATTCCAGTAGACTACAAAAACATGCTTTTTGTGATACATGTATGCACTTAAAGGTTTAAATGTGAGGTCAGTGAATATACAGTCAGGATTTTCATGGAATGCACATTTGTTTGCGCAGCTTGTACATATTTTTCTTACCAAAAAGATAGAACACAATTTCCCTTTTTGAGCAGATGAAAGTGCCGAACCACGCCCAGATATGAATATTAAAGTTAATTATCGCCTTTACAGTAACCAAAAAGTTCTATAATACATTAATATTAGCAAATAGTGCCATCTAGTAGCTAATTAATTGCTATTGCCAAATAAATATCATGTTCACATTTTCATCAGCAGTCCGGCTGGTCATAGTACTGGTTATTTAAAGGAATACTGGTAGGCAACCCCTATCCACCCCCATATACGAGCAATTGTACACACTCTGTAAGGGAGCGCAGTGGCTCAGTGGTAGAGTGCTTGACTCGAGACCGAAGAGCCGCGGGTTCGAGCCTCACCGGCGTCACTGCGTTGTGGTCCTTGAGCAAGACATATTTATCCTAGCTTAGTACTGGTTCAACCCAGGAAGACAGTCCCTATATAACTGAAAGATTGTTGATGGGAAGTAAAGAATCAAATCAAACAAACAAACACACTCTGTAAAAATAAGTTGAAGACTAAATTTTCGAATTAATTCAATCAGTTGAACCAGGCCAGGACTTAAGTTAAGAATGCGTAACGAAAATTTAATTTTCTTATTTCTCCACCAAAACATATGTTGTGGGTACTCAAAAGAACCGTCTCGATGCATATGTTGTGGGTACTCAAAAGAACCGTCTCAATGCATATGTTGTGGGTACTCAAAAGAACCGTCTCAATGCATATGTTGTGGGTACTCAAAAGAACCGTCTCAATGAGACGGTTCTTTTGAGCACCCAAAACATATGTTAAAATTGATGGGTAAGAAACATGTACAATTTTACCCTGAAAAATTGTGTTTATCTAAACCTGTGACCAGGTGGACCCCAACTGATAAAATTGCCTGCCATACCAAATGTCCATAATTTTTTATTTTCTTTGGTATTTGAAAATTAATGCCTCCAAATGGAAGACGATGTTTGTTAAAATATTCGGACACAGATCCCAGGGGGCAGGGGTTTCTCAATTTAACTTTATATGTAGGCTTGGACCCAGCATCTGTTTACCCCAAAAATCAGCCATATTTAAATTTTAGCGATCCCCCAAAAATATTCCCATTCTGTTGGTTTTTACTCAGCAAATAGTGAAGTTCCTCAATAGAGGATACATTCTGTACTGCCACCTCATCTGGGTTTACACTTTTAAACTGTTGCATGCTGGGATCTTTTCTTGTGACCGTTGAGTCGAAAAAAATGAGTCTGACATGTGGTTTCCAACAATGTGGCATTCTTACAAGTGAAGACTCAGACGAGACTATGCAGCCTCATTTTAAGCTTAGAAACTCCAAATGACGTTCGGTCAGTAGCTTAAGACTTATTGAATAGTCAAGTGACTAGCAAAGGCTCTGATCAGACTGCGGGTATGCACAGGCTGATCTTAGGCTTTGCTGGTTGCACATACCAGATTCTTGGAAATCACATGTTGCGGCTCAAATTATCTTAATTCTTTCAGGAGTACCATAATAGTGTAAAATAGCTTGGATCCAGGTCAGGCCAAACTGAAAGTCCCACCTGAACTGGGTCTAAAAGAATAGATGACAAGCAGGCAAAGAGTTAAGTTAATAGACTGATTAACAGATTAAGAGATTTACAGCCAGCTGAATACATATATTTGTAATGATTTAATTTCTACATACCTGGCGACTGAGACCTGTTTGCATGCTCTATGAATGGATAAACGTAACGCCATAATCTGAAATACACATACAATGGGCATGTACATGATAAAATACTCAAACAATGGGCATGTACATGATAAAATACACAAACAATGGGCATGTACATGATAAAATACAAAAACAATGGGCATGTACATGATAAAATGACTGGTATGTACTGTCCTGCCAGCCAAGAGTGACAGTGATGTCACCTTTTGTTTACAAATTTATCAGGGACTTTAAATCGAAAGATCACTTGTGTATTAATCCTATCCCCAGGATAGGGTTAATATATAAAAGTGCTGCAGGCATGCAACATACTCCGTCATGGGGCACTACTCTTCAATATTAACTCTTATACCCAGTTTGAAGAAAATCGGTAAAAAAATCCCAAAGATAGAGAGTGAAAACAAATTTCTAACGTCAATCAAGGGCTATAACTCTGTACTTATTTGTCAAAATTTAACCATCTGCAATCCAAGAACACTCCTTCACAATATGAGGGTCTGGATGGGGCATAATGATTAGTGAATAATGGCCCTTTTTATAATGAATAGTGAATAATGAGCCAAAAAAATAATGAATAGTGAATAATGAGGGCCTAAAAAATAATGAATAATCCAATTTTTTTTAATGAATTGAAGAAAAAATTAATGAATAGTGAATAATCAGATTTCTTTGCCATCTTTCTTACTTTTAATGAATAATTGTCTTTTTAATGAATTACCCAAAATTTTAATGAGATGAATAATGGGCTAAATTTTTAATGAATAGTGAATACCAGACCCCCCCATCCAGACCCTCCAATATCGACTCTCATACCAAGTTTTAATGAAAACCTATAAAGGAATGCCAAAGATAGAGTGAAACCAATTTCTAACGTCAATCAAGGGCCATAACTCTGTACTTATTTGCCAAAACTTACCCATCTGCAATCCCAGGACACTCCTTCCCAATATCAACTTTCACAGCAAGTTTGGTTAAAAAATGCTCCCAGCAGAGAGTGAAAATGATGCGCTGAGGGACGGACATACAGACGGACACTCTAACGCATTTTTTTGAATGGAGGGTATAACAAAATACCCCGCCCTTTTTAAAGTGGCGGGGTATAAACATAATACCCCACACTTTTTAAAGTGGTGGGGTATAACAAGTGATCTATCGATTCGCATTAGCTCAAGTGGTGTGTACAAGTTAGTCTATTTTTACTTAGCAGTTGTAAATAAAATATTAATTCACTGTTACTCTTGGTTGGCACGACAGTACCTCTCTTAGCTAGCTTAAGTATCATCTAAGGTTATAGATTGGATCCTGATCAGGACCGACGTCCTGATCTTGGCCAAAACTGTTTGTAAAGATTTAATATTTAAGATTTAATTTTGCATGCAACAAAAGTCGCCACAAGCAGTCTGAGTTTATTTAACATTATATAAGTAACTACTTTATGTCACATTATGTGTACCATTCCTGAATTTCAGCAGACCCATAGGGCCAGTTAATCAAATAATCAAAATTTGAGCATAAAATTGGATTATTTTCTAATCCATCTGTTTAAACATGTGTTTTGGGTGCTCAAAAAATGTCTCATGAAGACGGCTATTTTGAGTACACACGACAACATATATGTTTTGGTAGAGAAATACGCAAAATAATTTTCAGTTGTGCACTCTGATCTGGGGCCCTGCAGACCATTTGCATTTTGGTTTCAAATTTAAACTTTGTGCTGCAGTACACGGCTTTTCTTGGTAGCTGCCGGACTTGTCTGCTGATAACCATTGCAAAGACCGGCCTTTAGTTAAGATTGTGTACCAAAAAATTAATTTTCATATTTCTCAACCCAAACATGTTGTGGTTGCTCAAAAGAACCATCTCAATGAGACGGTTCTTTATAGCACCCAAACATATGTTCAAACTGATGGATTAGAAAATATTTACAATTTTACACTCAAAAATTTTGTTTATCTAAACCTATGAAAGAGCTTTGGCGGCCCTTAAAACATTTTGTTTACTAGCGTTCACCCCCAGGCTGTCACCCTACTCATAATTTTACAGAGGGGTAGGTATAGGCAGGCAAATAATTGTGTTTCACTGATATGTTAACAAGATATTAAAATAAAAGAAAGCAAGTCTAAAATAAGAATAATTATCCCCACACTTTTTTTTAAAAAGGGAAGGGCATATCGTAATCGCCTCCGTCCGTCTGTCCGTTATGCTATCTCCTCCTAAACTGTTGGACGAAATTCAACCCAATTTGGTGTGTGAGTTGCTCACATAAATGGGGCGTGCAACGGCAAACTTTTTTCCCCGCCCCCTGGGTCCCTGGGGATGGGTCAAATATCATTTAATTTCAATTACAAAGTCAATTTCAGAAATTTTTATACCCAACATTGTATGTGTTCTCAAAAATGAAAGATACAAAACATATCAGATGGGATTTTTATTCTTTCGCCTGGGTCCTGCCCCAGGGGTGGGACTTTGGGGCGTTGGGGTGCCCAGGGGTCAAAAAAAAAATTTCAAACATGGTCATGTGGCCTATCAAATGGATGGGGATGATGAGCAGAACATAATACAAGTAAAGTTTTCATCCTATGATCAAACTGGTGACCTTGGGGTGAGGTCAAAAGGCCAAATAATAAATTTCGGCTACCAAGTCAAATTCTAAATTTTTTATACCAAACTTTGTGTGCGTTCTTACAAATAAAAGATAGAAAACATATTGAACAGAATTTTCATTCTGTTGCTGGGGTCATGCCCCATGGGTGGGACTTGGGGTGCTGGGTGGGTCAAAAACTGTGGAGATTTGCGATGGCGCCCATCGACTGCGCATTCTAGTTTATACTTGTATCCGTCTCTAGGTCACTCATGACCAACACTTATATAATATAATTTTTTATATACTGAAGGACTTTAAAAACGCACCACCTGCTTAAATGCTAATTTATGTAGAAAATTGGATATTTTCATTATGTGAAAATTAAATTGATGAGTTCCGCCACTTAGCTTGCATTCAACAAGAAAATCGAAACGCTGTGGCTTATGATTGCCGTGACGTTGCTATAATTCTAAAACATCTCAAATTCAAAAAGTCAAAGAGTACCCATACCTTCCATAATGAACGAAAAAAGTTTTTGAACCGATGTTTGTTCTTGAAAGCAAAAGGAAAGACAAAATCAAATCACGAAGTTTAAGGCCTCTGGCAATGTTCATTACGTCTACATGACGTCCTTGATTTTTTACTTAATTGGACGTTTATATCCTAAGGATCAGGAATAATCAAAATATTTTGTTGCCAACAGATACTCCTCAATCTGTTGTATAAAAGACAAAAGTTGTGACCTGCGCGTATGTCACCCGTCTGTTATTGATGTTTGAAAATTTAAGACTGACGTTAGCAAAGAGTGGGAGTGTAATAAAACAATTATTTCTGAAAACTTTTGTGTTTTTCCATTTGTTAAGACACCTGGCTACCACCTAAAAAGCGTCTGTTTTCAAATCGAATCAAATTCACATTTGTCAGACGACAATTCTTGAAAAACAATAACGTTGATATAACGTCAGAATGAACAGCATGAGAAAATCAAAATCATGGCAAATTGTGGTATATTTTGCAAGAGGATAAAAAATGACAAAGAAAACATCCTCAAATCATGTGGAAGAGACAGAGAATGTAAAATGGTGCATTTTTAAAGTCCATCAGTATAATAATTTTTTTTTGTTTGTTTTTACATGCAGGATCCTGGCTGAGAAACAAAATTCATGTTTGTGAAAATTCACCATTTGAAAAGATGTCCGCTCTCTAAGTAGAATACTTTTGATCAGAATTTGATGAAACTTGGTCACATTGTTAAGTACCATAATGTCTTCTTCAAGTTTGATAATTGTGTATATGGCACCATGCTTTCAGCAGTTATGGCCCTTTATGAGAATTCACCGTTTTAAACAATGTCAGCACTCTAAATAGAATACTTTTGATCAGAATTTTATGAAACTTAGTCACATTGTTTAGTACCATGATGTCTTCTTCAGGTTTGATAATGGTCTATTAGAGTTATTGCCCTTTGTTTATGAAAAACTGCAGGTTGAAACGACGTCTGCTCTCTAAGATCTCTATTGATTATAATTCTATGAAACTTGGTCACATTATTAAGCACCACAATGTCTTCAACTTTCAGAATGGCCCATATCACATAATGCCTTCAAGAGTTATTGCCGTTTGTTAATGACAATTCCCTATCTATAATAATGATGAAAAACTGGGTTAGTCATATAATTTTTCTTAGAAAAAGGGGGAATATCTTATACCTGGCAGCGCTGAAAAAAAAGGGCTATTCGGGGCCGCACATCCGTACTATGTCATATATAGGTAGTTACCCCCTCCCCCCTAGGGAGGAGTGTGGGTCCAGACCCCCTCCTCCCCCTGGAAAATCACAAATTGTTTAAGGGCTTAGCACTTGTGATTTTCCAGGGGGAGTATAAAAGGGTTTCTATAAGAACAGGGTATTTCTATTTTCTATACAAATTTGTATAGAGTCCCTGATATGAATAAGCATAATTAAGAACCCCACCCAGGCAACTGGACCCCCCCTCCCCCCACCCCCCCCCCCCCCTGAAAAAAATAGTGCTGGGTTCGCACTTGAGCTATGCATTCACGGTCAGTTTAAAATAATCGAGCAAAATACAAGGCGCCACTATTAATAATATCAATAAATCAATCGCACTGTAAGCTTTGTAAGTTTATGAGGGACAACTCTTCCGTAAGCTGAGTAATTATATCTGCAACGACGTCAATGGACTTCCATCTAGAGTCATGCCCGTTGCTAGTTTTGTCGTGAAACGCCTAAAAATCTCGGATCCATTTTGGGTCCGAGCAAAAATATGTAATAGTTATACCATGGGTTGTCCGCCTGTACGTGGAGATAATCCACGAGCTTTAGCGAGTGGATTATCTTACGTACAGATGGACAAACATGGTACAACTATTTTATACCACCTACATCAGTGTAGATCTTGCACATCACGAGATATTTCATGTTAAAGATGGTTAAGTTGGTATAAACTGGGATAATCGGTTTTTGCCAACGTAAGCAGATATGGCTCTGGGATAGCGAGACAAAATAAGGCTGACCAGAAAATGATCTTATCATAAAATTTCATCCTTTTGTACTCGGGCCCTAATGTGTGATACCTAAGACCATCAAAATATGTTATTTAATTTTCAAAAACTTTGATTTGTTTGTGTCCCCGTTTTTCAGCCATCTTGTCGATCCTGATCTGGGGCCAAACTCTAGATCTTTGTAAAGGAAACTTGATAAAATCAGCAGATGACGCAGTCCGTATACTGGGTCCGAGCTATTTGTAGCGCGGTCTTGTAGAGTTTAAGGAGGGGAAGCCACCACCATCACTGGGAGTTAGACTTCAGCTCGCTTAGTAACTCGGAAAGTTGACAAGCTGCAATTTGGGAAAAACTGTTCTGCTGAACATATTTTATGTTTCTATTTTGAAGCCAATTTTGACAACCATTAACTACTATAAACAGTGCTGATTCTAATCAGTATGCTCCTTCAGAAGTCTACTGATCTAGGATCTACATTGTTATCTGAAAGTGAATATACCCGGGTTCAGCAGAACAAGGAATGAAGAGAGAAAAATATACGTCTACTCACTTGAATTTCGAATCGAGAATTCAGGTAGACAATAGAGAAAAATACCTGTTATACCGAACACTGAGCAACAGTACATGGGAAAACGGAACTGACCTCAAATTCATTGAAAATGTACTCTAACAGTTTACTGTAGGTAGGGTCTCGATATTTAAGCCTGCACAGGCTTGTTGAATCAGTATCATGCCTGATCCAGAGAGGGGGCAGGTGGTCCGAGCAAGACATTTTATCCGCAGCCTAGTACTGGTTCATCCCAGGAACACTCGTCCCGACATGACGGAATTTTCTTTAACTGGACGTGAAGAATCAACGCAAATAAACAAAGCAAATCCGGACCCCCTCCCCAACCCCCCCCCCACCCCCCGCTGTTAGAGGTTTCCCTAGAACTTGAATAATTGAATAAGCAATTGGACCCCGTCCCTGGAAAACTCCTGAATTTCATACATTTATATTTACGATCTGATCAGACTGGATGCACATGATACTAGTACATGCAGTGGCCTGCACATTATAACGCATATAATTTGTGTGAAAGTACAATATTACTGCTTGCATGCTGCCCTTTACTTTGATAATTTATTATGCATCATGGCAATTTTCAGAAAAAAAAAACTCTTTGACCTTTTGATCCCACTCAGGGGTCACATGGTGAGTGTCAGGACAAACTTTCTGCTAGTATACTGTTGTGTATTTTATTCCCTTTAATTTGATATGGAACATGACCATATTCTGAAAAAGGATTTTAACTGAGTCAGAGGTGGACCATATTCTGAAAAAGGGTTTTAACTGAGTCAGAGGTGAAGTCTGAGATCTTAGTGACCCAAAATAGGATGCGACACTCTGACATCTCCAAATGCATCCACAGACCAAATTTGGGAATTCCTACCTCAAATAATATAGGAGATATGCTCCAGACAGGATTATTCTAGAAACGAGGTCAGAGGCCAAAGTCTGAGTGACAAAAAAGGTACTCGGCACTTGGCACCTCAAGATAAATCTACAGTCAAAATTTGTGATTCCTACTTCAAATAATATTGGAGATATGCTCGAGACATGAGTAGGCCTATTCTAGAAACGAGGCCAGAGGCCAAGGTCTAAGTGACAAAAACATGTTAACCGACACTCTGCCACTACCAGTTTGGGATTCCTACCTAGATATACTCCAGACACGTTTATTATAGAAAAAAAGGTCAGAGATCAAGGTCAACAAGCTCACAGTGACCCAAAAGTGATGCGCGACAATCCGCCATCTCAAGATGCATGCACCAACTAATTTTTGGATCATATCTCATATAATGTAAGAGATATGCTCGGACAAGATTATAAAATAAATGAGGTCAGAGGTCAAGGTCAAAGTTACTCCAAAATTGTACACTTTATTATCTCAAGATGCATCCACACACCATATTTGGGATTCCCCTTCAAATAATGTAGGAGATATGGCTCGGAAACACAAGCGTAACTGACTGACGGACGGACGGACAGACGGACGGCAAGAATCGAGCAAACCTATAGTTCCCTAAACATGCTAAACTGATCTTTGACCGGTAGGGTTTAATTAGCATCAACATCAACTGGCATATCACCATAAACGACGAATAAGGGCTACTTTTCCGGGGTAAACGAAACTTCATGAGTCTCGCTCACACATAAACACGAAACATCACATTTGCGAATACCCATGCACTCTTGCGTCAAAAAGAGCCCTTTTAGCAACTCGTGCATTGACAGTTCTTGCTGGTACTAAGATTTTACATATATCGCATCAATGAGCGGGGTTGGGTGGGGGTGGGGGCTTGGACGAGCCCCGGCGACGAGCCTGCGATTACACTTAGAGAATTGTTAGAGCATTCCCTGCTCGCATGCTCGAAGTATGGATGCAGATAGACTCAGACGAAAACATAGACATAAAGGGCCCCCACTGGATACATCAGTACGGGTGTTAAATGAGGATTTTGCAAACACATACATGTGCGGATCGAGAGGGGGGGGGCAAGGGGCCCGGACCCCCCCCCCCCTGGAAAATTACAAAATATAGGGTTCCTTTGCAATACTGGTCGAGATTCGCTGAAAAATCACATAGCTACCAAGCCAGCATTCCATGTTGCTATCATCGGCCCGCCAGCGAAACGCCATTTAAATGGCGTTTCGCTGGCGGGCCGTTGATGACCCGCTAATAGTGGTATTTGGATCCTCCCCCCCCCCCCCCTCATAAAGCTAAAAAAAACTTTGTCATAGTTGGACCCCCTCTGACAAAATTTTCCGGATCCGCGCATGACATACATGTATGCGATAAGAATACTCGTATATATACAGCCCATGTACAGGCCCATATAAGAACATTGCTTAGTCGTCCAATACATGCACGGATCCAGAAAGTTTTGTCGGAGGGGGTCCAAATCCAAATACCGCTTTAATTGGGCCATCATCGGCACGCCAGCGAAACGACTCCGACAACGTTTTTTAATTTATTTTTTTGATTTAATTTTAAATACTTGATGTGGGGATAGAGGATTCAAGACATACTTGTACTACTAAAAAGTGGGCCATCATCGTATAAATGGCGTTTCGCTGGTGTGCAGATGATGGCCCAACATTGAATGCTGGCTTGGTAGCTTTGTGTTTTTTCAGGGGATCTGGACCAGTATTGCAAAGAAACCCTATATTTTTGTGAGTTTTCAGGGGGGGGGGGTGGCGTTGGGACTCCCTGTCACCCCTCTGGATCCGCCCATGCAATAAATATCTGAATAGTTGCTTTAAAATTTTGAGTCATCTTATGAGATATAGGTACTTTTAACACTGACGACCATCGAGCCTGTGATTAAAAACGCAGTCTAACAAGAGCTTCGCTACTCGAATCCGAGCCAAAAAGGATATGGGGTTCGTCGCAAGAATTCTGATTTTTCGGCATGTGAACAACAGTGACGCTGACCAGCCGGCGCGACCACGAAAACTATTCAACGACTCTTCAAATTAATACCCAGCAAGCCATCGGCCCGCTAGCGAAACGCCAGCCGGGTGGCATTTCGCTAGCACGCCGATATTGGCCCGTGATGGGATGCTGGCTGGGAATAGTTGCCACATACAACATTCCAAATTATTGAAGCTAGTCTCTGTAACAGAATGGGTTGGATTGAGCCGTACCTTGTCGTTAGGCCCACATATCATCATTAGCGACGAGCACCTTAATCAAAAGTATTGGCCTAAGACAAATATACTCATGCTAAGAAAAAGAAGGCCACCCTGAGATTCGTATAAGGATCGTGTAATTTGCCTAGTAATTTGGAGGTCGCTTAAACCCCTGTCACACCAGGGCGGCGTCCTCACGGTGATCCCACGGTGTCCTAAAAACTGCAGAACGCCGAGGTGCGCGCAGTACGAACGCAAGCATCACCGCAGCAACGCAGTGGCATCGCCATTGGACACGGTGGATCGCAAAGAACGCCGAGCGACGGTGCGCACTTTGAGCATACTCAAAACAAACACCGACACTCGGCGTTCGCTCGGCGTCCTAAAAGAGCGCAGAGGGGACGCCGTAAGGTCACCATAGCCGCGCAGTAATGTCTCCTACAACGCAATAGGAGCTCCGTGGGCGCACACAAGGGTCGTTGTGCAAACGCCGTGGTCGTCCGTGGCGTTTGCACGGAGACTGCACGGCGTTCTTGGAGATGTCACTGCGTCTTCAACACGGCGTCAGCGCAGTGGCAACGAAAACGCGGCGCATGTGATGTGAGCGCCGTGGACGCGCAGAGAAAGCACCGTGAGAGCGCAGAGAATCTCCACCATGAACACCGTAGGAACGCGCGATAGAACGCCATGAGAGCTCCGTGGCAACGCCTTGGTCGCTGTAAGGACGCCGTGACAGACAATTTTTCACGAAAAATATCATGATTTTCTTGCGTTCTCACGGTGCTCTGGAAAATTAAACAGCTCCGTGGCAACGCAGTGGAAACGCCGCCTGGTGTGACAGGCGTTTTACAGGCCAACACTATGTGGAGTAAGGCCTTCACCCACAGGTCCTGCAAATCTAACAGACTGTTAAAACAATTTTCTCTTCTAGCAAGACAATGCCAGCATACCTGCAATGTGGCAAGGAACTGTTGGCAAGCTTGTCTTGTCATACTCCTTGACTGGCCTACCGGATCCCGATCCATCTCCGATCGATCAATCGTATCCCTTCCTAGCTGCCACATTTCCCGAATTGGAACACTAGCTGGTTGAACAATATCAATGCATTCCACAATGGGTGGGGTGGGGTACAACCCAAGGCTTCTTTTAAGCATGCGCAAAAGGCTCTTAGAATGTATTCATAAAGGTGGAGTCATACAAGATATGACTTACAATATATGACTTTGTAATCATAACATGTTCATGTCTGTATTTATTTTCAACAAAGCCAGTGAATTTGGTGGCCTTCTTTTTATTAGCATGAGTATATTATACTTCCTGCAAACAATCAATGCTGTCAGCGGACAGTCAACGCTTATTTCGTTTCCCACTTGATTCCTTAAGATGGCCACACAGAGAGATGCGCAGCGGAACGGATCATAGCAAGGCAACAACCAGGATCTGCAACATTTGTTGCATCTCAGAGGCTATTTAATCGAGTTTTTATCCTGTTAAACCATTGAATCTTGCTGTTTAACTTCTAAATAATTCATTTAGGGGTTTAGGATTTAATTATTGGAAAGTAAGTTTTTATCTACTAGACGGATGGCTGAGAATGGGTTTGCTCCCCCCCTAGGGAATTTTGCAGACATATCCTATCTTGTAGAGAATTGAAAGCTGAGTCTTTTAAGAGATGTTTGCACTCTGTGCTCCGGGGCGTTAGTCTGTAAGAGCCTGTAACATACGTTACTTAATCAAACTAAGAAAAAGTAAATTGAAAGTTTGGGCTACAAATTAAAGACATTAAAATATTTATTTTTAAAAATCATTCATATAGTCTGCATACTGGATATCTTAACTACGTATGACAGCCATTTGAACAAAATTGCGGCTTCCTAAGGTGTCATATGCGTTACATAAATCAGATAACCCATTAAAATTTGCAAGTGTGGCTAACAGCATTTACATTCACAATCTCTCTGTGTGTTTTGCAAAATGTTTTTAACCATGTCTGACTAGCTTATGCAATTGGCTAACAGAAAAATTAAAGTTTGCTTCCCTAGCTTAAATATTTTTTCTGAAATATCAGAGGCTGTAACATATGTTACCTGATGTAATAAATGGGCAAGCTCATTGTCTTTACGTAAGATATGCCTAAACATGTTTTAATCTCCTCGAGGGAATTTTGCAGACATATTCCTACTGATAGTACAACTCAAGTTGCATCGAATAAGGGATGTTTGCACTCTCTATGTTGGGGCGTTAGTCTGAAACAGCGTGTAACATGCGTTACTATATTAAATAAAGGAAATGTGGTTTGAAAGTTTGAGCTAAAATTGTGAAAAAACTCGCAGCTGTTGGATATCTTACATTGTTTAGGGATTCAAAACTGGCTCCTATGATAACGACTTATAGATCTGCTAGTTGTCATCAAGTTTTAAAGATCAGAGAGCGCTACATATGTTAGCGTGATAAGTAAAATCATCAAACAGTATTTTGACATCAAGCTGAGTAAGGGCCTGCTCCATCCTAATACCCTTTGGAATTCTGCAGACAAATTACATCTTATGTAACCATTCAAGGTGCATTTAATAAGAAATGTTTGCACTTTGTAAATCGGGGCGTTAGCCTGTAACAGCTTGTTACATATGTTACTATATCAATTTGAGAATAAGAAATTTGAATGTTTGAGATACCAAAAGAAGACATTAAAATTATCTAATAAATTGACATTATTATAGTCTTTATACTGGATGTCTTTACTACATATGGAAGCTGTTTAACATTAATACGGCTAACTGTGGTGTTATGTGCGTTACATGAACCTAATTATAACTTAAAAGCTATAATTCTGGCTATCGTCATGTAGTTAAACAACTACTATGACTTGGTTTCAAACTGTTTATTAGATTTTACAAACATATACTCAATTGATGAATAGGAAAAAACAAGTTTGCTTTTCTATCTTAAATATATTGTCTTTTAGGAGCTAATACACAGCCCTACTCCCAGTTTTACAGAGAAGCAAATTTTGTTATTACCGTTTAAGTAAAACACATGAAAGCGATTACAGCGTGTGGATATTTTTCTTAGTCTGTCTTGCTTATATATCTACAAGATGTCATTAAGTTAAAGATCAGGACACTTAATGTGTACTTATAAGTCTTTGGTGCCAAAACACTAGGAATTATATTCATTTCTGATTATCAAGCCCATGGACTGGTGTTACAGATGTTATCAATGACCTTTTGGACACATTTCCTAATACTGTGCATATAATGCTAAATATAGAGCCACAAATAGAAAAGATAGTTTTACATTTTTACAAGAAAATACAATAAATGAAATGGTCCAAACTATTTCTCATCGATTTAACACTCATGTTAAATGTTTGTCGTTGTCTGCTTCTGTGGTAATCATTAATACCGGGTATCACACGCCTCCTTGCAACTAGTAGAGTCATCACACAATATTTCAATCATTTACTAATATAAAATTTTACCACCAGTCCACTCAAAATTGATGAGCCATTATCAACTTTCCAAGTTTGCCATTTATGGCTTGGAACATTCGGAAACTGATATGAATTCCTAATAGTTGGCTCTTTGAGTATGTGTTTCATGTGATACTCTGCAAGTAGGAGAAAGACTAAAGCTTTACAAGGAGGAAAACTATGCCATTAAGAGCAATGAGAACCTGGACTTATGTACCTTGATATTTCTGTGATAAAGAATCATATCTTAGCTGGTTAACTTTTATAAATGTAGCCTTTCCATACATGCAACCCACATATTTTCATCTAATAATGTCTCTGCACTTATTATCTTTCCCCAAGCATTCAAAAACTTATTTGAAGTCTTAGTACTTCTGAAGTGCTGAAACCGAGGTAACTCTTTCCCTTCAGATAAACGAACTAGATGTATCACAGCAGGTAAAGCAATGAAATGCAGGATGAAAAGAGCGCAAATTAGACCCTTTCAATTCAATGATTCACTAATTTTCTAAGATAAGAGCACTTATTAAAGGATGTAACATATATAACTCGTCATAATAAATGAGCAAGGGCATTGTCGTGACATCCTTTTTGATTACACAGTCAGAGGCAAGTGTTTTCAATGGCTCATGAAATGAGGCACCTTATCAACTTGTTTACTCAGTATAAATCTTCCATAGAGCATAATATTGTAAAGAAAATACGTTGACAAAATGACAAGACTGTGCAACTGGATAATTCAAAGTCTTTATCCCACCGCTTGTCACCAGTGTAAAGAAAATAAGCTGACGCTTTCTCCTTTATTTAACTATATTAACTACTCATTCGAATTGTCTCTTGCTTCTTAGAACAGTCTATTTCCACATGAGAGGATTCACATGTGACCGAGCAAAAAATACTACAAAGTCCAACATAATATTTCTCATTTATTAGGTTAAATATATCTAGTCCTGTATATAGTCGAAGTACACAGACACATGAACATGGAATATGTCCATAATTATCTTCTTAGAAAGTATCCCCATAATCGGCCCAAACAAAGTCATTTCTTCTACTTGACTAAATCATAGCTAAGTCCCAAATTCCCAGGAAAACCCAGCGTGGAAACAGTTCAGAAGTTTCACCGTAAAAGTCCCCGAAGCAGGGAGTCCTTGTGTTTTTATAGTTCTACAACAGCACTGATACAGTGACTGAATCCCAAATATAGTAATGTCCAATGGACCAGAGGCCTGATTCATACTCTAAAAATATAATTCCTCCCAAAATAGCAAAGCAAAATGGGTGCTAAATAAAGCACAAAAGCTTTAAGGTGAAGGATGCATGTGGATTCCTAACAGAAAAGAAGGGATCCAGATCACCATGAATTACAGTGTAATAGACAATTAGGAAATGATAGCCCTCAAAGCACATCACATCCACAGCAGACGAGCCAGTCCCTCAACAGGGCCACCCAAAGGACAGGGAGACTCAAGAAGACCCAGGACACAAGGCCTGCCTGGATCACCAGGCACAGGGCCAAACAGGACAGGAAGGGGGCCAACGGCCCACCAGGATCAGGGGCTGATAATGGCCCACCAGGACAACCCGGGTCCAATCCAACGGCAGTGATGACAGGATAATCGCATCACCCACAGACAACAGGGCGGGGGAACAGGCCTATCCATATTAGACTCATGCTTCGGTATTTCACTAGGAAGCATGCAAAAGGTGTAAATTTATAATGCGACAGGAATTCCTTGAGATAAAACATACAAGGAGATCTCATGTGGGAACTAGATAAGCAGGGGGAAATAACAGTACAGTTTTACAGATAAAATGTACAATACCTTCAAGCAAGAACTTAACACTATAGAACTACTGGTTATCCCATTCTACCTATAGTCCACTTTCCTTCTTTTGAATGCAACAGCTAATGATATGGCTGCAAAAACTGAGAAATCATAGGTTTTACATTATTTTAAGACATGCTTCAATGTACTGACATCAAAAAACAACCAACTGCAAACATAATTGATGGCAATGTCCAGCTTCATATTCTTTCTCTTATACCAGATAACTTTCAAGGTGTAACAGAAATTGTTTCAGACGGTCTGCCAAAACCATCAAGAGTCAACATTGTAACTAAAGAAAACTTATAAAGTTCTTTGGGCGCAGCAAAATATTATTGATCTAAGACCTGGGGACTTAAGCACCAAAAGACTGGATAGGTTCCATGGTAAATGATGCAAAAAAGCAGCCTATCAAATTTCTGTTTGACCAATGTCAGAAATCTTAAAGTATTCTTAGAGGTACACGGTAGAGACATAGATTTTGCAAAATCAGAGCAAAGTTATCATTTGACTAGCACAGATGCAGAGGCAGCTGTAGTTAGATTGCTCTTGCCACTTCACAGGAAGAGATATATACCAGAGTCATACTCCATTGTATGCATATATGTGAAATGGCATTAAACCCATATTTAATCAGGTGTTTGATCCCATGACACTGACATGCTGTTTCTGCTTTTGAAGAATGCCAAGGATTCAAGTTTGGCTGAGTCAAGTTGTTTGACGCTGGCACTGGCCACTTATACAAAGAAAATTAAGTCTTTTGATGGCTAAAGAGGAGGATCTCACGAAATGCTTATAAGTGATGTTTGTCACAATTACCAATTTTAAAAAGTAATCTTAATTAATGTAACACGTACAACACCATAGGAAGCTGTATATTTGTTAAAAAATCTTTTCTTATGTATCAAAGGTATTCAGCATGCAAACTACATGAATAATTCAAATAAATAGATAGTTTTATGTCTTCTTTCTGTTTCTCAGACTTTCAATTCATTTATTCTTAAATTGATATAGTAACATACGTATCATACCATTACAGGCTAACCCCCTAGTTAATAGAGTGCGAACATCTCTTATTTGATGCAGCTTGAATTGTTCTTTAATGTAGGATATGTCTGCACAATTCCCAAAGGGGTGGAGAGGAACAGGGTTGTACTCAGTTTGCAGTCCTAATACAATGCCATGATTCTACTGGTTGTGATGAAATGGGTGATTATTTTGCAATAGAAGTAGACACAATGATAGACATTGTGAGGGTGACTTGAATAAAGATTGTTTTTGAATAATTTTATTTAATAGGAATATTTATTAAATTGTGTCATGTAAATGAGAACTATTATTTTCTATCTATATGTCTATATATTTTAATATTATAGGCATTAGGAAATATGTGATTACAAAGGTTATATATAACATAGGTAACACAATTCCAAGGGCTTGTTATCAGCAATGACTGTAATTACTAAGACTAAGGCACCAGAGGCTAGAGATTAATAGGAAAACATGTGAAAACCCGTATTTTTCTGAAATATCATCTCTTACTTCCAAGAAAATTTCCTAGCTCATTCATTATGCCATGTAACATACGTTACATACTTTAATAAGTGCTCTGATCCTGATGTCAAACTTGCAAATGTATGATTCTTTATTGCATTAGCAAGACAGTGCCAAAAATGTAAGATATCCACGAGCGTCAAATATTTTCATATATTTTTCTTCAATAATAGATACCAAAATTGGATACTTAAAATTGGGGATAGGGTTGTTTAATAGCTCATATAAAACAATGTATTTGAGATAGAAAAGCAAACTTTGTTTTTTTCTATTAGTCAAATGAGTACTTTAGTAAACTAAGATTAAAAACACTTGTAAAAATGCACAAATCGTCTGTAAAATGAATGATGTTAGTCACGATTTCAACTTTCAAAGGAAAATTTAATCTATGTAACGCATATAACACCATTGAAGGCTGTAATTTTGTTTAAAATGCTGCTTTTATGTAGCTTAGGCATCCAGCTTGCAAACTACATAAGAAATTTGAATAATTAGATGGTTTAATGTCTTCTTTCTGTAGCTCAATCTTTCATTTTGAGTTTTTCCTTAGTTTGTTACAGTAACATATGTAACAGGCTGTCAGAGACTAACGCCCCGGAGCACAGAGTGCAAACATCTCTTAAAAGATGCGGCTTGAAATTTTCTTCAAGATAGGATATGTCTGCAAAATTCCCTAGGGGGGGAGCAGGACCTTTTTTAGCTCGAAGTCTATACCTTTCGTGAAGTTTAGATTGTCGCCGAAGGCTTGCAGGCCCGAGTTGTCAAAGTTAAGTAAACAACGATGGAAGGTCACATTCCGGCTTAAATTTGACTGAAAGTCATATGTCGTAAGACATTATCACGCGTATTTCTTACGCTATGAGTGCCGGTTACAGAATTGTCAGCGATGTCGGCTCTTTTTGAGCCATTGTCTCCGCCGGGAAGCATTATTCAAATACTTATTTCGTTGACCACTGATTCCTTAAGAGGGCACACACTCACCCTCCCATCCCTTTGTAACTTGATTCTTTCAAATTTCGCTCGAGTCAAGGCCTTGTCTCGTGGAAAGTACAGGAGATAATGCGTTGACATAGTCTCTAAAGAATGAACCGTTCCGGTTGAATGCTGCGCAACTCTCTGTGTGCCCTCTTAAGGAATCAGTGGTCAACGAAATTACAATTAAACTTCAACTTCCTCTCTACGAAGGTAAGTCTCGTTCAATTTTCCAATTACTATGACAACGGACTCCCGGGTAGTGAGCCGCAAAGAGACATTAGCCTTTAGACCAAGCTTTATCAGCTATACCTTCTAAAAGTTTTAGAGCAAGTTCGATATATACCAAGATGCTCCCTTGTATGTGGTTACATTTTTTATTAATATACATGCAGACTATCTGTCGCTGACTTTTTTTTTTACTTTTTTACAGGTGTGGTACTTGATTGTATCGATTCCTGATCTTTGCACCCTTACTTACTTTTAGTATTGAGCACTTATCGCCCCGATGAAATGACGCATATTCGATTTTGTGGTGTTTCATCTTGGTCTTTACTGTTTGCGGAAGTACCCGTTTTCGGTTTTCCAGTATATTAATGGCAAATGGCACTGTTTAAAAGCTTCCTGAATTTCGCTGTACGAATATTCGAGCTCAGATCGACCAAGCAGCTGCAAACGCCAGTAGCAGGGTACAGTTTGAAGAGCATGTTAAGTTCTAGAAAATATTTCCACCAGTGGTAACCTAAGTTTGTAAATCAGGCCCCGAAGTTATAAAACTTTTTTCATGCTCAACTCAACTGGGCAAAAAATTGTCATGCTCATAACTATTAAATGCAAACAACAGTCGGCATGTTAACATTTATTAGCATGATAAATACAACATCTTAGAGTTTAAAAGCTAGAACAACTTTACTTTTCAGCATTTTTGATTTTATGAGCAACTGAAATTACATTCTCAGTTGAGTTGAACATGAAAAAAGTTCTATAAGCTCGGTGCATGGACGTTTCCAGCAATGGTAGGGTACAGTTCCTGGACGAGGACCAGCCGTCTAGCATGGTGGGGTCAAGTTTTTATATCAGTATCAGTCCAGTACCAGCCGTCTAGCATGCTGGGGTCACGTTTTTATATCAGTACAGTACCCTGCAGTCATGCGCAGATTCCAAATGTTTTGTCAGAGGGGGTACAACTCCGACAACGTTTTTAACTTATTTTTTTTATGTTAATTTTAATTACTTTATGTGGGGATAGAGTATTCAAATACCACTAAAAAGTGGGCCATCATCGTATAAATGGCGTTTCACTGGTGGGACGATGAATGACCAACATCACTGAATGCTGGATGGGTAGCTTGGACCTACACCAGGTAGCTTTTCGCAATCGACGAACACGTATCAAAAATCGCTAGAAACAGTGTTTCCGATTGCCATTTGTCGCCAGTCGGCAATCAAAAACTATGTTTCTAACGATTTTTGATCTACGTTCGTCGATAGTATTAACGTTTGCGATTGCCGCCTTCCCGGTGTGGGACTAATCCATAGACTTTAAGCTAAGAAAAGCTCCTGCTCCCCCCTTCTAGGGAATCTATCTTGAAGACAATTTCAAGCCGCATCTTTTAAGAGATGTGCTCCTGGGTCTCTGAGAGTCTGTTACATATGTTACAGAAACAAACTAAGAAAAAGGCTAAATGACAGTTTGAGCAACAGAGAGAAGACATTAAACATCTAATTATTCAAATTTCTTATGCTGTCTGCAAGTTTGATGCCTAAGCTAATAGACCTTGGGATGGCCAGGGGGAATTTCGGCCACTATGATTTCCTAATACTAATATATATATATGCCACAAAATGAGACATGTTAGCCCTCTGAGAAGTGTTGCGTTGTCCTGTAACATCAAAATTACATACGTTACCCTAAAAATGTTAAATAAAATTTTGGTGCCAGTGCTCAAATACTCTTAGACATAGTTAAATACGTGTTTTTACGCTTGTATGTGATCATTTTATTGCGGGGTGGCTTATAAAAGTGTTTCAAGCCAGCAGAAGTGTGTTACTTACATTACTTCATGTTACATACGTTATATTCGCTAACTACACCCTATAAAATCATTAATTTCTTTTTAATACTTTTATTTGATAAACTTTAATGCGTATTTTAGATAACAATACCATGACCCTAAAAGGCAATTAACTTGCAAATTCAAAACTGCAAACAGCTTACTTCTATCACAGAAATTGTAAGAGTTATAAGCTGCTGAGTATGATGACCCTGATTAAAATGCTTTATAATATAAAGACCCTTTCATTGCACCCATTCATTGATATTGAGCATGTAATTATATCTGTAAGTTTTTAGACACCATAATATGAGCATTCTATTAATAAAGAATAGAGTAAGGCGATATTAAAATTTTTTCTGGCGTAAATTATCAGTATTTTCTGTTGCTTGTTTTATTATATGTAACGTATATTACTAACTTTAATACCTTCTATCTAATGCCTAGTTTTTTGCTTCAAATTATACATCATAATGTTTTAATTCATTTTAAACCTATTGTTTTGTATTAAATAGATAAGTGGCTGCCCTTTTGTCTAAAATAGAACAAAATAGTCATTATTAAAATACATTATCAATGCACATTTAGTTACGCAAAGGGAGCGCAGTGGCTCAGTGGTAAAGTGCTTGACTCGAGACCAAAGGGCCGCGGGTTCGAGCCTCAACGGCGTCACTGCGTTGTGCCCTTGAGCAAGAACATTAATCCTACCTTAGTACTGGTTCAACCCAGGAAGACCCGTCCCTTTATAACTGAAAGATTGTTGATGGGACGTAAAGAATCAAATCAAACAAACAAACAAACAAAGTTACGCAAAATTATTTTTCAATGAAAAGAATAATTTTATTGATTTGGCCAAAGTTATAGGTTTTAAAATTCATAAACAAAATAATAGAATTGAAAAAAAAAAACAGCTGAATAAAGACAATTCCAATGTTCTGTCAAATTCGTTAAGGTAACCTATATAAACATATAAAATATGTCATATGGTCCTATTGTTATCCAAAATGTTGTCAAGGATGATATTTTAATTTGCCAGGAATGCTAAAATACAGTGGATTTAGATTGTTGTAATATTTATTTGTATTGATTGATTCGTTGAACTTCCAAGTCAACAATATTTCAGTCATGTTGGGGGTCCTCCTAGAAAAGAAGAATAAGATTGACTAAAAGGCCCCTACCCAAACTCAAATTTGCCTCAAGTGAAGCAAATTTAATTCTGCAAACAAGCCAAGTATGACAAAGCCATCTCTCTGAAAGCTGCAGCAGAGATCGCACCTCCTTACCACCCACAGTATTTACCTGAAGGTAACTTAGTTTGATTCAATCCGCTATTTAAACCTGAATAGTTTTGTATACCCAATTAACTGTTGCTCACATTGTACAAACATAGTCAGTAACATGATACAGGCTAATGAAATTTCCTCGCATGTTTGAGTTCATTTATGATACAAAGCGCTAATTACTTAACGTGGTAGGATACAAATAATATTTGCTTACAATTTATATAGAATTTAGCATTATTAAGCTGATAGAATAAAATGAATGATACATTTTACATTTGATACTATTCAAAGAGACTGTCTCCATATCAAATTTCAAATTTATTCTATCATATCAAATCCACATTTGCGTATACAGATGATGAGACATTAATTTATATTTAGCTATAAATTTATCTTCAGCATAACTTTCATTGTTTAAACTGTTATCAAATCAACTTCAGTCTTCTGATCATTTGTATGTCAATGAACAATGTGATTTTATAAATAAATGATTTATTTAGAACAAAGCATTTTTGTACAAAAATGGGAAAGCCAGTTAAAATGGTCGGCTTAACATGGCGATGCTCACATTTGATATGATCATATCAAGGGAAATAGATCAATTACTTATGATACCAATTCAAATTTATAAGGCCTTTTTAAACAGAAATAGGTAAGACCAAATTTGACCAGATTACATTAGAGATAATTAAAATAGATTTTAAATGTTTAGATTGTTGGGTGGAAAAAGTATCAACATTCAACAGTGCCAAAGTGTACAGGAACTTAATAAATATCTATGCATATGTAATTTGCTAAATGACCTCCAAAAGAATTCATTTCTTCCATATAGTAAAGGATATCGTTACCAATGTCAGATATTGATATGGCAGTGCCTCTCCTGCCATTTGTTTTATATGTGTTCTGCATGATATAGTATACCAAATACTGAATATGTTATCACAGATTTAACAATAGCAAAAGTACCAGTTTCACTACCATAGGCTGAAAATGTTAAACTTTTTTTTATCACAATATGTAAATGCTCAAATGAAGATTTAGACCAGCACTTGAATTATTGGAAATTATCACATATGGGCCAGTGCTGACACAGTGGGACCAAATTTTGGCCTGATTCTTAATCTATATATAGTATTTGTGTATGAGAGCAGCGATGACTCTGGCAAATCTACATATTTGCACTAGCTTGACCGAGCCTTCATTGTCTCATACTGTAATTAGTACCAAAACCAAATATGCTGGCTTATTTGATTTATTCTTCACACCAAATCAAGCCAAACTGGACATGTCTTTGTGCGCGTCTGTTTATATGTGCTTTGTGGTCACCTGCTGGGAAAGGACTGACCTCTTGGCTCTCGTTTGTGGTGTCAACTGTGAGTTTGTCTCTTTCCCCTTGGTATCCTGGGTCAGGTGTGGTACTTGATTGTATCGATTCCTGATCTTTGCACCCTTACTTACTATGCTTTACATACAAATAATATAAATAATTAAAGTAATAGGCATGAAGATTGTCATATGTGGATTGAATTATTTTGATTCAGATAAACAATACCGTTTAACCTTTTAAAAAATAATTTGACCATTAAAATAAGCAATTTTTTGAATACTTATTGCATATTTGATAAAAAAAACTTCCATGGTGTTTTATGTGCTTTAAGTTCAAGTATCTTTCTCTTCATCACCCATGTTTGAATCAGTTTTTTAGTAATATGCTTAATATAAATAAAGACAATATTCACCATTTTTCACATCATTGAGCCCTCAAATGGCAGCAATGTATATTCACTAGTAGTTTAAACTCATATATAGTTTTTATTACACTTAAAAATAAATATAAAAGAAAATAACATATACAACTGTAACAATAGGTGCTTTATTAGTTACAATTATACTGCTAGTCATTTATTTTCAATTAAAAATATTTACATGTAAGAATAAGAAATTATTTGATATTATCACTATAGGACTTCCTATTTCACTATAAAAGTTCCTATTTTAGGGTAACGTAGTAAACTTTGATATTGCAGGGTAATCTCCTATCTGCGTATGAGCTAACAAATATTATTTTGTGACTTATATAATGCGTTTGTAGTACACAATAATGAACAAAGGTTAGAAGGTATTATGAAAATCAATGGTCAAGTGATAACATTGTACTGAATACAGCTGCAGTAATATATTTGAAATTAAGTAACGTATACAACAGTATTATCATAGATGTAGCTTATTTTTGCATACTGGTTGTTGGCTGTATTTATTCAAGAGCGTTCAATGCAATGAGCATGTCGATAAATAAGAATTCGGTTTATTTTTTGTATTTGCACAATAGTATTTGAGACTATCATAGGGTACTGGAGGTAACATGGCCGTAATACAATAAAGCACCAACTGCCAGAAGCTATCATGAACCGTTTTGCATCTTATATTCTTATATATATTAAATACAACCTCAGAAAATCATAATGTTACAAAATAACTTCTCAATGGGGGGAGGGGTTCCATTAGCAGACATTTTGGATGTTACATATGTTACTATTTGCATTATGGTTTAAAGATTAGCATGCTACTCAAGAAAAATTTACTGCTGGTAACCACTCTTATAAAATTCGAGCTGAATATATATTTTCTTAAAACGTAATAACTTTATTCGATGCTTTTTAGCAAAAAATGTGTTTGTTATTATTGAAAAATTGTAAGGTGGTAGCTATTTTCAAATGTCTACAAAATATATTCTAAAAAGATTGGGAGCTGGTTTTTGCAGTTTTAAATAGGCCAGTTAATTGTCGTTGTGGCAGCATCAAAAACTAGACCCATAATCAGTAATAAACATTTCAGAAGAAACGACAGGCATAATAATTTCCCAGAAACAGGGTAGTAATGCAAAATGTCACGTAAGTGACATAGTGGATGTCATAATTTTGTTTGAATAACAAGGTTTTGTTGCATTATAATTGGGCTATATAGAAACGTTAAACTTTATTTTATTTGAATGTCTCTTATGACATTTTTGACTTTTAAACATTCAATCTAATTTTAACGATTTTTGCAGGGTAACGTATGTTACAGAGCTTACGCGACACTTGTCAGAGGGCTAACATGTTTCAAAAAAACTTGTAAGACATTGGGCTTTATGAAAATCATAGTCTGCAAAATTCTCCTTGGGGGGGGGGGTAGCAAAACCACATCTATCCCATGGCCTATAAATAAAAGCAGCATTTTAAACAAATTACATCTTCCAATGGTGTTATATGCGTTACATAGATAAATTTCCCTTTGAAAATTGAAATTGTGGCTAACATCATTTAATTATACAGCCGATCTGTTCATTTCTTTTTTCAAATAATTTTTAACTTAGAGTACTTATATACTCATTTGACTAAAAGAAAAACAAAGTTTGCTTTTCTGCCTTAAATTTCTTGTCTTATATGAGCTGTTAAACAACCGTACCCCAAATTTTAAGTATCCAATTTTGATATCCATCATTGAAGAGAAATAGATGAAAATATTTGAAACTGGTGGATATCTTAGATTTTTGGGACTGCCTTGCAAATGCAATAAAGAATCATAGATTTGCAAAGTAAGAAAGAGGGCAAAATCAGGAATCGATACAATCAAGCACCACACCAGACCAAGGATAAGAATGTGAAAGTGACAACGTAACAATTAGACATCACAAACGAGAGCCAAGAGGTCAGCACTTTCCCAGCAGTTGACCACAAGGCATCAACAAACAGACGTGCATGAACGCATTACAAAACAAGATTGAAATAACATAAATGATCCACAAAAGAAGCGCCGCCTTGGAACGGTCAGTAAAAATATTTTGCTGGAGGGCTTAAACCGGTTTCAAAGAGGCTAAACCAATGGATATCAACAATATTCATCCAACATTCTTTAAACGCAAACCTTTTTGTTTTGACATTTTCTTAAAACTAGAATTTCGAATAGAATATGCGTACAACTTCCTATGGTGTTATATGTGTTGCATTAACTAAAATTACCTTTTGAAATTGGTAATTGTGACAAACATCACTTATAAGCGTTTCCAGTGTTCCTCATCTTTTGCCACCAAAGGGCTTAACTATCCTGTGTCAGTATCAAACAAATGGACTCAGCTATATCTTGAATCCTTAGCATTTTTCAAGAGCAGAAGCACCATGCCAGTGTCATTGATTAAACACAGCAGCTGTGCCGCTGCCCTGCGGCTAACGTGAGACTTTATGAGAAATCTTTCTAACATACATGCATGTGAAAGGCAAAGACTATGATCAGTTGCGCATTGGTGCAAGCTGATTATCACATTAATAAATTAATAATTAACATTAATAAATTTTGCTTGGCTGATACAAATTTTATATTTTATAAATCATACATTTCAATCCTCTAGCCATAGAAGATCATCTTCTATGGCTACACAAGCTGACAGTAATTATTCCCATTATTTATATATATATATATATATATATATATATATATATATATATATATATATATATATATATATATATATATATATATATATATATATATATATATATATATATATATATATATATATATATATTATATGGAAAATATATATATATGCTAGTCAAAAGTTCTAACCGGCCACGTGTGTTTTTACCGATTTTCTGAAAGGCTGTAAGCACTATATCAATTTCATTTGCATTGCCGAATAGACCAGCCTATCAGTAAACGATATCAGAAAATTGAATCCGGGAGGCTTTGCCGAATACACGTCCCCTCAATTTCAAAATTCACAAGAATTTGCACTGGATGGTGGGGTATTTTTTGACACTTTGGCCAACAGCAACGAGTCTCATGCAGATGGAATGTTCATTTCAGCACTTGAGTGTTCAATATGAGTTTTGCTTTTGAAATGAAAACGTTTTGCCTGTGAAAGGGAGTTATTTCGAAAAGTCACGACTCACATGTTGTGCCAAAATGCGAATTTTGAAAATGAGGGTACCACTATTCAAATTGACATCCTGACTGTACTATTGAACATTTTGTCAATAGCTTTACTGTCGAAGGTACATGACACGTCTTGCTATTTCGAGATACAAAAATACTAGTCATGTCATTTTGCGCTTTGAAGAAAATTAATCAAATGCAGGTGGCCGGTTAGAACTTTTGGCTGGTATATTTACTCACGTTCCGGCCAATTCTGGTAACCTTTATTACGCGGAAAGCAAATCTGACAAATCTGAACTCGTCGTTGAAAAAGCTACGTGCATTTAGTGGCCAATTTGGCCCAATCTGGAGCTGCTTGTCACCTTTTTCTTCTGAGAATAACCCAAGTGTAAAATTTTGGCATTTATTCAACTTTTACCGTTTTCATAGTAACAAAAATTGCCACCAAAATAGGCTTTAAATAAAGAAATTGCCATTTTAGTCCAAATTTACGGCTTTGGGAGACCGATTTCTTAAGAATTAGATATCAGCGCAGCTAAATATGGAAGGTAAAAAGCGACATTATTCAATGCATACATCTTTGTTTTTGTATGTTGGCAATTTCATTCTATTTTGTAAATTGTGTCATTATATCATGCAAATTGTCATTTAATAGTCGTTCCACTCGTAATCAGATTCCGATCATGTCATTTCTCGGTTTTAAAAAGGCAGAACTAGGTTGTAAAATGTCAGAACTACATTTGTATGTTGTAAAAAGGCAGAACTGGGTTGTCATAATACGAAAGTGAATATGCTTTAGTATTTTGACGCCAGAGGGCGCACCAATTTTACTGGGAATAAATAATTTCTCCCATGCAAGTAGAACTCGCTGCAAACGGTGTTAAGGATGATTTTTTACCAAGAAGTTCCCCCTACGTGGGATTTGATTCTTTACATCCCATCAACAATTTTTCAGTTATGTAGGGACAGGTCTTCCTGGGTTGAACCAGCACTAAGTTAGGATCAATGTGTTTTGCTCAAGGACACATCGCAGTGACGCCGGTGAGGCTCGAACCCGCGGCCTCTCAGTCTAGAGTCAAGCACTCTACCACTGAGCCACTGCCCTCCCCTTTCACGTATATATGAGAGAAAACTTCATCCCGTCCCGCCAAGCTTGCACACAACTAACAAATGTAGATCTGTTACTGGGTCCGAGCTACAAGTGAAGGCAGAACATGCGCGGATACAGAGAGGGGATAGGGGGTCCGGGGAAAATCACAATTTCGTTAGGTTTCTACAGAAATTAGCATTTGGACGCCCCCCCCCCCCCCCACCCTGGAAAAAAGTTGGACCCCTCCCCCACCCCGTAAAATGTTGGACACCCTCTGGAACCTTGGAAAATTATTGTTTTCCAAAAAATAAACCATCGGACCCTGGGATCGATCCCCTCTGTAAAACTGTTAAATAAGTTGAAGGTGAGGACTGAAAACAGCAAAAATAACAAAAAACGCTGTCCGAGCTTTTTACTGTCAGGTGGGCCTGGACCCTCTACCCCCCCCCCCCCACTTGGTGAAAATTCCTGGATCCGCACATGCAGATGCAGAAGACACATAATACCGCATTAAATACGGTCATGTATTTGCCCTGTTTCTTACTTTGAACCATTTCTCCTCAAATCGCCTCCATTTAATAGTACAACTGCATCTTATTTATTTTTCATGCTGTCATGAAAGCTGATGTATTTATAAAGTATAAGATTATATTTGCAGATTATAAATAAAAGAAATTTTAGTAAAACAGAGGTGCTTTCTTCTTTTTCAGAAAAAAGAATCACATCATAATATTTGTAAATTCATAAGTATATAATAGTTAAAAAGTGCATTGACAATCGAAATCTTTTAAATGTATCGTCAATTCCTAGTTCTCCCAGTCTGTCGGATGAGACTTCAAGCCATTTGCCCCGTCTTCTGAGACGCTTTAAAACCAGAACCACTGCCGGTTGAGCCTCCAGGAGTTCCTGGACAAAGAACCACAAAAAGCATAAACCCACCCGGCCAGTACTGGTACAGCCAAGGAACACGGCCACAAACAATAATTCCCACTTTCGGTTAAGCCTTTGGGGTTCCCCGTCCTAAAATACACACACAAGTCGTAAACCCTTCCAGCCTGATGCTGGTTACTACCCAGGGAAAGTCACTGAAAGTGGTAAAGTGGAAAAGTCACTCGCGCGCGTTGTATACTCCGTCCAGATAAGAGACGTTGGGCGGTTCTTAGCTAAGTTCAACCCCTGGACAAATACATATGGAAATCGGCTAGTCAGGTTGCATTGTTCGCGTATTCACCCATCTGTGAAACGCACAACACCAAAAGTATATACCTGTAGTCATAGTTGCCGTATCGTGGAAAATAAGCGTTGCGAATTATTGAAGATGAATCTGATCAGCCCAGATACACTTGTTTGAAATATGAACATACATGTATCTTAAAACGTACGTGTATCTTAAACTATACAACCAAAACATCAATCTTCGACGATGAAATCTACATTCACTCAGTCAAGTCTTATTGTTTTATAAAAGATATGTGTACGCTTTCCCTGTGATCCATTAATTGAACCCTTAGCATGCTGAATTTTAATGTGTGTGTGTGTGTGGGGGGGGGGGGGGTCAGGGGGCTATTTTTATGTTGTTGATTTAATGCTATTTTTCGAATTCAGAGTTAAACACCATGAACACCAATCATTTTCTTGCCAAACAAACAGAATTTGGAAGAATATTTTCATGGACAACATTTTTAACGCGCGAATATTTTCATATACGACCTGTGTACTAGTAGACGCACACAACTGCAGCAAAAATTAGGGATGAGTGTCTATTTTGTTATTTTGAGTTGATTTTGTGTATTTGTATTGATGTTTTACGTCGCTACCAACATTTTTGAAGCCATGACGCGACGTTTCCTGTCCACCTAGGTTAACCCAGTACTTAGCAGAAAATAAAGTCTCTTGCTAAGGATTTTTCTTTTCGAAGTGCTTTCATTGAACCTTCTCAAAATATCGATTCTTTAATCACAGGTCTAACACACTAGCACTGATCAACTGTGGACATCGATTATTTGAGTTGATACTTTAAATCCCAGTCATGCGCGGATCCTGAAACTTTTGTCAGATGGGATCCAACTTTGACAACGTTTTTTTTTTGTTGTTGTTTTTTGTTGTTTTTTAGTTGATGAGTATAGAGATGATCAAAATACCACAAAAAGCGGGCCATCATCGGCCCGCCAGCAAAACACCATTAAAATGACGTTTCGCTGGCGTCCCGATGATGGCCTAACATTGAATTCTAACCTAGTAGTTTTACAATTTTTCAGGGGATCAGGACCAGTATTGCGATGAAAACCTATTTTTTGTGATCTTTCAGGGAGGGGGGGTCCTGACCCCCTGTTCCCCCTCTGGATCCGCCCAGGCCGTTCAAGAATTTTTCAGCCATGCCGGGACGTTTACTGGGTTGAACCAGTACTAAACAGAGTATAACGTGTCTTGCACAAGGAAACAATATGGTGCCTCCAGAGAGACTCAAACCAACGGCCCCTTAATCTTAAGTCAAAAACACTCTACCTCTGGTTGACTCTACAGGTTATTATACAGCTATTTGGTCACTGTATCGCCACGTTGTATGCGATGTCCCGGACTCATGTAAAGCTAACAGAGATAGGAACCAGTTGTGGGCGTGGCTAGACAGTGACCCAAAAGCCGATAATAAATACAGTTTTTGAAGGCGTCATTCATGGCAGCCTGTTTGTTGGGTTGGTTCAATAATGTGTAATCACTAAACTTATATTATATGTATGCCGCTTATATCCGTATATCATGTGTAAACCATTTCGACCTTGGTACCAGTGTATGCAGCTTTGCGTTTTAGATGGTTACTTGAGACATGGCTGTATTGTAAATACAATACCAAAGGAAATTACAGATAAAAGCACTCTACATGCAATTAGATCTTCATTATGCTGTGCACCCTGACTCTATATATCTGTATACAGCAACAGCCGTTCTAACATAGACCAGTCTGCCTTGCTGATCTTGACTAAAATCCACATAGGTGAGGGTCTGGATGGGGTATAATGATTAGTGAATAATGGCCTTTTTTATAATGAATAGTGAATAATTAGCCAAACAAATAATAATGAATAGTGAATAATGAGGGCCTAAAAATAATGAATAATCCTACTTTTTTAATGAATTGAAGAAATAATTAATGAATAGTGAATAATCAGATTTCTTTGCCACCTTTCATACTTTTAATGAATAATTGGTCTTATTTTAATGAATAACCCAAAATTGTAATGAGATGAATAATGGGAGAAATTTTTAATGAATAGTGAATACCAGACCCCCCCCCATCCAGACCCTCATGGGTTCTTGGGGGTAATGACCAGTGAGCAATAGTATATAACCAATGTGTCTGTACAAGTAAGACTTAAGTTTTCTGCGAACGTTTACCGGGCATACTAACCGTATAAAGCTGGTCGCCTTTGTCGTCTGCGGTTCAGTTGTTTTGCACGATTAACCCTTAAAGCGCCAATCACAACAAAAGTCGACTGCTTTTGTCGTCTGCGGAAATGTTTTAGAAGCCTTTCCAACAAACAGTGTAGACTCAGATCAGACTGCTCCTATACGAGCAGTCTGATCTGGGTGCACACTGTTTGTCTCTATACTTAGCTTTGTTAAATAATGTTATTAAAAAAATTGCAGCAGACGAAAAATGGAGACGGAATTTCCGGATGATTTTTGCTGGCGTTTAAGGGTTAAAGCGTACCTGTGCTGTTTTACCCAATTAACTGTAGAACGGTCTAAATTGACAGTGAATGACAGTGTTCTGTCAGACACGCCCAACGTCCGTTACCTGGTCGCACTATACCCAGGGCTCCTGAGTTCCATCCCCAGCTCTTCCAGTCTGTCTGACATGACTTAAAGCCATCGTCCTGTCTTCTAAGATGAACCGCTGCCGGTTTAGGATTCGGGATAGATAAATACAGCTTTTAAGATCCGGGCGTTTGGGGGCATTCCAAATTATATAGTGCACAAGTATAAAAGCTATCTCCGGGGGCTAGAAGTGTTTTTTCGGGGGCCTAAGCCTAGACCCCTCTACCAAACGATCAAATTCTTACCCGAGAGCCCCCCCCCCCTGACCCCCTCAAGAGTGCTTCCTGTCTGCGACAATTGTCATAACACGTCAACTATATTTAAGGATAGCAATAAAACACTTGGGCCTCGACTCGAGAAACTCTAGAGTACGCACTCTACATGGACTTTTTAATTAGAGATTGCATTTTGTGTTTTACAAAAAAGATGAAAAAAAATGATTTTTTTTGGTTTATTTGTTTTTTTACTCTTATCCACCTTAGAGATAAACCATTGTAGTTAAAATAACTCTCATCACTGATTCACGAATAAGGGATACTCTGTAAATTATAAATGAAAGCGCGCCCTCTGGCGTCAAAATATCTAGCACTGAAAGAAGCGGGGAATTACCGCCAATATTCAATGCGTCAACTTTCTGTTTTGAATGAATGGAGTGTCATTTTATAAAGCTGTTAGTGCTATTCTCTATTTCTAAATTACTTTGTATTATTTGTAATTCGTCAGTATGCATCCAGAGCTGTTATCATACTACAATTCACATGATATAATGACACAATTTACAAAATAAAATGAAATTGCCAACATACAAAAACAAAGATGTATGCATTGAATAATGTCGCTTTTTACCTTCCATACCTAAATACCCCCTATTTTTATTTAAAGACATATGCGGATGATTTCCATGCGCACCATTTCTGCGTCGGGAAATGATGAAAGCTGTCTAGGTCGTGTCTCTCCGACCGTTTATGATTGCGGATCAATACAGTTTATAGATACGATATTTCAACATTTTCTTGACAAATATAGTAACTAAATGTGTTCGAAATATCTATTGGCCATTTATCAAAACTGATCGTCTCAGTACCAAATACAGATAAATAGAACTGGCGGAACCAAACAATATACACAATTTCCAAAATTTTACACTGTATGCGAACACGAGATTGGCCGAAACTCGGATTGTCTGTCCAATATGTACGGTTATTTCGAACCGCGCACGATCTGTCCTTGTGGCCTAGTGTTTAGCTTGGCAGAAACTAGCTAGGCTGGCCCAGGAAATATGCACACTCTAGTTTCAGTTCTTTGGTGCAGTCTTTGCTTCCAAAGGCTACCCTTTTAAGAACATATTTGACTTCACTACAGCTGGTGACTGGGACTGTGTGGCGGCGTTAGAACGTCTCCCTGCCCTTTACTATAGTGTAGATTTTATTTTCTTGTCCTTTGGGATCTTTGGTTTCATTGTGGAACTTTGAAACTATTAGAGGGTCACTGATGAAGCCTAAATGGCAGAAATTAGCTAGTCTGGCCCAGGAAATATGCACACTCTAGTTTCAGTTCTTTGGTGCAATCTTTGCTTCTAAAGGATACCCTTTTAAGAACATATTTGACTTCACCACAGCTGGTGACTGGGACTGTGTGGCGGCGGTAGAACGTCTCCCTGCCCTTCACTATAGTGTAGATTTTATTTTTTTGTCCTTTGGGATCATTGGTTTCATTGTGGAACTTTGAAACTATTAGAGGGTCACTGATGAAGCCTAAGTGGCAGAAATTAGCTAGTCTGGCCCAGGAAATATGCACACTCTAGTTTCAGTTCTTTGGTGCAGTCTTTGCTTCCAAAAGATACCCTTTTAAGAACATATTTGACTTCACCACAGCTGGTGACTGGGACTGTGTGGCGGCGGTAGAACGTCTCACTGTCCTTCACTATAGTGTAGATTTTATTTTCTTGTCCTTTGGGATCATAAGTTTCATTGTGGAACTTTGAATCTATTAGAGGGTCACTGATGAAGCATAAATGGCAGAAATTTGCTAGTCTGGCCCAGGAAATATGCACACTCTAGTTTCAGTTCTTTGGTGCAGTCTTTGCTTCCAAAGGATACCCTTTTAAGAACATATTTGACTTCACCACAGCTGGTGACTGGGACTGTGTGGCGGCGGTAGAACGTCTCCCTGCCCTTCACTATAGTGTAGATTTTATTTTCCTGTCCTTTGGGATCATTGGTTTCATTGTGGAACTTTGAAACTATTAGAGGGTCACTGATGAAGCATAAATGGCTGAAACTAGCTAGTCTGGCCCAGGAAATATGCACACTCTAGTTTCAGTTCTTTTGTGCAGTCTGTTCTTCCAAAGGATACCCTTTTAAGAACATATTTGGAACAAGAGGATCAGGGTCAATTCCCGGGTGGGCACCTATAAAAATTGTGTTTTTTTTTTCATTATCTTTTTTTTATACATTATAATGCTGAATTAGTTCAAACAATAAATATGTAAATAAATGAATGACATTAAATTATACTCCTTAACGTTTTATACTGAATTATCCTCGAAATCTGTGGGAGTTGGGTTAAATTTGGTCCTCCTGAAAGATAATTAGTTTGGTGGCCCCCAGTTTTTCCTCTTTATTCTAAAAAGTAAAATGGAAGTCTATGAAATAAAAACAATAACTTAAGATTTTCAATGTCAGATTTTTTTTTTATATAATTTACTTTAAAAAACCAAATCAAATCATGTTTTAGGGGAATTACGAAAATATATATCATGCAGTATATTGTAAAGACTTTGGGAAACAAATTTTCACATTTTGATAAAAACTTGAGGTCATGACTAATATTTAAAATTAAAATAAAGAAGCTGGATGGCGAGTTCAACTATTTTAGCTTGATTTTGAGGGCTTAGGTTATGTTCAGAAAATTGGTCAATTGCTGAAAACTTCCATGTGATATTTTGAGAAATCGAGCATGGTGACATATCTTTTTATTCCATAATTTGACAGTCCATACATAAAACCATCCTCGTTTACCCAGGGGTGAAGCATTCCGTTTCACTCCTTCCATCAATGATGATGAATACAGTATAACGAAATGGGTTACGCCTGGGTTACCGAGGATGACTTAAAACGAACTGTATGCAAAGTATTGAACATGTTTCAATGTGAGAAGTATTTAGTAGTATATGTCCTTAATATACGCGGTAATAATTCTCATCATTTATTAAAATATTATCTGTTTGGTATTTGCTTGTGCTCTGTGTTAATTTCTCTGTCAAATGTCTCAAATTTGTTCAAAAATGGACAATTTCATATTTTTAGCCTATTTTGCAGCAATTTATGTTACCATAGCAAAGGTAAAAGTTAAATTAATACCAGACTTTTATACATAGGCTTTTGCCTGACATTCCCCGATTTTTCGGTTCTCTTCCTGAGGCAGTTGTTTTTTCAAATTCATCGGCGGTTGAGCATCGGAGCGTTTTGCAGTCGTTTCACAGGAAAACTCGTAGACAGGCTTTCTTGAAGACTCATTCATGGATACTGTTGCCCTATTTATATGCGCATTTGCGATTAAAACTAAAATTGGTGACGGGAATTCTTGTTATTGTTTCAGTCTACTGTAAATCGTAACGAAAGAAAAAATAATCAACCAAACTGACGAATAATTTAAAATAAATAAAAGAAAGGAAGAAGGCAAATATCTCTTAAATTCCGTTCAGAAATTGTGTGGCACTGGTTTTTCGCAGTTCCTGCTTTTATATGTCTTCATAGGTCCTACATCGCTGGGAGAAAGTTATTTTTGAAGACCTCCCCTAATTTCTCCAGCAGGTTCCCTGACTGTGTGTGCTTCTTGCAAAGCCCTGGTATCTTGGGAAAAAATCAGAAAATTTTAGAAATGCGCCCACAGACTAAGTCCAGTTGACGATGATTGCCACATAAAATACATCAATATTCATCGATATGCTTCACGTCTCTCGAGTCTATTTTTAAATTGCTCAAATGCAACACACCCTTTACTCGAATATTAAATGTTTTGATAACAAGTTACAATAAAAAAGACTCTTTATTTCATAAAGTTTTACTGGTCCTAGTTCACGTCAAAGTAAAGATCAGGGGACTGGGGGACCTGCAATGGTGGCAATTAGTTATTAGTTCCGAGGAATTGGTCAAGCAAACTCATGTTATAAACCCACGTTGACGTGCAGATATTTTCAACAGTGCATGCATGTGGCAAGCACGACGTAAATTGTGCCATTTCGATAGGGATGCCCCTTAACCTCATTGACCATTACAAATTTAGCAATTTTCACGAAAGAATAGCTATTACTTACAAAAAAGGCACAGTAAAGGTAATACCTCAGTAACAGGACATTATTAATTTATAGTTGAAACGGGGCATTTCTACTATCATTTATAATCGCTTGGCTAAATCGACATAACAAGTTGATTTGTGTTTTATGATGCCATACCCGTGTATAAACATAAATCCATTCTTTTCTAACGATATCGGGCAACAGACAATTTTTCAAATAGATATACTGCGAGAATAAATTAAATTTTACACCAGAAATAGTAACTGAGCTGCCATTGATCTTTGTATGCTTTTAAACTGCTTTTAAGCTATATTCTGTTCAATGATTTTGACACGCAGAATAGCCATAACAATACCAAGTAGAAATGTTTAAGTTTTATGCTAAAGAAATGCTAGCCTCAAGTTGTAACAGGAGCCGCCGTGGTGTAGGTGATAAACCACTTGCTGGTAATCCAGGGGTCACAGGTTCGATCCTCGGCTTCACCAGTTTGTCGGATGATACTTTAAGCCGTGGCCCTGTCTCCATATGACCTTAGCTGTTGGTGGGACATTAGACACAAACACAACAAGTTGTAATGTTGAAAAATGTTATTTTACACTAAAGTTGGCACGTAAAGCGCAAGATAAGTGCTTAATTTTCCAGATATACGGTGTGTAGTCACGCTTTATAATTTCCCACGAATTTCTCGCCAATTGGAATAACCACTCCCAAATATTATAATGAATCCATATACGTTCATGGAGGGCGTTTCAAGCGTGTCAAAATGTCTTAGTCTGCTGGCGTATTTATCAATTTCATGATTTTTCCCCAGATATCAGGGCTTTGTCAGAAGCTCGGACACGCACAGAACCTGCTGGAGAAATTAGGGGAGGCCTACACGAATAACTTTCTCACAGCGATGTAGGACCTAAAATGACGTATAAAAGCAGGAACTGCGAAAAACCGGTTCCACACAATTTCTGAATGGAGTTTGTTTTCTGTCGTTGACTCATCAGTAAAAGCACTTTATAGCAGATCGTTTGAAAGAGGTACTTGTGTGGTGATTCTCTCTGTTGCTTGTTGTCAGTGTTACTTTCGCTGTTATATTCAGCATTTCTGTGTACATATAATCTAATAATAAAATGAGTGAGTATGACAAGGAAATACAACAATCATAGACATCATACCAACCCACGGGACCGCGAAGAAGAGACACAGAACACAGACAGCTACATCTCTTCCTCAGCAGGACGATTACTTAACCAGGAAGAACACCATTCTCGTGAGACCTGACGATACACGATCTAGTGCGTGCTAGAGTGCTTCCTGTCTGCGATAATGGGAAGCACACCAAAGTCACTCAACAAAACGACCCCCACCCCCCACACACAATTGGAGCAACGACAAACCATGAATAAATAACAACAAGATAATCCCCGCCAGAATAAGCCTTTTTATAACAAGAGGGCGAAGTGGCCCTAAAGCGCTCACCTGAGTTTTGTTTAAAGCTTACATATAGGTATCTGTAGAAAGCTGACCATGTCCCCTGGCGACCCTGGAGTGGGGTCATTTTGGCCCAAGGGGCATAATTAGAACAAACTTCGTAGAGGTCCACTAGTTGATGCTAAATATGACCAAATATCAAGTCTCTAAGCCTTAAGGTTTCAGACAAGAATATTTTTAATCTTTTCCCTATATAAGCCAATGTAAAATATGTGATGCCCAGGGCGGGGCCATTTTGCCCCAGGGGCATGATCCAAAAGGTGATGCTACATACCAAATATCAAGGCTCTAAGCCTTATGGTTTCAGACAAGAATTTTTTTGATTTTTTACCTAAATTAGCCAATGTAAAATATGTGATCCCCAGGGCAGGGCCATTTTGGCCCCAGGGGCATAATCCACAAGAAGATGCTACATACCAAATATCATGGCTCTAGGCCTTATGGTTTCAGACAAGAAGATTTTATCATGTTTCTCCCTATTTAAGCCTATGTAAAGCATGTGACCCATCGGCGGGGTCAGGTTTGGCCCCACAGGTATTTAAACAAACTAAGTAGTGGTCAACTAGGTAATGCTACTTACCAAGTATTAAAGCTCTAGGCCTTATGGTTTCAGACAAGTAGGTTTTTATATGTGTCTACCTCTATAAGCCTATGTAAAGCATGTGATCCCTGGGGCGTAGTCATTTGTAGCCCCAGGGGTCTAATGTGTACAAAATTGGTAGAGGTCTACCAGATAATGCTTCATACCAAATATCAAGGCTCTAGGCCTTGTGGTTTCAGACAAGAAGATTGTTTCATGTTTCTCCCTATAAAAGCCTATTTAAAAATGTGAGTCCCGGGGCGGATCCATATTTTGGCCCAATGGCTATAATTTGAACAAACTTGGTAGAGGTCTACTAGATGATACTACATACTCAATATCAAGGCTCTAAGCCTTCTTGTTTCAGACAAAAAGATTTTTTCTTGTTTCCCCTGTAGCCTATGTAAAACATTTTACCCCCGAGGCTGAGACATTTTGGGCCCAAGGTCTATAATTTAAACAAACTTTGTAGAGGTCCACTAGGTGATGCTACATACCAAAATCAAGGCTCTAGGCCTTCTGGTTTCAGACAAGAAGATGTTTTCACATTTTCCTTATATAAGCCAATGTAGAACATGTGACCCCCGGGGCAGGGCCATTTTTGACCCAAAGGGATATAATTTGAATTATATGGTAGAAGTCTACTAGGTGATGCTACATACCAAATATCAATAGTCTATGCCTTCTGATTTCAGACTAGAAGATTTTTTCACGTTTTTCCTATATAAGCCCATGCAAAACAATTGACCCCCAGAGCGAGGCCATTTTTGGCCCCAGGGCTACAATTCCAACAAACATGAAAAGGGTCTACTAGGTGATGATACATACCAAATATCAAGGCTCTAGGCCTTGTGGTTTCAGACAAGAAGATTGTTTCACATTTTCCCTATATACGCCTATGTAAAACATGTGACCCCCCCCCCCCCGGGCGCGGCCTTTTTTGGCTATAATTTGAACAAACTTGGTAGAAGTCTACTAGGTGATGCTAAATACCAAATATCAATAGTCAAGGGCTTCTGGTTCCAGACAAGAAGATTTTTTCATGTTTTCCCTATATATACCTATGTAAAACATGTGACCCCCTGGGCGGGGCCGTTTTTGGCCCCAGGTCTATAGTTTGAACAAACTTGGTAGAGGTCCACTAGGTGATGATACATACCAAATATCAAGGCTTTAGGCCTTGTGGTTTAAGACAAGAAGATTTTTTTCTTATTTTCCCTATATAAGCCTATGTAAAACATGTGACCCCCCCCCCCGCCCCCCTTGCGGGGCTATTTTTTATCCCCAGGGATATAATTTGAACAAACTTGGTAGAGGTCTACAAGGTGATGCTACATACCAAATATCAAGGCTTCAGGCCTTCTGGTTTCAGACAAGAAGATTTTTAAAGTTTTCATCTTGAAAATCTATTTTTAGCCTGTGTGACCTAGATATGCAATGGACTGGAACCATTTGAACAATTATTAAAGAGGGCCATATAAGGATCATTCCTGCCAAATCTGGTCAAAATCCAGCCAGTTGTTTAGGAGAAGATGTCTTTTGAAGCAACTGTTGACGACACACGACGCAGGTCAGACGACGCACGGCGGACGATCACAAAAGCTCACCATGAGCCAAAGGCTCAGGTGATCTTAAAAGTGCGTTTGCTCAGTGGTAAGGTATTAGATTTGTTATAGAAGGGTCGCTGGTTCCAGACACTGTGCTGTGTCCTTGGGCAAAACACTCAAGGTTTTCTGGCCACTGCCTTGACCAGTAACTGATCATTATTGCAGGGTGTGTTTATTTTGGAAATTTGAAATGAAAAAGAACCAGAATAACATCATGTTGCTCTTCCTCATCTCGCAGCATTCTCGTCAGTATTTCAACATGCTGCGGAAGGATAGCCATTTCGAGGAGCTGTGCTTCGGTCGAACTATGATGAGGTATGACTGCTGTTTGTTCCTACTCCTGCTCTTATACTTCCCTGCAGGTCGAATTTGGTCGACGAACGCAAGATGAATGCACTATGAACGTACGATGAACGCACACACACCGCAAGACATTCGTGCGGCAGCCTTGCAATTCTTGCGCGTCGCGAGAATATTTTGTGATTCTGCGCATTTGCCTTGCGACAGTCTTGCAAGCGTGCACGGCCTTGCGGCTGCCGTGCAACTACTGGAGTTTTCTTTTCCAACTGTCAAGCTACGAACATCTTGCGACACGTGAGATAGCCATGGGAGCATCGTACGGCTGTCTTGCAATGTCTACGAACTGATCGGCCCTATCTGGATATTTACAAAAGTGTCTGCAATCTGTCTACGGCAATCAGCACCTACGAAATCGTACGCCCAAACCGTTGCACGATTGATGTGAAAAAGGCTTAGAATGAGCGGAACACCTTGAGACCAAAATTGATCAGATTAGGCAAAATTTTCTGTCTTGCTACAAAACCGAATCTCCTATGTAGGGTCAATCCGGGTAAATACGGGCGTTATACCCCCATGTTTCATAAGCCATTTGGCAGGGGTTATAAATTCAGATGGCTTTTATACTTGCATAATGTCATCCGCGGCTGTACCCTGTAACAAGAAAACGGACGATATATGGGTCGGAAACCAGACAATATAGCAAAAATGCTTGTCACCCAAATTCAGGTAAATCAGCCAAAACGAGTTAAGTTCACCAATTCGGTCATTTTTGTGTCCCATCCCCATTTTAGCATGTAAACAGTGTATTTTCTAACGCTTTAAGGTTTATATGTTTAGTTTAGGTTTATGTCTTGACAATCAAGTAAAAGAAAAGGAATGGGAATGGTCAATAGTCATTCCTTATGACTCTTATCAACAGCAAGTGCCCCAAAAAATGGCCAAAAATGCCGTCCCATCGTCATAGTATGTAATTTTAAGAATGTAATATGCTCAAATGGTTGTTTTTATAAGCAGTTTTCAACTTTATTTTATTGACACACATAAATACCTTTCATTTAATGTCCCTCATCTGATTGAAAAGTGAAAAACATTTTTTTTTGTATTAATGATCAATGTCCCATAATCTAATGTGAATTACGCTACCAATTTTACCATCTCACAATTTACACAACATGCATCATAAGCTCACATCAAACATCTCTATGTCAAGAGGATTAATATGTGCATGAACAAAAGAAACGAATTTGGGGAAACAATTGTTTATTTTTCGCAGATGAAAAGATATCTGAGGTTGTTTAAAAAATCTGCAGTTTTGTGAATTACGTTACCCTAAGTGTATAATTTGTATAAGAAGAGGTACACATAATGCAATTGAAGCCAATGTAAGAACTCTAACCTAACTATATAACAAACCATACAAGAACTTTACAAGAAGTAGTTTGCATAGAAAAAAATAAGTGAAAACATAAATTTATGAATAACGTTACTGTGAATTACGTTACTACAATTTTACTAAAATCCAAATACCTCTCGAAATGCATACACTAGCTGAAAAAAATTGTTTTGAAGCAAAACAAATCTGTCCCAAGTAATAAAGATCAATTTAAACCATATTGCAGTTGTAATTTTATTTAAACAAGGATTTACCTATATGCTCTGGGTACATCAACTCCCCTATTCAGGTTACTTACCAAGATACCCAATATATCAACACACCATATGCAAAGTAATCTGTTTAAAAACAAAATTGAATACTGTAAATCTCTAAGGGATTGTTCGTATGGTTTTTGAAATGAGCTGGATTAACGTAGGTAACGTAATTCACAAGTAGGTAACGTAATTCACATTCTTCAAAAACCAAGATTCGTCCAATCAAAGGGACAAAGGCAACAAATCAACGGTGATTATAAGTTTCTGACTTGTTGTTCAATTGTTAATTCCTCTTTTTCAAACCTTTTTTATCTCGTTGCTGCTACCACTGGAGGTTTATTGGTGAGTTTATGTGTATACTTTGAAATTGGCACTCTCGCTTTTGCATCCTGGTCCATTCCAGTTGATCAAAGTGACCCCAAATGTTCTCATGACTTACTATATTGATAACTTTTATTGCTTATATGATAGATAAAATAGTTAACCAGGATGTATAGCTTCTTATCTCCAATTGAAGTGAGCAAATTAGCTATTTGAATTACGTTACCATGATCGTTTAGCCATTTTTCTGAGAAAGGCGTATCTTTGTGAATGATGCAAACTTTGCTTTTTGTAATATATGTACATGAAAAGGCATTTATTGAAGTTAGACTATTTATTCTGCATTGTCTTACTTTGTAGTGAGCCACAACAAGTTTTAAAATATATGGAATATTTAAAATCATTATTCTATAATCATATTTTAAAGTGTTATTCCAACACGACTATTGAAACTAGATGCAACAGCTTACTTCAAACGTGCAAAGAATGATGTAAAAAGTGTTAAGCAACACACTAGAACCTGATATTTTGCAGAAAAAATATATGTTTCTACGCAGGAAATAAGACCAGAGTGTAAGGTATGTGAATTACGTTACCGACCTACCTGCACAATGTTCTTTATACAAGAATACGATTTATTATTTCCAATACTAAAGAAAAATGAAATTTTTAATATTCATCATCTACTGTTTCAAAACAAATAATTTTTTCTCGTCTACTCTTCAAATTTGATGGATACAACTAAAACAATAATTGTACTCATAGAATTACAGCTGAATTCCACAGTCAATTCATAACAAACCTGCTTAGACCATGCTGAGAAGCAAAAACATGATATAAATTCTACATTATAGGCTTATTTGATCAACATGAGATCCAAGTAGAAGTGTATGCTATTAAAGCTCTTAGATATTTCAGTCTTGTAAGAAATTTGGTATGTACAGTATACTTCATCAGAGTAACGTAGTTCACATTCAAATTCAGTGGTGCTCTTTGTGAGGCTGAATGAATTGAAATTTTTGGATGAGCACTTTTTAAGACATCATTATCTAATTGACCTATACCAATAAGTAAAACAATAACATAAAAATGAAAATCTAAGCCAAAAAAAATGTAGGACAAAAATTGGCTGCAATTGGTGAACTTAACTCGTTTTGGCTGAAATACGGACGAGGTAGGGAAACTACGGACATAGACAGGGAAAATACGGACACATACAATTTCCCTTAGGGTAAATACGGACAATGTATAGACTTATTGCATAGGTAATTTTGAGAGGATGTTGATGCGTGCTTTTTTATTCTGGCGCCCTGTCGTTTGATGAATCGGGGTACATGGTTCGATCCTCGGGAAATATTTTGGTGCGCTGGCATGGTATCCTTCAGATATTCTGTAGAAATAGCACAGTTTGGTTGACCTGAGGCACCACATCAATAATGGCTATGAAGATTTGGAACCGTTAATACATCATTATTGGTCTTCAACCTGTATTCCCATGGCTTTGTTTGATCTAAAATATATGTTTTGCTAAAAAAATCAAGAAAATTATATCAGTGCGAAGAGATAATGAAAGTAAAAAACACTGTGTCCAGATTTTCCCGATATACAAAAATCGACTGGTAAAATAGGGACACTTTGTATCGATATAACTGGATCGAAATGGTTTTCATTATTGTAGAAAAAATATGAAATAAATGAAACATGAATAGTCCAATCTTTGGTTAAAATAGGAAAGAGGGCAAATATCAAGAACTGATACAATAAAGCACCACACCTGACCAAGGATACCAATGGGAAAGTGACAACTTCACAATTAGACATCACAAACGAGAGCCAAGAGCAGGTGACCACAAGGCATCAATCAACAGACGCGCACGAAAGCATAACAAAAACAAGACATAAATAACACAAATGATCCACAAAAAGAGGTACCACCTTGGAACGGTCCGTAAAAATATTTTACTGGAGGGCTTAAACCGTTTCAGCCAAAACGAGTTAAGTTCACCAATTGCAGCCAATTTTTGTCCCATAATTTTTTTGGCTTAGATTTTCATTTTTATGTTATTGTTTTACTTATTGGTATAGGTCAATTAGATAATGATGTCTAAAAAAGTGCTCATCCAAAAATTTCAATTCATTCAGCCTCACAAAGAGCACCACTGAATTTGAATGTGAACTACGTTACTCTGATGAAGTATACTTGTACATACCAAATTTCTTACAAGACTAAAATATCTAAGAGCTTTAATAGCACACACTTCTACTTGGATCTCTTGTTGATCAAATAAGCCTATTATGTAGAATTTATATCATGTTTTTGCTTCTTAGCATGGTCTAAGCAGGTTTGTTATGAATTGACAGTGGAATTCAGCTGTAATTCTATGAGTACAATTATTGTTTTAGTTGTATCCATCAAATTTGAAGAGTAGACGAGAAAAAATTATTTGTTTTGAAACAGTAGATGATGAATATTAAAAATTTCATTTTTCTTTAGTATTGGAAATAATAAATCGTATTCTTGTATAAAGAACATTGTGCCGGTAGGTCGGTAACGTAATTCACATACCTTACACTCTGGTCTTATTTTCCTGCGTAGAAACATATATTTTTTCTGCAAAATATCAGGTTCTAGTGTGTTGCTTAACACTTTTTACATCATTCTTTGCACGTTGGAAGTAAGCTGTTGCATCTAGTTTCAATAGTCGTGTTGGAATAACACTTTAAAATATGATTATAGAATAATGATTTTAAATATTCCATATATTTTAAAACTTGTTGTAGCTCACTACAAAGTAAGACAATGCAGAATAAATAATCTAGCTTCAATAAATGCCTTTTCATGTACATATATTACAAAAAGCAAAGTTTGCATCATTCACAAAGATACGCCCTTCTCAGAAAAATGGCTAAACGATCATGGTAACGTAATTCAAATAGCTAATTTGCTCACTTCAATTGGAGATAAGAAGCTATACATCCTGGTTAACTATTTTATCTATCATATAAGCAATAAAAGTTATCAATATAGTAAGTCATGAGAACATTTGGGGTCACTTTGATCAACTGGAATGGACCAGGATGCAAAAGCGAGAGTGCCAATTTCAAAGTATACACATAAACTCACCAATAAACCTCCAGTGGTAGCAGCAACGAGATAAAAAAGGTTTGAAAAAGAGGAAATAACAATTGAACAACAAGTCAGAAACTTATAATCACCGTTGATTTGTTGCCTTTGTCCCTTTGATTGGACGAATCTTGGTTTTTGAAGAATGTGAATTTCGTTACCTACTTGTGAATTACGTTACCTACGTTAATCCAGCTCATTTCAAAAACCATACGAACAATCCCTTAGAGATTTACAGTATTCAATTTTGTTTTTAAACAGATTACTTTGCATATGGTGTGTTGATATATTGGGTATCTTGGTAAGTAACCTGAATAGGGGAGTTGATGTACCCAGAGCATATAGGTAAATCCTTGTTTAAATAAAATTACAACTGCAATATGGTTTAAATTGATCTTTATTACTTGGGACAGATTTGTTTTGCTTCAAAACAATTTTTTTCAGCTAGTGTATGCATTTCGAGAGGTATTTGGATTTTAGTAAAATTGTAGTAACGTAATTCACAGTAACGTTATTCATAAATTTATGTTTTCACTTATTTTTTTCTATGCAAACTACTTCTTGTAAAGTTCTTGTATGGTTTGTTATATAGTTAGGTTATAGTTCTTACATTGGTTTCAATTGCATTTTGTGTACCTCTACTTATACAAATTATACACTTAGGGTAACGTAATTCACAAAACTGCAGATTTTTTAAACAACCTCAGATATCTTTCCATCTGCGAAAAATAAACAATTGTATCCCCAAATTCGTTTCTTTTGTCCATGCACATATTAATCCTCTTGACATAGAGATGTTTGATGTGAGCTTATGATGCATGTTGTGTAAATTGTGAGATGGTAAAATTGGTAACGTAATTCACATTAGATTATGGGACATTGATCATTAATACAAAAAAAAATTGTTTTTCACTTTTCAATCAAATGAGGGACTTTAAATGGAAGGTATTTATGTGTGTCAATAAAATAAAGTTGAAAACTGCTTATAAAAACAACCATTTGAGCATATTACATTCTTAAAATTACATACTATGACGATGGGACGGCATTTTTGGCCAGTTTTTGGGACACTTGCTGTTGATAAGAGTCATAAGGAATGACTATTGACCATTCCGATTGCTTTTCTTTTACTTGATTGTCAAGACATAAACCCAAACTAAACTTATAAACCTTAAAGCGTTAGAAAATACACTGTTTACATGCTAAAATGGGGATGGGACACAAAAATGACCAAATTGGTGAACTTAACTCGTTTTGGCTGATTTACCAGAATTTGGGTGACAAGCATTTTTGCTATATTGTCTGGTTTCCGACCCATATATCGTCCGTTTTCTTGTTGCAGGGTACAGCCGCGGATGACATTATGCAAGTATAAAAGCCATCTGAATTTATAAACCCTGCCAAATGGCTTATGAAACATGGGCGTATAAACGCCCGTATTTACCCGGATTGACCCTACATAGGAGATTCAGTTTTGTAGCAAGACAGAAAATTTTGCCTAATCTGATCAATTTGGGTCTCAAGGTGTTCCGCTCATTCTAAGCCTTTTTCACATCAATCGTGCGACGGTTTGGGCATACGATTTCGTATGTGCTGATTGCCGTAGACAGATCGCAGACACTTTTGTAAATATCCAGATAGGGCCGATCAGTTCGTAGACATTGCAAGACAGCCGTACGATGCTCCCATGGCTATCTCACGTGTCGCAAGATGTTCGTAGCTTGACAGTTGGAAAAGAAAACTCCAGTAGTTGCACGGCAGCCGCAAGGCCGTGCACGCTTGCAAGACTGTCGCAAGGCAAATGCATGGAATCACAAAATATTCTCGCGCCTCGCAAGAATTGCAAGGCTGCCGCACGAATGTCTTGCGGTGTGTGTGTGTTCATCGTACGTTCATAGTGCATTCATCTTGCGTTCGTCGACAAAATTCGACCTGCGGGGAAGTATAAAAGCAGGAGTAGGAACAAACAGCAGTCATACCTCATCATAGTTCGACCGAAGCACAGCTCCTCGAAATGGCTATCCTTCCGCAGCATGTTGAAATACTGACGAGAATGCTGCCAGATGAGGAAGAGCAACATGATGTTATTCTGGTTCTTTTTCATTTCAAATTTCCAAAATAAACACACCCTGCAATAATGATCAGTTACTGGTCAAGGCAGTGGCCAGAAAACCTTAAGTGTTTTGCCCAAGGACACAGCACAGTGTCTGGAACCAGCGACCCTTCTATAACAAATCTAATACCTTACCACTGAGCAAACGCACTTTTAAGATCACCTGAGCCTTTGGCTCATGGTGAGCTTTTGTGATCGTCCGTCGTGCGTCGTCTGACCTGCGTTGTGTGTCGTCAACAGTTGCTTCAAAAGACATCTTCTCCTAAACAACTGGCTGGATTTTGACCAAATTTGGCAGGAATGATCCTTATATGGCCCTCTTTAATAATTGTTCGAATGGTTCTAGTCCATTGCATATCTAGGTCACACAGGCTAAAAATAGATTTTCAAGATGAAAACTTTAAAAATTTTCTTGTCTGAAACCAGAAGGCCTGAAGCCTTGATATTTGGTATGTAGCATCACCTTGTAGACCTCTACCAAGTTTGTTCAACTATAGACCTGGGGCCAAAAACGGCCCCACCCAGGGGGTCACATGTTTTACATAGGTATATATAGGGAAAACATGAAAAAATCTTCTTGTCTGGAACCAGAAGCCCTTGACTATTGATATTTGGTATTTAGCATCACCTAGTAGACTTCTACCAAGTTAGTTCAAATTATAGCCGTAGGGCCAAAAAAGGCCGCGCCCGGGGGGGGGGGGGGGGGGGGGGGGGGGGTGTCACATGTTTTACATAGGCGTATATAGGGAAAATGTGAAACAATCTTCTTGTCTGAAACCACAAAGCCTAGAGCCTTGATATTTGGTATGTATCATCACCTAGTATACCAATTCCATGTTTGTTAGAATTGTAGCCCTTGGGCCAAAAATGGCCCCGCTCTGGGGGTCAATTGTTTTGCATGGGCTTATATAGGAAAAACGTGAAAAAATCTTCTAGTCTGAAATCAGAAGGCATAGACTATTGATATTTGGTATGTAGCATCACCTAGTAGACTTCTACCATATAATTCAAATTATATCCCTTTGGGTCAAAAATGGCCCTGCCCCGGGGGTCACATGTTCTACATTGGCTTATATAAGGAAAATGTGAAAACATCTTCTTGTCTGAAACCAGAAGGCCTAGAGCCTTGATTTTGGTATGTAGCATAGCCTAGTGGACCTCTACAAAGTTTGTTTAAATTATAGACCTTGGGCCAAAAATGTCTCAGCCTCGGGGGTAAAATGTTTTACATAGGCTACAGGGGAAACAAGAAAAAATCTTTTCGTCTGAAACTAGAAGGCTTAGAGCCTTGATATTGAGTATGTAGTATAATCTAGTAGACCTCTACCAAGTTTGTTCAAATTATAGCCATTGGGCCAAAATATGGATCCGCCCCGGGACTCACATTTTTAAATAGGCTTTTATAGGGAGAAACATGAAACAATCTTCTTGTCTGAAACCACAAGGCCTAGAGCCTTGATATTTGGTATGAAGCATTATCTGGTAGACCTCTACCAATTTTGTACAAATTAGACCCCTGGGCTACAAATGACTACGCCCCAGGGATCACATGCTTTACATTGGCTTATAGAGGGAGACACATATAAAAACCTACTTGTCTGAAACCATAAGGCCTAGAGCTTTAATATTTGGTATGTAGCATTACATAGTTGACCACTACTAAGTCTGTTTAAATACCCCTGGGGCCAAACATGACCCCGCCTTGGGGTCACATGCTTTACATAGGCTTAAATAGGGAGAAACATGATAAAATCTTCTTGTCTGAAACCATAAGGCATAGAGCCATGATATTTGGTATGTAGCATCTTCTTGTAGATTATGCCCCCGGGCCAAAATGGCCCTGCCCTGGGGATCACATATTTACATTGGCTTATTTAGGGAAAAAAATCAAAAAAAATCTTGTCTGAAACCATAAGGCTTAAAGCCTTGATATTTGGTATGTAGCATCACCTTGTGGATCATGCCCCTGGGGCAAAATGGCCCCGCCCTGGGGATCACATATTTTACATTGGCTTATATAGGGAAAACATTAAAAATCTTCTTGTCTGAAACCTTAAGGCTTAGAGACTTGATATTTGGTCATATTTAGCATCAACTAGTGGACCTCTACGAAGTTTGTTCTAATTATGCCCCTTGGGCCAAAATGACCCCACTCCAGGGTCGCCAGGGGACATGGTCAGCTTTCTACAGATACCTATATGTAAGCTTTAAACAAAACTCAGGTGAGCGCTTTAGGGCCACTTCGCCCTCTTGTTATAAATAGGCTTATTCTGGCGGGGATTATCTTGTTGTTATTTATTCATGGTTTGTCGTTGCTCCAATTGTGTGTGTGTAGGGGGTCGTTTTGTTGAGTGACTTTGGTGTTCTTCCCATTATCGCAGACAGGAAGCACTCTAGCACGCACTATATTGTGTATCGCCAGGTCTCACGAGAATGGTGTTCTTCCTGATTAAGTAATCGTCCTGCTGAGGAAGAGATGTAGCTGTCTGTGTTCTGTATCTCTTCCTCGCGGTCCCGTGGGTTGGTATGATGTCTATGATTGTTGTAATTCCTTGTCATACTCACTCATTTTATTATTAGATTATATGTACACAGAAATGCTGAATATAACAGCGAAAGTAACACCGACAACAAGCAACAGAGAGAATCACCACACAGGTACCTCTTTCAAACGATCTGCTATAAAGTGCTTTTACTGATGAGTCAACGACAGAAAACAAACTCCCTTCAGAAATTGTGTGGCACCGGTTTTTCGCAGTTCCTGCTTTTATACGTCATTTTAGGTCCTATATCGCTGTGAGAAAGTTATTCGTGTAGGCCTCCCCTAATTCCTCCAGCAGGTTCTGTGCGTGTCCGAGCTTCTGGCAAAGCCCTGATATCTGGGGAAAAATCATGAAATTGATAAAAACGCCAGCAGACTAAGACATTTTGACACGCTTGAAACGCCCTCCATGAACGTATATGGAAATGAAAATATTTTCATTATAATATTTGGGAGTGGTTATTCCAATTGGCGAGAAATTCGTGGGAAATTATGAAGCGTGACTACACACCGTATATCTGGAAAATTAAACACTTATCTTGCGCTTTACGTGCCAACGTTAAGGTAAAATAACATTTTTCAACATTACAACTTGTTGTGTTTGTGTCTAATGTCCCACCAACAGCTAAGGTCATATGGAGACAGGGCCACGGCTTAAAGTATCATCCGACAAACTGGTGAAGCCGAGGATCGAACCTGTGACCCCTGGATTACCAGCAAGTGGTTTATCACCTACACCACGGCGGCTCCTGTTACAACTTGAGGCTAGCATTTCTTTAGCATAAAACTTAAACATTTCTACTTGGTATTATTATAGTTATTCTGCGTGTCAAATTCATTGAACAGAATATAGCTTAAAAGCAGTTAAAAAGCACACAAAGATCAATGGCAGCTCAGTTACTATTTCTGATGTAAAAGTTAACTTATTCTCGCGGTATATCTATTTGAAAAATCGTCTGTTGTCCGATATCGTTAGAAAAGAATGGATTTATGTTTATACACGGGTATGGCATCATAAAACACAAATCAATTTGTTATGTCGATTTAGCCAAGCGATTATAAATGATGGTAGAAATGCCCCGTTTCAACTATAAATTAATAATGTCCTGTTACTGAGGTATTACCTTTACTATGCCTTTTTTGTAAGTAATAGCTATTCTTTCGTGAAAATTGCTAAATTTGTAATGGTCAATGAGGTTAAGGGGCATCCCTATCGAAATGGCACAATTTACGTCGTGCTTGCCACATGCATGCACTGTTGAAAATATCTGCACGTCAACGTGGGTTTATAACATGAGTTTGCTTGACCAATTCCTCGGAACTAATAACTAATTACCACCATTGCAGGTCCCCCAGTCCCCTGATCTTTACTTTGACGTGAACTAGGACCAGTAAAACTTTATGAAATAAAGAGTCTTTTTTATTGTAACTTGTTATCAAAACATTTAATATTCGAGTAAAGGGTGTGTTGCATTTGAGCAATTTAAAAATAGACTCGAGAGACGTGAAGCATATCGATGAATATTGATGTATATATTTTATGTGGCAATCATCGTCAACTGGACTTAGTCTGTGGGCGCATTTCTGAATTTTCTGATTTTTCCCAAGATACCAGGGCTTTGCCAGAAGCACACACAGTCAGGGAACCTGCTGGAGAAATTAGGGGAGGTCTTCAAGAATAACTTTCTCCCAGCGATGTAGGACCTATGAAGACATATAAAAGCAGGAACTGCGAAAAACCGGTGCCACACAATTTCTGAACGGCGTTTTAGAGATATTTGCCTTCTTCCTTTCTTTTATTTATTTCAAATTATTCGTCAGTTTGGTTGATTATTTTTTCTTTCGTTACGATTTACAGTAGACTGAAACAATAACAAGAATTCCCGTCACCAATTTTAGTTCTAATCGCAAATGCGCATATGAATAGGGCAACAGTATGCATGAATGAGTCTTCAAGAAAGCATGTCTACGAGTTTTCCTGTGAAACGACTGCAAAACGCTCTGATGCTCAACCGCTGATGAATTTGAAAAAACAACTGCCTCAGGAAGAGAACCGAAAAATCGGGGAATGTCAGGCAAAAGCCTATGTATAAAAGTCTGGTATTAATTTAACTTTTACCTTTGCTATGGTAACATAAATTGCTGCAAAATAGGCTAAAAATATGAAATTGTCCATTTTTGAACAAATTTGAGACATTGACAGAAAAATTAACACAGAGCACAAGCAAATACCAAACAGATAATATTTTAATAAATGATGAGAATTATTACGGCGTATATTAAGGACATATACTACTAAATACTTCTCACATTGAAACATGTTCAATACTTTGCATACAGTTCGTGTTATGTATGGACTGTCAAATTATGGAATAAAAAGATATGTCACCATGCTCGATTTTTCAAAATATCACATGGAAGTTTTCAGCAATTGACCAATTTTCTGAACATAACCTAAGTCTTTAAAATCAAGCTAAAATAGTTGAAATCGCCATCCAGCTTCTTTATTTTAATTTTAATTATTAGTCATGACCTCAAGTTTTTATTAAAATGTGAAAATTTGTTTCCCAAAGTCTTTACAATATACTGCATGATATATATTTTGGTAATTCCCCTAAAACATGATTTCGTTTTTTAAAGTAAATTATATATATATAAAAAATCTGACATTGAAAATCTTAAATTATTGTTTTTATTTCATAGACTACCATTTTACCTTTTAGAATAAAGAGGAAAAATTGGGGGCCACCAAACTAATTATCTTTCAGGAGGACCAAATTTAACCCAACTCCCACAGATTTCGAGGATAATTCAGTATAAAACGTTAAGGAGTGTAATTTAATGTCATTCATTTAATTACATATTAATTGTTTGAACTAATTCAGCACTATAATGTAAAAAAGATAATGAAAAAACCCACAATTTTTATAGGTGCCCACCCGGGAATTGACCCTGATCCTCTTGTTCCAAATATGTTCCAAATATGTTCCTTTGGAAGTACAGACTGCACCAAAGAACTGAAACTAGAGTGTGCATATTTCCTGGGCCAGACTAGCTAGTTTCTGCCATTTAGGCTTCATCAGTGACCCTCTAATAGTTTCAAAGTTCCACAATGAAACCAATGATCCCAAAGGACAAGCAAATAAAATCTACACTATAGTGAAGGGCAGGGAGACTTTCTAACGCCGCCACACAGTCCCAGTCACCAGCTGTAGTGAAGTCAAATATGTTCTAAAAAGGGTATCCTTTGGAAGCAAAGACTGCACCAAAGAACTGAAACTAGAGTGTGCATATTTCCTGGGCCAGCCTAGCTAGTTTCTGCCAAGCTAAACACTAGGCCACAAGGACAGATCGTGCGCGGTTCGAAATAACCGTACATATTGGACAGACAATCCGAGTTTCGGCCAATCTCGTGTTCGCATAGAGTGTAAAATTTTGGAAATTGTGTCTATTGTTTGGTTCCGCCCGTTCTATTTATCTGTATTTGGTACTGAGACGATCAGTTTTGATAAATGACCAATAGATATTTCGAACACATTTAGTTACTATATTTGTCAAGAAAATGTTGAAATATCGTATCTAAAAACTGTATTGATCCGCAATCATAAACGGTCGGAGAGACACGACCTAGACAGCTTTCATCATTTCCCGACGCAGAAATGGTGCGCATGGAAATTATCCGCATATGTCTTTAAATAAAAATAGGGGGTATTTAGCTGCGCTGATATCTAATTCTTAAGAAATCGGTCTCCCAAAGCCGTAAATTTGGACTAAAATGGCAATTTCTTTATTTAAAGCCTATTTTGGTGGCCTTTTTTGTTACCATGAAAACGGTAAAAGTTGAATAAATGCCAAAATTTTACACTTGGGTTATTCTCAGAAGAAAAAGGTGACAAGCAGCTCCAGATTGGGCCAAATTGGCCACTAAATGCGCGTAGCTCTTTCAACGACGAGTTCAGATTTGTCAGATTTGCTTTCCGCGTAATAAAGGTTACCAGAATTGGCCGGAACGTGAGTATTTATACCAGCCAAAAGTTCTAACCGGCCACCTGCATTTGATTAATTTTCTTCAAAACGCAAAATGACATGACTAGTTTTTTTGTATCTCGAAATAGCAAGACATGTCATGTACCTTCGACAGTAAAGCTATTGACAAAATGCTCAATAGTACAGTCAGGATGTCAATTTGAATAGTGGTACCCCCATTTTTAAAATTCGCATTTTGGCACAACTTGAGAGTCGTGACTTTTCGAAATAACTCCCTTTCACAGGCAAAACGTTTTCATTTCAAAAGCAAAACTCATATTGAACACTCAAGTGCTGAAATGAACATTCCATCTGCATGAGACTCGTTGCTGTTGGCCAAAGCGTCAAAAAATACCCCACCATCCAGTGCAAATTCTTGTGAATTTTGAAATTGAGGGGACGTGTATTCGGCAAAGCCTCCCGGATTCAATTTTCTGATATCGTTTACTGATAGGCTGGTCTATTCGGCAATGCAAATGAAATTGATATAGTGCTTACAGCCTTTCAGAAAATCGGTAAAAACACACGTGGCCGGTTAGAACTTTTGACTAGTATATATATATTTTCCATATAATATATATATATATATATATATAAAATAATGGGAATAATTACTGTCAGCTTGTGTAGCCATAGAAGATAATCTTCTATGGCTAGAGGATTGAAATGTATGATTTATAAAATATAAAATTTGTATCAGCCAAGCAAAATTTATTAATGTTAATTATTAATTTATTAATGTGATAATCAGCTTGCACCAATGCGCAACTGATCATACTCTTTGCCTTTCACATGCATGTATGTTAGAAAGATTTCTCATAAAGTCTCACGTTAGCCGCAGGGCAGCGGCACAGCTGCTGTGTTTAATCAATGGCACTGGCATGGTGCTTCTGCTCTTGAAAAATGCTAAGGATTCAAGATATAGCTGAGCCCATTTGTTTGATACTGACACAGGATAATTAAGCCCTTTGGTGGCAAAAGATGAGGAACACTGGAAACGCTTATAAGTTATGTTTGTCACAATTACCAATTTCAAAAGGTAATTTTAATTAATGTAACACATATAACACCATAGGAAGTTGTACGCATATTTTATTCGAAATTCTAGTTTTAAGAAAATGTCAAAACAAAAGGGTTTGCGTTTAAAGAATGTTGGATGTATATTGTTGATATCCATTGGTTTAGCCTCTTTGAAATCGGTTTAAGCCCTCCAGCAAAATATTTTTACTGACCGTTCCAAGGCGGCGCTTCTTTTGTGGATCATTTATGTTATTTCAGTCTTGTTTTGTAATGCTTTCATGCACGTCTGTTTGTTGATGCCTTGTGGTCACCTGCTGGGAAAGGGCTGACCTCTTGGCTCTCGTTTGTGATGTCTAATTGTTACGTTGTCACTTTCACATTCTTATCCTTGGTCAGGTGTGGTGCTTGATTGTATCAATTCCTGATCTTTGCCCTCTTTCTTACTTTGCAAATCTATGATTCTTTATTGCATTTGCAAGGCCGTCCCAAAAATCTAAGATATCCACCAGTTTCAAATATTTTCATCTATTTCTCTTCAATGATAGATATCAAAATTGGATACTTAAAATTTGGGGTACGGTTGTTTAACAGCACATAGAAGACAAGAAATTTAAGGCAGAAAAGCAAACTTTGTTTTTCTTTTAGTCAAATGAGTATATAAGTACTCTAAGTTTAAAATTATTTGAAAAAAAATGAACAAATCGGCTGTATTATTTAATGATGTTAGCCACAATTTCAATTTTCAAAGGGAAATTTATCTATGTAACGCATATAACACCATTGGAAGATGTAATTTGTTTAAAATGCTGCTTTTATTTATAGGCCATGGGATAGATATGGTTTTGCTACCCCCCCCCCCCCCCCCAGGGAGAAATTTGCAGACTATGATTTTCATAAAGCCCAATGTCTTACAATTTTTTTTTGAAACATGTAAGCCCTCTGACAAGTGTCGCGTAAGCACTGTAACATTTACCCACCAAAAATCGTTAAAATTAGATTGAATGTTTAAAAGTCAAAAATGTTATAAGAGACATTCAAATAAAATAAAGTTTAACGTTTCCATATAGCCCAATTATAATGCAACAAAACCTTATTATTCAAAACAAAATTATGCCATCCACTATGTTATTTACGTGACATTTTGCATTACTACCCTATTTCTGGGAAATTATTATGCCTGTCGTTTCTTCTGAAATGTTTATAACTGATTATTGGGTCTAGGTTTTGATGCTGCCACAACGACAATTAACTGGCCTATTTAAAACTGCAAAAACCAGCTCCCAATCTTTTTAGAATATATTTTGTAGACATTTGAAAATAGCTACCACCTTACAATTTTTCAATAATAACAAACACATTTTTTGCTAAAAAGCATCGAATAAAGTTATTACGTTTTAAGAAAATATATATTCAGCTTGAATTTTATATGAGTGGTTACCAGCAGTAAATTTTTCTTGAGTAGCATGCTAATCTTGAAACCATAATGCAAATAGTAACATATGTAACATCCAAAATGTCTGCTAATGGAACCCCTCCCCCCATTGAGAAGTTATTTTGTAACATTATGATTTTCTGAGGTTATATTTAATATATATAAGAGTATAAGATGCAAAACGGTTCATGATAGCTTATGGCAGTTGGTGCTTTATTGTATTACGGCCATGTTACCTCCGTTACCCTATGATAGTCTCAAATACTATTGTGCAAATACAAAAATTAAACCTAATTCTTATTTATCGACATGCTCATTGCATTGAACGCTCTTAAATAAATACAGCCAACAACCAGTATGCAAAAAATAAGCTACATCTATGATAATACTGTTGTATACGTTACTTAATTTCAAATATATTACTGCAGCTGTATTCAGTACAATGTTATCACTTGACCCATTATGGTTTACTACAAACGCATTATATAAGTCACAAAATAACATTTGTTAGCTCATACGCAGATGGGAGATTACCCTGCAATATCAAAGTTTACTACGTTACCCTAAAATAGGAACTTTTATAGTGAAATAGGAAGTCCTCAAGTGATAATATCAAATAGTTTCTTATTCTTACATGTAAATATTTTTAATTGAAAATAAATGACTAGCAGTATAATTGTAAGTAATAAAGCACCTATTGTTACAGTTATATATGTTATTTTCTTTTATATTTATTTTTAAGTGTAATAAAAACTATATATGAGTTTAAACTACTAGTGGATATACATTGCTGCCATTTGAGGGCTCAATAATGTGAAAAATGGTGAATATTGTCTTTATTTATATTAAGAATATTACTAATAAAAGCACCGCAAGCACTGCGTAATACCCCGCCACTGCTGGGGGCACCAAAAGTTATTTTGTGAGATATATAATGCCTAAATAGCAACAGAACTGAGATAGACAGTGATATGACATCCTTAGTCACAATATGTAACCTTTGATGGTCAACATATCTGTGAAGTTTCATTCAGATACTCCATATAGTAAATGAACTACAGGTAAAAAACCATTTTTCAGATCAATCAAGGGCGGATAACTCATGAACTGGAAAGGTAAGGGTGACAGTCCTTACTAAAAATATGTAACCTTTGATGTTCAACATATCTGTGAAGTTTCATTCAGATATTCCATATAGTAAATGAACTACAGGTCAAAAACCATTTTTCAGATCAATCAAGGGTAGATAACTCATGAACTGGAAAGGTAAGAGTGAAGATCCTTAGTCACAATATGTAACCTTTGATGATCAACATATCTGTGAAGTTTCATTCAGATATTCCATATAGTAAATGAACTACAGGTCAAAAACCATTTTTCAGATCAATCAAGGGCAGATAACTCATGAACTGGAAAGGTAAGAGTGATGGTTCTTTGTCACAGTATGTAACCTTTGATGTGAAACATATCTGTAAAGTTTCATTTAAATATTCCACATAGTAAAGGAACTACGGGTAAAAAACATTTTTTTATTTCAATCAAGGGCGGATAACTCACAAACGGGAAAGGTAAGAGTAACGGTTCTTAGTCACAATATGTTACCTTTGATGTGAAACATATCTGTGAAGTTATATTCAGATATTCCACATAGTAAAGGAACAATAGGCCAAAAACCTTTTTTCAGACCTATCAAGGGTGGATAACTCACAAACTGGGAAGGTCAGAGTGACGGTCCTTAGTCACAATATGTAACCTTTGATGTGCAACATATCTGTGAAGTTTCATTCAGATATCATGAACAGTAAAGGAATAACAGGCCAGAAACCATTTTTCCAATACGAAAAAGGGCAGTAACTCCGTTAAAAATGAACAGATTTTGCCCATAAACAATCCCATGCCACTCATCGCCGATAACAATATGTATGCAAAATTTGAAAAAAATTCCGTGAATAAATACTCAAGTTATCGATCGGAAATGGTGAGCACGGATGGACGGACGGACAGACGGACAGACACCGAAGGGTATAACATAATACCTCGCCACACTTTAGTGGCGGGGTATAAAAAACTGATTCAAACATGGGTGATGAAGAGAAAGATACTTGAACTTAAAGCACATAAAACACCATGGAAGTTTTTTTTTATCAAATATGCAATAAGTATTTAAAAAATTGCTTATTTTAATGGTCAAATTATTTTTAAAAGGTTAAATGGTATTGTTTATCTGAATCAAAATAATTCAATCCACATATGACAATCTTCATGCCTATTACTATAATTATTTTCTATTTGTATCTAAAGCATAGTAAGTAAGGGTGCAAAGATCAGGAATCGATACAATCAAGAACCACACCTGACCCAGGATACCAATGGGAAAGTGACAAACTCACAGTTGACACCACAAACGAGAGCCAAGAGGTCAGTCCTTTCCCAGCAGGTGACCACAAAACACATATAAATAGACGTGCACAAAGACATGTCCAGTTTGGCTTGATTTGGTGTGAAGAATAAATCAAATAAGCCAGCATATTTGGTTTTGGTACTAATTACAGTATGAGACAATGAAGGCTCGGTCAAGCTAGTGCAAATATGTAGTTTTGCCAGAGTCATCGCTGCTCTCATACACAAATACTATATATAGATTAAGAATCAGGCCAAAGTTTGGCCCCACTGTGTCAGCACTGGCCCATATGTGATAATTTCCAATAATTCAAGTGCTGGTCTAAATCTTCATTTGAGCATTTATATATTGTGATAAAAAAGTTTAATATTTTCAGCCTATGGCAGTGAAACTGGTACTTTTGCTATTGTTAAATCTGTGATAACATATCCAGTAATTGGTATACTATATCATGCAGAACACATATAAAAATAAATGGCAGGAGAGGCACTGCCATATCAATATCTGACATTGGTAACGATATCCTTTACTATATGAAAGAAATGAATTCTTTTGGAGGTCATTTAGCAAATTACATATGCATAGATATTTATTAAGTTCCTGTACACTTTGGCACTGGTGAAAATGTTGATACTTTTTCCACCCAACAATCTAAACATTTAAAATCTATTTTAATTATCTCTAATGTAATGTGGTCAAATTTGGTCTAACCTATTTCTGTTTAAAAAGGCCTTATAAATTTAAATTGGTATCATAAGTAATTGACCTATTTCCCTTGATATGATCATATCAAATGTGAGCATCGCCATGTTAAGCCGACCATTTTAACTGGCTTTCCCATTTTTGTACAAAAATGCTTTGTTCTAAATAAATAATTTATTTATAAAATCACATTGTTCATTGACATACAAATGATCAGAAGACTGAAGTTGATTTGATAACAGTTTAAACAATGAAAGTTATGCTGAAGATAAATTTATAGCTAAATATAAATTAATGTCTCATCATCTGTATACGCAAATGTGGATATAATATTTGATATGGAGACAGTCTCTTTGAATAGTATCAAATGTAAAATGTATCATTCATTTTATTCTATCAGCTTAACAATGCTGAATTCTATATAAATTGTAAGCAAATATTATTTGTATCCTACCACGTTAAGTAATTAGCAGTTTTGTATCATAAATGAACTCAAACATGCGAGGAAATTCCATTAGCCTGTATCATGTTACTGACTATGTTTGTACAATGTGAGCAAAAGTTAACTGGGTATACAAAACTATTCAGTTTTAAATAACGGATTGAATCAAACTTAGTTACCTTCAGGTAAACACTGTGGGTAAGGAGGTGCGATCTCTGCTGCAGCTTTCAGAGAGATGGCTCTGTCATATTTGGCTTGTTTGCAGAATTAAATTTGCTTCACTTGAGGCAAATTTGAGTTTGGGTAGGGGCCTTTTAGTCAATCTTATTCTTCTTTTCTAGGAGGACCCCCAACATGACTGAAATATTGTTGACTTGGAAGTTCAACGAATCAATCAATACAAATAAATATAACAACAATCTAAATCCACTGTATTTTAGCATTCCTTGGAAATTAAAATATCATCCTTGACAATATTTTGGATAACAATAGGACCATATGACATATTTTATATGTTTATATAGGTTACCTTAACGAATTTGACAGAACATTGGAATTGTCTTTATTCAGCTGTTTTTTTTTTTTCAATTCTATTATTTTGTTTATGAATTTTAAAACCTTTTAAAAACTATTTTAGACAAAATGGCAGCCACTTATCTATTTAATACAAATAAAATGAATTAAAACATTATGATGTATAATTTGAAGCAAAACACTAGGTATTAGATAGAATGTATTAAAGTTAGTAATATACGTTACATATAATAAAACAAGCAACAGAATGATAATTTACGCCAGAAAAAAAATTAATATCGCCTTACTCTATTCTTTATTAATAGAATACTCATATTATGGCGTCTAAAGGCTTACAGATATAATTACATGCTCAATTTCAATGAAAGGGTCTTTATATTATAAAGCATTTTAATCAGGGTCATCATACTCAGCAGCTTATAACTCTTACATTTTCTGTGATAGAAGTAAGCTGTTTGCAGTTTTGAATTTGCAAGTTAATTGCCTTTTAGGGTCATGGTATTGTTATCTAAAATACACATTAAAATTTATCAAATAAAAGTATTAAAAAAATAATGATTTTATAGGGTGTAGTTAGCGAATATAACGTATGTAACATGAAGTAATGTAAGTAACACACTTCTGCTGGCTTGAAACACTTTTATAAGCCACCCCGCAATAAAATGATCACGTACAACCGTAAAAACAAGTATTTAACTATGTTTAAGAGTATTTGAGCACTGGCACCAAAATTTTATTTAACATTTTTAGGGTAACGTATGTAATTTTGATGTTACAGGACAACGCTACACTTTGTCAGAGGGCTAACATGTCTCATTTTGTGGCTTATATATATTAGTATTAGGAAATCATAGTGGCCGAAATTCCCCCTGGCCATCCCAAGGTCTATTAGCTTAGGCATCAAACTTGCAGACAGCATAAGAAATTTGAATAATTAGATGTTTAATGTCTTCTCTCTTTTGCTCAAACTGTCATTTAGCCTTTTTCTTAGTTTGTTTCTGTAACATATGTAACAGACTCTCAGAGACCCAGGACCACATCTCTTAAAAGATGCGGCTTGAAATTGTCATCAAGATAGATTCCCTAGAAGGGGGGAGCAGGAGCTTTTCTTAGCTTAAAGTCTATGGATTAGTCCCACACTGGGTAGGCGGCAATCGCAAACGTTAATACTATCGACGAACGTAGATCAAAAATCGTTAGAAACATAGTTTTCGATTGCCGACTGGCGACAAATGGCAATCGGAAACACTGTTTCTAGCGATTTTTGATACGTGTTCGTCGATTGCGAAAAGCTACCTGGTGTAGGTCCAAGCTACCCATCCAGCATTCAGTGATGTTGGTCATTCATCGTCCTACCAGTGAAACGCCATTTATACGATGATGGCCCACTTTTTAGTGGTATTTGAATACTCTATCCCCACATAAAGTAATTAAAATTAAAATAAAAAAAAATAAGTTAAAAACGTTGTCGGAGTTGTACCCCCTCTGACAAAACATTTGGGATCTGCGCATGACTGCAGGGTACTGTACTGATATAAAAACGTGACCCCAGCATGCTAGACGGCTGGTACTGGACTGATAATGATATAAAAACTTGACCCCACCATGCTAGACGGCTGGTCCTCGTCCAGGAACTGTACCCTACCATTGCTGGAAACGTCCATGCACCGAGCTTATAGAACTTTTTTCATGTTCAACTCAACTGAGAATGTAATTTCAGTTGCTCATAAAATCTTTAAATGCTGAAAAGTAAAGTTGTTCTAGCTTTTAAACTCTAAGATGTTGTATTTATCATGCTAATAAATGTTAACATGCCGACTGTTGTTTGCATTTAATAGTTATGAGCATGACAATTTTTTGCCCAGTTGAGTTGAGCATGAAAAAAGTTTTATAACTTCGGGGCCTGATTTACAAACTGTAGGTTACCACTGGTGGAAATATTTTCTAGAACTTAACATGCTCTTCAAACTGTACCCTGCTACTGGCGTTTGCAGCTGCTTGGTCGATCTGAGCTCGAATATTCGTACAGCGAGATTCGGGAAGCTTTTAAACAGTGCCATTTGCCATTTATATACTGGAAAACCGAAAACGAGTACTTCGGCAAACAGTAAAGACCAAGATGAAACACCACAAAATCGAATATGCGTCATTTCATCGGGGCGATAAGTGCTCAATACTAAAAGTAAGTAAGGGTGCAAAGATCAGGAATCGATACAATCAAGTACCACACCTGTAAAAAAGTAAAAAAAAAAGTCAGCGACAGATAGTCTGCATGTATATTAATAAAAAATGTAACCACATACAAGGGAGCATCTTGGTATATATCGAACTTTTGAAAATGTCATTGCTCTAAAACTTTTAGAAGGTATAGCTGGTAAAGCTGACTCCTCCGCTGTTGGTCTAAAGGCTAATGTCTCTTTGCGGCTCACTACCCGGGAGTCCGTTGTCATAGTAATTGGAAAATTGAACGAGACTTACCTTCGTAGAGAGGAAGTTGAAGTTTAATTGTAATTTCGTTGACCACTGATTCCTTAAGAGGGCACACAGAGAGTTGCGCAGCATTCAACCGGAACGGATCATTCTTCAGAGACTATGTCAAGGCATTATCTCCTGTACTTTCCACGAGACAAGGCCTTGACTCGAGCGAAATTTGAAAGAATCAAGTTACAAAGGAATGGGAGGGTGAGTGTGTGCCCTCTTAAGGAATCAGTGGTCAACGAAATAAGTATTTGAATAATGCTTCCCGGCGGAGACAATGGCTCAAAAAGAGCCGACATCGCTGACAATTCTGTAACTGGCACTCATAGCGTAAGAAATACGCGTGATAATGTCTTACGACATATGACTTTCAGTCAAATTTAAGCCGGAATATGACCTTCCATCGTTGTTTACTTAACTTTGACAACTCGGGCCTGCAAGCCTTCGGCGACAATCTAAACTTCACGAAAGGTAGATAAAAACTTACTTTCCAATAATTTAATCCTTTAATCCTAAACCCCTAAATGAATTATTTAGAAGTTAAACAGCTAGATTCAATGGTTTAACAGGATAAAAACTCGATTGAATAGCCTCTGAGATGCAACAAATGTTGCAGATCCTGGTTGTTGCCTTGCTATGATCCGTTCCGCTGCGCATCTCTCTGTGTGGCCATCTTAAGGAATCAAGTGGGAATCGAAATAAGCGTTGACTGTCCGCTGACAGCATTGATTGTTTGCAGGAAGGTAATATACTCATGCTAATAAAAAGAAGGCCACCAAATTCACTGGCTTTGTTGAAAATAAATACAGACATGAACATGTTATGATTACAAAGTCATATATTGTAAGTCATATCTTGTATGACCCCACCTTTATGAATACATTCTAAGAGCCTTTTGCGCATGCTTAAAAGAAGCCTTGGGTTGTACCCCACCCCACCCATTGTGGAATGCATTGATATTGTTCAACCAGCTAGTGTTCCAATTCGGGAAATGTGGCAGCTAGGAAGGGATACGATTGATCGATCGGAGATGGATCGGGATCCGGTAGGCCAGTCAAGGAGTATGACAAGACAAGCTTGCCAACAGTTCCTTGCCACATTGCAGGTATGCTGGCATTGTCTTGCTAGAAGAGAAAATTGTTTTAACAGTCTGTTAGATTTGCAGGACCTGTGGGTGAAGGCCTTACTCCACATAGTGTTGGCCTGTAAAACGCCTGTCACACCAGGCGGCGTTTCCACTGCGTTGCCACGGAGCTGTTTAATTTTCCAGAGCACCGTGAGAACGCAAGAAATCATGATATTTTTCGTGAAAAATTGTCTGTCACGGCGTCCTTACAGCGACCAAGGCGTTGCCACGGAGCTCTCATGGCGTTCTATCGCGCGTCCCTACGGTGTTCATGGTGGAGATTCTCTGCGCTCTCACGGTGCTTTCTCTGCGCGTCCACGGTGCTCACATCGCATGCGCCGCGCTTTCGTTGGCACTGCGCTGACGCCGTGTTGAAGACGCAGTGACATCTCCAAGAACGCCGTGCAGTCTCCGTGCACGAACGCCACGGACGACCACGGCGTTTGCACAACGACCCTTGTGTGCGCCCACGGAGCTCCTATTGCGTTGTAGGAGACATTACTGCGAGGCTATGGTGACCTTACGGCGTCCCCTCTGCGCTCTTTTAGGACGCCGAGCGAACGCCGAGTGTCGGTGTTTGTTTTGAGTATGCTCAAAGTGCGCACCGTCGCTCGGCGTTCTTTGCGACCCACCGTGTCCAATGGCGATGCCACTGCGTTGCTGCGGTGATGCTTGCGTTCGTACTGCGCGCACCTCGGCGTTCTGCAGTTTTTAGGACACCGTGGGATCACCGTGAGGACGCCGCCCTGGTGTGACAGGGGTTTAAGCGACCTCCAAATTACTAGGCAAATTACACGATCCTTATACGAATCTCAGGGTGGCCTTCTTTTTCTTAGCATGAGTATATTTGTCTTAGGCCAATACTTTTGATTAAGGTGCTAGTCGCTAATGATGATATGTGGGCCTAACGACAAGGTACGGCTCAATCCAACCCATTCTGTTACAGAGACTAGCTTCAATAATTTGGAATGTTGTATGTGGCAACTATTCCCAGCTAGCATCCCATCACGGGCCAATATCGGCGTGCTAGCGAAACGCCACCTGGCTGGCGTTTCGCTAGCGGGCCGATAGCTTGCTGGGTATTATTTTGAAGAGTCGTTGAATAGTTTTCGTGGTCGTGCTGGCTGGTCAGCGTCACTGTTGTTCACATGCCGAAAAATCAGAATTCTTGCGACGAACCCCATATCCTTTTTGGCTCGGATTCGAGCAGCGAAGCTCTTGTTAGACTGCGTTTTTAATCACAGACTCGATGGTCGTCAGTGTTAAAAGTACCCAAATCTCATGACTCAAAATTTTAAAGCAACTATTCAGAGTTTTATTGCATGGGCGGATCCAGAGGGGTGACAGGGAGTCCCAACGCCACCCCCAACCCCCCTGAAAACTCACAAAAATATAGGGTTTCTTTGCAATACTGGTCCAGATCCCCTGAAAAACACAAAGCTACCAAGCCATCATTCAATGTTGGGCCATCATCTGCACACCAGCGAAACGCCATTTATACGATGATGACCCACTTTTTAGTAGTACAAGTATGTTTTGAATCCTCTATCCCCACATCAAGTATTTAAAATTAAATTGAAAAAATAAATTAAAAAACGTTGTCGGAGTCGTTTCGCTGGCGTGCCGATGATGGCCCAATTAAAGCGGTATTTGGATTTGGACCCCCTCCGACAAAACTTTCTGGATCCGTGCATGTATTGGACGACTAATTGTCAAGGCTAAGCAATGTTCTTATATGGGCCTGTACATGGGCTGTATATATACGAGTATTCTTATCGCATACATGTATGTCATGCGCGGATCCGGAAAATTTTGTCAGAGGGGGTCCAACTATGACAAAGTTTTTTTAGCTTTATGAGGGGGGAGGATCCAAATACCACTATTAGCGGGTCATCAACGGCCCGCCTGCGAAACGCCATTTAATGCGTTTCGCTGGCGGGCCGATGATAGCAACATGGAATGCTGGCTTGGTAGCTTTGTGATTTTTCAGGGAATCTCGACCAGTATTGCAAAGGAACCCTATATTTTTGTAATTTTCCAGGGGGGGGGGGGGCCGGACCCCTTGCCCCCCCCCTCTCGATCCGCACATGTATGTGTTTGCAAAATCCTCATTAAACACCCGTACTGATGTATCCAGTGGGGGCCCTTTATGTCTATGTTTTCGTCTGAGTCTATCTGCGTCCATACTTTGAGCATGCGAGCAGCGAATGCTCTCGCGATTCTCTAAGTGTATTCGCAGGCTCGTCCCCCGGGCTCGTCCAAGCCCCCACCCCCACCCAACCCCGCTCATTGATGCGATATATGTAAAATCTTAGTACCAGCAAGAACTGTCAATGCACGAGTTGCTAAAAGGGCCCTTTTTGACCAAGAGTACATGGGTATTCGCAAATGTGATGTTTCGTGTTTATGTGTGAGCGAGACTCATGAAGTTTCGTTTACCCCGGAAAAGTAGCCCTTATTCGTCGCTTATGATGATAAGCCAGTTGACGTTGATGCTGATTAATCCCCTACCGGTCAAAGACCAATTTAGCATGTTTAGGGAACTATAGGTTTGCTCGATTCTTGCCGTCCGTCTGTCCGTCCGTCCGTCAGTCAGTTACGCTTGTGTTTCCGAGCCATATCTCCTACATTATTTGTAGGGGAATCCCAAATATGGTGTGTGGATGCATCTTGAGATGATAAAGTGTACAATTTTGGAGTAACTTTGACCTTGACCTCTGACCTCATTTATTTTATAATCTTGTCCGAGCATATCTCCTACATTATATGAGATATGATCCAAAAATTAGTTGGTGCATGCATCTTGAAATGGCGGAGTGTCGCGCATCACTTTGGGGTCACTGTGAGCTTGTTGACCTTGATCTCTGACCTTTTTTTCTATAATAAACGTGTCTGGAGTATATCTAGGTAGGAATCCCAAATTGGTAGTGGCAGAGTGTCGGGTAACATGTTTTTGTCACTTAGACCTTGGCCTCTGGCCTCGTTTCTAGAATAGGCCTACTCATGTCTCGAGCATATCTCCAATATTATTTGAAGTAGGAATCACAAATTTTGACTGTAGATTTATCTTGAGGTGCCAAGTGTCGAGTACCTTTTTTGTCACTCAGACTTTGGCCTCTGACCTCGTTTCTAGAATAATCCTGTCTGGAGCATATCTCCTATATTATTTGAGGTAGGAATTCCCAAATGGTCTGTGGATGCATTTGGAGATGTCAGAGTGTCGCATCCTATTTTGGGTCACTAAGATCTCAGACTTCACCTCTGACTCAGTTAAAACCCTTTTTCAGAATATGGTCCACCTCTGACTCAGTTAAAATCCTTTTTCAGAATATGGTCATGTTCCATATCAAATTAAAGGAAATGAAATATACGACAGTATACTAGCAGAAATTTTGTCCTGACACTCACCATGTGACCCCTGAGTGGGATCAAAAGGTCAAAGAGTTTTTTTTCTGAAAATTACCATGATGCATAATAAATTATCAAAGTAAAGGGCAGCATGCAAGCAGTAATATTGTACTTTCACACAAATTATATGCGTTATAATGTGCAGGCCACTGCATGTACTAGTATCATGTGCATCCAGTCTGATCAGATCGTAAATTTAAATGTATGAAATTCAGGAGTTTTCCAGGGACGGGGTCCAATTGCTTATTCAAGTTCTAGGGAAACCTCTAACAGCGGGGGGGGGGGAGGGGGGAGGGGGTCCGGATTTGCTTTGTTTATTTGCGTTGATTCTTCACGTCCATTTAAAGAAATTTCCGTCATGTCGGGACGAGTGTTCCTGGGATGAACCAGTACTAGGCTGCGGATAAAATGTCTTGCTCGGACCACCTGCCCCCTCTCTGGATCAGGCATGATACTGATTCAACAAGCCTGTGCAGGCTTAAATATCGAGACCCTACCTACAGTAAACTGTTAGAGTACATTTTCAATGAATTTGAGTTCAGTTCCGTTTTCCCATGTACTGTTGCTCAGTGTTCGGTATAACAGGTATTTTTCTCTATTGTCTACCTGAATTCTCGATTCGAAATTCAAGTGAGTAGACGTATATTTTTCTCTCTTCATTCCTTGTTCTGCTGAACCCGGGTATATTCTCTTTCAGATAGCAATGTAGATCCTAGATCAGTAGACTTCTGAAGGAGCATACTGATTAGAATCAGCACTGTTTATAGTAGTTAATGGTTGTCAAAATTGGCTTCAAAATGGAAACATAAAATATGTTCAGCAGAACAATTTTTCCCAAATTGCAGCTTGTCAATTTTCAGAGTTACTAAGCGAGCTGAAGTCTAACTGCCAGTGATGGTGGTGGCTTCCCCTCCTTAAACTCTATACTTAAGGAATCTTCTAAAGTATACAGTAAACAATTTACCACAATATCTTAATTATGTTTAACATTTTCAATATTCTGTTGTTAAGCAAAAATTCAACTAATTTACATCATTTGTGAAAATTTCAAAACAATACCTTGGATATTATACAAAATACAGCTTATTTAATTTTAAAGGGTCGAAATCGAAAGTCACAAAAAATGGAATTTAGGCTCAAGTCTGTGTTTCAGTGAGGTTATTTAAATTTCATTTGTTATGCTGAACAATACAAACAAAAAGTCATTCGGAAAAAGAAATGCATGACATTCAGGATGGGCCAGACTTCAGACTCCATGACGATTATGGCATATCACTTCAATCGGTGGGCCAGCGCCTGATGTTCAGTGTCCTTAGCTGGGCCCACTGTGGCTCAACTGGGTGGTTTCTTTAGCTCTTGGCTGTCAGTGAGTTGAGAACCATTTTCTTTGTTTCATCACGGTATGTTTATTTATTTGATTATTTCCCCCGTGGTGATACATTGGATAAGTAAGGAAGTCCCACGCGAGCTTAACATTTTTTTCTTGTTTGACAACAGCAGAATCTAGGGCGAATATTTGACAGTAAAATTAATTTAAGCCCCAGTGTCTTCGGCTGAGCATTCTAAGGCGGTGGTTCTGCATTGTTGTTGATTCATTGCATTGTTTTTTTGGGGTTTATGGTTGGTCCTTGTTTGGTTGTGCACTACTTAGTTTCTAGTTTTGCAATCAATTTGCTGGGAAAGAAAGATGGCTGGTTGCTTTACTTCCATTGCCTTTTAATGTCATTTGACAGTTAGTGATGCTGTGGGCTGGTCAACAGTGTGTGATTGTGGCGTTTCCTAGTCATACTCATTTTCTTTTTCATGTGATTTTGCTCAGTTCAATTTTAAAAAAAACCGTTGTAAGCACCATCCGCACGGTTCTTCTGTAAGCTAGCAGGATAAATGTTTTACCATGGCCATCCTGCTACATTGATCGAACCCCAATCGAGCACATATGCGATGCGATTGTCGGAATTATCTGCGTATTGTCTGTATAATTTTATAGAAATTAGAAGTTTTTTTTGTATTTTATAAAGAATGCAAACTGACTTATGTTTGAAAATAAATCAGAATCATATCTCATAAAAATGGAATACAGTGACAAATTGCTATTCTGTTTTTCGTAATGATTTGTTTGAAAAATTAATTTTGCGACTTTCGTGTTTTAAAGTTTTCAACTCAAACTTCCATATTTTAAAAGTTCTGAGTCAGATGTCTCTGAAAATAATCACGGATTACTGGAAAACAATGTTCTAATGAATTCCAAAATATTTTTAAATTTAAAATTCAAGTTTTCAAGAAAATGCCAAAACAAAAGTGTATGCGTTAGAAGATTCCTTAGGTGTACAAAGACCGGGCTACAAATAGCTCTGACCCAGTATACGGACTGGTCACTGACAGAAATATAAAGTTATGTTGTCGAGGCTCTGTTTTAGCGCTATTTCAAAGAACTACAGCCTGCCAAATTGATTCTAAACATACCCAAGACTATAAAAAGTTATTCCCAGTATGCACAGCTGAAATAATACAAGTAAAAGGAAATAAATATGAAGTTTTATCATCTTTTTAGGTCGATTTCTGATGATTTTCGGCTAAAAATGCCGAAAATAGCTAAAAATGGTACCTTGGTTTCTTGCTGATGTTCGTAAAGACGGATACACTTTCAATTAATATAACAATACAGTCTTTAAGGTGTTATCTTGAACTAAGATATAAGGAGGAATAATAGGGATATTATAATTTAATCTCCCAACATGCAGCCTCGACAACGTATGTGCACTGGGTCCGAGCAAATAGTAACTACCTTCTAGCGTCATCTGCTGATTTTATCAAGTTTCCTTTACAAAAGATCTAGAGTTTGGCCCCAGATCAGGATCGACAAGATGGCTGAAAAACGTGGGCACAAACAAATCAAAGTTTTTGAAAATTAAATAACATATTTTGATGGTCTTAGGTATATCACACATTAGGGCCCGAGTACAAAAGGATGAAATTTTATGATAAAATCATTTTCTGGTCAGCCTTATTTTGTCTCGCTATCCCAGAGCCATATCTGCTTACGTTGGCAAAACCCGATTATCCCAGTTTATACCAACTTAACCATCTTTAACATGAAATATCTCGTGATGTGCAAGATCTACACTGATGTAGGTGGTATAAAATAGTTGTAGCATGTTTGTCCATCTGTACGTAAGATAATCAACTCGCTAAAGCCACGTACAGGCGGACAACCCATGGTATAACTATTACATATTTTTGCTCGGACCCAAAATGAATCCGAGATTTTTGGCAGGATGTTTTAGGCGTTTCACGACAAAACTAGCAACGGGCATGTCTCTAGATGGAAGTCCATTGACGTCGTTGCAGATATAATTACTCAGCTTACGGAAGAGTTGTCCCTCATAAAACTGCATCTCTTTCTTACGAAGCTTACAGTGCGATTGATTTATTGATATTATTAATAGTGGCGCCTTGTATTTAGCTCGATTATTTTAAACTGACCGTGAATGCATAGCTCAAGTGCGAACCCAGCACTATTTTTTTCAGGGGATGGGGGGGGGGGGGGTCCAGTTGCCTGGTTGGGTTTCTAATTATGCTTATTCATATCAGGGACTCAATACAAATTTGTATAGAAAATAGAAATACCCTGTTCTTATAGAAACCCTTTTATACTCCCCCTGGAAAATCACAAGTGCTAAACCCTTAAACAATTTGTGATTTTCCAGGGGGAGGAGGGGGTCTGGACCCACACTCCTCCCTAGGGGGGAGGGGGTAACTACCTATAAATATATGACATAGTACGGATGTGCGGCCCCGAATAGCCCCCTTTTTTAGCGCTGCCAGGTATAAGATATTCCCCCTTTTCTAAGAAAAAGTATATGACTAACCCAGTTTTTCATCATTATTATAGATAGGGAATTGTCATTAACAAAGGGCAATAACTCCTGAAGGCATTATGTGATATGGGCCATTCTGAAAGTTGAAGACATTGTGGTACTTAATAATGTGACAAAGTTTCATAGAATTATAATCAAAACAATTCATCTTAGAGAGCAGACGTCGTTTCAACCTGCAGTTTTTCATAAACAAAGGGCAATAACTCTTTAAAGCATGGTGCCATATAGACCATTATCAAACCTGAAGAAGACATCATGGTACTAAACAATGTGACCAAGTTTGATAAAATTCTGATCAAAAGTATTCTATTTAGAGTGCTGACATTGTTGAAAACGGTGAATTCTCATAAAGAACCATAACTGCTGAAAGCATGGTGCCATATACACCATTATCAAACTTGAAGAAGACATCATGGTACTTAACAATGTGACCAAGTTTCATAAAATTCTGATCAAAAGTATTCTACTTAGAGAGCGGACATCTTTTCAAATGGTGAATTTTCATAAACATGAATTTTGTTTCTCAGCCAGGATCCTGCCTGTAAAAACAAACAAAAAAAATTTATTATACTGAGGGACTTTAAAAACGCACCATTTTACATTCTCTGTCTCTTCCACATGATTTGAGGATGTTTTCTTTATCATTTTTTATCCTCTTGCAAAATATACCACAATTTGCCATGATTTTGATTTTCTCATGCTGTTCATTCTGACGTTACATCAACGTTATTGTTTTTCAAGAATTGTCGTCTGACAAATGTGAATTTGATTCGATTTGAAAACAGACGCTTTTTAGGTGGTAGCCAGGTGTCTTAACAAATGGAAAAACACAAAAGTTTTCAGAAATAATTGTTTTATTACACTCCCACTCTTTGCTAACGTCAGTCTTAAATTTTCAAACATCAATAACAGACGGGTGACGTCCGCGCAGGTCACAACTTTTGTCTTTTATACAACAGATTGAGGAGTATCTGTTGGCAACAAAATATTTTGATTATTCCTGATCCTTAGGATATAAACGTCCAATTAAGTAAAAAATCAAGGACGTCATGTAGACGTAATGAACATTGCCAGAGGCCTTAAACTTTGTGATTTGATTTTGTCTTTCCTTTTGCTTTCAAGAACAAACATCGGTTCAAAAACTTTTTTCGTTCATTATGGAAGGTATGGGTACTCTTTGACTTTTTGAATTTGAGATGTTTTAGAATTATAGCAACGTCACGGCAATCATAAGCCACAGCGTTTCGATTTTCTTGTTGATGCAAGCTAAGTGGCGGAACTCGTCAATTTAATTTTTCACATAATGAAAATATCCAATTTTCAACATAAATTAGCATTTAAGCAGGTGGTGCGTTTTAAAGTCCTTCAGAACGCTAGTAAACAAAATGTTTTAAGGGCCGTCAAAGCTCTTTCATAGGTTTAGATAAACAAAATTTTTGAGTGTAAAATTGTAAATATTTTCTAATCCATCAGTTTGAACATATGTTTGGGTGCTATAAAGAACCGTCTCATTGAGATGGTTCTTTTGAGCAACCACAACATGTTTGGGTTGAGAAATAAGAAAATTAATTTTTTGGTACACAATCTTAACTAAAGGCCGGTCTTTGCAATGGTTATCAGCAGACAAGTCCGGCAGCTACCAAGAAAAGCCGTGTACTGCAGCACAAGGTTTAAATTTGAAACCAAAATGCAAATGGTCTGCAGGGCCCCAGCTCAGAGTGCACAACTGAAAATTATTTTGCGTATTTCTCTACCAAAACATATATGTTGTCGTGTGTACTCAAAATAACAGTCTTCATGAGACATTTTTTGAGCACCCAAAACACATGTTTAAACAGATGGATTAGAAAATAATCCAATTTTATGCTCAAATTTTGATTATTTGATTAACTGGCCCTATGGGTCTGCTGAAATTCAGGAATGGTACACATAATGTGACATAAAGTAGTTACTTATATAATGTTAAATAAACTCAGACTGCTTGTGGCGACTTTTGTTGCATGCAAAATTAAATCTTAAATATTAAATCTTTACAGTTTCGGCCAAGATCAGGACGTCGGTCCTGATCAGGATCCAATCTATAACCTTAGATGATACTTAAGCTAGCTAAGAGAGGTACTGTCGTGCCAACCAAGAGTAACAGTGAATTAATATTTTATTTACAACTGCTAAGTAAAAAAAGACTAACTTGTACACACCACTTGAGCTAATGCGAATCGATAGATCACTTGTTATACCCCGCCACTTTAAAAAGTGTGGGGTATTATGTTTATACCCCGCCACTTTAAAAAGGGCGGGGTATTTTGTTATACCCTCCATTCAAAAAAATGTGTTAGAGTGTCCGTCTGTATGTCCGTCCCTTAGCGCATCATTTTCACTCTCTGCTGGGAGCATTTTTTAACCAAACTTGCTATGAAAGTTGATATTGGGAAGGAGTGTCCTGGGATTGCAGATGGGTAAGTTTTGGCAAATAAGTACAGAGTACGGCCCTTGATTGACGTTAGAAATTGGTTTCACTCTCTATCTTTGGCATTCCTTTATAGATTTTTATTAAAACTTGGTATGAGAGTCGATATTGGAGGGTCTGGATGGGGGGTCTGGTATTCACTATTCATTAAAAATTTAGCCCATTATTCATCTCATTAAAATTTTCGGTAATTCATTAAAAAGACAATTATTCATTAAAAGTAAGAAAGATGGCAAAGAAATCTGATTATTCACTATCCATTAATTTTTTCTTCAATTCATTAAAAAATTTGGATTATTCATTATTTTTTAGGCCCTCATTATTCACTATTCATTATTTTTTTGGCTCATTATTCACTATTCATTATAAAAAGGGCCATTATTCACTAATCATTATGCACCATCCAGACCCTCATATTGTGAAGGAGTGTTCTTGGATTGCAGATGGTTAAATTTTGACAAATAAGTACAGAGTTATAGCCCTTGATTGACCTTAGAAATTTGTTTTCACTCTCTATCTTTGGGATTTTTTTACCGATTTTCTTCAAACTGGGTATAAGAGTTAATATCGAAGAGTAGTGCCCCATGACGGGGTTTGTTGCATGCCTGCAGCACTTTTATGTATTAATCCTATCCTGGGGATAGGATTAATACACAAGTGATCTTTCGCTTTAAAGTCCCTGATAAATTTGTAAACAAAAGGTGACATCACTGTCACTCTTGGCTGGCAGGACAGTACATACCAGTCATTTTATCATGTACATGCCCATTGTTTTTGTATTTTATCATGTACATGCCCATTGTATGTGTATTTCAGATTATGGCGTTACGTTTATCCATTCATAGAGCATGCAAACAGGTCTCAGTCGCCAGGTATGTAGAAATTAAATCATTACAAATATATGTATTCAGCTAGCTGTATATCTCCTAATCTGTTAATCAGTCTATTAACTTAACTCTTTGCCTGCTTGTCATCTATTCTTTTAGACCCAGTTCAGGTGGGACGTTCAGTTTGGCCTGACCTGGATCCAAGCTATTTTACACTATTATGGTACTCCTGAAAGAATTAAGATAATTTGAGCCGCAACATGTGATTTCCAAGAATCTGGTATGTGCAACCAGCAAAGCCTAAGATCAGCCTGTGCATACGCGCAGTCTGATCAGAGCCTTTGCTAGTCACTTGACTATTCAATAAGTCTTAAGCTACTGACCGAACGTCATTTGGAGTTTCTAAGCTTAAAATGAGGCTGCATAGTCTCGTCTGAGTCTTCACTTGTAAGAATGCCACATTGTTGGAAACCACATGTCAGACTCATTTTTTTCGACTCAACGGTCACAAGAAAAGATCCCAGCATGCAACAGTTTAAAAGTGTAAACCCAGATGAGGTGGCAGTACAGAATGTATCCTCTATTGAGGAACTTCACTATTTGCTGAGTAAAAACCAACAGAATGTGAATATTTTTGGGGGATCGCTAAAATTTAAATATGGCTGATTTTTGGGGTAAACAGATGCTGGGTCCAAGCCTACATATAAAGTTAAATTGAGAAACCCCCACCCCCTGGGATCTGTGTCCGAATATTTTAACAAACATCATCTTCCATTTGGAGGCATTAATTTTCAGATACCAAAGAAAATATATGGACATTTGGTATGGCAGGCAATTTTATCATCAGTTGAGGTCCACCTGGTGACAGGTTTAGATAAACACAATTTTTCAGCGTAAAATTGTACATGTTTCTTACCCATCAATTTTAACATATGAGACGGTTCTTTTGAGTACCCACAACATATGCATTGAGACGGTTCTTTTGAGTACCCACAACATATGCATTGAGACGGTTCTTTTGAGTACCCACAACATATGTTTTGGTGGAGAAATAAGAAAATTTAATTTTCGTTACCCATTCTTAACTTAAGTCCTGGCCTGGTTCAACTGATTGAATTAATTCAAAAATTTAGTCTTCAACTTATTTTTACAGAGTGTGTTTGTTTATTTGATTTGATTCTTTACTTCCCATCAACAATCTTTCAGTTATATAGGGACGGTCTTCCTGGGTTGAACCAGTACTAAGCTAGGATAAATGTGTCTTGCTCAAGGACCACAACGCAGTGACGCCGGTGAGGCTCGAACCCGCGGCCCTTCGGTCTCGAGTCAAGCACTCTACCACTGAGCTACTGTGCTCCCTTACAGAGTGTGTACAATTGCTCGTATATGGGGGTGGATAGGGGTTGCCTACCAGTATTCCTTTAAATAACCAGTACTAGGACCAGCCGGACTGCTGATGAAAATGTGAACATGATATTTATTTGGCAATAGCAATTAATTAGCTACTAGATGGCACTATTTGCTAATATTAATGTATTATAGAACTTTTTGGTTACTGTAAAGGCGATAATTAACTTTAATATTCATATCTGGGCGTGGTTCGGCACTTTCATCTGCTCAAAAAGGGAAATTGTGTTCTACCTTTTTGGTAAGGAAAATATGTACAAGCTGCGCAAACAAACGTGCATTCCATGAAAATCCTGACTATATATTCACTGACCTCACATTTATTAAACATTTAAGTGCATACATGTATCACAAAAAGCATGTTTTTGTAGTCTACTGGAATATTTTGAAGCCTCTTTTACAAACTGTAGATCCAGATCAGACTGCTCCTGTATGTCTGAATTGGGTCCACACTGTTTACCTCTATAAATATGTTAAACAATAAACAGACACTCTTGAATTAAGTTATTTTGCTGGCGTTTTAAAAGTTAAATCATTACTGTTATGGCTCAATGTAATACAGTTACTTTAGAATAAAATCAAGCCTCATTTTCATCTTTTATCTATGTCTAAGGTAGACCAGTCCTAATTACTCATTCATGAGGTGCCTCCTTTACAGTAACCAAAAATTCTGTAATACCTATTTTTTATCAATAATTTATTTATGTTATTGTTTTTCAATGTTACTTATGTTCTTATTTTATGTTTTTCAGAAGGTTCATCGACTGCGGCAGTTGTGGGGAGGTTGTTCGGAAGAGGCAAGAGCAGCTTATATGCCGGGAGTGTGGCCTCTCGTATCATCGTACTTGTAGTAGTAAGTACTTAATTGTATTTTCAAAAACATTAACACTGTATGTCCTGTATAGGCATCAATCTAGAACTGTGATGATGGTCAACTAACACGGATCAGTTTACATGGTATGCACAGAAGTCTTTAACTTACAAGGATCAATTTACAATTGGTATAGGCAGAAGTCTTTATTTTACATGGATCAATTTACAATTGGTATAGGCAGAATTCTTTAACTTACATTAATCAATTCACACTATATAAACATTAATCCTTTGTGTATGGGGAACCCCTAAATGGATACTTTTATAAACAATAAACACCTAGATGAAATGCTGCATAATGCTACATTTCATCTGGGTCTACACTGTTTGTCAAGATAAAAAAAGATCTTCAGACAAAATAATACATTTTTAATGACAACCTAACACCCCTAAATATGTACAATAGACTATCTCAAGTTAATGATATGAAACCAGAAGGAAGAATCCATTAGTATACATGTGCTTGGTTGATCATGATCTGTGATGGGTCAACTATTACAGATCAAACCACACCCCAGGGACTGCACTGTATAGACACGCAATATTCATGAACTGTAATGTGACCAATAACATGGATCCATTCACTAGGTATAGGTATGGTTCATAATTATTAAGTATTATTTCACAAAATTGACCCCAGATATATGAATATTCAATGACTTTTCACCAAATCTTCGAGAATCATCGTAAAAAAGTGTGCTTTAGATTGTGGTACAATTACCTATCTGAAAAAAAAGGCTGCTTAAGACTGCTTGAGACTGGTTTTACTGTACATTACTGAAATACTGGTATATTTTCTGGAGTACTGAAAGCTTAGCATTAGGAAACACACAAGTTTCTATACTTACCCAAGATATTGGAACATTTGAATCTTTAACTATCTTCAGGTGAAACCTGAACAGAATGCTCCTTCAGTATGCTGACAGATCTGTGTTTAAGCTGATATTTATAAGGAAAATTTTATTTCTTTTTTATCATATGATGTCGCTTCTGTGAGTGAAATAACACCATGCAATAAAATTGATAAACCACTAGTGGTTTACAGATTTTCGGGAAAATTTAATGTTATGTCGTCCATAACAATGTTATGCACATAATGACAAATTTATGTCAGTTACAAGCGAAAGTATGTGCACGAATTACTGGTTAACCGCTTGTTCAAGCCTGCCCAGGAAAAAGTGTGGTTAGGTGAACTGACCGTCCCGCAATGACCATAGCTGTTGACTTGGGACGTAAAGCAACAAAACCAACCAACAAACCTAACATTTGTCCTCTTGTATTATTTAATTATGAAACTCGTTGCGAAAAAAGAGATAAAATACTCGGCAAGCCTCGCATTTTATCTCTTTTCCTTAACTTGTTTAATAAAGTCAATAAAACATGAACACTCATGTAAGATCTTCTATATAAAACATACACTGCAATGGACCAAATGAAAGACCCCAAGGTAACTCTTTGATTGCAATTTTTTACTTTGTTTCTTTCAGCGATGAAACGAGAGGACTTCCGGCGCCTCAAGCGGGGTAAGTTATACATTTTGTTGACCAATGATAGCCAATGATAGCCCAAACACAAAACACTTTGATAGTTTTACCCTATCCTGGTTAATTTGCATGCTTTTTTGCTGTCAACTGATTTTTTTTCAAAATGAACTATTTTTAAATATCCCTGCCATGAATACCATCAAAGTATCAAACAATTTGGATCTGAATCGGGCCTGATGTTGTGTTCAGCCTGATCAGGGTCCAACCTGTTTGCAAAGGTTATCAGCAGCCAACACTAGTATAGAGAAAGTGCTAACCTTGATATTATTATACATATTGAACTAATAAACTAGCACTTTGACAGTGTATTCAACCCAGATGCAGGCTTGTGGATCTAGCACTGACGTTAATTTTTTTTTCATGCTCAACTTAACTGACCCTGAAATTTATCGAGCTCATAAGTTATTGTTGGCAGTTGAACATTTATTAGCAGGCCTCCAGATATGTGTGGGTAACTGAAAACTATTTTGCTTATTTCTCAACCAAAACATATCTTGTGGGTACTCAAAAGAACCGTCTCAATGAGATTGTTCTTTTGAGCACCCAAAACATACCATTTGATTGCTGAGTAAGAAAAGAATTACAATTGTACCCGTCGCTGTTGATAACGTGTCTGGCAACAGATGAGAGTCTGACTGCAGATCCAGGGGTTGCAAGTTTGATCCCGGCCCGGTCCCATACTTTCGTGGAGGTTGATCATGAAATAATTTCTACGGTTGTTTTCCTCCCTTCCACTGATACCTTCAAGACGGATTGTTGTCAGTTACATTCGAAATTATGTTCACAAAGTACTGGTTAACTGCTTGTTCAAGCTTGCCCAGGGAAAAAGTGTGGTTAGGTGGACTGACCATCCCACCATGACCATAGCTGTTGACTTGGGGCCTAAAGCAACAAAATAAACAAACAAAACCACTTTACGCTCAAAAATTTTGTTTAACTGGACCTATGTATTAGCATGATAAATACAACTGAGAATTTTAAAGGTTTTTTTTATTTTTCACCATTTTATCTCCAAAGAGCAATTGAAATTTCATGCAGCGCCAAAAACGTTTTATAATCTTGAAACAAGATTGCATAATCTCTATGGGACACCCTAAACAAATGATCTAACCCTTAATGTGCCAATCACAACAAAGTCGTCCTATTTTCTCGCCTGCTGAAATGTTTAAAAAGCCACAATGGCAAACAGTGTGGACCCAGATCTATAGGAGCAGTCTGTTCTGGTTCCATGCTGTTTGCTTCTATACTTAATTCGTCAGTAATGTTAGGCAATTATTTGCAGCAGACGATTTCAGCAGATGACATTTTCATATGCATTTTTTTCTTGGCGCTTTAAGGGCTAATTGATAAGAATATTTACAATAATTTACTTTTTCACTCTTTAAAATTGCTAGCCGTGACTATTGTTGTCTGCTGTTAACCTTTGCCAACAGTTTGGACCCTGATCAGGACAGACAAAATATCAGTCCTGGTCTGGACACCCTAATCCACTAATCTAGAGATTTATATTTCTAGCCGAAAGAGTTTAATTCTTTGAAAAAAAAGTCAGCAGATGAATACAAAACCATCATGTTACCTAGCATTCAAAGAGTTAATTATTCACTCTTAATCTCCTTGTGTCATCTGCTGATAACCTTTGCAAACAGGTTGGACCAAGATCAGGCTGGACACAATGGCAGACCTGATCTTGGTCCAACCTGACACTCAGATGGACCAAGATGGTGTTCCTGAAAAAAAAAAAATATTGAAAAAGTTGATCTTTAAAAAAAATCGGCAGACAACAAAGAAAGCATGGAAATACTCACAGGGGGCAAAGAGTTAATCCACACATTTTTTTTTAGATAAGAATAAGGGATAAAGCTAAGAGATTGGGTCATTGTGCATGAATGTATGACACAATTATATTTTAATTATGTACAGATCCTTTGTGACATCTGGGTTTTTGGCCTGTTTACAGCTGTCATGCCCCAAGGCTTTTCATACAGGACTGATATACTTTGAGCTATAGGATAAAGTTGGGTAAATTCGGACATCAGGTTAATTCGGACACACAATTGCAAACAGTAAATCCAGATGAGATGGCTCCTTATGAGCCGTCTCATCAGGATTTTCACTGTTTGCTTAGTTTATTTAATTTTTATTCCAAGTATTCAAAAACAAAAGAATAAAGGTAGCTGTCTGACGTTAGGCGACTGTTGGAATCCATGCGACTTTACCCTACAAAGTTATACAGGGATTTTTATATATCAGCTACCCAAATTTAGTTTTACTTAGTATAAAGTTATTCAGGGTTTTTATATATCAGTTACCCAAATTTAGTGTTACTAATCTCTTTATCTCCTATTGTCATCTGCTGATAACTTTTACAAACAGTTTGGACCAAGGTCTGGCCAAAAAAATGTCGGGCCTGATCTTGATCCAATGTGTTTAACACAAGTATGGTATTACTAAAAAGTTTTTCGAAAGATGATTTTGAAAAAAATCACCAGACAACAAAAGCATGAAAAATCTCCCAGGGGGCAAGGAGTTAAGCATGTACATGAAGCTGCATGTTTTTAAAGTTTTAATATATTGATAATTAATCCTTTACTCCATAGGCTATTTTAAGATCATGACATCATTTATTATTTTTAGACAACATTGAAAAAATTCAAGATAAAAATTTAAGTTAAGTTTTGAATACTTTTTAAAATATTATGAAAAATGGAGCATTTGCTCCAAAAGGGCAAATGCTCAATTTTCCATAATATTTTCAAATACATGATATTTCAAAGGCATCAAAAGGCGCTATTATAGAGTAATGGGTTATGTAATCATTCCCTTGACTTTAGCATGTAAAAAAATTGCTGTACGAGGTCACATGTTGGAGTGATACATGCCATGCAATAAATGGTTTTAATTTAGCAATATAAATTAATGCAATGATGTCCATTTCAAAGATGCATACATGTGCATGTATAATGGCAAATCTGCCATTTCCCCCAAAATTTTCCCCCAAAAATTTGTTTTTAAAAGCACAGTGATATGATAAACATTTGTGTAGCTCCAATTATGCAGTTACGCATGTGCGTAATAAAAATAGTAACAATCAAGGGAGGTTACCTAATGTGGTAAAAGTGATTTTCCATACCATAAGGAACTGCTCTTAAAGGAAAGAATTTACTCCCTCTGGGAGCTAATTCTCTCTTTTGAGAGAAGTATTTATTTTAAAAAGGGGCGCAATTGAAGAGAATCACTGCTTATTCCAGTAGTCTCCCTTTGTAGTGCATAGCTTTTTCAGAGTTCTGGCTTTGCCATTGATAAATATAGAATTTAGCATTTGTGCTCTTTTTATTTTATTGCATTCAATGTTGTGATGTTTTCAATACTCAATATGAAATGTATTTTGGGGTTAACTGTATCCAAACTTTTTATTTAGGGAGGTATATCGTTGGATATAGGGTTGGAAATCTAGTTTTGCTGGGACATGCATGCAGTTCTGTAAAACTTGATTTTGAACGGTATATTTATTATACCTCACGTGAATTTCCCATACAAAACTTCCATAGATGAATGACTGTTATTTTACACTATCACCCGCTGCTATAGGGACGGTGAGTACTGTCACTCATTTGCCATAGCAGCGGGTGAAAGTCAAAATTATCAGTTGTTTGTCTGATGTGCAACGCCGATGTACATATAGTTCGTTCACGTCAGGAGACGTTCAACAGCTATGGCGGACATGAGGCATGATATGGCAACTTTCAACTTCCAATATCTTTGTTGTTTATGGTCAGAAACATAAAGTGTGGGTACTCGTTTTCTTCAGCGAGAAGACACATTGAAACCAAATATGAGCCGATTTGGCAAAATTTTCTATTTTGCAACAAAACCGCATCTTGTAGAGTATCCCATTTAAATGACACTGCTTGGTATGAAGTTTGACGTCATTGACTTTTTATGACATAATTTGTTTAACCGAAAGTCATGATCAGTTCGAACATTCAAACTGTTCAAATTCATTAAAGGAATTCTCATGTTGCTTCCATTCCCATCCTTGTAACTTTAATATTGTTAACATATGTTTGATAATGTCATTGGTTCTTGCTAAGAATATTTAAACCAAACTGCTAAGAAGAACCATTTTTGTGAAAGCTGTATTTTCATACATGCATATTTTCATTCATGCATATAGATAAGAGGCTGTGCATTATTTTCCCTTTGGAGGTCCCCTCACCATGGTAGGCCTAAGATGGTAGAAAATAAAGGATCTAATGTTCGGTATAATAAAATAAATATTACATTTCCTGATTGGTTGATAGTTGAAAATTTCATTCCTGGAAATATGATTATCAACCTCGGCTGCGCCTGGGATAATATTCACATTCCTCAGGATGATATTTTCGTCTATCATCCAATCAGGGAATGTAATTTTTGTATAATATACCTCCCCAAATGAAAATTTTGAATATGGAATGCACTTCTGCAGTGTCATCTCAAATTGTTGCAATCCACATAAAGTTGTACATCATCAAACAAAATATGATGTAATTTATGACGGCAAACTATTTTTATGCCCCCACCATGACAATGGCCCGGGCATTAAGTGTTACCCCTGTCTGTGCGTCTGTACATATGTACGTATGTACGTCTGTCCAACGACGTCCGCTCACTAAATCGAATACTTTTGATCAGAATTTTATGAAACTTGGTCACATTGTTTAGTATCATGATGTCTTCTTAAAGTTTGATAATGATGGTCAATATCGCACCATGCTTTCAGTAGTTATGGCCCTTTGTTTATGAAAATTCACCATTTGAAACGATGTCCGCTCTCTATGTCAAATATTTTTTATCAGAATTTTATGAAACTTGGTCACATTGTTGGGTACCATGATGTCTTCTTCAAGTTCGATAATGGTCCATATTGCACCATGCTTTTAGTAGTTATGAAAATTTACCATTTGAAACGATGTTTGCTCTCTAAGTCGAATACTTTTGATCAGAATTTTATGAAACATTGTCACATTTGTTTAGTACCATGATGTCTTCAAGTTTGAAAATGTTCTATATGGCACCATGCTTTAAGGAGTTATTGCCTTTAGTTTATGAAAAATTGTTGGTTGAAACGATGTCTGCTCTCTAAGATGAATAGTTTTGATTATAATTCCATGAAACTTGGTCACATAATTAAGTACTATAATGTCTTCAAGTTTCAGAATGGCCCATATCGCATCATGCCTTCAGGAGTTATTGCCCTTTGTTAATGACAATTCCATATTTATGCAAATTTGGCAATAACGGGGGCATCCGTGTGCCATGGACACATTTCTAGTTGACAATATATCCCAGGATATTGCATATACTCTCGCTGAGCGAAACCATTTGTGCAATTTCAGTAAGTTGTGTTATGAGGATCAACTCTGTGAATTTATTTTGAATTTAGACCAGTGGTTATGTCATTTAAAGATATTTCTTACCTAGAGCTCTGGCAGCCCTTTTGCTCAGTGGAGCGGAACCATTTGTGTAATAAAGTAGAGGCCGGGGTGTTATGAGGAACAGTTCTGTGATTCCAATATCATAGGGGGGTACTCTCTCAATTCAATATTTTTCCCAGAAATGTTCCGCATGATGCCTTCTACCAAAATTGATCAGAACAACATGGCCACCAGAGCTAAAAATAGAAATAACTTTAAATGATTTCTCTTTAGCCACAGGCCAATACATCATATATGCCAGGACTCCGGTGAGCCATCCAGGGCCCCAGGGCCCTCTTGTTTATTAATTCTTTCAGAAATATCAAATTGTCATACACTTTTGGACTCTGATCAAGCCCAGTATTTTGTCAGGTTCTGATCTGGGTCCAAACTGTTTGCAAATGCTATCAGCAGGCACTAAAGCCCACCTAGAGTTAATTATCCCTGATTCCATCATGCTCAATTGAAATATCAGTTGCGTCTTTCTCTTGAAAGATAAGTATATATGGTTTTTTTTATAAAATGACTTAAAATCTGCATTGCTTGAAAGTATTAGCTCATTGCATGATGGGAAATTTTTCTTTGTTCAGTCTGCTTTTTTGTTTTTCAAAATTAACTTTATCAAAAGGGGTAAGCGCATTAGGAGGCTATTTTTGCCCCCCTATGAGGTCAAAAAATAAAAGTTGCTCTTCACAAGTTTCTTTGTATTAGTTTATTAGAACAACAGCCAAAGTGTAAAAGTCCGGCATTGATTCAACTTTTACACTTTGGCTATGGTAACAAAAATGGCCGCCAAAATAGGCGGAAAATAGGAAAATGGCCATTTTGGAGCCAATTTGAGACATGTAACAGAGGATTGATATAGAGCACAAGCAAATACCAAAAAAATATTTTAACAGATTATGAGAATTATCATGTCACACAATATATTAAAAGGTTTTTTTGGTATTTGCTTGTGCTGATATCTAATTCTTAAAAAAGTCTCCGAGAGCCTCAAATTTGGCCTGAAATGGCAATTTCTCTATTTTCAGCCTATTTTGTCTGCCATTTTGGTTACTATAGCAACCCGTTAAAGTAAAATAAATGCCAGAATTTTACACTTGGGCTATTCTTCTAAATAACCAACAAGATGAAATTGGTGAAAAACAACTTTCAGTTTTTGGCTCAATAGGGGGCCAAAATAGCCCCTTAATGCACGAACCCCTTTCAGTCCTAATACCTTAATTATTTACTGTCATTAGAAGCTTTTCACAAGCAAGAGGCCTTCCATATTTTGTCCAGTCTGATCTGGGTCCAAACTGTGTGCAAAGGTCATTTGGCCAGCCTTATCTGGGTCCAAACTGTTTGCAAAGGTTATTTGCCAGTCTTATCTGGGTCCAAACTGTTTTCAAAGGTTATCTGTCCAGCCTGATCTGGGTCCAAGCTTTTTGCAAAGGTTATCTGGCCAGCCTGATCTGGGTCCAAACTGTTTGCAAAAGTTATCTGTCCAGCCTGATCCGGGTCCAAACTGTTTGCAAAGGTTATCTAACCAGTCTGATCTGGGTCCAAACTGTTTGCAAAGGTGATCTGTCCAGCCTGATCTGTATCCAAACTGTTTGCAAAGGTGATCTGGCCAGCCTGATCTGGGTCTAAACTGTTTGCAATTGTAATCTGTCAAGCCTGATCCCTGTCCAAACTATTGCAAAGGTTATCTGTCCAGCCTGATCTGGGTCCAAACAGTTTGCAAAGGTTATCTGGCCAGCCTGATCTGGGTCCAAACTGTTGGCAAAGGTTATTTGTCTGGCCTGATCTGGCTCCAAGCTGTTTGCAAAGGTTATTTGTCCAGCCTGATCTGGGTCCAAACTGTTTTAAAAGGTTATCTGTCTAGCCTGATCTGGGTCCAAACTGTTTGCAAAGGTAATTTGTTCAGCCTGATCTGGGTCCAAGCTTTTGGCAAAGGTTTTTCTGTTTGTTTGATTTTTGCTTTATGTCCCAAGTCAACAGCTAAGGTCATGGTGGGACGGTCAGATCACCTAACCACTCTTTTTCTTGGGCAAACTTGAACAAGTGGTTAACCAGTACTTTGTGCACATACTTTAGCTTGTAACAAACAGCAACCCTTCTTGAATGTTTCAGCGGAAGGGAGGAGAATTACCATAGAAATTATTTTATGATCAGTCTCCATGAAAGTGGGAACGGGCCAGGAACAAACTTCCACCCCTGGATCTGCAGTCGGACTCGCATCTGTAGGGAGACATGTTACCGACTGTGTTACGTGGCCCAGTGTTTGCAAAGGTTATCTGTCCAGCCTGATCTGGGTCCAAACTGTTTGCAAAGGTTATCTGTCCAGTCTGATCTGGGTCCAAACTGTTTGCAAAGGTTATCTGTCCAGTCTGATCTGGGTCCAAACTGTTTGCAAAGGTGATCTGGCCAGCCTGATCTGGGTCCAAACTGTTTGCAAAGGTTATCTGTCAAGCCTGATCTGGATCCAAACTGTTTGCAAAGGTTAACTGTCCAGTCTGATCTGGGTCTAAACTGTTTACAAAGGTTATTTGTCCAGCCTGATCTGGAGCCAAACAATTTGCAAAGGTTATCACCAGAAGCCACTAGCAGCCAGATAAAACATTAACCGATATAATTAAAATGCCTAATGGAATTTCACTCTCTTATCAATTGGACCAGCCCATTTCCCTTTTAAGGGTTGTTTGGTGGTAGTTTTCATTTTTATTAAAAAAAAATTATGAACATTCTGTCAGCAAACAGTGGAGAACCTGATCAGATGCCATGTACTGCGGTCTTTGATCTGTATCTGCACCATTTGCCTACGTCCCACAAAAAGGATGCTATGCTTATATGGATTAAATAATTCATACAGGCATATAAAGTTAATCTGGTTCTACACTGATTACTTGATTTGACTTGTATGCTAAACTGTTTGTTTGTTTGTTTCAGATGGTGGCCTGGGGGGTTGGGTGTGTGGATGTATCCAGGGTACGTATCTTTTTGTAAGAAAAAGAGCCTTAATAATTTAACTCTTACTGGGTAGTTTATTCCCAGCTTTTTCCTTTTCAAAAATTCAGGGATACTTGTCAAATTGTATGGATCCAGATTAGGTCTGAAGTTTTGTCAAGCCTGATCTGGGTCCAAACTGTTTGCAAAGGCTATCAGCAAACCTTACTATTAGACAAAGTTAAGTAGGTATATATGGTTTTGGGAAACCTGAATTCTGTGTGCAGTGTGTAGCAAATAAGAATCCTATGAATTTTTAAAAAGATTTTTTTATCTCTTAACCTTTTGTATTAATAGACTTTTCGCTTACTGTAAAGGTTGCAACTTTAATATTCATATCTGGGCGTGGTTCGGCAATTTCATCTGCTAAACAAGGGAAATCAGGTTCTATTTTAAATTTAATGAAGAAGTAATAAGTTGTTTGGGCCGCGCAAACGTGTGCATTTCATGAAATCCTAACCGTATAGGCACTGAAGTCACATTTATTAACCCTTAAAGCGCATAATCACAAAATGTTTGTTTTTTGTCATCCACTAAAATATTTGAAGCCTCATAGACAAACAATGTGGACCTAGATCAGACTGTTCCTGTAGGAGCAGTCTGATCTGGGTCCACAATGTTTGCCTCTATGCTTATGTTAAATAGACATTTTCAGATGTAGTTATTTTCCTGGCGTTTTAAGGACTAAATAATGTGTTTTGCGTCTTTACTGAGGTAATGGTGCAAGATGATACAGTTACTTTTGGATAAAACCATACATCATTTTCAGCTTTTACCTATGTCTTAGGTTGACCAGTCCTAATTACGCATACATGAGGTGCCGCCTTTACAGTACCCAAAAAGTCATATAATACAATAAATACGGTACTTCCCATTGTGCACGTTAAGGGTGCACAGGAAGAGGGTCCTATAATTATGGTGTATTTCTGTCCCTGAAGGTTGTTTTAATTTTAGCAAACAGTGCAGACTTTGAAATGCTGGGTCTTCATTGTTTGCTAAAGTACCCATATAGGAGTTTCCAGTATACAAAGGATTATTTTGAATATAAGTTACAAAATTTAATAAAACCGTTATTGACTATTGTGTTATTGAATATAATGTTGATATCCATCATATAATTCCAGTATTGACCTTGTTTTGGTAACTATTGGTATTCTCTGGTGGGTATCGCATCATATCCAATACCACAATAATCAATAATGGTATTTCAAATTACAAAGGCTCTTAAGACTGTTGAAGCCAGCTTCTCAAGACCTACATAGATCATTTAATTAGCCTATGAATCCATGCTTAATAATGCCAATCATGATATTTGCAAACAATCAAACTTTATTCTCTAACATATGTTTTGCTAAAGATAACTATATTGAGCAAAACAAGGATTAAGTATGGTTCTTTTGTATTTTCAGATGAAGAAGCTCAACCCAGACTAAGGCAGCACGTTCAAGAGCAAGCCCCGGTACCGGTGGTCCCTGTGCTAGTGCGAGTGGAACCGGTCGTCCCAGTCCCCGAGCCGGCTCGAGTGGAACCTGTCGTCCCTGAGCCAGCTCGTGCAGTACCGGACGCCCCTGTCGAAGTGCGAGAGGAACAGCCGGCCCCTGCTTCTTCATCCATGGTTAGGAGGGTGGTTGGTGGCGTATTGTCTGTCACCGGGTCTGTGGTAACGTTACCTATCCGTATTGGCATTTCTGCGGTTACTTTACCTTTTCGGATTGGGATGTCTGTAGGGGGATATTTCATAGGATGAATGGGGAAGGGTTATATTATAGCCTCACTGTGAGAATACCTATTTCCTAGGTTTGCGACCAAGTGAGACTCATATCTGCATGTTCCGCTACAGAGACTGGCAAGAATCTTGAAGTTTTAGACCAAACCATGTATATCTAGTATACTTTCTAAGGTGGAAACAGGTGGAAAACAAAGGTGCCGATCAGAATGTATAGTATGTGCAGGCTGATCCATACCCATGTTTTTTTCAATACAATAAAAAGCTAGGGTATTCTCATTGGTGAGGTGACCCATTTAATGTCCAATAGTCTATTGCATATAGCTTATTGAATCAGTCCAATGTAATTTGTAAGAATAATTGAGCTGCTTTAGCTGTCCAACTGTCACCTCCACAACAGCTGCATTGATGAGACAACTTCTGGTATAGTATGTACAATGAGGGATTCTGTAACTGCAGAGTTCTGAAATGTACAAAATGTTCTACTCAATGATGTTTTGTATCTTTAGATAGTCTCTATAATAGCTAAGATGGTAGAGTTTCAGTGCATTGTCTGAGGAATATGTATAGATCAATAACTCTTAAATTATGACTGGCTGCAATTACACACAAATGGTATTTAGCTAACTTCGAAGCACATGCACTCATATATAAATTTCTAAAGAAAAAAGTTTTAGGATAGACATTGTTAAACGTATATAGGTTCAACATTATAAGGAGACCTGGAAATACTCCAATCACAGATTACAGCCTACCTCCCTATGATAACAAGAAAAGATGCAAAATTACATTCCATACAACTCACATTTTAACAAGACCTGGAAATACTCCAATCACAGATTACAGCCTACCTCCATATGATAACAAGAAAAGATGCAAAATTACATTCCATACAACTCACATTTCAACAAGACCTGGAAATACTCCAATCACAGATTACAACCTACCTCCCTATGACAACAATACACGATGCAAGACCACAAATCATGCAACTCACATTTCAACAAGACCTGGAAATACTCCAATCACAGATTACAACCTACCTCCCTATGACAACAATACACGATGCAAGACCACAGTTCATGCAACTCACATTTCAACAAGACCTGGAAATACTCCAATCACAGATTACAACCTATCTTCCTATGACAACAATACACGATGCAAGACCACAAATCATGCAACTCACATTTTAACAAGACCAGGAAATATCATAATCACACTCAAAAGCCTGCCAGTAAAGATGCAAGAACACAATTCAACTATCAAGTTTAAAGTAAGTCAAGAATGTAGAGCTATGCTCAGAAATTTTCAGAAAGTGTTTTTTGTGGCCTACTTTATTTCAGATATTTAATACCAGTTTATTTTCAATTTTCAAAAAGTGTTGATATTTTTCAGATCTTAAAATTCTTGTTACCTGCTAGTGTCATCTGCTGCTTTCATTTGAAAAACAGTATAGACCCAGATCTGGACCAACAAAATGCTGAGTCTGATCTGGTTCCAAGCTGTTTATTGCTAGATTGTATTCCTGGAAGATTTTTTTTTCAGAATTATTTTTAACATACCTGTTACTTTTTTCAGAAACCAAATAGAATTTATTTAGTCCTCCGCTTAGCCAAATTTGAAGAATGTAAAGTATATTCTAACAGTTTTCATTAAGTAACAATTCCTTAAATGTAAAGAGACTGATACAAAACCTTATTGAGTAGAATATTTCTTTTATTGAACTGATCGCCAAAACTAAAGCTCTCTTGATATTGAAGGCATAGTTAGGCATGTTGTATTTTTTTCTGATTAATTTAGGTGTTGTTTTTCCATGGGAAATAGTTTCTTCAAAGAGTAGCATATGCTCAAAGAGGTATTGATATTAGAAACCTACTGAAAACACCATTCTTTTAGAAGGGTACATCTTTGCTTGCTTACCAGTCATTAACACTAGTTATTTTCTAATTTTGTCTGTTAAAACATGTCCTTACAAGGTTTAAAAAATAACATGCTTAACCTTTGCCTGATGTATCTATTTAGTGATAAGATTGGGTAAGCAAGGAACACAAATATATTCTAAAATATTTACTAAAATTAATCATGGACCTCTGTTGTAGCAGCATCATTCAGGATTTATATCACGTTTATTGTCCGGTATGGCTGGTGGTTAAATTGGTTCAAGCTTATCTTGCTTGCCATGTTCTAAGAAGTAAATCTAAACTGTATTTCATAATTTTACCATTTATTTTCTAAATTACATGTAATTAATTCCCATTGTAGGAAGTTTTGGGTATTCACAGGTTCTAAATTCAATAAAACCGCGGGGTAATTACATTGTTGATAAGAGTTGAGGTTCAGATGACCTTATTCCCTCCCCTCCTAAAGTCTTGATCATCTATTCAGTATGGCAAGCCATTTTACTATTTATTATGGAATGTAGATATCTGCTTTATTATATAAGATATCTTATATATTATATAAGATATCTTATATATTACATGAGATATCTTATATATTAAAAAAGATATCTTATATATAAGATATCTTATATAAGATATCTTATTCCGAAGAAGCAAACAATTCAGTCCATAATACGGGTAAAAAATAATTAAAAATTAAAAAAAAGACACACTAAAAAATAATTAAAAATTAAAAAAGACACACTAAAAATAATTAAAAATTTAAAAAAACACTCAGTAAAAATAATTAAAAATTAAAAAAGACACACTAAAAAATAATTAAAAATTAAAAAAAAAAAGACACACTAAAAATAATTAAAAAGACACAATAAAATAAGATATCTTAAATATTTTTTGTAATTAAGATAGCTTATATGCTATATAAGATATCTTATATAAGATAATATATAAGATATCTTATTTACCAAAATATATAAGATATCTTATATAAGATATCTTATATAGCATATAAGATATCTTATATCACATATAAGATATCTTATATGCGATATGAGATATCTTATTTACCAAATATATAAGATATCTTATATAGCATTTAAGATATCTTATATGCTTTATAAGATATCTTATATCCTATATAAGATATCTTATTTTGATTTTAGATATCTTATATCTTTTTTCAAGATATCTTATATAATATATAAGATATCTTAATTACAAAAAATATATAAGATATTTTATATCCTATATAAGATATCTTATATGCTATATAAGATTTCTTATATGCGATACAAGATATCATATATCTTATGAGATATCTTATATAGCATATAAGATATCTTATATAGTTTGGCAATTCAGATATCTTATATCCTCTATAAGATATCTTATATCTTATATAACATATCTTATATAACATATAAGATATCTAATATAGGATATAAGATATCTTATATCCTATATTAGAAATCTTATATGATAAAGTAAAGATCTACATTTCTTAATAAATCGTAAAATGGCTTGCCATAATTCAGTCCAAATATATATTAGACATATTTCATTTTATTCAAGTCATTAGCATTTTGGAAACTAGTTTTTTGTTAGATCCACCTACATAATCACACTGAAATTAGACATCCTTTCTTTTTATATAAATTTCTGGTTACCTTCCTTGTATATTTATCTAAATGGTCAATTCAAGTATAAATGTCTTTGATATTTTAGTCTTTGGATTTCAACAAAAAAAAAAACTTATAAAATTATTAAGTGAGGGCATAAACATTTGTTATTTTCATGAGGTATTTATATTTTAAATTCAAAATTCAAGACAAAAAAAAGAAATTAAGCAATTTTCTGTAATTAAGAAACTGGAAACAACACTGATAAGACCCCATTTATCTGATCCCATGCAAAGATAAATGTATAGGATTTCATGGTTCCCCAGCTATTAAGACCCATTCATCTGAATGGTGTTATTAGCCAGACCTTAATGTAATGATGCTGCAGTTAAACACAGATGTCCATTAAACATATTTTTTGTAAGAATATTTAGCGAATTTGACAATTACTAGATATATTTATGTATATGTACATGTATTTACAATAATTATTGGTAGAATTTACTATTCATGCATTGTCAAATCATCCTGTGATATCAACAACACATTTTAGATGTTCTTAATTTGTGTTCCTTTGAGGGTTGGCGCCCCTCCCCTGGCCTAGCTGTAATCAGTTTTTGTGGTTATGGTTGTAACATTAACCCTGTTGATCTAAGACTGGCTAAAACTGTAAGAGACATTCATGAGATTTTGGTAATAAAGCATATGTGAGCAGGAAAGGCTCAGACAAGCCTGTGCAAGTACAGTCTCACCAGAGCCTTTCCTTCTTGTAGAAACTAATTAGGGATGTAGAAGGCTGATAAGCTAGACTTCAGATCTCCACAGGACCCGCAATTGTAAAGAGTTTTATGCATATGTGATAACTACCAAATTTTATGAACTCGTCAATACGATGATTTGGTCAAGTGCAATTGGGTTAATAATGCACATCAATAAGAAATGTGAAAATACAGAAAAACCTTTTTTCAAGAACTTGCAATTTGTATTCCTTTTCAATCAGGGATACTCTATCCGCTTGAATACAGGAGGTGTTGTGATTTTATTGGTCCACTGCATCTTCTTTTTATACTATCCATAATTTGATTGAAACCACCATGAAAATGATTACTAGTATGTTAAGCTATAATTACTTTTATCACTGTTTATTTTGTCATGTGTTGTTTCATTTTGTCACAGATCGTACCTGTATGTGGGGGATCGCAGTGGCTCAGTGGTAGAGTGCTTGACTCCAGACAGAGGGGCCGCGGGTTTGAGCCTCACCATAGTCACTGCATTGTGGTCCTTGAGCAAGACACAGTTATCCTAGCTTAGTACTGGTTCAACTCAGGAAGACCCGTCCCTGTTTAACTGAAAGATTGTTGTTGAGACGTAAAGAATCGAATCAAACAAACAAAAACCTGTATGTGGATAGTACAACTGGACATGGTATGTATGTGTAAATGGTGAAATTACAGGGTGATAGATTTAGGTAGCCCAATCACCTTCCATAGAAAATATTGAGTATGATCAGGTAATCCCACAATCACAAACTGCAGACAAAACCGTGGCATTGTGAGGAAGAGCCACACATCAAGCATGAGACACCAAGAAGACAAAGCAAAGCAACGAGCTCTCTCTTCCCCATTGAGATGATTGCAAAACTAGAATGGACACAACAAAAGATAGAACAATTACAGAATTCCACTATGGGAGTAACAATCAACAATGAATCAACAACAGAACCACCCGCCACCGCCATAAACCTTAGTTCAAGGTGTAGCCTAGGGGAGCACAGCGGCTCAATTGGTAGAGTGTTGGGATGTAAAGCATCAACACAACTAAATATGGTGTAGCCTTTTAAAATAGAGGACTAATATAATTTGGTAAACAATATCCTTGGATGACAATACTTTTATACCTTGGTGCTTAGTACTGGTTCAGCCCAGGAAATGTTCCGACATGACTGAAATTCTATTGACTACCATCAACACCAACAAAACGGCTATTGGTGTTACATATGCAGCAATATAAAATTATGGTAAAGCCATTCATCGGTTCTGCTTCTCCACTCAAGAGCTTCACATTGAATCAGCAGTTAGTGTTATATTTAACACTCACTAAATATAAAAAAGTTTTTCCACCAAGTCGTTCTAAGTTTAAATTTGATAACATTGTATGTAATAGATTGATATTACAGAACAGATAGTTTCTCAACTAAACAGCTTCAATGATGTGTAGCCATTCGTCCATAGAATTTGAAACTATTGGTATTGGCATGACTTCTAAGAACACCTGTACCTGTTTAAAGATTTCTCTGGTCGTCAAAGTGAGGTATTGGTATGACTTACATGACAGCCTCTTCCGATTCAAAGATTTCACTGGTCATCAAAGTGAGGTATTGGTATGACTTACATGACAGCCTCTTCCGATTCAAAGATTTCTCTGGTCGTCAAAGTGAGGTATTGGTATGACTTCCATGACAGCCTCTTCCGATTCAAAGATTTCACTGGTAATATTAGTGAGGTATTGGTATGACTTCCAAAATAATGAGTATGATCAGGAAATACCACAATCACAAACCACAGACAACCCTGTGGCACTGTGAGGAAGAGCCGCTCAACCATCAGTAGACACCAGGAAGACAAATTAAGCAAAGCAACCAGCTCTCTCTTCCCAATCAAGATGATTGCAATACTAGAATGGACATAAAGTAACGTACAACAAAACATAGAACAATTACAGACTCCCACAATGGGAGTAACAATAAACAAAAAGTCAACAACAACAGAACCACCGCCTTAGAACTGACAGCAGCCTAAGCCACTGGGTCCTGTTGAAAGATTTTACTGGTCATGTAAGTGAAGAACTGCATGTAGTATCTCAGATTATCTGGATATGGTTGATTTCACCTAAATTGTAAAAGTAAGCAAGGGTGCAAAGATCAGGTATCGATACAATCAAGTACCACACCTGACCCAGCATTCCAGTGGGAAAGTGACTGATTCGCAGTAAGTCAATTATTGGTATTGGTATAAGATATTGTAAGTAAATAATCGTATTGGTACATACTATTTTAATTATTAGTATTTGTTCAAGGTAGTGTAAGTAAATTATCATATTGGTACTAGTAGTAAGAAGAGAATCGATACAATCAAGCACCACACCTGACCCAGGATACCAATGGGAAAGTTTTTGATTTGATTCTTTATGTCCCATCAACAATCTTTCAGTTATATAGGGACGGGTCTTCCTGGGTTGAACCATTACTAAGCTAGGATTAATGCGTCTTGCTCAAGGACTCAACGCATTGACGCCGGTTAAGCTTGAACCCTCAGCCCCTCGGTCTCAAGTCAAACACTCTACCACTGAGCCACTGCGCTCCCGCCAATGGGAAAATGACAACGTCACAATTAGACATCACAATCGAGAACCAAGAGGTCAGTCCTTTCCCAGCAGGTATTGTACGTAAAATATCTTACAGGTACAAGGTATTGTAAGTAAATTACTGTATTGGTACAAGATATTGTAAGTTAATTATTAGTATAAGTACAAGGCATTGTAAGTAAATTATTGTATTGGTACTAGAGATTGTAAGTAAATTATTGTATTGGTACTAGAGATTGTAAGTAAATTATTGTATTGGTACTAGAGATTGTAAGTAAATTATTGTATTGGTACTAGAGATTGTAAGTAAATTATTGTATTGGTACTAGAGATTGTAAGTAAATTATTGTATTGGTACTTGAGATTGTAAGTAAATTACGGTATTGGTACTAGAGATTGGAAGTAAATTATTGTATTGGTACTAGAGATTGTAAGTAAATTATCGTATTGGTACTAGAGATTGTAAGTAAATTATGGTATTGGTAATAGAGATTGTAAGTAAATTATTGTATTGGTACTAGAGATTGTAAGTAAATTATTGTATTGGTACAAGATATTGTAAGTAAATTATTAGTATTAGTACAAGGCATTGTAAGTAAATTATTGTATTGGTACTAGAGATTGTAAGTAAATTATTGTATTGGTACTAGAGATTGTAAGTAAATTATTGTATTGGTACTAGAGATTGTAAGTAAATTATCGTATTGGTAATAGAGATTGTAAGTAAGTTATTGTATTGGTACTAGAGATTGTAAGTAAATTATAATTAGTATTAGTACAAGGTATTGTTAGTAAATTATTGTTTTGGTACTAGAGATTGTAAATAAATTATAATTAGTATTAGTACAAGGTATTGTAAGTAAATTATTGTATTGGTACTAGAGATTGTAAGTAAATTATCGTATTGGTACTAGAGATTGTAAGTAAATTATCTTATTGGTAATAGAGATTGTAAGTAAATTATTGTATTGGTACTAGAGATTGTAAGTAAATTATTGTATTGTTACTAGGGATTGTAAGTAAATTACGGTATTGGTACTAGAGATTGTAAGTAAATTATTGTATTGGTACTAGAGATTGTATGTAAATTATCGTATTGGTACTAGAGATTGTAACTTAATTATTGTATTGGTACTAGAGATTGTAAGTAAATTATTGTATTGGTACTAGAGATTGTAAGTAAATTATTGTATTTGTACTAGAGATTGTAAGTAAATTATTGTATTGGTACTAGAGATTGTTAGTAAATTATTGTATTGGTACTAGAGATTGTAAGTAAGTTATTGTATTGGTACTAGAGATTGTAAGTAAATTATTGTATTTGTACTAGAGATTATAAGTAAATTTTTGTATTGGTACTAGAGATTGTAAGTAAATTATTGTATTGGTACTAGAGATTGTAAGTAAATTACGGTATTGGTACTAGAGATTGTAAGTAAATTATTGTATTGGTACTAGAGATTGTAAGTAAATTATTATTAGTATTAGTACAAGGTTTTGGTTTAAGTTCATCTGGAGAGACTTCTCAAAGTTCCACTTGGCAAGTTAGTGAGGGTTTCAATATTACATCCCAACCAGTACTCCCATCTGCTAATCTGTAGAGCTTCTATCATGTAAGCAACTTGAAACTCATCCTAGACCATATTAACATTTAATGATTTTTTAAACTAAGATATATTTCTAAATTGTAGACTTCATTTTTTACATTCATTTTTAAGGAGCAATCTCTTCTCAGTCATGCAATGTTAGGAAAATCACATTGTAAAATGGGCAATATAGGCAATCTACCTTTTCCATAGAGGAGATTCACTTGCGTTTTAAGAAAGGGGTTGGGTATTGCCTCCCTAGCAGTCCATCTGATTATTATTAGCAAGCTTCACTCTTGGTCATTCATTGTCAGTTAAGTTAATTTAATATTCAATAAGGTCATATGGACCAATTCAACATTACCAATGCATTACCTTTAGACCTGAATTTGTCTAGTTAGTTCTTAGTTTGTTAGACTTAAAGTATAAAACAACAAATTTTTGGAAGATTAGCAAAACTCTGAAACCTGTTTTTATAGGTGAAACAAAATTCAAATTTGAAATGAATTCATTAAGCTGAAGTGAGGCTTTACTTCACACAATTAAGTTTATCTTCAGGAAATGCCATTGTCAAAAATCTAGAATCATTTTCAGAAACATTTTGGAATACTTAATTGGTTTGTAGGTTCTGCATGGAGCAGCATCTGTTAATCTTTGTAAAAAATACAAATTATTAGTGTGATGGCCCTTATAGGTTCATCACTTTTATGACACTGCTTTAACCCTAGAAGTAACCTCCAAGGAACATTGCCTTACAGTTGTATGAGCTCTTCTAGTTGTGGCAGTGCTCTTTATTGTTCTTCCCATTTATACTATATTACTCTCCTAGGTGATGCACTGCTTTGTATAGAGTCGGCAGAGGCAGAGCTCCCACTTTCAGAGTTCTCCTCTTGGATGCGATCGGCCTTGAGTGCAGACCTGAGGTGGTGAAGAGCTCCTCTATATAGTAAGTGTGATCCTAGATGTAATATACCTTTGGGTTGAACATATCTTGTTATTGACACTTTAGATTGAATCTAAGCTACCTAGATTTTATTATTCTAAGTAGTGAACATTTAATCCATCTAGAGGGAAATATCTTTAACCTTTTAAAACTAGTGTTTTATCATCCATTCAGAACCTATGAAGGAAACTACTAGTGCTGCTGCTAACACTCCTATTGCTACTTCTACTGCAGCTGCTGCTGTTACTACTACTACTACTACTACTACTACTACTACTACTACTACTACTACTACTACTACTACTTCTACTACTACTACTACTACTACTACTACTACTAATTCAACTACTACTACTACTACTACTACTACTACTTCTACAACTACTACTACTACTACTACTACTACTACTACTACTACTACTACTACTACTACTACTACTACTACTACCTCTTCTGTTAAACTACTACTTCTTTTTCCTCAGCTGTTGTCACTACTACTACTACTACTACTACTTCTTCTGATGTTGTCACAACTACTACTTCTGATGTAATCACTACTACTTCTACTTCTTCATTTGATGTCACTTCTTCTTCTGATGTTGTCACTACTACTTTTACTTCTGATGTTACTACTGCTAGTTCTGATGATGTTGTCACTACTACTACTTCTACTTCTTCTAATGTTGTCACTACTACTACAACTACTTCAACTTCTTCATATATTGTCACTACTACTACTACCTCTTCTGTTATCACTACTACTTCTTTTTCCTCTGCTGTTGTCTTTACTACTACTACTACTTCTTCTTCTGATGTTGTCACCACTACTACTTCTGATGTAATCACTACTACTTCTACTTCTTCATTTGATGTCACTCTTTCTTCTGATTTTATCACTACTACTTCTTCTTTATCTTATGTTGTCACTACTACTACTACTACGACTACTACTACTACTACTTCTACTACTATACTACTACTACTACTACTACTACTACTACTACTACTACAACTACTATGTCTTCTTCTGATGTTGTCACTACTACTTTTTCTTCTGATGTCACTACTACTACTTCTACTACTGCCCCAACTACTACTACTACAACTACTACTACTACTACGTCTTCTTCTTCTGATGTTGTCACTACTACTTCTTCTACTTCTGATGTTACAACTGCTAGTTTTAATGATGTTGTCACTACTACTTCTACTTCTTCTTCTCTGGTGTTGTCACTACCACTTTTACTTCTTCGTATGTTGTCACTACTACTACTCTTTCATCTGTTGTCACTACTACTACTACTTCTTTTTCCTCTGCTGTTGTCACTACTATTACTTCTTCTTCTGATGTCACTACTTCTTCTTCTTCGGATGTTGTCACTACTTCTTCTTCTTCAGATGTTGTCACTACTTCTTCTTCTTCTGATATTGTCACTACTACTACGTCTACTCTGATTTTATCACTACTACTTATTAGTCTGATGTTCTCACTACTACTACGTCTACTCTGATTTTGTCACTACTACTTCTTCTTCTGATGTTCTCACTACTACTACGTCTACTCCGATTTTCTCACTACTACTTATTATTATTCTGATGTTGTCACTACTTCTTCTTCTTCTGATGTTGTCGCTACTATTTCTTCTCTGATGTTGTCACTACTACTTCTACTTCTTCTAATGTTGTCACTACTACTACTCTTTCATCTGTTGTCACTACTACTACTACTTCTTTTTCCTCTGCTGTTGTCACTACTATTACTTCTTCTTCTGATGTCACTACTTCTTCTTCGGATGTTGTCACTACTTCTTCTTCTTCGGATGTTGTCACTACTTCTTCTTCTTCGGATGTTGTCACTACTTCTTCTTCTTTGGATGTTGTCACTGCTACTGCTACTTCTGATGTTGTCACTACTACTACGTCAACTCTGATTGTGTCACTACTACTTATTATTCTTCGGATGTTGTCACTACGTCTTCTTCTTCTGATTTTGTCACTACTACTTATTATTCTACTGATGTTGTCACCACTATTTCTTCTTCTGATGTTGTCACTACTACTACTTTATCTTCTGCTGTCGCTACTACTAGTATGCCTTCTACGTCTGATGTTACTAATGCTAGTTCTTCTGATGTTGTCACTACTTTTTCTCCTTCTTCTGCTGTTATCACTACTCCTTCTTCTTCAGATTCTGTCATTACTACTTTTTCTTCTTATGATGTTGTCATTACTACTTCTTCTTCTGCTACTGTTGTCACTACAACTACTTCTTCTATTCTGATGTTGTCACTACTACTACTTCTTCTATTCAGATGTTGTCACTACAACTACTTCTTCTATTCTGATGTTTTCACTACTACTCCTTCTATTCTCAATGTTGTCACTACAACTACTTCTTCTATTCTGATGTTGTCACTACTACTACTTCTTCTTCTGCTACTGTTGTCACTACTGCTTCTTTTGCTTTTCTGATGATGTCACTATTACTTCTTCTTCTTTTTATGTTGTCACTACTAGTACTGCTTATTTTTCTGATGTTGTCACTACAACTACTTCTTCTTCTGATGGTGGCACTATTACTACTTCTTCTTCTCATGTTGTCACTACAAGTACTGCGTATTCTTCTGATGTTGTCACTACTACTACTTCTTCTATTCTGATGTTGTCACTACTACTTCTACTTCTTCTATTCTCAATGTTGTCACTACTACTTCTACTTCTTCTATTCTGATGTTGTCACTACTACTACTTCTATTCTGATGTTGTCACTACTACTTTGTCTTCTGATGGTGCCACTATTACTACTGCGTATTCTTCTGATGTTGTCACTACTTCTTCTTCTATTCTGATGTTGTCACTACTTCTTCTTCTTCTTCTCATGTTGTCACTACTAGTACTGCGTATTCTTCTGACGTTGTAACTACTAGTACTGTGTATTCTTCTGATGTTGTCACTACTACTACTACTTCTTCTTCTGATGTTATCACTACTACTGCTTCTTCTTCTGATGGTGCCACTATTATTACTTCTTCTTCTCATGTTGTCACTTCTAGTACTGCGTATTCTTCTGATGTTGTCACTACTACTACTTCTTCTATTATCAATAATGGCACCACTACTTCTTCCTCTTCTGATGTTGTCACTTCATTGTAAGGGCAGCAACAATCACTTATCTAAATCTCTTACTGTCAGTTGCAATATGGCTTGACTAGCTTATCTATGACAAGAAGATTTAAGTACAAAGACAATTTCACTCTTTACCTGCTAGGTAGGAAATACCAGGGATATTGTAAGGTTAGTGTATAGCAACTTATAGTACAGATGTATGGATGCACGATCAATGTAGAATAGGTATAATACAGGCTAACTAAGTGACCAGCAAAAACCACTACCACCCAACATAGCTAATCTATCACTCAACCTAGCTCTTTACCTGCTAGGAAGGAAATACCAGGGATATTGTAAGGTTAGTGTATAGCAACTTATAGTACAGATGTATGGTTGCATGATCAAGGTAGAATAGGTATAATACAGGTTAACTACATGACCAGGGAAAACTACTACCACCCAACATAGCTAATCTATCACTCGACCTAGCTCTTTAATTACTAGGTAGGAAATACCAGGGATATTGTAAGGTTAGTGTATAGCGATTTATAGTACAGATGTATGGATACATGGTCAAGGTAGAATAGGAATAAAACAGGTTAACAACATGACCAGGAAAAACCACTATCACCCAACATAGCTAATCTATCACTCAACCTAGATCTTGACCTGCTAGGTAGGAAATGCCAGGGATATTGTAAGGTTAGTGTATAGCAACTTATATTACAGATGTATGGATACATGGTCAAGGTAGAATAGGTATGATACAGGTTAACTACATGACCAGGAAAAACCACTACCACCCAACATAGCTAATCTATTTTTCAACCTAGCTCTTTACCTGCTAGGTAGGAAATGCCAGGTATATTGTAAGGTTACTGTATAGCAACTTATATTACAGATGTATGGATACATGGTCAAGGTAGAATAGGTATGATACAGGTTAACTACATGACCAGGAAAAACCACTACCACCCAACATAGCTAATCTATCACTCAACGTAGCTCTTTACCTGCTAGGTTGATATACCAGGGATATTGCAAGTTTTGTTGTATAGGTGATGGATGGAGAAGAAGTAGTGACAACATCTGAAGAAGTAGTAGTGACAAAATCTGAAGAAGTAGTAGTGACAACATCCCAAGAAGAAGTAGTAGTGATACATCAGAAGAAGAAGAAGTTAGAAGTGACAACATCCGTAGAAGAAGTAGTAGTGACAACATCTGAAGAAGAAGTAGTAGTGACAACATCAGAAGAAGTAGTAGTAGTGACAGCTCAGAAGAAGAAGAAGTTAGAAGTGACAACATCCGAAGAAGAAGGAGAAGTGACAACATCTGAAGAAGAAGTAGTAGTGACAACATCAGAAGAAGTAGTAGTAGTGACAACATCAGAAGAAGTAGTAGTAGTGACAACATCTGAAGAAGTAGTAGTGACAACATCCGAAGAAGTAGTAGTAGTGACAACATCAGAAGAAGAAGAAGTTAGAAGTGACAACATCCGTAGAAGAAGTAGTAGTGACAACATCAGAAGAAGAAGTAGTAGTGACAACATCAGAAGAAGTAGTAGTAGTGACAACATCAGAAGAAGAAGAAGTTAGAAGTGACAACATCCGTAGAAGAAGTAGTAGTGACAACATCCGAAGAAGAAGTAGTAGTGACAACATCAGAAGAAGTAGTAGTAGTGACAACATCAGAAGAAGAAGAAGTTAGAAGTGATAACATCCGAAGAAGAAGGAGTAGTGACAACATCTGAAGAAGAAGAAGTAGTAGTAACAACATCTGAAGAAGTAGTAGTAGTGACAACATCCAAAGAAGTAGTATTGACAACATCAGAAGAAGTAGTAGTGACAACATCTGAAGAAGTAGTAGTGACAACATCCGAAGAAGAAGAAGTAGTGGCAACATCTGAAGAAGTAGTAGTAGTGACAACATCCGAAGAAGAAGAAGTAGTGACAACATCTGAAGAAGTAGTGACATCAGAAGAAGAAGTAATAGTAGTGACAACAGCAGAGGAAAAAGAAGTACTAGTAGTAGTAGTGACAACAGATGAAAGAGTAGTAGTAGTGACAACATTAGAAGAAGTAGTAAAAGTAGTAGTGACAAAAACAGAGAAGAAATAGTAGTGACAACATCAGCAGAATAATAAGTAGTAGTGACAAAATCGGAGTAGACCTAGTAGTAGTGACAACATCAGAAGAAGAAGAGGTGACAACATCCGAAGAAGAAGTAGTAGTGACAACATCCGAAGAAGAAGAAGAAGTGACAACATCTGAAGAAGAAGAAGTAGTGACAACATCCAAAGGAGAAAAAGTAGTGACAACATCAGAAGAAGAAGTAGTGACAACATCCAAAGAAGAAGTAGTAGTGACAACATCCAAAGCAGAAGAAGTAGTGACAACATTTGAAGAAGTAGTAGTAGTGATAACATCAGAAGAAGAATTAGTAGTAGTGACAACATCCAAAGAAGAAGTAGTAGTGACAACATCCAAAGAAGAAGTAGTAGTGACAACATCTGAAGAAGAAGTAGTAGTAGTGACAACATAAGAAGTAGAATTAGTAGTAGTGACAACATCCAAAGAAGAAGTAGTAGTGACAACATCCAAAGAAGTAGTAGTGACAACATCTGAAGAAGAAGTAGTAGTAGTGACAACATCCAAAGAAGAAGTAGTGACAACATCCAAAGAAGAAGTAGTAGTGACAACATCTGAAGACATAGTAATAGTGACAACATCCGAAGAAGAAGTAGTAGTAGTGATAACATCCAAAGAAGTAGTAGTAGTGACAACATCCAAAGAAGAAGTAGTAGTGACAACATCCAAAGAAGAAGTAGTGACAACATCCAAAGAAGAAGTAGTAGTGACAACATCTGAAGAAGAAGTAGTAGTGAAAACATCAGAAGAAGAAGAAGTAGTGACAACATCAGAAGAAGAAGAAGTAGTGACAACATCCAAAGAAGAAGAAGTAGTGGCAACATCTGAAGAAGTAGTAGTAGTGACAACATCCAAAGAAGAAGAAGTAGTGACAACATCTGAAGAAGTAGTAGTGACAACATCCAAAGAAGAAGAAGTGGCAACATCTGAAGAAGTAGTAGTAGTGACAACATCAAAAGAAGAAGAAGTAGTGACAACATCCAAAGAAGAAGTAGTGGCAACATCTGAAGAAGCAGTAGTAGTGACAACATCTGAAGAAGAAGTAATGACATCAGAAGAAGAAGTAATAGTAGTGACAACACCAGAGGAAAAAGAAGTAGTAGTAGTAGTAACAACAGATGAAAGAGTAGTAGTAGTGACAACATTAATAGAAGAAGTAAAAGTAGTAGTGACATCAACAGAGAAGAAATAGTAGCGACAACATCAGAAGAATAATAAGTAGTAGTGACAAAATCGGAGTAGAGGTAGTAGTAGTGACAACATCAGAAGTAGCAGTAGTAGTGACAACATCTAAAGAAGAAGTAGTGACAACATCCAAAGACGAAGAAGTAGTGACAACATCAGAAGAAGTAGAAGTGACAACATCTGAAGAAGAAGTAGTAGTGACAACATCCAAAGAAGAAGAAGTAGTGACAACATCTGAAGAAGTAGTAGTAGTGATAACATCCAAAGAAGAAGAAGAAGTGACAACATCTGAAGAAGAAGTAGTGACAACATCAGAAGAAGAAGAAGTTGTGACAACATCTGAAGAAGAAGTAGTGACAACATCAGAAGAAGAAGAAGTAGTGACAACATCTGAAGAAGTAGTAGTAGTGACAACATCCGAAGAAGAAGAAGTAGTGACAACATCTGAAGAAGAAGTAGTGACATCAGAAGAAGTAATAGTAGTGACAACAGCAGAGGAAAAAGAAGAAGTAGTGACAACAGATGAAAGAGTAGTAGTAATGACAACATTAGAAGAAGAAGAAGAAGAAGAAGGAGTGACAACATCTGAAGAAGAAGTAGTGACAACATCTGAAGAAGAAGAAGTGACATCAGATGAAGAAGTAATAGTAGTGAAACAGCAGAGGAAAAAGAAGTAGTAGTAGTAGTGACAACAGATGAAAGAGTAGTAGTAGTGACAACATTAGAAGAACAAGTAAAAGTAGAAGTGACAACAACAGAGAAGAAATAGTAATGACAACATCAGAAGAAGAATCAGTAGTGACAACATCAGAAGAATAATAAGTAGTAGTGCGTAAATCGGAGTAGATGTAGAAGTAGTGAGAACTTCAGAAGTAGCAGTAGTGGTGACAACATTCGAAGAAGAAGAAGTAATGACAACATCTGAAGAAGAAGTAGTGACAACATCAGAAGAAATAGTAGTGACATCAGAAGAAGAAGAAGAAGTAATGACAACATCCGAAGAAGAAGAAGTAGTGACAACATCTGAAGAAGAAGAAGTAGTGACATCAGAAGAAGTAGTAGTGTCAACATCAGAAGAAGAAGTAGTGACATCAGAAGAAGAAAAAGTAGTGACATCAGAAGAAGAAGTAATAGTAGTGACAACAGCAGAGGAAAAAGAAGTAGTAGTAGTATTGACAACAGATGAAAGAGTAGTACTAGTGACAACATAAGAAGAAGTATAAGTAGTAGTGACAACATCAGAGAAAAAGAAGTAGAAGTAGTAGTGACAACATCATTAAAACTAGCAGTTGTAACATCAGAAGTAGAAGTAGTAGTAGTGACAACATCATCAGAACTAGCAGTTGTAACATCAAAAGTAGAAGTAGTAGTGACAACATCAGAGAAGAAGAAGTAGAAGTAGTAGTGACAACATTAGAAGAAGTAAAAGTAGAAGTGACAACAACAGAGAAGAAATAGTAGTGACAACATCAGAAGAATAATAAGTAGTAGTGACAAAATCGGAGTAGACGTAGTAGTGACAAAATCCGAGTAGACGTAGTAGTGACAAAATCGGAGTAGACTTAGTAGTAGTGACAACATCAGAAGAAGTAGTAGTAGTGACAACATCTGAAGAAGAAGAAGTAGTGACAACATCCGAAGAAGAAGTAGTGACAACATCTGAAGAAAAGGTAGTGACAACATCTGAAGAAGTAATAGTAGTGACAACATTAGAAGAACAAGTAAAAGTAGAAGTGACAACAACAGAGAAGAAATAGTAATGACAACATCAGAAGAAGAAGAAGTAGTGACATCAGAAGAAGAAGTAGTAGTGACAACAACAGAGAAGAAATATAAGTGACAACATCAGAAGAATAATAAGTAGAAGTGCGTAAATCGGAGTAGATGTAGAAGTAGTGAGAACTTCAGAAGTAGCAGTAGTAGTGACAACATTCGAAGAAGAAGTAATGACAATATCTGAAGAAGAAGAAGTAGTGACAACATCAGAAGAAGAAGTAGTGACAACATCCAAAGAAGAAGTAGTAGTGACAACATCTGAAGAAGAAGTAGTAGTAGTGACAACATAAGAAGTAGAATTAGTAGTAGTGACAACATCCAAAGAAGAAGTAGTAGTGACAACATCCAAAGAAGTAGTAGTGACAACATCTGAAGAAGAAGTAGTAGTAGTGACAACATCCAAAGAAGAAGTAGTGACAACATCCAAAGAAGAAGTAGTAGTGACAACATCTGAAGACATAGTAATAGTGACAACATCCGAAGAAGAAGTAGTAGTAGTGATAACATCCAAAGAAGTAGTAGTAGTGACAACATCCAAAGAAGAAGTAGTAGTGACAACATCCAAAGAAGAAGTAGTGACAACATCCAAAGAAGAAGTAGTAGTGACAACATCTGAAGAAGAAGTAGTAGTGAAAACATCTGAAGAAGAAGTAGTAGTGAAAACATCAGAAGAAGAAGAAGTAGTGACAACATCAGAAGAAGAAGAAGTAGTGACAACATCCAAAGAAGAAGAAGTAGTGGCAACATCTGAAGAAGTAGTAGTAGTGACAACATCCAAGAAGAAGAAGTAGTGACAACATCTGAAGAAGTAGTAGTGACAACATCCAAAGAAGAAGAAGTGGCAACATCTGAAGAAGTAGTAGTAGTGACAACATCAAAAGAAGAAGAAGTAGTGACAACATCCAAAGAAGAAGTAGTGGCAACATCTGAAGAAGCAGTAGTAGTGACAACATCCGAAGAAGAAGTAATGACATCAGAAGAAGAAGTAATAGTAGTGACAACACCAGAGGAAAAAGAAGTAGTAGTAGTAGTAACAACAGATGAAAGAGTAGTAGTAGTGACAACATTAATAGAAGAAGTTAAAGTAGTAGTGACAACAACAGAGAAGAAATAGTAGCGACAACATCAGAAGAATAATAAGTAGTAATGACAAAATCGGAGTAGAGGTAGTAGTAGTGACAACATCAGAAGTAGCAGTAGTAGTGACAACATCTAAAGAAGAAGTAGTGACAACATCCAAAGACGAAGAAGTAGTGACAACATCAGAAGAAGTAGAAGTGACAACATCTGAAGAAGAAGTAGTAGTGACAACATCCAAAGAAGAAGTAGTGACAACATCTGAAGAAGTAGTAGTAGTGATAACATCCAAAGAAGAAGAAGAAGTGACAACATCTGAAGAAGAAGTAGTAGTGACAACATCAGAAGAAGAAGTAGTGACAACATCTGAAGAAGAAGTAGTGACAACATCAGAAGAAGAAGAAGTTGTGACAACATCTGAAGAAGAAGTAGTGACAACATCAGAAGAAGAAGAAGTAGTGACAACATCTGAAGAAGTAGTAGTAGTGACAACATCCGAAGAAGAAGAAGTAGTGACAACATCTGAAGAAGAAGTAGTGACATCAGAAGAAGTAATAGTAGTGACAACAGCAGAGGAAAAAGAAGAAGTAGTGACAACAGATGAAAGAGTAGTAGTAATGACAACATTAGAAGAAGAAGAAGAAGGAGTGACAACATCTGAAGAAGAAGTAGTGACAACATCTGAAGAAGAAGAAGTGACATCAGATGAAGAAGTAATAGTAGTGAAACAGCAGAGGAAAAAGAAGTAGTAGTAGTAGTGACAACAGATGAAAGAGTAGTAGTAGTGACAACATTAGAAGAACAAGTAAAAGTAGAAGTGACAACAACAGAGAAGAAATAGTAATGACAACATCAGAAGAAGAATCAGTAGTGACAACATCAGAAGAATAATAAGTAGTAGTGCGTAAATCGGAGTAGATGTAGAAGTAGTGAGAACTTCAGAAGTAGCAGTAGTGGTGACAACATTCGAAGAAGAAGAAGTAATGACAACATCTGAAGAAGAAGTAGTGACAACATCAGAAGAAATAGTAGTGACATCAGAAGAAGAAGAAGAAGTAATGACAACATCCGAAGAAGAAGAAGTAGTGACAACATCTGAAGAAGAAGAAGTAGTGACATCAGAAGAAGTAGTAGTGTCAACATCAGAAGAAGAAGTAGTGACATCAGAAGAAGAAAAAGTAGTGACATCAGAAGAAGAAGTAATAGTAGTGACAACAGCAGAGGAAAAAGAAGTAGTAGTAGTATTGACAACAGATGAAAGAGTAGTACTAGTGACAACATAAGAAGAAGTATAAGTAGTAGTGACAACATCAGAGAAAAAGAAGTAGAAGTAGTAGTGACAACATCATTAAAACTAGCAGTTGTAACATCAGAAGTAGAAGTAGTAGTAGTGACAACATCATCAGAACTAGCAGTTGTAACATCAAAAGTAGAAGTAGTAGTGACAACATCAGAGAAGAAGAAGTAGAAGTAGTAGTGACAACATTAGAAGAAGTAAAAGTAGAAGTGACAACAACAGAGAAGAAATAGTAGTGACAACATCAGAAGAATAATAAGTAGTAGTGACAAAATCGGAGTAGACGTAGTAGTGACAAAATCGGAGTAGACGTAGTAGTGACAAAATCGGAGTAGACGTAGTAGTAGTGACAACATCAGAAGTAGCAGTAGTAGTGACAACATCTGAAGAAGAAGAAGTAGTGACAACATCCGAAGAAGAAGTAGTGACAACATCTGAAGAAAAGGTAGTGACAACATCTGAAGAAGTAATAGTAGTGACAACATTAGAAGAACAAGTAAAAGTAGAAGTGACAACAACAGAGAAGAAATAGTAATGACAACATCAGAAGAAGAAGAAGTAGTGACATCAGAAGAAGAAGTAGTAGTGACAACAACAGAGAAGAAATATAAGTGACAACATCAGAAGAATAATAAGTAGAAGTGCGTAAATCGGAGTAGATGTAGAAGTAGTGAGAACTTCAGAAGTAGCAGTAGTAGTGACAACATTCGAAGAAGAAGTAATGACAATATCTGAAGAAGAAGAAGTAGTGACAACATCAGAAGAAGAAGTAGTGACAACATCAGAAGAAGAAGTAGTGACATCAGTTGAAGAAGTAGTAGTGACAACATCAGAAGAAGTAGTAGTGACAAAATTAGAAGAAGAAGTAGTGACAACATCAGAAGAAGAAGTAGTGACATCAGTCGAAGAAGTAGTAGTGACAACATCAGAAGAAGTAGTAGTGACAACATTAGAAGAAGAAGTAGTGACAACATCAGAAGAAGAAGTAGTGACATCAGAAGAAGAAGTAGTAGTGACAACATCCGAAGAAGAAGAAGTGACAACATCGAAGAAAAAGTATTGACAACATCTGAAGAAGAAGTAATAGTAGTGACAACAGCAGAGGAAAAAGAAGTAGTAGTATAGTGACAACAGATGAAAGAGTAGTAGAAGTGACAACATTAGAAGAACAAGTTAAAGTAGACGTGACAACAACAGAGAAGAATTAGTAATGACAACATCAGAAGAAGAAGAAGTACTGACAACATAAGAAGAATAATAAGTAGTAGTGCGTAAATTGGAGTAGACGTAGAAGTAGTGAGAACATCAGAAGTAGCAGTAGTAGTGACAACATTCGAAGAAGAAGAAGTAATAACAACATCTGAAGAAGAAGAAGTAGTGACAACATCAGAAGAAGAAGAAGAAGTAGTGACATCAGAAGAAGAAGAAAAAGTAGTGACAACAGCAGAGGAGAAAGAAGTAGTTGAAGTAGTGACAACAGATGAAAGAGTAGTACTAGTGACAACATTAGAAGAAGTATTAGTAGTAGTGACAACACCAGAGAAGAAGAAGTAGAAGTAGTAGTGACAACATCATTAAAACTAGCAGTTGTAACATCAGAAGTAGACGTAGTAGTAGTGACAACATCATCAGAACTAGCAGTTGTAACATCAAAAGTAGAAGTAGTAGTGACAACATCAGAGAAGTAGAAGTAGTAGTGACAACATCAGAGAAGTAGAAGTAGTAGTGACAACATCATCAGAACTAGCAGTTGTAACATCAGAAGTAGAAGTAGTAGTAGTGACAACATCAGAAGAAGACGTAGTAGTAGTAGTAGTAGTAGTAGTAGTAGTAGTAGTAGTAGTAGTAGTAGTGACAACATCAGAAGAAGAAGATGTAGTAGTAGTAGTAGTAGTAGTAGTAGTAGTAGTAGTAGTGACAACATCATCCTGGGTCAGGTGTGGTACTTGATTGTATCGATTCCTGATCTTTGCACCCTTACTTACTTTAAAGCACATACATTTAGAAAATATATAGAAGTAAATGGACAATTAAACTCTTTTACCTGCTAGGTAATATCAGGATCGTTAGGTTGGTGAATAGCAACTTATAGTACATATGTTTTGAAGATATAGAAGTACAAGGACTATTAAACTATTTAACTGCTAGGTAGGAAATATCAGGGATATTAATATGTTGGTGAATAGCAACTTATAGTACAGATGTATATATTAATCAAGGTAGAATAGGTATAATACAGGTAAAATGATATGACAAGGAAAAAACACTATCACTTATCCTAGCTTATCTATGACAAGAAGATTTAAGTACAAAGACAATTTCACTCTTTACCTGCTAGGTAGGAAATGCCAGGGATATTGTAAGGTTAGTGTATAGCAACTTATATTACAGATGTATGGCTACATGGTCAAGGTAGAATAGGTATAATGCAGGTTAACTACATGACCAGGAAAAACCACTATCACTAAACCTAGCAATATATCGCTAAACCTAGCTCTTTACCTTCTAGATAGGAAAAGCCAGGAATATTGCAAGTTTTGGTGAATAGCAACTTATAGTATTGATAGTGTTGGAGATATAGAAGTACAAGGACAAGTAAACTCTTTAACTGCTACGTAGGAAATATCAGGGATATTGTAAGTTTTGGTGAATAGCAACTTATAGTATTGATAGTGTTGGAGATATAGAAGTACAAGGACAAGTAAACTCTTTAACTGCTAGGTAGGAAATACCAGGGATATTGCAAGTTTTGGTGAATAGCAACTTATAGTATTGATGGTGTTGGAGATATAGAAGTACTAGGACAAGTAAACTCTTTAACTGCTAGGTAGGAAATACCAGGGATATTGCAAGTTTTGGTGAATAGCAACTTATAGTATTGATAGTGTTGGAGATATAGAAGTACTAGGACAAGTAAACTCTTTAACTGCTAGGTAGGAAATATCAGGGATATTGCAAGTTTTGGTGAATAGCAACTTATAGTATTGATAGTGTTGAAGATATAGAAGTACAAGGACAAGTAAACTCTTTAACTGCTAGGTAGGAAATATCAGGGATATTGCAAGTTTTGGTGAATAGCAACTTATAGTATTGATAGTGTTGAAGATATAGAAGTACAAGGACAAGTAAACTCTTTAACTGCTAGGCAGGAAATACCAGGATAATTGTTAGGTTGGTGATTATCAACTTATAGTATAGATGTATGATCAAAGTAGAATGGATATAATACATTTTAACTATATGACTAGGAAAAGCCACTATCACTAAACCTAGCTTACCTATGATATGAAGAGATTGGGATGCAAGGTCAGTTAAACTCTTTACTCGTTAGTGTTGCCTGCTGATAACCTTCCCGAAAAATTTGGACCCTGATCTGTACCAACACGATGAACATGAAACTAAATACTGTTTTGAGTATCTAAGATGTTAACCAAATTGAGGTGGCACTGTAGTGTAGATCTCTACCTATACGGAGATGGACAGTGGACTTAAAATATTAAGCAATTATATACTGTTAACTTGATATTAACCTATTGCTGTTTAAATCTTAACGAATAAGCGAGAGAGCAGAAGTAAAGTAAGTTGCAGAAATTTATTACAAAACTTTGCTGATATACCAGAGTTCTGGATACATCATTATCACTCATTGAATCTCCAAGGACAAATGTCATCCATGGTTTGTGCCAATGAAATATAATTGTAATGATACAAAATCCCAAATATTAGTAATCAGTTTTATCATAGGAGCAGCCAAATGATTAAACCCCATCACTATTACCTAAGATGTAGGATCCTGGACTCTCTATTTTCATCATTCTCACCATCATACTGTCAGCCTGGTTATCCTCATTTTCAACCACATGAATCTATCATCATCATCATCATCATTATCATCATCATCATCATCATTGTATTAGAGTCCCTATGGACAAGCTGATTTTATGTTTTAATATTTTGTATGTAAGAATATAAATAAAATGTTTTTAGAAGCCTCAGATGTTTCAGCAACCAGGCACCTTGTTGTGTGTATAGTGCTCTGCTAAGATGTCTGAGGAATTACTCCTGGGAAACCAGCATTAACAACTACCTTGGATGGTTGCCAGCACTTCTCTAGGTAAGTACTACATGTGTCTTCCATGTTACAGTAAAGGTTCTAAAATATTGAACACCAGTAAGTGAGTTTCTTGGCAAAAAGGCCTATACAAAATGTGGAGACCCAGATCAGACTGCTTCAGAAGCAGTCTGATCAGAGTCGTCCCTTTTCAGTATTCTGACAAGCATTTTGTTAATTTCAGCCCTGAAAACCACCATTTCAATAGAACAGAAAGAGAAGTTTTCGAAATTTGAAAACCTTGACCATACGCATTGATGTAACATGCAAACTTAATATCTCACAGCTGTCAAGTTACAAACTTTTGATAGAGATATGTGAAAATTGTTTGTTGGCTTTGTTCAAACTATTTTGAATTAATAACGACAGGACTGAATAGAAACTGAAGTCTGAATAGAAACTAGAGTAAAACCAGAAATTCGAAATACTCGCTAAATTGAAATAAACATAAGACACGCTGGATTCAGAGAATAAGACCTATATTTTCATGACCTATTTTAATAACTGTTTGCAATAACACATGTTTAGGTTGCGTAATAGAAACATTTCTTGGAGACTTTTCTTTTACGCCGACAAAACATAAATATTTGATACAAAAACAAACCACCTAATGATACTCATTTTTAGGGCTATATATTATGTACACCCCTCTATTATTCGAATTGCTGATAATCTGAAATCAAACCTCTAGTACTGAGGACTTGTGATTGAGCCGTGACATAAGATTTCCAGCAATGTGGTATGTGCGACCAGCACAGCCTCAGATGAGCCTGCACATATGCGCAGTCTGATCAGAGCCTTTGCTAGTCCCTTGAACATTATATAAGTATTAAGCTACTGACTGAACATCATTTGGAGTTTCTAAGCTTAAAAGGAGGCTGCACAGGCTCATCTTTGTCTACACTTGTCAAAATGCCACATTGTAGGAAATCTCACGTCACGGCTCAATTTACGAGATTTTACTGTATTTGTTTGTTTTGGATACATCAGTCCAAATTACCATCTTCAAGAATATAAATATTAGAAATTTAATGCTTATTGTCTACATAGATTATCTAACATGAGTGCTCATGTTTTATTGAATTTATAAAAGGAGTTTAAGGAAAAAAGAGATAAAATGCAAGGCACATAATTACTCTGCAACGAGTTTAATTAATTCAATAATACAGGAGCACTAGATGTAAGATTCTATTTAGCATATACCCTTAAACTACCTTTAAATCACAATTTTGTGTGGTAAATGCTGAGATTTTGCAATATATATGTGACATTATTACAGACATCAATATATAATGTTACCTAAATCTGTAAACCACTAGTGGTTTATCGATTTAAATGCATGGGGTTGTATCACTCCCAAAGGCGACATCATATGATAATGTATTTTACTCTTTCCATGCTTGTGACTTTTTGCCATGTGCTCATAGCCTTTGCAAACAGTTTGGACCCAGTTCATGACCAACAGTGTTGGTCCTGATCCAAATCATATGACACTCTGATCGTGTTCCTGAGAAATTATTTTAATGTCAACTTTGGAAGAGTCAGCTGACAACAGCAAAAGCATGTAAAATTATTCTATAAATCATACATGCCTGCTTAATATATCTGTATATTCCAATCACAGGTTGAAGAGTTCCTAGTGTTGGTAGTGTTGGAAAATATGGAATCATAATTGGTTCAAATGTAAGTATGACAAGCTCACAAGCCCTTAGCCTGCCAGTTACAACCTGAGTTGTCTTCTCCTCTCATCTACTTACGTTCTTAGATAGGCTGTGCTCAAGCTCACAAGCCCTTAGCCTGCAAGTTACAACCCGAGTTGTCTTCTCCTCTCATCTACTTATCTTCTTAGATAGGCTGTGCCGCTAGAAAATCTGTCTTTGGGGTTTCCGACAAAGAGAGTTTCAAACCAGTCTCCTCAGCTACTAGTGTTTGGTATTGGACAGGAAATCACTATCGATTATCGGAATACACTGGCCGATTGATTATCGATTATACAATCAAAAACTATATTCACTTTACAAAAAACAGTAATTTCCATAAAACAAACTTGTTACATGTGTACATGGCCATGCTTTAGTCCCTTTGAGATTTTTAAGTATTATTTTGTGCTATATGTATTACTTTTAGGCATATTTCTTCTATTAAATAAGGCAACTACTGCATTTTAAAGAGCCCTGAGTCCATTTAATGAAGTTATCAGGACCAGTGTAGGTGATGGTCTTATTATGAATGCAATATTGACTTATATCAATGCTGACATGTGTAAGAATATTTCTGCACATCCAAATGTTTTTATAAACACATTTTATGCAAGAGGTCCCTTAGCACTGCTTACCAATGATAGAATTCCGATTAAATCGATTGTGGAAAATTTCAATCGATATCTACCGATAGCAGCTCTACTTACTAATTAATAGATTATATCAATTAATCTTCACAACATTATCAGCTACAGAGACTTGCTTGAAAATAGAAATTTCACCTGTAGCAAGTTTACATATGATACTTTCCGAAAAGCGTATAACAAAGGTGCTGATCAGACTGCGCGGATGCCCAGGCTGGTCTGCTCCGTTATTGTTCGCAAACCCCCGAAGACAGGTTTTCTTGTGTCAAGGCCCAGATAGCCTATATTACAAACAATATGGACCAAGACCAGACTGCTTCCATGGGATCAGTCTTACTAGGGATCAGTCTGATCAGGGATCATATTGTTTGTTCCCATGAAAAAATCTAGTATGAAGTGCATTTGAAAATATGCAGCATTCTTAAAATCAGATGATATTTTCAGGATAAAAGTTTTGGCGGGATAAAGGTTAGAATACCATTCTACAGTGAAATGTCTAAATTTTAATCCTAGCTGGTTTAATTCTTTACATGCCAAGTCCGCTTTCATGACTTCAATCATCTGTTCAATTGTTTTCCAAAACCATTTTTTCCAAAAAGTTTAGGAATACCACAAGTGTCAAAACCGATTGCATCCAGATCAGGCCCAAGGGTTTGTTGAGCTAGACCTGGATCAAACGTTTTGCAATGTTTATGAGCAGACACGACTAGCAAGCAGATTATTTGATGTCACATAATGACACATCTTATCATGCTAGCACCATGTGCTATAAGCTCATTCCAAAAACGGGAGCGCAGTGGCTCAGTGGTAGAGTGCTTGACTCGAGACCGAGGGGCTGCGGGTTCGAGCCTCATCAGCGTTACTGCGTTGTGGTCCTTGAGCAAGACACATATATCCTAGCTTAGTACTGGTTCAACCCAGGAAGACCCGTTCCTTTTAAATGAAAGATTGTTGATGGGATGTAAAGAATCAAATCAAACAAAACAAAAATCATTCCAAAAACTATTAAAACGGTGAGAAATCATTTTATTCAGCATAAATGAATTAACCTGCATTCTTAAATGTGCCCAATGGTTCCTTTTTTCATGGCAGTATTTAGACAGTTCTTTTGAGTACGGACAACATTTGTTTTGGTTGAGAAATAAGAATTATTTTTCTGTTACAATCCCTTAACTAAGGCCTGTAGTCACATTGAAAATTTACACAAAGAAGTTTGATACCTGAAAAATAATTTGTCAAAATGGCAGCTTGTTTAACTAAGTGCTGGATTTTTTATTGTTTGGGTCTTCGTATGGCACAGATGTCACTGAAGACTTTCTAAAACTAAGGTCTGTTAAGTAATAAATTAAGGATACTATTCTGAGGCTTTCTTGTTTAAACCCCAAGGTGGGCGTAGCCCACTGAGCGGTTTAAACAGAAAGCCGAGGAAAAATCCTTTATTTAGCTTGTAGTATGGTGTAGGCGCAAATAAACAGGTGTTACTGACACCTGACGAAATTGACATTCGCTCCTCCCTGCATCCGGCCTAAGCTGTCAATTATATTACATTTACCTACAGGTTAATTTGTCGCTTTTTAGGAAGTTCACGCCTACTTTGCTGTTTAACTAAAATTGGAAGTTAGAGTACGGTTTTAAGCTCCTCCTTTGTCGTTATTCTAGGGTGTTTGATTTAAACATCAGCAAAGATCAAAGAAAAAAGCATCGGCCATACTACAATTCATATTATTTGCTGATAAGGACTCTTACTCTACAGGGAATTAGCATCCCTTATTGACCAGTCTTTATTGAGCCGTGACATTTTGACAAGTGTAGACTCAGACAAGCCTGTGCAGCCTCCTTTTAAGCTTAGAAATTCCAAATTATGTTCGGCCAGTAGCTTAAAAGTCACAGAATATTCAAGTGACTAGCAAAGGCCCTGATCAGACTGTGTGTATACATTGTTGGCAATCTCATGCCACGGCTCAATTGGTTTTACCCTATGGCATGCTGGGTAATGTGCATGGTACTGCTGATATTTTTTGAGCAAAACATATTTTTTTAATTCTTTCAGAAAAAACTGTCAGTGTCAAACAGTTTGGACCTATAACAGGCCTAACATTATGTCAGGCCTGATCTGGGTCCAAACTGTTTGCAAAGGTTATCAGCATGTGACACTAATAGGTAAAGAATGTAAGATTCCAAGTATATTTTTTCATGCCACTTTTACAGTGCTAATTAAAGAGAACCAGATTAGGTGGTGTAAGGATGGCTATAAGGGGATGGTGGAGGCCATTATATAACCATATTGATCATTGGAAAAGGTAAGTAGACTTTTACCTTAATTATTCAGATCTGAATCATACCAGACTGAAGTTGAATACTTGTATAGGAAGACTGCCTGTTAAGCTACAGAGACTAGCTAGTATTGAGATGTAGCAAGCTATCCAGATAGGGAGTTACATAAGGGCAATAATTACATGAGTTAAATGAAACCAGTGACATGACCCCTAGGATCATGCAATAACTGTTTTGCCCTTAAAGTTCCTCTGAAAATTTGCAACAGACATTTTTTTCTTCTCTAAGAAACTGATTAAGGCATCAAATTCCATTTGACTGGCTTGTCAGCAGATTTACAGAAAGCTTTGTCTCATATTCTGATTATTCCTTTTCTGCCATTCACACCTATTCCCGCCATCACACCTTTTGTTGTCTGTTTTCTAGTCTGGTGACTTTCTTAGGTAGCCTGTATTACAAACATTATGAACCAAGATCAGGTTCATATTGCTTGCTACCATGGTAAAATCAAGTCTGAAGTATATTTAAGAAATAGAACAGCTCTAGCAGTGAATTGTTGAGCAATAATTCACTGTTTGGAGGTAAGTTGTAAAGATCAAATCACGAGCGCATAGTGGTTTATCTTCAACAGAAGGTGAATTATTACTCAACAATTCACACACTCGAGCTGATCTATTTAGATTCTAACACACATTAGGGACAAAAACATATTTGAAGTCTTTAGCATCTTCCAACTTGACGCCATTGCACTGAAGAATTCCCGGCAATAGTTAGTCTTGAATACATTTACATGTATTTGTTACGTCTTTTAAGCGTAAAAAGGATGTTACAGCATCTAACGCCATGAATGAAGTCATTTTGCAGTAACATATGACATCAGCTAGCGCACTTTTTCCTGGTGTTTTCAAAACTGTGAATTATTGTTTGATATATCATGTTTTTTACCAGTGACTATATAGGGGAGGTGTGTTAGAATTGTATATATGTAGCAGAGATAAAATACAGATGACATCTTCAGGACAAACAAAATGTGGCTGGAAAAGGCTTAAAACCAAAATTATTTGAGACTGGTATTTTCTAAAGGGTTTCCTTTAGAAGTATCTGCAGATGCAAAGAATGCAATGAGTAAAAGGTTAACCCTTAAAGCCCCAATCATAACTGCAGCAGACGACATATTTTGCGACACCTTTCCCAATTTTCATAAAAAAAATAAGGTATGATACTACATGAAAATCGTCTGCTAGCAGACGATTCTCATGAAATATCATGCCTTATTTGTTATTTTTGAAAAAGCGGCAAAATTTGCAATTGTTGCCTGCTGTAAATTATAGGTGGCACTTTAAGGGTTAAGAGTTGTATAAATACTCATTTCTACTTGAATGTCTGTTACTTTGAGTCTGTCAAACCACTTTAGAGAATAGAAATAATAACAGTGCAATAAGATAAGAGCATAAAAGTGTGACCTCTCATCAGCAGCAACATTGTTTATCAGTTTAGGCCCATATAAAGATGTAGAGTTTAGGTTACAGGCCCATATAAAGATGTGGGTTTAGGTTACAGGCCCATATAAAGATGTAGGGTTTAGGTTACAGGCCCATATAAAGATGTAGGGTTTAGGTTACAAGCCCATATAAAGATGTAGGGTTTAGGTTACAGGCCCATATAAAGATTTAGGGTTTAGGTTACAGGCCCATATAAAGATGAAGAGTTTTGTTACAGGCCCATATAAAGATGTAGGGTTCAGATTACATCCTTAAACATATTTGGTAGGAAACCCCTTTTCCTCTCTCCAAATAAAGGGAGCGCAGTCGCTAAGTGGTAGAGTGCTTGACTCAAGACCTAGAGGCCACAGGTTCGAGCCTTACCGGCGTCACTGCATTGTGGTCCTTGAGCAAGACACATTTATCCTAGCTTAATACTGGTTCAACCCAGGAAGACCCGTCCCTGTATTACTGAAAGATTGTTGATTGGACGTAAAGAATCAAACAAACAAAAAAACTCTCCAAATACATAGGAGCCAAGACATGAGATTTCCAACAATGTGGTATGTGGGACCAGCAAAGGCTCAGGCTAGACTGAGTTTACCCGCAGTCTGATTAGAGCCTTTGCTAGTCGCTTGAATATTCTAGGGCTAAAGCTACTGACCGAACAGTATTCGGAGTTTCTAAGCTTAAAAGGAGGCTGCACAGGCTTGTCCTAGTCAATTCATGCGCAGATCCAGAAAGTTTTGTCAGAGGGGGTCCAACTTTGACAACGTTTTTTTTTGTTTTTTTTTTTTAGTTTGATGAGGGGAGGAAGGATCCAAATACCACTATTAGCGGGCCATCAACAGCCTGCCAGCGAAACGCCATTTAAATGGCGTTTCGCTGGCCGGCCGATGAATCGGCCCAACATTGAATGCTGGATTGGTAGCTTATGATCAAACCAGTATTGCTAAGGAACCCTACATTTTTGTAATTTTCCAGGATGGGTCCGGACCCCCTGTCTCCCCCTTCTGGATCCGCACATGCAATTCATGTCAAAGTTTTGTTGGAAATCACTTGTAGTGGCTCATAGAAGAACAATGAGGATCTTTAAAGACTGAGAAATAGCAGTGAATTATGTCATCTGTTCATTATATTTGCAAACACTTGGTCCGGCCTATTCTTGATCCAAATATTTGACACTCTGATGGTATTTTGACAAAGTTAATGAAAAACAGCAGACTACAAAAAAGCATGCAAAATTACCCTGCATGCCAGGATATTAGTTTTCCTTTTCAGAACATCTTGAAAAAAATTTTCTCTTCCAATTTCAAAATTTAGATTTAAGATGGGGTTAAAATTGAAGGGCTGGTTGGGTTAGCTTAAACCTTTGTATATTGGATTCCTATAAAGGGGTACTCTGGCAAACAGTGAAGACCCAGATGAAATGCCGCAAAACATAGCATTTCATCAGGGCCTGCAATTCAAGTACTGTTCACATTAGCATAAATACACAAACTCTGTAAGTGTTCATACACAGCTATTTAGTGGAAAGGATCTACAATTGTGTAGGCCTTTATCTTTTTCTCTTTGTGTTTGTGAGCAGGGACTCTACAGGTGCACAGACCAGTCTGATAATTGTCTACTCACTAATACAATACTAGTACCATCATCTCAACTTCTGGCTCAAGTGTGCCAGGGGCGTACACATGTGCCTCATCTTCTGGCTCAAGTATGCCAGGGGTGTACACATGTACCTCATCTTCTGGCTCAAGTATGCCAGGGGCGTAGACATAAGCCTAATACTTGACACAGCAAGTATCTTCTGGCTCAAGTATGCCAGGGGCGTACACATGTGCCTAATACTTGATGCAGCAAGTGTACACAGGTTTAGATAAACAAAAATTTTCAGCGTAAAAGTGTAAATATTTTCTTACCCAAAACATATGTTTTGATTGAGAAATAAGACAATTAAATTTTCGTTAGCCACTCTAAACTTAAGTCCTGAGTATACTTATTTAAGATAAAGTAAACCTGATGGAAAAAAATAAAACCAGACCTTAATGACAAGTTCTAGCTTAATAAAGGTCGCTAGTATTGCAAAATGCTCCAAAACCTGTGTTAAGATAAAGATAGACAAAAATTAAACCTGATCTTAATGACAAATTCTAGCTTAATGAAGGTCAAAAGTATGGCAGAAAGCTCCCTTTGGAGCATTCTGCGATTCTTTTGACCTGGATTAAGCAATAATCAATCTTGAGTGGCCACTTTAAACAGGTTTTACTATATTTAATTTGATTTTTGGAAGAAAAATGCAGCTAATAGTGTTTAGTTGCGTATCTTGAGGGCTTATTTCAGCCCTTTGGAATGCCCTAAAACAATTTTCTGCCACAGGGCTTCACCCCTGGCCTCAGACAGGGGGTATTACACCCAGACTCTTTCAAGAGTGCGTATTCTATAAAATGGCTTGGGATCCCACCTGTATGCTATTCATTAGCTTGCAGTACGGCTTTCTTGATGGATTCTTACCATTTTGTATGCTGCGAAAGTTGTTGTCAGCTGACTCTTTCTAAAATCCGCCTTTTCAAAAGAATCTTTCAGGAACACTATCCGAGTGTCAAACAGTTTTTATCCATCGGGGTGTCGTACCTGATCTGGGTTAAAACTGATTGCATCAGCAGACAAGTCCCCGCTAGCAAGCAAATAGTCAATAGCAGGACTTTAGTTAAGAGTGCGTACCGAAATTTTAATTTTCTTATTACTCAACCAAACCATATGTTGTGGATACTCAAAACATATGGTAAAATTGATGGGAAAGAAAATAGTTACAATTTTATGCTGAACATTTTGTTTATCAAAACCTGTGCCATAGGTTTTAATTTTTCATTTCAGGTTTGGCACCTTCTGTTCTGGAGCTCTGCATAGTCATGAAGAACACTGACGGTCAAACACTTTGACAATTCATAGAATAAACACTTTGACAATTCATTGACATGACAGTGAATTTTTGCATTTTTGGGCAACAATTCTTTAAATGTTTGTCATTTCACTATAGATTAGGCTTATATAAAATATATGTGTGGTTCCTGTTTCCCTACCTAATTTTTTTTACCTCTACCCTAAACATTAAAATGGTCTTTGGAGAAAATGTACCTAAAATTGGCACTTTTTCAGTTTTTGTCACTATTTTCTGTGTTAAATGTTATAACGAAATTTAATAATTTCCCCACCTACCTACCCTAAATTTTGTCGCTATGAAACTGAAACAGGAACCACACATATATTTCATTTTGGCCGTATGCATACTTTATTGATCCTAAATAAGAAATAAGAAGACAATGTAGCTCTTTTCTTTCTGGTCATCTTGTTATAGCATTTGCAAAACAGTTTGAACACAGATCAGGCCAAACAAAATATCCCGCCTGATCTGGATCTGAACTGTTTGACACTGATGGTATTTCAAATAAAGTGAAAAAAGTTAGAAGCCATCTGATCTGAATATCGGGACTTTTGTTAAGAGTGCGAACCAAAAAAAATAATTTTCTTATTTCTTAACCAAAAGATTTCTCATATGTTGTGGGTACTCAAAAGAACTGTCTCAATGATACGGTTCTTTTGAGCACCCAAAACATGTTAAAATTGATGGTTAAGAAAATATTTACAATTTTACGCTGAAAATTTTTGTTTATCTAAACCTGCGGTCACTCAATATACAGTGTTATAAAAAAAAAGGTTAAATCTAGCTTCAGCAAGACATACTTGTATTTTCTGAAAATTAAATAAGATGTCACAACATTTGATACCTACTATCATTGTGATTGGTGCTAGCCCCGAATTTCTTAATCGGCTGATAACCTTTGCAAACTGTTTGGACCCAGATCAGGCCAACAGATTATTGGGCCTGAAATAGATCCATATAGTTTGACACTCTGATAATGCTCAGGAAATAATTTTTTTAAATTAATTTTTAAAGTCAGCAGACGACAACAAAAGCTTGTAAAGTTACCCTACATTTTTATTAGTTGATTTATGATTTATGATTTACTGTAATTTTCCGTAAAGTAGAACAAAAATAATTTCTAAAATTATTTTTATATTTTATCTACCAACTCTATATATTATTTGTTTCGTTGAAAAAAATAATACATTTTTGAGGTAATGTCTGTGTATTTTTTAGAGTGACACTGTTTAAAGTGATTGTCCTATCCAGATTTTTAGGAAAATGATAAAATATTTAAAGATTTAATACAGTCTATTGGTTTACGTTACTAGTTTTACTATTTTTTCTGGAGATAAAGAAAAGCTCTGAAAATTACCAGTTAACTTTTATATTTATTTTTGTTTCGTCCCCCAGACCCTTAATTTGAAAAAAATTTCCCTTAAATCGACTAATAAAAAAATTATGGCCTAAGTGTTCTTGGTTTGTTTTTTATCCCAAACATAAGTTTCCTTTCAGGCCTCCAGATAACAGTGTTAGTTGAAAACTAATTTTCTTATCTCTCAACCAAAACATATAATTTGGGCACTCAAAAGAACCGTCTCCATGAGATGGTTACTTTGAGCACCCAAAACACATGTTAAAACTTTTCGACTATCTGGACCTATGGTCCATATAATAACGCGGAATTAAAAATTAATTTCCTCATTTCTCAGCCAAACCATAAGTTGTGGACACTCAATAGAACTGTCTCGATTTTGGGATGGTTCTTTCGAGTACTCAGAACATATACTTAAATTGATGGGTAAGAAATATTTACAGTTGCTTTTTTATCGCACCTGCTTATAGCAGGGTGCGATATATAGGAGTTAGAATTTCTGTCTGTCTGTCCGTCATTATGTCCGTCTTCTGTCATTTCTGTCACAAATAATTTCTCTGTACCTATGATAGTATACAGTTATTTCATGCCTGTTTGTAGTATAGTCAAAACTATTACCCCGAGGTGCCGTGGGAGACCTGATGCACTATTGCACAAGGCCGAACGTTTTCAAAATGATTAAATTCAAAATAGGTTTTTTTTCTATAGATCACAATGATATCTTCGACCTCTAAAGTTCTGCATTGGTCCTGGCAATTTATTAAGCATTTAATGTAACATGTTGAAATATCAATACTTAAATTGAGTCTTCCTTAAATTTAAGGAAGCATTGCTATTCTAGGCCCAGATCTAACATTTGAACTCCGTCGTAAGAAAACAGGCCCGAGGTTATAAAACTTTTTCATACTCAACTCAGCTGAGCATGAAATTTATTATGCTCATAAATGTTCTTTATTTGCAGGTATTTTAGTTTTTATGAGCAGTTGTCATGCTCAGTTGAGTTGAGCATGAAAAAAGTTTTATAACCTCGGGGCCAGGCCAGGTCTGCTTCTGCTTTACGACACCACTCATGCAAATGAGCCGCGAGGTTACTAGGCATTTGTTTTCGCTACCTAGATCATAATTCCTCTAGTAACTTAGTCTCCAGCTATCATACGTGGCTATGCAGTCCAATTTGAGTCTGTTCGATGTTTTTTTTTCTTTGAAGACATAACTAATGCGATAGAGACAGAAGAAAACTGATGCTCGAGTCAGGCACTGAGCCACTGCGCTCCCTTCTCAACGTTTTTATCCTGGACCCGAGGTTATAAAACCTTTTTCAACTCTGCTGAGCACGAAATTTATCCTGCTCATAGATGTTAAAATGCCCACAGTTGTTGGCAATGTAACATTTATTAGCATGATAAATACAACACCTGAGAGACTTTAACACCTAAGCCCTCCAGTAAAATATTTTACTGACCGTTCCAAGGCGGTACTTCTTTTGTGGATCTTTTATGTTTTTGTTCTGTCTTGTGTTTGCTATGTCTGTGCGCGTCTGTTTATATGTGCTTTGTGGTCACCTGCTGGGAAAGGGCTGACCTCTTGGCTCTCGTTTGTGGTGTCTTCTGTGAGTTTGTCACTTTCCCATTGGTATCCTGGGTCAGGTGTGGTACTTGATTGTATCGATTCCTGATCTTTGCACCTTTACTTACTTTAAGCAAGAAACTTCTTTATTTGCCGATATTTTAGTTTTTATGAGCAGTTTAAATTTCATGCTCATTTGAGTTGAGCATGAAAAAAGTTTTAGAACCTCGGGGCCTGGTGTTATAGTGTAGGGTAACGCCGGGACGCAACCTTGGCGCTTCCGTTATGTAAGCGTGGAATCGGCAGTTACCGGGGCATCACCGTAAACAACCGGGGTATACCGGCATGAACCGTGGCACCACCGTGCTGCACGGTTAGTGCTCTGTGGTGAACCAGGAATCAACCAGCGTCTTGCTTTCTTGAGGACCGGGGCGTGCGAACGCAATTTATTTTTTATGAAATGTGTCCCGGTGCATCACGGTATACAGGCTGCCCTGCATCGGGATGTACCGTGGCTACATCGTCACAGTGAGAACGGGGCTTTAGCCTGTGAGTGTTATAAGCTCCTGTTTGGGCTGAGCGCTCAATGAATAGAGACGCTGAATGACCCTCTTCCGGGTTCGTGGCTGATGTAAAGCCTGTATAAGGGACTGGTTGGCATATACATGTACATCTGTTACGTGTGATTAGTGAAATATTTCTCAGATAATTTTGCCAAGAAAATCCTAAAATAATGCTGCTAATACATGGCTAACAAGAATTATATCTCCCTTACCAACTTAAGCACGCAATAGCCCGTGATATGCAAGGTCTACACGACATATTCCTAAATGAAATGCAGCAAAATACTACACAATATGTATGCTTCACGATGTTAACTGGCGTGTCAGCAACACAGGAAACAACTGTCGCCTGAATCCGGTTACTGCAGGAGAAAATAAAACACTTGAGAAAATCTAAGTATAGGTTATTCAATGTTTTGTGTTGGTTATGGAATATGTACGAGGGAGCTCCGCTCCCGAGTGTATATTTCATAACAAACACAAAACATTGTATAACCTATTTAGCCCTGACCCAGCTGTTTCCTGTGTTGGTTTCACATCCTGAAATGTACACATTATGTAGCATTTTGCTGCATTTCGTTTAGGAGTCTCATTTCATCTTTAGCCGTGGATGCGTTCACATGGGACAAATGGATTTTATTAGCAGCATTTTTTGTGAGATTTATTTTTCAAAATTATCTAGGAAGCATGTCGTTGATCACACGTTACAGATTTACAGGCTGATCAGTCTCCTCTGTTTGTGCATTCTACTCTGATTCTCAAACAGTGGAGACACTCAGATCAGCGTGTATATTCATGTGCCGTTTGGTGATCATGCTGTCTTTCAAAAAGCGTTTTGGACAAGCAGTGTAATTTCTGATCAGGATTCAATGTACATGTGCAGCCTGGTCAGTGTTTTCTGCAGTCGCCTATTTTCTGTGAATCAGCTAACATTTGAAATTTACATCATTTTGTGTCCATATTCTGATCACAGTTTTATTTAGGGTTCTAAAAATAAAAATAAATTTGGTGAAATTAACATTTTGGACAGCAATTTCCTCTCATCAAGTTATGGGAATGAGTCTCACAAAAGTGTGGGTTATGGAAAATATACCAAGCTGAATATGGTCCTTTTCTTGCAACTGATTGGCTGAAAACAAAAGGAAGTGGGCGGGTCATGGGCTAAACGGACCAACCCATGAGCTTTTTGTGCATATCACATATCCACATGTATATACCACAGTAGCTTAATATGCACAAACGAGCCTGTGCATTTGTGCAGTCTTGTCGATCAGAGCCTTCACTGATGAATTACACCACCTATGGCATTAGATAATGGCTCAAGACCACAGATTTGGCCTTAAGCCTCACTAGATAGCTGTCTGTGTAATTTTTTAACTCTTTGCCCCCTGGGATTTTTTTTTCCAAATTTTTGTCGTCTGCAGCTTTTTTTTTCTAAATCAATTTTTTCGAAATACGATCAGAGTGTCAAACAGTTTTGATCCAAATCAGGCGGGGCATTCCCGGCCTGCCACGTTCTGTTGGGACCTCTCACTTTTTGCTACGGTCCGACCAAGTTCTGCTACGTCTATCAAGTTCTGTCAAGGTTTTCTACGGTGAAACGTAGACGACGGGCTGTGTTTAAACGCGTGTGTGTCGACGGTATAAAAAGGAGACCCACAAAGCTGCTGCAATCATTTATTTACAGTTCTAACCCCAAGCACAGAAAGTATCCTTGGAACTAGGAAATGTGGTCCCTGTCAAGAACGAGTATTTAATTATTTTAAATTACAGGAAGCTATTGAGGCTGTAATACAATTAGACCTTTGGAAAAAGGATCACAGCAGGATTATCACTGAGTAAAAAAAATATTATCTGCATTTTGTAGAATCTGTTAATATACCAGTTGTTTAACATCTTTTCTGGAACTTGTCAAAGCTAAAGTTGGAGCTTGTGGTATAAAGTATTTATGTAAATGAAGAAGCCGATCATTGCTATGCGCGTACATATATCTAGCCGTTGCGGCAGCAAGGAGGCCACCAGCAGTTGCAGAGTAGGATGATCAGTGTGCAGCAGGAAGGTAAAAAAGACCAAGGTCAATATGGGTGCGGGCATGGTTTTCGGAATAACGAATGCATGCGCATATGCAGAAAGTTTTTGTCAGAGGGGTCCAACTTGACAATGTTTTTGTTTTTTTAGTTTATGAGGGAAGGGAGGATACAGCAGGCCATCATCGGCCCGCCAGCGAAACGCCATTTAATGGCATTTCGCTGGCGTGCCGATGATGGCCAAATGGCGTTTCGCTGGCGGGCCGATGATGGCCAGGCATTGAATTCTGGCTTTGTAGATTTTGGATTTCCAGGGGATCTGGACCAGTATTGCTAAAAAAAATCCTTAATTTTTGTGATTTTTCGGGGTGGGGGGGGGGGGGTCCGGACCCCTTGTCCCCCTCTGGATCCGCCCATGGAATGTAGCAGCGGGGGTATTTCTCAACATTTATAACAAAGAGAGAGAGTTCCGCAACGACGTTGTTATACCCCTATTCCACACAGGCCACGAATCGCCCGAATCGCCACGAATTGATTTTTTTCTTATTCGGGGGGGATTCGTGAGGTTTCATTTTTTTTTTCTCCAATCGTGATGAGCTACGAGTCATTCCCGATTCAGATACGATGTCGTTACGAATATTCGGGGTAATCGGCTCAATTCGGCTGGAATCGCGCAAGAATTCATTACGATTTGAAAATAACATTAGAACATGGTGCACGAAAGTTAAGGAATCAATTACGAATCAGTTAAGAATATGCGGAATGCAGCACGAATTGCGCACGAATTAACAGAAATCCGCGACGATTCGCGTGATTTTCTCTCACGATAGCTATAAAAAAAAGGCCCGTACATGCTTCGGGACATCAGTTCCAAAATGAATGTTCCTCGTAAAGCAGCAGTAGAATTGATCCTGCAACTTGAGTGTTGAAAACGGCTTCTTATATAGCTAGAAGATAACAACTACGGTAAAGTCGAGAGGCCCTGACCCAGACTCTTTGACTTGGAAAAATATGGCAGTTCGCCATTGGCAAAATCGCCAGCCAGGAGCTACTGACTGATCCTGATTGTGCTCCAGAAACTGCCAAACCTGTTTCAACTTCTAGGACTGCTCACATGCGCGAGACGGGGTAATTAACCTTAGGGAAAATCCTTCTGCTATCTCTTCCTTGGTTTTATTGCTTGGCTAAATCTCCCGATACTCCACGAATGAGCTAAGAGTAGCTACGAATGCCCAAAACAATGCAGTCGATCATCTAAAGGTATTTCTGCTACCATGCCATGGTAGCTGGTCTGTTATCAATCAATCAGCTTGGCTATTAAATTTCAGAGTTTCAGAGCCTTAGTTTTAAAGGGGCTGTCTTTTGATATTTGTACTGAAGAGACTACATAAGTTCAACATTGTTAAACTCTTTGCTTTCTCTTAGCTAGAATTCTTGAACTTTTCAAGAACAATTGTACTTGAACCGTTCAAGAACATAAATTGGGAACAGTTCAAGAACTTTTAAAGAATTTATGTGTTCTTGAATTTTTCATAAACTGCTCTTGAACATTTTTATGACTTTTCTTGAATGATGTGTTGACTCTGGTCTTCTTGAACTGTTCTTAAATGTATTCATAACGATTTCAAAGACTTTTCATGAATACAATGTGCTCTTGAAATGTTCTTATATTTGTTCTTGGCTATTTCAAAGACTTTTCTTGAACATAATGTGTTCTTAAATTTGTTCTTGGTTATTTCAGAGACATTTCATGAGCATAATGTGTTCTTGAACTGTTCATAATTTTGTTCTTGGTTATTTCAAAGATTTTTTCTTGAACATAATGTGTCTAACTTTATTAATTGCGCGTAAGTTGTGATATCTAAACATTTGACCTGAACAATTGACATCATCATTCTAGAAATTTAAAGCACTTTTTGCAAATTTCGAGTACTAATATTAAATGAAAAGGAAATGGATAATAGGATCTTATTTCTCTACCATTTGAATAACTGACCGACTGGATCAAGCTGATAGAGGTCTAAATATGCAAATAATATGGATCAAGATCAACTTGCTCCTTTACGAGGGGCATTTGGCAAGTTCGCAGCGTGGTCTTATATCTCAGTAACCCATTTACGAACCCTATCATGTTTTGTTTTGTTTGATTTGATTCTTTACGTCCCATCAACAATCTTTCAGTTAAACAGGGACGAGTTTTCCTGGGTTGAACCAGTACTAGGCTAGGATAAATGTGTCTTGCTCAAGGACCACAACGCAGTGAGGCCGGTGAGGCTCAAACCCGCGGCCTCTGGGTCTCGAGTCAAGCACTCTACCACTGAGCCACTGCGCTCCCCTATCATGTTGATATCATTTTAAAGAGCTATCTTTCCTCTATGTTATAGCACAAATTTCATGAGAATGTAATAATGCAAACCCGAAAATATTATTGTGAATACATGTGCTGATAGTTTACTGGAAAACGCAAAATTTCAGTGGAAAATATAGCTTTTTTACCTTTTGAAATGTATGCAGAACATTAACAATAGTTCATGAAATTAGATAATTTTGTACCATTTGGTAGGCCATAATCTGGTACAGTGATTATACAATTGATGACCGAGTTGGATGTTTCTAATAACTAAATACCGGAAAAGCAATACCAAAACCGTTTAGAAATGCGCATATTTTGACGTCTAAAATCGTAAGTCTTAATGCACATATTTTGGAAATATATACTCATCAAAATAATTAAAGGACCAAGATTTTAGAATGCGAGTATAATCATCTCAAACATTATAATTCTGTAAAACTTGGCCCAAATATTTCTATGCTTTATGCCAATAAATCAAGAATCATTATGAATGATTCCCATGCCTAGTTCTGCCATAACTGTGTCTTAAATGCACATACCCTCAAAAACACACTTTCAAAAGGCTGTGGGTGGGGTAAAGAAATTCTTCTGTGGTCGTTCGAGTAGAATGAAAGTGATACCAAATTAAACTTTGTTTTAAACAGTTCAGCTTACATGCAAAAATAATCTTCAAGCTGTTTCGATATACTGGGAAGCAAGCATTTTCATCTCTGACAATGAAGTTTTGACATTGTATGGTTTTCTGTAAACAATGTGTGTACTTGGTCATCAAGAATCAGATTTTCAATCGTTATTCTATGCCGTTGAGTGTTAGAAAGATGTCCCGACGAATCATTTAAAGATTGTCACAGACAAACGCCAAAACCAGTTGTCTGAATCTATAGTCTGGCCATTACGCCACAGCCAAACGGGGCAATTTTCTCTCACAGGAAGAGGTGGATGGTATCAACGGGATTAAAACACCATAAAATCATGCGAAAACAGAGATTTTATCATCTAAAAGCACTTTTCATTCATTTCATGCAGTTCTGTGGCCCATGGATTACTCACAAAAAATGACATTCCAATACATTCAGGGCAAGCTTTAAAATGACAAAAAATCCTTGTTAGTAACATTTTCTACCACTTTCTTTTTGCTGTTTACTTGACAATAAGGCGTCAAAGATGTCTGAAAAATTTAGGCTAGATCGTAAAATCGGTTTTCGAAATACGTTCTACACAAAATGCATCAATGTTATAATTGATAGTATTGGTCCTTCAATTATTTTGAGGAGTATATAACCGACAGTAGTTTAAAAAATGCCATATGTTGGTATTTTGTCAAGCACACTTTATGCTCTTTAAGGCCCTGGAAGGTTTTTAGGGATACAGGGATATTGGCCAAACGAGATACTTTTGTAAATATTTAAAGGGATACAGATACTTGGATCAATTTTAGGTACACATGTATATGGGGATACAATGCTTTCTGAATTTTGGCGATATTTGCCATATTTATTTTAGGGATACATGTGTGGGATATTTTTCAAAATAATTAAAGGGATATGGGATACTAACCCCCCCCCTTCCAGGGCCTCCTCTTTGTATTGAAACCAAAATAAATTTTGTAAACCAGAACAAAGGGAAGATAACTCTTAAAATCTTCCCACGGGGCAGAATAAGTTTAGCTATGAGTTGACGTTCTGGTTCATATCAATTCAAACAAAAAAGTAAAAATATCTTGAATGTAGAAATCAATCAATTTTGAGATGATTAACCATGAGAGTTCTTACGACATCAACAAATTATGAGCAATAAGAAGTTAGTTCAATTTCAGAAGTAAGTTCGATTTTCGTTTTTCGTTTTTCGAGATTCAATTCAAGACGTAAGTTCTTTTTCGATATTTAACATCAGAAGTTAGTTCGATTTTCGAGTTTCAATTTCAGAAGTTAGTTTAATTTTCGATATTCAATTTCGATATTCAGACTGTAACTGTTTTCGATATTATTATTATGGTCAAAAACCTACTTTGGCATTCGGAACATTTCCGAATATCATGTTTTAAATCACTCTTTATGCACAATTTCGAATATCAAAATACCATTTCGATATTCGCATTTGCCGAATATCAGGTTTTCAATATTAAAACTCACTTTTAATTCACGATTTTGAATATCAAAATGCTATTTTGATATTCGTACATGTATTTCGATATCCGGACTGTCACTGTTTTTCATGTTACATGTATTATGGCCAAAAACCTTCTTTTTGGCACCAGGAATGTTGCCTAATATCAGGTTCTCAATATCAAAACTCACTTTTAAAGCATGTATTGAAAATCAAAATACCATTCCGATATTCATAATATGATTTACTATATTCGGATTGACACTGTTTTTCAAATTATTACGGTCAAAAACCTACTTTGGCATTCAGAACGTTTTCCAATACCACATTCTCATTGTCAAACTCACTTTAAATGCACAGTTCCGAATATCAAAATACCATTTGGATACTCGCATTTCGATTTTCGATATTCTGACTTTCACTGTTTTATGATATAATGGTCAAAAAACCTACTAAGTTAGTTTTGATATTGAAAACCTGATATTTGGAAACGTTCCGAACGCCAAAGAAGGTTTTTGACCACAATAACTTGAAAAAACAGTGACAGAGTTTTGATATTGAGAACCTGAATCAACGTTCCGAATACCAAAGTAGGTTACGATCATAATAATATGAAAAACAGTTACAGCCCGAATATCGAAATCGAATATAGAAAATCAAAAATCAAACTAACTTCTGAGATTGAATCTCGAAAATCAAAAAACGAAAATCGGACTAACTTCTGAAATTGAATCTTGAAAATCCAACTTACTTCTTATTGCTCAACATATGAGGGGTTGAGTTACCCCACCCATTTCTTGAAAAGTAGGGGTAGTGTTTTAAGGAATAATTTTCTGGAATACAGAACTAATCAAGCCGCACATTTTTGGCAATGAAATTATTTTTATGCATTGTTCGCTACAAATAAAGCTAAACATATACCGGTACTCAAAAGGCTTGTTTCATGCTCCTGCAGTGGCACAATTTATGTTAAAAGTAAAAAGAAAAATCGAAAAAAGTACCATTTGGCAAGATTAACATTTCTTTATTAGTCAACATTTTCCAAATGTAAAGATGTAAGTAGTGCAAGCAGTGATCGCATAATATATTTTAATAAAAATAAGTTTGCACTAAATCGTTAACTAGTCATATTATGATCGTAAATAAGGTGCTCAATTTTCCTTCGCTTTTTCCAAATATTTTGTTTAAAATTTGCGCCAGTATATAAATCCCTACTGTACGTGCAGGCCATGTCCTAAACTGACAAAAATAAACCATCAAGTAGCAGTTGAATTCTAGTTTCCAAAAATGTATTATTTGATAGCATTTCGGAGTTATGATGCCATGCTACAAACTTTACAAATGCCCATCGCATAAAAATCAATCACCGTCCGAACAGAGTTAATACGTGTAGTGTATGCATCCTTCATAAATTAGTCTGAAGTGCATTTAAATACATTGTATATGCAACAGACGTCATAAGTAGATGGCATTTTCTGGACAAAATGATAGCAGGATAAGGGTTAAGAAATATGATCCAGCGTATTATCTCTCTGAAATCTGTATAACACTGATCACATACACCTTCATACAGAACAAATACTAAACTTTCGTTTCAAACAGTGCAGTGTGTACCAAATGGATCCTTCCTTCTGGTTTGAAACAGTATACTTGGGACTGTCCATTGCATGTATAAGGGGGGTCACATGTTATCATTTTCATGTAAGCTTGTACATGTATATCTTTCTGTGAGGGGAATTTTGTCTTTGCTAACCAGGAAGACCTTAATTATAAATGCCACATTATGCAGCATTTCACCAGGGTCTTCACTGTTTGGCAGAGTTCCCAGTATCATTATTTCCTTCCAAATTTTTTTTTATCATACATTGTATAACATAGTGACACATTTCATTAATCGCATAGGGAACAGTGAAGACCCTGAGTGAATACAATATCCTTGTTGCCGATGAATATTTTTTATAGTAATATTCATTTTCTGAGAAAATTTATTCTTACACTTCAACCAAACCACTAAACCTTTAAACTAACCGAATTCCTTGAAGCTTTGGGGTTAAATTGCTGTTAAATAAATAAAACTGTCAGTCAGATTAATGCTTCTAGGAGAGGTAGTTATGTCATCTGAAAATGCTTTCTGGTTGTAGGATGGACTGAATGCAAAAACGCCCCCGAATCGATTACGATTCAGTTACGATATCCAAGAATGCCTTAGGAATTTGGTACGAATCACGCACGATTTTTCGAATCGGGGAATTCGTGGCCAAAGTTTTGAACAGTTCAAAACTTTTGAGCCGAATTCCCGATAGACCTACGAATTGCAAGAACTCCCTACGGACTATGCGAATCAGTTAAGACCATCACGAACTGAGTACGATTCAGCCACGAATCCAAATATTTGTCAATTCGTGGGATTCGGGGCCTGTGTGGAATAGGGGTATTAAGAATGCCTCCACAGCTCTTCGATGAGATTCTTGAAAAAATAATACCAGCCACGTAGTGACTCCTTGATGCGTACTTTTTCAAACAGTGAGGATTTTGATGAAATGCCACAAAATGCAGCATTTTATCGATGTCTGCACTGACTGATCTTCATAAACAGAAATAAGCACAATGTTATCTGGAAATTATAACCTGTGCCCCTATAATCATACAATGAAATTACCCAAGTTAAAAAAGTTTCTCACGGCAGACGGCAGTTATGGCGTCTCACGGTTTCCTCCGGATAGTATGATGGCCATTCTGATGAAGATGTTTAATGTGTCCAAATAGATTGTTTGTTTTGATTTGATTCTTTACGTCCCATCAACAATCTTTCAGCTAAACAGCATGTGCGGACCCAGAGAGGGGGGGACAGGGGGTCCGGACCCCCCCCCCCTGAAAAGTCACAAAAATATAGGGTTTTCTAAGCAATTCTGGTCAGGATCCCCTGAAAAATCACAAAGCTACCAAGCCAGCATTCAATGTTGGGCCATCATCAGCACGCCAGCGAAACGCGATTTAAATGGCGTTTCGCGGGCGGGCCGATGATGGCCCGCTTATAGTGGTATTTGGATCCTCCCATCCCTCAACTAATAAAAACTTTGTCAAAGTTGGACCCCCTCTGAAAATTTTTCTGGATCCGCGCATGAACGACATAGATCTGTCACAAAGGTAGATCGAGAATTTAACTCTTTCCCTACTAGTGTCGTCTGCTGATAACATTTTCCAGATCTGGCCTGATCGGAATCAAAATGTTTGACTTTCCGACTGTATTTCTGAAAGTATTTTTCGAAAAAGTTTATCTACAAAAAACATCAGCAGACAACAAAACATTCAAAATTACCCAGTAGACAGAGAGTTAAGCAGTTGTAGTATTATGCACCATCTGTATTTACCATTATCCTGCCAATATCTAATTTGTCCTAAAATGTTATCTGCTTATTGCATCTGCTGCATATAATGCATTCAATTGTACTCCGTAACACATTTACTAAGGAAGCCGTCCGATCAGGGTGCATATTGTATGCAAAACAGTACATTAAAGCAAATAAGAGTACTTTGTTAGTGTTGATGCTTTATGTCCCACTCAACAATATTTCAGTCATGTCAGAAAGATTTTCTGTGTGCCCACTAAGCAGCAGATAAAGACACAACACAGTGGCTGAGGTGTGCCTCAAACTAGAAGCCCCTCGATTCTTAGTCTAACGCTCCACCAACTGAGCTACAGCGAAGAGAGCAAATGGAATTGTCTGCTTATTACATCTGCTGCAAACATTCAAATGTACTTCAGAAAACATTTACCCTTGAAGTGAACCCTGTTCAAAGCAGTCTTAGCATTTTGAGCCTTTTCTTTGTTTCATCATAGTATGTTAATTTGATTATGATGATACATTGTATTAGTCAGAAGGCCTCCATGGGCGGATCCAGAGGGGAATGACAGGGGGTCCGGACCCCCTGAAAATCACAAAAATATAAGGTTTCTTAGCAATTCTGGTCCAGATCCCCTGCAAAATTACGAAGCTACCGAACCAGCATTCAATGTTGGGCCATCGCCAACGAAACGCATTTAAATGGCGTTTCGCTGGCGGGCCGATGATGACCCGCTTATATTGCTATTTGGATCCACCCACCCCTCAACAACTAAAAAAAAAGTTGGACCCCCTCTGACAAAATTTTCTGGATCCGCGCATGGCCTCCATGTGAGCTGAACATTTTTGTACTTCAACAGCAACAGAATCTAGGGCAAAGATTTGGTACCAGCAAAATACATTTAAGCCCCCCCCCCCGTGGCTTAGGCTGGTGTCGGTTCTAAGGCGGTGGTTCTGTTGTTGATGATTCGTCGTTGATTTTTATGTACCAGTCATTTGTATCCACTGCTCCCCCTTCTACGGGGATGGGCGGGAATAGTGACTTATCATTTTTCAAAGTCCTGGTATAAGCCCCGCCCTGTGGGAACAAGCTGATGGTAACAACCCTACTCTTAGCCCCGCTCTACACTACAGCAAATCTCACCGGAGTAGGTTTCCCAATGTTATAACCCCCGCACTTTCCCGGCACTGCGGGGACGATCAAAAAGTACTTGCACTGCACCATAGCCCGGATATTCCACCGCTATCCCCGTAGGTAGGGGATGGTGGCATGGATACAAATGACTGGTGCATTTCTCCCGTTGTGGGTGTCTTAATTGATATATGTTTTACTGTATTTGTAATATGTCCATTCTAGTTTTGCAATCATCTTGGCTGATTCCTTGGCTTAGTTTGTCTTCCTGGTGTCTTGTGATGATTGGGTGGCTCTTCCTCGAGGCGCAATGGGCTTGTCTGCAGTTTGTGATTGTGGTATTTCCTGATCATACTCACTTGCAATTTCTGAACGAAGTCCATACTGTTTGCAATGTTGGCTACCAAAGTACATCAGCAGATGAGATTGCAGATTACATTTGCTGTGAATGGCAGCCTTAAGCAGGTAAATGGTTAACAAAAAAAGCAAGGCTGCCGTTCTGTCTATTCCATCTGTTCCGTATCTTGTTTAACATATTTGGGCTTTCCATTTTGTCTGTTCTGCATCTTGTTCTCTGTATGTTGGCTGTCCTTCTCCCTGTTTCATCGGTCCCAAATAAGTCTTTTTTTCAAAATTGTACAAGTTGTTCTGCTCCACGGAACCAAAATATTGACACAGCCAATCCTATATCTTTATTTTACTTCTCGTAAATTATCCAGTTGTCACAGTGATGTTATATCTGTACTGTGGATTCAAAGATACATGAGAATCGTTGTAAACAAAACATATAAACTATTCCAGGTAATGGGTACTTCATACACACAGGTATATATCATTTACTGCAGTATAATATACACCGTAATTTACCTGTTTCTATGAAAAATAGTATAATCCTATTAATAAGCATATATGAGCCATCTGTAGTAAGGCTTTCTACATATATATATATATATACAACAAACAAACAACAGGCTCTACCAAACCCTAATGACTCTCGGTCCTGGTCTTGTTGCCCTTGGTAAAAATATGGCATGATGATGCAAGTTACTTCTCCCTATTACTCTTTGCCTGCTAGCGGCGACTTTTGTCATCTGCCGAGAACCATTGCAAATAGTTTGGACTCAGATCAATCTCAACAAAATGTCCGTCCTGATCGAGATCCAAACTGTTTGACAATCTGATAGTCTTCCTGAAAGAAGTAAAAAAAAAAGTTGATTATGAAAAAAGTCAGCAGACGACAAAAAGTCGTGAAACTCATTTGGCCAGCTTGTCAAATTTAGATCCTTAATGCACAGGTTATCAGGGAAGGCTCTGGCAAGACTGTGCATGTGGGGATATGTGGCTACAAAGCGTTTATGTAGCCACATAAGTACCGGTAAGTTTTTCAAAATATAAGCCAATAAATTGTACATTTGTTAGAGCACCTATTCACTAAATCACCCCATTTTCATGGCCAAAACTTCATCAAACTGATTTTGAAGTTAGGAGTGGAGTGAATGTCTAGCCTTGTATGGGCCTGCAAACAAGAGTTTTGTACTTATCCCATATGCGCAAAGGCCCTCTTTAAATGCCCAAGCTGACCTGTTTAGCGGGGATAGTTGTCTTATTATTTGTCTGAGCCTTCCTCTACTTCCATGCTTTATGTATGCAAGAAGTGACGGCTCTTGTCAGACTGCCCATATACGCAGGCTCACCTGGGTCTTTGCTGCTGCCTGATGTAATATGGGCCTCGGCGCAGGAAAACATCTCTTCTGGGGTTTGCAAACAACAAAGACACAGCATCCGCAGTCTGATCAGCGCCTTTTTCATTCGCTTATTGGAAAGTATCAGATCGAGACTTGCTACAAGCATACTTTCAATTTACTAGCTTATCTCTGTAGCTGAGCAGGCTGTTTGAATTTTACTTTGTCAGAAACACCAAATACAGTTTTTATCGTGTCTCAACCCTGTTGTTTGATTTTGTTCTAAAAAGAAGCATAAAAAGCATATTTTTTTGCAAATTCGCAATGGGGCTTCAATTTATGGTTGACTCATGCGCGGATCCAGAAAGTTTTGTCAGAGGAGGCCCAACTTTGACAGCGTTTTTTTTTTCTCTATTTTTAGTTTGATGAGGGGAGGAAGGACCCAAATACCACTATTAGCGGGCCATCAACGGCGTTTCGCTGACTGGCGGGTCGATGATGGCCCAACAATGAATGCTGGATTGGTAGCTTTGTGATTTTAAGGGGATCCGGACCAGTATTGCTAAGGAACCCTATATTTTTGTAATTTTCCAGGTGGGGTCCGACCCCCCTGTCCCCCCTCTGGATCCGCACATGTTGAGTCCTGCTTCAATTTATGACCACTGCGCTCCTTTTTGTAAGATGAATTGCTGAACGAGAGAGGACACCAAAAAACACACCAAAACAAGGAAACAACACAAAACCCCCGCATACAATGTGAACAACAACAATGATATCACCACGTTTAAGAACGGGCACTCGCATAGGCCGCAAAGGGGTTTTAGATTAATGCATTTTACTGGCCAAACATTCGCCCTAGGTTCTGATGTTGCAAATATGGGCATAAACACGTGAAAACCTGTCTTCAGAGGTTTGGGGAAAAATAAAGGCGCAGACCAGCTTGGGCAATAGTTGTCGGCATTTTAACATTTGAAAGGCCAGCAATTGCTGGCGTTTCAGATTCGGACCTCATTTGGGATATGGTGTCAACCCACGATTCCGAATGCGACCAATATTCTCGTACACAAAATATGAGTTTTTTTATCCTGAACATGTACAAGAATTCGACACAACTGCCTCCCACCCCTCAAAGTTTGTAAAACCAACCCGCGGGCCGAAATAAGCGAACTATTCTTGCACAGAAAATATATAGTTTTTCCTGAATGTGTATAGTCCGACCAGTTAAGAGAGACTGGGCGGTTCTTAGCAAAGACACACCCGTGGACATTTCCATTTAAAAATCGGTAATCCAGAGTGTATTTATTCACCCGTGAAACGATTTACAGCTATATACCTGTATATACCTGTTGTAGTTTTGAGCCCGTTGTGAGAAAAAGGCATCTCGAATTAATTTGGATAACAAGGAGACTGACTAGTCTAGATATGTGCACTCTGACACTGTTTCGAAATTTAACTTTTCAAATTATAATGCTGAATAAGAAAATAAAAATAATGGTCCGCAATGAAAAATTAATACTATAAATTGATCAGCACACGAGATGATGTTTCTTATTACATTGGAGTGTGGCGAAGGCTCCGACGAGCCTGCATGTACGCATAACCTCGCCAGGGCTTTCGCGTCTCGCATAAACAAAGTATGCAAGTTGAAGAAGACTCCAAACAACTTTTAGACATCTAGTCTCTCTGGACACGCCAGAATGAACGATAATAAGAGGCTTGACCAAATCCTAATGTTTGTATGCCCTTTTCTCATGATCCAGATACTTAACCCTTGTCCCGCTTAATTATTATTGGAGATTTATTACTATTAAAATAAAACCAGTTTTGCCATACAGACAGAATTTGAAGAAAGTGCAAATATAACCTCCACAAAAACTTCCACAGCATATCCATCCCGGAAATGAAATACAGCAGGTCCCCAGCAGCATACTAAAGATACACGTTTACCGGGCATGCTAACGTATAAAGTTGGTCACCCTTGTCGTCTGCGCTTCATTTGGTTGCACGAGTAAAGCGTACATAGGCTATTACACCCGATTTACTGTAGACTAGTCTTATTTGACAGTGTACGACAGCGCTCTGTCTGACACGCCCAGTCTCTGTTAGCTGGACGCACTACACAATAATTCACAACGTCTGCTCCCTTAGGGTTAGGGGTTAGGGGTTAAGATTAGGCTTGGGCCCGATCCATTCTCCGAACTCCAAACCTGTAAGAGTTCCGAGTTCAGATAAAGGAACGGGCCTTTCTACAAACTCCGAAACCTGCCAAACCAGGGTTCGGCCTGGTCCTTTCTCGGAACTCAAATTTGGTACCAATGTCAAGTTAAGACAATTTTCTAAATGTTTCTTGCCAAAAGGGACAAATTCCTGCTGGTCCGTTCCAGGTTTAGATCTCCTTTAGGATATGGGGTCAACCTATGATTCCAAATGCGGCCAATATTTTCGCTCACAAAATATGAGTTTTTTTCACTGAATTTGTGCAAGAATTCGACACGACTGCCCCCATCCCCTCAAAGTTGCAAAGTCAACCCGCGGGCCGATAGAGGCAGGCTATTCTTGCACACTGTCAAAATATTGTGCTGGCAAAATATTGGTGCGGTAAAATATAACACCAGTTTAAGGCTACGTCCCTTTGAACAAATGCCTATGGCGATCTGCGCATTCATTTAGTACACATTCTCAAACGAAGGCTAATATGGCATTACTTTTGGCTTAGGATTAAATACAATTATTTTTTACCAGCATCAGTAGCCGTAACGTCGCGACGCAGTTTCATGTTAGTAACAGCGATGACCTGATGTCTAAAGGCGTAAACACTTTGCAATGTTGTGAATGACTCATCGTGACGTCAAGCAACGTTAACTTATTAAATCAACGTCAAACCGTCCAAAGTTCAGATTCCAATATCTTTTCTAATGATTCGAATATTTTGATCAGACAAAAACGAGTCTACGAGTCATATAATGACCTTTCTGAAAATTATACAATCCCAAAACGGCCAAATTTACCCCGAAGACCCATTTTCCCATGTCCCGACTCAGTTAAATAGCATTATGAAGCGCTATTTGTAACATAACGCAAGTGCTTTAATTTAGCACTAGGTAGCCCTATCTTAACCTTAGGCAAGGATCATGCCTCAAAATAGCGCTATTTTGTAGCAGTTCATGGACGGCAACGATAGGGATACAGGGGCTAGTTTGGCCTCAGGCATGTGGCTATATTTAGCATGTAAACTAAGATATGGGGCTGGGAAACATATTTGGAGATTACTTGTGACGAGTTTGTCTACATGAGTACACAATGGCTGCACTGTTGAAGGGTACATTGATTATGTACCAGAAAACTCGTTTTCTTGCATGATTAGTAAATTTTTTATTGTAATTTCAGTTTTTATATATCTAAAGATGTGTTAAGATTCTGATTTAAATTCTATATTTTTTTTTATTACAAAAGGAGTATGTGTTTCGATATAAACATTGTTAATTTCTTTTCCTGCATCTTAAAAGAAGCCGTCATGTGATATTTAGAAATAGTCTGTCATGGGCAAGTTCGGTCACTTAAATCTGGGCAAGTTCGGCCCATAGCCAAACTTGCCCCACACTTACATAAAATGTTTGTCATTGTATTTTAGTTTATCTATACGTAGTTTGTAAAGGGTGTTCATATCATAAATCCTAAATACCTCAGTGTTCATATTTAGCACAACGACTGACTGCACAATGATTACGTTTATTTCATCGAAAGTTCCAAATCGCCATTTTACATTGACATCTAAAGTAAAAACAAACTGTCTAAGACACGTTATGCAAACTTTTCCTTTTCTGTTTATTATTTGTATTATATTTTTTTTTAAATTTTAATTTACAGTATAACAAATAAAACGAGGTTTATTTAAACATTAGAAAGAATTAAGTTTAAAACAACTGTAAACCCATACAAACATAGAGCCTTTCTCTGGGTCATTGGTAAACAGTAAAGACCCAGATCAGACGCCACAGAGTGTGGAGTCTGATCATGGTCTCCACTGATTGTTTACAGATTATAAAATTTGATGAAAGTTACAACCCAATAGCCCTTTGATTCAAAAAGGGTTTGTCCGTTTGATAAGGGTGGGTCATTTATTTGGCATTAATGGATTAGGCAGGCCCAAAAGCAATTCAAAGAAATCGGCCCCAAAAGCAAGACGAAAACTCGGACAATTTAATACGACATTTTCAGGCTCATTTTTGGTTAAATAGTATTCCGAAGAACCAAATCGGATAGTTCATATGTAAGGTTAATGCCGTTACATTTCGCGGCCATTTGCAACTCCAACTACTGAAGTTTGACTGTATAATGATAGGACAGGACAGTTTCTTTGCCGAACTTGCCCCGAGGGGTTGCCGAACTTGCCCCATAGCGGGGCAAGTTCGGCCATCATGACCTACTCTCCTTGAATGAAGATTACCCTTTATCGTACATGTACAGAGACACATGATGGGGGTTACCGGGACCGGTACCCCCTATTGTGCCTTACTTAAATATATAGGTTTCACAGACCTAGATGGTATAGTCTTTCGAAAATTGTACGTTTTCAAAAATGGGGCCAAACTAGCCCAGGTCTCCCCTAACATTCCCATTCATTATATGCATGCATACAAAGCGCAAGCGTGCTCTGCCTATGCAACTCTTGGTTTCACTTAGCGCTTTTCGCGAGACTGCTCAAGATTAGTTATGTAGCGCTACGAATAGCTTTTTTGTAACACACTGTTGCAGAGCAAATTGCCACATAGCGCTACGTAACGCTCGCGCTAGGTTTGGGATTCTTGATTGTCGGTGAACTATCTTGTCGGCGAACTGCATCGATTCCAAGATGGCGACCCCAGTCAAGCAAAGCCGAAAAACGAACAGGGCTAAAAATGTTAGCCCAGTAGGAAGCACCAAGAAAAATACACCTACAGTGGTAAACTGTCTATCTGACTTTTAACTGGTCTTTCATAATTTCTAGCAAGAAATGAGTACTGTTCTACGTCAGAAATATCATTTTGTTGAAAAATAATGTTCGATATGCAACATATTCACCGCAAGGAGTTTCGAACCGATAATGGACCAGACCGGTCTCCCTATTCACTGGCCATGTTAAAGTCGACCCATCCAAAATTCGGTCGATGACAATTTTGGCTGATCTAAATGTCTGTTTTAATTTCTATAAAAATGTTGTTGATGTTTTATTTGATTTACATTCATCAATATTGGAGCGGGGAGTCGTGGGTTCGAATCTTGGCAGCACCATACCAAAGGTGTAAAAAATGGTACTAGCATAGTGTTTCCCCCAGCCCCCAAAAGAGCATGGTACAGTTTCCAGGTAAAGGGCTCTTTAAGCGCCGGACAACAGGCGAAGAGGGCACTTTTTAACGTGCGGCGACAGTAAGACCAATTAAGTTCGAAATTGAAAGTGGTTTTGTCATATATAAATTTATGTCCCTTAGCATAATGCAGCTGTTATCAGTCCTTTTTAAATGCAAACTATACTACTTATTTAATTATTATTTTAGAATTTTCAAACCAGTTTTGGGACTCCTGTATGAGCACACACTAATTATATCATTATTATTTTTTAATTTTTAAAATTTATCAGAAACACATTATTATGGGAATCATTTTTAGATCACTTCCTAAGTTTTTAACCAGACTGCCTTTCTTTCCAGTACGGTGAAGGCCCCTAACAATGCGCACTGAAGCATTTTAACCTCCGTTGGATATGATAAGAAAGAAACAAAATTTAAAAAGTGTGCACAGCCAAATAAAGTAATCATTATTTATTATTTACATAGAGTTCAAAATGAAAAATATTTTCCTGATCTCTAGCAACTTTGATTTGAAGTGCACAACCCCTCTGTTTTAGGATAACGAAAATAGTCCCCTAACATTGCACACCTTCTGCAAAATGTTCAATAACTCCTTTTTAATGAACTGTTTTTACAAAATGTACCAGGGAAAGTAACACAAGGTTGTTTTCAACAATAAAATTCAACAAAACCTTGATTCAAAATAAATAATTTGAAGTCTGGGTCCTTTGAAATTTAGGTCTGAAAATTTTTAACAACTTTTGCAAATTTTTGTTGAAATCCTCTCCTGCTCAGCAGTGAAAGCTTAAAGTGAAAACCTTTTGCTGTGTTGCTTGTTCCAAAAGCAGCCTGATACTAAATATCAAAATAGATTTTATCTGATTAAATTTGGCATAGTCAATTGGGCTAGTGCCCAATGTTAGGGGCTGCACAATGTTAGGGGACATGACTGTACTTGTTTTGACAATCTTAATTGTACCTGGTTCAGATTCACACTTCATTTTAAATAATTGCTAATTGGAGTATTGTCATCAAAGCTGAAAGGGATGTTTCAAAATTGCCTCAGGTAATTTGAGACCATTGTAAAAGGATTAACAGAGTAAATTATTGTAACAGCAGGTGTCTTCCTTCAAACTGAAAAAAAAACTGTAACTTTATTAGTTTATGTCAGATTTTCTTGAATTTTTTACCAAAATGTAGGGCATTTTATGTAGTTTTAGAAAAAGGGCATGGTGCTAGAGAAAAAGGGCATGGTGCAACACCACGCTAAAACTGCCTAGGGGAAACACTATAGCTGCTCCCTTGGTGAAGCTCACATAAGGGGTTGTGCTAGTAGGATAGAGTAAGGCAGGTAAGTATCTGTTAAAGGTATTGTTATGTTGCAAAATAGCATTTGCCTATCAAAATTCCAGTGTTATTACATGTATTACCATAAAAAAAGAATACTTAAGTTGTTTCCAGCAGTTTTTATTGATGTTAAATCAATTAGAATTATTGGTTAATTAACTCTTTGCCTTCTAGTCCTAGTGTCATTTACTGTCATCTACTGATAACTTTTGCAAACAAAGCCCGATCTGGATCCAAACTGTTTGCCATTCTGATGGTAATCATGGAAGAATTTATGAAAAAGTTGACTTGGAAAAAGATCAGCATGGAACAGTAAATCATGAAAAATTTCCCAGGGGGCAAAGAATTAAATAAGCTGATGATGGACCATCAGGCCTTAAGATTAAGGTGCCAAGTTAAAAATTAATTTTCTAATTTTTCAACCAAACCATATGTTGTGGATACTCAAAACAACCGTCTCAATGAGATGGTTATTTTGAGCACCAAAAACATACATGTTAAAACTAATGGCTCTATATGAAAATATTCACAATTGTACACTTATATTTTTTTAAATTAGACCTATGACCATAATATTTCATAATTTGATACTAGACCAACCACTATATCATATGTGCCTCGTCGTGTGAAAACCTATCTTTTTGGATATCCTATCAGGTAAGACTTAAACCAGCCGGCTCAGCTACAGAGACTAGCTAGAGTAATGGAATTTTGCATGGAGCAAGCTTGATTACTCTGCTTTCCAGAGAGTGAAAGAAAAGGCTCTGATCAGACTGCATGGACGTGCAGGCTGGTCTGCTCCTTTGTTGTTCCCATGCAAAGTCAAACTTCTTGTGAGGAGGCCAAATATCAGACTCAAATTGCTTGCACACCGGATAAGGATATCTGAAGGATATCTGAAATTTTACCCTAGGATAGGAAATCTTATCTTACCCAGGCTGTCACGGGAGGGCTACATACATTTTTTGTATTGGAACTCACGCACATGGTTGTCAAGTGATGTCATTGTTATGTTAAAGTGACGTCATCATGTAAAATTGCATCTTTGCATATTCAGGGACTTCTAAAAGATTATTTTAAAATAGAAAAAAAAAAATAGTGAGCAAGAAAAAAAAATCCATTATTCCTGTGAGGGTAGGATAGAAAAATCCGTCCCTCGAGATCACTGTTTGTCATCGCTCAGCAAGCCTCGTGATGCCAAATGGTGATCCTCAGGACGGATTTTTCTATCCTACCCTCACACTCATGATGGATTCTTTAATATGCTGCCGCTTATTTGTACCCTCACTTCTCCATTATATTAAACCTTTTTTGTTCAATTTTATATTGTTAATTTAAAAAATTATTTTATTTTAGTTTATTTGATTTATAATCTCAGATACACACCGGGTAGGCTGCAATCAAAAACGTTAATACTATCGAGGAACATAGTTAAAAATAGTTAGAAACAGAGTTTTGGATTGCCATTTGATGCCTGACTGGCGACAAATGCGGTCGAAAACACTGTTTCTAGTGATTTTTGATCCTAGTTCATCAATTGTTAAGAGCATTTTCGATTGCCACCTATCGGGTGTGAGGTAGGGCTCAGTGTTGTTAGGCTATAGTCTGATCCTCTGATGGCTCTGTTTCTGTTGTCTATTGTCAGCCTGTGTTGGTACCAAGTGCCAGTTCTGGTAGTTTAGATCTAGATATAGTTTCCATGGAAACGGAAGAATCAAGAGACAGTCCAATAACTACAGATACTGAAAAGATACCTATTTTCAAGGATCCTAATTTTGTGGTGTGTATTAACCTTTTCTTTGGTTTGATTCTTTACATCCCAGTAAACAGTTTTTCAGTCATTTTGGGATAAATCTTCCTGGGTTGAACCAGTACTATGCCGAGGATAAAGTGTCTTGCTCAAGGACACAACACACTACATTTGGTAAGGCTGGAGCCTGGAACAAGGGCCCTGTAATCCCTCGATCTTGAGTCAAGCTCACTACCACTGAGCCACTTGGCCCCTATTAATGCTTTGTAGCCTGGATTTGGCAAAATTTGATGACTCAGATTGAGTGCCGTAAAATGTGGCATTTTTCTCACAATCTGCAGTTAATGCTAAGTCAAAAGAGATCTTCAATTTAATAAAGGAATGCGGAAATTATAACCTGTGACCCATCAATATATCCAAATTGATTGTATCAAACCAGAAGGAATCATTATAGTACACAATGGTAGAAAACAATGAGCCAGTTAATGAGCTTTTGGCATAGGGCCAGTTAAGCAAATATTTTCAGCGTAAAATTGTGATTATTTTCTTATCCATCAGTTTAAACATGTGTTTTTGTGCTCAAAAGAACCGTCTCATTGAGATGGTTCATTTGAGTACCCACAACATATGTTTTGGTTGAGAAATAAGAAAATGATTTTCATTTACGCAATCATATCTGGGGGCCTGTTTTGGTATACATTAACTTATCACAGGTCCACGTGAGAAAAGGTTTTAGTGTAAAATTGTATTTATTTTCTTACCCAATAGAATAGCGGTAAACATCTTATGTGTGCTGAAAAGAACCATTACATTGAGACAGCTCTTTTGAGTACCCCCACCATATTATGTTTTGCTCAAAAAATTAGAAAAAAAATCAAATACACTCTCGCATCTGGGGGCCTGGTGTATGAGTTAAGTCATTAAATAAATATGCATGGTCAGCTATCAAGTGGGGTAAGAGGCCTGACTTTTAGTCTGAGCCAATAGGGAAGTCTCTGGCTTGACTGCATCTATACACAGGCTTATCTGAGCCTTTGCCTATCTGGATCTATGATAATATTGTGAAGAGAGCGCATTTTTGTAAGTAGGCAGTGCACTTAAATCTTCAACTGCAAATGTCATTCTGTTAGGATGGTTTTATTGTCACAGCTTTTATCCTACTTATTTTGATATAACATTTATCAATTAATGACTCATTGTAATGTTATGAATTATGGATTTGAAAAAAGCCCAACTTTTTACATCCATTATGAATCCCTAGTTTTTCACTACATGTTCAAACTTTTATCACTTAACACTCTTTTTTCTCTACGAATTGTGGGAGGGCACATGACCAAGATATTGATGAATACCCCAGCATTCTAAATAATATTATGATTGATTATCCTCATTCTATAGACTAATGCATTAACTTTTTTTCCTTTTAAGAAGCAGTTTTAATCATCTATATTGTACCTTAGCCAGCAATAGCATAATACCACATGTTAGCCAATGAAAAGAGAATTTACATAATGATATTAGGCTTCAGATGATACTATTGTAATTATTTAAGTTATCCAATCATACTACGCATTACCTTAATTTGCAACTGCAGTTGATGATACGTTTATCATAGTTACAGATAAGCTAAAAGCATTTTTTGCATAGAACTATAAAAATATTTTCTTATCCATTTGTGCAAACATATATGTTTGGCATGTAGAGATAGCTCTTTTTAGTAGTCACAATATGTTTTACAAGAAAATATGAGCTCTTTTTAGTAGTCACAATATGTTTTACAAGAAAATATGAGAATCAAGTTTTGATTTACACCTCTTATCTGGGGGCCTGATTATTTCAAGGGTTGGTTCCTATCTTTTACAGCGCTCAAACCTTGGTTCTGGTAGTAGCAAGAGAACAAGAAACTGGAAAAATTTGAAACAGATCGTAGCAGCTGACCGAGCATTGCCATGGAAACCAGAGGATGTTACATGTATGCGTTTCCTTTCTTTTATCTAACTCTTGTCCTGCTGAACTCTAATAATTATCCTTTTTTGAAAAACATTGTAGCTCCAGATCAGCTGGCTTCTGAGGATACATGCTTATATTAAATGGAATGCTGCAGGTTAGCAGGATAAAATTTTAATTTATCACTTTTTGAAGACATTGTAGATCCAGAGCAGATGGTTTCTGAGGAAGCCATCTGATCAGGATCCACAATGTATTCCAATTTGATCAATAATATATGCTTACAAGTGGAATTCTGCACATTAACAGGAAAAATGGGGAGGACTAAATAGTGCATAAAAATATTCAGCCTGACATTTTGCTTACAAATGGGAAGCAGTTTGGTATCTAAGAAGTTTGCTACCTTTCTAGAGGGCAACTGATTTGGATCAAATCTGTTTTTTAAAGAGACATAAGCTTGGCAAGGATTCACAGACAGCATATTCTACACAAAATGGAAGATTTAATATTTTTTGGTCCTGAAGGCATGGGTTTGATTTATCACATGATGTCAGACCTGGGAGTGATATAATGCCATAAAAATATCAAAATCTATCAACCACTAGCGGTTTACATATTAAGTAATGTTATATAATCAGGTTCATACAACCATTTGCATATATATGGCAAAATCTATCATTTTCACGCCAAAAACATGATTTAAAAAAAAAATTAGTCTCATATGATAATTAAAATGTATTATACTGTCTGCTTTCTCATATTTTGATATAATTTGGTAGAATGACACCAACCTTTGTTTTTTATCCCATTTTTGGCATTGCAACTACCCTGATATGTCCCATATGTCAAACTGAAACAAAAATTGTGATAGTTCGTAGGTTAACCATCAGTGTCAATGCAAACATTATTTGGATGAAAAGTTGTATTGATGTCATGTTGTCATGATTTTACAGAGTTCCATGAGAGTGTTATATAACATGAGGTCATAACCTAATTTATTATGTGACGTAATCCATTGAATAACAGCAACATAATATGATATTTACATTTTCAAAGCAAGCCTTTAATGAATCTTTAGAATTTTGCAACCATTTATAGCCTCATGAACGACACAAAATTTGATTGGCAGCTGCCAAGCTCACTTGCCCGTACAATTCGCTTTGAAAATCAAATTCATTCGCCAGATGTGACACTGCTGTTGTGATTGACTGCCAGCCACACCTGAGTTGCATGTGCAAAACAAGGTTCTTGTTTGCTCCATTGGCTGTCCGTGTTCACACTGGCTGTTCTGTTTTTCCGTTTTGCACTCCAACAAAACCCTTGATATGATTAAATATTAAATACAAAATTGTTTTATCTCCTAAATTATAAATTATTTCTTTATATTAGTTATTTATAATAAAATGTAAATATAAGCAATAAATCAATTTTTGGAAGGTTCATGGAATCATGAATACTGCGGGTCTCTTGCAAAGTTACTTTGCAAGAGACCCGAAGTATTCATGATTCCATGAACCTTCCAAAAATCAAATTCATTTCTTTAATAAATAATTGTCTTTCAGATGGTATGATAGATGCACCGCCATCATTTAAACCTGCTATGAAATATTCAGACCTATCTGGGTTACCTGTAAGTACTTGCATGATACACTTAGTTTACCTCTTTGCATGCTGGGTAATTGTCTCCCGCCTTTTTCGAAAAAAAACGAGGGGACATAGTATTCGGCATTCTGTCCCTCCATAATTCTGTCCCCCTTCAAGTACTAGGTACCTTGTGTATACAACTTGTCCTACAGTTTTACTCCAATTCCTTTGAAAGCTACAGGTGTTTAGGTCATGGTCTGAAGATGTGCATATCGTTTGGATATAATCCTCAGATTAAATTTTGTCACTTTTTTCACAAAATGAACTTTAATAGCCATTTTTCCGGCTGAAGTGAATCGATACTAGGTGTCTTGTGTATGTAACTCCTCCTACAGTTTTACTCTTTAATTACTTTGAAACTTTACATGTGTTTAGGTTATGGTCTGTATATGCGCATATCAATTGGATATAATCCTCTGATTAATTTTATTCATTTTTTAACAAAATGAACTTAGTCATGTTTTCGGCCGAAGTGAATAGATACTAGGTGTCTTGTGTATGCAACTCCTACAGTTTTATTCTGATTTCTTTGAAACTTAATAGGTGTTTAGTTAATGATCTGAAGATGTGCATAATGTTTGGATATAATCCTCAGATTTATTTTGTCGTTTTTTTCACAAAATGAACTTAGTCATTTTTCCGACCGAAATGAGTAGATACTAGATATCTTGTGTATGCACATCTTCCTTCAGTTTTATGCTGATTCTTTTGAAACTTTACAGGTGTTAAGGTCATGGTATTAAAATATGCATATTATTTGGATATAATCCTCAGATTATTTTTTGTCACTTTTCCCATAAAATTAACTTAGTCATTTTCACAACCAAAGCGAATAGACATGAATAGATACTACATGTAAGTTAATGGTGTGCGGTACTCCCCCAACAGTTTTTTAGCCAATTGTTTTGAAATTTTACAGATGTTTTGGTCATGGTCTGAAGATTTGCATATGTTTTTGAGATAATCCTCAGACTATTTTTTTTTTTCAAAAATTGATATTAGTTGCTTTTTAGGTGTTTATTACTATCAAGATATGAATGAGCTTAGGATAAAATTCTCAGATAAAGTTTTTTTTGTTTTGTGTACTTAATCAGTTCATTATAGCTCATATATTAAAAGACAAACATTAAGTGGCGGGGGACATAAATTCTCTGAATTTGCTTGTTTTTCATGCTTTTGTTCATCTGCTGACTGTTTCAAAATTAGCTTTTTCAAGAAATTCTTTCAGGAAAATGATCAGGGTGACAAACAGTTTGGATCAATATAAAGCCCAACATTTTGTTGGGCCTGATCTGGGTCCAAACTGTTCTCAAAGGTTATCAGCAGATTACAAAAGTCACCACTAGCAGAGAGTTAATATTGTTTATTGAGATTGGATGTCACATTATCACACAGGGTAGGTGGCAATGGAAAACATTAATACTATCTACAAACGTAAATCAAAAAGCTTTAGAAACAGAGTTTTCAATTGCCATTTGTCGCCAGTCAGCATTTTATCACTTTTTCGCAAAGAGTTTAATAAGTTCAATAATACAGGAGCATGAATGGTAGATTCTATTTATCACGACATTAAAATTACTTAAAACTACATTTTGAGTGTGAAAATGTCAAGATTTTGTCATCTTTTACGCAACGTTATAATGGACGTCATAACGCTTCTTTATGAAATCTGTAAACCACTAGTGGTTTATCGATTTTAGTGCATGGCATTATATCACTCGCAGACGCGAAGTCATGTGATAAATATATATACCAAGCTTTAAAGGCAATTTCATGAAAAAATAAGGGGAAGTTGTGAGCATTTAACTCTTTCAGGTCTTTTTCCAGTGTGTGTGTGTGTGTGTGTGGGGGGGGGGGGTTAAATTGCTTGTTTCTATACCCCCACACCCCTGCAACATTGAAAGTAAGTATGCCACACTTTTCCTGGGCAGGCTTAGACTAAGTGGTTAACCAGTACTTTGTGCACATACTTTCGCATGTAACTGACAACAACCCTTCTTGAATTAGCGGAAGGAGGAGAATGACCGCAGAAAATATTTCAGTAATCTCCACAAAAGTAAGGGGCTGGGATCATACCGACAATCCCTAGATTTTGGGAAAAGGATTTGAATAAGTTGTCATGACTTCTTTCTGAATCCCAGTTTATAAACTCTGTAATAGATTAGTATGTATGCTCTTGTTTGTACACATGTAAATAGTTTATTGAATAAAATAGTTTAAACTAATCACTAGATCAGCAATTGGACTTGATACTGATTGCTCAACTGTGGTGTCTATGAATTTTTACAGGAATGAGTCAAAAAATATTTTTAAGCTAGGACCATTAACTATTTACCTGCTAGCAGCAAATTTTATCATCTGCTGCTGACCTCTGCAAGCAATTGAGACCAAGATCAGGACCCATAGAATGTGGGTCTTGACATGGATTCAAATGATTTAACACTCTGGCAGTGTTGCTGAAAGATTTTTTTGAGAAAGTCAATTTTGAAAAAAAGTCAGCAGACGACAACAGAAGTGTGAAAAATTACCAAATACTTGTTAAGTAGGTAGAGAAATTTTGGTAACAGAAAGGTGAATTTGAAAATAGTGGGAAAATGGATTCTGTAATAAACTTTAACAGATAGGGATTTTGAATCTTTATCTGCTCGTTGCTTCAGTGCTATAGTGTTCTAAGTGACATTTTGGTCAAAAATGAGTTATGCATACTGTTGATCAAAGGGGATCAAATGTTCTATCTACTGGTAAATGTTTCATTTGCCTAACTCCTCCCAGTAAGCTTAAAATTGCTGTGCTTTTCTGTTCTATCTACAAAAGGTCATTTTTGTTCAGTGGTATAGTGTTCTAAGAGATTTTCATCCAATGACCAATGGTGATTATGTCACATGACCTGGTGAGTTCAGTGCCATACTGTTCTATCTACAGAAAGTCACTTCCCGTGGAGATTTTGGTCAAATTTGCAGTTACCTCCCTTACATGAATTCAAATTTCCTAAATTGAAGCGGTTTGTTGGTGTGATGACAAACTAATGGCTATATCTGCTACTTTTAGTTCCAAATAATCTTCTCAGTCAAAAAAAAATATCAAAATTGATCCATGGACAGAGTAATAAGCTGTAGAAACATATTACCTCCCTTACACATATTTAAACTGCTTTAATTGAAGTAATTTGTCAGTGTAATTACAAATCAATGGTCAAATCTGCTATTTTTTTAGGTCCAAATAATCAGTTCAGTCTACAATATAATACAAATTGACCCCATTGACAGAAAAAATAACTGTAGAAACAGATTACCTCCCTTACATAATTTTTAATGGCATAATCCGTGTGGTTTGAAACTGTTATGCCAAACAAATGACTTAATCTGCTACTTAAGGTACAAATAATCATTTCTGTTCAGAATAGTATTCGAATTGACTCCGTAAACAGAAAATAAGCTGTAGGAAAACATAAAACACTATAGCACTGAATGCAGGAGGCGATTTTTAGGGCATAATGTTCTATCTGCAAACTCACGGGTGGTAATGTCGTAAGGAGCGATCAAAAGTTATGCAAACGGTCGCCTTACGAGAGCGTACGGATATGAGTGACGGGATGAAAATAAAATAAGCAAAACAGGTAAGTTAGCAACTTCTACATTTATTTCAATGTTTGCAGATTAATATTCAGAAATCAGGCAATACTATTCCCAAAAGTTATCATTTTTGTATAATGGGAAGAGATAGCGGAAGTTGAAAACCGAGTAGTTAGTCTAAAAATCAATTTCTCCTGGACGAGGGTGTGTTGATTTTTTGGTTTTGAACTTATATAAACATGGTTTAGGGGCTTTTTAACATGTTGTATGGCAGGTTTAGTGACACAAATATACATTACATGAATTTTCTTTTATGCCTTAATAGCGTTGAGTCAAAATCGGTTTAAATTGTTGACATAGACTAAAAAATAAAAAAATCATGACTTACGACATTGACTCCCCCTTACGAGTCAGTTAACCCTTACGAGTCAGTATAGTAAACGCCCTTCATCTGATAGACAATGGATTACTCTAAAGTGTCTGCTATAAAATTCTTGTTCTAGCGCTTGCACATTATCGGTACATGATAGAGGGTATCAATGGGGTGCCTTTGAAATCGCTGATCAGTAAAATTTGGGCCCCATAGATCCCATAGGACCTCTGACACTTTGATAGGGTATCTGCCTAATTTGCAGATGCATCCCAAAACTTCCCCATGCATAAGATATCACTGGTATCCTTTTGAATAGGACGTTTGATGTATTAGGAACGAATTAAGGTAATAATTAGACAGGCAGACCTCTACAACAAAACAGGAGACGCTACTAAAGGGGGAAGGGGTTGCACAATTTGACTTCACCAAAACATTTAGAAATCAATTATTTTCACGTGTAAGGGTATTATATCATCAATTCTTGATTACAAATCACAGTGAAAGTATTTTAAAGTCTAAAATCATGAGCATTTTAATGATTTTTTTTTTCTATCTGATTTGTTTAGAAATATTTGTAAGTGCAACTGTAGTCCATATTCAACCTTGATGACAATGTATTTACCTCCTGCAATATTATGGATATATCAGAGTACCCCCCCCCCCCCCCCAACCCAACATCTGGCTGTGTCAATCGATGCACGTGTCTGACTGTAGTGTCGCTCGAGCATGTGAAAAAAAGAGTACTTACATTACATAAGCTTTGATGGAGTGATGTCAACTGACTAACCACGGGAAATCAAGCACAGTGACATCCCATTGATAGATGTATGTGCAGTGTTTAAAACGTCCCACCAACACATACGGTCATATGGAGACTGGACCCAGGCATAAATTCTCATCCGACAGACTGGTGAAGCCGGGGATCTAACCTGCGACCCCCGGTTCATCCGCTACACCACGGCAGCTCCTAGATGTATGAGGTGATGTTTAAGCAGACCCGGGGAAAATATAAAAGACACTGTAAGTAAGTAAGGGTGCAAAGATCAGGAATCAATACAATCAAGTACCACAGTTGACCTAGAATACCAATGGGAAAGTGACGAACTCACAGTAAGACACCACAAACGAGAGCCAAGAGGTCAGTTCTTTCCCAGCAGGTGACCACAAAGCACATATAAACAGACACGCACAAAGACATAGCAAACACAAGACAGAACAAAAACATAAAAGATCCACAAAAGAAGTACCGCCTTGGAACGGTAAGTGCTAGCAGAGGAGTTGGGGTATAGGAAAGAGTTTGGTTGTGGTTGTGCACTCAGATTTGTCGCAATTGCATTTTAGATATGTTCAAATCCATGCATGTTAAAATACCAGGTTTCGTAGCAAAATCCCTTGGGATACACCACCACCCAATAATTACTTACACGTCCAGTGGAAGGTGTGTGAGGGAGGGGGTCTATGTTCATAGTTTTCTCTTAAATTATCAGGTCGGCTTACAATCCACTGACTACTTCGCTCCACACCCCTTCTTCAAAATATATGTATCAAACATGGCCCAAAAACATTTAAATTTGAGTATACCCCACCTCTGAAACTATTCCTAGTCTCAGCCTTAGCCTAAGAGTGGCCCAAACATGACCCCCCCCCCCTAAAAAAAATCCCATTTAGTAGCAACCCACACACCCCTCCCGCCCCTAGCAAAAAATAAAGAAAAAATACAGAAAATCACCAAGTGAAAACATGCCTATTGGTTGGGGCAGTGGAGGGGGGGGGGGGGGGGCTATATTCAAAAGTTTCAGTCTACAGTATTAGTTCACCCCTCAACTATACATTTCTAGGATGCACCCCACTGCACACACACGCACGAAATATAGCTTACCCCCTTCCCCAAAATATTTCTATCTTAACTTAACCTTAATGAGAGCCTAAAATGACCCAAACATCCCCATTCAATGGCAAACCCCTCCCCCCACACCTCACAGGCACAATTATAATACTATTCAAAACTTTGTTAATCCCAAAATCGGGTTGAACCAGTACCAAGCAATTAATCAAGTATTTGTTTGAAGCCACAGAGCAGCGCCTTTGCTGAGGCTTGAACCCGCAACCCCTCGAGCTCGCCAATTACTCACCACGCTCCTCAATATAATCAACTTGGAATTGAGCCATACCATGCGAAAATGCGTCTTAGAGATTTCTAGGCCAACCAGGTAAAATTCAAAACAGCCTCCTCAGCCACAGAAACAAGCTGCATCATTGACATTCTAATTTTAGCATGATTAGGCTGGCTTTAACATCAGTAGATATCCTGCTATCAAAGAAGCGAAATAATGGATGCTGTTCAGACTGCACAGGCAGGCTGATCTGTGCCTTTGTTGGTCGCTATTGACATTAAGCAGGTTTTCGCATGACGAGGCTAAATTGAATTTAAGATCAGTGACACATCATGCATCACAACGAAAATATTTTCTTAAATTTACCTGTTCTACTTTTCTCTTTGGACTATCCAAGTTTATTCGTCTTGTAAGGGGCAATCATACCGTTAGGGGCAACCAATGTCGTAAGGGGTAATGGGCACCAAAAACTCGTCACAGACATAAAGTGACGTCAAGAAGTTGGTGTATATGACTTATGCTTGAAAAATAAGTTGGAAAGGATATGATGTTTTACAAAAATAAAGCATTTAAGAACAATTATTGAACAAAACACCTTCATTAGCAACCACTAAAATGATATTATGCGTACACCTTACTCAGGAGAAAGTATATCATTCGTTACATGTAAACTTTCTTACGTCAGATTCTTTTGCCTCTTGTACAGAAATGGACATTAATGGGAATAGCATCCTCCGTTTCCTTATATTAGGGTCCAAAACGGTAAAAACAGTTAAAACAGGACTACTCACATAGCTGGTTCCATTATTTATTGCTCCCGTAGCTCATGTCCGGATGATCTCGTAAAGATTTCATTTGCATAACCGTTCGATTGCCCCTTACGACATTACCACCCGTGAAACTGTAAAATGCCCATAAATCCCATATTACTGTGAGAATTTCTTCAAACCAAGGTTATTTACAATGTTTGTGTATAGTTTAACCATCTGGTGTGATTTAAAGGTCTGTGATAAATGAGGCATCAAAAATCAGGATACTAACATTTTCAAACTCATTTTTCTCAAAACTTGTGCAATGGTAGATAGAACACAATAGCACTGAAGCGACGTGCTGGTAATGTCCACTGATAACCTTTGCAAGCAGTTTTGACTCAGATAAAGTCCTATAAACATCGAGACCTGATCTGCATCCAATCTATTTGACATGCTGATGGTATTCCTGAAATGATTTTTCAGAAAAATGAATTTTGAAAAAATGAGATGACCACCAAAAAGAATGCAAAAATTTGCAGTTTGCTAAGAGGTTACAGGGCTTTAGTTCAGAGTACATTACAGAAAACTATTTTTTTTATTTCTCAACCAAAACATATGTTGTGGGTACTCAAAAGAACTGTCTCAATGAGATGGGTCTTTTGAGCACACAAAACATATGTTTAATCTGATAGGTAAGAAAATATTTACAGTTTTACACTCAGAAATATTGTTTCATCTTAACCTGTGGGTTCTATATAGCTTGTAGTAATCTAGTATTTTTATTATATTTTAAGGCGAAGTACACTGATCCTCAGACCAAACTTAGGTATGCTACTACAGAAGAGTATGCAAGAATTAGACTGATGCCCAGTGACTTAGTTACAGGATGTCTGGCTCTCAGAAAAGCTAGTGTACCAGTCTGAAAATAATAGCAGGATATAGTCCTAGATTCAAACATGATCTCTATCAAAGAAAACAAAGAATTGGAAAGATTCCTAGTGTCAGACATAGAAACAGGATTTCTGGCTCTCAGAAAAGTCAATGTACCAGTCTGATGAGACTGATACCCAGTGATTTAGTTACAGGATGTCTGGCTCTCAGAAAAGCTGTCAAAGCTAATGTACCATTCTGATTAGGCTGATGCCCAGTGACTTAGTTACATGACGTCTGGCTCGCAGTAAAGCTAATGTACCAGTCTGATTAAACTGATGCCCAGTGCCTTATTGACAGGATGTTTGGCTCTCAGAAAAGCTAATGTACCAGTCTGATTAAACTGATGCCCTGTGACTTATTGACAGGATGTCTGGCTCTCAGAAAAAGTTAATGTACCAGTCTGATTAAACTGATGCCCAGTGACTTATTGACAGGACGTCTGGCTCGCAGTAAAGCTAATGTACCAGTCTGATTAAACTGATGCCCAGTGACTTATTGACAGGATGTCTGGCTCTCAGAAAAGTTAATGTACCAGTCTGATTAAACTGATGCCCAGTGACTAATTGACAGGATGTCTGGCTCGCAGTAAAGCTAATGTACCAGTCTGATTAAACTGATGCCCAGTGACTTATTGACAGGATGTCTGGCTCTCAGAAAAGCTAATGTACCAGTCTTATTATGCTGATGCCCAGTGACTTAGTGACAGTATGTTTGGCTCTCAGAAAAGCTAATGTACCAGTCTGATTAAACTGATGCCCAGTGACATAGTTACAGGATGTCTGGCTCTCAGAAAAGCTAATGTTCCAGTCTTATTATGCTGATGCCCAGTGACTTAGTGACAGTATGTTTGGCTCTCAGAAAAGCTAATGTACCAGTCTGATTAAACTGATGCCCAGTGACATAGTTACAGGATGTCTGGCTCTCAGAAAAGCTAGTGTATCAGCCAGAAATAATTACAGGGAAACAAGGGTGGCTTCCTCTCAGAAATGGTACCAGTCAGAAAATAATAGCTGGATACAGTCCTCGATGGAAACATGATAGAACTAGAAAGATTCTTAAGCAGGATTTATGGCTCACAGAAAAGCCAGTGTACCAGTCTGAAAATGAAAGGAAGGCATTTCTAGAGATGGGAGAATTGTCTCTAATTGTATTTGTTGTAGAATACAAAGAATAAGAGCAGTGCCCAGTGATTTGGCACATGAGGAAACCTAACTGTTGTATGCAAACAACAAAGGTGCAGACCAGGCCCCAAGGTTATAAAACTTTTTTTCATGCTCAACTCAGCTGAGCACAAAATTTATCCTGTTCATAAATGTTAAAATGTCAACAATCTTTGGCATTTTTAACATTTATCAGCATGATAAATACAACATCTGATCACACTGGTAAATGTATACGTCGATTTGGTGGTATTTTTAAAAGCGTATTACCGGTACTTCATAGACCGGAAGTGGCAGATATTGGTGTTAATACTATATAGAAAAACATGCCATATGCCTAAAGGACTATAGAATTAGATCATTTTTAAGTATTAGGTATGCACATGGCGATTTATGTAAGCATTTAGGAATAGATTCGAGTACCGATCTGGAGTATCGGTACTCGAATCTATTCCTAAATGCTTACATAAATCGCCATGTGCATGCCTAATACTTAAAAATGATTGAGGTGTATAGTCCTATAGGCATATGGCATGTTTTTCTATATAGTATTTACACCAATATCTACCACATTCGGTCTATGAAGTACCAGCAATACACGTAAATACCACCAAATCGACGTATACATTTACCAGTGTGCTGATAGACCTTAAGCAAGAAACTTCTTCATTTGTCGGTATTTTAGTTTTTATAGCAATATTTATCATGCTAATAAATGTTAAAATGCCAATGATTGTTGGAGGGAGTGCATCGGCTCAGTGGTAGAGTGCTTGACTAGAGAGCGAAGGGCTGTGGGTTCGAGCCTCACCTGCGTCACTGCGTTGTGGTCCTTGAGCAAGACACATTCATCCTAGCTTATTACTGGTTCAACCCAGGAAGACCCGTCCCTATATAACTGAAAGATTGTTGATGGGACGTAAAGAATCAAATCAAACAAACAAACCAATGATTGTTGAAATTTTAACATTTATGAGCAGGATAAATTTCGTACTTGGCTGAAAAAAGTTTTAAATCTTGGGGTGTGTTTAAAAACAAAATTTTTGAGCATGTAATTGTAAATATTTTCATGCATCAACTTTAACATCAGTTTTGTCTGCCCAAAAGAACCCTCTCGATTAGATGGTCTATTGAGTACCTAAAACAAATGTTGTGATTAAGAAATAAAAAAAATAAATTTATAATTTTTGATCTCAGAGAACAACATATACGGCAGCCCATGTGATTTGGGTAATTTAGCTTTGTCTAGTGCCAAAGGCTCAGAAAAGCCTGTGCAAATAAATGGTTACTGAGTCAAGTCTACATTGAAATTAAAAAAAGGTAAAAAACCTTCATAGATTTATATTATTTGCTTATTTTGCATGTAGCCTGTAGCCTAATTGATAGAACTCTTCTAATGGTAATTAAGCAGCCACACTTGTAACATGTGTATTTACAGTAAAACCTGTGTTAAACGGACATTCAAAAATAGACAAAACAAAGATCTTAATGTCAAATGGTAGCTTAATGAAGGTCGAAAGTATTGCAGAATGCTCCCCTTGGAGCATTATGCAATACTTTTGACCTGCATTAAGCGTTAATTGGTCTTGAAAACTAATTTTCTGTCTTTTTGAGAATGGTTGTTTTATAAATGTCCCTTGGTAAAGGTTGTAAAACTACAACTAGATGGGAAATAAAAAAATAATAAAACGAGGAGTTTGTTGTCTATACCTATTGATAGTATAAAATGACAATGACAGGGATCAAATTTAGCACTTGCTAACTTGCTAAATGCTAGTAGTTTTTCCAAAAAAGCAAGTTGGAATTACAATCACTTGCTATTTTTAGGAAGTGAATACACTTTGCTCTTTCCGAATTATGCAACATAGTATATACTGATTGAAAAACAGTGTAGATCCTGATCAGCCAGCTTCTGAAGAAGCTGGCTGATCTGGATCTACTCTGTTTTCAAGATAACCAAAATGTGCTTTCAGAAAGGTAAGGAGATATTTGAAATAAATTTTTGGCACAAAATCTTGTCGACACATACACTAAATGAATTGGTTTCATTTTCTAATTAGAGATATATGTAGTGACTTAGCAAGTTGATCATCTAATTTAGCAAGGAAGGAAAGTTATCACTTGCTTTTTTTAGCAAGTGGTTAAAAAACTTAAATTTGGTCCCTGAATGACTAGTACCCAGACTCGTACCAAGAGTGTATTGTGTCTATCCAAACACCCGTCAAGGCTCTGAAATATTCATGTTTGTTTGAGATTTAATATCTTTTTCAACAATTTTTAGCCATGGTCAAAATCATATAATGCTGTTCATAAACTGTCAATAACCCTATTTTAATCGGCACCTACAAAAGCATGGTAAGGGAGAGTAACATATTACCGACTCATGCCCCTACAATAACAGTCCTTAGAAATCCGGAGTCTTTCAGTGTACATGTAAACGCTAAATAGAATGTAAACCGGTACCTGAAAACTTGGTCCAATGTACATGCAGCGACATGACGAATTCCAGCCTGACATTTAAGACTAGCCATAATTGTATATGCTAGACATTGGCAGTACACATCTTGAGCCCGTAGTTTATTGCATCGTAGTGCAAGGCAAATGCAGACTAGATTGCGCAATCACACAGTTTACTCAGAACTTTTGTAATAAAGGACTGGGAAGCAAAAGAAGGCACAGACACCTTTTCAATTTGTGCACCTTAAAAACTACTATGTATATGCATCATTTTTATTGAATAGAAAAAAAGCCTACAAGTAGTTACTGAGAAAGCAGACAGGCATGAAGGTAGACTGGCTCCAGTCCTTAAAACAATTTTTCATCAATGTCTCATATCATATACTTGTTAATGTAGCCAGACTAACTCTGATGGCTCTGTTTGAAACAGAGCCATCAGAGTTAGACTGGCTACAAGCATATGATGACACATTGATGAAGAATTGTTTTAAGGACTGGAGCCAGTCTAGCAGGAAGGTTAGTTCAAATTATTGGCCTACAACACGCTGTTGATATGTGCATCTACTATTACATGAATTTAATTGAAATACACCAGCTGTTCCTTATAATTTGTGCAGACAGTAATTAGCAGACCGCAAACCAGTGGCTACATGTACATGTATACATATGCTGTCCTTTCGGCGAACATAACTAGTTGACCAAGATGGGCACTAAATTGGTCGTCATGGTCTCTGGTACTAATGACATGGTGAATGGGACTGATTCGGCTAATAGTGTTGCTTTGTTTTGTTTGATTTGATTCTTTAGGTACAAGTCAACAATTTTTCAGTTATGTCGGGACAGGTCATCCTAGGTTGAATCAGTACTAAGTAAGAATTAATGTGCTTGCTCAAGGACCCAACAAAGTGAAGCTGGTGAGGTTCTACATGTAGCATGTAGGTTCAGCCGTATCAAAATCCATTTTTCTGATTGCCGAAAAGTTTAATCAGCAGAATAAATGAAGTTCATGTTTTTTTCAATAAAATATCGCTATAGCGATATTTTATTGAAAAAAAACATTAACTTCATTATACATGTAACTGTTTATTTTGCTGCAGTCACACTTGTTATTGTGTTGACATGGTTTCTGTGACATCAGCATCACGTTATGTAACGTCAGTGTCACGTTATCAAAGTAGATCCTCGATGTACATCTGAGGTCCGATTCCATGAAATTCAATGGAATTGGCTGAGGCAGTTCCGATTGGATCTACAGTGTGTAATTGTGGCATTTTCTGGTCATACTTACTTTTTTCTTTAACTGTGGATGTATTAATTGTATATTCCATATTCTTTGTTTTACTATATCAGCCTATATTTTGGTTTGTTTTATCTCAAATAGTGAATTTGATTCTATATTTCATTCTACTGGTGATACATTGAATGGATAGGCTTTTTGTAGTTAGATCACGGGGGGGCATTATGGTACCAAAATAATTCAGATTTGCTGAAATTTTTCGATTTTGCATTTTCAGCACCTCCCGCTTCAGTTAGTGGGGAATGCATGAAGTGAGTTGGGAATGCATGTAACCTATGTTATGTAACGTCACCAAACATTTATGACCTCACTTGTCTCGCATTTGTGTCGCTAAATAAATTTCTTTTTTGTCTGTGAGTCCTGAAGACTATAGATTGATCAAGGTATTTTGTCACAAATACTCCTTCATCTTCTTTTATTTTATTGTGATTTGGCTTGAAGCATGGTTGATTGATGAACCGTAAATCTTCTAAATAGTATAAAATAAAAAGAAAATTTACCTGTCATGAATCTCATGAGCTGAAAACATCGAACACAGTCGGTAATGTGTCTGGCAACAGATGTGAGTCTGACTGCAGATCCAGGGGTCGCGAGTTCAATCCCGGCCCGGTTCCATACGTCGTGGAGATTGATCATGAAATAATTTCTTCGGTCATTCTCCTCCCTTCTGCTGAATCATTCAAGAAGGGTTGTTGTCAGTTACAAGCGATAGTATGTGCACAAAGTACTGGTTAACTGCTTGTTCAAGCTTGCCCAGGAAAAAATGTGGTTAGGTGAACTGACCGTCCCGCCATGACCATAGCTGTTGACTTGGGACATAAAGCAACAAAAACAAACAAAAACATCGAAATTTTCACTCTTGCTGTGCACTCATGAAAATTCTGATGTTTTCATCACACTCAATGAAATATATTTGGTATTCACCTCTATATATGAGCCGTGACGTGAGATTTCCAACAATGTGGTATGTGTGACCAGCAAAGCCTCAGATCAGCCTGCGCATACCCGCAGTCTGATCAGAGCCTTTGCTAGTCACTTGAGTATTAAATAATTGTTAAGCTACTGACTGAACACCATTTGGGGTTTCTAAGCTTAAAAGGAGGCTGCACAGGCTCGTCTGAGTCTACACTTGTCAAAATGCCACATTGTTGGACATCACATGCACTGGCTATTTTGGTAATCACCTCAAAAATAAAAATATCCTCTATATATCTACCACCACAGATGCATTGCTTCACGTCAATGTTCCCTTTAGAAGACCAAAGAAAAATATTGAGTTCACTCTTGTCTCGGTCTTCATTTGATCCTTGACATATGATTTCCAACAATGTAGCATTTTGACAAGTGTAGACTCAGACGAGCCTGTGCAGTTTCCTTTTAAGCTTAGAAACTCCAAAGTTTGTTCGGTTAGTAGCTTAACAGTCATAGAATATTCAAGCGACCAGCAAAGACTCTGATCAGTCTGCGCATATGCGCAGGCTGGTCTGAGCCTTTGCTGGTTGCACATACCACATTGTTGGAAGTCTCATTTCACGGCTCATTTGATTTGATCAATCTTTTCGCCGATTGTGGATATTTACAGGGTAAAACAGAATATAGAGTCAAAGGTAAGGGTCAAATTTAAACCCTGGTTCATTGGCTTATAAAGTTTATCAACTGACAGTAATCTGCACGACCTGTGATGAGCATTTTCACTATCTGACCACGGACAGACTGACGGACTCACATAGTGATTATAGTGCAAGCCCAAGGGTCATGCAAGATTATAGTACAGCCCACAGGTCGTTCATGACTCCCATAGTGATTATAGTCTAGTGCCAAGGGTCGTGCAATTTTTAATCTGATGAGCACAGGTGAAGGAGATGTAAGTAAATTGCTTTAGTATATACATGGTAGCTGAGTAGTCTAAGGGGCTTTCTTGTAATCCAACAGCTTGATGCTTTGTAGTTTAAATCCAGGCGTGACTTTTTTGTTCTCTTTTCTTAGTCATTTTCCCTGCCAATTTCAAAAAATGTATAAGCATGCAAATTTTTATCAAAATATATGGTACAGTTCAAGAGTTATGAGCATTTTCACTAAAAGTCTACCGGCCAAAATGATGCACGGAAAAGCCTCGTCAAAGTTTTGCATACCAGTGAGCTGGACAATGGTAAAATAAATATGTATGCAAAATTTGATACACATATACCATGTGGTTCAAGGTTTATGAGCATTTTCACTAACTGGCCGCAAGCAGCTGAAATGATGCTCAGCAAACCCTTGTTCATCAAAAAGGCTGTTACACAAGTAACAGTTGCAAGTGGTTAGATAATGTTGACATGCACTTGTATGCAAAATGTGATAAAACTATACCATGTTGTTCAAGAGGTATGGACATTTTCACTAACTGCTAACGACAGACTCTCATAGAGATTAAAGTGCTGACCCTAGGGTCGTGCAATATCTCTTAAATCTTTTGATGTAAGTGGATCATGTTTTGCACACTGATTGCCAAAGGTGTGTAGATGTCAACATTGGTTTCGGACTTCTGAAATGACATTGATTCAAAGGCAAAGGTATAAAGAATTCTTTCCTATATGGCTAGTAACGCCTACATTTTAGTAGAAGTAAGTACACTGATCGTCTATGGTTTGTATTTTGGATTGCTGGATTCACCTTGGCGTCAAGTCAAGGTAAAACAAATGCCATACTATGTGGTATATTTAATGTTAGTGGCGGATAAGTATGATTCTCCCAGCTCTTCATTAATTGACCCCTTTCTTGTTTATTTCTTCTAATAGATATTTACTATCTCTTTTTGTCATTTAATTCTTATCGACTGCGGTTGATGTTTCACGTATAGTTATGGGCGGAGCCAGAAGGAGGGCGGACCCGGAAAAATTACAAAATATGGGGTTTCTTAGCAATACTGGTCCGGATCCCCTGGAAAATCACAAAGCTATCAAGGCAGCGTTCGATGTTTCGTGTTTCGCTGGCGGGCCTCATCAACTTCTATCGGATCTACGCTTACTATGTCCGCTGTGGCTAGATCGATTGCATCAACTTAAAAAAAACGTCGCCAGAGTTGACTCCCTCTGACCAAACTCTCTGGATCCGCGCATGTATAGTCGAGGGGTCAAAGATATGTATTGGGAAGCCAGGGAAGATCTGTACAAGAGGGTTATATAATAGTTTGTGTAGTCTTACATGACTATAAGCCAACCCATGGGTATTGTTTAGGTCCTTATCGCCGCTGATTGTCGACCAAAGAAGGCTCAGGAAAGTCTGCATAAATGCACAGACTCACCAGTGCTCCCGTTGCTCGCATTGATAAAATATGGATGTAGATGAACACTCAGTCCATGGGCAGGGATGTTTAAAGGAAACATTTGCGCACATGCCATTAGTGCCAAATTCTCGCGTAACTACCAATCTAGTACAGTAAAACCTGTGTAAAACGGTCACTCTCAAAAAAGACAGAAAATTGGGTTTCAAGACCAATTATCGCTTAATGCAGGTCAAAAGTAATGCAGAATGGAGCATTCTGCAATTCTTTCGACCTTCATTAAGCTACAATTTGCCATTAAGATCTTTGTTTTGTCTATTTTTGAGTGGCCGTTTTAGACAAGTTTTACTGTATTCATGTTTAAACATCTCACCGACCCCTTTTCCTTATAGAGGTGTGCATGCTCTCTTTAAGGTTTAGATGTCTGAAATCGTGATTGTTGACATATCATTTAGGCAAATAGAAAATTGATGAATATTGTTTTCAATACCATTTTCATGCGGTTTGGCAAAAATGTATTGCTCAGAAACGATATCTTTGATCTATCTACTATACTGTACAAAAGAAACTGGCATATTCTTCAGAAAGGTTTTTTCTGGGTCTAAGATTATCATATATATATGGCCAATTTCTATGTCAGAGAAGATAGGTAACCCTCTCTATGGTCAATTACTTACTCTCCTTTGCAGAGGCTTGCAAACTTCATGTCTTCCGTAATTGAAACGAGAGTGGAAATTGAAAGCGCTGATATGTGAGCGTATCAATTACTATGTCGGAGAGGGTAGGTAATGTTACGAACATAAAAGTCAATGCACTTTCTTATAAGCTGGGATGTGCACTTTTAATTATTGATAAGGTCGGGCTGACCCCACAGCCGCCGTATTGTTTCAAATGCGAGGTACAAAAACTCGGAACTCCTTGCTTTTTATCGCCATGATTTTATCGTTTGTAACCATTTTCCGAAAATTTTGATTGATAAAAGATCAAAAACCAGAGGAGATAAATCACAAACTAGGGAATTATGCTGAAGAAAACAACCTTTTCTGTAAGTCCTTAATTTTTGTTTACATGAGAATTTCTTTATTATGGAAATATTAAAGCTGAAAGTTGGCATCTTTCAACGATAAAGACCGAAGCTACGTAGTACCTCCAACGGCGCTAGGTGGTGCTTTAGATATCTGTTTGTGGTTTCCTTTACCAGAAGAGTTCTTTGCCGTTCTTATAAAACAATACAAAAACCTTTATTGGACTCAAACAGTGTTCCTCGTCCTGAAATACAATCTCAATGGCGGTACGAGAAGAGCATGACACATAGTACAAAATGATATATACAGATTTACAGTATATCCTTCATCATATGAACATAAATTTAAACCTACAACGTTCCCAGACATACAGTATATCCTTCATCCTGTAAATACAACGTTCCAACTCAGTATACTAACATCATGCCCTTCTCTGGGCCCCTATTCTGCCAGTTTATTATTGACATACATTTTGTATCGAACCAAAGTTGCATTTTTACCATTCTTTCTCTCACTGATAAGCCTTGTTATAGGAGATTGATAAGTTAGGGGTCTTTCATGCAAACCAAATATCTATGTGTGTTGATCCACATCTGAATAAAGGGTGAGGTTGGCGCCGTGAAACCGGTTTAAGCCCTCCAGTAAAATATTTTACTGACCGTTATGTTTTTTCTGTCTTGTGTTTGCTATGCCTTTGTGCGCATCTGTTTATATGTGCCTTGTGGTCACCTGCTGGGAAAGGACTGACCTCTTGGCTCTCTTTTGTTGTGTCAAACTGTGAGTTTGTCACTTTCCCATCGGTATCCTGGGTCAGGTGTGGTACTTGATTGTATCGATTTCTGATCTTTGCACCCTTACTTACTTTGGTATCAACTCCTTACGACGTTCAAGCACCTCAGCTGGGAACTGGTCATTTGAATACCCCATTGAAGGCTGTACGCAGATCTACTAGACACAGCGCTGATTTTATAATAGTTTTGTGTTCGGACAATGCAAACTTAGCTACCATATGTCGGATTTTACCCGCGGATCTAGTACCAATTCTATATTCGGTATTTTCAATTGAAACTGGTTTATTACCCCTGTTGTTCTGGTGTCAAACTTGGTTTAAACAATATTTTATTCACAGTAGCTGTAACATATGATATTATGATATATACTTACTTATCACATATTTTAGACACTTTTTGCCGTGATAACCGAAAGTCTGCATATGCGATAAGCTCTTTCCCGCCAACTGGTTATCAGCCTGCCGTGATGATAACCGGAAGTCATGTATTTTGAACGGAGAGAGGTTATCATGCCCGGCACGTAACGTTGTTCATTTGATGACGTCAGATGTAAACAAGTGGCGTGACGTAACGCCAAATTTACGCCATTCCTCTGTTTTACTTCCTTTTTTTTAACGTCAAACCGCGTTGAAATAGTGAAATGGAATATGTGATAAACAGATTATAACATGGGGTTTTGGTTATCGCCCTCAATATCAACCCTCGACCATTATCAGCCCTCGAGCTAAAGCTCTCGGGCTGATAATGGGGTCTCGGGTTGATACTTCGGGCGATAACCAAAACGCCATGAGATAATCTCTAAATACAATATTTCTAGGCTTTGGCTTATATGTTGTCATCGACGTTTAGATATTTAGGTGTACAATGTTGCTGAATGAAGGAGAAGTGAACAAAATAAATGTATAGTATAGTAATGAAGCTAAGCGAATGAGTAAGATGGCCAAATTAGAGAGAGAGAGAGAGAGAGAGAGAGAGAGAGAGAGAGAGAGAGAGAGAGAGAACGTTTTTCCGCCTTTAAGTGTTCAATATAGTTACTTCAAAAGATGATGTGTTGTGGATAATCACTGGTCAACTTTTGAAATGTAAGCATAAGCGTTTAAAGACACCAACGTGATGTTGCACAAAATATGGTAATTTATATGTTTAAGCACCCTCCAAAGTCTGTAGCGTATATACATTGTATTCTGACTCCTTTCTTTGCCATTTCATGTCTTATGACTTATTATATTATGATTGAGGATTAAATCTTCCACACTTTGTTAAGAAATTCTGTATTTTTAAGAGTAATGTTGTATTCTCATGACATGTACCGTGTTCAGTGCCATATAAGAGAGTATATAAAGAGTATTCATGAAGGTTATCAGGGGGATAACTCTTTGTAGCTGCATCAAGGCCGTCGTCGCCGGTCCGGCAGGACGTCGAGCGCCGGACCACTTTTTTGGACGAGTATGCTTTCAGCTGTATCCCTTTTTTCTCGTTTTGGCTCATTTTTTTCCGCGCTTACCTCTCAGTTTCAATTTATTGATGCAATCATTGATAACGCTCGTTGCGCGTGTCATCCATAGACCGACCTAGCCAAGGTGTGAAAACATTGAAAAACAATGCAATTATTATAATGAGTTATCATACTTATGGGCCGTGTCGAGAGAAAACCTGACGTAGTTGCATTCGAAGATTAAAGGCGCAGACCAGCCTACACATTTGCGCAGTCTGATCAGTGCCTTTGTTGTTCGCCCTCTTGAAAGTATAATTGATAAACTTGCTACACGCAAAATTTCAGCTTTCTAGCTACATGTACTCGCTGTAACTGAGCATGTTGGTTTGAGTCTTGAATGGTAGTAAACCCCAAAGACAGGTCTTCTCGCATTGAGGCCCAGATAATTTCTATGCGCCAATTTCATTTCCCTCAAATTGACATTAAACGACTGAGTATATTTAAACGTTACGAGCATCGTGGGCATGTGTTGTTACAATTCATTAGTTTAAACATATTTTATTGCCAAATTTTCATACAGCAATGGGGTTGGGTCACAAGTTCTCACAACCTTAGTTACGACCCTTCCCCTACAATCTAACATACATAAAAGCTAGTAAACATGGCTTAACATGTACAAATACATATGAATACATGAATAACTACATATGAATACAAACCAAATTGTAAATTATTTAAGTTAAAGCAAGATAAACGAAGAAAAATACATGGCGAATAAATAAATAAATAGATAAATAAATAAATAAATAAATAAATAAATAAATAAATAAATAAATAAATAATACAATTCATTCCGTTACGGATATACAAGTTCTGTCTGTTCCAATTCAGCCCAAGACTTTTCGGTTCCCCCAACGTTCATTCGACTTTAAGAAGCATGAACAGAGAAGGGTTAAGCAGTCGTAGTTTGACAGTAGGCCCTGGCTTCATTACGATGTTCAAAGCCAAATATCTCACGTTATGCCTATCGACAAGGGAACTCATCAAGGAAAGTTGTGCAGCAAAAATCTGGATCCTTAAACATGTTCAAGTAACCATGTATTCGAAAATACAACTCTTTGAAGTACAACCATGCGCGGACCCAGAAAGTTATGTCAGAGGAGGTCCAACTTTGACTTTTTTTAGCTGATGAGGGGAGGGAGCATCAAATTACCACTAAAGGCGGGCCAATGATATAAAGGCGGGCCATCATTGGCCCGCCAGCGAAACGCCATTTAAATGACGTTTCGCTGGCGGGCCGATTATGGCCCAACATTGAATGCAGGCTTGGTAGCTTTGTGATTTTTCAGGAGATCTGGACCAATATTGCTTAGAAACCCTAAATTTTTGTGATTTTCGGGGGCGGGGGGGGTCCGGACCCCCTGCCCCCCTCCCCCCTCTGGATCCGTCCATGACAACCAAGGATCAGTGCTAAAAGTACTTTGCCAAAACCTGCGGAAACATAGGCGGCATAATATCTAAGAAATATGCTGAAATAAAAAGTAAAAAAAAAAATCGTGACTATCTGAAAACCATTTTGTTTAGCATTCGGTTTTCTCACGCGCCAAGAAATATCTTTTCTAGCAAAAAACCGTGATTGAAATCTGGTTCCAAACGTGTAAAAACCCATTAAAAACGCACAAAGAAGCGCTAAATATTCAAAATTTTCTCGGGGAGACCCCTACCCCCCCCCCCCCCCTAACGAGAGGGAGAGTCTCCCTCTCGTGCTCTCCCCCTCTCGTGCCGTCGGCACTCGATGATTTCCTCCGCCGGACCACTTTTAAATATGCGGCGACGGCCCTGTGCATATGTGGAAAAATAAAAAAAATATGTGATATACACTTTTTAAACGTCCACATGGATAACAGGAAGTGCTTTCAACTTTATTTTTGTGATACAAGCCTGCAAGTAAAGCACTGCATTGTATTCGCAATCTGGCGTGTAGGTTTGACCTAAGCGCGATTCTACATGAAAGTGATATGGAAACTGAAGCTTGTTTCTGTTTAATTTTTTTAATGCTAAAACAGGTGTCATCCCCGTTGCCTCATTTGGAAAGCTGTTCCACTTTTAAATGGTAGATGGAAAGAAAGAGTCTGAAAATAAGTTAAAATTTGATCTGAAGCTTATAGTATAATCTACATTCCTGAGAGAATAGTTGTTCGTTTGGCCGACAATAGGGGGATAAGACCTGAAAGATAGGATGTAGCTAGGTCATGCATAATTTTGTAGAATATGGTAAGTTTATGCTTATTTCTCCTAGTTTGGAGTGAATCCAAACCAAGTTCCATAAATAATCTGTCTATGCTGCACAAATTTGTCGCTCTTGTGACAATTCGTGCTGCTTCTACATGAACAGCGTCTAGTAGCTTTTTTGACTCCAAAGAACAATAATCCCAAACAACATTGCTATATTCCAAGAGAGGACGTATTTGTGCAAGATTATTTGTTTCCAAAATTTTCTTGAACCCTAAATTTGAGAGCTCTTAACAAGTATAGCCTTGACCAGGAATTTTTCTGAGATAGATTTAACATGTTCATCCCAAGTACCAGAATTAGTAAAAGTTAGACCCAGGTGCATATGGGAAGAAGTGTTCTTGATCATTGTACCATCTATAAAGAGGGGGAGGGGAATACAGAATTACAATTGCGCGAGATTATCATTGACGATGTTTTCAGGGGATTAAAAGTGACAAAACCAAGCAACAGCCCAGCCAGAGATAGTTTGCAGATCAGTGTTAAGAAGTTGAGCTGATTGAAGGCGACAGTCCATAATGATATACATGATTTAGTACCAGTAAAATGCATTTACCCCCCCCCCCCCCTGGTGGCTTAGGCTGCTGTCCGTTCTAAGGTGGTGGTTCTGTTGCTGTTGACTTGTTGTTTATTGTCACTCCCATTCTTAGAGTATGTAATTGTTCTATGTTTTGTTGTACGTTACTTTATGTCCATTCTAGTTTAGCAATCATCTTGATGGGGAAGAGAGAGCTGGTTGCTTTGCTTAGTTTGTCACCCTGGTGTCTCCTGATTGTTGCGTGGCTTTTCCTCGCGGTGCAATGGGTTTGTCTGCAGTTTGTGATTGTGGTACTTCTTGATCATACTCACTTACTATTTTTGTATTATCAGCAAACAAGCGGATAGAATATCGAATGTGCTTGACTATATCATTGTTATAATAAAAGAGGACCAAGAATCGATTCTTGTGGGACACCAGTCAAAATATGGACCCAGTCTGATGACTGACCATTAATAACAACACGTTGTCTACGCTTAGATAAATAACTTGCAAACCGATTAACAATACGATTTGAACACACCATGCAGCGCAATTTGCAAAGTAGTCCCTTTTGCCAGACTCTGTCGAAGGCCTAACTGACATTGCGAAATACTGCTCTTATTTCTTTGCCTTTGCTACAGCTTGACAAATTTATAATATGTATGATTAGTGATGGAATCGCCTTCCCTGAATCCAGACTGTAAGGGTGTTAAGAGTTGGTTTGTAACCTTATAATTGTCTGGAAAGGGATTCATGGCTGAGGCTTGTATAGGGGGGTACCAAATATCCCATATCCCTTGAAGTAAACAGGCAAATATCCCTTATAAATCAGCAAATATCCCTATAATTAATTTTCCTAAATTTTCAATATCCCTGGAAGTAACGAAAATATTGAACCAAGTATCCCATATCCCTTGAAGTAAAATGGATTGTATCCTATATCCCTGGAAGTAAAATGGCAAATATCCCGTATCCCTAAAACCCCTATACAAGCCTCATGGCTGTGTGAAAAAGGGTTTGGTATACTATACTTCTGAAATAAAAATAACAACACTTAAACTAAAATATAACAATTGAAAGAGGAAAATACATGGGATGGGACTTAGAAACGCAGATAAGGGCTCTTATGGGGCCGAAAGTTGAGCATATATTGTGTTTTTCTTACGATGGCTATATTTTCATCGTATCTGGAAACGGGTTGGGCTCCTAGGATTCTATTGTAACGTCTCTACTTTTATACTGAGTGCCTCCTTCTACTACTTTCATCGCGAACACATATTGCTAATATAAATCCCCGAATATCAATGTGAAAAACATAAAGAATGATATTTAGAAAGTTTACGGGGAGTGAAATAACCAAAAGTTAATTGTGCATGCTTTATAAAAACCTGATCTCACACTGGTCAATGTAAAAGCACCGGTGGTTGCTACAACGAACTGGTGGTGGCTTATTACGGCACTGGTGGTGGCGTAAAATGGCGGAAAAGGTAAACAAAATCTATACCTGTTGACTTTATGATTTATTTATAAGCTTGCATTTATTTTATTTGTGATGATACCAGGCGCACAGACCGTCGGTAAGATTACAGTTTATGGCGCTGCCAAGCAATGGGTGATTTAATTCGTGGTTTGAACGGCAAATCCAACACAGTTCTGGAGTTTTGCCGTGACAGGTGCTTTTTACTAGTGTAACTGCCTAAATTTAGGTAAATCTGCATGTTTAAGCGCAGCTGTTATCATATTTTCATGAAATAACATCCAAAAAACGATTACCACTTTGTATTTATTTTCTTGATAAACTAGCAAATGTTTTATTGAGGATTTTTATTACAACGCACTGGGAGCATTTTTTGACGCATTGATACAACGCACTGATGGTTGCACAGATGTGCTGTGGTTGCTGGTGCAGACTCACCACAGCATTCGCTGTTCACATAAACGGTGCACAAATCGCCATCTGAGCCAGCACATGATATTTTGGTACTGTTACGAAGGCTCAGGCGAGCCTGTGCAAAGGTGCAGACTCCCCAGAGCCTACGCTGCAAGCACAATAGATCTTGATACTAATTGCATTGTCCAATGACTATGCCTGCGCAAATGTATAGACTCACCAGAGTACTCGCTGCTGGCGTGAATAGCACACAAATCGCATTTAAGGCAGCACATGAAGTTGTGTACAGTGGCGAAGGCTAAGGTAAGCCTGTGCAAATGTGCAGACTCGCCAAAGCCTTCGCTGCTTGCACAAAATGGTATTCAATCGCCATTTGTGACGAAGGCCCAGACAAGACCAAGCAAATGTGCAGACTCGCCATAGCCTCCCTCCTTTGCTCGCATAAATAGTATAAAACAGGCATTTGAGCCAGCACGTGAGGTGGTGGTTCAGTGACGAAGGCTAAAGCGTGCTGGCTCAAATGCCTGTTTTATACTATTTATGCGAGCAAAGGAGGGAGGCTATGGCGAGTCTGCACATTTGCTTGGTCTTGTCTGGGCCTTCGTCACAAATGGCGATTGAATACCATTTTGTGCTTGCAGCGTAGGCTCTGGGGAGTCTGCACCTTTGCACAGGCTCGCCTGAGCCTTCGTAACAGTACCAAAATATCATGTGCTGGCTCAGATGGCGATTTGTGCACCATTTATGTGAACAGCGAATGCTGTGGTGAGTTTGCACCAGCAACCACGGCACATCTGTGCAACCATCAGTGCGTTGTATCAATGCGTCAAAAAATGCTCCCAGTGCGTTGTAATAAAAATCCTCAATAAAACATTTGCTAGTTTATCAAGAAAAAAAAAGTGGTAATCGTTTTTTGGATGTTATTTCATGAAAATATGATAACAGCTGCGCTTAGACATGCAGATTTACCTAAATTTAGGCAGTTACACTAGTAAAAAGCACCTGTCACGGCAAAACTCCAGAACTGTGTTGGATTTGCCGTTCAAATCACGAATTAAATCACCAATTGCTTGGCAGCGCCATAAACTTTAATCTTACCGACGGTCTGTGCGCCTGGTGTCATCACAAATAAAATAAATGCAAGCTTATAAATAAATCATAAAGGCAACAGGTATAGATTTTGTTTACCTTTTCCGCCATTTTACGCCACCACCAGTGCCGTAATAAGCCACCACCAGTTCGTTGTAGCAACCACCGGTGCTTTTACATTGACCAGTGTGGATCTGTCAGCTGAAGTGTTTTTCTTAATCGACTCCGTCTCATGAGAAAGTGTCGTGTACTGTTTCCAAGAACATCGACGCTCAGGATATACTGTGCTTCTGGGCATTCACGCCTGATCCAATGCTGTTCGATCATATAAGCAGCAGATCAAGAGAAGGACTCAACCAGAGGACATAATTTATACAAACGGTTGTGGCATACACGAAAGAAGACAAGCATATGAAGAGTTTTTCTTTCACAGCGATTGATGTCAATGGGATTTGTTTCATTTGGTGTCCTTGCACAAAATCTGCAGTCTTGATACGTGTGGGTCTTATGCCTTAACTTGTATTTGTGGATTATTGCCCGTAGGATATACACTTATTACAAATCTTTTTACATAAGTTTTGTGAAGCCAGAGCAGATTTAGGGGATAACTGTATTCAAAATTTCATTTGGGGAGGTTTATCGTCGGATATACGGTCGGAAATTTAGTTTTACGGCAACGCGCGAGCAGAGCCGCAAAACGTGATTTCCGACCGTATATCCGACGATACACCTCCCCAAATGAATATTTTGAATATAGTTACCCCATTCTAATGCACTTCGGCAGTTTGAGCTCAATTTGAGCGTTGCAAGCCGCATAAAGCCACATGTCGTCCAACGAAATATGACGTAATTAATGACGTCAAACCATTTCCATATATCGCAGGATATACTGTTGCAAATTTTGACGTTATCCAATCAGATGTGGCGTTACAAAAGCAAGGGCATTAGAATGGTTCCCGGCCAGATGTCTACCAGTCTCACTGAATGATGTGGCCTGACAGGTTATCTGGTAATGCTCTTTGACACAGTAGTCGCTCAGTCTGCCTGGCTTTGATTTAGCGGATAACTGTATTCAAAAGGTGCAATGTTATGCAGCAGTGGTAATATGAATCACAGTGTATCGTTGCTTATAATTTTGATAACAATTCAAGTAGGTCATATGCTTTAGCTATTTTACGGTATTGTATTTAATTTCCTATTTCAATGAATACATGTACGGCTAAAACTGTCATTTTTGGTAGAAGACATATAGATTAATGGAAATTTATTTTATCAACAATATCCACCCCCCCCCCTCTTCGAGTCCCAACTAATCCTTTTGGCAGGTAAATGCGTTCTCATATTTTATATAATATATGTAAATAGCATGTTGGGAGTGGGGGGATGATACCCTACAGCTGAAAATGTGAAGTCTGGGCAAGCCCGTACATTTATTTTAGTATTTGGACTTTTTGGTGTGTCTTTTTTTCCAATATAATGCTATAATTAGTACAAGTAAGTTTCCTTTTCATATGCCCTTAGTAATGAAAGATTACAGCTTTCTAGCATATTTTCTTTAGATTATGAAAGTTGTCCTTTTACTAAATTCTGTTGATAGATAATTTTGTACATATACTGTATCTATCCAAATACACATAAGCTACATGGTCCCTGACAAAGTGTACTTTACGCATGGGTGAATGGTTATGGTAAACTGCTGCATAACATTGCACCAGGTAAATACATTGTCATTAAGGTAGAATAGGCTACAGTTACACTTGAAAATATTTTAACACCAACAATAAGTTCTCATAGCAACTACCATTCAGCCCTTAGTACCAAGTTTTACTCATAAGATGTGTATCAACTTGTAAAACGATAAAACGTGTACAGTTTATTGACAGTTCATCTAACAGAGACAAATTCGTGCTTATGCTGCTGTCAAAGAGTACTTTTAAATAGTACATTTAACACACGATATGCTATATCATACTTACATTTAGCGTAATTGGCGATAGAAACAATGTTGTATCGCCATCTGAGATGTATCATTATATTTTTCAAAAGAAAAATAGAATTATGTTTTTTTTAGAAGTTGATATAAAGGGAACAGCAGACCAATTTTATATGTATGTATACTTAACTTTAATTTTAATTATGCTTTTTAACATTTCTCGTTTGTGAAAGTAATGGTACTAAAAAGAGATCTGTCTATTGTGTACCATTTACTTTTTAAGTTGTGTTAGGACAATTGATTTCTTAGCATATGCCTTTTGTCTCTGTACCCATATGTGTTTATTACACTTCTATAATTAAATGTATATTAAACTCTGCTATATAAAGGTGTCAATTTACAGGACTCCCACAATAAGTTGTTCAAAATGGGGACCAATGACTCATCTACTGCAATGGTACTATGGTAGGAATTAACATCAGCTGTATTACCACTTAATGCTTAAACAAAATCTGCTCTTATGACTGTTACTATTAACATTTTGCTTGTTCTTCCAACATTTTAATATAAATTTGTAAAATCTATTATATTGTAATTAAAAGCCATCTGGTCAAAATTGGCCAAACCTTATTCTGTCTGTTGAATTCTTTTTTAAATAAAACTGGTATCATAAATAACAGTTTAACAGATTCATTGGAATTCATCATGTCAAAACTGGCTTGCCATTTAAAACCCATCATTGTGAAAGATTTCTACCCCAATTTTAACAGGAATGTTTCGTTTTAAATAAAGCGTTAATAGCACATTACCTTTTTAAAGTTAACATTGCTTTAGAAAATTAGTAGTAGTAGTAATTCAACAGAATTGTCAGTTTCATAACTTAAACAATGAAAGCCATGTTAAAATTGAGCTGAAATCATATTTAATAGCTAGAATAAAGTGAAAAGTCACCTTCTGATTTTAAATACATGCACAAATAGACGTGCACAAACAGTTTGATTAATGGAACCCATTTTGATTAATGGAACCACTCTTTTTATAAAATAAACGATTACATACACATATATTGTCTTTCATGCATATTTTACTTCATATATGTATAAAGGCTTGACGGTATTTGGATTGCCAGCAAACGTCTTCTTTCTACAAAAGAATATGATCAGGAAATTTCACAATCACAGACTGCAGACTGACTCACAGCTTCATGAGGAAGGGGCACAGAACACAAATAGCCACACCACATTAAAGCAAAGCAATCAGCTCTCTTTCTCAGCAAGATGATTGCTGAACTATAAAGGGATGCAAAAGACAAAATTTGAAAATAAGGGCATAACACGAACTCCCGCAACAAGTGAGAGCAACAATAAACAAAGTTTCCACAGTGCTTACAGCCTTTCAGTAATTCGTAGATGTCGTAAATGAACCAAATATATTTGATAATGTCAAATCTGTTATTAACTTTTTTTGTATAATGTGATCAAGTGTGAACTGGTTCGACATAAAGCTTTGGCTGCTTTAAAAAAATCTGATTAATTGTTTTCCATTTAAAGAAGGAAAAATATGCAAACATCTATATCTGTTTTAGATTTATAGGCTCAGTTGTATACTGAAAACAAATGAGTCAAATATGTGTTCATGATATAAAGTTATATTTTTATATACGTTACTTTAGAAAATTTGACATTACAAGGGAATGATTTCTGGTGAGATGTTGCATCAGATTTTAGGATTTGTTAGTTTGTAAACTTTATAACATATAAATGAGAAAAAAAAGCAAACAGTGTAGTGTTGTTTGAAGCTAAGAGAAACTACCCAGTAATGTATAGTTAAAGGAATAAAGCAATATTCGTTTTCGTTAGCATTGTTATTTACATGACCTATTGGAAATCGCAAAGCAAAGTAATATTTTACACCAGAAATGTTGTTAAATATTACTCTTATGTGGAGTGATATAAATACAATAATCAGAAGGTGTCTAAAGCTAACAGAAAGAATAACATGCTAAATTTTAAGATTTAAAGGTTCTAAACTTATGTAATGTTTTATTGATGGTCATCTAATTGAACAGCATGTAACTGACAAAGTTTTTATGTTAGAACATATCTGTTTGCAGTTTTAAAATGGTCAGTAAATGGCCTTCTAAAAACATGTATCATGAACGAAAATATTTGTTAATACTTATGTCAACGCAAACTATTTAACAAAATATTATTGATTTTAAGGGTATAGTTGAAAATGTAATTGACATTATAATGCACCTAAATAAATACTACACAAAAAGACTTAAATACATGTTTTTGTTACAGGTTTGTTTGCAAGACTTAACTTGAGTGCAATATCCGGTTTCATACTGTCTATGCTATTTACTATTAAATAAAACAAGTAAAAATTCTACTAAAAAGGGGGCATACCAAAATGCTTGTTTTTGACATTTTGGACCCTGGGTCCTCTACTAATGTATTTACAGTCAAATCTCGTAAATTTGGAGTCTTGGGTACTATTTTATTTCGAAGTTTCAGTAATTTGAGCTTTTGGGAGGTAGACATAAAATATCTAACACTCCCCCACCCCCAATTGTTTATTTTCAGTTTTTCCCTATCAAACATGTGTTTCGTGTGCATAAAAGAAACGTCTCAGGGAGATGGTTTTTTATACACCCTTTATTCATTTTTTTATTTCTTTATTCTCTCCAGGAGGTACAATAGATATGTGTAAAATACATGTAATATGGCGCCAAAAGATATGTTTTTATAGACTGTTAATTTAAGTAGTTCATAAATAAGCCCTTTCTTTGGATCCATTGTGTCCTAAATTTAATTTGATTTAGCGACTATTTCGAACAGCCGGAGCTCCAATTTTCTAGGTTTATTGGTTAAGCAAAAGAAAAAAAACAGGAGTGCTTCTGAGAAGCCAGTTGAACTGGATCTGCATTGTGTTCAAAACAAGATACAAATAGAACCGGATTTAGGAAATTGTACCCATCTTATATTTAAAAGAATTAGTTCTAAAGTGTTATATTTTACTTGTGATAAACATTATGATTTATGGTTCACTTATGAAGGTACATTTTATAAAACTCTATACATTTAACAATTTTTTTTGAAAAAAGTATTATCACATTAGTGGATGTACCACTATAATGACTTGTTAGCTCCTTTCTGAATTTGATATTGTTTCACAAATGCGTCTGAATCTATCAGTTCATAAATCTTTTTCGTATTTGTCTATTTGTTTTTTTTTCTGTTTTTGCTTTTCAGGAAGGAAGGAACACACTCGTTGCTGCAAATGTGAATGGACCACTCTCTTGCGAAACTTTGATATAATCTGTGGCGTCATCATCTTGGCTATTTCTGGCACTCGTAATGGTGAAAGAATCCTACTCGTTTGACCAAAAGACGGATATTCGAAATACTCAAGGAAGTGATGTTATTGGTATTTATAAAATCGACATAGATGACTCTACAAATAGGAATCTCAAGAAAGGTAACAAACCCTGCATCTTTAAAGTCAACTATGAAAATGGTGATTTTTTACAATAGTCTTTTATGATTCTTATTATGCTAAAAGGTACGTGAGTATGATCAGTGAATACCACAGCCACACACTACAGATCAACCTACGGTACAGTTAGGAAGAGTTACAGAACACTAACAGTCACATGACATCAGAGAACAATATGGACCCATATTAGCTAGCTTCTGAGAAACACGGTCCTCACTGTTTTCTACTCTGATTATTAATAAATTGTACCGTTATATGATAACGCCTGGAATCCTGCACGGCGATTGGGTAAATGTGGGAAGAAGAACACAAGAATATTCAGAATGGTAAGAATAATGATTATACAGCTACTGTAGCCAGAAGATGAGTTTAAAGTGATGCCAGGGTAGAATATTCAGCATGATAAGAATAATGATTATAAAGCTACTGTAACCAGAATATAAGTTTAAAGTGATGCCAGGGTAGAATATTCAGCATGGTAAGAATAATGATTATAAAGCTACTGTATCCAGACGATAAGTTTAAAGTCACGCCAGGGTTTTTTTTAAATGGACATCGGCCATTGTTGTTAACAATAATGTTCACTAATTTCTTCCTTTATCATTAACCCATATAAGCCTGGAGTCCATTTTATGGGACATCGACAAACTGCGTACGTAGAAACAGATCAGTCACGGCGACTCATCGGGTTCTGTACTGCTTGCTGGCAGAATGTACAGTTAAAATTTGAATGAAATTAATACTTACTGCACAACAACCCTTAAATCAAAATGGATTCGTTCAATTGATAAAGGTGGGAAATTCCATTTTACTTAAATTGGTTAGAATATGTCGTGGTCGGTTTAGCGCAGTGTTTGGATGGTATGACCACTGTGCTGCAGTTTTGTTGTCATTTTTAGCTTATCTTCCGACAGCAGTATAAATATACTCAACCGAAAAGTTAAGGAAATCTCAGAAAACCATGAAACAAAAGAACACCAGAGCAAATAATTATTCATTTTTTATTTATTTGTTTAGATACATTTCATCGGTTGAAAAAGATGCTTTCTCTAAGTTGCTAGCTCTAATACCCTTGTTCTGGCACTGTAACAAGTAGCCTTGGGGTCAAAGTCATTTTCGCAAAAAAGTGTCTACAGAGTATTCCCTCTTTTGACACAAAGCACATGAATAAGCTGTAAGTTTTCAAAACTTGAAATGCAATTCCTTTGAATGTCACATAAATCGAACGTGATAGACTTGAATGTCATGTTTGGAAGATGACAATGCCTTCAGTAACGAATGCGTCCCCCGTCAACCGCAAATTAGGACTTGAATTGGTTTCGCATAATTCGTTTGATTTGGTACCTAGGGATCAGCCTCGATTCCTCCTGTAACGCCGCATTGAGAGCCTGGATGTTTCTGAGTGCCAGTATTATGCGTCGGACCCTCTGTCCAAAAATGACCTTCACATGTTCAATTGTAGACATGTCTGATGAGCCTACCGGCCAGTCCATGCGAACAACTTTGTTCTGATGAAAGAAATTTTGCTGATTCTGGCGAGATGAGTTCTGGCGTTGTCATCCTATGCCTGGTACTTGCACTGGTTTTGGCAAAGGAAATGCAGGACAACAGGCATCAACACCTCATCCATGTACGATTAGCATATCAAATTTCCCACTATAACCACCAGATCTGTGGCCCTCGGCTTTTAACATCTCCTGAGGGACATGGCGAACATTACTGCACGCAAACCCATGTTTGATCAGAATATTGAAATTTTGTGAAAAATGGAGTGAAGACAAGTCAACTTTGACGTTGGTTTTTAAGCCGCTATAGATGCTACAAACTCAATTAAAGCATCAATCGAAAGAAAAATTGACACATTTTAATACTGTGAAATTCAAATGTCTTTAAATGTTTTAGATGCTTTGTCATAGCCTCTCAAACACAATTTCCTTAACTATTTTGTTGAGTATATTAAAATGATTAAAAATGTACGACCCAAAAGCGCGACACGTGTATCAATACCTGCATACATATCAAAAGGAGAAAACGAGTTTGTCCAGGAAACGCCACAATCACAGACCTCAGACCAATCCATGGTTCCGCTAGAAAGAGACATAAAACAGAGACAGCCACAATAAAATTAATGTAAAGATGTTGTAAATATCAGAATATCCTCAGATGTTACCTTTGTCTGTCATTGCTTTAGATGCTGGTATGTACCCTACAGAGTTAGGCAAAATATTGTCGTTAATTCTGTGCATGCTTGGTAGTGCACCAGTCTTTTGTATCTCCCGTCAAATTTGTGGTAAAATTCCTGCTAAATGCCCCGCCCGGGGGGGGGGGGGGGGGGGGGGGGGGGGGGGGGAGGTTGACAATAATAAATAACATCAAATGACCTAAATCATTTGAATGAGCTTTCCATCTTTTCCCCCATCCCATGATGGTGCCACATGGAATATGGCTTCAATTGGCCCAGTGGTTTCAGAGAATTTGAACACTCACACACATACTTTCACCAGGGAGTCTTTAGCATAAAACAATGCAACTGTATATGTCCCATATTCTTGAACACCGAACACAACAAATGAGAGTTGTTCCAAATGAAAAAGTATTTGGCTTATGTGGCTTTCTACATGTATGTACACATTTGAAAATTAAATAAGGACCTTAACATACAAATGTGTAACATGCAGGTACAATAGGCACACCAAGCAAAAGTTCTTATGTCAATGCCACATCATGATGCATGAGTAAACCTGTCTTTTGGGGATTAGAAATACTATCACAATTTAAGCTGGCATACTCAGCTACAGAGACCAGTTTAAGTCTTCAAATTTGGTAAGTAAGATTGTTAAATATACTATCTAGGCAACGACAAAAAGAGCTAGTGCAGATGCACAGGATGATCTTCCCCTTAGCTTATAAAAATATGACATTTAAGAGGAAAATTAGAACCCCAGCACATCCACGGCACTGCGTGGACACATCGTAGACCAAATCCCGACATTAAGGCCCTGCTATGTCTCCGGTATCCCCTGGCCCAAGGGGGCAGGGCATATAAATGACTGGTGCATTTTTTTGCATGCTTTTTTGTCATCTCTAGATTTATTTTTATTTTCATTTCCACATCATTCCTTGAAGAATGAGAAAAGAATTTAAGGTTGGATTCTGACCAGGTTCAAGAAAACGTTGCGTCTGATCTGGATCCTAAATGTTGGACCTGGTCTGGGTTTCATTTTTTTGCAAACATCAGCAGACGACTTATGTCACACTAGCCTGGAAAAATTAAATAAACAACTACATTTGTTCTATTTATAAAGGTATATAATAAAAGGAATATCACACTGATATCAGTGATGAGCCCATGACCTGCCCACTTCCTTTTGTTTTCACCCAATCAGTTGCAAGAAAAAGATCATATTCAGCGTGGTACATTTTTTCATAACACACTTTTTTGACACCACTCCCATAACTTAATGAAAGGAAATTGCAGTTCAAAATGTTATTTTCACCAAATTTAGTTTTAATTTTAGAACCCTAAAAAACTTTGTTAAGAATATTGACACAAAATGATGTAAAAGGGGAGTTCCAAATCTGCCCTCCCATGGATTTCGATAATATTTTTTGTGTTGAATGCTTAGTCATAATAACTATAAAATTAATTTATTTTATTCCTCGAAGGTTGTTAGGCCACAGGCAGGCACCTTGATGTACACCCTCTTTGTGCTATTATATATTAACTATATATATTGATATCAAATCATTAGCCTTAATGACTGCTACATATTTTGAATGAAATATTAAAGAAAACTCCCCAGGGTAATACATCACTATCATTAATGTATATGAATATATCTAAATATATTTTTTTCTGACTCATCAATATTTTTGAAAAAAACCCTGATTGAACACTAAAATTAATGTCAAAAGGGGCTTCTGTCCTAATATTCACCATGTTTAGCTTTTGTCAACCCATAATATTTTCAGAAAAATAGGCCACACACATCCTCTTAATGTATGTAAATTTGCATAAATTTTGGACACTGGTAACAGTGTCATATTCTGCATGAAATGAGTTAGAGTCAGTTTTTTTTATTAACAAATGTTTTCAAAAAATACACTCCAGTAAGGTTTACAACCCACAGTTTTCCACTAGTATTATTGTAAAAACGCAATGACCATTACAATTAAGTATCTTCATCCCAATGAGGTTCAAGATTTTATTTCTGTTTCAGAAGCTATAGCATAAAACTGGCGTTTTTGTAAGTAGCACTTGATAAGGAGCTCTTGATCTAGAACTAAGTTGTATGGGTGGATATTTAGCACGTATCATTTGTGAATTAAACTTCCACTGGTTTCCAAATTATTTCCGACTGAAGCCAACAGGTTTTTATACTCTCTTTTTTTCTTTTAGCCATTGAAAAAACCCAAACAGTATGGGATTTATGTTAGGTAATACATAGTCTCCATCTGAATTCCATGTTCATGTCACACCTAGAATTTCCTTAATTTAATGTTCCTCCATATCAAATATTGAGGGCAAATTGGTTCAGGCCTATCTGCATACTTTTCATTAACTCTCATAAACTGACTGAGTGAGACAAGGTCAGGTCAGGTTGTGTACATCTCACAATGTCGATAGGGCTTTTTTTCATTTGCAATTAATTTCACAACAGCTGTCTTAGAATCAGGTTGAACTTTCCCCCATAAATTGATAAAGTGTTGTAGTATTTCCATATCCCGGTCCTTCCTGTATATTGAGTTTCAGCAGAAAGTAGAATACCATTTAGGCCAATTCCAGGAGGCACAAGAGCTGTAGCACGTTCCATTATGTCGTATGAAGTTTTAAAATTTGTACGTGATATTTCTATGATTAAAAGATCTGGTTATCTACATTATTTAAATAACATACTTTAGTCACTTAATATGTACATTAAAATGAATGGTTTACAGACAATCAATTTTAATTGCATAGTATTTCAATTAGTTTTGCGTGTGTATTTTTCTCCTATATGAAATTCACTGTAAAAAAACGCATTTCTAAAGAGTATCTTAAAATGAATACCAAACACTTGTCATAACCCCATATAAGATCGGTAATACTCCAGCAAAAGCTTTTAAGCTGCTCTAATAAATACAACTGCAATCGAGGAAAATGATAAAGGATTATTTTTAGGATTATAAATGTAATTTTCAAATAATAAGAAACGTTTAGCGAATTTTTGACCTAATACATATTGAACAAGTTGAACAAATTCGCGGTGTTAGACAAGCTGAAACAGTCTATGTGCTGTTATTTCCGTGGTAAAAGAATCATGATATTAATTCTCAAATAACCTCTTAATGCTGACATGCTGAAATTCTGTAATACTTGGCATATATATATTTGTAATAAATTCAATAAATAAATTCAATAATATTATTTATTTAACAAACGTCTGACTCTTTCTGAATAAGAGTCAGACTATATAGCATTTGACTAATGATATTCATTATTCAAACAAAAATTATTTCCTGGTTTAAAATCTTGTAAATATCATCCTTATACATATAGTCAAATGTTATATAGATGGGAAAGACCAAATTTATAACCAAAAATTCTTCATCTATATAAAATGTAGCAAAATGTTACAGAATGTTTTTATTAAATGATGTAAGCAATCCAGAAAATAGCTGGGTCAGGGCTAGAAAGGTTATAAAATGCTTTCTGTTGGTTATGTATAGGTTATTCAATGTTGTAAAATGGGTATTGAATATATACGATGGAGCGAAGCTCCTGAGGGTATATTCCATAACCAACACAAATCATTGTAAAACCATTTAAGACCTGACCCAGCTGTTTCCTGTGTTGCTGACAAGCAGGTTTCACACCGTGAAATATACACATTACGTAGCATTTTGCTGCATTTAATTTAGAAGTATGTCATTTCATTTTTAGCCATGGATGCGGTCACATGGGACAAATGGATTTTTGTAAGCAGCATTTAAAATACTATCAAAAATTATCCAAGAAGCATTTCACTGATCACACAGGTGTATAGTCTGATCAGTCTCCACTGTTTCTACATTCAACCCTAAGTCGCAAACAGTGGAGACTCACTCAGATCAGCGTATATATTTTCCTGTTTCGTTTGCTCATGCTGTCCTTAGCAAATACCATTTTGGGACAAGCAGTGTAATTTTTGACTAGGCTTCATTAAACAGCCTGGCCAGTGTTTTCTGCAGTTGTCATTCTTTCCATGAAACAGCTAAAATTTGAAAGTTACATCATTTTGTGTCAATATTCGTATCACAGTTTTCTTTAGGGTTCTAAAAATGAAAAATAAATTTGGTGAAATTAATATTTCAAACCAATTTCCTCTCTTCTAGTTATGGAAGTGATCTCAAAAAGTGTGATGTATAGAAAATATACCACGCTGAACATGGTCCTTTTCTTGCAAATGATTAGCTGAAAACAAAAGAAAGTGGGCGGGTCATGGGCTAAGAAATATACACTCCGGAGCCTATACATATTGTCCCCCATATTTGATCACTTATATCACTCTTTATTATTCCAATAATATTAATTATAAATATATGTGTTTATTAATGACACAGGAAAAACATATGTCCATGGAACCAAATATTCGAAAGATCAGCCTTCTGCCGATAAAGAGGTCATTGATTTAGATCAAGTTGATTATTTGCCAGCAGCTAAAACAGGAGAGAAAAAGAATGGGAATGAAAAATTGGAGACTGTTCCTTTCTTCAAACTGGTGAGTATTTTAAAATACTTTGGTGTTTTTAGCTATTACTGAAGAAATACATGTAATGAAAGTTGATGATGATCCATCCAAATATCAGAGTTCTGTTGGTGATTCTGTTGTTGCTGATTCATTGTTTAATGTTCCTCCAATTGTTTGTGGGAGTTCTGTGTTTAGTCCTTGTTTTGTTATGCATGCATATCTTAGTGTCCTTTCTAGTTTTGCAATCATCTTGACGAGGAAGAGAGATAGTTGCTCAACTATAATGGTCTTCCTCGTGTCTTGTTGCTGTTAGAGTTCTGTGAGTTGGTCCACAGTGTGTGATTGTGGTATTTCTCGCACACCAGATCGGGATTTCCGTTGTTTTTACCCACATGAGATTCTATCTTGCATACCTGTAGGGGCCCGTGGGAAAGATAAAAAACGAACAGCGGAACGTCGACCGCACGCTGACCGCACGTTGATCCGTGACGTCATTTCAGCGAATTTAAAATGCAGTATTTAGTGATTGGCAAGAATAAGAACCCATTATTCGTGTGAGGATGGGATAGAGAGCCCACCTACATGTATTATCTAGGATGCGGAATGTTGGTATTCGGCGTTTACTAAGAGCATTTGATGTGTAGAATATTTTAATGAAAGTAGTATCACTTTGTATCAATTGATTACAGAGTTATTGCCCCTGGTAAATCCAAATAAGATTAGGGTCTTGTTAAGAATAGTGGATAATAGTTGGGGAACCAAGGTAGGAAAATGCTAACCCTTGCACCCGAAAGGTATACAGCTGGATTTTATATGACTGCAAAGGTCCGAAGGTCCAGTTCCGAAGGCTGATCCATAGCTGGGACAGCCCCATATGTGGATGTCCTCTATGCTCGACCTGATTGAGGTTATTTTTTCTGTTCAGTTTCTGCTTATTTTTAGTTTATCTGCTGTTCTTATGTTATTTTTGACCGTTTGTGTATTCCTTATTTTTCGCTTAGGTAAGCCAGTTGTCTTGCCTTTTTCGCTTTTCGCTTAAGGTTTACAGCCACAGGTCCCGATCAGCGGCTATATATGCATATGATCCAGATGCACCTTGATATCCTTGAGATAATCTCAAGGATGTCATTTAGTGCAGTAAATGTGATAGTTTTTAAGTATCTACAGAAAATATTTTTTATTTTTCTAAATTTAAATTCTATTTTTCAAACCTAGTCAAAATACATATTTTATTAAATTTTATGTATACATAAGTCCTTTCCATATCTATAGTCTTAATCAAACATTTATGTTTTTCCATATATATTTTTTTAAATCTTTAACCTAAAAAATGTGTATATAATGTTAATAATGACTTTAAATTTGTTTTTATGTTGCATGCACTGTGATATTTGTTACATCTTTTTCATATGTTTGTCGAAGTAAAAGCCCTACAGGGCTTATGTTTGATGTTTATCATAATCGACGTTAAATAAATCTTCTATGTCTATGTCTATGTCTAAAGGTCATTCTACTGTGTATCTGAAACCATTGCATAGCAGACTTGATCGACTTGCGTAACGCCAGAGCAGTCTATTTTCTTCCAGTGAGAACATGTGAAAATATAATTTTTCAAAGTGTTGTGTACTTTTATAAAAAAGATCAGGACTGAAAAATATTGGGTTTATATAATAAAACGACACCAGTGCAGACCTCAGAAGCAGTGGTGATCATCTGAGAAAACCGCTTATTAGTTCGGCAGAATTTGGGCAAATTTTTGGAGGACCTGGAACTTGATTTTAAACTTTTTTATTTGTTTATTCGATAGTGCATATAATGTCCTTGAAAAATCTGAGTGATGCCACTCTGGCATCATTGAGCATTTCGATATATTCAAGATGGCGTCCAAGATGAAGGCCAATTATAAGTTAAAAAATTGTGTGATATGGAAAAATGTCTCAAACCCATTTTTTCCTTAAATTGTTGGCTATGTCATGTAGGAATCTAGTTTAAGACACTTAGCTTATGACAAAAATATAAAAATAAAATAAGAATTTAGACAAAATGGCCGTCAAAATGGCAGTTTATTACAAAAATATAAGAAAATTTTCCCTGAGACTGACAAACTCCAGGGATTTGCATGCAAAATGCTGATTTTACTGATTCTTGAGTCACAGACATCATCCGTGTAACATCCCAGTGATGCAGCTAATGCATCGCTCAGAATTTGATATATTCAAGATGGCGTCCAGGATGGTAGCTGATAAGTTTTACAAACCCGTGGGAGCCGCACCTAACCTGTAGGCATGTCTGGTGGATTTGTAACATACCAGATTTCTTGCCTGATGGAGAAGCACTATACAAACATGTGTATCTGAATAAATGCACCCAGCATGCATATCTGATAGAGTTGCACTGTACAAGCAGACATATCTGAGAGTGTTTTTTTTGTTTGTTTGTTTTGTTGCTTTACATCCCAAGTCAATAGCTATGGTCATGGTGGAACGGTCAGTTCACCTAACCACACTTTTTTCCTGGGCAGGCTTGAACAAGCGGTTAACCAGTAATTTGTGCACATACTTTGCTTGTAACTGACAACAACCCTTCTTGAATGAATCAGCAGAAGGGAGGAGAATGACCGTAGAAACTATTTTATGATCAATCTCCACAAAAGTATGGGACCGGGCCAGGATCTAACTCACGACCCCTGGATCTGCAGTCAGACCCGCATCTGTAGCCAGACACGTAGCCGACTGCGCTGCACGGCCCGGCTATCTGAGAGTGGTACAGGATCAGCAAACATGTCTGATGTAATGGCACATGTAAGAGTAGCACCAGACTTGTTGTCATCCCTCTTCAGTCTGCACTCAATTAGTCAAAATGTCGATTGAAGTGCAAAACAGATCAGCAGGCATGGCCTATAGTGAGGTACCACGCCATCAGGCATGGCCTATAGTGAAGACATGATGCATTGATAAGTTAGGGGTCTTTCATGCAAACCAAATATCTATGTGTCTTGATCCACATCTGAATTAAGGGTGAGGTTGGCGCCGTTAAACCGGTTTAAGCCCTCCAGTAAAATATTTTACTGACCGTTCCAAGGCGGTACTTCTTTTGTGGATCTTTTATGTTTTTGTTCTGTCTTGTGTTTGCTATGTTTTGTGCGCGTCTGTGTATATGTGCTTTGTGGTCACCTGCTGGGAAAGGGCTGACCTCTTGGCTCTCGTTTGTGCTGTCTTCTGTGAGTTTGTCACTTTCCCATTGGTATCCTGGGTCAGGTGTGGTACTTGATTGTATCTTTTCCTGATCTTTGCAACCTTACTTACTATGACCTACAGTGAGGCACCACACCAGAAGGCATGGCCTATAGTGAGGCACCACACCAACAGGCATGGCTGATAGTGATGTATCAAACCAAAATACATGGCCTATAATGAAGCACCATAACAGCAGGTACGGCTAATAGTGAGACACCATACCAGCAGACACGGCTGATAGTGAGACACCATACCAGCAGGTATAGCAGATAGAGAAGCATAACGCCAGCAGACATGCAATATTGAGTGACAAAAGGTCAGAAGGCATGCTGATTGAGTGGCTACAGTCCAGCAAGCATCCATCTTGCAGCAGCACTCAACCAGTAGGCATGCTTGAACAGCAGTGGTGTTTGTGGTAGTAACACTAGGCCAGCAGGCATGCATGTTGCAGCTGCAGCGACATAACAATTCTCTACACGTCATGTATGGTATGTTGTCAATGTAGCAGTCGTGGCTGATAAAGTTTCACAGTGTTAGTTGGCTTGTCTGATGGAGGGGCATCGGTCAAGTAGCTTTTCTCTTTGATTTCCAATGGACCAGGAGGCATGTTTGGTTGAATAGTACCAAGTCCGCAGGCTTATCTGTTGATGTTTTACTGAACTGCGGCCATGTAATGCCACCAGCTCATCATATCCGACATCCTTAACATCGCATGTGTTTAATAATGTGGTACTGAATCAGCACACATGCTGTTTAATGAGACTTGGGGGCCAGCAGTCATGCGTGCTAGTTACATCGCACCAGCAATAATGAATGTTACAAATGTTACAACTACAGGAATGCTGGGTACTGTTGCACTTGATGATCAGCGGGAATGTCTGCTAAAAATACATCTGGTCTGTGTGCATGTCTGTTCTACTTTCTCCTGACCAGCTTCCCAGGCATCATTACTACAGGGTCAGCAGACATATTTACCATTATGTATGTGTGATTATGTGGTACTGGGCCAGTACACATGTCTAAAACCAAGCAGTTATGTCTGTAACAGCTTCACGAGACTAGCAGGCATGTTTTAGTACCAATGTTTTAAAGCTTTACAGGCATGTTTGTTGCAGTTGCACCCGATCACCTGGCACGTCGGTCACAATTAAACTCGACCAGCATGTATGTCTGTTAGAGTTGCATCTACCAGCAGATATGTCTGAATCTGTTGTTACTGACTTAAAATCACATTTGTAGTTGTGTGGCTGAACCAGCAGGTATATATGTTACACTTGCCTCAGACCCACAGTTATCTCCCTATGCCCGTACCCAATCAACGTGCTGATAAGAACAATTGCACAAGACTATTATGCATGTATTTTGCAGTTGCACCTGACTAGCAGCCATGTTTTTATAAGTTGCATATTATCAGCATGCATGTCTGTTACATTTTCATCTAATCAGGCTCCATGTATATTACATTTGCACCCGACCATCAGCCATGTCTGTAACAATTGCATCAGGTCATTTCTCTTGTCTTTAACAGTTGCATCTAACCAACAGTCATATCTGTAAACTTGTGCATACAAGCATGCATGTCTGATACATTTGCTCTGGACCAGCATTCATATTTGTTATAGAGATATCCAACCATCTGTGCTGTCTGTTGCACTTGCAACAGACCAGAAAAGTATTAATGCTTGTTACAATTGCACCGGGCAAGCAGGCCTATACCAACCAGCATCTGCAGCATGTAGATACCTTACTTAGGGGTTGTTTTTTGTGTTGATACGCTACACTCCATAAGTTTTTTTTGTAAATTTTATCCATCTATCCAGCTTACAATTTCTGCATGCATGTATTGATTTATAAAATGTTTGTACTTTGATCAAACACTCTGTCACAAAGTTTTCAGTGATATCGTCCGTTCAGTATACCCTGTCATTCATCACTTCCTTTTTTGAAGAACTGTTTTCCCAAAGTAGGAATTTTATGAGAATACTATGATATTATGGTATTATCAGATCCAGCCAAAAGTGGTCTGGAAAGTGCATGGTGCATGGATTGATGGATACGATTCTCAGAACAAAGACAAAAACATTACCATTACGAAAATTAAGAGTATCTTATTTTTTCCGTGCAGTGTATCATAGCAAAAACCATGTATTTCCCCACCCTGTTATTGCTGCCATCTTCGACAAAATATTTTACAACGCTGAAAAACAACAATAACATGCCAGTCAAATTTTCTAAATACAACCAAAAACTATCAGAAAATAGCTACTACCTGCGAAATTGATTTCAGGTTGAATTTCGCTTTAAATGGCGGCCATCTTGGACAACATCTTTAATATTTCAACATTGTGAATCAAATCTGTGAATGCTTCGTTTTAATCGTTTGTATTATTAGGCCTCTAAATATCGATAAAAAGTCAAAATTAAAATGCTTTATATCAAGTTGTTTAGTAAGATAGGTCTTAGGAACTAAAATGATGGCCATCTTGGACGCCATTTTTAAATTTCAACCTTCTGAATCAAAACCACGTTCTCATTTGATAGATTGTATCATTTAGCCTCTAAACATCCACAAAAAACCAAATTTAAAGTGTTTTATCAAGTTTGTCGGTCATATAGGTCTTAGAAGCCTAACTGACGGCCATTTTGGACGCCATCTTAAATATTTCAACCTTCTGAATTAAAATAATGTTACATTTTAATTGGTTGTAACATTAAGCCCATGAAATATCCATGAAAAGTCAAAAATAAAATGATTTTGATCAAGTATGTTGGTCATATAGGTCTTAGGAGCCTAACCGACGGCCATCCCCTTCTTGGACGCCATCTTGAATATTTCAAAACGCTCAATGATGCTAGAGTGGCATCAGTTGGATTCATCAAGTACAAAGCCTCAACAACAAGAATCAACAAAGAAAAAAACTTTAAGATTAAGTTCCAGGTCATTCTGGTTTTCTACCAGACTATATTGATTTTAAAGCATGTAGATTAGGGCACAATGATTTTGAAATTAAATTTCTATACTTCTTTGCTACTAATGTCATCAAAGCTACATTTCTTGATCAGGGATGTACTTGATGTTTATTTATATATTGCTTAGAAGCACATCCTGTAAAAATGTGTGCTGACTTTATTCACTATAATCCTCCCGGCCTACACTACATGTTGTTTAAGATAAATAAGTATATTTTGGTTTCTATGAATTTAAACACTAAATGAATTTAGACTGAAGTTTGGGGCATAATTTTAGACAATGTATTTTTTTTCTATGAAAAACTAAAGAAGGTGGCTGAAAAGTATAAATATGAAGCCACGCTTTTTGGTTTGTAGTAATTTAGTATGTGTCAGCTGGTTCATAGTAAATTATAATAGACAACCTAACAACAATTCAACTGATAAATAAAAAATATATCAAGGTTAAACGAGCATTTGTCTTCTATATTTGCAAAATCTTTGATACAGAGGGTCATTGTAAAGATACAAAGTTTTTTTCGTCACCCACCTTTTCAAAGAAAAGCAGAGGGACTTAGTTTTTGCCTCTCCGTCTTTACGCCCGTCGGTCCTTCCGTCCTTTTGTCCCCCTATAGAAGTAGGTACTTTGTGGGCGCAACTCCTCCTACAGTTTTTATACCAATTTTTTCGAAACTTCACTGGTGTCTTGGTCATGGTCTGAAGATATGCCAGTTGTTTTTGATATAATCCTCAGATTATTTTTGTCACTTTTTCACAAGTTGAACTTAGCCATTTTTTCCGGCATTATCTATAACAAAGTGAATGGACAGAGATACCTTTTGGGCGCAACTCCTCCTACAGTTTACAGCAATTCTTTCGAAACTTCATTGGTGTTTCGGTCATGGTCTGAAAATATGCATGTGATTTGGGTATAATCCTCAGATTTTTTTCAGGTTGAATTAGCCATTTTTGGGCATTATCTATAACAATGTGAATGGACCGGGGATACCTTGTTGGCGCAACTCCTCCTACAGTTTAATACCGATTCTTCCGAAACTTCACTGGTGTTTTGGTCATGTTCTGAAAATATGCTTTTGGTTTGGATATAATCCTAAGGTTTTTTTTGTTACTTTTTTCGCAAGTTGAACTTAGCCATTATTTCCGGCATTATCTATAACAAAGTGAATGGACACAGGCTATCGGAGGCTGTACCTATGCGACCGTTTTTTCGAGCAAAAAATGGCGGAAAATTAAGACAAAAATACCCACAGCCGAGAGAATAACGGTTATTACTCTTCAATAAGCTTGGTTTCAGTTATCCAAATACTAGCCAGTACTAAATAATGGATTGGAAATGTTCTCATATGTAGAATTAGTTCGAGGTTTGTCCCGAAATTCGATATTTGCCACGAAAACAAGTGTATTTTCTCTCTGCTCAGTGAAACACAGCTACATACACCGATTTGCGTGGCTGTTTTCAGATGATTCAATTTGAAATCACAAAGTAAATACCTGATTTATCCGTAGTTAAACACTATATATGTATGGTAATTCGCACAATTTATCTCTTTTTAGTTTATTGTGTATGTCTCGATCATTTTATACACTGTACGCCACACTGTTTTTTCCATTTATACTGTAACGTTTTTCGAGCAAGGTTAACATTCCATTGTATGAGTATTTCGAGCAAAACAAAGCCACTGTATGCGTATTTTGAGACCAAAATTATTGAATGGGTATTCTGAGCAGAACCTTGATGGAAAATTAGAGCTAAATGGACCAAGTATGATGTCTACTCACATTAGGCAGGTACCATTTCTTTAGCCCAGTCTATCTGTGAGTCATGGGTCTCTTTCTTTGTTTCATCAGAGTATGTTAATTTGATTTGATTGTTTCTCTGTGATGATACGTTGCAATAGTTTGAAAACCTCCATGCCATCTACACAGTTTTTGTTTTAACAACAACAGAATCTAGGGCAAAGATTCGGTACCAGTAAAATTTATCTAAGCCCCACTCCAGAGGCTTGAGCTACAGTCTGTTCTAAGGTGATGGTTCTATTTCTGTTGATTCATCGTTAATTGTTGCTCCCATTTTGTGGTCCCTTGTGTCCATATTGTGTTGTGCATTGCTTTGTGTCCTTAATAGCTTTGCAATCATCTTAATGGGGAAGAGAGAGCTGGTCGCTTTACTTTGTCCTCCTAGTGTCTTGTGACTGATATGTCTGTGGCTGTTCCTTAAGGTGTTGTTGGTGTGATTGTGGTATTTCCTGATCATGCTCACATTTTTATAGCTGTGAGGCGTTAAGTCAACAGGCAGGGTCACACTATTTTTTCTTTAATCTATGCTTCTTTCTGAAATTAAGCAAGAATGGATGTTGAAATTAAACCATGTAATTGCTTGTATTATGATATAATTCTAACATTTTATGTAATAAATAGACCAGAAGCTTATTTCTGCATGAGCCTTAGTATTTGAACCGGCACAGCTTACCTGTCAGATCAGGTTTGAATGCAAAAACACAATCCTGAGGTCTTCTGCGACATTATTATACATTTTGTACTGTCAAATTGCAGTAGCAAATTTTCTGTAGGACGTGATCTTTATATGTACCCTACGTTGCATAATGGTAATAAGATAATGAGAGAAAAGAGGCATGATGTTCGCCTATTGGTACTATTTTCAAAAAAAAAAATATGTTCCTTTAAATGTGTGTTTTATATCTATGCACTGACAGAAGACAGTAAAACAATATAAACGTTTTAGACAAAAGACATTCAGATGCAAAAATGCCTTATGGAAGGGATGGATATACTCCCCACCCCCCCACCCCCCCCCCCCCTAATACACTTGCCCAAAGTTCTAAGCGGTCACCTTAAAATCACCATGTATTTGTCCTATTAACAAGGGCATTTGGTTCTTCATTAATTTCATGTGAAACATCATGGAATGTTTTTTGTATGACATCTCTCAATACAATATGTCAAAACATGAAATTTAAACTAGTTAAAGTTGATTAAAAAATTGTCAAAATTTTGGAATTGTTAGGTGACCGCTTAGAACTTTGTGTGAGTGTATAATGGGAAAATGTAGTCTGTCCTATTTCTTAATTTATCAAATAAAAAGAAAACATATTTCACATCAATTTTTAGCTTTATTCTAATGTTATGTTTTTAGTGTTTGACATGTAACAACAACAAAAAAAACCATACCATTTGAACTGACAGCCCAAGAAAGCATGTATTACTCAAAGAGTCATATTAATTTCAGTGTACATTTTCTGTCGCAATATTTTGTATCTTTGAACTATACTTAATTCTTATATATCAACATGAAGCTTGTCTTAAAAGCATTTAATTAAATGCAGAAAAAGGTCGGTATGCGATTAAACAACAAACCATATGATATAACAGTTATATACGTTACTTATTTTCAAATGCATTACTATTTAATGCAGTACTATCATTAGGCCATGAGCTGCCAAAACACCTCCAAAGAAGGAAGGTGTAGACTGTGATTTTCTAAAACCTCAAATTTTAACCACAAAATTAAGTATGTTTGCTCTTTATCAGTTTTAGAGTTACCATGCAACAGTAAAATTTACTATTTTACCCTGCAAAAATTGGAATTCATATAACCTTAACATCAAATTATTCCTTTTTCTTGCATATCAATTCCATCTTTAAATTGAAAGCAAATTACTAGCAATACAATTTTAACTAATTAATTTAGGCAGACTGTTGTTACTGCTATATATTTTACTATCTTTTAAATAAAATAGTTTATGCATTTATGACACTATATGAGTGAGTACTACTAATTTATGTAAAGTACTGTCATTGGAGTGCGCAGTAATGGAAGAAATGATGAATAATGTATTTGACACAAAATGCAACGAAGAATGAACTCCAATAAAGCATGGCTGATTAAATCACTTAAAACTGTAATCACTTTAAAACGCCACTTCAAGTCAGAGTGTTTTATCAAATTTGTAAGCAGCACTTAAAAACACAAATAAAAAACTACTTTATTTTATGATCAAATAATGCTTCTTAAATGCTTATATGATAATCTTTCATCTCTCTGAAATGTATATGTTTGCTTCTTGTTTTATATAAGGAATGATATATACAATACATCTTATCACTAACTACAGCCTAATTTAGATTTAAAAAAAATGATATTAAACGATTGTAGTTGCTTAGTAAGATCTGACGCCCATTGTGTAAGCCACCAAAATACATATAATTATAGCGTATTAGCTATTGATTACACCAACTATATTTATAATATTTGGGGACAAAAGCCAACCCATAACTCCTAAAATTGCCTAAAATATGTCTTTAAAATATAGGTCGAAATTTAGAAATAAAAAGAAATGAAACATTAAAGCAGACATTAATCCTTGCCATAAGAAAAAGAAACTGTTTTTAATCGTAATGGTTTCTGCTCCATGCATGAAACATGACATGCCTATCCCTATGGTAATTATCTCTTTATATCTAAAGCATATTCAGGTTGGTGAAGAAAGAATGCAAGTTAGGGAAATGATTCTTCTGAATAGGATATCTTATAAACTGTTATCAGCTTAGTAACTGATCCGAAGTACTTAGTTGGTGTGATTAAAAGCTAAAACAAGTAATGTGTCATCATCTGCATATGCATAGAGATTTCAGTATACAATGTGCTTTTGAGACAGTCTCTTTCAAAATTAGCTGATTACAGACATGTATACTGAAAGAAACTTCTAAACCGCCACTCAATATTTTCTCAAATATCTTAACATATATGATACATAAATGGCTACAATTTACACTCAATATGGAAAAATCAATTAAACATATTCTGTCAAAATTTCATTTTCATAAATTGAAATTAACATGCTCAATTGATAGATCGATGAAGACACCATCACATTTCATTTTCACACAAACACTAAAATTTGAACTCATCGCCTAAAATCAAGTATTCCAGGGACCTAAAGTGAAAAACACTAACTTTATAGTGTTATAAATGGACATTATTGAACATTTTTGGGTTTCGCTTTTATTAAGTAGGAATTTTCAGGTAATCCAAAATGTTCCTATGGAAGCCCATATGACATAAAACAACACAAGAATGCTTCATGGAGATGACATGATTGTGTTCACAATATTATTGGAACTTTTTGGTGCTGTAAATGGACACTATTGAACACTATCGTGTTTATTTTGTAATATAAAGTAGCAATTTTCATGCAATTCAGTGGTTCTATGGAGGCCCATATGGCCTAAAAGAACACAGAAATGTGTTTATGGTGATGAAATGTTTTTATCGACTAAATTATTGAAACATCCGTGACCCATTAAGTGTGTACTTCACATCAATCTCGACACTTCCGACGGTCCAATGCAGCATTTGTGCATCACCGCACCAACGTATGGTGGACTATACAGGACATTTTATGACATACACAATACTCAGTTTTTGTCGATTTTTCTCGTCATATGAGTGCAAAAATGAAAAATGACCGACGGGTTGTGGTGTAAACTGTCGGCTCTATCAAAACATGCCAAACCTTGTGATAAATTATATATCAGTCTCAGCCAGGCCCCTATTTCGATTGAACCCACAGCCCGACCCCTCTACTTTATACTCATACAACCCAAACGTTGTTATTTTTGTGATAAAATAAAGGTGTCCGATAGTTGTCGATAAAAATGCGAGTATACAAAAGGCGAAAAAACATTAAGCATCGTGTGCCACGTGCAAAACAGGTATTAGTACTCTATCGTTACGCATAAATGAATATCCTTATTGAATCAAACTTGTTATGTTCAATCGACGGATACATGTGCCCAAATATACTGTGTTAAATATCATGTCAAACAGTTTAATAATAAATTAGCTATATTGAAAAATGTGTTGTGTTAACTGGCGGTTTAGAAGTTTCGTTCAGTATATTATGCATACTATCTAATGTTACATGTATCAAATTTTATTCTATCAACTCTTAGTGGATTGATTCTATCTGGAATGTAAGCAAAGTTAAATTGTATGCTACCACCTGCATAAAACTTAAGTACTTTGCAGTCTTCTTATTGTAAATTAAAATAGATATACAAAGAACTAGCCTGTATCGTTTTAGGGATTATGTTTGTATATTATGATCAGCAAAACACTGTGTACACAGTTTGTTTTAAATAAATGATTAGATTTCTTTCAATTTAATTAAACTTAGCTTATTTCAGATAAATATAACAAAAATATACATCAAACATATATAAGCTTTCAGACCCAATTATAAACTGTCTTTGACAACAATTTGGACAAACAAAGGACCTTACGATATATTTTTTATGGTAATATATGTTACTTTGATCTATTTGATAGAAAATGAAAATGTATCTTTCTACTATTACTGAAATGCTATCTTTTTCTTTATCTATGAGTTTTAAAATCTTTAACTTTGGACAAATCAAAATAAATATGTTGTGGATATAAAGCGTTCAGATATTTACTTTTTCACAAATGTGTATAGATATATTTTCTTGATACGAACTGATAATTATTTTAGGATAAACTGATATCTTGTCATAAATTCAACACATAAAAACAATTTTGGGATTATATAAAGTATTATATGACATAAACTATAAGGTATTAAGCAATATATATAGTAATTCTTAAAGTCTGTAATGTATGTTACATATTGACATACAAGCAATAAAATGATATTTTACACCAGAAACAATGTTAGTTATAGCTTTGCACTCTTATTTATCTGTATAATGCTCATGTTTGGTTTTGTAAAGTATACATGCTTATTTTTAAAGTGAAAATGTTACTTCCTTAATTAACATTTGAGCTGCGACATGAGATTTCCAACAATGTGTAACAGTGTAGCCTCCTTTTAAGCCACTAGCAAAGGCTCTGATCAGACTGCGCATATGCGCAGGCTGATCTGAGTCTTTGCCGGTTGCACATACCACATTGTTGGAAATCTCATGCCGTGGCTCATTTTATTTGGGGTTATCGTATTCAACAGCCTATACTTATACAAGTATGTATGATAGAAACAAGCTATTTGCAGTTTTGAAATATAAAGTTAATTGTCTATTAGGAACATGTTACTTAAAGTATAAGTACTTTTATGAAAATTATCAATTGAAACTATTAAACATAAATGATTTTGTAAGGTGTAGTTGCACATGTAATGTAAATGACATGAATAATATAAAGGTGTGTTTCTGGAAGCAAACAATTTATTTTGATACTTGTTTAAAACCCCAAACGAGCTGTTGGCAGTTTAGAGTATCTGTATATATCACCTGGATACTCTTTTTAAATGTCACAATTTTGTTTTAATAGTAAAACATGGGGTAGTTGTATTAAACACCTGCCATAAAAACTGCTGCCACAATTTGACCATACGACGTGCAAAGAAATGTTGTAGAAGGCTAGTCCTAACTCTTTATGAAGTCAAACCTTTTCAGGCATGAAACTTTTGTGAATTGAATTTTTCAAATATTTAGCTTCTTGATTAAAATATCAGATTTTGAGTCTCAGACACTACCTGAAAATTTGATGTCAAGCCAGTTCCTTGATACTTTTGAAAACAGTTCATCAACATATTTGTATTATGCTCAATGACATATGGCTGGAAAATATTTGATGATTAGTATAAATAATAATGGATGATTTGATGTAGACTGACTCCCCTCATATGTTCCATATTTGCCAATAGATATCATGTCCTATAGCCTATTCTTTTTTCTTGTAATATTTACTTCTCTCCTTGTGCTCAGAACACAAACTTAGATATACTTTAGTGATTTAATGATTGAATGTGATAGAAGATTGATTGAACATATTCCCTGACAATTATAGAGTATTTTTATTGTTGCGTTTAACTACTGGATCATCAACTCGGGGGGGGGGGGAGGGGGGGGGGAGTAAATTTGGAGTAATTTTGGTACGGGTGTGCGAGCCAGTTTTTCTAAACATACCCCAATCATATACTTGGTCTTCAAAAAAATGACCTATTCATAAACTTGATTGAACAGAATGTCTAAATATTCATATACTGTTCTTTGATTTTTTCATACCCTCTTTGCTCTCTGTAAACACAGTTTACAAATAAATATTACAATTTTGGTTTCTGAGCTGAATATCTGAGCAATAATATGAGTATTTTCAAACAGGGATGTCAGAAAATGGGACCATTCATATAAAATATCTGAGCAATAATATGAGTATTTTCAAACAGGGATGTCAGAAAATGGGACCATTCATAAACAATGATGAAAATTGGGTCAGTCATATACTTTTTCTTAGAAAAAGGGGGCTTATTGTATACCTGGCAGCACTGAAAAAGGGGGCTATTCGGCATGCACATCCGTACTATGTCATATATAGGTAGTTACCCCCCTGAGATCATCATAATGGGTGACTAACATAAAGAGTAAGGACTAGCCTTCTATAACATTTCTGGGCACCAAGATCAGTTAATGATTAAAAAAAATGTTTTTTTTTTGTTTACCTGATTTTATTAATAATAGGCAAACATGTTAAGGATACATGGAGCTAGGCTGATGTCATCCCATAGCTAGACATATATCTTATTTTAGATGTAGTTTGTCAACGATGACAAGCATTCCATTTAAACACCAAAGCAGATTGATGGTAGGCATACCATATTTCCTTCATATCTTCAATGGGTTATGTTTTTATGTTTGGTGATATAAACATATTTTTGCACAGGCAATGTAATGGTGGCTTTATAGACATATGCCATGTGTATGTCCAATGAAATCGAGGAGCAATAGCTAATATGTATTTTAATTGACTTTATATCAGGCCTTTGTTTATTATATCATCAATAAATTAATAAGAATTGGGACATTCCATAAAATTACAGTATAAAATTTGTCAGTGAACTGATATCTATTCTGTTGGTGAACTATCTTGTCAGTGAATTGTCTTGATTCTGCTTAAAAACAGTAGAAGTAGCGTGGTTTGCTGTTTCTTTGTCTGTCTGTCTGACCGCCTCTCTAGATAGACTTGTTATGACTCAGAATCGCCAAATGCTTTGCTACTCGAACTACCCGTACAGAAATTATGCTCAAAATACTCATCCAGAAGCATTGCATAACTCGAAATACCCATCCATCTCAACTCGAAAAACGCTACAGTTTATATGCCCTGTAAGTGGAAATTTTGGTGTGCGTACAGTCTGGAAATGGTCATAAAACTGGGGTTAAGTTTAGAAATAGCAATATGTTGGGAATATATTAATTTTTCTCTTCATGTTATGGGTCTAACATGAAGAAAATATGAAATAAATACCATCTTATCATGACAAAAATGTGAATTCAATGACCCCAACCCAGGCAAATTTTACTGAGCAACAGCCGTTTCAGCAGCATTTTTTATTCATTACAGCAAAATAAAACATGTATAAACGGAAAATAAGAAACATTTATAGAAAAATTCTATATTGGAAGCGGAATGCGCATTGAATCTGTTAAATTAAATAAACAAACTATGCATTTACCTCGCAAATTTCTCCCTCTGGTGTGGTTCATCCTCCAACGTCCGCCTTTTTTTACTCGAAAAAACGGTCGCATAGGTACAGCCTCCGATAGCCTGGGACAGGGAATACCTTGTGGGCGCAACACCTCCAACAGTTTTATAGCAATTCTTTTAAAACTTCACTGGTGTTTTGGAAATGGTCTGAAAATATACATGTGATTTAGATATAATCCTCAAATTACTTATTTTTACTGTTTTTTGCAAGTTGAACTTAGCCATTTTCCGGCATCATTATAACAAAGTGAATAGACAGGGGATACATTGTGGGCGCAACCCTTCCTACAGTTTATACTGATTCTTTTGAAACTTCACTGGTGTTTGGGACATGGTCTGAAAATATATGCATGTGGTTTGGATATAATCCTTAGATTATTTTGTTTCTTTTTTGCAAGTTGGATTTAGCCATTTTTCCGGCATTATCTATAACAAAGTGAATGGACAGGGGATACCTTAAGGGCTCAACTTCTCCTACAGTGTTATAGCAATTCTTTCAAAACTTCACTGGTATTTTGGTCATGGTCTGAAGATATGCATGTAGTTTGAATACAATCCTCAGATTATTTTTGTTGCTTTTTTGCTAGTTGAACTTAGCCATTTTTCGGGCATTATCTATAACAATGTGAATGGACAAGGGATACCTTGTGGGCGCAACTCCTCTTGGCTTACATGGAAAAATACTTAGAAATTTGTAAAACATGTACTCAGAAGTAATCTATTCTATTAAGCTACCTTATGGGCTTACTGATTTAGTCTCTTCCAGCTCAGGGTTGAAACAGGGCTGTGTGTTGATCCCATTATTGTTCAATTTGAATGTAAATGATTTACCTCTATGTTTTGGTAGAAATCATGACCCTGTTACAGTTGGTAAATACATGACAAATGTATTGATGTATACCGATGATCTTGTTTTAATGTCAGTTTCAGGTGTGTCAGGTGTGGTACTTGATTGTATCGTTTCCTGATATTTGCCGTCTTTCTTACTTTGCAGAAATGTCTAGATGATTTGCAGATCTACTGCAATAAATAGAGGATCTTACATGAGTGCTCATGTTTTATTGAATTTATTTAACGAGTTGAGGAAAAGAGATAAAATGCGAGGCTTGCCGAGCATTTTATCTCTTTTTCACAACGAGTTTAATAAATTCAATAATACAAGAGCACGAATGTTAGATTCTATTTATCATATGACATTAAGAACATTTGAAATCTCATTTCTGGCATAAAAACGTTATAATTTTGTCATTATGTACGCAACGTTGTTATGGACGTCATAACGTTTCCCGAAAATCGATAAACCACTAGTAGTTTACAGATTTTATTGCATGACGTTATTTCACTCCCAGACGCGACGTCATATGATAAATGAAAGTTAAAAGTTAACACACAAAAAAAAACTAAGATTTTAATACTAAACAATAATGGAAGGCTATTTAAAAGCATCACTTTGTGTTCGAAAGAAAAACATTAGAAATCGTGTAAGAATTTAAGTTTCTAGGGATAATAATTAAGGCTTCTGGAATCTTCAACAAAGGAATATCAGAACTGAGTAATCAAGCTCTTAAGGTAATTTTTATTATTAGGAAGACATTTCAATTATTATTCGTTTTCCCAACAGTTCAGTGCAGATTATTAATTTTGATACATGTGTCAAACCAATACTATTATACTGTACAGAGGTTTGAAGCCCACACAGTCTGAATTTGTGAAATTAACACCAAAGGTAAATAAACACGACCTTGAAGAATCATATGAAGATTTCCCACTCGAAAAAAATCACACAAAATTTTGTAAGTTTCTAATAGGTGCTAACAAATATTCATCAAATGGTGCTTGTAAAAGTGAAGTTGGAAGATATCCCTTAGCAATATCTGCTACATTGCTTTTAATAAAGTAATGGATGCATATAACTGATGATGAAATCACGAAAGCACATAAATAGAGGATCTTACATGAGTGCTCATGTTTTATTGAATTTATTAAACGAGTTGGGGAAAAGAGATAAAATGCGAGGCTTGCCGAGCATTTTATCTCTTTTTCGCAACGAGTTTAATAAATTCAATAATACAAGAGCACGAATGTTAGATTCTATTTATCATATGACAAATACATTGAAATCTGATTTCTGGCGTAAAAAAAAACGTTATAATTATGTCATTATGTACGCAACGTTGTTATGGACGTCATAACGTTTCCCGAAAATCGATAAACCACTAGTGGTTTACAGATTTTATTGCATGGCGTTATTTCACTCCCAGACGCGACGTCATATGATAATAAATATTCTTTTCTAAGTCTAATTAATGGGGAAGAAATAAAGTCAAGTTATGGAGAACAAATTAAAAAAATTCTTAAAGATTATTGGGTTTAATCATGTCTGACAAAATAAAAGAACATTTTTTAAAAAGAAGCTAGCCTTATAAATGCTGTAAATAGGAAATTGATAGAAAGGTACAATTCATTCTTCAAATAGGCAATAACTGGCAGCATTACTGTTAAAGGCAGAACATTAGATAAACTTAAAACTTTTAAGACGTTTAAAAAACTATATAAGTATGAAGGTTGATAAACACTTAATTTTTAATTTTGTTAAATTTAGAATTTCAAACCATCAATTTTAGATTGAAACTGGTCAGTATAAAAAGACTAGGATCGATCTGAGAGTATGCATAATTTGTAACGAAAACGGGTGTGTGGAAGATGAATTTCATAATGATATGTAAATAATATCAAGCTGACAGAGTAGATTTTTGTAAAAAAATAAATGAAGTTATTTTACCTTATGAGTCTTTTACAAGCCAAGAACAATTCCTATTTCTGATGTCTACAAATGACACTGAAGTGCTAATGCTAGTGGTGTATTTTATAGATAAATGCTTGCAGATTTGCCAGTTCTCAGGGAGGCAATCAAGGTGAATTCAAGTCTTAACTGAGACCCTGTATCAATAAATGTGTAGCGTAGTTTTATATGTTTGTGATGTAATTGTCATTTTATGCCTTCAGTCATGATTCTTTGTTAAGGATTGATACTGAGTGAATTTTGACTCGCCTTGACTTGACATCTGTATACCTTGTGCGAAGACCTTTCCAAACATACTAGAATATATGACTTTGACCTTTGACCTACTTTTGAAAATAAATAGTAGTTTAATATAGATTGCTGCGAATTGTTTAAACTCTATGGCATTATTGTTTTACAAACACATCTTGTTTTTTTTTCAGTTTCAGTTTGCTGACAAACTGGACAAATTCCTCCTTGCTGTTGGTTCCTTGGCCTCCTTCATATCAGGATTAGGATTTCCAGTTAGTGTTCTGCTGTTTGGTGAACTAGCTACCAATTTTATTTACTTTACTATCTTACAAGACAGGTAAAATAATGTTAATCAAATAAATACCAGCAAGTATCTTTTCATGGGTATATAACTTTACAGAATTTAACTGTGTTTTTTTCCTAAAAAAGTAAGTCTGTATATAGATGATCTTGCATGAGTGCTCATGTTTTATTGAATTTATTGAACGAGTTGGGGAAAAGAGATAAAATGCGAGGCTTGCCGAGCATTTTATCTCTTTTTCGAAACGAGTTTAATAAATTCAATGATACAAGAGCACGAATGTTAGATTCTATTTATCATATGACAAATACTTTGAAATCTTATTTCTGGCGTAAAAACGTTATAATTTTGTCATTATGTACGTCATAACGTTTCCCGAAAATCGATAAACCACTAGTGGTTTACAGATTTTATTACATGGCGTTATTTCACTCACAGACGCGACGTCATATGATAAGATCAGGAAATACCACAATCACAAACTGCAGACAAACCCGTGGTATCATGTGAAGGAGCCACACAACAATCACGATACACTAGGAAGACAAACAAAGCATATCAATCAGCTGTCTCTTCCCCATCAAGATGATTGCAAAACTAGAATGGACACAAGTAATGCACAACAAAACATAAAACAATTACAGAATCCCACAATGGGAGTAACAATCAACAACAAATCAACAAAAACAGAACCACCGCCTTAGAACGGACAACAGCCAAAGCCACCGGGGGGCTTAAATGCATTTTACTGGTTCCAAATCTTTGCCCTAGATACCTGTTGTTGTTGAAACACAAAAATGTTAAGCGTGCATCGAGGTTCCTAACTGTTGCAATGTACCATCATAGAGAAACAATATAATCAAATTAAAGCACTATGATGAAATAAAGAAAAAGGCGCACGACTCACAGATAGTCAGAGCTAAAGAAAACCTCAAGCTAAGCCATGGTGGGCCCATCTACAACCAAGCATCAGTCACCAACCCACCCATTAAAGCTTTACACCAGAGCCGCCATTGAGTCTGAGGCCTGACCAACCGTCGTGCAATTAAAGAGGAGACCATAGCTATAAACCATGATTGGGTTTACAACGAGGCATGCAGACTGTCGCATGATATCCAAGTTATACCCAACTCTTGTATAAAAATTCAACCCTGCGTGCCATGCCATACATTATCTTAGGTATTTGAGCACAGTTAGGTCAGATAACGTCCGTTTTAAAGGTAAATCGTGGGTGCAACCAGCCTCTACTACGTGACGTAGCAAACAACAAAAGGGCACATATTTTTGGAAGTGGTGAAATATATGCATATAAATTCATGTCAATTTTTTAAATTGGTCTAGGCATTATGACCATTAAAGTGGGTGTTAGAAAAGACATACATCATTGGTACCCGTGTTGTAGAGTGAAAATATTTCAACTTGTCGCAGCCGGAATTGAGCCCAGGTTGCTTGATCTACAGGCAAACATTCTACCAGGTAGCTGTAAAAGCCAGCTACAGGCAAGCACCCAACCACATTGCTGTAAAAGCCGACTACAGGCAACCACTCTACCACGTTACGTGTTTGCATGTAGACCCAGCGACCTGGGATCGATTCCTGACTGGGGTAGGTTGAACTATTTTTGCTCTACGACACCCGTGATCGAAGGCCCTTAATAAAGTACATTCGAGTCTGCACTGTATCAATTTGAACACTCGCTTGTTCCGCTTGCTCATGTCCCAATAGATACAGCACAAAAACTCAACTGCATTTGGTTTAAGCATTTGAGCACAGCAGCAAATTATTGATTTCTTACATATAAATTGCAAAAAATGTTAGATTATAACTCAGCAACACATGAGCAGATGAGGTTTTTCTATTTATCCCACAGACGAGCAGCCAAAGTGTAACGTATTTCTCCGAGCCTAACGATAAAACATTGGATAACTTTGCACAATTGTGTTAATTTCCATTTTGACTCGTTTTCTGTTGATTCTTATCAGGAAACCAAATCAGAAATGTTAACAAGTACATACAGCAGCACTGAGGGGACATGTGAAAAAAATATTTATCTCGTTCCCCGGACTTAATATCTCGTTCCCACAACATAAGATCTCATTCTCAGGACATAATATCTCGTTCCCACGACATAAGATCTCGTTCCCACGACATAAGATCTTGTTCCCACGACATAATTATCTCGTTCCCACGACATAAAATCTCGTTCCCACGACATAATTATCTCGTTCCCACGACATCTTTATCCAATTAAAATTAGCCATTACTGACCGTCGCCATTTTTCTTTAGGCCTATTCTGTGTTAGATGACAGATAATTATGTCGTAGGCACAAGATCTTATGTCGTGGGCACGAGATCTTATGTCGTGGGAACTAGATCTTATGTAATGGGCACAAGATAATTATGTCGTGGGAATGAGATCCTATGTCGTGGGAATGAGATAAATATTTTTCACATGTCCCCTCTGTGCTGCCGTAAGTACAGGCATTTTTGTGAAGAAGAAGTTTTGACACATTGACGCGTTGAATCCAAAAGCCAATGTTGGCAAGCTGATAAATGGAGGCTTGTCGACCTAATTTGCATATTTTAAAATGGCGGTCAAATATCATAGAAATTGACATATTAATGAAATATTTTATTTTTGACGAGTTTTTTTTTTATCCAAAATCATTAGTAGTATGTCCTTTGATAGTTTTATCCTCAAAGTACATGGTTTTGGCAACCATTTGTTACAAATTCATTGCAATAAATATCCGCTTAGTATATGAAATCTTACATAAACTTACTTTATTGATTATCCTGTTATTCAAATGTAAGTATCATTCATTGCAGGATTTTGGACTATTTATCAGCTTTTTAAGTGTTGAATGAGAGCGACATTTGATTTCTTCGTTTTAAAGCAAATATGGCACTAACCATACTTCATAAAATTGCCCAAATTTATGCTACATTTTGTGTATAGCAGCATGCGAATTTTGCTGTACCATAGGGTCTAATTAGACCAACTTTGCACCCTCAGAACAACTTCTAACGGGTGTCAAATTGCTTTGTGAGACCACTTAAATGGGAAAGAATATTGCCATAAAAAATAAACCCTTTTAAGCTATGTGAAATTGCATGGTTTCCATGGCAGCCCATCATGAGTTTCTAAAGAATGGGGATGATCCTGCAATGGTACTCATATCCCCACAGCAAATTGTCTTAAACGTTTAAAAATGTCATCTGAATGTTAAGATATAACACTTTCATCTAATGGTCAAAAATGCAAATTATCAAATTTGCATATTTATGAATATTAATGAAAACATTATAAATTAGAGTAAAATCATAAAAATACAGTGGTGTACCTACAAAACCATCTACATTTCAGCTGCTTAGTAAACTGTACTTTCAGCCTTGACACCAATTTAATTTTCAGACATAGAATGTTTACTTAGTGTTCCGATATGCAAATTAGCTAAAGGTTGTTTTTATGGATAGTGATTGAACTATTATAAATGAGAAAAAATAGTGAAATATTAATGGATTGTACTTACACAATTATATCTCAGCTGCTATCTAAAGTATTAAAAATGTTCTTATTATATTAGATACGATAATTATCTCATATGTATATCCATTAGTATTTTTATAGATACAACTTTATTGTTTTAACATTGATTTTTCATAATTTTCTATAGTTTTCATTAATATTCATGATATGTTCATTAATGAATTTGCATATTTGAGCATTGGAATAAAACAATATGTCGCAGTCTTAATTTGGTACCAGGAATCATTGTCTAGAGCAATTAAAGCGGCAAAGTCTGTAACTTTTGATCTTATATTTTAAGAAATAATGTTTGTAATTTTCAAGAAAACAGTAATATAGCTAAAGTTTGGGTATACATTTTACCAACTTCGTTAACAATAGCAAATTTTCACTATCAAAACAACAGCATTTATGTTAACATTTAACGGTCTAGAATTTTTGGAGGGACGCAAATCATTACCAGCAAGAGAAAAAACACCTGTTTTTATAATAGAAATTCACTTTTACATGGTTCAGCTGTAGTGAACAAATTTTGTGTGAAGTCATAATTCAATTCTTTTTTTACAAATGATTTAAACAGATTGTTATTTTCTTCAGAAAATGTTAATAATTGCAGACCTAGTCACTATTAGTAGTTTTTAAAGTAGACCCTACTAATTTTTGTGTGTTTTTTATTCTCTCTCTCATTTCTGATGCTTATATTAATATCAAAAAAATAACAAATTTGAGTATTTCAAAAAATAGACTATAAATTAAGTGCAATGTCTTAGCTTCAATTCGGTACCAAGTATTGTAGTCTAGCATTATTGGCAGCTACGTAATTCTGTAGGTACATCCCCTTAATTTTATTACTATTTTGTCTCATTTCTAACATTTAAATTAACGTTCAAGAATGAAATCTTAAAATGATGTGCCTTCTTCAAATCTTTGCATATCTGATCATTGAGTAAAACATGCTATGTATTAGCATTTATTTGGTACCAGATGAGATATAGGTAATTTTGTATAGATTTTTCTGCTATATTTCTTTTCTTTTTCAATGTTTTCATTAATATTCACAAATATGTAAATAAGATTTGTATATCGGACGAAAGTATTATATCTCAACTTTTATTTAGTACAAAATTTGGTAGTCTAGAATAGCTAGCAGCTGACATATTGGTAATGCTGTAGATATAACCCTTTAAATTCTTAATTCTGTTTTCATTAATATTCATGAATATTAATTGAATATGCAAATTAGATTATGTGCATATCAGATAATTGGGTTAAAGTTCTATGTCTCAGCTTTTATTTAGTAACGCGTTTGGAAGTCTTAGAATAGTTAGCAGCTGACATTAAGGTAATGTGAAGGTACACCCCCTTATTGTTTCTGCCATTTTTCTCTTATTTTTCATGTATTCATGAATATGCCAATTAGACCATTGGTTACAAGTACTCTGTTTACTTTTTAGGCTTTTATTTGGTACCAATTTCGGTAGTCTAGGATTACTAGCAACTTACGTATGGGTAATGTTGTAGATACACCCTATTTTTTCTACGAATTTTCTTTCATTCTTATTTTTTTATTAATACTCATGAATATGCAAATTCGAAAATTTGCATATCAGCACATTAAATAAAAAATATGTCTGAGCTTCAAATTTGGTAGACCAGAATGAGTTGCCGCACGATCTTTCAGCTTGACAACATGGTTTTTAGCATTCCCAAATACCCCTAATAGGCATCCCAAACCCTTTTCATCATAAAATGCCAGTACCTTCTTAAATAAGTGACTTTTTTCCCTGACTATTTGGCAAACAAACAGATAAGCTCATGGTTAGAAACACACCAAAATAAGGCAACTTAATGTAAACATGAGCAGAGGACTCATTCTTACAATAGTAATAAATATAATAATTGAGTCGTGACATGAGATCTCCTACAATGCGGTATGTGCGACCAGCAAAGGCTCAGACCACCCAGCGCATACGCACAGTCTAATGAGAGCTTTTGTTAGTCGCTTAAATATTCTATGACTTTTAAGCTACTGACTGAATTTCTAAGCTTAACAGGAGCCTACACAGACTCGTTTGAGTCTATACTTGTCAAAATGCAACTTTGTTGAAAATAGCGTGCCACGGCTCATATACGAAACTTTAGTTATTTCTTAAGCATCATCCGAGGTCAAGTTACAATAAAGATTCAAAACACAATAAGTGAATATGATCAGGAAATATCGCAATCACACACTGCAAACTGTGTCACCATACCGTGAGGCAGAGCCACAAAACACAAATAGTCACAATACACCAGGAAGATAATTAAAGTAAAGCAGCCAGCTCTCTCTCTTCCTAATCAATATGATTGCGGAACTAAAATGAATAACAAAACATGGACCAAACACAGAACCTCACTTAAACGATGAATTAACAACAACAGAACTGACGCCTTCAATTAGACAGCAGCACAAGCCACCGGGGGCTTAAATGGTTTTTACTGGCGACAAATATTCGCCCCTGAATTCTGTCGTTGTTAAAACACATAGATTGTTTAATTCACATGGAGGGCATGACTTAACGCACCGACACAGACCATCTAATCAAATTAACACTCTGTGATATAACAAAGAAAAGGGCTCACGATTCACAGATATTCAGAGCTAAAGAAAACTTCAAGTTGAGCCAGGGTGGGCCCAGTCAAAGACCAGCATCAGGCACCAACCAACGGATACAAGCATTACGTCAGGGCTGTCATTGAGTCTGAGGCCTGAGGAGAAAATGTCTCACCTAGGGTCATAGTTCTGCTTTTTTATACACTCCCTATAAACACATATGATTAGAACTTTATGATTGACCCCTATTTTTCAGCAAAAGTTATATGACTGACACTCTTTTTCCTTGATGAGTATAAAAATAATATTTTTTTCTGCTGCTAAAACTGAAGATGGTGAATAAGGCCAGAATTTTTTTATTTGTTGATTTTACAAACCCTCTTACTGTAATTTTCCGGAAAGTAGGAAAAAAATAAAATTTAATTTCAAGAATTATTTTTTTTACTTTAAATATTATTTATTTCGTTGAAAAAAATAATAGGTTTTTTTTAGGTTCTGTCTGTGTATTTTTGAGTGACACTGTTAAAAGTGTCCAGAATTTTAGAAAAATTATGAAATATTTAAAGATTTAATACAGACTGTTGGTGTTTACCTTACTAGTTTTACTGTTGTTGTTTTTTGGAGATGTTAAAAAAAAGCCCAGAAAATGACCAGTCAACTGGTCATTTTCAGAGCATTTCTTTTTCTTTTTTTTTTTTTTTTTCATCTCTTTGACCCTAAATTTGAAAAAATCCCGTAAATCAAATAATAAAAAAAATCTGGCCTAATTTGATATGACTTGTATGCCTTTGTGAAGATCTTTTTCTGTTGCAGCATTACAAAGGGGGATAACTCAACAACATCACTACCATTTGATCCTACCGACTACTATGACTTGTATGACACAGGGCGACGGTTTGCCTTGTATTTCGTATCCATTGGGGTTGCAATAATCGTCTCTGGGTTCATTCAGTACTCTTGTTTCGATATAACCCGAGAGAGACAAATGCGGACGATTCAAACCCGATTTTTCAAATCCGTCATCCATCAGGATATAGCATGGTTTGATGTACATCCTGTCGGTGAATTGGGAAGTACTTTTTCTGTGTAAGTACCATAACTACCCAGGTTATCATATTCGTTTTATCGCTTTTTAGCAACGAGTTTAATGAATTCAATAATACTGTCCTTCAGCACGAATATTAGATTCTATTATCATATGAGCCACGGCATGAGATTTCCAACAATTTGACATTTTGACATGTGTAGACCCGGACGAGCCTCTGTAGCATCCTATTAAGCTTAGAAACTCCAAATGGTGTTCAATCAGTAGCTTAACAATAATAGAATATTCAAGCGACTAGCAAAGGCTCTGATCAGACTGCGCATATGCGCAGGCTGATCTGAGGCTTCGCAGGTCGCACATACCACATTGTTGGAAATATCATGCACTGGTTCATATGGCATTGAATCTACTTTGAAATCGCTTTTTGGCGTGAAAACATTAATATTTTGTCAGTTTGTACGCAACGTTGTTATTTACGTTATTACATAACATAGCTAAATATATATAGAGGATCTTACATGAGTGCTCATGTTTTATTGAATTTATTAAACGAGTTGGGGAAAAGAGATAAAATGCGAGGCTTGCCGAGCATTTTATCACTTTTTTCTCAACGAGTTTAATAAATTCAATAATACAAGAGTACGAATGTTAGATTCTATTTATCACATTACATCTGATATTATAACTAATTAAAAATCGTATTTTTGGCGTGAAAACGTCAAAATTTTGCCATCTTTTACGCAACGTTATAATGGACGTCATAGCGTTTCCCGTAAATCTATAAATCACTAGTGGTTTATCGATTTTATTGCATGGCGTTATTTCACTCCCAGACGCGACGTCATGTGATAAAAGCCATTATACTTCCACAAAACGCTTTGAGGCGTGACTGTAATGGTAAATGAATTGAATTAATCAACCGTCATTACTTAGAGGTATCGGTAGAAGTATAGCTGTTTCAAAATGATCGGCTTTAAAGTCACTACTGGCACCTAGGCATTTTTGTTTCCGAAAAAATGATTTTCTTCATTTTCTGTAATTTCATGTTTCATTTAAAAAATCAATTCGATTTTTGGAAGGTTAATGGAATCATGAATACTTCGAATCTCTTGCAAACATAGTGAAGAAACCTCGTACTAGCACTTCTACCTGTGTGATCAATTTTAATGTATACGGATAATAGAAGACAGTTGCATTATCAATTAATATCTTTATTAATTCTCAACATAATTTTAAATCACAAACGGCTCCAGAAAGATAAATTATCTCTCTTCAATATAGTGTTTTAATTTTGATTCTAGCATTCATAAAAATGGTCTGTTTGCCAGTAAGGATCAGATGTGCTTAGCTTAATTAAACAAATAGGGAAATTTCCGTAAAACAAAGAAAAACAGGGGTAGCTACATAGTTTCAACACCATTTTACTCAAATATTGTATTTAACAAGTGATGCATCACAAATTGATCAGGTGAATAGAAAGAGCATATTTTCATCTGATATAATTTTTATTTGTCTAACTCACTGATAAAATGGTCTGTTTGCGATATTTCTTTATTTTTTGAAATTATCATTTTAAAGCTGGATAGTCTGTAACTTTTGATCTTCTAATTTTAAAAATAATGTTTTTATTTTTCAAGAACACAGTAAAATACTCAAATTCAGGTAAACATTTTACCATTTACGTAAATCTTAACAAGGTTCCACTATCAAAACAACTGCATTTATGTTAAAATTCAACGGTCTAGAATTATTGGAGGGACGCAAATAATTACCAACAAGAGAAAAACACACCTATTTGATGAGATAATTCACTTTTCCATGCAGTTTTCAGCTGTACTGAACATTTTTATAGTGAAAACATAGCTTAATTCTACTTTTACAAATGATTTAAAAAGAAAATAAAATTTTTCGAAAAATGTTCATAGTTACAGAGTATGCAGCTTTAATCGTGCGTTTCCGTAAATGACGTCTATAAAATACGATCAGGGCCCTGTTGCATAAACCATCATTAAAGTTAAGCTATCATTAAGGTTTAAGCTGTCATTAAACTTTTACCAGTCCATTAGTTAAGGTCACTGCTCACACCTGAGCGATTTTTTTTCCAAAAAATAGATTTTTTTCATTTTTTGATATTCTGTAGTACATCATGCTATAAGCAAAATAACGCAAAATAAAGAAAATTAACCGTCCAGTTCAAAAGTTACAGCCCTTCATTTTATGGCCTATGTTGGCTTTATTACGCAGCTTTTTGGAAACTCATTAAGGCAAGTAAAATATTCTGTAACTCAATTTTATATTTGAAAATCGTTATTTAAAACAAGCATGCGAAGCCATAAATACTTAAGAACTTTTTCTCAAACCATTCTTTTGCAGCTATACAAGTATTTTTCTTCATATCACGCTTTCAAACCAGCGTTCACCGATAGTTATGCCATCATTTTCGGCAATTACTGACTGATAATTCAATATTTAAACATACTTTAAAAAAATAAATTTTTCTAATTTTTTTTTAGGAAAGTGATCATTATATAAGATGCGTTATGACAAAATTTCAAAAAAATCACCGTCTAATTAGTGAGATATTACCAAATAATTATCCCTACCCCCTTAACTAAAAATCAATGAACTTAGCAGGCTTTTCTTATTTCTAAGCATGTTAAAACCTTACGAACCAAACACTGTTGATTAAAATACCTCACTGTGAACTTCAAAATGAAACTATATGTACTCCAAATACTTGGAACATTTATATACATATGTGTGAAGACTTTTCAATACTAAAAACGATACCAAAATACCCCACCCACGGTAAAAAGAAACTTATCCGCATTTTGTCTGAACAATAAGTCGATATATTTTGACCAAATTTGCATAGATACACCATTAGGATAGAGATGTAATGTTTTGGGGACATAAATTACGTTTTTCAAGGCCACGGGGTAACTCTGCATGTCAAATTTAGGTGAAAATGTGCTGTTTTAATATGCATCGCTTTAATTGATCGATGCATATACTTCATGTACTCATCCAAGAATTTGAAATGTTTTTAAAACTTTGTTGCGGCCTCCTGCGCCATACTAATGCCCGATCGCGAAGCAAGGCCAGACCGTAACACTTGACCAGAGTTGGTTTATTTCTATTAGATCTATATATCCCTTGACGGCCATCTTTCAGTTGAAACATGTCAAATGTAGAGTAACCTTGGAGATTAGCAAAAATTTTAGCGTAAAATTGTAAATATTTTATTGCTCATTATTTTTATATTTGCCTTGGGTGCTCAAAAGAACCGTCTCACTGAGTACCTATAACTTACCTATGATTTGGTTGGAACCGCATTTATATGGAAAAGGTTCTTTTTATGCCCACACCCTTCCCGCTACTGAAGGGGGTATTCAGTGGTGCGGAGGGGGAGGGGGTACTATTTTTGGTACGGATCCCGTCGGCGTTGATCATGGGCGGAATGGGCCACCAGCAGTCTAGAGGGGCTAGACATTTTCTATGTGCATATCACATGAACCAGGCTTGAAGATGTGGTCCGCATTTACATGAATATAAATGAGCATCGATGCGACAAAACCTGTCTTCAGGGTTTCCGATAAGATCATACCAAAACCAGCCTTCTCAGCCAATGAGACTAGATAGAAAAGTGAATTCTCGCTTGGAGCAAGTTTAGATACGATACTATTCAATTCGTGAATAGCAAAGGCGCTGATAAGACTCTGCGGATGCGCAAGCTGGTCTGCGCCTTTGTTGTTTGCAGACCCCGATGGCAGAATTCCTCGTGTACCTTTAATAATTTAGAGTAGGCCTACTATAATTTAGAATCACGATTATACTTAGGTCAACCTTAGCCCAAGATAGCCTTGTAGCTAAATATTGGAACACATTTGACATAAGGCAAATTGTTTAGGAAGCAAACTAAAGCGAGGGACTCTCAACGTCAACGTCAAGTTCAATACTTGTCGTTTACGCATAATGACGTCATAAGGGCAAGTGACGTCATTAGCGCACGTCAGGTTCAAAGTAGACGCTAGAGAACGTGATGAGATAGTCTGTCTTGGTGAAATTTTATTGCAGGTAAAATAAAACTAGAAAATCATATATAGATCTATATACAAGTAGTTATATCATGATTGTTGATGTGGACTGTCAAAAAAACGCGAACAGTCGACTGATATTTCGTGGGTAAAATGCGTGCTCCATTACACTGACTGACATTTTTCTTCTCACAGAGCTGAGCGTCCATCGTTTAGTATCCGGAAATAATGCCAACTTTTGTAATTCATTATACTATAAATTTTGTTTGCATTTTTAATGTTATATCAATCACTTTCAGGTTACCAACGTGCAGTGTAGCGGGCATTACTGTCGGTAGAAAACATATCGTAGTTGCGTAAAATCACACTTTGTCATAATCGAACGCTACCAAGTATTACCTCCCTTGATGATTTAGAGTTACGGTTATTGCTATGGGTAGAGACCTTAAGTTGGCATTATTTTTGTGTTGCATAAAGCAATTTTAATGTCAACTTAACTAATGACGACTTTTAAAACAGACTGGTAAACCTGACATTAAGACCTTTTCCATGCAAATGCTCCAACAACAGCTTCCAATATGGCGGCGAATCACAGCAACAGTGACGCTTCGACGAAACCGACAGCTTGAGCTTTGTAAACTATAAAATGTAACTGGCATGTATAGCGAATATGTTTGTTTGTTTGTTTGTTTTGTTGCTTTACGTCCCAAGTCAACAGCTATGGTCATTGCGGGACGGTCAGTTCACCTAACCACACGTTTTCCTGGGCAGGCTTGAACAAGCGGATAACCAGTAATTCGTGCACATACTTTCGCTTGTAACTGACAACAACCCTTCTTGAATGAATCAGCGGAAGGGAGGAGAATGACCGTAGAAATCATTTCATGATCAATCTCCACGAAAGTATGGGACCGGACTGGGATCGAACTCACGACCCCTGGATCTGCAGTAAGACACGCATCTGTAGCCAGACACGTTACCGACTGCGCTACGCGGCCCGGCAATAGCGAATATGAAAAAGAAAACTTCTTTGCAGAAAAACAATCTAGATCAAACCCCGAATATGTCAGTTTATGCTATATTGCGCCGTAAAGATGTTGTTCGAGTCGGAAGGCGGTTCGTCCTATGTAAGGACTAAATCAGTAAGTTTAGTTTTCTTGTGACCCGCTTCTTTCGTTTATTTCACTTTAGAAAAAAAACACGGTTTTAACTCCATCATCAGTTCTAGATCAAGATGTTATAGTTCCATAAAAGAAATGGTTGAAAGGCTCTTTTTGAATAACAATATCGAATATGGAAAAAAAACGTTTTTAAAACCATTGGCTGTTTTGTTTACATCCGTTTCCATGGGACATGCATGTTGACATGGTTGTATTTTCCGCCAGTGACTTAAAAACGGCGCACCCCTTCAAGACACAATTTGTTTGATTTTAATCTTTACGTCTCAGTACACAAATTTTTCAGTTATTTGTCGGGAAGGGTCTTCCTGGGTTGACCCAGAACTAAGCAAGGATTAGTTAATGGGTCTTGCTCAAGGACACAAGGCAGTGACGCGGGTGATGTTCGAACCCGCAACCCCCTTGGTTTCGAGTCAAGCACTCTAACACTGCGTTGTGCTCCTAAAATTTCATCAGAACAAAATGAAATAGGACCCCAGAAATAGGGCTTTTTATCTACGACAACCAGCATCCTGGCACAATACAGACAAGGTCGTCGTGCAGCATGTTTGTATGGCAGGGAAAGCCCGGGTGCTTCGGGGAAAAAACACTAGATCTACAAGCAGTTATATATATCTTATTTTATCTTATAATCCATTTTTTGCTATTGGATAATGGCATTGCTTATATATTTATTTACACAGCGCACGCATATGCTGACATCTTACTCCATAAAATGGATGGGTCTAAGAGAAATATTTTAAAAGGCACCGTTAAAGGCAATACCCCCCCCCCCCCCCCCCCCGGCAATACCACATCGTGTAGGCGGTGACCACGAATTTTCAGGGACACAAGACAGTAACACCGGGCGGCGTAGCAGAGTCGATAACGTGTCTGACTAGGTGCGTGTTTGACTGCAGACCCAGGGGTTGCTAGTTCAATCCAGGCCCAGCCCCATACTTTCGTTAAATAATTTCTACGGTCATTCTCCTGCCGTTGATTCAGTTAAGAAGGGTTGTTGTCAGTTTATATAATACAAGCGAAAGTATGTGCACGAAGCACTTGCTAAAGCTTGCCCAGGAAAAGAATTGTGGTAAGGTGAACTGATTGTCCTGACATGACATGACCATAGCTATGAGGGTCTCAATGAGATACCAATTCCGGTGACCCCCCTACGTCGCGTGGTTCATGCATTGCAACAACAAAAAATCGCACCATTTATGTATGACCTGTTATCTAGGAGATCAGGCTGGATGATTATCAAGAGATAAACAGTGTTTCTTTACTCGGTCGGGCCGTCGCGTCTTGATCAGGTTATCCAGTGTGACTTATTGCACGTCACAGCTTACGTCACAGCGCGTGTGCCAATACTGTTGCTGTATACACCGACACTCAAAAAAGGTCAGAGTTATATCATTCTTACCAAGTGATACATGGTGCACGTTGGTTTTGCGACTCGCAAAGTAGCGAAGTAGCAAGGCCCAAAATGCCAATTTCAAAAGAACGTTAAGTATCTCGTTTATTATCTAAGCCATGTGAAAGTCATAATTTTCAGCCAATCCCAAGCCTCGGTCACCCCCCCCCCCCAAGCCTGGTCCTCCATTAGGCAATCTGTTCTAATACATTCCAGTGAAATAAATGCCCCCCCCCCCCCCTATGCGCGGAACCAGGAAATTTCGTCGGGCTGGAGGGGGTTTAGATCTAGATCTACCCATATAACGTGTGATTTTCCGATGGGGTCTAAGCCCCCTGCCCCCCCCCACCCGGATCCGCGCATGCCCACCCAATCCCTTGCTCCCCATAGCGTATTGTATTTAGGCACTGGAAGCCAAAAGTCACTTTTAAATAATAATGATAATCATTTGAATGCTTATTATTAGCTGTTTTTATGATTATGATTACTAATTTTCAGTTAATTACAAAATGGCTGCAAATCATAGAAATGCACATGTACAGCAGTGAAATCCATACTTAATGACAGCTTTAAAGTACCTCCTGAGGTACTTTAGTTAATGACAGCTTTAACGGGAGCTTAATGCCAACTTAAAGTTAATGGGCTTTTATGCAACAGAGTTAAAGTCGGCATTAAGTTAACAGCGACTTAAGGTCACTGCCCATAGCAATAACCGTAACTCTAAATCATCAAGGGAGGTAATACTTGGTAGCATTCGATTATGACAAAGTGTGATTTTACGCAACTATGATATGTTTTCTACAGACAGTAATGCCCGTTACACTGCACGTTGGTAATCTGAAAGTGATTGATATCACATTAAAAATGCAAACAAAATTTTAAGCATAATGAACAAAAAAAAGTTGGCATTCTTTACGAATACTAAACGATGGACGCTCAGCTCTGTGAGAAGAAAAAATCAGTCAGTGTAATGGAACACGCATTATACCAGGGAAAGGTCAGTCGACTGTTCGCGGTTTTTTGACAGTCCACAACAACAAAAATGATATAACTACTTGTATATAGATATATATATATGATTTTCTGGTTTTTTTTACCTGCATTAAAATTTCACCAAGACAGACTATCTCGTCACGTTATCTAGCGTCTACTTTGAACCTGACGTGCGCTAATAACGTCACTTGCTCTTATGACGTCATTATGCGTAAACGACAAGTATTGAACTTGACGTTGGCGTTGAGAGTCCCTCGCTTTAGTTTGCGTCCTAAACAATTTGCCTTATGTCAAATGTGTTCCAATATTTAGCTACAAGGGCTATCTTGGATTAAGGTTGACCCAAGTATAGCCATGAGTCTAAATTATAGTAGGCCAGGTGCGCGAGGAATTCTGCCATCTGGGTCTGCAAACAACAAAGGCACAGACCAGCTTGCGCATCCGCGCAGTCTGATCAGCGCCTTTGCTATTCACAAATTGAATAGTATCGTATTTAAACTTGCTCCAAGCGAGACTTATCTATTTCCATCTTGTCTCTGTGGCTGAGAAGGCTGGTTTCTGGTATGATCTTATCGGAAACCCTGAAGACAGGTTTTGTCGCATCGATGCTCATATATGTATTTATATTCATGTAAATGCGGACCCAATCCACAAACCTGTTTCATGTGATATGCACATAGAAAATGTCTAGCTCTTCTAGACTACTCGTGGACAATTCCGCCCATGACCAACGCCGACGGGATCCGTACCAAAATAATACCCCCCCCCCCTCCGCGCCACTGAATACCCCCTTCAGTAGCGGGAAGTGTGTGGGCATAAAAATAACCTTTTTCATATAAATGCGGGTCCAACCAAATCATAGGTAAGTTGTAGGTACTCAGTGAGACGGTTCTTTTGAGCACCCAAAGCAAATAAAAAAATAATGAGCAATAAAATATTTACAATTTTACGCTAAAATTTTTGCTAATCTCCAAGTTTACTCTACATTTGACATATTTTAACCGAAATGTGTCCGTCAAAGGATATATAGGTCATCCTCTGGTCTAGTTTTAAGGTTTGGCCTTGCTTCGCGATCGGACATTAGTATGGCGCCTGAGGCCGCAACAAAGATTTAAAAACATTTCATATTCTTGGATGAGTACATGTAGTATATGCATCGATCAATTGAAGCGATGCATATATTAAAACAGCACCTTTTTCACCTAAATTAGACATGCATAGTTACCCCGTGACCTTGAAAAACGGTAAATGTCCCCAAAACATTACATCTCTATCCTAATGATGTATCTATGCAAATTTGGTCAAAATATATCGACTACATGTTCAACCAAAATGCAGATAAGTTTCTTTTTACCGTGGGCGGGGTTTCTTTTTACCGTGGGTGGGGTATTTTGGTATCGTTTTTGGTATTGAAAAGTCTTCTCATATATGCATATAAATGTTCCAAGTATTTGGAGTACATATAGTTTTATTTGGAAGGTCAAAGTGAGGTATTCCAATCAATAGTGTTTGGTTCCTGAGGTTTTAACATGCTTAGAAGTAAGAAAAGCCTGCTTAGTTCATTATTTTGCAGTTTAGGGGGTAAGGATATTTATTTGGTAATATCTCACTAATTAGACGGTGAATTTTTTTAAAATTCTGTCATAATGCATCTTATATAATGATCATTTTCCTAAGAAAAAATTAGAAAAATTTATTTTTTTAAAGTATGTTTAAATATTGAATTATCAGTCCTTAATTGCTGAAAATGAATGCATAAATATCGGTGAATGCTGGTTTGAAAGCGTGATATGAAGAAAAATACTTGTATAGCTGCAAAAGAATGGTTTGAGAAAAAATTCTTAATAATTAATGGCTTCGCATGCTTGTTTGAAATAACGATTTTCAAATATAAAATTGAGTCACAGAATATTTTACTTGTCTTAATGAATTTCCAAAAAGCTGCGTGAAAACGCCAACATAGGCCATATAATGAAGAGCTGTAACTTTTGAACTGGACGGTATTTTTTTTTTAATTTTGCGTTATTTTTCTTATAATATGATGTACTACAGAATATCAAAAAATGAAAAAAATCTATTTTTTGGAAAAAAAATCGCCCAGGTGTGGGCAGTGACCTTAATGACGACTTAACTGGCAGTTAACTTTTAATGACGGTTTATGCAACAGGCCCCAGGTCTCCAGGGGTAATAGCCGCTGGCGAAGCATATCACTGTTGTATATTATGGAAATTGAAGCTGAAAATTGAAAACTCGTTTTTGATCAAAAAAATATACAGAGCTTCAATGTGAACGAATTTGTTTTTTCTGGTGTAAGAAAAGAAAATTGATGTCCTGCTTATGGCCAATAAAAATCCGTTTTTGAAGTATCATACCTAGACTTGATACGAGCGAAATTTCAATTTTCTATCTAGTCTCTGTAGCTGAGCAGGCTGGATTGAGCCTAGCTTGTCAGAAACCCTAAAGACAGGTGTTGACGAGTCCATATTAAGGTTCATCGTTTCTTATTGTTTCTTATTTCTTAATGTTCATAAAACATGATATGGACCATATGATATGTCTATGTCTATGTCTACCACGACGCGAGAAAACCTGTTTTCGGGGGTTTGCAAACAACACAGGCGCAGACCAGCCTGTACATGGGCGCAATCTGACCAGCGCCTTTGTTATTCACTTATTAAGAAGTATCATATCTAGACTTGATACGAGCGAAATTTCTTGCTAGTCTCTGTAGCTTGCCAGGCTGGTTTGAGTATCGCTTTGACAGAAACCCTGAAGACAGGTTTTGTCGCGTCGAGGGTATGGGTATGCACTATATGTCTATGTCCCCGAATTGGCGCAGTTTGAGATTATATTATCAAGGTCTTATTATTATCATTATCTCTGCTCTCCGGAACGGTACGCAATTTACAAATGCACGGCATACCGTCCAATAGTCTTCAAGCTAAGATACATGTAAATGCTGGTAATTGCATGCTGAAATTAGTTTGCGCTATCGCGCAGGCTTATCGAACTGATTACCTTTGTGTAAATTATATGAGATTTCACAACAAACAACGAGACAAATTACTAATACCTGTTACTTTTGTACATGTATATACTTTTACATATGGAATAATATAGATATTTTGAAAATAAAAAAGGAACGAAATAAAAAATGGTTACTTTGTTTTCCAAACCGAAACATTTGCGGTGAGTGCTCAAAAGAGTCGTCTCATTGGGACATCTTTTTAGCACCCAAAGCAAATGTTTGGACTTACGGATAGCAACATGAGCTGCGAGTGCTCAAAGCAACTGTCACAATGAGACGATTCTTCTGAGCCCCCGAAACAAATATTTATATTTTTCTCGATTTTACATCCAACTTTATTTCAATTTATCAGGACCTATGAACAAATACGGATACATTTTGTTTCTTTCCCTGCAAGATATATGGACCTGTATTGTTTCAACTTAAAGCTGCATACTCTGTAACTATGAACATTTTTCGAAAAAAAAAATTTTCTTTTTAAATCATTTGCAAAAGTAGAATTAAGCTATGTTGTCACAATAAATCTAATTTCTACAGCTGAAAACTGCATGAAAAAGCGAATTATCTTATAAAAACAGGTGTATTTTCTCTTGTTTGTAATTATTTGCGTCCCTCCAATAATTCTAAACAGTTAATTTTTAACATAAATGCTGTTGTTTTGGCACTAATAATTTGTTAATTATTACGAAAAAGGTAAAATGTATACCTGAATTTTAGTATTTTTACTGTGTTCTTGAAAAATAGAAACATTATTTTTAAAATGAAAATATCAAAAGTTACAGATTATGCAGCTTTAATGTTATATAAATCGCCTTTTTTTGTTTCCTGACGCATGATAATACTTGAGTGAGTGCAAGTGTATAGATTATGACAATCATGCAACGCCTCGGATCTAGTGTCAACGAAGATGAATTGCCTGTTTGTCATGATCTACACACAAGATATTGAAGATACTGCTTGGGGTCTTCTGTTATGTTGCAAGCACAACAGCCTTGATGCATACCGTTTCCTGACTACAGGTCACGTACTGACCAGTATAATAGTTAAACTAGACCAGCGTGCTAAGGTCTCTCATCCCCATGGATTCGAATCGTGTAATCCATACTCATATATCCATTCAAACCTCCTTTTATGAATGGCATTCTCCTATCACTTACTGTAGTAAACTAGTAATATGCATGCTTGTGAACATCGAAAGCGCCACGGTGATTGGCCGTGGTTTATGTTTATAAAACCATAGAGCGTATCGTAGCTCGCACGAGGAAAACATGGAACGTTCGAATGACAATGTAAACATTAAGGTAGCATGGACCGATTTTAGTTTTGGTCTTTATTCACTGTTCTCAATAGTTGAAATGGCGTTTGAATATTGAATTAAATTACGAATTTAGTCGCATTAGTTGCCCTCAACAGCAAGACCCATTGCATTGGGTCTCTATGTGTGTGTGTGTGTGTGTGTGAGTGTGTGTGTGTGTGTGTGTGTGTTGTTGTTTTTTCTATTGCCGCCATAACACTACATAAATATTTGCGTTTTTGTACATATGCCTCATGTTTTACATGTTCTATGTAATTGAGAGGAATAAAACTTGTATAAAGTTTGTATTTGCTCAGTCGTGGAGGGTTTGGTTTCAATTCGGAGGTTTGCCGTTTGTCTAACTTGGTGGACAGTGTAGACCCAGACCAGGAATTATCATGTGCCTCCTGGTCAGACAGCGTCTGTACTCTTTACAATATGTCCATCTTCGGTATACAATGATAAAAACAAATAAAAATAATGCTTACAGAGAGTGAATACCCTGGTCGGGCGACCGACGTGTGTTGTTGGACCTGAATTTTCATTGTTCGATAAATGAATATACATGTATGTCATAGGGTACATTTAAGTAACCACCTTTCCCTATCCTTACCTTCCAAAGGCCTGCCCCTATATTGTCAAATGTATATAGTGTAAACAGATTATATAGTGTGACGGTATGTAGGTAGTTGTAGGTAGTAATTTTGGTAGGTAACTGTAGGAAATATGTAGTGCTAAATAACCGCTTACACATACACATAATCATTGTTTACAGCTTTTATGCTATACTGCATAGTACCTTTCATATTTGTATAAATCATTTGACATTTACATCTATTAAATATATTATTCATATATATTCTGCAGGTAAGTAGCCTTTGCCATATTCATTGCAAGTCATTTTAGTCATTTAGGTGACATTTGCACTTTGCAATATTTGCTTTATTGGAAATTGTGAAATTCACTCATGCATATGTGTATGTAGTTGCAGAACTGCGACTTTAGATTTTTTTTCGATCTGGCTGAATCTTAAGTCGCAGTGGATTCGTGCTCTATTTTGACCAGTGATGGAGTCCCCTTTCGTTTTGGGAAAATCTCTTTTCCTGTGACAATCCAACCATTCAGATTTCTTCATGTGTTTTATATACACAACCAAAGTTATAAAAATGTTACCATTCACTTTGTTTTTGTGACACGATCAAGGCAATCTGTAATATTATGTTCTTTTTGTTGTTTTTCGGCTCATCGCAGCCATTTTGCATGATTTTCACGAAATGGGGGTGATGACGCTTTTGCGATAAATTTCGGATGTTGAGACGAACTAATTTTAACGTTGAGAAATATTATAATAAAACCTGGTACTGGTTATACTCCCCACGACTAGGTAAGGGATGTCAGCACTTTTTCAAAAACTCAGTAAATTATTAGAATAAGATTAAAAGTGGATTTTGGACATAATAAGAAACAAGTAGGTGTTTGAATTTTGAAAGTCAACGCAAAATTGTTAAAGTTATTGATTCTGTTAAATACTTACTCAATGTTAGTACGCTCGCCGCAGTCTCGTTTCTGTATTATTGTGCATTGTAGCGCCTCCTATTTTCTATTAATTTATAACGAGTAATGACCTATTTCAGAAAATGAAAGTTGATTTCCAACAATGGTTTGATTTCAATTTAATATAGCATACCAAAGACTGAAATAAGATACTTACTTGACAGAAATCCTAAATAATCACATACCCCGCCCATATAAATCCAATTTTCGGAAAGGAAGCTTTATCATGTCCCAAAATGTCATTATCAGACCGAAAATTGACTTTTCCAACATGGCGGACAATTGTTATTCTGATCATGTGCTCACTTAATAAGTTTCCCGCCAAAGTAACAAGCTAACGCAAGAGTACATTGACCTCTGAACCGAGAGGGGGTCAGCTTGTTCACAACAAGAAGCGATGGATTGGAAAGATCAGAATCAAATTACTTTTGCACAGTGATCAGTAAGATAATTAGTGAAGGAAAATATTTTTATCATGGCTAACCTTGCTGCAAGCTGAATAGCTTTACTACCACACGCTTATGTTAAAATGGGCTATCAGTCAATACACACAGTTGGTAGTTGGAACCCATCGTTTTTAAGGCGCCACGTGAATCTTATATAGAGACAATGGGTGTTTTGACCTTTTTCAACATGTGCGCAATGGTTTGAAATTAGATTTGCAGAACGATGTCATTGTTTGAATGTGCAAAATCATGTGGCCTTTCTTTTCTATGTGTTTCCTGTTAGCGGAAGTGGGGATATTGCTCATCTGAAAATAGTCAAATATCTATCCAGTGACATCCGTCGGAATACAGAACCTGGGTGAAAAAAATGCATACTAGGTTGAAGATTGACCTATATTAGTTGACATTCATCAAGATATTAAAAGAAAACCTATTACAAATGGTGATAGAGGTCACCATAAAAATCAGCCTGTATGCACAAAAATGATCCCATCCATTGTCATTAAGAACTCCTCAGACACAGTTTATACATATCAAACTGGATAGTTCTCGATGTCAACAAGTTGGTAAAAGGAGGCCCCAGTTAGATCGGTAATTGGTCATCATTTTTGCAAATATCTACATGTAACAAATGTATGGTGAGATGGTATAGGATTCTTTTAATCTCAACAGACAGGGTATGATCAATTTTAGACCAATTATAATAATAAGGAAGGTAAAAGAAAACGTTTTCATGTAAAGGGTATTTTGCCCTATTTCATTTTTGTCACTATGCGGTTGTATTTAAATATTGAAAGACATAAAAGATGTAAATATAAGTCTGATTTGTGTATTTAGAAAACGGAAAGTAAACGGGTCATTGTCGGTACACAAATTACCAAAACAAATTCGTGCGTGATTTTAGTTACCCACAGAAAAAGCTAGATTGGTTCCCCTCGTTCATAAAGCTCTCCAAAAACGTCCAGGGCCAAACGAAAGAGGGAAGCCGGTCTAGTCTGTGGTAGTTGACGATTATAGCATATTGTGAATGGTTGCATCAGATCAGCTTGATACAATAAGTAATGTTTACATTTTCGAAGCAATCATTTAATGAATCTGAAGATTTTTTGCAACCGTTCATAGCCTCATGAATTACACACATTTGATTGACAGCTGCCAAACTCACTTGCTCGTGCAATTATGCTTCGAACATTGAACTCATTGGCAAGAAGTGATACTGGTGTTGTGAATGACAGTGAGCCACACCTGAGTCACACGTGCAAAACATGCCTCTTGTTTGCTCCATGGGCTGTCCGTGTTCAAGCTGGCTGTTCGGCTTTCCCATTTTACAATCCGACTAAACTGTTAATATGACTATATTTTGAATACAAAACTGGTTTTATTCCTAAATCAAAAATATGTGTAGAAACTAGAGAAAATGAACCAATAACAGAAATTTTTCCTTGACAAATAAATATATATTGATACCCAATGACTATCTACTCTGGCACAATGAAAGATCTAAACACAGCTCAACAGTTGCAAATACTCATCTCTGTTGTGGGTATATAAAGACAGTTTTAGACGTCATCGAAATATATATCAAAATTATATATGTTTTCAATGTTATGGGACCATTAATGAATTCATAAGGCTTTTTATTGACTTTTTTTCACCTCAAAATGCAAAATCAAGGGCACTAGCTTCTGTTCCATGCAAACTTTTCTAACAGTTCAGTTTACAGATGTAAAGAATTATAAAATCAAATATTTTGTATATGCGATTACTACAATCTGATCCTTAGTAAGCAAGCTGTTGGAGAAAATGGATTTTTGACCCATTTTCTACGACTTTTCACTCATTTTACTGAAAGTATATTCTTAAATAAAGTTCCAAGTTGTAAGACAAATATATTTAGTTATGCAAGAGGTATGGTATTTGGTGTCAGTAGAGACCTTAAATAAGTAATATAACCATCTTCATGTTCAAAAAAGTCAAATAAATTGTTTGATGTTGATAACAAATGCACAAAGAGAATATGCAGAAACTCTAAGGAGACATCAATTTGAATAAATAAAGACTGAGACCATAATTTAAGACCACTAGATCTGCTGGATACGTACATGTAAGCATTGTGCTTTAGGCATATATGATAAGTAGGGTAAATTCAGGTAACATCGGACATCAGGTAAATTCGGGTATATATTTGCAAACAGTGTAAATCTAGATAAGACTGCTCTTAATGAGTCGTCTCATCATGATTTTCACTGGCTGGTTAGTTAGTTTATTTTTTTATTCCAATTATTAAAATTTGAAACAAACAAGGTCACTGTTCAAATTTAGCCGATTGTCTCAATTTACCCTACCAAAATCTTGTGAGTTGTCACATATGCTTTCTTAACAGCTTTACCAGGCAAAATTACTATAGAAACGAGTGGCTCAGTTGTTTAGTAAGTACTGTATTAAGATTTGCATTTTAAGCAAAGTTCACGATTAGGCCCAGCTTGAATTTCAAATGGCTGTCTACTATGGTCGTCTACGAATTGAATGAAGCCCTCCAGTCATTTTTACTGACCGTTCCAAAGCAGTGCTTCTTTTGTGGATCTTTTTTTGTTATTTGTGCTTCATGTCATACTGTCTTGTCTGTTCCTAGTAGCCTTGTGGTTACCTACTGGAAAAAGGCTGATCTCTTGACTCACTTTCCCATATGGTGTCCTGGGTCAGGTGTAGTATGTGATTGTATTGATTTCTGATCTTTACTTTCTTCCTTACTTTTTATTGCATGTATAGAGCAGTGTGTCAAATGATTTCTGCTTTTCCAGGAGTATGCAAGTCGTCTCCACAGCGATGGGGAAAGACGCACCAGTATTTATAACCTGGTTTGCCACCTGGTGTGGAGCGTATGGCATAGCACTCTGGAAAGGATGGAAGGTTGCTTTGGCATGTATAGCTTTTAGTCCTCTTATAGTACTTCTTGGATCAATTTTAGGAAAGGTTAGTATGCATAAGGAAGGCTTTAGAATTTATATTAAGCTTTTATGGGTTACAGGTAGCAATACAAAATATTTCCGTAAGTGTGGGTTCAACATGATGGCCCAACATTAAATGCAGGCTTGTTAATATCTATATGTCTTGATCCACATCTGAATTAAGGGTGAGGTTGGCGCGCCGTTAAACCGGTTTAAGCCCTCCAGTAAAATATTTTACTGACCGTTCCAAGGCAGTACTTCTTTTGTGGATCTTTTATGTTTTTGTTCTGTCTTATGTTTGCTATGTCTTTGTGCGCGTCTAATTATATGTGCTTTGTGGTCACCTGCTGGGAAAGAGCTGACCTCTTGGCTCTCGTTTGTGGTGTCTTACTGTGAGTTTGTAACTTTCCCATTTATATCCTGGGATGGGTGTGGTACTTGATTGTATCGACTCCTGATCTTTGCACCCTTACTTACTTTGATATCTTCTTTATTTTTTGGGGAGTCCAGCCCAGTATTGCTAAGAACCCCTAATAGCTTTGTGATTTTCTAGGGAACGGGGGTCTGCCCCCACCCTCATCCCTCTGGATCCTCGCATTATCATATACTGCAGACAAACCAACAGCACCGCAAACTAACTGCCACATGACAGCAAGAAGACAACCAGCAAGATGCTTGCAAAACTGGAAAGGACACTAAGTACTGCATATCAAAACAAGGACCAAACAGAAATTTCTCCACACAATGAGAGCAACAGTGAACAATGAATCAACAACAACAGAACGGTTAGCATTGTATTGAAAAATATGCCCTAGATGATGCTGCGGAAGAGAGAACTGTTTGCTTTTCTGTAATTGTCTTCTTGACTAATAGTGTTCTGTTTTTCTTCCAAACTTTGCCATAGTTTGGTCTGCAGTGTGTGTGTGTGTGTGTGTGTGTGTGTGTGTTACTTCTTGGTCATACTCGCTTACGTTTTGTCACATATACCTTTCCTTTTTATGTTTTTATTTAATTATTTATTTATTTATACAATATTTAAAGACGTATACACATTTAGGTGAAATAACTATTCTACCAAATGACCCGAAAATCCATCAAACATTATTTACAAAATGAACATGTTTTAAAAATGATACATGGATGCATTAAACAAACCATGCTGTTGGTTTTTGCAATCAGTTCATATGTTTCAGAACTTTTAATCAAATTGTCCCAAATGATTAAATCAAGGATTTTACTGGCTATTCCTGTCTTCTGGAAAGCTTTGGGAACCTTGAAGGAGCCCCACTGGCTTATGCTTTAGAAGTCGTGGACATGACGGTGTAGGTATTTCTGCAATTGTAATGGTGTTTGTTCCGCCTACCAGTTTTCTATTTCTAGATTTTATCACTTCTTTGTCTATTAGACAGGTTGCTTTATTTACTTCCCCTTTGCTTATTTGCGCTAAATACCAACATGCCTCTTAGCCTGCAAATATCAATCAGCGGATATTCAACGGCACACCTAACGGCCCTCGCTGGTTGTATTTTAAAGGGACACCATTGTTAAATCTTATGAATCTTAAAATCTCACGTTCTAGGCACAACAATGTTATTTTTGTTGTGTTCCAAAGCAGCAATAAATCATCAACTCAGTGCTGGGTTTGTGCGAGGGGACCAATCTGATCAGGGGGTAAATATTGTTTGCAATTTAGGCTACCCAAGAACCTACACAGACTAGAGAGCATTGGCAAAACTATTACTGGCGGAGAAAGACTTTAATGTAGGCACTTTTTTTATAACGGGTGAAGACAATGGCCATGCAGGAAGGGAAGATGTATGCAAAGGCTGGTGCAATTGCTGTTCCGCCTACTAGTTTTCCATTTCTACATTTTATCACTTCTCTGTCTATTAGATTAACTTCCCCTTTGCTTATTTGCGATAAATACCAACATGCCTCTTAGCCTGCAAATATCAATCAGCGGATATTCAACAGCACACCTAACGGCCCTCGCTGGTTGTATTTTAAAGGGACACCACTGTTAAATCTTATGAAACTTGAAATCTCACGTTCTAGGCACAACAATGTTATTTTTGTTGTGTTCCAAAGCAGCAATAAATCATCAACTCAGTGCTGGGTTTGTGCGAGGGGACCAATCTGATCAGGGGGTAAATATTGTTTGCAATTTAGGCTACCCAAGAACCTAAACAGACTAGAGAGCATTGGCAAAACTATTGCTGGCGGAGAAAGACTTAAATGTAGGCACTTTTTTATAGCAGATGAAGACAATGGCCATGCAGGAAGGGAAGATGTATGCAAAGGCTGGTGCAATAGCAGAAGAAGTGTTGAGTTCCATCAGAACTGTGATGGCCTTCAATGGACAGGAGAAAGAATCTCACAGGTTACTTTACCCCGACATCCAATTAAGGTTACCTTACACCACCAGGACAATTTTTCATGGGTGTTAAATTTTTCATTGGGACCCTCTCAATGTGAAACGAAGTTATCCTTTAAAAAATTGGTATGGGCTATGTGAAAATGTATGGTTTCTATGGCAACCCATAGTGGATTTGAGAATAGGGGTATGCCAACAAAAGAACTCATATCTCAGCTGATACTTATCCTAGACTACTAACTTAATACCAAATTAAAGCTAAGACATAGGCCTATTATACCCTCGTCGCATATGCAAAAATCTAATTTGCATATTTATAAATAACTATGAAAACATTAAAAATGTGATTCTTGAATGGGAGCATATGCACAAGATCAATAATATCTCAGCTGCTTTTAGCCATAGATTACTAACATTTGTACTAAATTAAATTGGCTAAGTAGTAAAGTGTTTGACTCGAGACCGAGAGGCCGCGGGTTCCAGCCTCACCAACATCACTGCGTTGTGGTTATTGAGCAAGAAACATTTATTCTAGCTTAGTACTGGTTCAACCCAGAAAGACCTGTCCCTGTTTAACTGAAATATTGTTGATGGCACGTAAAGAATCAAATCAAACAAACAAACTAAATTAAATCTAAGACATAGGCCTTTCATTTCATGGTCAAATATGCAAGTTATCATTTTAGCATAATGTGGTTATACATCAATATTAATAAAAATGAGCCGCGCCATGGGAAAATGTGTCTTCGGGGTAAATTTGGCCATTTTGAGGTTCTGTGATTTTCATACAGGTCATTATATGAAGAGTAAACTCGTTTTTGTTTGATCAAAATATTCAAATAATTAGAAAAGATATTGGAATTTGAACTTTGGACGCTTGACGTTGATTTTAGAACTAACGTTGCGTGACGTCACGATGAGTCATTCACAACGTTGCGAAGTTTTTACGCCTTTAGACATCCGACCATCGCTGTTACTAACATGAAACTGGGTAGCGACGTAGCTTACCCCTACTGCTGCTGGTAAAACAAAATAATTGAATTTAATCGTAAGTCAAGCGTACTTCATTTCTTGTGTATTCTTCAATTTTGACATTTAAATGATTCCTTGAGGTGCCATGCTATGTCAGCCTTCGTTTGAAATATGGACGTAGCCGTCGATTGGTGCGATATTTTCCTGCACCAATATTTTGCCAGCACAAATATGGGTTATCACGGACACATCTCCGTATAAAATTGGGCACAAATTTGCACGTTGACTTTTGAAATTCGGAAAAACTTGGCCGCGGCATTATATGTTCAACTGCCCGTGAAAGCTAAAATGTTAACTTGAACATGGAGAAACTCTCCGATTTTAAATTTACTGTTTAAATCCCAACATTTCTTTACATTTGGGCCTCGACGCGAGAAAACCTGTCTTCGGGGGTTGTGAACAACACAGGCACAGACCAGCCTGCGCATCCGCGCAGTCTGATCAGCTCCTTTGTTATTCGCTTTTTGGAAAGTATCATAACTATACTTGCTACGAGCGAAATTTCAATTTTCTAGCTAGTGTCTGTAGCTGAGCAGGCTGGTTTGAATCTCACTTTGTCGGAAACCCAGAATACAGGTTTTGTCGCGGCGAGGCCCATTTATGAACAGCATAAATACCATGCTCAGTTGAGTTGAGCACCAAACGATGTTATAACTTCGGGACCTGGAGTAGTACAAGCGTTCGCGAGAGTATTTCCTTAGTTTTAGGGCAATCTTTTTTCTACCATCGCGTTCAAGTTCGACCACAATGCAGCAGCGAATACTCTAGTCCGACATGATGCAAAAATGTTGACTTGGTAATTAAAAATTCAACACAAAACTGGATCTGAAAAATAAAATCACAAAAATGCGTTCTTGCAAAGTTGTATTGCAACCTTGATAACTAGTGTAAATAAAGACTCGGCGATGGGTATATTCTTTTATTCACCGTTGTTGTTGTTGTTGTGGTTTAGGCTAAAACCATATATGCCCAATGGAATTTCACAATACTGCCAAAAGGACGGATCCATTTCTGATTCAAGGGTTGTTGGGTTGTAATTTACAATTTCGCTCAATGCGCTAAGCAAACAGTGCGGCGTCTGATCTGGTTCTACACTGTTTGCCCATGTCACACAAAAGGGCGATAGGCTAATATAAATTGGTTAACATAATTTCAAAACATTATCAGGCGGCATATCACGGCGACCAGTTCATAGTGTATGCATATTTCGCCAGTAACTGACAACTACCCTACTTGAACCGGGGCAATGATTGAAGATAATAATATTGATGAAATGTTTGACCAGACAGTGGCTCGAGCTCACAATCTCAGCCTACAGAAGCAGGATTGCTTATTTGCCTCACTGAAACCGACTTTGATATCCGGAGCGAAATGACTCGCCATACCTTAATCGTATCTGATACTTCTCACTGAAAAAAAAAAGATTTCAGTCTATACCGAACTACAAAATCATATTCAAACTTTCTCACCAAAAAAAAATCAAGACATAAAGAAATCTGGTTGCTATGGCAGTGCGGGTACTCATTCCTATTCCTTTCGATTTTGTAGTTTTATGTGGGCGTAGTGGACGTAGTGCGCCCTTGCCTCTTGTAAACATGTATATTGAGTGTGCACATTACCCCCAGTTTTATGCACCCACGTAGGCTTTAAGAAAGGGATTCTGGCTGCATAAAAAGTGGGGCATTTGAGTACATGTAATTTGAATTGTGTAATTCTAAATCAGACCCAATCGCGCAGGTCTTGACTTGACAACTCCGTTCATGTATGTACATTGCCTTCGCTGCATCTCCAGATACTTAGTTGAGAATGGAGGAAGGTAAGGTTTGTTAAAGTTCGCCGCTCTTAAATTGTTGAACTGTACGCTGATTTTGAAAACAAAGTAACACCACCCTGCGTTTCATTCCGCATCTCCGTCTTTGTTGACAATACACATGCGCGTGGGTTATATGTGTTACTGGGAAAGAGGACTTCAACTTCTAGTGGAAACCTTTGGGGAAAATGTTACTGCCTCTCCAATTATTTAGTTCCATTAAGCTGAAAGTTCTTGGAGTGGGAGTAGTAATACTACTCTCCCCCACTCAAAGAAATTACAATTTATTTTATCATGTATGTCGCCATTTCAAACAGTGCTCTTCAAGATTTTTTTTTTTTTTTTTTTGGTATAAACTACCATGACAAAATTAATGGATGCAATTTTACAAAACTAACAGGTATGAAGAGCAAATAGAAAAAAGCAATACTCAATAAAAATGAAAATAATTACACTCTCAAAAGTAGAAAAACGTTTAATAGTTAATGATTTTTATCACGATTCTCATTTACGCAACGTTAACGTCACCGAAAAAATGACATTTTTAATTTGTCTGTGTGTTTAAGAGTCATAATTTATTTTCGTCGAAATTCTTGAGTTTTACAATTTACTCGAAAACAGAACGTACCATGGCCCAAGTCTTGCCCTAGAATGTTAAAACTAACTTTATTTAGCTTGTTGATGTATTTGATTCTGATTCAAAGATGTTATAAAGATATTTTTTTAAGGTTTAAACTGTCCAAAACGACCCCTTTTCACTGTAGCCAGACAAGTTTACCGGTGTTTTCTGAAGCACAGAAGACACATAAGCTATTATTTTTACTAATTTCTTTTTGCTGATGATAGTTTCATGTTTTAGTGTGCATTTCAAAAATATAATACTGTGTTTTACTGACAACTAGATATCTAAATCATCTGTCAAACTTTGAATACAGCCTTCCACTCACTCCTGTAACGAAAACCTATTCTACAAAAGTAATGTAACATCCCAGAGATATAATAGTTACTCCCCAACTCCATTTTGAAGAGTGGCCATTTCCTGTCAGTGTAAAAATTGAAACGAATAATATTTGCGATTATTTGACGTGAAATATCTATTTTTAGGTTTGCAGGTAGGTGCGTAATTTATGCACATGGTCCCTAATGTAACGGTGATAATTTGTTTGTCTGAAATATTTTTGTTGTTGGAGAATTGGATACACATTGTCTTAGTGTATAGTTTCTTAATTTGAACCGTCTGGGATGTCAATGTATTCCTTATATGTTTATTTACAGATTAATTATGAATATATCACTCATGTAACATTCACTTCTGTAACGTTACAGGAGGGATCAAAATGTTACGTGAGGGAAGAAATATTATTTAATGTTAAGCTAATAAAATTGTGAATTGCGTAAGCAACTAGTAGGTTAGAAATACATTTTTGATTATATAAATATTCCAAACTTTTCAAAAATAAATATATGTTATGTAATATATTAACTTAATATCGTAATTTAGCAGTACAAACATGGGCAATGACTAAATATAGCAAAATTCACTCCTGTAACAAACAAATTCCTTCATGTAACACAATATTTTTGAACAAAGTTGAATTACATTTTGTTAGAAATGAATTTGTTTGTTCAATTCAAGTAAACATATTATTTGATATATTTGCGTTAATGTTTTGTCAATAAATGTGTTTATGTTTAATGCAAAAAACTTTTTTCCATATAATACGCTTGGTTATTCCCTGCTGTAACAGAAAAAAACCACTCGTGTAACACACATTTCACTACTGTAACACATGTTTATCAAGTCTGTACGAGGATACTCTTTAAGTAATAAGATCATGTTAATTACTGATTGAAAACATTACTTTATTGTCTTTATGAAAACAAACTAGAACTGGGGTTTATGTACTGCATTACAAAAATATTTTTTAAAAAATAATGTAATGCCGCCCAATAAAGGTAATTTATTCAAATAGCAGGTTTGGATGAATAAATATAATAGGACATTGTATTTAGAGTAGGTCAATGTTATATTTTTCAATGCGTACATGTCTAAATATTAAAATAAACATCCAATCAAATGGTTAAAATAAATGCACATGTTTAGAAATAAGAAAATATTATCGTTACAGTAGGGAAAAAATGGCATGACTTATTATCGTAAAAATATTTTTTCAAAAAAAGTAAGATTCATTAAGCTGTATCTAGACTGATTTTATATAGCTATAACATCTAGCAACACAAAGAGAGAAGGAAAAATGAGATATAAATATGTTTATTTTTTCAACATTTCAAAGCCAAATTTCGACGAAAATAAATTATGACTCTTAAACGACTGCCATAAGAAATCAACAGACACAAGGAAACTACAATATAATATTTATTGCGTATATCAATTATCTTTCTTTTTTTCATCATTGTAGCTTTTCAATAGTTTTGCGACAACTGTGTTTGCAAGAAATCTGGTAATACATTGATTTAAACGGCGACGTAACAAGGTGGCAAATAATAACTATTGTTTCTCGTGTGAAACTTAATCGTGTATTATACTTAGAACTTTTTTTTATACACGAGAGCTACCTCGTGAGATTGTAGTTTATTACACGAGAGCTACCTCGTGAGATTGTAGTTTATTTCACGCACGGTCAAACGGCGAAGACTCAAACAAGTCTGCGCATCTAGCAGTCTCGTTGGAGCCTTTGCCCAATCGTAAATGCGGCTTTGTGTACCGGAAATTGCTTTCGTTCAGAATTGCCGTCCGAACACGAAAGGTTCAGACAGACTGGTTGGTCGAATATGGAAAGCTGGGATGAATTCGGCGTTTATTTATTTATCTATTTTTTTTAATTTATTTCATTTATTTTATTTAATTCTTATTTTTGTTAGAGTGTCTTTGGAGTGCAAAGATTTTGAGGATTGAGGGTCAATTAGCGTTTACCAAGCCGCATCATTTTGGACATTTTATTTTTCACCAGGAACCCGTGCTGGATCAGACCATGACTTTTACAACAGAATACAATCGGCCTAGAATTCTTTGATTTTAATCGCATTTTATTCTAAAAATGACTTGTTGTAATCTTTGATAACGCTCTCTTTAATTACGCGCGGCGCGAAATAATTACGTCAGACTTTACGACGTCATATCTCATGACGTAATTAATCTCCCGAAGACACATTATCGCATGGCGCGGCTCAAATGCTAAAATATAAGGGACCATCATTGAAAATATAAATATGCTGATTTCATCCCAATATTGTAATTGTTGCATGTTGTGATATAATCAATGTTACAATTTGACAAGCCCATTCCTTCATCATGTGGTCCTATATGAATATTATCTTATTTTCATATTAATGAATATACACAAAAACTTAAAAAAGTGTGGGAAAATCATGTAAAAACTATAAGCCAAAGGGAGGGGTTGAGGTACGATCTATCGCGACTCCTATGGCCTTTTAATTTCATGCCAAATTGTTCATTGGGACCCTTTAAATGCGAAATGAAGTTCTCCTTAAAGCATTTTGCTATGGGCTATGTGAAAATGCATGGTTTCCATGGCAACCCCTTATATGATTCTCAAGAATGGGGGTAGACCTAAAAATCAATCATATCTAGGGTTCTACTTATCCTAGAGCACTAAAATTAGTGTCAAGTTAAAGCTTTGACACATAAATCTACTAATTTGTATATTTATAAATATTAATGAAAACCTTAAAAATGAAATAAACTCATAAAAACATAAATAAACATATTTCATCTCAAAACATTTTCAAACCACCATTGTTGCCAGTTTTTTATATAATCAGTTATACACTTTGATAAGTTCTTAAATCCAGTGGTCCTATTTGAAAATAATTTCATTTGCATATTCATGAATATTAATAAAATCTTAAAAATGAGGGAAAAAATCATAGATAAACTATTTTATGCAAAGGGGTAATCAGACCAAAATTGAACACATAGGACATTTCATTATAGGTGTTAATTTGATCAATGGGACCACTTAAAAGCAAAAGAAAATAGTATCCTCAAAAATTAATGCTATCTAAATTCAATCATATCTAGGGTTCTACTTATCCTAGAGCACTCAAATTGGTGTCAAATTAAAGCTTAGACACATAAATCTACTAATTGGCATATTTATGAATATCAATGAAAACCTTAAAAATGAAATAAAATCATAAAAACATAAATAAACATATTTCAGCCCAAACATCTTCAAACCACCATTGTTGCCAGTTCTATATAATCAGTGATACACTTTGATAAGTTCTTAAATGCAGTGGTCCTATATGAAAATTATTTCATTTGCATATTCATGAATATTAATGAAATTTTAAAAATGAGGGCAAAAATCATGGATAACTATAGTATGCAAGGGGACAATCAGACCTAAATTTAACACATAGGAAAATTATTATGGGTGTAAATTTGTTCAATGGGTCCACTTAAATGCAACAAAAATATTGTACTCCAAAATAAATGCTCTTTGTTCATATGAAATGTCATGGTTTCCATGGAAACCCATTACGCGACTTTAAAGAATGGGGTATACGTACTAAAATACTCATATCTCAACAGCATCTCATCCTAGATTAATAAACATGGTACCAAACGAATCCCTAGATATAGCAGTTTAATTTGGTAGTTAGATATGCAAATTATCTAATATTCATATTCATGAATATTAATGAAAACTTTAGAAATGAGAGATAAAATCTCAGAAAAATCAGGCGTGTACGTATAAAATTACCAATGTCTCAGCTGCTATGCAGCCTAGTAAGCAAAATTGGTGCCAAATCAATGCTTAGACAATAATACGTTTAATTTAAGACCAGCTATGAAAAAATGATTAACATGAATAATTATGAATGTTAATTAGAACAGTAGAAATAAATGAAAAATCGCGGAAAAATGAAGGGGTGTACTTACAAATCTAATAATATCTCAATTGCTAAGTGCTCTAGAGTACCAAACATTGTTTTAAATTAATGCTAAGACAACAGTTTGCTTAACAAATGATCAAATTTTAAAATGATCATATTATAGTATTCATGAATATTGAAAAAACCATGAGCAGTTTGAGAAAAAATCATTGAAAATTAAGAATTTTCTTGATATCTACTAAATTACTCATTTCTCAGCAGCTTATAGCCCTTAAGTAGCAAACATGGTGCCAACTTATTACTATGACACAGCCCTTTATCTCAACGGTAATATTTGCCAGTTGTCTTATTTACATATTCATGAAAATTAATATAGATATTAGAATTAAGAGAAAATCGGCAAAAAATAAAGGGGAATACCTACCAAATTACCAATATCTTAGCTGCTAATTAAACTAGAGTAGCAAACATTATAGTTATTTTACGTCTGTGCATAACAGTTGTACCTAGTGGGAAGATATAAGAATTATCTAATTTGTATAAGATCATTATTAATAAAGACTTTAAAAATACAAAACAAAAAAAGACAAAGTGATAGCAATGTCCCTACAAAATTACTAATATCTCAGCTGCTATGAATCTTATACTTTTTTCTTTTACTCTAAAAAACTAAGGGTTATGCTGTTAAATATGACACCAAATTGCGACTATAGGGCAATTGAAAGCTAAGATATGAATATTTTGTAGGTTTACCCCCATAATTAATTGCATGACGTTATTTCACTCCATGATAAAATTATATACACATTATTGTTTTCAAAGCATCGCCTCTAAGAGTGATATAAAAACATGTATTAGAATTAATAAACCATAAGTGGTCTATATTTTAGATAAGTTTGGTGCTCCTCTTGTTGCAGATTTGTTTTTGTTTTGTTATGAGAGAGACTTTATGTTGTCTCTGTCAGACAATAATCAAGCTGATATTATTGAAGCTTTTAACTCTACCTCCAGATATTTAGATGACTTACTTAATATTGATAATCCTTATTTTGAACAAATGGTAGGTCAGATATATCCCACTGAACTTCAGTTAAATAAGGCGAATTCTTCTGATACTGAAGCTCCGTTTTTGAACTTGAACTTGTCAATTGCAAATGGCATAGTTTCTTCTAAAATTTATGATAAACGGGATGATTTTAATTTTGAAATAGTAAATTTCTCATTTCTTGATGGAGATGTTCCTCGCTCTCCTTCCTATGGTGTATATATTTCTCAGCTTATTCGTTTTGCTAGAGTGTGCTCTAATGTTGATGACTTCAACAACAGAAACTTATTATTAACTGCTAAATTATTAAAACAAGGTTATAGATATCATAAGATTCGAAAAGCAATTAATTGTTAAATAGAACATTAGGTTAAAAACTCTTCTGCAACAAGGCATATCAGAACCTATATTTTATGATGATTTAGTCTATAAATTTAAACGAATTGTTGGAAAACCTAATTTTAGTGATCAATTCAAAAAGATAGTAAAACGTTATATAAGGGTTGGATATAATTTGGATATCATGCGACAGTCTGCATGCCTAGTTTTAAACCAAATCACGGTTTATAGCAATGGTTTCCTCTTTAATTGCACGACGGTGGGTCAGGCCTCAGACTCTATGACGGCTCTGACGTAAAGCTTTAATCGGTGGGTTGGTGCCTGATGCTTATCTGTAGCTGGACCCACCGTGGCTCAACTTGAGGTTTTCTTTAGCTCTGACTATCTGTGAGTCATGAGCCCTTTTCTTTGTTTCATCATGGCGTGTTAATTTGATTAGAGTGTTTTCCATGATGATACATTGCATTAGTTAGATGGCCTCCATGCGAGCTGAACATTTCTTGTACTTCAACAACAGCAGAATCTAGGGCGAAGATTTGGTGCCAGTGAAATTCATTTAAGCTCCCCGATGGCTTGGGCTGCTGTCCTTTCGTGGTTCTGTTGTTGTTGACTTTTTGTTTATTGTTACTCCCATTGTGGGAGTCTGTAATTGTTCTATGTTTTGTTGTGCGTTACATTATGTCCATTCTAGTATTGCAATCATCTTGATGGGGAAGAGAGAGCTGATTGCTTTGCTTAATTTGTCTTCCTGGTGTCTCGTGATGGTTGAGCGGCTCTTCCTCGCGGTGCCACGGGGTTGTCTGCAGTTGGTGATTGTGGTATTTCCTGATCATACTCACTTACTATTTGTAATGATGGTTATAGTAATGTCGCATAAATTTAACAAAAACGTGATTTCAACGTAGTTTGGGTGCCATATGAAAATAAAATCTGACATTCGTGCTCCTGTATTATTGATTTATGCAACTTGTCGTCAAGAAACAATTAAATGTTCGACAAGTCACACATTTTACATATTTTCCTCAGCGCTTTCAATAAATTTAATCATGCATAACCTCTTACGTAAGATAAAATACGAAACTCTCGTGTAGTTTGTAAGTAAACAGTGCAGTGGCTATGTTTTTTGGTATTCAGTATATTAATTTTGGAGAGTCACTTTGGATGGCACTTCCCTACGAGGAAGGTTTCAGACTCTAAAGTATGTCCAAGGCTATCAGAAAAGCCAACAAACAAGCATGTATTACCAGGAAGTGTCACAATGCAATGCCTATGTTTTAGGTATTCAGTATATTAATGTTTGAGAGTCACTTTGGATTTCATTTCCCTACGTGGAAGGTTTCAGAATATGAAGGATGCCCACGGCTATCAGAAAAGCCAACAAACAAGTATGATTTACCAAAAATTGCCACAATCAGAGAATGGAACCCAACATATGAGGAAAAAGAAGAGGCACACACAGCTAAAGTAAAACAAGCAGTTTTCTCTTCCTCATGAAGATGATTGCTAAACTAGAAATGACCCCAAAGCACCTCAAAAAAAGGACCCAACACAAAACTCCCGTGCATGCGCGGATCCAGATGGGTCGGATAGGGGGTCTGGACCGCCCCCCCCCCCCTGAAAAATCACATTAAATATAAGGATTCTTAGTAATGCTTGTCCGGATCCCCTGAAAATCAGAAAGTTGCTTAGCCAGCATTCAATAATGGGCCATTATTGGCACGCCAGCGAAAAGTCATTTAAATGGCGTTTCACTAGCGGGGCCGATGATGTCCCGAAATTAGTGGTATTTAGATCTACTCATCAACTAAAAGAGAAAACGTTGTCAAAGTTGGACCCCCTCTGAAAAACTTCCCCGGATCCGCGCATGCCATGTCTTATGACAGCAACAACACGCAATGAGTAAGCAACAGCAGAATAACCGACTAAGAATAAACAGCAGCCGCAGCCATTTTGGGGCTAAATATATTCATCTTGCCAAATCTACACCATACATGTATATTCTCATGTTGTTTATGATCATTGCAAAAACACATATACAAAAGCACATAAACGACCAATGAATTAACAATAGCATTGCTGACTTAAAATGGGATATTACATATATTTTAATGGCCAAATCTTCCCCTAGTTGCTGCGGCTGTTCAAACACAAAATTTGTTTATCTCGCATGGAGGCTTCCTAGTTTTTGAAATACATTATCTTAGTCATCCAGATCGGTACTCGAATCAATTCCTAAATGCTTACATAAATCATCGTGTGCATGCCGATTACTTAAAATGATCTTATTCTATAGTCCTTTAGGCATATGGCATGTTTTCTATATAGTATAAACACCAATATCTACCACTTCCGGTCTATAAAGTACCGGCAATACGCGTAAATACCACCAAATCGACGTATGCATTTACCAGTGTGACTTTGGTGAAAAAGACTCGTTACTCACAGACTGTTATAGCTACAGGAGAGCCCAAGTTATGCCATGTTGGACCCCCGGTTGGACCCAGCCCATAGGTTTAGATAAATCAAAAAAAATTCGCGTAAAATTGTGAATATTATCTTACTTATAATTTTTAGCATATGTTTTGGGTTCCAAAAGAACCGTCTCATCGAGACGGTTCTTTTGAGTACCCACAACATATGTTTTGGTTGAGAAATAGGCAAATTAATTTTCTGTTACGCACCCTAAACTAAAGGTTTGGCCCAGCCAAAGAAAAACGATGGAAGTTCTAGGTCAGGGTCATCATTGAGTCTAAGGCCTTGACCATCATTGTGGAATTAAAGAGGAAACCATATCCACAAACTGCCATTAGGTTTATAACCACAGGGCTAACCCTGGCTCAGAATTTATTGTAGCCAAAACTCAAGCCAAATGGAAAAAGTTGGAGCCAAATGAAATTAACTTTAGCCAAGGTTTTAGCCAGAAAGTAGTGTCAACAAGTTGTTTTGTATTTAACTCTTTGCCCTAAAGGGTCGACTTTTGTTGTCTGCTGACAACCTTTGCAAACAGTTTGGACCCTGATCAAACCAGACATAATGTGGGGTCTGATCAGGATCCAAATTGTTTGACACCCTGATGGTATTAAAAAAAATAGCATCCAAAGGGTAAACAATGGCACAATAATAAAGTGTGAAGGAATTATAAAAGCAATATTGGAAAATCCAAAAGCTGATCAAAATAAACTTTTTCGCTAATATGTTATTTTTTAACCACCTAGACTGTACTTTAAGCCAATGATTTATATTTGTAGCCACTCTACATTTTTAGTAGCAAATGGCTACAATGGCTAATGGCAGTGTGAGCCCTGAACCAGACATACAGAATGTCGCATAACATGCATGTTATATCCCATTTTTATAATGTTTAATCAAAAATAGAAGGCTTACTAAGTTATTAAAACAAGGTTATAGATACTATAAGCATTTTTTCTAAATTTTATCACAGGCCCTCAGAGTTGATTGTTAAATACAGTATTGGTTTTAAAACTTTTCCTCATCAAGGCATGTCAGGCGTGGTATTTTATGGTGATTTAGTTAAAAAAAAGGGGTATACAACATGCATATCACGCGACAGTCTGTATGCCTGGTTGTAAACCAAATCACGGGTTGTAGCTATGGTACCCACTTTAATTGCACAATGGTTGGTCAGGCCTCAGACTCAATGACGACCCTGACCTAAAGCAATAATCCGTTGGTTGGTGCCTGGTGCTTGTCTCTGGCTGGGCCCACCATGGCTCAACTTGAGTTTTCTTTAGTTTTCTATCTATGAGTCATAATCCCTTTTCTTTGTTCCATCATAGTATGTTAATTTGGTTAGATTGTTTTCTGTGATGATACATAGAGGATCTTACAGAACAGAACAGAACAGAACATTTATTTTATTGACGTAAACTGTACAGTTTCTTGTCAGATACATGAATATAACAACAAATTCACAAATGGTCACAATAGATGTATACATGATTTAACAACAAAGTCTTAAATTGGTCATAACAAAAGTTATATAAGAACAATATATGTGCTCCCATATTAGTTACATAACTATAGATCAAAAATTAAGTTTTATAAGAGAATACAATCTTAAACGTAACGTGTTTTACTATTACGTAAACTGTTACCTATACTGTTACATAAGCTGTTACCTAAACTGGAGGCTGAGTCTGGCTATTTTTTAGCAGATAAAAAGTGTTGATATGTTAATAAATAAGTGTGCTATACTGAATTCCAATTAAATATAAATCCAATATTTCATAGACAAAGGATTCTTCTAAACCTTTGTATGTAAATCCATAGATCCGATCTTGTCGAAACGAAATACAAGAAAAGGCCAAAGGATAACATACACAGGCTTAGATAAAACATCATCCCAAGATTCAATCTTGCAAAAACAAGCAAAGAGCTTGGGATATCACTTGTAATTTCAGTTATTACGTGGAAATTTAATTTTCAATACATGATTTTTCTGGAAACAAGTAGATAGATAGATAGATAGATAGATAGATAGATAGATAGATAGATAGATAGATAGATAGATAGATAGATAGATAGATAGATAGGTAGGTAGGTAGGTGGATAGATAGATAGATAGATAGATAGATAGATAGATAGATAGATAGATAGATAGATAGATAGATAGATAGATAGATAGGCAGGCAGGCAGGCAGGCAGGCAGATAGATAGATAGATAGATAGATAGATAGATAGATAGATAGATAGATAGATAGATAGATAGATAGATAGATAATAGATAGATAGATAGATAGATAGATAGATAGATAGATAGATAGATAGATAGATCCGACGACAAATGAGACTTAGGCTAAATAATGTTATTTCTGAGATACACGCTTTCGAAGCTTATTAAGTTTTACCCATCGAAAATACTTCTAGGTCCGCCCGCTATTATGTTTACCTGTGCATGAGAAATCCCGACTTTCCGTGCCTTCCTTGTGTATTAGAATTACAAAGGAATTCCGTTCATGTGTAAATTCTATCAAGTAAACAGTGCAAACTCAGATGAAATGCCAGTTTTGCGACATCTCGTCCGAGTCTGCAATGTTTAGATGGATTAAACCTAGCATAAAAAACAAAACAAAATCAAACTTTGTATTGGAGTGTTAACAGCAATAAAAATAATCATGGAACAATAGTAGGGCAATTGAAAGTGTCAACAGTCATGGTAAGTTTTACTGTTTTTTTCTGAACTAGTCACCACAGGATAATCTCTCAAGCATTCACGGGCATATTTCATGTCTTAATTAACCTATAGAGCGCCAGCAAAAATTCATTTGAAGATTTTACTGCATGCATTGTATTTGCTAACAATATCACTAATTTAAGTGTAAAGGTTGAAGCAAACATTGTCGACACAGTTCGGACTGCTTCTATCGGTACAGCCAGGTCTGGGTCGACACTGTTAATCGAAAAGGCTCCTATAATAAGCTATTTCGACAGTGATATTTGTTGCATTTGGCGTTCCAGTGCTATTGCGATATAATATGATTCCAAAATATATTCGTCATGCAAGCTCGATAGACTGTCTCGGTGAGACTGTTCTAACGAGCATCCATGATCGCAAGATAGACATTTACCACAAGCCGCTCTATGATATAGGTCACTTTTAGATTAAGGGCAGTTTTATAACACAACTACTTTATAAAACATTTCATATTTTGTGGGTACCCAAAAGGATCGTCTCATTGAGACGGTTCTTTAGAACACCCGAAATACCTATTCAAAATAGGACACTTGTTGCGATTGGTGCTCCAGTAGATACGATATATCTTAATACAAAAAACAACAACCTTCATTTAAATATTCGTCATGCAAGCTCGGTAGACTGTCTCGGTGAGACTGTTCTAGCGAGCATCCACGATCGCAAAATGGGCAAATATCACAAGCTGCTCAATAGATAAAGGCCACTTTTAGGTTAAGGACAGCTTCTATAATACGCACAACTACTTCATAATCAATTTTATATTTTGTGGGTACCCAAAAGAATCGTCTCATTGAGACGGTTGTCCGGAGCATCCAAAACACACATTCGAATTGATGGATAAGAAAATATCCGCATTTTTCATCGACTGGCCCTATGAGATTAGATCGTTATAACACTCAGAGTGGCCTTATAACAATGTTATAAGCCACTCTGTGTGTGACAAGGATTAAAAAGATGATTTATGAATATACATCAACACCATACTATCGCTCTACATTTTTACATGTCAATTAGATATGCCTGGTATCGATGTGCACCACTATCAGTTGCTACTCTGGTAGGCGGACTGGTAAGGGTATACGTCTTTCACCGCGCCATACCTACATGCTATGATAAAAGAGTATTTCTCAAGGAAAATGCCTCATAAACAAACTTACCTAAATTTTTCAAAATTGTAGAGTTTGTGGATCGCATCAAAAGAGTGAATTTATACACACTTGGACGCCTATAATAATATGGTCGGATGTATTTTTCACGTAGCTGACTATAAGCTGAACAAATTGTAATAAAATGGTACTTGTCTTCTATATGTGAGTTATTACATAGAGTGCAAAGGCGCAAAGAACGATCAATTCTATTCTGTGAATACCTTCCGGTAACAATGCGTAACTGATGGGCTGCCAGTCTTAGTTGGGATATAACTGTTCTAATCTTATAAGGTAATATATCTAAATAGCGCTCGTACACCATCTCACTCTTGAAATCTTTATACAATAAAAGTGAACTACTTTGAGCTATATCATTGACCCAAGACTGCTTAAACACGTCAATTGCTCTTTCCTTGAATAGTAATTGAAAAGTGTTTAAATTAAGTGATAATGGATTGCACCAAGCATACGAGAGACCATATGAATCCAACAGTGATTTTACATTACTTGCCCAATTTTTGACTCCTTTACTACAAGCTTCAACCATGTTATTATAGAAATATGACACAAGAATATTATCTGACGATACCATACGACACCAAAACTTAATGATCCGCACATATCTTTGAATATACAAAGGATACCTCCCCAAATCACCATAAACTCCCAGAGAACAAGTAGAAGACTTAACCTTTAATATTGTTTTACAAAATTTAAGGTGGATTCTTTCTATAGATTTACACTTTCCAAAACCCCAAACTTCGGACGAATAACTAAGGATGGATCCCACAAAGGCATCAAATAACTGACACATTACTTTAGGGGTTAAGGAGTAATTTTTGGTATTGAACAAAAGACAGTTCATCGCTCTTAAGCCTTTTCCTATTAACATTTCCTGATTTAAAGCAAAAGTACCAGTATAATTGAAAACAGTGCCTAAATAATTAAAATCATTAACTATTTCTAGTGGGACGCCATCGTATGTCCACACCTCATCGGCTTTTATCCGACCCCTTTTCCTGAACACCAATACCTTAGTTTTGTCAGTGTTGACTTGTAATCCCCACCTAGCACAATAAGTATGCAAAAGATCAAGACCATGCTGTAAATCTGAGATAGTATTGCCTAAAATTACCATATCGTCAGCGAAAAGCATCAGAATGAAAGTGATATCATCCAAATTTAGACCACAATTTGGGTCATCTTGTAAAAATAGTTCCAAGTCATCAATAAAAAGGGAAAAAAACAGAGGCGAGATCACCTCACCTTGCTTCAACCCAACAGCGCATTCAAAAAACTCTGAACAAGAATTGCATGCTCTAACACAAGTTTTAACCTGATTATACATATCCTTAAAGATTCTGAGCATTTTACCGTTAATTCCAAGCTTAAATAGCTAAAACCATAAGCCATTTAAATATACACTATCAAACGCCTTTCTAAAATCGACAAATGCACAAAATAACCTCCCCTTTTCATTTAAAACCTTCTGCACAGCTGCATGCAAAACGAAGATAGCGTCTGTTGTTGATCGCCCTCTACGAAAACCAAATTGCGAGTCCGAGGTCATATTGTTATTTTCCGCCCATTCGGCTAACCGTTTATTTAAGACACCAGTAAAGATTTTTGAAAAGCAACTTACCAATGTGACCCCTCTATAATTATTAACGTCATTCGGGTCGTTCTTTTTAAATAACGGTACTATAATACCTTGGGACCATTGTGCAGGAAAATGACCTGAATTAAGAATTCCGTTGAATAGGTCGACCAAATGACCCAATAGTATATCACAAGATTCAATAAAATACTCATTTAAAAGCTGATCCCCTGCAAATGCTTTGTTTCTTTTTAATTTCTATATAACATCTTGAATTTCTTTTGACGTGATTGGCTTATCAAGCTCAGAAAAGGTACATTCATTAGAATCAAAGTTATGGGTTGAACAAAAACTCTCGCTTTCTGCATCTGTAGAACTCGAAAGATTTTGTTGCATATCAGAAAAGTAGTTGAAAAAAGAATCGAGTGAAATATTTGAGCTATTTTCCTTTTTCTTGCAAAACAGCTTCCAAAACTCTCTTGGTCTGGCATGCCTTAATTTTTCAATATTGCGCACTTTATGAAAATGAAATAATCTTTTCTTTTTCTTGATAAGCTTTTTATATTTTGACTTCTGGTGACACATAGCCTGTCTGTTTTCATCTGATTTAAAGAAATTAAAATTACTCAAACATTCTAGATACAATTGCTTTGCCGTTTTACATTCTTCATCAAACCACTCTGATTTATCATATATTCTATTATTATAACAATAAGACGATGCTACATTTTTATAAGTACCTGTTTTACAAAATAAAGGCTTGGCTACATCATTTATAATCTGTGTAAAATTTTCAACACATGTGTTTATTGAAGATTTGTCAGTTGTATCAATACTATTCACAGCAGAATTAAAATCAGTCAGCTTACCTATAATACCTCGACGAAATTCGTCTCGGAGTGACTCTTCCCATTTTATTTTTGTATACCTATAATGCATATTGTCATTCTCTGTTGCATCAATATTGCATGTGTGCTCATGTTTTATTGAATTTGTTAAACGGGTTGGGGAAAATAGATGAAATGCGAGGCTTGCCGAGCATTTTATCTCTTTTTCGCAACGAGTTTAATAAATTCAATAATACAAGAGCACGAATGTTAGATTCTATTTATCACATGACGTTAAGATACTTTGAAATCTCATTTCTCGCGTAAAAAACGTTATAATTTTGTCATTATGTACGCAACGCTGTTATGGACGTCATAACGTTTCCCGAAAATCGATAAACCACTAGTGGTTTACAGATTTTATTGCATGACGTTATTTCACTCCCAGACGCGACGTCATATGATAAATTGCATTAATTAGGAAGCCTTCATGCGAGCTAAACATTTTTTGTGTTTTTACACAAACGGAATCTGGGGCACAGGTTTGGCGCCGGTAAAATACAATTAAGACCCCATTGGCTAAGGCTGCTGTCCATTCTAAGGTGGCGGTTCTGTTGTTGTTGATTCATTGTTAATGAGCCTCCTATTGTTTGTGGGGGTTCTGTGTTTGATCTTTGTTTTGGTATGAACTAGGTTTAGTCGGGGAACCAAAGTCGCATATCGTGCAAAAACACACATTTTTTGCACCCGAAAGGTATACGGCTGGAATTTTGTATACTGATAGTCCAAATAGTGCTTGATATGAAACCACTGTATAGCAATGCAACCAGAATTGCATTTCGCGGAAAAATGCATTTTTGTATACCACATAGGTCATGTTAAGCAATCTTTCATAGCATAGAAAGTGTGATGTTTCCCTTATCAATAAGTTAAAGAGCGTGCTTTTTGTCTGCAAAAGAACCGTCTCATTTAATAGGTCCATTTTAGTGCCCACAACATATGTTTTGGTTGAGAAATAACAAAACTAATTAAATTTTCCATTTCGCACTCTTATCTGGAGGATGGGTATAAGAAGCCGTTTGACTGATCAATAATGCAATAATACACTATCAAATGCATTTAAAAGTATGGGCAGTCATTTGTGTACCAAAATAATCTTCTTAGGGACATTTTGTCTGTACAAGTACTATGCGATTACATTTCTGCATGTCAGACGGGGACAGACAGGTTTGTCATGGTTATATGATAATAGTTATACGAGTTTTTAAATTTATTTTACCACTGTTAAATGAAATTATTGTTTTCAGTATATAAAATCCCCTTGGTTCCTACAATGACCTTCTGTTTCAAAGCTGCTGTAAATATGGAAGATAAACATGCTTTTAACCTTGATAAATTACATTTATGTGTTAAACTGCTCTTCAGTTGACCTGGTATTTAACTACGCACACGCTGGCATGAACTAAATTACTAAGTATCAAATTATCGTGGTTTCATATTTTTGGTTTTCAGCTACCTTTTCTAGTTTGCCATAGAAAATAAAATAAATTGTCTTAAATTATGTCCCAAACGTCTGTCTAACTGTATGCAGTGTTTAAACACATTCAATTTAAAATTAATTTATTTATGTAAAAAAATATGCAATTCAGACCACTTCAGCTGGAGGATAAAGGTGAATAAGTAAGCACACATTTTTTTACGAGATATGCTTCCAAGCGATATATAAATAATTATCAAATATATTTTGGGGCAATAAATGCAGTTTTAATGAGATTCGAAGAAAAAAAATCTATACATTTAGTTTCAAAATGGGGGTGCCATAATCTACATGCTTTAAAAATCAATAAGCAGTGTCCTTAGATGACCATCACTGCTTCTGAGGTCTACGCCGATGTTGTACTATTACATAAACTCGACATTTTTCAATCCTGAACTTTTTTGATAAAAATGTATAACATTTTGAAAAATAATATTTTGACATGTTCTTGCTGGGCTTCCGTAGAAAGTTGACTGCTCTGGCGTTATGCAAGTCGATCGAGCCTGCCATACAGTGGTTTCAGATACACCATTGAATTACCTTTGCAACCATACAAAATTCATCTGTATACCTTTCGGGTGCAAGGGTTAGCATTTTTTCTACCTTGGTTCCCCGACTAGTTGTGTCCTTTCTAGCTTTGCACTCATCTTGACGAGGAAGAGATAGCTGGTTTCTTTGCTTTTCTTGTCTTCCTGGTGTATTGTGGCTGTTAGTGTTCTGTGGCATTCTTCATGGTGCTTTGTATGCAATTGTGGTATTTCCTGAGCATACTCACTTACCACGGAGTGAGCCTGGCCAAGCCTCATCTTATTCACGCCATAAATGGCTTAACATATCGGAAAGCATTCAGATTCACCCTAAACCATATATAATCATGCTCCGTATGGTGAGACACATTCGATACCATGACCAGGATGTCCCACGGGCATGTGCCAGGGAAATGGAAGCTGGTTTGAAATACTTTATAATCGGTAGGTTATAATCATATTTTGTAAATAAAAGAGTTTCATTTATTGCAACAATTTAGATCTTCCACCTACACTTGAATATACATGTACTATTATACTTTCAACAAAGGTATCCAATAATTTCACAGAAAGTGCATGTTAACGTCTGTAGATAAGATTACTTACACTGTTCTGTGTTGTGGGTTTGAAGCCTGTATTATATCAACATCCAAAAGCAAGAATTTGGAGGCGCATAATCATGTGAGCATAATCTGCTTGATATGAGGTTTGTAGTTATATGTATGGGTGTCATGTGCCTGCTAAGTTAGGTATGTTTGTTGGTGAAAAAAAATGGCAATTGCCCTACAATATACTGGTTATATCTTATGTTTTTGGCGTTCAATTCTACTTCAATATATTTCGAAGACTAGCTAAATATTTATAATCCTTACTTTAATCAAATGGTAAGCAAGATATATCCAAATAAAACTAAATATTCATTAAGTTGTTTTTTTTTTTATCAGATTCTTCTGATACTTAATGTCCATTTTTGCCTTAAACATGTCTATAACAAATTGCATAGTTTCATTTAAGGAGATGATTCCAATTAATATCCTGATAGTTATTTCTCATTTCTGGATGAAGCTGTTCCTCTCTTCCCTTCTTAGAGTGTACTTTGTATGTTCAAATGTTAGTGACTTCAACAATAGAAAGAAAATTTGGGCAGCTTAAATAAGGGTATTGATATCATAAACTTCTTAAAGACATTTCTTAATTCTACCATAGAGTTTATCGTTTATAAAAATGTTGGCTTGAGAAGTCTTCTGCAACAAGGCATATCAAAGCCAATATCTTATGATGATTTAGTTTGTAAATTCATAAGAATAGTTTGAAGACCATCTTTTGCTGAATCAGTTATAAAAATGACCACCCGCTATAAAAGAGTTGTTATAGCAAAGTTATTATGCACAAGTCTGGTCATAAAAAAATAGTAAGTGAGTATAATCAGGAAATACCACAATCACAAACCGCAGACAACCCTGTGGCATCGCAAGGAAGAGCCGCTCAACCATCACGGGGCACCAGGAAGACTAATTTAGCGAAACAACCAGCTCTCTTCCCCTTCAAGATGATTGCAATACTAGAACGGACACAAAGCAACGTGCAACAAAACATAAACTTGCACTTTATGTCTTTGACAATACCAATAAAATGTTCTTAAATCATCAATAAAAGCTTCAGACACTGCCAAAGGAACGAATCTAAAGACCTGGGCCCGGAAGCACAATGCCTCCTTAAAGTTAAGGAAGACTTAAGTTAAGTATTGATTTTTCAGGATGAGAAAAATAACATTTCAAACTGAGTAAAATAAAAAAAAGTTTCATTTTTCTGTAGATCACAATGATATCTTTGACCACAAGTACTGCATCAATCCAGGCAATTTATTTAGCATCTAATATAGCATGTTGAATTATCAATACTTAACTTAAGTCCTCCTTAACTTTAAGGAGGCATTGTAATTCCGGGCCCTGGACGAAACATTACATGACACTGTGTATAAACATTAAACGATATTAGAGCTTAATTTACCGAATGTATTCGGACTAAACATGCACTTTACTTTTATATTTGTTATTGATGAAATATTTAATGTGTTATGCAAATGTCATTTCATTATATCTGGACCTTATTGTATACATGCTGAGATGCTTTATCATATCTTTTGATGGAACTGCTGTGAACACAATTATTGAATAAGGCAATGGTTAACATTATTAGCTCACCAGAGCCGAAGGCTCAGGGTGAGCTTATAGTATGGGACTTGAGCCAGCGTCAGTCCGTCTGTCTGTCCACAATTTCAAACATGAATATCTCTGAAACCAGCTGGCCAATCATGTTCATATTTCATCAGGAGCATTATTGGGGTAGGGGATTGACTGCATTAGGTTTTGGGTAAGATCGGATTAGAACTGTGGTTTCCATGGCAACAGATAGCTCCCATAGGGTTATAATGGGGAAAATCTTATGACCACTCTAGCTCCTTCATTTTTAATTCATTCTTCTTTATTCTTGCAGGTAGCAAGGACAGCCATAATATCTCGAATGGGTTTGAAATTCGGCAGTATTCGACTAGGGACTTATGAGTTAGCTGCCCTTGAGCGTCTGGAAAAATCCCCATAGACTTATAATGGGAGAAATGTTGTGACCACTCTAGTGCTTTCAATTTTGAATGGATCTTCTTTATTATTGCAGATAAAAGGACAACTATTAAAGCTTGAATGAGTTTGAATTTCGTCAAGATCCCATCACCTATTATGGAGTTTGCTCTCCTTGATCATCTTAAAAATTGATGGATAATGTTGTGACCACTCTAGCGCCTTCATTTTTGATTGGATCTTCTTCATTCTTTCAGGTAACAAGGACAACCATAAGACTTGGATGAGTTTGAACTTTAAGTAGAACTAACCTCAGACTGTTGAGTTAACTGCCCTTGAGTGTTATAAAAAATCTGCATGGACTTACAATGGAAGATCTTTTGTGACCACTCTAGCGCCCTCATTTTGAATAGATCTTCCTCAGTCTTGCAGGTAACAATGACCCCATAAAAGCTTCAATAAAGTAGATTATCCGCCACACCCAACCACCAATTACAGAGTTAGCTGCACTTGAGCGTCCAAAATATAGCAGTATAATGTTGTGACCACTCTAGCGCCTTCATCTTTCATTTGATTTTTTCATCCTTGTAGGTTATCAGGACATACATTAAAGATTGGATTGGTCATAACCCACCACTGACTACAGAGTTAACTACCCTTGAAAAATACACTTTCACCATTTTTGTTCAGACCTTTTTAATACTTGCAGATAACTAGAACTAGCATAATATCTTATGTTTTTGAATTAATTTCTGGTCACTGTTTCAAGTTCTTGAGCATCGTAAATTATGGTGTCTCCAAACATTATGCTGGTTCCATGGTGAGCGATCGTTGCCCATTGGGCTATTTGTTGTTGTAGTATGTAAATGTGCACTTTATACGTCCCAGTACTAATGTTAAGGCAGAAAACTGTCTTATATACTTAAGACCAAAAGTAACTTTACACTGTTATTATATATACCTTTTCTGGGTATTGGTGAGTGGTATTTTAAATATGTTTAATTCATATTAAAGTTCAATTAATGATTCATATGACCATTTAAATTTCATGTTGTTGCTCTCATACATGCAACCACAATGCCCTAATGAAAGAAGCAAGGGGGCAAAATCAACTTTTCCATAACGCATCACTTTTGATGTGTTACTGTAGCTTTGCAATTGGACAATTTTTAATTTTAAAGAACCAGTTTGAAAGACGGGCTATTGAATTGTTGTTTAAAGTTCAAATCAGCCTGGATCACCCTTCGAGTAACACAAATTAGAGGTGTGTTTTACGTACATACCTCTTTTATCAACTTTACTATGCTTTTAATGGAATTTCCCATAAGAAATTGTTTGCCGTTTTTCTTCCAAACCGGTGGGAATTTTTATCAGATTATCTCGTCACATACTCAGGGCAGAAGTCCCAACAAATCGTTGGTAAAAAAAAAGCCAAATGCCATCTGAGATAAAGCTTTTAGCAGGGACTAAAATTACTTTTGTTTTAATACAAAGGGAGATAATTTCAAAGTGAGCCGACTTTAAAATGCTGCCGAAAACAAACTATACGTCAGAGACAGAATGTCTTGCAGTATTTTTAATGTGCAATCGATGGCCTTTTAAATGACGTGTTCAAATCCTAGGTTTACTTTGGATTTTGTTAGGAAATGCTGATTTTGTGCATTAAATGAAAGCACAGATAAATCGAAAGAAGATTAATTTACCTAAGTTGTTTTTCGTGAATTAGGTCAGGGCGGGAACCAGCAACTCATTGCAATATTTAATTCGGTTAAACTAAAAAAAAAAGTAAAGATATATTCGATAGTTCAAAGTGTAAAGTTACTTTTGGCTTTAAGTATAAGTATTTGCTCCTGCAGTGTCCTTTCACATATTTCGCCTGTTTTGCATGCATATTAATCATAAGCGGGAATTTCGATCTGAGTATAAATACCACAGCATGCGGTGTTTGAAGGAGTTAATGTAGAGTTAATATAGAGTTGCTAAAGAGTTGACAAAATATAGAGTTATGAAAGCACTTTAAAGCAAAGCAGTAAAGATTTGAAAGAATACACAAGAACATTGTGCGGAAAAAATATACAGTAAAACCTGTCTTAAGCCACCGCTCAAAATAGACAAAACGACGATCTTATTGACAAATGGTAGCTTAATGGAGGTCGAAAGTATTGCAATACTTTGACCTGCATTAAGTGGTAATCGGTCTTGAGCTAAACATGTTTGTGTTTTAACAACAGCGGAATCAAGGGTGAAGAGTTGACGCCATTAAAATGCATTTAAAGACATATATTCCTGTCCAATAGAGATCATTAAAGGATTAACTTATAAGGGACAGTTTCAGTATCCCACAAAATTTAAGGGTCTCAAGAGGGGACTTACCTGTGTACATCAAAATTTCTTTCACTAAGATAAAAGTAAGTAAGGGTGCAAAGATCAGGAAACGGTATAATCAAGTACCACACCTGACCCAGTATACCAATGGAAAAGTGACAAAGCATCAATATTTCATAATAAATTACCTTATCCCTTCATGGGACTACTTTATTGCCCCTGTAAGGAAGTCATAATCACCTCATTATGACTGTCCTTTTGATCTGCCCAGTATGAACCCCGGAAAGAGTCATAATGAGTGGTACCACTATTATTGCTCAATTTTTTTTATGTCTTTAGACTCCCTGGTAGCTTAGGCTGCTGTTCGTTCTTAAACTAGAAGCAGTGTGTGATTGTGGTATTTCCAGATCATTCTCACTTACAAATTTGAAAACCAATTTTGGTCTTCTTTTTGACTGGCCGCCTAAGACTGGTTTTACTGTACTTACACTGGTGTACATGAAGGTTGTTTTGTGCTGAGTTAAAATTATTATTATGAAAACTGGAAAATAATGATTTTTCAAAACTCTGTTGAGGCAGAAAGAGTGAAGCGTTGGATCACTGCTACAATGACGACCCTGGCCTTAATAACCTTGGTAAGTGCTTAATGCTCATCTTTGGCTGAGCCCTCCGTGTATTTGCTAGTGCTTTTCATCAGCTGTGATTGTCTGTTCGTTAAGATTCTTTTTTTTTGTTACACCACAGAATAGTAATTTGACTCAATTATTTCCATGTGAGGTTACAATGCTAAATTTAGGAATCCTCGTTTCAAGAATAACAATGTTGTGTTTTAACAACAATAGAACCTTGGGCAAACATTTGGCCAGTGAAATTAATTAAAGACCACAGTGGCATCAGTTGCTGTCCTTCTGAGGAGCAGGTTCTCTTCTTAATAATTTTTATTAGTCACCCCTAATATTAAATGAATTGTTTCAACATAGCCTAATAAACGTTTCCTATCTCACGGCATGTCACCTTTATCAGGTCATGATGACGTTGCACTTTTTGAATGATGTCGCCAATGACGCTGAATCAACACAGAAATCAAAAATTACGTCATAATCGCTAGTTTGAAGAGTGTTTAACAATTGGTCAACTGATAAATAGAATACCAGGTTCGCGTCTTTTGATATCAAGTTTACCAGGCAAGGCTTTGAGAACGCATGTTGAATCGCTCGGCAAGCCTCGTGATGTCAACAAGTGTTCTCAAAGCCTTACCTGGTAAACTTGATATCAAAAGACACTCACCTAGTATTCTCTATATATTTTATTGTTGCTCCCAATGTTTGTGAGTGGGGTTTTGTCTGGTCCTTGTTATATAGTGTTCTTACTAGTTTTGAAATTATCTTGCTTCGAATGAGCGAGCTGGTTGCTCTACATTCATTTTGCTATTGATATTATGTGGCTGTTGGCATGTCTCTGCCTTGTGGTACCTTGGGTTGGTCTGTCGTCTGTGATTGTGACATTTCCCGGTCATACACGCTTGCTTTTTTATCTGAGCAGACCGCCCCTATGTATTTATTCATGGTTGGCCTTATTGTTTCAGGTATGATAGTAAACCACTAGTGGTTTATAGATCTACGGGAAACGTTATGACGTCCATAACAACGTTGCGTACATAATGACAAAATTATAGCGATTTTACGTCAGAAATGAGATTTCGAAGAATTTGTCATATGATAAATATAATCTAACATTCGTGCTCTTGTATTATTGAATTTATTAAACTCGTTGCGAAAAAGAGATAAAATGCCCGGCAAGCCTCGCATTCTATCTCTTCCCCCAACTCGTTAAATAAATTCAATAAAACATATGCACTCATGTAAGATCCTCTATTTTTATTGTTGCTCCCAATGTTTGTGAGGGGAGTTTGTGTCTGGGCCTTGTTATATAGTGTTCTTAATTGTTCTGAAATTATCTTGCTTCGAATGAGCGAGCTGGTTGCTCTACATTAATTTTGCTATTAATATTATGCGGCTGTTTGCATGTCTCTGCCCTGCGGTACCTTGGGTTGGTCTGTCGTCTGTGATTGTGATATTTCCCGGTCATACACGCTTGCTTTTTATATGAGCAGACCACCTCTATGTATTTATTCATGGTTGGCCTTATTGTTTCAGGTATGATAGTAAATTGAAAGAAGGAAGTATCTCCACATATAGCAAGGGTCTTACGATGGGGTTTGGCATTGGTGCTATGTGGTTTATTTTGTACTGTGTGTTTTCTACAGCCTTTGCTTTTGGTATTAAATTGATGAGAGATGGGGAACCAGGACTTGAGCCCGGCAATGTATTAACTGTAAGTTGAGCCAAGATTAACCTTTCAAGTGGTATCATTTTTGTTTTACGCATCCGTTGTTGTCATAGAATGTTGAACCAGCTGGTGAATTTTTTTTTTTTAAATACCTCTTACTATAATAATAACATGTTGGTTATTAGAGATGTTATTCAAAGCTATATATCAAATAGGAAAAATATTTACTAAAATTCCAGGAACAGTTTGTTACTTTTAATATCACCCTGTGCTTGATATGGGCATGGTTATTACGATAGATGGGAAAAGTGCCCTTTGAAATACTTTCTTTAGAAGGTATCTAATTGTTGGTAGATTTTATCAATCATGAAAAAGATAAAGCTGTTTCCAATCAGTGTATAGCAAAGGGGCTGATCAGTTTGCACATCTGGACATTTCTTGTCCCACCTTTGTCAATGCCCTGTTCCGGCTTCATTTATGCCCTTTCTTTGTGTGTGCACGCCTTAGCTGCCTCCACACACATTGAAAGGACATAGATAAAGGCTTTCTAGTCACACTGGGTAGCTTCAAATGCTTGTTTAAAGAATTATTTCTTGCAATTATACCAATATAAAACTCTCACAAACAGGTTCAAATATTCTTTGGTTGACCTAAATACATGTTTTTGAAATAATTTGATCACAATCAAAATTTCCTGTACTATATTTCAGATTTTTATTTGTGTGATGATGGGGTCTATGTCACTAGGAAAAACATTTCCTACCTTAGAGACTTTTGGCAATGGCTTAGCTGCAGCAGCAAAAATATTCAAGATCATTGACCACAAGCCGAAGATAGACAGTTCTTCTGACAAGGGAGAAAAGCCAGATAAGATTAATGGGAGGCTGGAGTTACGAAATGTATCATTTACCTACCCTGCAAGGCCTGAGGTCCAGGTAAAGTCAAGAAGCTTCGTTTGTCATATTATTTTTGACCCAATTTTGCATAATAAAATATTGCACATTACACTCTTGCTAATCCAAAGTCTGTGTGGAAAATGGACTTTAAATAATTTGCACAAGAGTCGTTTATTTAGTTGTGGCACCAATAAGAGGATAAATCATTTTTTTGTGTATTAACGTTTGCCAAGCCCAAGTGTGATCATTTGTTGCAGCCAGAACTGGGGAGTGGTGAGGGCTGCAGCACATTATCATGCTTGGGCTTGGCAAACGTTTATACGGAAAATAATGTTATATCTTCATTGTTATATACATGTACCTTCCTTTCAAGCACACTGGGCTGAAATAGCAATGAAGCCCTCTGCTGCTGTGTATTAATGGGAATGAAGCCCGCGGCCAGTGATTGGTCAATGATCAGCCGCACTGCCACACGTTAAGTTTAGATGAAATGTACAACTGTCAGTGACTGAAACACGTCAATTTTCTATAGTAAACACTTATTAGGTATATGACAATGCACCTTAATAACACTTGGCTATATAATACTGGTGGATTTTGTGGTGATTTTATAGGCAAGGGACTTCCCAGTCAGCAACCAAACAGTTGGCCGTGATAGGCCTGACATGTTTTACACAGCGGCCCAATATGGGTTGTCAACAGAGGCCACCCGGCAGATGTGAAACTCAGCAACTGGTCGGCCCGATATACTTTAAGAAACGATGGGCCGCTGTCTGGCCGCTAATCTAGCCGCTGTTTTTTTTTTATAAAATAAATTCTTTCTTGATACTGCTTTAAATCTGTTCTCCTTTTTACATTTGATAATGATGATTTATATCATTCATTGTTACAGTCCCATATAAGAGGGACTGAATGCTTTCTACAATATGTAGTAAGTACGCCTATATTCACAAAGATACAAACAGTATCATTTGATTTGACCTTCTTATAATATATTATGATCTTATAATCAGGCATTAATAAAAAAAAGTGGTTGCTTTGAAACAAACTAGTAAATATGTACATATTGTAATTCATCAATTAACTTTATGAATATATTTAATAAACAAAATGTCTACACATAAATATTAATAGTTTTGATATTTGTAAAGCAGAATTTATATGGGCTTTGTTTGATAATTATTGTTTTAAATATTTATTATAAATGGTTTATATCCCTTACCATAAATATGGAGACAGCATCAAGATAGCAGGCCGCTGGCGGGTCACTATCAGTTTTATGAAATCCAATGTAAACATTAGAGTGAACAAAATCCAAACAAAATTATGTTTGAAAAATGAAAAAATGAAACAGAAAGAAAATAAAACTTTAAAAAACATAATCTCAAGGTTCCATGGGCAGCGGCCTAAAGGCGGACCGAATATCCATTTTTTTTTCAAAAACCAATGTAAAATATCAACAAAATTAAGCTATATAATATGTTATAACAGGAAATGTTATAATATGAAAATGGAACAGAATTAAAATAATACTTTAAATGGCGTTTTTTATCAATATTCAAGTGACACCGGCCAGATGGCGAGGGTCATTGCAGATATACCTTCCAAATGAGCAGCTTGATATAACTATGGTGGCTGGGACCAAGGCCAACAGCCCCTTTATCTATATTTAAATTTTGGTCACAAATGACCTTTTTTCAAAATTTAATTGACAACGGCCCGATGGCAGCCCACTAGCCAGAGCTATTGGTGATATGCTGTACAAATGCCGCAAGCAGTCAAATATAACTATGCTGGCTGGGTTTGAAGAATGGCACGAAATCTTGCGCTTTCAATAGTAATCTGAAGTTTGAACAGTTGCAGTCATATACACTAGCTTTGAGACTGTGAGTAAAATTGTAAACTAATGCAAGTTTTAGAATAAGGTCTTAATTGAAGGTAGGCTGAGTCTTGCCTAGCTTCAGTGACAAATGACGAGTTTTGTCAGATAACTGGGACACCTGTTTTGTCCCAAAGTATAGTCTTCATGTGGCACAAAAAATTTAAGATGATAAAATTGACCTAACTGTCCCGTTTCTGGTCAGCCTGCTGCTACCATAGCTTGTATGTGTGTGCCAGAAACGTCTACTTTGCTGCCTTCAAGTACTAGAATTCAAGTGTAGAAATCATGTCTCTGTTACATAGAGGATCATACATGAGTGCTCATGTTTTATTGAATTAATTAAACGAGTTGGGGAAAAGAGATAAAATGCGAGGCTTCATTAATACAAGAGCACGTATAATAGATTCTATATATCATACGTCATTAAGATTACTTTCAAATCTAATTTCTGCCGTAAAAACGTTATTATTATGTCATTTAATGTTATGTACGCAACATTTTTATTGACGTCATATATTAGCATAACGTTTCTCGAAAATTTATGACCACTAGTGGTTTATCAATTTTATTGCATGACGTTATTTCACTCTCAGACGCGACACCATATGATAAATAAGAATATTTCAAAGATTTGTCTTTTGAATACTTCAAAAGTAGTTTTTTGCTATAGTCAGTACTTGCATTCGACAATTCTTTTGCATTTTTACAATCATCTCACTAAGCAAGAGAAAGCAGGTTGCTTTATTTCAATTGTGTTGTGTTTTGCAGTTGTGTGGCTCATAATTTTATTCCCATCGGTTCATTAACAACTTACTGGCGCTTTCGTGAGAAGGAATAATTTCAGGGTGAAGTTGCCCTGTAAATAACATATCATCATTATACAATTTCATTGTTATCTTAGTTTTTTGTCAAAAGACAAAGGGTATGTTAAAAAAGAATCAGCTGAGTGAATAGGTTCCTCCAAGAAATAGTCAATAGTTTTAAGGCAAAAACTGTACTTGATATCTATTCTAAATTGATTTAAGTCATAACAGGGTATGAGTGTTGCGCTGTCACATGCCTTGACCTTTATATTTACTTGTGAAAATTTGCAGCAAAATGTGAATTAAGTATCTTGCCAGATTTTGACCAAATCTTCGTAAAAATGTATAAATAAAAGTTGGGACTGTTATATACCATTTTTGAAACATTTTGGCTCATTTTTGAAAAGGAAAACGACCCTAAATTAGGTGTAGGAAACTAATGTTACTACTATGACTTGAGCCATTTTTTAAGATTATGGCCAACACATCATGGAAAGTCGGCCACTTTGAGTGCAATAGAGTTCAAAACCTGTTTATAGCACAACTTAACTACAGAAGCGATTATCAGCCTGTGTATGGTGATCCGTAATTTTGCTTCTGCATGTCTAGATATTTAAACTATGCCTGTTACATCAAACATTTTTAAGTGGGATACAACCGTGAGACAAAGTGTGCAATTGGCCACAAAATAGACCAAAGTTATAGTAGAAAATAATAAAAGATTGACTAATATGTCTTGATAGATGACTTTGTCTTTTCTTGTGTCTCAAGCTCCGATGACAGATTGCTGATTACGTAATATTTTCTTGCTACTTGCAGGTTTTGAAGAACTTCAGTTTAACTGTAGAGCCTGGTGAGACTGTGGCTCTGGTTGGTCACAGTGGCTGTGGGAAGAGTACTGTGGTTCAACTCGTAGAAAGATTCTATGATGCAGATTCTGGAGAGGTCTGTATAAAAATATTTTATCATATGACGTCGCTTCTGGGAGTGAAAAAACGCCATGCAATAAAATCTGTAAACCACTAGTGGTTTATCGATTTTTGGGAAACGTTATGAAGTCCATAACAACGTTGCGTACATAATGACAAAATAATAACGTTTTTACGGCAAAAAGGAGATTTAAAAGTTATCTTAATGTCATATGATAAATAGAATCTAACATTGGTGCTCGTGTATTATTGAATTTATTAAACTCGTTGCGAAAAAGAGATAAAATGCTCGGCAAGCCTCGCATTTTATCTCTTTTTCCCAACTCGTTTAATAAATTCAATAAAACATGAGCACTCATAAAAGATCCTCTATTTATCATATAAAGTTATGTCTGGTAGCGATATAAATCCATATAATAAAATCAATAAATAACTATTGGTTTACAGATTTAAGTAACTTTGATAGATGAAACCCATTGTAAAAAAATAGATAAACTATCCTTGTTATGTGTGCAATAATACTGCATTTTTATCTTTCAAAGTAAGTAAGGGTGCAAAGATCAGGAATCGATACAATCAAGTACCACACCTGACCCAGGATACCAATTGGAAAGTGACAAACTCACAGCAGACACCACAAACGAGAGCCAAGAGGTCATTTGTGTACATTGAACCAATTAAACTGCACCTGTCTTTACATGTAAAATTATATTTACCATTTACCATTATTTACCAGTTTCATAAAAACTTTGTATACATGTAGTTGGACAATTAAAATGTGCAATATTAAAGCGTAGCCTTTATATTCAACCACTTAGTGTTTCCAAGCAAATCAAACGTGATGACAAAGCTGTTTAGTGTCAAATGATAAATATATAACATTAATGCTCTTCATCTCAATGCAAATAGCGATAAAATGCTAGATTAGCCTCTCATTTTATCTTCCAGGAACAGTAGAGATGACATTATGCAGACAAAATTGTCACGTCCATCCCTACAAGATTAATGCCTGCTTTAGAACATTATCATAATTATTGAATTACTGAAAATTATGTTTGAGATGATAAGGTGACATTAATGTTCCTATTATGACAACATTTTACCTCCATTTTTTAGAAACTGTGTAAGCTAGTTATAAAAGGGAGCGCAGTGGTAGAGTGTTGACTGGAGAAAGGGGGGCTGCGGGTTCCAGCCCACCGGCGTCACTTCATTGTGCCCTTGAGCAAACCATATAAATCCTAGCTTAGTACTGGTTCAGCCCAGGAAGACCCATCCCTATACAACTGAAATATTGTTGATGGGACGTAAAGAATCAAATAAAGACAACTAGTAATAAATTGTTGCATTAAATCTGCTTGCGTCACTTCTCACCACAAATAACTTTTACTACACTAACATTTGTTTGAACATCATTGCTTGTATTACAATGGTGAATTTCTAGTAATATTGACTGCCATTACTTTTGTGGTACTATGTCCCCTCAGTGCTATGCACCGCCAGGGGGGAGGGAACCCGTTTCTTTGTTACTCTGAAATAAGTTTGCTTGTTCCCCTGTCACCTCAAAATCGAAAATCTGTTTACTTATGTTTCCTTTTCCCCAACATTGTCTTTGTTCCCCTTAAAATGTGACCTTACTTCCTCTATTCCACTGAAATAAATGCCCTTTTCCCCTGTTCATCAAAACCCCTGCGAAGGCAATACATGCATTTGACAGATAGACTGGGTCCATGAGCCCAGCAATCAATAATTCATATTCTCTTGAAACACCCTTGAACGCATTCGTAAGAAACAACAAACTTTGTTTAGCATGAGAGCTTATGGATCAGCCGCTAAGGATCATTGACACTTGCTATGGGTAAATGCCTATAGTTTTCAGTAAAAAAAGTTTGTCAATCGTCCCTTCCTTCACCCTGAAGCTACCCTGACCTGAGTATTTTATGGCTGTGAAATCCATTTTCAATATTAAATGATTCAAAAATGTAAAATTTGGGGTAGAACAATCAGTTTTACATTAAAATATATAGAAATCCGAAAATATTTTTAAAATATCATTCCCCCAGTGTGTCAGCAAAAGCTTTTGCATGTATATTTGTTACCATATTTTACACATTGTATGGAAGTAGCTTGCTGGCACAAGGGGGGGGGGGGAAGATGTTCAGCAGCCCAAAACCCAGGGCCTTAGCCCATAAAATGCCTTTTCTGCCGAATAGGAAATTAATGACAGTAGTGAATTAATCTAGAACCAACCTCCTAAATTTCTTTATATTCTGTGCTAGTTTAATATAAAGTACATAAAGATTAACAGTAGAATTAGCAAGTTTGATACATTTTTCCATAAGAAAAAATCTCACTGTTATTAAATGACACATTCTTTTGCAAATGCCCTGTACTTATCTATTTGCATGCTAGGGAATTGTTCTTGTTTTTATTTTCGTCTGCTGATTTTCTTCAAAATAAAGTTTTACCCAGGACCACCATCGAAGTGTTAAACAGTTTGGATCCAGACCAAGACCAGCATTCTGTTGGTCTTCATCCGGGTTCGAACTGTTTGCAAAAGGCTATTGGCAGACGACAAAATTATCCACTGGCATGCAAAGAGTTATTACAGGTAAATACTTTAGTGTTCAATATATTGTCTCATATAGGTGGCTTTCAACTGGGATATACATGTATATATATACCATAAATATTTGGACACTTTAAATACATTTAACATGCTATGCCCTCTAAACAAAGCAAAAGTAATATTCAAAGGATCTAGTTAGAATCAGTTTTACTTTCCAATGCTAAATGGGACACTTTTATTCCTTCAAAAATATTTATTTCTTTTGTTGAGATTTCAATTTTGTATTATTTACGGTACATGTTGTCAAACTGTACAGGTTACTTCTAAATTATCTCCCCAAAATCATTTTATTACAAAGCATATTTTGTTTTTAAAACAATTTCATCAATTATCGTAATTCGTTAATACTCTGCATATGATATTTTCAATAGATATCACCATGCCTACCAAATAAATCAAGAAAAAAACCTGCAGAAATCACTTTTTGAAGCACTTTTTATTGTCATGAAATTTCAGACCCCTTCCCCTTTCTACCCCCATAATTCTCGAGTGCGTAGGAATTTTGAAACTATTTTGCTAGCTGGCTCTTGTCATTAGATTCACCTATGGCACTGATACTACATGCACCACACCAGAAGCTCAAAAGTAGCGTTCTGGGAATCAGAAAAATAGGCGTATAAGGCCCAAACCGTCAATGATCCTTTATTACCTGAACACATTGGACTTGCAGCAGTAATCATAAATCTTTACTAATATGTTCCTAAAAGGAGCCTGCTTTTAAATCCTTTGCGAAAAACAATACAGTTTGCAATACCAGTTTTCAACTGCCTGAATATATAAACTAAGATAAAATCACATTGACATCAGAGCCACAGTTCAGACATCTTTGTGTTATCTTATTGATATTTGCTTCATATGTATACAAATATTTTTATTCTATTTTGTTAAAGAATCCTTCAGTTACTTTTTGCAATAGAACGAATGCATACAAAGTCACCTTATTCAATCACTTTATAACCACACATAATCTCGTTATACACTTTAATCGCCGTTTATACCCTTATTAAGGTGATATATGTCAAGAAAATCTTTTGTGTAAATTCATTGAACATGACATTTTTAGAATACGTTAAATTAGTAAATATATGCACAACCTTTTGGAGGACAACTTGAACAAACGTGACTAATATTCGTATCCAAACCTGACTAATGATCATGATTCCACCCAATTCTGAAAAATCATTCTTACAACGTACATCTTTAAATTCATTGTACGTATAAATTAACATAAACCCACACTTAATTGTCATTGTGTTCAGCAGCGGATCCACAGCTAAAATAAGTTTATCATGATAATCAATAGACCATATCACTCTACGTTTCACTTTTGAATGCTTATATAAGCCAAGAGAAATTATTAATATCTAATTCTCTTCTTTTGAACGAAATTGATTTTATTAGTATGGCTCCAAAGCAATAAAAAAGAGCAAAAAACTGAATTTATGGATTTTGGGTCCATTTAAATAAAATATGAAACACACCTTGGCCCTGTAGCGCAATCATAGTGAGTTCAATTGCTGATACAGGGATGGGTCCAATACTTTTGTGGAGATTGATCGTGATTTTTTTTCTACCATCATTGTCCTTCTTCCAGTGATTCAAGAAGGGATACTGTCAGTTACAAGCAAAAGCGTGTGCACAAAGTACTTCCTATTCTAAGCCTGTCCTGGAAAAGTGTGGTGAGGTTAATTGACCGTCTAAACATGGCCATGACAGTTGACTGGGACTAAATACAAAAATCAAAAGAATCCCAAAATAGCTCCAGGGGTCAGTCATATTTATATATTATGGTCTAAAATCCATCAAAACACAGGAACCACTGTGGTGTAGTGAAAAAAATCCTCGCTTTTTAAACCAGGGGTCGCAGGTTTAATCTCAAGCTTCCCCATTCTGTCAGATGAGACTTTAAGCTGTGGTCCCATCTCCATATGACCTAAGCTGTTGGTGGGACGTTAAACACAAACAATCAAATATACAAAACAAAATCAGCAATTGAACTCACTATGATTGCGCTACAGGGCCAAGGTGTGTTTCATATTTTATTTAAATGGACCCAAAATCCATAAATTCAGTTTTTTGCTCTTTTTTATTGCTTTGGAGCCATACTAATAAAATCAATTTCGTTCAAAAGAAGAGAATTAGATATTAATAATTTCTCTTGGCTTATATAAGCATTCAAAAGTGAAACGTGGAGTGATATGGTCTGTTGATTATCATGATAAACTTATTTTAGCTGTGGATCCGCTGCTGAACACAATGACAATTAAGTGTGGGTTTATGTTAATTTATACGTACAATGAATTTAAAGATGTACGTTGTAAGAATGATTTTTCAGAATTGGGTGGAATCATGATCATTAGTCGGGTTTGGATACGAATATTAGTCACGTTTGTTCAAGTTGTCCTCTAAAAGGTTCTGCATATATTTACTAATTTAACGTATTCTAAAAATGTCATGTTCAATGAATTTACACAAAAGATTTTCTTGACATATATCACCTTAATAAGGGTATAAACGGCGGTTAAAGTGTATAACGAGATTATGTGTGGTTATAAAGTGATTGAATAAGGTGGCTTTGTATGAAATCGTTCTATTGCAAAAAGTAACTAAAGGATTCTTAAATAAAATAGAATAAAAATATTTGTATACATATTAAGCAAATATCAATAAGATAGCACAAAGATGTCTGAACTGTGGCTCTGATGTCAATGTGATTTTATCTTACGGATAACAATGGGGTCTGGGTCAATTTATTGAATGGGAAGCCCAAAAACGGGTTACAGGGATCAGAAAAAAGTAACACGTCAATGTTGTATCATATGACACCAAATCGATCAAATAAAGACAAAAAAACCTGATTTCAGCAAGAAATTCCCTCACAACTCATGCTTTGAATCTAATAGCTTAATATGTGCACAAGTAGCACTTTGGTTGCCATTTTGATGATGTCATCATTCGGTCCAGACGCAGAACTCAGATAGGAGAACTGGTTTGAATTGTTACATATGCCCCAAAGTTTATTTTGATATATTACCAAAAATCATCACAAAATTTACACAAGATTCCCAATCGACACATAATACAACCACAGACACAAACATCAGGCCCTAACCCTCTCATCTATTGATAAGTCTAAAAGTCGGAACCGCCATAGAAACTGAGGTCTGACCCACTGGCGTGCAATTAAAGAGCCAACTATGATTGTGTTGACCACCAAGCATGCAGTATGTTGCAATAAATTAATGATATAACTAATCTTCTTATAATGAGAAATTATTTTAAGTCACCATAAAATTCTGGTTCCGAAAGCCCTTTAAACTCCAAAGAATGTAGAGCGAGGAACATCACCATCTGAAAAGGTAAATTGAAAATCATCACGTTTATCAAAAAATTTGGTAGAAACAACATAGTATTATTCATATACTCGATTTAACTTTTTTCAAATCCTTCCATAGTCAAACTTTCGACATTCAAGGGATAAAAAGATCTATTATGTTTCCCTAGGCTTAAAATACTTTAGAAATCATAACTTCAAGCCCCTTTGCCTAAACAGGCCTTGAAATATTGGCCAACTGTGACTGGTACTAACCACGTTCACATAAAGGCCTCCTTTAAACGCTGCATGGTCCAGTGAGGCCAGACGTCTGAGTCTATGTCTACATCCAAATTTAAACACTATGTATACGATTAACCAAAGATTTGGTATGTCTGCCCAGTTGCATTAACCTATAAAAACCTAGTGTCTTTTTTGTGGGACATATTCAAAAGAAGCAGACCCAGATCAGGTGCCACAAAACGGGGCATGTACTAGTGTCTTCCTTGTTTGCTTACAGAATGTTCTTTTATTGAATTTTTAAAAAATACCCAACAACCCTAAAACTGGATATGGACTAGTCCTTATGATAATAGTGGGACATTCCATTTGGACTGGATGGGTTTAGAACCCAAATCTCATATACTGACTTATATTTGCCTTCAGAAAAAATGTTCCCTAAATAACATTTGTACTGTGTTGATCGACTTAAGCCTTTATCAAATTATAGGTAAGCCTCAGTGCATTACTTCAATACTTTGAACTATGGTGGATGATGGGTATATTAAAGAACTGAAAGTCATAAAGGATAAGTGAGTCAGGAACTGGTTCTGTTGTCGACAACAATACTGCATAGTAATATCATGAACTGGTATATTTTCTTTAGGTTATTATGGGTGACAAAAATGACAAAGACCTGAATGTTTCCTGGCAAAGACTTCAGATAGGACTAGTAAGCCATGAACCAGTTATGTTTTCAACAACAATACAGCATAGATATATCATGTACTGGTCCATTTCCTTTAGGTTTTGATGGATGGCAAGAATGTCAAAGATCTGAATGTTTCTTGGCATAGAAGTCAGATAGGACTAGTGAGCCAGGAACCAGTTCTGTTTTCAACAACAATAAAGGAGAACATACAGCACGGTAATGAAGACATAACAGATGAAGAGATCACAGAAGCTGCCAAGAAAGCCAACATACATGACTTTATTTCTACATTGCCTGATGTAAGTACCTACCAGAGACCTGAATTAACTCGTATTTCCAATTGACACTTACTTTCGGTAGAAGGGACTGGTTTTGGATACTCATACGCCCCTTACAGTGCATGCACGAATCCAGAGAGCTTCCAACTCTGACGTGGTTTTTGTTGATGTTCTTTAAAGAGTTGATGAGGGGAGAGGTTCTAAATACCACTAAAAGTGGACGTCAACGTCCCACAAGGGAAACGCCATTTAAATGGTGTTGCTCTTTCGGGCCGATGATTACCTAACATTTAATGCTGGCTTGGTAGCTTTGTGATTTTTCAGAAATCCGGACCAGTATTATTGAGAAGGCCTATAGCTGTGATTTTTCAGGGGGTGGGGTCCAGACCCCTCCTTGACCCCTCTGCATCCGAGGATACTTTTGTGCATCCAAATTAGTTCACCCAGATTTGCATATGGGACGAAAAATAGACTGCTCTGTAATAAACATGAACAAAGCTAAATATAAGCAAAACGTAAGTAAGTGTGATCAGGAAATACCAAGATCACGTACACACTGTAGACTAACCAATGGCACTTCCAGGAAGAACCATAGAACACAAAGAGTCACAAGATATCAGCGACTGTATATTTTGGCTACAAAAAGATTTGCAATAGCCACTAAGATTAGTCACATGTAAATTGCACGTCAAGTGGTGTTGTGAAACGACCGAGGTATCGAGAGATGACCAGTTTTACCTTCTTATTTTAAACAATATTATTTTGGACCAAAAATAATTAAACAGCAACACTTCTCTTCTGTTACATGTTGATACTCAATTATAGCATTTGGACATTATATGCAATGTGTAACAGAATAAACAAATTAACCATGCTGTATCGCCAGACATGATATTGTTACTACTAATTGTTGAGAAAATGAGCTCTTAAAGCAATATGCTTTTGTCCAGATCCTCTCGTAACGTTATATATGCTTATGTGTATGTAATTTGATAGTTTTTGAATAAATATGTTTAAACCAAGAAATCTGGATAAAAATTAAAGTATAGCAACCTAATCTCTCCTCTCATCAATGTAATTGCAAAACTAGAAAGTACACTAAGTACTGCATAGCAAAACAAGGACTAAACACAGAACCTTCAAAAACAAAGGGAACAACAATAAACAGTGAACCAACAACAACAGAGCCACCGCCTTAGAACAGGCAGCAGCCTAAGCCACTTTTGGGCTTGAATGCTTTTTACAGCTAGGTAACAAATCTTGGCCTAAGGTTCTGTTATTGCTAAAGCAAGAAAAAATTTAAGCTCGTATGTAGGCTTCCTAACTTATGCAAAGTATCATCACATAGAAACAATCCAATCAAATTAACACACTATAATGAAATAAAGAAAATGGCCCAGACTCAAAGGCAGTCAGAACTTAAAAAACTCAAGTTTGGCCACTGTGTGCCAAACCAAAGACAATTTTATGCACCAACTTTATGTCAGGACTGTCAATGAGTCTGAGGCCTGACCCACTGTCATGCAGTTAAAGACGATACTTTAATGGCATACCCTCAAAGTAAAGTATAGACACTTGCTACTTTTACAAACAAATCTAAGAACTTTGTTAAATTAAGCATTTCATTGGAAGTTTGTATTAGCACCTGCAGATAAGGCTGCTAACATTGTTGTATTTGTTTGATAGATCTACTATATCAACATCCTCAAGCAAACGCTTGGCAGCGCTAAAACCTATGAGCATAATTACCTGCGTCGCTTTAGCAAAAGCAGGTCTAGTAGTTGGTGAACTCCGTCCGTCCCTCCGTCTGTCCGTCCATCAGTTAGTCCGTCCATCTGTCCACAACACTTATGGGGTGCCTAGTTTGTGTAATCTGTAACTCCTACAATTTTTATTCCGTTAAATTCAAACTTTGCCTAATGATTGTTAATACATTGAAAATGTGCTCCTCCTATTTTGTGCACATTTGATAAATATTTTTTTTTATTTATTATGGTTGTTGAGCTTCGACATTTTTTGGTTCCGAAAAGTGCAGGGGATGTCAGGTTTGTATAATCTGTAACTCAAATAGTGTTCATTCCTTTAATTTCAAACTTTGCATAGTGATTATTTACACATTCAAGATGTGCACCTCCTATTTTGTGCACATTTGATAAATATGTTTTCTTTTTTTACAGGAGTTGAACTTAGACATTTTTCTATCCTAAATGCTTTGGGGGTGTCTGGATTGTGTAATTAGTAACTCGGGCAGTTTTTATCCCTTTATATTCAAACTTTGCATAATGATTGTTCATACATTGAGAATGTGCAAATCCTATTTTGTATACATTTCATGTTTTTTTTTTTCATTTTGGGGGGTCTTGAACTTAGCCTTTTTTTCTGTAAAATGCTAAGAGGGTGTCTGGTTTGTGTAATCTGTAACTCCTACAGTTTTCATTCCTATATAATTAAACTTTGCCTAATAATTGTTCATACATTGAAAATGTGCACCAATGGCACATTTGATAAATATTTTCTTATTTTTATGGGTGTTGAACTTAGACATTTTTTCCTTCCGAAAAGTGCAGGGGCTGTCAGGTTTGTGTAATCTGTAACTCAAATAGTTTTCATTCCTTTATATTCAAACTTTGCATAGTGATTATTCACACATTAAAGATGTGCACCTCTTATTTTGTGCACATTTGATAAATATGTTCACATTTTTTACAGGTGTTGAACTTAGACATTTTCACATCCGAAATGCTTAGGGGGTGTCTGGTTTGTGTAATCTGCAACTCCAACAGTTTTCGTTTCTTTATATTTAAATTTGGATAATGATTGTTCATACATTGAAGATGTGCAACTCCTACTTTGTATACATTTCATGTTTTTTTTTTTATTTTTGGGGGTCTTGAACTTAGACATTTTTTTCTGTAAAATGCAAAGAGGGTGTCTGGTTTGTGTAATCTGTAACTCCAAAAGTTTTCATTCCTTAATATGCAAACTTTGCATAATAATTATTCATACATTGAACATGTGCACCTCGTATTTTGTTTACATTTTTGCTTATTTTTTAGGTCTGTTTAACTTAGATATTTTATCCATCCAAAAAGCTTAGGGGGTGTCTGGTTTGTGTAATCTGTGACTGCAGCAGTTTTAATTCCTTCATACTCAAACTTAATACTTTATGACTGCACACACATGTAACATGTGTTGCACCCTATATTTTGTGCACATTTTATAATATTTTTGGGATTGTTGAACTTAGACATTATTGCGTCTGCACCACCTTTGTAGTGCTTACATTGTTTATTTGTGTTTAATCTGTAATTCAAACAGATTTCATTCCTTTATATTCAAACTTTGCATAATGATTGTTCACATTGAAGATGTGCATCAGCAACGCAGGTCCAGAGCAGGGTTTGGTCTTGTTTGCTTAATTAGAGGTCTGTTATTGATAGGCATCGCTCTGATATGGTTGTTAAATTTTGTATGCTTCTAGTTGAGAAGCACAACAAGCTTAATACATAATACTGGTTGAAAGTTTACATATGATACTCTCAACGAAGCAAATAGCAAAAGCGCTGATCAGACTGACTGCGCAGATGAGCAGGCTGGTCTACGTCTGTGTTGTAAGCAAACCCCCAAAGACAGGTTTTCTCGCCATGATGCCCATGTAATGTACAACTACTGTCTATATTTTAACCGTGCGTTTCCTTTCGATTAAAAACTATTTTATGAAATATTGTGAAAAAATTTAAGAGAGGTCTGCTAAAAGTTTTGGTATATTGAAAATTAGGTGAGGTTCTGAATAGATTAAAAGTAAAGGTATTCTAGCATCTAGTGTATCAACACTTGAATTCTCTAGTCTCTATACTACATCTCCACATAATCTAATCTAAGAAAAACGTAGAGAATTATTTGAAGATACTTTTAATATAGAGGGCTCGCATGCCTTATTTGGCTTTTAATAAGAAGCGCGCTTTTTGACGTCTGAACAACCAAATGATAAAATTAATGGTCATTTCAGAAAGAATGTGATGCTTTCTATTGTCGTTTGAACAATATATTTATTAGAATTGGCTCTACATTATATATATACTGAGCGAAACTTCCAAACCGCCACTCGACATTTTCTCATATATCTTAACATATATGATACATACATGGCTAAAATTTACACTCAATATGGAAAAATCAATTAAACAGAACCTGTCAAAATTTCATTTTCATAAATTGAAAATAACATGCTCAATTGATAGACTGTAAAAAGGCACCATCGCATTTCATTTTCACACAAACGCTAGAATTTGAACTCATCGCTTAAAACCCAGTATTCAAGGGACCTAAAGTGAAAAACACCAACTTTATGGTGTTATAAATAGACATTATTAAACATTTTTGGATTTCGCTTTTATTAACAAGCAATTTTCAGGAAATCCACTATGTTCCTATGGAAGCCCATATGACATAAAACAACACAAGAATGCTTTATGGAGATGACATTTTTTTCTACAATATTACTGAAGCTTTCTGGTGCTGTAAATGGACATCATTGAACACTATCGTTTTTATTTTGTAATAAAGTAGCAATTTTCATGCGATTCATATGGAGGCCCTATGGCCTAAAAGAACACAGAAATGTGTTTATGATGATGAAATGTTTTTGTCTTCAAAATTATTGAAACATTCGTCACCCATTAACCGTTTACTGCACATCAATCTCGACACTTCCGACGTTCCAATGCAGCATTTGTGCATCTTGGCACCAAAGTATGGTGGACTATACAGGACATTTTATGACATACGTAAAACTCAGTTTTTGTCGATTTTTTCTCGTCATACGAGAGCAAAAATGAAAAATAACCGACATGTTGTGGTGTAAATTTTCGGCTCTATCAAAACATATCAAACTTTATGATAAATTATGAATCAGTCTCAGCGAGGCCCCATTTTCGATTGAACCCACAGCCCGACCCCTCTATTTTATACTCATACAACCCGAACGTTGGCATTTTTGTGATAAAATAAAGTTGTCCGATAGTTGTCGATGATAATACGAGTAAACACATGGCGATAAACATTTAGCATTTGTGTGCCACGTGCAAAACAGGTATAAGCACTCTATCGTTACGCATAAATGAACATCCTTATTGAATCAAACTGCATTATGTTCAATCGACGCATACATGTGTCTAAATATACTGTGGCAAATATCATTTCAAACAGTTTAATAATAAATGAGTTATATTGAAAAAATGTACTTTGTTAACTGGCGGTTTAGAAGTTTCGTTCAGTATATATATAAATTGGAGGAACAGTTATTTACTTAGTCATGTGTCTTTCTGACAATAATCAGGCTGATATTATTAAGGCGTTCAACTCTACTTTAAGATATTTAAATGTATCACTGAATATTTATCAACCTTAATTTGAACAAAAGATCGATATACGTTATTTCAGATGTTTCATGTAAAAATTAAATTAAATAAAGGGAATTCTCCCAATACTGAATCCCCCTATATGGACGAACTTCTCCATAAAATTGTCATATTGCTATCTAAAATTTATGATAAATGAGATGTTATTCATTTTGAAATAGTTAATTTCCCATTTCTCACTCCCCTTCCCAAGATGTACGTAGTTCACAGCTTATTAGTTTTGCAAGATTATGTCAAATGTAAGTGACTTCACCAATATAAACCAATTTTGACTGCTATGTTACTACAACAAGGCCATCAATATCATTAACTGCGGTAAGCATTTTCTGAATTCTACCAAAGACACTCATACTTGACTGTTAAATACAATGTTAGCTTGAAACTTTGTTGGTAAGAAGGCATATCAGAACTAGTTATTTATAGCTATTGGACTGTCAATTAAAAAGAATCATTGGAAAACTTCTTTTTTGATCATTTCAAAAAGATCATCAAGCTGTATTTCAAGAGAGGTATATATCATGGATTAGGTCTGAGTCTTCCTTTTCATACTTAATTTGTGTATGGGAGCGTAGTTATTTATCTGACAAATGTATGCATATGCATAGACTCACCTGAAACTTTCCTGCCCACTGAAGCGATAAGTACCAAAATCACATGCGTTGGCCAATATTCTTTTTCAGGGCTACAACACACTGGTAGGAGATCGAGGGGCTCAGCTCAGTGGTGGCCAGAAACAAAGAGTTGCGATAGCAAGAGCTTTAGTACGCAATCCTAAGTTACTTCTTCTTGACGAGGCTACATCTGCTCTTGATAATGAAAGTGAGGCTGTTGTACAAAAAGCTCTTGAACAGGTAAGAATGTACGAGTAACTTATTACAGAGGCAGACCAGCAAATATTTTAATATATGAACTATGCAGTAATAAATTCAGAAGCATGTTGATTTGCCTTGATAGACACTGAGAACATAGCATGCACTTGTTGGTTAGGCCAAATAAAAAATAAGTGTGTGTTGGGTAATGGGTCTTAAAATTTTAGGTAGGGTAGGCACACACATTTTTTCTGGAAAACATATATTTTTATGCATCATGAAAAGCATTTTGCCTTTCAAAATGCATGGAATGAATTTTATTTCCAGAAAACCTGAAAAAAAATCTAGGTTACTCCAGTAAATTAGGTAGGGTCAGGTTACCCTAAACTAGGGTATTTTTTTGTACGCAAAGAAAAGCAAAATAATTCACAACAGGGACTTTAGCTTAGGCTGCTGTCCGTTCTAAGGCGGTGGTTCTGTTGTTGTTGACTTTTGTTTATTGTTACTCCCATTGTGGGAGTCTGTAATTGTTCTATGTTTTGTTGTATGTTACTTTATGTCCGTTCTAGTATTGCAATCATCTTGATGGGGAAGAGAGAGCTGGTTGCTTTGCTTAATTTGTCTTCCTGGTGTCTCGTGATGGTTGAGCGGCTCTTCCTCGCGATGCCAAGGGGTTGTCTGCAGTTTGTGATTGTGATATTTCCTGATCATACTCACTTACTATTTTTTAAGACTGTCTGAGGAAATTAATACAGAATTAAAAAGTGAGGTATTTCCCCATCATACTCCGTATCAAAACAGTGACAATTCAGGTCACATGCTTCTAAAGAAGCCAACTGATCAAAGACTAAACTATTTTAGTAAACATGTGAATTCATTAGATTAACTAAAGATAAAATTGGATTCATGAAAATCAGACTTGCTTTTTACAGTAATTAAATATACTCAGCATGATACTGGATCAACCAATAAATACCGCCTTTCCATGTCTGTACAAAACAAAATTATACCACTTTTTGTTTTACTCGTCCAAGGACAATACTAAAATTATTTCTAACTTATCCTGAATTAAATGTTACCAGGTCAAACACGTCTCGCATGCTATTTCCACAGCAGCATGAACATTTTATATAGAGGATCTTACATGAGTGCTCATGTTTTATTGAATTTATTAAACGAGTTGGGGGAAAGAGATAAAATGCGAGGCTTGCCGAGCATTTTATCTCTTTTTCGCAACGAGTTTAATAAATTCAATAATACAAGAGCACGAATGTTAGATTCTATTTATCATATGACAAATTCTTTGAAATCTCATTTCTGACGTAAAAACGTTATAATTTTGTTATGTACGCAACGTTGTTATGGACGTCATAACGTTTCCCGAAAATCGATAAACCACTAGTGGTTTACAGATTTTATTGCATGGCGTTATTTCACTCCCAGACGCGACGTCATGTGATAACTTATTGTATTGTGTTTAGGCCCAGGAAGGCAGAACCACCATCGTCATTGCTCATAGACTCTCTACTATAAAGAATGCTGACAAGATTATAGTCTTGGAGGATGGGAAGGTTGTAGACCAGGGAACACATAGTGAACTAATGATGAAAGATGGACTCTACCATAAACTTGTAGAGCATCAGGTATTCAGATTTATTATATAATAAGGATCACGTATAAAAAGTAAGTGAGTATGACCAGGAAATACCACAATCACATACCACAGACCAACTCATGGCACCCCGATAAAGAGCCACAGAACACTAACAAGTCACAAGACATAATGAAGACAATAAAAGTAAAAATACCAGCTCTCTCTTCCCCTTAAAGATGATTACAAATCTAGAAAGGACACTTAGTACTAAATAACATTACACAATGGCATTACGTCTGGGAGTGAAATAACGTCATGCATTAAAATCGATAAACCACTAGTGGTTTGCAGATTTTCGAAAATGTTATGACGTCCATAACAACATTGGCTACATAATGCCAAAATAATCACGTTTTTACTCAAGAAATGAGATTTCACAGTAATATTTATGTCATATGATAAATAGAATCTACCATATATGCTCTTGTATTGTTGAATTTATTAAACTCGTTGCAAAAAAGACATAAAATCCTCCCCAAGCCTTGTATTTTATCATTTTTCCTCAATCCATTTATTATATTTAATAAATCATACGCACTCATGTATGATCGTCTGTAAACAATATTATTTCAAAGTAGTGGTTATCAATAAAGGTATGTCATTTGAAACATAGAATCTAGCACGCCTGCTCATTAGTATAGGTTATAGTAAAGGTGAACCACTTAATTTCATTATAATTGTAATATACATGTATGATCAATGACCTACTTACAGTCTACTCGTACCCTTTCCTGACTGCTCCTTTTGACCACTTAACGGATTTACTCACTTGTTTACTTAATTTATATTTATATAACAAATATGTGATTTAGTTTGCCAAAAATTTTAATTTCTGTGCAATTTGATTGGTTGTGAAGCACAGGAAGGGGCGGAACAAACTATAAATGTTAATAGTTTGTTTTTATTTTCAGATGCATCCTGATGCAGAAGATGAAGGTAAGTGTTAGAGGATCTTACATGAGTGATCGCATATTTTTGAATTTACAGTAAAACCTTTTAAAACGGCCAGAAAATTGGTTTTCAAAACCAATTATCGCTTGATGCAGGGCAAAAGTATACCACTTGTCATTAAGATCTTTGTTTTGTCTTTTTTTTGAGTGGCTGTTTTGCACAGGTTATACTGTATTACTCAAGTTGGACAAAAGTGAAAACATGCAAGGATTGTCGAGCATCTTATCACATTTTCGCAACATGTTTAATCACAGGAGCTTGAAGTTCTATCCTTATATTGCATCTAAACCCTAAAACCGAAAATCTCATAATGACATTACGTTATGACATTTTGAGCTTTTGGTTTTGAGGATTTAGGGGTGATTTAAGGATCGAACTTTAAGCTCCTGTTGTTTAATCAATTCATTTATACAGGGGCATGAATGTTATATTCGAGTTATCATATGACGTTTTAATTAGTTTAATATCGGATTTTGGGCTTACAAATGTTGAGAGTTTGTCATTATGTAAGCAACATTTTCATTGACGCCACAACATAACGTTCCTCAATCTGTAAACCACTAGTGGCTCATGGATTTTAATACATGGCTTTATATCACTCTAATACGCAACGTCATTTGATAAATGAATATCTACCTCGCAGCAGAATGAAAGTAATAATATGCAGCAGTAAACCGTTTCTCTGCTAGAGAAAACTCTTGTTGGGGGCTGATAATTTGCAAACAGTTTGAACCAAGGTCTGGCTTGACAGTATGCTTGATCTGATCAGTATGTATTTCCTGATCTCCTATTGTTGTTGTTGAGAAAAAAAATGTTGCTTTTAGATTTGTTATGCTAATTTTTTCTACTGATATTTTGTGATTTCAAGTATTTTATTACTCATTTGATTACTTTTTTGTTTGCTGCCTTTCTGACTTAAATTCAATATTAACTGACGAATTTTCTTGATTAACTGTTTTGTGTCTCTTACTCGCTGTGTCATGTATGTGATAATGGCATTTCCTTGTCCTACTCACTAGATTTGATATAATTAAATTAAGAAAGAGGGCAAAGATCAGGAATTGATACAATCAAGCACAACACCTGACCCAGAATACCAATGGGAAAGTGACTACGTCACATTTAAACATCACAAACGAGAGCTAAGAGGTCGGCCTTTTCCCAGCAGGTGACCACAAGGCATTAACAATCAGGTGTGCATGAATGCATAACAAAACAAAACAGAAAAAACATAAATGATCCACAAAAGAAGTACTGCCTTGGAACGGTCAGTAAAATATTTTACTGGAGAGCTTAAACCAGTTTAACAGTGCATCAACATCATCCTTAGTTCAGATGTGGATCAAGATACAGATATTTAGTTTGCATGAAAGATCCCTAACTTATCAATGCATCATCTCCTAGAACATATAAATCAAGATATAAAAAGGAGATAAAGCAAAGATAAGGACTCAACTGTAAATAAAACTGAATACAGGAGCAAAAGAAATCCAACAGGTAAACCCTGGTGGGCCTGACAACAGCAAAAGCATCAGGCACCATACCATCTCATCAATAGATAAGTCTTTAAGTCAGAACCATCATAGAGTCTGAAAGTCCGACCCACCGGCGTGCAATTAAAGAGGAAAGCAAAGTTGCCAACCGTGATTTGGCTGACTAAGCATGCAGTCTGCTGCAATACATTCATGTTATAGCCAATCTTTTTATAATGGGAAATATAGGCATTGGTGTCAACACACGCCTGCTTAAGAGTATTGATATAATACAATCGTCAAACAACTACAACATTGTTAGCAGCTTTACCTGCTGGAACCAAAACATAGTTCATATGAAAATCCTGGATACCTCGTTTAAGATGACATAAAGAAGATTTAGGTTTAGAGGGTAAAAGATGTGTATTACGAGAGTAAAATGAAATACGAGTATCAATAATTTTAAAAATGTTAATTTTCCATAATGTCTGATTGAACAATACCCTTTGACTGTAAAATCCTAAACTGGTATTTGAGTAAAAAGTGATGACCCAGATGCAATGTTACATTTCCTCAGGGTCTGCCCTGTTTGCTAAGCCAACATTCATTTTTGGAAAAAGAAATACAGTATACTTTTTGAAATTATGCTCGTAACTCCTCAATATATACAATGGACCATCCTGACTATATATGTAGCTTTATGGAATAGTTCGTCTGAAAAGACTAAAATGGGAAACACATTAGGTTTTCTGAATAAAACGAATTCAATTTAATACTGGATCCTTTTTCTCCTCATCTACTAAAAAAACGACGTTGTCAGAATACAACATCTTCTGACAAAACTTTCTGGATCCGCGCATGACATTCCTTTAATAGTAGCTCTATGTTTGCAGCCCATATGTATAGACATGTTTCAGGTGAATTGTGTTATAAAGGAACAGTTTTACAAAGGAAAAAATGGACATACAACGGTTATTTTCCTGTAATTCTTTTGAAAAAAAAATCCTTCGTAAAATATTTTGTAAGTACAACATGACAGATTAACACCCTTTACAGTGTTATAAAGTGACTGTACTTTACTATTTTTTAGTTGTTGAAGAGCTAGAACATGACATATTTGATGCTATTGAAACTGAACAGGAGGAGAAAACTGCTGCTACGCTTACACACATACCAGTAAGAGACAGATGGGACAGTAAAATGTCTTGGAGGGCAGAGGTCAGTGTTTCAGGTTAACTTTATATATAGCTGACTTGTTTTTCCATATGGTTAACTTCAAAAGTCCTACATTTCATTACTTTTAAATAACAGATCTACACAGGTTTAGAAGCATGATCAGATATATTTGGAATTATAAGAACGTGGTTATTTTGATGTGAGTAGCAAATGCTCTGAACCTCTGTTTCTAGACATTACTAGGAGTATAGTGATAGTGCTATTCCTTACAGCCTAGCTGTTTGGTTAACTCTTTAGCGACATGGTTAGAGTGGTTGACTGTCACGCAAGAGTTCTGAGTTTGAATCCTGGCGGACCCAAAACATTTTCCCCTTGGAATTACTTCAATGATGGCAGCGGTGGAATTCGATAGCACATGAGGCGGCCTCTGGGAACGGTAGCAGGCCATACTTAGTTGTGGTTGATACCCGGCTCTCAGGAAATAAAAGGGGGAAGAGTGTTGTGACAGTGCCATTCCTAACAGCCTCGCTCTGGGGTTAACTGTTTAGCGACATGGTTAGAGTGGTCGACTGTCACACAGGAGTTCTGGGTTTGAATCCTGGCGGACCCAAAATATTTTCCCCTTGGAATTACTTCAGGAGTATTTATTTCTCGAACAAGTTTTCATAATGTGTGGGAATTCATTGAAAGTGTCTAGTCTGGGTGTTTTGATTGGCCACCACAAAAATCAAGAAGAAATAAGCCTTTTTTTAGATGAAAAATTGGTCTCGAAATAGTATATGTAGGTGCTGTGAAAAATGCAATGAGAGGTGGTATATCAGATGCTATGTCATATGATAATGAAGAAATGAAAGGTATAAGGGTAAAGTCATATCAAATTACGTTTAAGATAAATCTGATCAGGGTCTACATAGTTTGACAATTTATTTCAACTCACCTTAGTAAGTACTAAAACGATCTTGTTCAAATTCTTGAATCACTATACTTAGTAAATAAGCTGCCTGAGTAGTTAAGGTAAAATTGAACCAGTGCATGACAAATAGAACAGTTTGGCTCAGGTCTGACTTAATCGGTAACTTTCTTCTGCTATGCGTACAAAAGCAATCTATGCGAGTGGGGGAAGGGTACATTGATTTTGATGTTTCTCTGTCATCTGCACGATATTCAAGAGCCTGGATGATGACAAGTCTTCACGAATCATGAATGACTATTTAAGGACAGGGCTAAAACTATGCTGTAGTGGTTTTCAAGGTAAGAAAGAAGGCAAAGATCAGGAATCCATCCATACAATCAAATACTGCACCTGACCCAGGACACCACAGGGGTAAGTGACAAAAACACAAGATAACATCACAAACAAGAGAGCCAAGAGGTCAGCCCTTTCCCAGCAGGAGACTACAGAAATAGTAAGTGAGTATGATCAGGAAATACCACAATCACAAACCACAGACAACTCCACTAGTCTGCAAGGACCAGACAAGACAGTATGACACAAAACACACATAATAAAAAGAATCCATAAACGAATCACCGCCTTGGAACAGTCAGTAAAACAATCTACTGGAGGGCTTAAACATGTTTGACGGTACCAGCCTCATACTCATTTCTGATGTGGATCAAGCCAATAAGATGTTTCGTTTGCATGAAAGATCCCTAACAAATCGATTTCAATCACACTCAATTAAATTAGCGAGTCTATGTCTCACGTTTCAAGCTGTAGCGATTCACAATACAATTATTGCATGGGGATTTCTGAAGATATCTGTATCATATTGTGAGACAATTCAACAAAAAATATGATACACGTACCTAATGTAATTTTAATTAAAATTAGTTAGTAAAAGTTTAGTTATATTGTTCATACGCAAATCCAGGAATTTTCGTCAGGGGGTTTGGGGTCCAAGTCAATCTGACATAAAAGCAGGGTTTTTTTTATTTTTTATATTTTTGGTTAATTTCAAAGGTTCCAGAGGGGGTCCAACATTTCCAGGGGGGTCCAACTTTTTCCATGGGGGTCCAATTGATTATTAACTATATAAACCCATATAACTTCTGATTTTCCACGGGGTCTGAACCCCCTGTCCCGCTCCTTCTGAATCCGCTCATGTTGTTTGACACATTAGCAAAAAAAAACATTTTCTCTTTTAATGTATATATTTTCTGCTCTAATTATCTAATCGTTTTAATGCTAAACTCTGGTATATACTGATTTGAAAACAGTGTATATCCACCACTAAGAAGCTAGCTGATCAGGATCTACATTGATTTCCTTTTTTGTGTTAAAAACTGGCAAATAACTGGCATCATGCAATTAAGTTAGATAAAAATGGAAAGGAGTTTAGCACATAAAGCAAGCAACATGATAGATAAATAGATGATCTTAAATAAGTGGTAATTTCATATAAATTTATTAAACAAGTCCTCATATGAACTTTTAATTGGGATTTGATTGCCTTAAAAGCAGACATTACTTTAATGAAAAAATGCATTGTTGTCATAGACATCACTCTTACCTAAGTAGTGCCCGCAAAAGTTTTATGTAACATATGGGCATATCGTAATGTGTCTGGTTACAGATGCCTGTCTGACTGCAATTCCAGGGGTCGCGAGTTCGATCCCAGCCCGGTCCCATACTTTCGTGGAGATTGATCATGAAATAATTTCTACGGTCATTCTCCTCCCTTCCGCTGATTCATTCAAGAAGGGTTGTTGTCAGTTACAAGCGAAAGTATGTGCACGAATTACTGGTTATCCGCTTGTTCAAGTATGCCCAGGAAAAAGTGTGGTAAGGTGAACTGACCATCCCGCAATGACCATAGCTGTTGACTTGGGACGTAAAGCAACAAACCAAACAAACAAGTATAACATAAGAAATACGAGTACACTGAATAATATAGCAACATTATAGCAACATTACATGATAAAGGTTTTTATTTTTAAGTATTGTTTGCTCTGTAGTTTTTAGATTTAATTTCTAAGCTTCTTGTATTGCCCAAAATGCATTGCGATACTTAATTACTGTTTTGTGAAACAAATGCACTGGTCAAAATAAGTTAAGCCCATGTCAGTGTTTCCATAGGTATAATGTTAAATTCGCACAGTTCAGTTGTTTATTTCAAAATATCTAAAACTGTTGAAAACTCTAATTCAACTCAAGTTAAACAACAATATCTCCAGTGTAATAACACAAAGTTTCAATGGAAAATACTGGTTGTCTTTTGATGTGTGCTAAAATTTCCAAGAGTACCCATATTTTGGCCACTTTTACTATAGGAATGATAGGGAAAGAAGCGGGACATATGTTGAAATTTGTGAAGCTCTATGCAAAAGTTATCAATATACATGGAACCTAGCGCATGTTAAGACAAAACATTGCTGCTACTTCGCTGAAAGTTTTATGCAAAAGTCTCTATTCAGTCAAATATTACAATAAAACAATCAAACGAAGTTCTTCCCATGCATCGAGATAGTGTTGATATTTTTTCATAACCTGGTCCTTCAGGAATATTGGGTTCAGATGGAAAGCAGAATACCGCTTAGGCCGGTGCTAGGGTGTGAGTATTGTTGCACTTTCCATTAGGTGTCATGATCAAACTCATTAAAACCGAGTCTGCTGTTTTCTAATATTGTAGGTTCTCTCTATTTCTGAGGCATCCGTTTTTCCAGCTTATATGAAAATATGTGTATTAAGTATATATTGGAAAAATAATGCTGGGGCTAAGTTTAATTTGACCAGTTTATTTGGATAGGTATGATAATGCAAAATGAACTGTATCATTGCATCCATAGCATGATTAGAGTAATTTGATTTGTATTTTATAGGAGAATGAGAAGAAGAAAGAAAAGGAAGATGAAATTATGTTGACGTTTTCTATGAAAAGACTTCTAAAAATGAATGCCCCAGAGTGGCCCTTGATATGCATTGGTGCCCTTTTCAGCACAATAGTTGGTGCAATGCAACCATCCTTGGCACTTGTGATGGGTGAGTTCCTAAACGTAAGTAGTTATGAACACAGGTTTAAATAAGCAAACTGATTCAGCGTAAAATTGTTAATATTTTTTTTAATTGGTCCATGACTTTTTACAAATGTATATGGAATAAGCCAGTCCGGGAGATTCAGTTAGGTCTTGACAGAAAGAGCTTTTTTGCTTGCCCTCCCATCTTGCGCTACAATGTATACCTATACATGGATGTTAAACCATTGACGACTCCTAAATGAGTACTGTGACAAATAGTGAAGATCAAGATGCAATGCCACAAAATGTTGCATTTCATTGGGATCTGCACTGTTTGATAAGGTAAAAATAATCTTTATGTAAAGGTACATAAAAACATCAACATTTGGAAAACGTGACCTGTGAACCTATAATATGACAATTTCTTCCTAATTTTATCAATCTGTATAAAAAATCGGTTGAACCAAACTTCTGTTTGCTGACCCATATTACTCTTCCCCTCTTTCATCTATCCATTCTGCAATATTTATTTAAAAGTACATCGGTCTAGACTCGAGAAAAAGTTATTTTTTAACTCCTGAAGACAGTCCAAGATAATCTGAACTAGAAGATAGCTTTGTGCTTATTTACTAGTTTATTTATTTTTATTTATTTATCTATTTTTGCATGCTAGGTGATTTGAGTCTTTTTTGTTGCCTGCTGATTTTTTAAAGCCATTTAAAATTAAATCATTCATGAATTCCACTATACAGTTTTAAGTTGTTCGGATCCAGAGCAGGCTTGACATTTTGTCACACTTAATCTTATTCTGAAAAAAAATTGCACGTATGTGACAAAATATAGCAATGTGATGGACGAATCGCATGCATTTTAAAACCAGATCAGTTGCTTTAAACATAAACATGTTATATCTAAGTAAACCATAATTTCTTATGCTGTAACTCTTATGTATCTAGTGCCACGGCCAAGTACTATTTTTACAGACTACCATCATCAGTACACGTACCGACACATTTGGGGTGTTCTCTGATATTTTTATCATACACATAGACTTGGCCATTATTAGGGAACAAAATTTAGAATTTCGATATTTTTGGAGGTTTTCAGAATATTTTTGGGTGTATGAATTTTTTGTGTGGATAACTTTTGGGGTCGCCGCTTTTTTGTAGGTCATATAAAGGTCGTGTGAACATTCTGAATTGGAATTATCTTTTTGGATATGCTGAAATTTCAAACATATTTTGGGTATGCCTGATAAGCTTGATATTCTTTTAGCGTAAACAGTAGCTAGGGCCGAGCCTATGGAGCATGAACAACTCTACAATACACCACCTCCCCAAATCAATACTATTTGTGACTGAAATGGAGGGGTTTAGACTCGGCATATAGTGATTATATGATACAGTCTGATCAGGGTCTTATCTGTTTACCACATCACACTGGCAGTTAATCTTAACACAATATGTCAAAATCGCCAATAACTTCTGAAAAGAACCACATTTTGTTGCTGCACACTTACATTGTACTTTCAGTAAAAATCTACTTTCAGTAAAAATCTAAAACAAGAGGGTCACGTGGCCCTGGATCTACTCCCCCGAGTTCTAAACCCTGGAGACAGTTTTTGTATGCATGAATTGTTTATCCTGACAGGTCCGTATAGCTCAGTGGCAGGTCATATAAATCCGTTTTAGACCCTTCTTATTCGTGCTAGCCCTTACTTGCACCGTAGCAAACTATTCTTCATCTGCAATACACACGCCGTGAGATGTGTCATTCCCTATTTAACTGTGGAATTCCCGTAATTAACCATTGTGATCCATATTAGACCATAACAGACCGTATCGCTCATGTCACCAAAAGGCTCCTTTCCTATCTAATCTTTGGCTGATACATCTAAACCCTTAGCCGTGCATCTGTATCTGACAACGGAAAATTGCATTTCCAGGGTTATCCTTGAGATTTTATCGGTACTAGAATTGTCGAGGTGATCCGTGAATGTGTGACCTGGGCATTAGCAACAACATAATTTACTTGTAAAATGCATTTAAGCCCCCTCCCCCCCCCCCAAACGCAGTTCTATTCTAGGATTGTGGTTTTGCTGTTGTTAATTCATAGTTTGTTGCTGGGGACGCTATGTGTTTGGTTTGTAATGCAGTACTTCGTGTCTTTTCTAGACTTGCAATCATCTTGATGAGATATATGGTTGCCTTGCTTTACATGTCTTCGTTGTGTCTTTTGACTGGTAGTGTTCTGTGGCTCTTCATTGTGGTAAAGTGGGTTGTTGTCAGGCCCACTGGGGTCTACCTGTTGGATTGTTTTGCTCTGGTATTCAGTTGCATGTACTGTTGAGTCCTTATATTTGCTTTATCTTCTTTTTATATATTGATTTATATGTTCTATGACATGATGCATTGATAAGTTAGGGTATTTTGTGCAAACCAAATATCTATGTGTCTTGATCTACATCTGAACTAAGGGTGAGGTTGGTGCTTTCAAACCTGTTTAAGCCCTCCAGAAAAATATTTTTACTGATGGTTCCAAAGCGGTACTTCTTCTGTGGATCAAATGTGTTATTCATGTTTTGTGTTATGCTGCATTTCATCTGGGTCTTCACTGTTTGCTAATTTATGGGTTTCTAGAATACAAAGGGCTAAACAAATTCAGGGACCTTCCATGATTTCATCAAGACAAATTGATGTCATAATCCTTAATTTCTGAAGATTATTATTGTTTTACAATTATTATATAATTTTCATTTATTTTAGATATTTACAAAGGGACCAGAGGCTCAGGAATCTTCGACACAGCTACTTATTGGGATTATTCTAGGAGTTGGAATCCTCAATACATGCCTTAGAGTTAGCCTGGTATTACTCTAACATATTTACATTTTCAAAGCAAAAAAAGTAAGTGAGTATGATCAGGAAATACCACAATCTCAAACTGCAGACAAACCCATGGCACTACGAGGAAGAGCCATACAACAATCACGATACACCAGGAAGACAAACTAAGCAAAGCAACTAGCCCTGTCTTCCCCATCAAGATGATTGCAAAACTAGAAGGGACGTAAAGTAACGAACAACAAAACATAGAACAATTACAGACTCCCACAACGAGAGTAACAATAAACAACAAAACAACAACAACAGAACCACCACCTTAGAACGGACAGCAGCCTAAGCCACTGAGGTCTTAAGGGTCTTAAATGCATTTTACTGATACCAAATCTTCGCCCTAGATTCTGCTGTTGTTGAAGTACATGAAATGTTCAGCTCGCATGGAACCCTTCTAACTATTGCTATGTATGATCATGGAGAAAAACTCTAAGCAAATTAACACACTATGATGAAACAAAGAAAATGGGTCACTACTCACAGATAGTCAGAGCTAAAGAAAACTTAAAGTTGAGCCACGTTGGGCCCAGCTACAAATTAGCATCAGACATAAAAAAAACTCATATAAGCTTGTTCACCAGAGCCGCTAAATACGGGGGCATGAGCGTTAAAAGGAGACTTTAGCATTTAATGAGTAAATTACACAATTATAGCTCTTGACCAAAAATAACACAATCAAACACTTCAGACCACCCCATGACACCGTGAGGACAAGACCCATAATATCAACGACCTAAAATAGCAGGAAGACAATAAAATATACAACCAACTCTATCTTTCTCAGCAAGATGATTGCAAAACTGGAAATGACAGTAAATACTGCATAACAAAACAAAAGGACCAAACACCAAATCCCAGAAAACGATGGTAGCACCAATAAACAATGAATCAACAACAACAGAACCACGGCAACGGACAGCAACCAAAGCCACTGGGGGATTAAATGTATTTTACTGGCTCCACGTCTTAGCCCTAGATCCTACCGTTGCTATAACATAAAAAATTGTTTAGCTCAAATAGAGTATCTATTACGTATGTAGGGTCAAGTCGGGTAACTTCGGACATCAGGTAAATTCGGACATACCTTTGCAAACAGTGAAAATCCTGATGAGATGGCTCCTTATGAGCCGTCTCATCAGGATTTTCACTGTTCGCTTAGTTTATTTACTTTTCTATTCCAATAATTAAAATAGGAAACGAACAAGGTCGCTGTCTGAATTATCCTGATGTCTGAAGTTACATGACTTTACCCGAATGCATCATCACATATAAACAATCTAATCAAATTAACACATTATTACAAAACAAAGAAAAGCGCTCACAACTCACATATGAGCCGCGACATGTGATTTCCAACAATGTGGCATTTTGACAAGTGTAGACTCGGAAGAGCCTCTGCAGCCTCCTTTTAAACTTAGAAACTCCAAATGGTGTTCAGTCAGTAGTTCAATACTCATAGAGTATTCCAGCGACTAGCAATGGTAAACATCAAGTTGAGCCACCAATATATGGATTTTACATAAGGCACTAAAAATGTTTGTTTGATTTGATTCTTTACGTCCCAGCCAATATGTTTCAATCATGTCAGAACAGGTCTTCCTGGGTTCAACCAGTACTAGGCAGTGATCAATGTGTCTTGCTGAAGGACACAACGCAGTACCGCTGTTAAGGCTCGAGCCCACAACCCTTTGATCTCAATTTAAGCACTATACCACTGAGCCAATACGCTCCAACACTAAAAAGATAATATTGCTTAGATTTGTTTTACTGATATTTCAGGGAGTGTGTTTTTCCAAGGCTGGTGCCAAATTAACAACAAGACTGAGGAGTCTCACCTTCAAAGCCTTTCTGAAACAAGTAAGAAATGTTGCTTGAAGCAACAGGGATCATCAAATATATTATTGCCATAAAGTAAAGCATATTTTTATACGATCCTGATTTTCGAAGAAATGAAAAATGATTTGAGTTTTGGGTTTATTTGACATGTACACTTGTATTTTGACTACCAAATTTGTAAAAGTTCGATAAGTTTTATTCACTACTGTCCATGAATGGGAAGCTTACACCACAGCACTGTCCAGGAGTTGATATGCAAGAATGAATTTCTTTTGCTGTTGAGTCATGAAATAGCCTTAAAATAGCCTTATGTTGGATAAATCTACAAAGAAGAAAGAGAACAGAATGTGTAAAATTGCCATTAGGAAAGCTGGTATGAAACAAGATGGCATTGCAAGGGTATTAAACGTGTCTCAGAGTGCTGTAAGCAAACGTTTAAAAGAACATAGAGAGAGTGGCAGTATTACAAAAAGGAAATGGTCTACATTGATTTTTGAGTGCAAGGAATTGTTACTGAAGCGTTATGGTACGTGGTGCATTATCTGACGACCACCTGATACAGTTAAGGGCGGTTACTGGGACTTTGAACGCTCAAAAGTACCAGGACCAAATCCTGAAATCCAGTGTTAGGTCACCGTTGGACTCGTTAGATGGCCAGAACATGGTGCTACGAGATGACATTGCAAGACCTCACTGTACTCCCATAATCAAGGAATACAAAAAACAACAGAACATTGCTGGTCTTCCACGGCTGAGCTTGTTGCTGGACTTAAACCCTATCAAACACATGTAGGACAAGCTCCGCTGAGGTGTTTGAAACCTGGAACCAGCCGTATCAAACCATTGTGAATTTTGCTAGACTCTACTGCATGAGTGGGGGCAGGATTTCATGTCTTCAACGCATGTACCAGTGAATTTAATGATGAAAATGTGCCAAGTTTTTATTCTACAGTGTAAAGGCTATACATAACATAAACAGGAAGTAGTGGATTAGCATGAGCCATTTCGTGACTTTTTGCACCAGATCCTGAAAGTGTATGCTCCAAAGAGAAAGTTTTGAAAAAATTACAACTATCGCGGCCTTACTGTAAAAGTTTTCCTGACTCTTGACCTCCATGCTGTTTTCATTGAATTTTGTAAAATTTATGCGTAATTTTTGTAAGGTGTTTGCAGCCTATAAACAAGTCAGAGATTCCATGGCTTTTCTTTATCAATCGTTGGCATTCTGCTTTTGTTGTCTATTACAATAAATATTTGGTATCTCTCAAAAGTTTCCATTCTTACCGTTTCTTAAACCTAAGTGGTATTATCAAGTGGAATGTGCTTAACTTTATGGCAATAGTATATAGAGGATATTCAAATTTTTGGAATGAATATGGTATTTATTTCATCGAGTGAAGCAAAAAATGCATATTTCATGAGTGCCAAGCCACGAATAAAATAAACATTTTCTCGCTTCACGAGATGAAATAAATGGTAAATTCATTCCAAAAATTTTAATTTTCTTTTTATTATATATAATTTTAAGCGTGACAAATTTGTTTGCACTAAATGACGTCATACACGTTCACATGTCACGTCATATTAATGATGACGTTGGATAATTTGCAATGTGGCCAAAACTGAAACCACTGGAGCAGGAGTAGAAAAAGTGAACATTTCAGCAAATCCCGACAATTTAATTAACAAATTTTTCCTTGCGGTCTAACTAAATGAATACATACACTTTGTGTTTTTGTCCTCTAATAAGAAAGTTACAGGCGTTTGAAATTCTGAAGTGGGCTCAAAGAGGTCAATGAAAAAAGGATTTCACCTGTGAAATACAACTAAAGTGCAATATATTCAGCAAATTTTGATTGAAATTTAGTCAAATTTATGCAAAATAGTGACACTGCGACATTTCTCTGTTTAAAAAAAAATAATATTTGTCAAATCATTGGAAGATTTTTAAAACCTTTGGGTTTGACAGCAAGTTCGCCAACTCTCTTGGGGCACTGCAAAAACGCTAATTTATGGCAGACCATGTTTCCGCATAATATTAGAACACAATGTGACCTTAATGTGACATGAACTTGTGCAATTATCTAATATCATTTTTACAACATTTAGAATCTGGAACATATACTCCTAAAAATAATTGAAGGACCACTACTATCAATTATAACAGTAATGCATTTTGTCTAGAACGTATTTCGAAAACCAATTTTACGATCTAGACTAAATTTTTCGGACATCTTTGATGCCTTATTGCCAAGTGAAACAGCAAAAAGAAAGTGGTAGAAAATGTTACTAACAAGGATTTTTTTGTCATTTTAAAACTTGACCTAAATGTATTAGAATGTCATTTTTTGTGTGTAATCCATGGACCACATAACTGCATTAAATGAATAAATATTGCTTTTAGATGCGGAAATCTCTGTTTTCGCATAATTTTATGGTGTTTTGATCCCGCCGTTACCACCCACCTCTTTCTGAGAGAAAAAATTGCCCCGTTTGGCTGTGGCGTAATGGCCAGACTATAGATTCAGACGACTGGTTTTGGCGTTTGTCTGTGACAATCTTTAAACAATTCGTCGGGACATCTTTCTAACACTCAACGGCATAGAATGACGATTGAAAATCTGATTCTTGATGGCCAAGTACACACATTGTTTTCAGAAAACAAAACAATGTCAAAACTCCATTGTCAGAGATGAAAATGCTTGCTTCCCAGTATATTGAAACTGTTGAAAAATATTTTTTGCATGTAAGCTGAATTGTTTAAAACCAAGTTTAATTTGGAGTCACTTTCATTGTACTCGAATGACCACAGAAGAATTTCTTTACCCCACCCACTGCCTTTTGAAGGTGTGTTTTTGAGGGTATGTGCATTCGAGACACAATTATAGCAGAATTAGGCATGGGAATCATTAATAATGATTCTTGATTTATGTGAATAAGAATAGAAAGATTTGGGCCAAGTTTTACAGAGTTTAAATGTTTGAGCTAATTATACTCGAGTTCTAAAATCTTGGTCCTTTAATTATTTTGAGGAGTATAATATACTGTAAATTTAGACATTTTGGGGAGAATTTTATTTTCGCGAATAGCGTCAAAAGACATATTTACGATGTTAAAAAATCACGAATAAGGCATGTTTTGCCTATATCAGTAAACGACCTAGTGATTTCGTCATTTGGGGAAGGCTTTATTATTGTGAAACTTCCCACATGAGAAGTTTTTCGTAAATAAACCCTCGTGAAAATTTCCGAATTTACAGTACCTGATTATACCCAAGGTACGAAGTATATAGGGGGTTTATAGTTTTTGCCTTTTCTGTAATTATGTTTGTTTGTGTCTGTCTGTCTGTCTGTCTGTCTGTCTGTCGGTAAACTTGTTTTTCGTCACACTTGTTAGGATTCTGAAATTTGGTACAAAGCTTGATAGTGATGAGTTGTATTGTGTAACAAAAACATACACATATTGCTTATCAGTCCCTTTTTTTGTTTATTTTTCTTTCTCTCCAATGGAAATTTCTGTCACAGATTTATCAGCTCCTATTGTTTTAAAATTTTGCATACACCTTCAGGAAGGCAAGTGTACTGTGTAAATGGAAATTAAGATGCTAATCCTCATTTTGCTTTCTTTTTTCAATTTTTCCTTCTTTCATTCTTATATAATACATATGGACATTTTTCTGTCAAAAAATTCTCAGCAACTACTTAAGTTAGGATTCTGAAATTTGGTACAAAGCTTGATAATGATTAGTTGTATTGTGTAACTAAAGAACAGCTACATATTGCTTATCAGTCTATTTATTCATCCATTTTTCTTTCTCCAATGAAAATCTCTGTTGCAGATTTCTCCGTTCCTGTTGGAGCCAGTGTTTTCAAAATTTTTGTACACCTTCAAGTAGGCTAAGTGTATAGTGTAAATGAAAATAAAGATGCTAAAGCTGGTTTTGTCCTTCTTTTTCAATTTTTCCTTCTGTCACTCCTATATAACACATATGGACGCTTTTTGTCAGAGTTTTCTCAGCAACTACTTGATTTAGGATTATGAAATTGTGTGTAGATTTTCGTGTAGGCAAAGTGTATTGTGTAAATGAAAATTGAGGTGCTAATCCTCATTTTGTCTTTTTTTTCAAATTTTCATTTTTTCCTTCTGTCATTCTTATATAACACATATGGACATTTTTCATCAAAGTTTTTTCAGAAACTACTTGATTTAGGATAATTAAATCTTTGACAATTTTGTCTTTTCTCTGAAAGTGATACAACATCTGATGGCTACAGCATGGGTAATGTGAGCTTTGCCCACTTCTTGCTATATTTTGTTTAGAATTCAGTTTCAGTTTAATATGTAGGTTGACCATGACCTTCAGCATCAAGGGCGTGTCCGGAAAGTTTTGTCAAGGGTTTCCTCGTCAAGATGATTGCAAAACTAGAAAGGACACTAAGTATTGAATAACAAAACAAATATCAAAGGCAGAACCCCTACAAACAATGGGGTTACATAAAATAATGAATCAACAACAACAGAATCACCTCTTTAAAACGGAGAGCAGCGTAAGCAACGGGGGGGGGGGGATGAATGTATTTACTGGCGCCAAATCTTCTCCCTAGATATTGTTGTTATTCAAACGCAAAACATTTTCTGGCTCGCATGGAGGCTTCCTAACTAATGCAGTGCATCATCACAACAGAAATAAGGATTATCAATAAGTTGTTGTTAATTTGTTTTAGGATTGTGTCTATTTTATTTTCGATGCTTACTTTGAATATACATACCTTGAGTTTCGATAACGTAATAATCAGTTGGAAAGGCAAAACTTTAAAGCAGTATGTATATGCCCTGCAGAGTATGTTTAATGTATGAGACTTCAACAATAAAAAAACAGTTTTTGACTGCTAAATCACTAATTTAAACAAGGCTAATCATATCATTAACTTCAAAAACATTTTCTAAAATATTGATTTTTAAATGCAATTTGTCTTGAAAACTCTTTAGCAATCAGGCATATCAAAGCCAGTATTTAATGGCGATTTAGTTTATAAATTCAAATGAATTGCGTTGTAAAGCCGTCTTATCCTGATCAGTATAAAATAATATCAATCGTATAAAAGTAGGATATACAGCTGCTTTCCAAAATTTTTATAGATAGCGATTTTTGTCATAATTATTTACATACCCTATACTTGTTTGAGAGTTTGTAATAAACTTATGCTTTGTTTGGGGTATGATTTATTTCTGCTCCTGTATGCATGACATATCTAGTTATACTGAGTAAAAATATGGCTTGCTTTTGCAGATGTTTTGTATCAAGTTTTAACTTCTAAAAAGTTGATCATATTTTTAGCAAATCAAAGTTGCTTATCAAAACGCTATTTCGAATTATAAGATAATAAGGAGAGCAGCAAAGGAAACTGTGGTGGGAATCTATAAAGTCATGTATACGGTGCATTGTGAAAATACTTTAAGAATTGAAGCTATTGAGTGTATCAACAATGAATCACTTGGTTGACTTTGGTGTATGTGCACTAGTAGGTTGCACAAATTATATATTTTTACATAATAACTTTTAAAAGATATTTTAAGTGCATTTTGTGTGTTCAAATTTGATGCTACATAGTAAGAGCCCAATTATTAGGAGAAATGCCAAAAGGAAAGTACAGTCCTGCTGAACAGTCAAATGGCCAAGAGGGTTGAAATTGTATTAAAATTGGGAAAATGTCATCTTTTCAGATGAATCCATACTCTAAGCCTATTTCTTTTGCAAACCTATTCCCACTAGGCATGTCAAACATGAACAAATGTATCCACATTACATTGATGGATGGGTAAAAAAACCACTGGAGTCGTATTAAGGGACCTATCTCGTAATTTTTAAAGGAGTTATTCAACTTAAGCTTGTTAATGAAACAATCATCAGTAAGGCATATCAGGATAATATCAAAAGTGATATAAAACTCCAATATGAACCACGCGGGAATATTTTAAAGAGATATTGCAAGGTGCCTTATCTTGTTGAATGCTTGGGGTATAGTGCATCATACACACTTACTATTTAAAGTGTGAATTCATCTGAAAAGATGATATTTTCTCAATTTTAATACAATTATAAACCCTCTTGGCCCATTTAACTGTTTTGCAGTACTGTACTTTTCTTTTGGCCTTTCTCCTTATAATTGGGCTCTTACTATGAAGCATCAAATTTGAACACCCAAAATGCACTTAAAATATCTTTTAACAGTTATTATGTAAAGTTATATAATGTGTGCAACCTACTAGTGCACATACACCAAAGTCAACCAAGTGATTCATTGTTGATACACTCAATAGCTTCAATTCTTGAAGTATTTTCACAATGCACCGTATACATGACTTTATAGATTCCCACCACAGTTTCCTTTGCTGCTCTCCTTATTATCTTATAATTCGAAATGGAGTTTTGATTAGCAAATTTGATTTGCTAAAAATATGATCAACTTTTTTAGAAGTTAAAACTTGATATAAAACATCTGCAAAAACAAGCCATATTTTTACTCACTATAATTAGATATGTTGTGCATACAGGAGCAGAAATAAATCATATCTCAAACAAAGCACAAGTTTATTACAACCACTCAAACAAGTATGGGGTATGTAAATAATTATGACGAAAATCGCTATCTATAAAAATTTTGGAAAGCAGCTGTACATTGATATTATGCATGCCTGGTTTTAACTCCATCATGGTTTATAGGTATAGTTTTTCTTTAATTGCACGAAGGTGGCTCAATCCTTAGACTAAATGACGACCCTGACCAACAACTTTCACATGGGGTCAGTGCCTGATATTTTGTTTGGCCAGGTCGACCGTGGCTCAACTTGGCGTCTTTTAGCTATGTTTGTTTGCGAGATAGCCCTTTTCTTTGTTTCATCACAGCATGTTAATTTGATTTGATTACATAGATCATTTTACGCCCCAACTTACAGATTTTGAGCAATGAACAGCATGATTATCTGTCTTTATGAGTTACTCCTTGGTTTTATACCGTTTGCTATATTGTGACACGCTGGGTGAACTTTAAAGAAAACATTTGCATGAACAAGAACTACAATTGTCCAACTACAGTATATAGAAGTATTTTCGCCCAAATGTATAAACTTCTGGTAGAAAAATATATTTGTACAATTTCAAGCTTATGAATTTTTCATGGTAAAAATAAAAAAATGTAAATAACCCAGAAATGCATATGTTTGGGTCGAAATACTTGTGTATATTGTAGTTCAATGACTGTAGTTCTTGCTCATGTTAACATTTTTATCTTAAATTCACCCAGTATGCCACACTATTGCAAAAGGATTAGAACCAGGAAGTGACTAAAAACGACTGATAAGTATGCTGCCAATTGCTCAAAAGCTGTTTGTTGGGGCGTAAATTATTCGTTTTGAGATGTATAAATTGTTCATACAACAATTTAGCCAAAGGTATCCGTCTCCTTGATAAAATGGTCATTTATGTTTATACAGGAAAAATTTCATACAAGTAAGAGCTTTTGAAAGCAATATCCCCTTAACTGGTTCAAACACTTTCATAAAACTTTATATGCACATGTATCCCGCTGAGACAATGTTTCTTGAACAAGAAAGGCACTCTCTGTCTCTTACTTATGGAACTATCAGTCATTTTAGCCGTGACATGTGATTTCCAACAACATGGCCTTTTAACAAGTGTAGACTCAGACGAGCCTTTGTAGCCTCATTTTAAGCTTAGAAACTAGCTTAACAGTCATAGGATATTCAAGCGACTGGCAAAGGCTCTGAGTCAGCTGAGGCTTTGTTGTTCTCACATACCACATTGTTGGAAATCTCATACCATGGCTCCATTTAGATTTTGTACATAGAATTATCGTTTAAACCGTAACAGGTCAAATATCTTAAATAAAACATTCAGAGTTCTACCCCTTATTTATATATATTTCTTTTCAATATAAGATCCATCAGTGACTTAGCCTGGGCCCCCATTCCTTTTTTCATAAAATGCCATATATGAGGGTCTAGATGGGGTATAATGATTAGTGAATAATGGCATTTTTTATAATGAATAGTGAATAATGAGCCAAAAAAATAATGAATAGTGAATAATGAGGGCCTAAAAATTAATGAATAATCCTAATTTTTTTAATGAATTGAAGAAAAAAATAATGAATAGTGAATAATCAGATTTCTTTGCCACCTTACTTACTGTTAATGAATAAATGGTCTCATTTTAATGAATAACCCAAAATTTTAATGAGATGAATAATGGGCTAAATTTTTAATGAATAGTGAATACCAGACCCCCCCATCCAGACCCTCATATATTTTAGAACCTGCTTAGATGTCCACCCTGAAATTATATATTCTTAATTCTTATTATAAAATACATCCACTGGTCAAGAGGTCATCCTTTTCCCAGCAGGTGATCACAAGGTTGCAAAAAATATTCAAGATAGGATAACAAAGACAAACATGAAACATTCATAACAAAAAAAGATTCAAGGCATATTAGTTATTCGTGGATGTGTGTATGCTTAACACATTTATATGGCTGATTAATAAAAGGGTACTTTGAAGTCATCTGATCCAGACTTTCCTTTTTGTTTAAGAAGTTATGTTTGAAGAAAATGGAACCGAGTCCACATGGTGGGAACTCATGCGCTGATTTTACAGCTCTTGTTGTAATATGCGAAAAACTGCTCTTTATATATATATATACATGTAATTCCATCAGATAAATTCACCATTTCAGGATATGTTATTTTTTGATGACCCCAGGAATCGTGTTGGTATTCTCACCACCAGACTATCAAGGGATGCCTCGTTGGTTCAAGGGGTAAGTTGCTCTACTTTTTATCAAACGTTTCTCTGTAGTTTACTTCATTGTTCAATTGTAGAACTCACTGTCTGGGCAGGCGCGATACTAAATAAATTGTTACGATACAGAATGGCTGGAATAACAGAATCAGCTATGGTTGCGTATACGCACAAATACGCAGTGGTTTAGGTATGCACCTGGTCACCTATTCGAACCATGATACGGTACTCTTTCTATTGATAGTCCCAATAAAAGGTCGGTTTGTCTGAGATGGAATTCATTGTATCTATATTTATCAACGCTTGCACGTTTTCCTTATTCTTCTTGAATATCTCGGAAATCTTGTGCGTTTTTCAATATATAAAGGATGGAATTTCCCATTCTTGTTAGGGGACATTTTAAACATACCGTTGAAAGGTTTGATATAGAGATGCTATTCATTATTATAAAAGGTACGTGAAGTTATATATATTGTTACTGTATTGATATTGTACATGACAGGGCGATGGCGATCCGTGTAATTGCATTGAATCGCGATGTCTCTAGCATGTCACATTGTATTGAAATAATAAGTCACTCGTTTTCTATTTTGTCGTCTGTTGAATCGGCCAGCATTCCGTGTATGTGTTCTTTCGGGTGTTATCAATAACGTCCCGTTTTTTTGGTGAAAATAGCGATTGTTACGCACTTGCGTATGAAGTTACGCACATGCGTATTGCCTAAAAATCTGCTGGGACCATTCTTGCGGCTATAGTAAAAGCTGTCCGGATGGACTCGTCGGGTTATTTCGGACAAAAGTAGTCAAAACTATAATGGCTTGCTGAAAGATTTACCAGGGACCGATAGGTGGAAAACAATTTTAGCAGCTAGATTTTAAATTGTTGTGATTTGTACGGCGTTGTTGGAAAGACGATTTAACTGCCAGTGATAATCGACTTTCTGTAGCGACCTGTATGTGTCACCTCGAGTTATATCTGACCCATATAAGAATAAGGGTTAGGTGCATACACTACAACACACTTACATAAATAAGGTGATAGCTGACATGTATGTTTAGAGATTAGGTAGGTGTAATGTTACACCAAAGTAAATGTAAAAAAAATTTTGTTACACCAAAGTAAATGTAAAATATTTTCGTTACACCAAAGTAAATGTAAAATATTTTGTGTTACACCAAAATAAATGTAAGAAAGCATTGTACGGTTTTACACACATAAAACAGCAGAATGTAATCTCTCAATATTGATGTATATATTTTTTGCCGAGAGGTCATAATTAGTTGTTTACAACTGATACGTTATACATGTACGAAATTAGTGCGTGGGCAGGGTGATGTCCGACGTAAACGTCCAAACGTTACGTCGGCACCACACTGTTCAACCTTTTTCCTGGAATTTTAAGAGAATTGGTATCAGTATTTGTAAACCGCGAAACTATCTAGATAACGTGACCTTGAAGGGAAAAAGGGCTACAGGATCTTGATGTTTCGGCTGCGATAGCGTCTCAACCAGGGTGACGTCACGACAGTGTATAGAAGAGTTTGTTACGTATGGGTTTGTTCGTTTGGCATAAGAGGTATTGTTTAGCGCTGACATAGGCCAGTCACTAAAAATACTTCTCTATTATATAAGTTTAAGGCTGGGTATTTAGAAGAGCCGATCCATCCTAACCGCATGGGAGCCGTTAGCCATACACCCACGGGTGTGGGCTAATCGCGCGCTTATGGGGTTAGGCTGTAATGTAAAAGAGTAAGACCACTGAAATTATTTCTATTTTTGTGAACTTCGAACGAACAACCCCATTATCGACGCAAAAGAGTGATTCTGAGATTCTAAATATAGATTGTTTTTTGCAGAATCGTCTCTTGTGTCCCCTCCTACGTTGGAGGCTGAAAGTTGGTGAGCCGTTGATTAGTACCTGAGGGCACATAATAGTTGTCCCCCTTAGGCCACGACCAGCGTGGATCAAAGCCCCAATCGTTACAACGTAGTACAACCAAATGGGAAGCCAACCGGCTCGAATGGTTATATGAAAAATCTGACGCCCCAACGCGGGGATATGATCAGGAGGACATATATTAATACTGACGTCTTGAGTGACGATCAGCAGTACGCGTAACAGATAACACGATTACGTTAATCCAGTGACGACCAAAGTACAGGTTCGATCACCTCAGCGCCGATGGTCTGAAGTAGACACACGTGCAGCTTAGAAGACATAGTGTTCGCGAGACGCGTATAATCTCGAGATTTCTCGTCAATACGAGAACTAAAATATTAAAGGATCCAATTTTTTTTTTTTATGAGAACTTAAGCTATATGTTAATCATATTCTTTACGTCTCTTATTTCTGACTAGTTGACGTACATCTAGAACAGGACAGTCCAAGATTGGTTCTAATTGAAACGATCTTGGAGTGGCAACTTGCTCTAGTATAGGATGGTCAATTAGCCAGAAATAATAGCGTAGGTGGTGTCATTGTATATTAATGTGTTGTTGATGTTTTCTTAGTACATAAAGTACTGAAAAGTTTTTGCTAGTTGTGTGCATTATTTTTCCCTGGTAGCATCGTCATCGCATAAAGGAATTTTCCAATAAGATTTCCCCTCTTCCTTCCTGACCGGCTTTATGTCGTAACAATGGTGTCAGAAGAGTGGGATTTTTGAGGTTTTATTGGCAAATTTCTCTGCTGTGACGTTGCTATGGGCGCACACTAGTAGTTTTTCTTTACAAGAAAGGTGGTGAGTGTCAACACACAGTACTGATTGCATGCGTTCCCCTGTGATGAAGTGCGACACATGTAAATAAGTCATCACATAACATTCTGAGGGGACCCATACTTTCTTGTTCTGTGGATTGCCATTAGGGTATAAAACCCAAGGAAAATTTGTCAGAGTTTTATTATTAGACTTGTCCACCTTTACTTTACCCATATCATTGTGTATTGACTTATGCCCTGTATTCCTATTAATTAAGGATACTGATGTGGAAAATTTCATATCGTTTGGGGGTACTAATAATTTAAATCACCTCAGTGACGTCATAGTGTGTGACGCCACTCAACTGATTTCTATTATTAGAAGAAGTCCATAGAAAGATTATTTTAGTCAATTATTATGTCTTGCTATGACAAGTGACTGTTGACTTGACTGTAACGCGTTTATATTAATATCGCGTAGGTATACATTTCTTGACATAAATGCGAGAAAATGAATGACGTTTTTTAGTCAAATACGTTCAGTGAAGGCCTATTTAAAGTTGATATATATATCCTAGGCACCTTTCCGTGGTGATCTCTTATACGTTGTACTTTACGTTACTCATATGTAACATCTTTAAATCCCTAGTAAAATTATTAGTTTACCAGCGCGAACGTTGGTAAGCCCATACCTATTTAAAAGGGACGAAGCGAACCCTTATTTATTTTCAACAGTATAGTTGACTCATACCATTCCCAACAATAGGCTAAAATGGATAAACATATTTCATTAGCACGGGAATTAGGATATGAAGGGCAAGAACTAAGGGATTATCTTAAGAGGCAACAAGATTTAGAAAGGGAGGAAAGGTTGGCCCAAAGGGAATATGAAAAAGAGAAAAGGGAGGCCGAGCAAAAAGATAAAGAAAGGGAGCAAAAAGATAAAGAAAGGGAGCAAAAAGAGAAGGATCGGGAATTAGAAAAGTTAAGGATTGAGGCGGAAAAATTGAAAATTGAGGCCGCGCGCAAGGATAAGGAAATGGAAATGGAAAAGGAAATTGCGCTAAAAAAAATTGAGGCCGAAGTGGAACTAAAAAAAATCGAGGCCGAGACCACTTCACATCCCTGGGGGCCCAAAGAGAAAAGTTCAAATCCTAGGAGTCCCAAGCTTCCATACTTTGACGAACATACGGATAAGATGGATAGCTATTTAACTAGGTTCGAAAGTTATGCTTTGTCAAATAAATGGGACCCGTCCATGTGGGCATCATACTTAAGTGCCTTATTAAAGGGACGCGCTTTGGAAGTCTTCGTTAGGCTTTCCAGAGATGACCAGTCGGATTATGGTCAGATTAAGGAGGCTCTGCTTACTAATTTCGACCTCACGGAACGATCTTTTCGTAAGAAATTTAGGGATTGTAGGCCCGAGAAAGCCGAAACTTTCAGACAATTTAGCGGTAGGCTAGCGAGCTACCTTGATAAATGGTTGGGTTTGGCTAAGGTCGAAAAGACCTACGAGGCGGTTTGTGATTTTTTGGCCCGAGACCAGTTCCTTGACTGTTGCAGTCATGAACTCTATTTGTATCTTAAGCCCAAGCCATTTAAAGCCATTGATGAGTTAGCCCATGAGGCGGATTTGTTCGCCGATGCAAAAGGGGGTGTTCCCTTGTGTATTACTAAGGGGCGGCAAGAAAATAAAGTTGTAGGTCAAGCCCAGCCTAAGGTAGAGCCCAAGCAGGATCAGAGGCCGGTAGTTAAGTGTAAGATTTGTGGCAAGCCCCACCCCACTTTTAAATGTTGGCATAACCCTGATAATAAGAAGGTTGTTTCCAGCGCTGAATTTAATTCCCAGTATAGGGGAGATAATTCAAATAGGGGTCAAGATAGGAATTTTGGTCGCAGTGACCAACGTGACAATCATTATAATGGTCATTATGACAATAATTACAGGACCGACCATCAGGTCAATTTTTGTAAAATGAAGGAAAAGGTCAGGCTCAGTTTAGTTCTCCCCATTCTTCAACGGGAGGTTTACCCCATAAGGATAGTAAGGGCACTTGTCATTTCCCACGGTCAAGGTTGCCGACAGCGATTGGTACCGTAAATGGTAAAGAGATCAGAGTTTTGAGAGATACAGGTTGTACAGGGGTAGTTGTAAGGAGGAGTTTAGTTTCTGATGGTCAAATGTTGAATAAGCAGTCTGGTGTGACTCTTATTAACAATTATAATCAGAGATGTCCTATGGCCCGTATTAATATTGATTGCCCATTTTTTAGAGGTAGTACGGATGCATTGTGCATTGATGATCCAGCACATGACTTAGTCATTGGAAATATTGAGGGGTCCAAATTTCCCGACATGACCCATTTTTCATCAGGGGTAGTTAAAAATAAGCAGTCGAGGTCAAAGAAAAGTAGAAAGGATAGGAAGGTCAAGGTCGCAGACAAGTTTATTAGGCAGAACGGGCAAGAATTATGTATGAAGCAAGCGTCAGATGCTAAGTTAGCAGATATCAGAAGAAGAGTAGAGTCTGGTAGCGTGACCATGAGTCACGGTTTCTCTAGTGGTGAAACTAAGTTCATTCGTAGGAATGGCTTAATTTATAGACATTTTAAGAAAAATGCAAATGTTTCACTTCAGTTAGTAGTTCCTTCTAGTTTAACGCATAGCGTTATGAATTTAGCCCATGAATCACGAAAGGTGGTAAATCATAGAGGCAGAAAGGAAACTATATCTAAGGTCTTAGATGAATTTTATTGGCCCGGTGTTTGTAGGGAGGTAACTCAATTTTGTAGATCTTGTGCCATTTGTCAAAGGACAACTCACAATATAAAGGTCGCAATGACTCAATGTTGTAGTATACCCCAGAGAAACATATCCTCTAAGGAGGCAGTAGTTAGCCGTACAAGACGGACTGACAGCCAGACAGAACGACGACGTTCATATGGTAGTTGTAGACGTTGCCCAATACCACATTATTGGCGCAATATGACAGTGACTGACAGCAGTAGTCAGCATTAGTGTTAAAGGTGTGCGATGGTGTAATGACCCAATTGTCTCGGATTGTTGACCTACATTTTAGCTATGATAGCATAGTAGTAGTCACATAGGTGTACTTTTGACGTGAGGAGTCACGGAATTTAATTAAGTCATGACGTATGACGGTAGACGGTTGACGTGAGCAAGTCACGATAATAAAATTTTGTAACAGAGGTTGGCTTCAACGTGAAGAGTCACGTTAATTAATTTGAGCAAAGATTGTATTATGGAGGAAGTTATTAATAGGTATACTTGGCATAAGAATATGTAACCTGTGGATCTTTGCAAAAGGTATTGGCTATTAAGCCTTATATATATTAAATGTCATAAGACATAAAACTTCATGTGAAGTTAAAGGGGTACGACCCCATATATGGAAAAGTTAAAGGGGTACAACCCCATAATTATGCGTTGGGCATTAAAGCTCCAACCATACAGATTTAGGATTGTGGCAATCCGAGGACAAGACAATGTGGGGGCAGACTATCTTTCCAGGTAGTCCGCCATTTTCGTCGCACGTGTATATATGTTGTATTATATATTTATTCTGTATTATTCCTTCTTTTCTGCATCGTGTATCGTAAGAAAAAGTCATTCCTTTTTCTCCCAAAAGGAAGGGCCTTTGTTACGATACAGAATGGCTGGAATAACAGAATCAGCTATGGTTGCGTATACGCACAAATACGCAGTGGTTTAGGTATGCACCTGGTCACCTATTCGAACCATGATACGGTACTCTTTCTATTGATAGTCCCAATAAAAGGTCGGTTTGTCTGAGATGGAATTCATTGTATCTATATTTATCAACGCTTGCACGTTTTCCTTATTCTTCTTGAATATCTCGGAAATCTTGTGCGTTTTTCAATATATAAAGGATGGAATTTCCCATTCTTGTTAGGGGACATTTTAAACATACCGTTGAAAGGTTTGATATAGAGATGCTATTCATTATTATAAAAGGTACGTGAAGTTATATATATTGTTACTGTATTGATATTGTACATGACAGGGCGATGGCGATCCGTGTAATTGCATTGAATCGCGATGTCTCTAGCATGTCACATTGTATTGAAATAATAAGTCACTCGTTTTCTATTTTGTCGTCTGTTGAATCGGCCAGCATTCCGTGTATGTGTTCTTTCGGGTGTTATCAATAACGTCCCGTTTTTTTGGTGAAAATAGCGATTGTTACGCACTTGCGTATGAAGTTACGCACATGCGTATTGCCTAAAAATCTGCTGGGACCATTCTTGCGGCTATAGTAAAAGCTGTCCGGATGGACTCGTCAGGTTATTTCGGACAAAAGTAGTCAAAACTATAATGGCTTGCTGAAAGATTTACCAGGGACCGATAGGTGGAAAACAATTTTAGCAGCTAGATTTTAAATTGTTGTGATTTGTACGGCGTTGTTGGAAAGACGATTTAACTGCCAGTGATAATCGACTTTCTGTAGCGACCTGTATGTGTCACCTCGAGTTATATCTGACGCATATAAGAATAAGGGTTAGGTGCATACACTACAACACACTTACATAAATAAGGTGATAGCTGACATGTATGTTTAGAGATTAGGTAGGTGTAATGTTACACCAAAGTAAATGTAAAAAAAAAATTGTTACGCCAAAGTAAATGTAAAATATTTTCGTTACACCAAAGTAAATGTAAAATATTTTGTGTTACACCAAAATAAATGTAAGAAAGCATTGTACGGTTTTACACACATAAAACAGCAGAATGTAATCTCTCAATATTGATGTATATATTTTTTGCCGAGAGGTCATAATTAGTTGTTTACAACTGATACGTTATACATGTACGAAATTAGTGCGTGGGCAGGGTGATGTCCGACGTAAACGTCCAAACGTTACGTCGGCACCACACTGTTCAACCTTTTTCCTGGAATTTTAAGAGAATTGGTATCAGTATTTGTAAACCGCGAAACTATCTAGATAACGTGACCTTGAAGGGAAAAAGGGCTACAAGATCTTGATGTTTCGGCTGCGATAGCGTCTCAACCAGGGTGACGTTACGACAGTGTATAGAAGAGTTTGTTACGTATGGGTTTGTTCGTTTGGCATAAGAGGTATTGTTTAGCGCTGACATAGGCCAGTCACTAAAAATACTTCTCTATTATATAAGTTTAAGGCTGGGTATTTAGAAGAGCCGATCCATCCTAACCGCATGGGAGCCGTTAGCCATACACCCACGGGTGTGGGCTAATCGCGCGCTTATGGGGTTAGGCTGTAATGTAAAAGAGTAAGACCACTGAAATTATTTCTATTTTTGTGAACTTCGAACGAACAACCCCATTATCGACGCAAAAGAGTGATTCTGAGATTCTAAATATAGATTGTTTTTTGCAGAATCGTCTCTTGTGTCCCCTCCTACGTTGGAGGCTGAAAGTTGGTGAGCCATTGATTAGTACCTGAGGGCACATAATAGTTGTCCCCCTTAGGCCACGACCAGCGTGGATCAAAGCCCCAATCGTTACAACGTAGTACAACCAAATGGGAAGCCAACCGGCTCGAATGGTTATATGAAAAATCTGACGCCCCAACGCGGGGATATGATCAGGAGGACATATATTAATACTGACGTCTTGAGTGACGATCAGCAGTACGCGTAACAGATAACACGATTACGTTAATCCAGTGACGACCAAAGTACAGGTTCGATCACCTCAGCGCCGATGGTCTGAAGTAGACACACGTGCAGCTTAGAAGACATAGTGTTCGCGAGACGCGTATAATCTCGAGATTTCTCGTCAATACGAGAACTAAAATATTAAAGGATCCAATTGTTTTTTTTTATGAGAACTTAAGCTATATGTTAATCATATTCTTTACGTCTCTTATTTCTGACTAGTTGACGTACATCTAGAACAGGACAGTCCAAGATTGGTTCTAATTGAAACGATCTTGGAGTGGCAACTTGCTCTAGTATAGGATGGTCAATTAGCCAGAAATAATAGCGTAGGTGGTGTCATTGTATATTAATGTGTTGTTGATGTTTTCTTAGTACATAAAGTACTGAAAAGTTTTTGCTAGTTGTGTGCATTATTTTTCCCTGGAAGCATCGTCATCGCATAAAGGAATTTTCCAATAAGATTTCCCCTCTTCCTTCCTGACCGGCTTTATGTCGTAACATAAATCGACCTGTCTGCTAAGGCACATCACGACTGAAAGTCGGGTTTTTGTCAATACATGGTGTGCATTACCCGAAACACTACGTTAAAAAATAACAAGCACTGAATGGCTATAGATAACCCATGTATGAAGATATCAAGGAACCTTTGGTAGCTAAACAATAACAATGATTAATATTAAAGTATTTAGCGAAACAATGATAAGATTTTCTACACTAAAACATTTTTTGGTCATAAAAGTGGTTTCAGTGACGCGTGATGACGCAGATTGATAACAAGTTTGAATAAAAAAATCGGGCAATCACATGATTTGATGACGCTATCAGTAAACAAATATGTCACATGTACCCACAATGCTCAAATCAGACAGGTTAGTATTTGAAAAATGTTTCCCAGCTTAGACAATGTTGTGGAACTTTGAAACCATTAATGTGTCACTGATGAGGCCTAATTTGTTGAAGCCATGTGCACTTTCATTTCTGTGAGGATCTTAGCTTCCAAAGGATAACCCTTTTTAAGAATAAATTTGTATAAATCAGGCTTTTGGTTAAGAGTGTGTATCAAAAAATAATTTTCTTATTTCTCAACCAAAACATATGTTGTGGGAACTCAAAAGATCTGTCTCAGTGAAGCGGTTCTTTTAAGCACCCAAAACATATGTTAAAACTGATGGGTAAGGGAAGAAAACAATTTAACACCCAAACTTTTGCTCATCTAAACCTGTGATATCTTTAGATAAAATGGGCCTATGATATATTGGTACTTTGGATGACCCAACTCTCAATTTTATGGAGTGCCATTACCATTAATCCACATAAAATACTTTTTATGCCACTAACTTTCAATACGTTGAAGGGGCAAATCACTTTTCGATTTTCTTTCCATCAGTATGTTTATCAATCCTTCCTTCAGTTTTAGTCTATTTTATCAAGTTGTTGTCCGTTGTAATTTTTGGCATTGACGACTTGTAATCAAGATATATTCAATATTAGTGTAGCTAGAAGCTTCAAACACATTTTTTATTTTAAAAAAATGCGTTTCTGTCCCAAGAGGTTATGTATCTCGTAACAAACAGTGCACACACAATTGAAGGGCCGCCTATATATTGTGGCATTCCTTCTGGATCTTCATTGTTGGCCAAAATACCTGTCAACCAGTATTTAGAAATAAAAGGGTTTATTATATACTATTTGCGTTATCCTTACTTAGTATAAATATAACCTTTGCCAGTTTTAGTATGTGCTAATAATGAATACACTCTCTGTAAATGATTTCAAACCTTACTCATTTATTTATTGCATTATATGTTTAAAATATATTGTGTTTTAGAGCATGATTTATATTAAAGCTGCATACTCTGTAACTATGAACATTTTTCGAAAAAAAATATTTTCTTTTTAAATCATTTGTAAAAGTAGGATTAAGCTATGTTTTCGCAATAAAAATGTTCAGTGCAGCTGAAAACTGCATGGAAAAGTGAATTATCTCATCAAATAGGTGTGTTTTTCTCTTGTTGGTAATTATTTGCGTCCCTCCAATAATTCAAGACCGTTGAATTTTAACATAAATGCAGTTGTTTTGATAGTGATACCTTGCTAAGATTTACGAAAATGGCAAAATGTTTACCTGAATTTGAGTATTTTTACTTTGTTCTTGAAAAATAAAAACATTATTTTAAAATTAGAAGATCAAAAGTTACAGACTATGCAGCTTTAAACTATGACTTCGCCTCTGGGAGTGAAATAACGCCATGCATTAAAATCGATAAACCACTAGTGGTTTATAGATTTTCGGAAAACGTTATGAAATGACGCTTTTAACGTCATGCATACGGCAAAAGCCTAACGTTTTTACGACAAAAATATGAATTCAAAATAATTTTAACGTCACATGATAAATAGAATCTAACATTGTTGCTCCTGTATTATTGAATTTATTAAATTCGTTGCGAAAAGGGGATAAAATGCGAGGCTTGCCTCGCATTTATCACTTTTCCCCAACTCGTTTAATAAATTCAATAAAACATGAGTACTCATGTAAGATTCTCTATTTCTTTACTGTTAAACCTTATAGGCAACAGGTATAAAGATTGGTACAGTGTTGGAGTCTCTAGCAGTGTTAATAGCTGTGGTCGTAGTGGCCTTCATCTCATCATGGAAGCTGACCCTTGTCATTATAATATTTTTGCCACTCATGGTGGGGATGGGCTTCATCAAAGCAAAAATTGATAGAGGATTCGCAATGAAAGAAAAGGGCTCATTGGAACAAGCTGGACAGGTAATTATAGTAGATAGTAAGGCAAAGATCAGGAATCGACACAATCAAATACCATACCTGACCCGGAATACCATATGGAAAAGGGACAAAACCACAAGAAACCACAACACAAAAGCCCAAGAGGTCTGCCCTTTCTCAACAAGTAATAACACGGCTGCAAGGAACGACAAGACAGTATAACAAAGATCAACATGAAACATAAGTAACAAAAAGGATCCAGAAAAGAAGAATCACCTTTTATCGGTCAGCAAAATAAAACACTGGAGGCCTTAAACATGTTAAAAGATACCAACCTCAATCTAAGATCTGATGTAGGTCAAGAAACATTGACTCCAATGTCATAGCAGTTACTTGGAAATTTCGTTGTAATCCACTCTTCCTGGGCAATTGTTGGACAAATATGAACACCCTCAGTCAAAAATGAAACAAAAAGTTATAGTCAATAAAATGGGACAAGGCAAAGTGCAAGTTTTAAGTTGTGAGTTTTGAGTTGCAAGTCGCAAGTTTGGGTATTGATATCAAAGCCTAACTTACATATGCACATATACAGCTCTTTTAGTTTATTTGCAAATGATATAGCACAGCAGATGGGTTGTACAGTCAAGCAGTTAAAACGTATGTACGCCAAATGCCATACTGGTGGATTTATGGGCATATTCAGTAGAATAAAAAAGGTTTTCAGATGCTGTATAATTTGGCATCTTAGATCTAGATTGCATTTTATTTGCACAATGGGTGTCTGAATGATAGCTTCTGATCAGACTCTCAACAGGCATTTAACTGGCTCATTAGGTCATGACCCAGTTTTAACTCTTTGAATGCTGGATAACCTACTGTGTTTCATGCCTTTTGGTGTTGTGTCGTCTGTTGTCTTTTTTCAAAATAAATTTTTCAAAACATTCTTTCAGGAACATTATCAGAGTGTCAAACGATTTGGATCTAGATCAGAAACAATGTTCTGTTGGTCCTTATCTTGGTCCAAACTGTTTGCAAAGATTAGAACAAACAACAAAACTCGCCGCTAGCATCAGACAAACAGTTAATGTCAGTATTATAATATGGGCCTCATCGCGAGAAACCCTGTCTTTAGGGTTTCCGTCAAAGCGAGTTTTAAACCAGTCTCCTCAGCTACAGAGACTAGCTAGAAAATTGAAATTTCACCTGTAGCAAGTTTACATATAATACTTTCCAAAAAGCGAATACCAAAGGCGCTGATCAGACTGCGTGGATGCGCAGGCTGGTCTGCGCCTGTGTTGTTTGCAAACCCCCGAGACAGGTTTTCTCGCGTCGAGGCCAATATAATAGAGTCAAATTGGAAGACAAATCAGGGTATACCATAAAAGCCGTATCAAAGCTGCGTTTCTATAGGTGTAATGGCTGTGATTCTTCAACTGTTATGCTAAACTACGTAAAAGCTGTGTCAAAACTGGATTTTTTCTGCTTTTCTGCTGACCTAAATCCTATGTCAAAGCTGCATTTCCTCACCTTTGACATGGAGAAAGTTCATTTTAATGCAAAAATATAAACTAAGTAAAATAATTTTTAACTACAGTGATATAATATAATCCTTTGACTATAATAAAGAATGTCTGTCGAAGAAAATAAAGTTACAGAAATTCATGTTAATATAAGATTTGCCTGGAACAAGAGTCATATGCATAATATTTTCACCGTCTGCATTTGCCTGTCCATTTGTAATGTAAGTCTTATCTCTTGCATGTCTGTCTGTCTGTCTGTCTGTCTGTCTGTCCATCTGTCCATATGTCTGTCTATCTGTTTGTCTGTCTATGGTCATAATGTAAAATTTATCAATTTTAGTACTAGGATAAAATTTTAGAAGCAAAACTCTTACCATAAAAACGTAATTCTGATTATTAAAATTGAACAAGTAACAATTATATCTCCACGTGTTTGGCATAAAAACAACTGTTGTCTCTTAAACAAAACACCATATAAATGTTACTTCAAAAGTCTTGGAACAATATTTTGCCAGATTGCTCCCTCAGGGATAGATGACATAGTTACAAGGTTATGTTGCTTAATATTACATAAGACATGAATACATAATGCAGAACTTGTAAATAGTCAGGTATGTGTCCAATTAAATCAATGTTCAGGTTTTCAACAGATCCGAAGCCTGTATGTTGAACTTTTATGATTCATGATTTGAGCCGCGACATGTGATTTCCAACAATGTGGCATTTTGACAAGTATAGACTCAGACAAGCCTGTGCAGTCTCTTTTTAAGCTTAGAAACTCCAAATGCTGTTCGGTCAGTAGCTTAACAGTCATAAAATATTTAAGTGATGAGCAAACGCTCTGATCAGACTGCGCGTATGCGCAGGCTGATCTGAGGCTTTGCTGGTTGCACATACCACATTGTTGGAAATATCATGTCGCGGCTCATTTTATAAAATAGTAAATATCCAGCTATTCTATGGTAAAGACTTTAAGACGCAGTTCTTTGATCAAAAACCGAAGCTTTTACATACATTACACAAAATCATATAGATTTTCTACAGCCCTTAAAAACATTTATCCCCCAACTGATAACTACATTCAGCCTCATAACTCCGTTCGTTTCCTTTCATTTGGTGTTTTTATATGACTCGGCCAGTATGACGTAATTGAGCAAGGATTCCGGAAGCTTACACTCTGCTTTAGTTGTCAAGACAGAAATATGTGGAAAAACAGGTTGTTGAACGAAATGTACTTGTCAATTATCTATAAAATGTCAATGTTTCGCCCATTAAAATGCAGCATTGTAATTTTGACCATATAAGGTCTAAACATTTGCAAATAATATCCAGCTGTTAGCGTCTGGTCCTGTAAACAAAGTCACATGACCATAAATGTGTTGTACAGATCTACAGTTGATTCCCAATGTGGCATGTGACCGTAGCAGACTTTGGAATACCTCGGCTTTCAAACGAATGGACTTATGCGTTATTCATGATCTCTTGTGCACCTCTTGATGACCTACATTTAACAGGCGAGTACATGTATGTAAACTAATCAAATCAAAATCATGAAACTGCGTAGTTTCTGATTTTTTGTTACTTATACATTGATGATTTAGCAGTTCTTGTTTAGTTAAGTGCAGATTTACAGCTGTTAGCCAATTAAACTTTAAGGTGAACAGAGTTATAAGCCAGGGTTATGAGATTCCACTTTCGCAGGTTCTTAAAAGAATACACTTTTGTACATCATTCTTATAGGCATTCATAAAAGCTGTTAAAAGCAGAGTTTTTACGAAGCTTTAATGCAGAGTTGCGTTTCATTTACGTAGGAGAATCATCCTGGTTTGCTCTAAAATATAAAAGTTTCTTTGATTGACTATTAACCCTTGGTAGACTAAAACCTACCTTTTTCAGACAATGAAGATCCAGGTGAAATGCCATAGAACATGGCATTTCATCAGGGCTTGCCCTTTTTGCTTAGCCAAAACCAATCTTCTGAGAAAGAAATATAACATTATTTGGAAACTCAGTAAATCTGGGCTTACCTAACCTAGCACAATAGGCTATCCAAAAGGAGCATTTTCAGACAGCATATATTACAGATTTTGGTCAGACAGCTATGCAGACTGATTAGCATTTTTGTTGTTTGAACACATGGAAAATAGTTTATCAGTTACCTCTCATATTGACTGCATTGTTGCGCGTTGCCTGATAAACGTGCGCGTTGCCTGATAAACGTTGTCTATCTCACGGCATGTTGCCTTTATCAGGTCATGATGACGTTGCACTTTTTGAGTGACGTGCTAATGACGCTGAATCAACACAAAATCAAAAAATTACGTCATTATCGCTAGTTTGAAGAGTGTTCAACAATGGGTAAACTGATAAATAGAATACCAGGTTCGCGTCTTTTGATATCAAGTTTACCAGGCTCGGCTTTGAGAACGCATGTTGAGTCGCTCGGCAAGCCTCGCGATGTCAACATGCGTTCTCAAAGCCTTGCCTGGTAAACTTGATATCAAAAGACACTCACCTAGTATTCTCTATTTTTCTATTCATGTGGTTTGTTTTGGATACTATTCTGTTTCTGTTTAAAGATTTGTTCTGAGACTATTAGCAATATTCGGGTGGTTGCATCGCTGACTCAGGAGGAGACTTTCAAGAAGAAATACAGTAACATTATAAACGATATGTGCAGGTAAATGTTATACAGTAAAACCTGTCTTAAGCAGTCACTCAAAAAAGGAACAAAAATGGTCTTCAAGACTGAATATCGCTTAATACAGATCAAAAGTATTGCAGAATACTCCATTCTAAAATATTTTTGACCTTCATTAAGCTACCATTTGTCATTACAACCTTTGTGTTGTCTATTGTTGAGTGGTCGTTTTAGTCAGGTTTTAGTGAATACTTACTTCAAGGAAATAAAAGGATTCAGACAAACATTGTATACCTTGTTGTGATGCTGCCGAATGTTGGACATTCTAAATATCTGTACTAGTTGCTAATATACTTCATGAAAATGACCTATATACTGGATATAAATTACCTTTAGGGATAGATAGAGAATAAAATTTTGAAATTTTACTCATGTTACCCTACAAATTAACACACGACTGTGTGTCTATGAGTGATATAATGGCTTGCAATTATCTTGATAAACCACTAGTGGTTCACAGATTAAATAACGTTACGTAATGGAGTACATTTTAACATTACAGAAAAGATTACAAAAGCTATCTTCTTGTTGAAGATTATTTCAGTCAAGAGACAATAAAAAGAGAAAAAGCATTCGATTTAAACTCAGTAATACCTGTCCATTCAAAAATGGGACATACTCAAATAGTTCAGGCCCCGAGGTTATAAAACGTTTTTTGTGCTCCACTCAAATTAGCATGAAATTTCAACTGCTCATAAAACAAAAATGCTGAAGAATAATGATATATTTTGCTTTAAAACTCTCAGATATTTTATTGATCATGCTCATTTAATATTAAAATTTCAACAAATGATAGCATTGTAACATATATGAGCATGATAATTTTAATGCTCAGTTGAGTTGAGCATGTAACATATTTTATAACCTCAAACCTAGATTTTATGCTCGGGCAAGTGCTGTGTAAAAGCCATATTAAGAAAAAAAATAATAAGACAATTTCAGTTTAATCACACCATAATTAAATGAAAGAATGTTCTTTGGTCTCCTACTTAGCATGAACAGATTCAATAACTAAAAGTTTCTGTGTTGTTTTTTCAGCCAAGGAGTGAAGAGATCTTTTTTGACCTCAATTTTAATGGCCACTTCTATGTCTGTGGTGTATTTCTCTTATGCTGCAACATTCACCTATGGGTCGTACTTGGTACAGTTTGACGGCTTGCCCTTTCATCTTGTATTTAGGTAAGATAGGACTTGACTTTTATTGTATATGTGTGCATTTTTGGCTCCTGACGTAAGTCGAATGTAACTATTCAAATGACTTCGTTCGTCCATCCATCTCTCTGAGTGGGTATTTTGTGAGCACAAGTCTGTTCATGCACGTCTGTTTGTTGATGCCTTGTGGTCACCTGCTGGGAAAGGGCTGACCTCTTGGCTCTCAATTGTGATGTCTAGTTGTGACGTTCTCACTTTCCGTTTGGTATCCTGGGTCAGGTGTGGTGCTTGATTGTATCGATTCCTGATCTTTGCCCTCTTTCTTACTTTTCTTACAGTTTGATTCTGATCATTTTGAAACACTGCACATGTTTTCTTAATTATCTGAAGTTGTGCATATGGGTTGGCCATTATCGTCATTTTTTTAATTTTTTTTTTCAACTTGCAAGCTTAGTCGTTTTTGGTATCTCAGATGCAATTAGTGGGTTACTTTGTGATTGCAATTCCTCCTAAAATGTCATTCTGATCTTTTTGAAACTTGCACATGTTTTATGGTCTGAATATGTGACATTACCGTCAATTATTTTGCATATTTTATTTCAACTTGTGGATTTTGATATTTTTCAGCATAACAATTTTATAACTATATATACAGAGTATGTCTTGTGTACACATGAGACCAATCTTTTTAAGCTTTGTATACGTGTGCAAGTGGTTTGGTCCTTATCCTCACATATTTTTTTGTCAATTTTAACGCTTGAATTTTGCCATTTTTTGCATCGCAATTTTAAATCTAAACATAGTGGTCGCCTTGTGAGTACAGCTTCTCAGTGTTATACATAGAGGATCTTGCATGAGTGCTCATGTTTTATTAAATTTATTAAACGAGTTGGGGAAAAGAGATAAAATGCGAGGCTTGCCGAGCATTTTATCTCTTTTTCGCAACGAGTTTAATAAATTCAATAATACAAGAGCACGAAAGTTAGATTCTATTTATCATATGACAAATACTTTGAAATCTCATTTCTGGTGTAAAAACGTTATAATTTTGTCATTATGTACGCAACTTTGTTATGGACGTCATAACGTTTCCGTAAATCTATAAACCACTAGTGGTTTATCGATTTTATTGCATGGCGTTATTTTACTCCCAGACGCGACGTCATATGATAATAATCGTTTTGAAACTTTGCATGTGTTTTCTTCCTAGTATGCGACTTTGAATTTTTAATATCTCAACGTTGTCATTCATATGCGTATATATCACAATTTTATATGCGTATATAACATCGTGGATGTCTTCCATGTGCATCTTCCTTATTATATTTTGTTTCTGATATGATCCTACCTTAATTTTTACAATGTTTTGTTTTATTGATTAACTTATATTCTACTGCTTAATAATATGCCTGTATATATTGGTTGGTTAGTGTCCTGGAGTGTGGGTAAAAAAAAAACTTTTTGTGGCTTTTCCATGGGTAGAAACCAGTACTGGTCCAGGATGGTTTATGGTTTGTGTGTGTATTTTTATAACGGAAACTCCCGAAGGATCAACCGAAAGTTGTTTTATGGAGAAGCGGGGGTGTAGGTAAAGAGAGCAAGGGGATGTCTTCTAGACTACTATAATTTTCATCCTTGAAGCGCACCTGCCTTTTTATTCAACACTCTTACAAATCATATATTGTATTTAACCTGATCCTGGAATTTTCTGCCAATCCCCACTCCAAATAAAAAGTAGCATTAATAAATGTCGCCATCTAAATAAGTTTTTTTTTAAATAAAAACTATTTGGTAAAGTTTTTGGTATCTGCTTTGAAATGCTTATATCATTATTTTATTTTTATTATCAGAACTGACAAAGCACAAACGTCAGGTGACGTTGGACCAGTATAATAATTGAGCCGCGGCATGAGATTCCCAACAATGTGGTATGTGCGACCTGCTAAGCCTCAGATCAGCCTGCGCATACGAGCAGTCTGATCAGAGCCTTTGCTAGTCGCTTGAATATTCTATGAGTGTTAAGCTACTGACCGACCATCATTTGGAGTTTCTAAACTTAAAAGGAGGCTGCACAGGCTCGTCTGAGTGTACACTTGTCAAAATGCCACATTGTTGGAAATCACATGTCACAGCTCATATGTTTTAAACTAGAAACTGTTTGCTGTAGGTGCTCACTGGTAGCTTATTATGGGTAGCTTCCTTTGGAGATGCCTCCAGTGTTCATACAAAACATATTTTTAATGGAGAAATAAAATATACTAGCAAAAAGCAAGTGAGTATGATCAGCAAATACCACAATCACACACTGCGACCATCCCAGGGCACAGCGAGGACGACCCATTGAACGCTCACAGCAACAAGACACCAGCATAACAACAAAATCAAAGACTAAAAGCTGATCCTCCCTAGCATTGTTTAGTGATGCCCAGTCGACCGTTGTAGGTTCAGATTACTTTCTTGCTTATGTTTTGACTTGTACTCTGTTTTTCCAGAACATTTGCAGCAATAACCTTTGGTGGTTTGCATATTGGCAGAGCAACTGCTTTTGCTCCTGATTTTACAAAAGCAAAGTTAGCTGCAGCACGCCTTTACCAATACATGGATACAAAGCCTAAAATAGATATTTCTGCAAATGAAGATGGACAGGTGGTAAGTTCACCAGTTCCTGCATAAAATAAATAGGCCAGCAGGCAAGATTTTGATAAGTTAATCAAAAAGATAACCAGTGTAAGCTCAGACAAGCTTTCGCATCCATGCAGTGACACAAGAACTTCCACAGCTTTTGTGTACAAAGTAGAGATATAGATAAAAAAAGAGAGAAAACATTAGGCCTCTAGCCTGGCTGGATATCAGGGGCGGATCCAGAGGTGGGACAGGGGAACTTAACCCCCTGGAATATCACAAGTTCGAAATACTGGTACAGACCTCCCTTGAGAAGCAATTGGGAGGTTCGCACAGCCCTCTGTGAAATACATTGATGACAATAATAAATGTTGTCTGGACCCCTCTCCCCTAAACCAATTATCTGGGCCAAGTTGTATAAACATTTTGATTGGTTAATCGCTTGTTAAATTAAACAGTCTGTTAAAATTTTCACCAATCAGGTTTGATGTTACATTAGCTCAGGAATCGATACAATCAAGTACCACCTTTGACCTGAGACACTATATGGGAAAGTAAAAAAAAAACACACAAGGAAACGACCAAGAGGTCAGCCCTTTCCAGTAGGTGATCGCAAGGCTAAAAGAAACAGACAAGACATTATAATAAAGACAAACGTGAAACATAAATAACAAAAACGGTCCACAAAAGAAGCACCACCATGGAACAGTCAGCAAAAAAACATATGAGGGCTTAAACATTTCATCTTTTCGTTTTTGCAGTTTTGTTGACACACTCTGAGACAATATTGATACTATTTCATATGAATGTCTACCTCAATGAGAGCACATCAGAGTGAAAGGTTGGGTCTCCTTGTTTAAGGATTGTCATAGCAGAGGGTCAAAGGTCAAATTTACTCATTTTTTGTGTCCACTTCAGATCTCTTTATCCCCTGGTACGATTCTAAATAAAAATGTGCACCTTATTGAGACAATGTGACAAATGAAATTTCAGACACCATGTTCCAAGGTCAAGGTCAAAGCTGGAAGTCAAAAGTGATATGAACAAAATTGTGTCTATATCTTGTTTGTTAATTGATACCAATGGCAATCTTGAGTTAACCGAACTGTTGTGTTGGTAAATGTGATGCCAAGGAACAGTCATATTAACTTACTTTTTGAGTGTACCTGTTTCCTTAATTGTCAAAACTTAAGCACTTGTTATTACTTCTAGGAACCTTATGGTGGCAGCATTGAGTTCAAGTCTGTACTGTTCCAATATCCAGCTCGCCCTGATGTAACAGTCCTACATGATATATCATTCACTGTCTCTCCTGATGAGACGGTGGCACTGGTGGGCTCTAGTGGGTGTGGAAAGAGCACAACAGTGGCACTGCTAGAAAGATTTTATGATCCTGCATCAGGAACAGTGGTAGGTTCTTCCATAGGTACAAATGAGCCGTGACATGTGATTTCCAAAAATGTGGCATTTTTTTACAAGTGTACACTCAGACAAGCCTGTGCAGCCTCCTTTTAACCTTAGAAACTCCAAATTATGTCAGTCAGTAGCTTAACACTCATAGAATAGTCAAGCGACTAGCAAAGGCTCTGATCAGACTGCGCGTATGCGCAGGCTGATCTGAGGCTTAGCTGGTTGCACATACCACATTGTTGGAAATTTCATGCAACAGCTCAAATTGGGAAACACATGAGCACAAAAAGTGGATTATTTTCTAATCTCGCTGTTCAAACAAATATATTGGGTACTCAAAAGCATCATCTCTCTGAGACAATACTTTATTTGTAAACTTGAAACCCCCAAGTAGGTACTTAAGCAAAGAGTAAAGACCCAGATTAAATGCTAAAGAACAAGGTATTATACCAGGGTCTGCTAAGATACAAGTCAATGACGTAAATCTTAATTTGGAAATTCTGACATGTGACCCGTTGATATATATAATGATTATATTCTTTGGTCTGCTTTGATACCATCGTGATTATATTCTTTGGTCTGCCTTGATACAATCAGGCTTGGACGGTTCATTATGAACAATCCAAGCCTGATTATATCAAAGCAGACCAAAGAATATAAAAATTTATTATGTGTGTGAGGGTAGGATAGAAAAACCTGTTCTGAGGATCATTGTTTAGCATCAGGAGGCTTGTCGAATGATGACAAACAGTGATTGCGAGGGACAGATTTTTGTATTCCATCCTCACATAAATAATGGATTCTTTTTCTTAATTACCATTGAGTTTTTGTATTTTAAAATAAGCTTCCAGAAGTCCCTGAATACGCTGTGATGCAATATCACATGATGACGTCATTGACTAAACATTGGCATTACTTGTTGACCATGTTCGCGAGCTCTAATACAAACAATGAACAGTCCTCTCATGACAGACTGGAGATAACATGTGTAAGATAATAATTTCTATGGCAGGGTAAAATCTCAGATATCCATATCCAGTTTGCAAGAATACATTACTTCACATAAGTTTTACAGCACGTGAATCTCCTGATTTGAACATGGATTTCTATTCATTTTACAATGGGTTAAAACAGCTATACAAATAGATATTTATGCAAGATTACCCATGTAAATCTGCTTGATGCTTATGCTTACGGGTGTGCTGCTGCATTAAATGTGCAAATTATGAAGCCTGGGCAAAAATATAACATTTGGGGGGAAACGATAGCCATGTTTTTTTTCTCAATTTTATAAGTGATACTAAATTCCAAGTTGGACTTAAATCTCTCTTACGCCATGGACTTTTGGAACCTGAATTCTATGGTGACTTGGTGTAAAAATTGAAGAAGATTGTTGGCTCTAAAAATATTCAGCGCAGTTCATTAGAAGAATTTCCCATTATAAAAAGATTGGCTATAACATTAATGTATTGCAACAGACTGCATGCTTGGTGGTCAACCCAATCACGGTTGGCAACTTTGCTTTCCTCTTTAATTGCACGCCGGTGGGTCGGACTTCAGACTCTATGACGGTTCCGACTTAAAGACTTATCTATTGATGAGATGGTAGAGGCCTGATGCTTTGGCTGTTTGTCGAGCCCACCAGAGTTTACCTGTTGGATTTCTTTTGCTCCGGTAGTTCAGTTTTATTTACTGTTACGTCCTTATCTTTGCTTTTTCTCTTTTTTTATATCTTGATTTTTATGTTTGAGGAGATGATGCATTGATAAGATTGATAAGTTAGGGGTCTTTCATGCAAACCAAACATTTATGTGTCTTGATCCACATCTGAACTAAGGGTGAGGTTGGTGCACCATTAAACCGGTTTAAGCCCTCTAGTAAAATGTTTTACTGACCTTTCAAAGGCGGTTCTTCTTTTGTGGATCTTTTATGTTTTTCTCTGTCTTGTGTTAACTATGCATTTGTATGCGTCTGTTTATATGTGTCATGTGGTCACCTGCTGGGAAAGGGCTGACCTCTTGGTTCTCGTTTGCGGTGTCTAGCTGTGAGTTTGTTACTTCCCCATTGGTATGCTGGGTCAGGTGTGGTACTTGATTGTATCAATTCCTGATCTTTGCACCCTCACTTACTTTGATGTGTTTATTGTTGCTCTCTTTATTATGATGGTTCTGTAATTGGTCTTTGTTTTTTCAGGCAGTACTTAGTGTCCTTTCTAGTTTTACAATCATCTTGATGGGGAAGAGAGAGCTGTTTGCTTTACTTTAATTGTCTTCCTAATGTCTTGTGTCTGCGAATGTTCTATGGCTCTTCCTACCAGTGTCGTGGGTTGGTCTGCAGTGTGTGATTGTAGTATTTTCTGATCATCTTTATTTACATTTTTATAGGTTTACAGCTTTACAGTGAAGGACAAGCAACAATATTGACAGGAACAGCTTATTTGTTTAACAACTTTTTTTATTTCAAATCTGTTTGTCATTATATGAGGATACATTTCTGTTACACTTTATATCTTTGTATTGTTTCAGTTGACAGACAACAAAGACATCAAAACATTAAGCCTAAAATGGCTTAGATCTCAGATAGGCTATGTAGGACAGGAGCCAGTCTTGTTTGATTGTAGTATAGCTGACAATATAGCCTACGGTGACAATACCAGGATAGTACCTATGGCAGAAGTCATCCAGGCCGCTAGAAGTGCTAATATTCACAATTTTATAGCATCTTTGCCAAGGGTATGATTTTTTATACTTATTTAATTTAACCCATTTATGCCAAATGCATTTTCCCATACTTAACAATTGTACGAGTCCGTTTCCAATTTTAGGGTTGTTGGATGAAATTTTCATTTTTATTCAAATTGTAAAGACACTTCTAAAAGCACACACTGGAGAATCTGATCAGACGCAGCATCTTGCAGCGTCTGATCTGTTTTTGCACTAATTGCTGATGTCCCATAAGAAGGACGCTAGGCTTTTATGGATTAAATATAACCATTTATCCTAGTTGCTTTTATAAATATAGAATTGTCAAGTTTGAGCAGGGCATAACTGCTACCATATGAGGTTTAATGTAAGTTTATTGAGCAACACATATATGAGACTTTGCTTTCCTCTTTAATTGCACGCCGGTGGGGCGGACTTCAGACTCTATGATGGTTCCGACTTAAAGACTTATCTATTGATGAGATGGTAGGGGCCTGATGCTTTGGCTGTTTGTCGGGCCCACCGGGGTTTACCTGTTGGATTTCTTCTGCTCCGGTATTCAGTTTTATTTACTGTTGAGTCCTTATCTTTGCTTTATCTCCTTGTTATATCTTGATTTATATGTTTTAGGAGATGATGCATTGATAAGTTAGGGGTCTTTCATGCAAACCAAATATCTATGTGTCTTGATCCACATCTGAATTAAGGGTGAGGTTGGCGCCGTTAAACCGGTTAAAACCCTCCAGTAAAATATTTTACTGACCCTTCCAAGGCGGTACTTCTTTTGTAGATCTTTTATGTTTTTGTTCTGTCTTGTGTTTGCTATGTCTTTGTGCGCGTCTGTTTATATGTGCTTTGTGGTCACGTGCTGGGAAAGGGCTGACATCTTGGCTCTCGTTTGTGGTGTCTGCTGTGAGTTTGTCTCTTTCCCATTGGTATTCTGGGTCAGGTGTGGTACTTGATTGTATCGATTCCTGATCTTTGCACCCATACTTACTTTGAATCAAAAATCTACCTGTCATGATCCACATCAGAAATAAGGGTGATGTTTGTATCGTCAAACATGTTTAAGCCCGCCAGTAATTTTTTACTGACCCTTCCAAGGCGACGCTTCCTTTATGGATCCTTTTTATAATTTGTGTTTTGTGTCATTCTGTTTTGTCTATTTCTTGCAGCCTTGCTAGAAAAGGGTTCTTGGCTCCCTTGTATGTGATATTTTTTTGTGTTTTCGTCACTTTCCCATATTGTGTCCTTGATCAGGTGTGGTATATCATTGTATGGATTCCTGATCTTTGCATACTTTCTTACTTTGGTACTTATTGCATAGACCAGTAGCGACAGCCCAGACAAGCCTGCACATATGTACAGGTTTGTCAAAGCCTTCACTGCTTGCACACACACACACACACACACACACACACACACACACACACACACACACACACACACACACACACACACACACACACACACGGATGTAGTTGATGGCTCTGGCCAACTTCTCCACTAAAAAGCTGGAATTGTTTCTCTTTGAAAATTGTTTTTATGCCTATGCAATAAAAACAAGTATCTTGTGTGATGGAAAAATATCTCAGCAGTCTTTATAGAACCAGATGGCACTAATTGATGCAATTAATATGGGACAACTATATTTACATTTGATTAAGAATGACAAGTGGGTTATACAAAATAAACCATTATCCGATATCCATACAATCTAAAATAGCCCTTCATTTGGTAAAAAGATAACACATTCTATTTTTTAACTCTTTGCCTACTAGTGTCGTCTGATTGTATCCTTAGCAAACAGTGAGGTCCCAGATCAGGCCAGACAGAAGGATCAAACTTTTTGACACTCTGATGGTATTCATGAAAGAATTTTATAAAAAAAAATGAGTTTGAAGAAATCTGCAGATGACAAAAAAATGTAAATGACCCTATAGGCAAAGAGTTAAACGGTACCTCTATTCAGCTACATAGTAAGCTAGACCATCCCTTGCGTAGAAATTAATTCCTCTCCTGTTGAAAAATCAGTCAGAATGCCCTTGTCTTTCGTTAATGGATATGACTACTGAGTGGATCCAGATGAGGTATTTCAGAAGAAACCTGCTTATCATTTTCCATTTTGTGTCAATTCAGCCAGTAAATACTTGGTTTAAAAGAGAGCTCATTACAGGGACTGCATTTCAACAAGAGTGGGTATAGCCAGTTGATTTCCATCTAACTTGGCTGATTTTCTTGATATTTTTTAATTAAATTAGATACAAGGTAGGTTTTTTTAATAGCCAAAACGTCAAATTTCCGTGCTTAACGCCATGCAATACGTGTTCAACGTCACTCAACGGTCAGCATACCAACAACGTTATTGAATAGTGTTGACGTTGGTCCACCCATATGACACCAATATGGGTTTTACTTAAATCGATCTGTTCATGAAGGTATGAAAAACACCTCAAATGTAAAGGTTCATTTAAAGACACGCAGGGCACTTGTAAATATCCAAACAAAATTTGAGCCACAACATGTGATTTCAACAATGTGGCATTTTAACAAGTGTACACTCAGACGAGCCTGTGAAGCCCCCTTTTAATCTTAGAAACTCCAAATGGTGTTCAATTAGTAGCTTAACTACTCATATGCGCAGGCTAATCTGAGACTTTGCTGATTGCACATATCACATTGTTGGAAATCCCCTTTCGCTGCTCATTTCCTTTTTTACAGAGTTATGAGACCAGTGTTGGTATAAAAGGGACACAACTCAGTGGAGGCCAGAAGCAGAGAATAGCAATAGCCAGGGCTTTAGTATCTAATCCTAAGATTCTCCTACTTGATGAAGCAACATCAGCTTTAGATTCACAGAATGAAAAGGTAGAATACAGAATCTGATTAGCTTTACATCAGAATAAGGTTCACAGAGGACAGAGCAAAATGAAGGATATACGAGGATCATTTTTATGCTCATAGTATCTGGCTGTATCTCTACAAATAAAGAATTTACGGTACCAGAAGTACATATATTTTGAAAAGTCTAGCTTCTGTCTATCAACTGATAATTTTTACATCATTAGCGCTTAGTTTGGTCAAGATATTTAGCTTTAAATAAAGCATAGGAAAGGACACTGGCCGAAATCCATGTCATTTTAACCACGCAGTCATTAAGAAATTAGACCTGTTAAGTTCCATTAGCTATGGTGATATAAACATTTGTCAAGCCAATTTTTCTTTTTGCACGCACCATCAAAATTAATTATTCAACGCTAATCGTAAACAAGTGCGGTAAAACTATAGACATGTTATTTGCTCTTCTGTAACACTTTTAAACCCCATCAATATGCCAAAATAATCACAGTAAAGTGCTAGCTGTTATATCTGTTAAAATTCCAATTATGAACATTTTTTTTAAAAAAAATCTGGTGTTGCAAAGCACATTATAACTTAATCATTTGTCAGTAGTTATAGTGATGTATCGATTAAAGTGTGTACCTGGCATCTTCTGGAACTGTCATTACCTATGTTATAAAAAGTGGGTGGGGTAAATCAACCTCACGTAGAAAAAACATTAACAATCAGGTCTGCATAATTTTCTTATTTCAGTAATTCAAACACTTATCAGGAGGCACAAACGCAGTTTTAATATATTTTCATGATATAGTAACGCTCTGTGACATCATTTATGTACAACATAAGGGATTTTAGCACTCCCTAGGCTATTTATTTTGCAGTTCATTTCTAATAAAACAAAGTATTAACTTTGTTTTGAGATGAAAGTTACCATAACACTTCCATCTACCACATAAACAAGAAAAATTATGATAGTACTTTACAGCTAACATATTAAGCCGTATTCAAAAGCCTGTATCCAGCTTCCACTTGTGTCAACTTTTTACAATAAAAGTGTATATGCCTACTGTACATTTTGCTGAGGTTCCAAATAAATCTTACATATCAGATAATTGTTGCGTATATGCCATAATGGTCATGTAATATTGTAGCACTTAGTGCCCTTTATCTGAAGCCAAATTTTCAGAAGCTGTGTATGGCTTTGGACCCATTTTCATGCAATTTTTACTAACGTTCTGTTAGAGAATAAGTCCTTAAATGTCATATTTCTATCATATTTCAAGAGTCTGATATATACGTATGTCTTTGCCTCTTGGAAATTATTAAAGTGGTGTATCTTGAAATAATTCTAGGTTGTATGTATAGATATGAGCTCAATCTTTCCAAATATATGCATGATTTATGCATTTACTTACACTGTTTTAATCCCTCCAGTAAAATAGTTTACCGATCATTCCAAGGCAGTACTTCTTTTGTGGATCTTTCATGTTTTATCAGACTTGTGTTTGCTATGCCTTTGTGCGCGTCTGTTTATATATGCCTTGTGATTACCTGTTGGGAAAGGGCTGACCTCTTGGCTCTTGTTTGTTGTGTCTAACTTGCCCATTTGTATCCTGGGTCAGGTGTGGTGCTTGATTGTATCGATTCCTGATCTTTGCACCCTTACGTACTTTCATTAAATCTACCACTCTACTAACATCAAAAACGCCCCTCGTAAATAAGCTTTTTATCAGGATATGATTTACAGTGAAAAGGTAGAAAAAAGATAAGCTATACATCAGAATTTGATAAATGGGTATAATGTAGGATATAAATTAGCTATACATCAAACTCAGATTCACAGAAGGAAATAAAGGATCATCAAAATTAGATCCACAAAGTGAAATGGTAGAATACTTATTGGCTATACATCTGAATATGACTCACAAAGAGAAATGCAGAACAAAAAATAGATATTCATCAAAATTAGATTCAGGGGGTAAACAGGTAAATTACTGATTAGCTATTTTTCAGAATTGGGTTTAAGAGGAGAGTTTAGGGTATAAATAAGCTAGCTATTAGAATCCGATTCACAGAATGAAAACAATAGAGTTGTATTCATAGGTAGAAATGTAGGATATAAATTTAGTATTCATCAGAGTAGGAATCACAGATTGAAAAGGTAGGATATAGATAAACTATTCATCAGAGTTTTATTCGCAAGTGAAAATGTAGGATATGAATGAGTTATTCATCAGAATTAGATTCACAGAGTGTAATTGTAGATTACATATTTGCCATACATATATAATTAGGTTCACAGAGGGAATTGTATTATAAAAAAAAATAAGCAATCCATCACTATTGGATTCACATTCACAGAGTGGAAAGGTAGGATACGTATTAGCTATGCATCAGACTTGGATTCACACATAGAAATGTACGATATAAATTAACTATTTATTAGAATACAAAGTAGATAATTAAGTAGCAATTCATCAGAACTAGGAAAATGTAAAACACATAGTAGCTATACATCAGAATTGGATTCGCCCATGGATATGTAAAATATAATCTAGCTTATTCATAGAGTAAAATTACAGGATACAGATACTCCATACATCAGAATTAGATTTACTGAAAAAATGGGGAGGACATAGATAGCTTTTCATCAGAATTAGATTCACTGACTGAGAGTAGGATACAGATCTGCACAGCAGAATTAGATTCATATAGTAAAGAGGTAGTCTAACGATAGCTCTACATCAGAATTAGGCTCACAAGGTGAAAACGTAGGATACAGATTAGCTATACAGCAGAGTTAGGTTCACAGAGTAAAAAACGTAGGCTACAGATTAGCTATTCGTCAATTATCTTGCTGGGCTAGAAAGAGCTGGTTGATTTACTTTAATTGTCCTCCTGCTGTCTTGTGACTTTGGTATGCAGTTTGTATTTCCTGACCGTACTCACTTACTTTTTCTTATATATAGTTTATAGAAAATAATCAATGACATAATATCTTGCAATTTCAGATTGTTCAAGAAGCACTAGACCATGCCAGGGAGGGCAGGACATGTATTGTGATTGCGCACAGACTTTCCACCATACGGAACGCAGACAAAATTGCAATAATTCACAAGGGAGAGATTGTTGAACAGGGAACTCATTCAGAGTTACTCTCAAAGAAAGGAATTTACCATAAATTCATGCAACATCATAAAAAGTGACATTTGTGATATCTTGATTTCTACATAAGGACTAGCTCATAAGATTTTGGCTTGGTTCACATGTGCGTACCGTCGGTCTGTGAATGCCAAGCGCGGATCCAGAGGAGGACAGGGGGTCTGGACCCCCCTGAAAATCACAGAAATATAGAGTTTCTTAGCAATACTGGTCTGGATCCCCTGAAAAATCACAAAGCTACCAAGCCAACATTCAATGTCAGGCCATTATCAACCCGCCAGTGAAACACCATTTAAATGGCGTTTCGCTGGTGGGCCGATTATGGCCCGCTTATGGTGATATTTGGATCCTTCCTACTCTCATCAACTAAAAAACAAAAACAAAATCAAAACCTTGTCAAACTTTGACCCCCTCTGACAAAACTTTCTGGATCCGTGCATGAGTGCACAGCTATTTTTATTGGGCTACAAGCCTAACTTTTGGCCTGAGACTTTGTCTACGTCACTTCTCCATGTGTTTGAGCAGGAACCGCTGGTCTGCACTCAGATGCTTACATATGCAATAAGTACCAACATTTCATGTGCTGGTCCATATGTTATATATTGCTTAGACTTTTCACCATTTCTGTTTTCTTCAGATTATTAAGCGGATTTATTTTACAAAAAGAGAACCTTACATGAGTGCTCATGTTTTGTTGAATTTACTAACCCTTCTCTTCATGAATATTCATGCTGGGATCCACCCACTATAAATTACTATACATGTATAAATACACTTTCATGTTGGTACATAGAAAAAAATGAAGGATCGGATAAATCATATTTCAATAAACAAACAGAGTAGACCCTGAACTATTTGACAGGTTCATTAGTGAAGGATAGGATATATCATATTTCAATAAACAAACAGAGTAGACCCTCTTACAAGAGCTGCCTGATCTGTGTGTACTCTTTTTTCAAAAGCATTAAAAGGCGTCTCTTTGAGGTAAAGGGTTAAACGAGTAAGGGAAAAATGTAAGGCTTGTCAAGCATTTTTTTTTCCTTTTTGCAACAAGTTTAATAAAATAAATAATACAAGAGTATAAATGCTGCATTCTCTTTGTCACATTCATGAATCATAAACTACTTTGAAAAAATCTTGTTATTAGTAAAATGCTGTTACCATTTATCAATTTTAATACATGGCGTAGTATCACTCACTCCCAAACCGCGACGTCATATGTTGAAACAAAATAGTAGGGTTTATCTAAAAAAATGAATGAGTAAAAGTTATCAGGATTGCTCTTGAAATCAGAATTTTGCGGATAACAGTATAGACATTGATGTATTGCTGCATTCAGCTATTCAAAGAGTTAAAATGAGATTATTTGAGAAATAATGATTGTGATTGAGCATGTTTACTTCTGCTTATCATGCTTTACAAACTTAAAATACATACAGTTTAGGTTGCCAAAATTTTAAAGCTTAAATCCTATCAATTAGACACATCAAACCCTATCTTCGGGATTGCAACATTGTGAGCCTTAATCCAACTTGCATATCTACAGAGGCTAGCTATATTCCTGAAAGTTTGCTAGCAGGAAGTTTAACTTGCATACTTTCTAGAGAGTGGATAACAAAGGTGCTGACCAGGATGTACTCATTTGCAGGCTGGACAGTGGTTTTGTTGTTGGCACATGCGTGGATCCAGAAAATTCCACCAGGGTATCCTGACACGTTTTTTGCTCTTTTTTCAATCATCAACGTATTTCACAGAGGGCCACAGGCTTCCATTGAGAAGCAATTGGACTCAATGGGTTCATTTGCTTCTCAAGTGGGGCCCGTACCAGAATTTTTAAGAAAACTATAGCCAATTGTGATTTTCCTGGGATGGGGCAGGTCCGGACCCCCTGCCCCCCCCCCCCTCTGGATCCGCCCATGTTGCCTGCTTGTGATGAGACCCATATCAACGTTTGTGTTATTGAGAAGCCATCCTACAAAACTGTGTTTAATGTGAACAACAAGATGAGACTTTATCCATCCTTCTAAGCTACAGAGACTAGTAATATATCTGATTGCTGAACAGTAAAGGTGCTGATCAAACTTTGCTTTTACACGGTCTGGGCTGTTAATTTGTTGTTACAAAATGAGTTTCTCATAATAGAGGTTTTATATCTGCTTCCTACAACAGCATATCACATCTGGGACTGATATGACATAATAGACTAGTGGTTTACATATTTAGTAATGTGTATGTATTGCATGTAAAATACAAAATGGCAAAAAGTTGATATTTTTCAGTTCAATGTAATCGTATGGTAACCCATGCTCCTGTATCTTTTAATTTTTTTCAGCTCGTTGTGAAAAGGCAAATCATGCTCTACAAACCTTGCATTTACTCTCTTTCATCCAACTCATTTAATAAATTCAATAAAACATCAGCGTCTTTGTATAATCCTGTTTAACATGTTTTATTTTTTTATTGGCATATTTCAGGGATACTAAATACTTTTATATTAGCAATTGATTATTGCCATGAAACCATGCCACATGATTGAACCTCTTTTATGTGCTAGCAATCATAGGGTGCATTTCTAGTAGGATGCTAAGCACAGGTTTAGATAAACAAAAATTGTCAGCGTAAAATTGTAAACATTTTCTTACCCATTATTTTAGCATATGTTTGGGGTGTTAAAAAGAACCGTCTCATTGAGCACCCACAACACATGTTTTAGTTGAAAAATAAGAAAATTATTCTTCTGTTAAATACACTCTTAATTTAATTAGCATTCTCCCTAAAAATAATGCAGGCCCAGTAGAAAAACTGATAAGTGACTTTTTCAGAATGCCAAAAAAGTTGGCGCAATAGATTCCTTATAACATAAAAGTCACATAGCCAAAGGGAAACGGTTTTTGTCATACCGTTTACATGGCAATGATCAGATAAAATTTTTGCCTCTAGAAGCATGTTTTCTAGTTTTGGAAAAATGAAAAATTACACTTTTTTGAAGATGATACAGCCTATTTATCTTTTAAAATCTAATGGTTAATGCTGTATGAAAAAAATTGACAAGGTATTTACATTCAATATCACAAATGGAAAATGATAAAAAAAAAGCTTGTAGAGTATGTTTCTATGGCAACGAAAAGGGGCTATCTCTATAATATTTCTGGCAGCTTAAATTGACAAATTTCTATCCAAATTATCTTTTTACAGCAAAGGTGAGATTAAAGGTGTCAGCATAAGGAATCTACACTAATGCCTTGTGTCTTAAATAAAGAATAAAAAAAGGTCGAAATGTTCCTATATTCGGTATCCATGGCGACCAAAGTAGCAACATAACAGCAAAATTAAAAAAAAAATGCCTTAATTTATGGCATAAAATGACCAACAAACACAAATGTGTAGACATTAGTAAATATAGCATACGAAGCATCGATACAAACTTGAAAAGTTGCACACACGCTATTTTGGTTTTGTGTCCCAATTTGGTTTCCATGGCAACATGAATGTCGCTACTGGCCTGAAATTGCACTTTTTGACCATTTTTAATTGATAGTTGTTGAGACAGGAAATAGCAAAAGGGATGAATTTTATTTAAGGGATATCCACTAATACAATGTGTCAGTAATGAAAAAATAGAAAATGTTCACAATATTTCATTTTCCTTGTTACCATGGCAATCAAAGTTGGTGGGGTAGACAGGTATGAAAAAAGCCTATTTTTTAGCATTTTTGAACTACTACAGCCATTCCCCAGCTTACATAGAAATATATACAGATAATGGTAAGTTCTAAATGGTATTGCCTTTCATAAAACGCAAAATTGTGCGTGGATTTTCCACCTTCTGGGGGTAACCATGGAAACAATCAGAGTACTGTCGCAAAATTGAGATTAAATAAATTGCATCTTAAAGTGGTTAAACATTTCCAGTTGGATATAATTCAAATTTTAATATGTTTAAAAGATAGTTTTGTTGAGATTAATTAACATTATCAATATGATTCCAGCAAAATTAATAAGTTAAGGTTGACATAGTAAAATTTATAGACGTTAAAAGTGGGTGGGGTAACCAGATATATAACCAAAAATAGATTTAGGCATTTTTAATCAAGTGTTCAATATTGTGGTGGCGACGATGGCATATTTGAATACTGCCAATACTTGATAGGAGCCTCCAAGTTTTATTGACTGTAGAAACATTTTTGAGGTTTACCTCCTTCTTGCTGTTACCATGGAAACAAATACAGGCCTGTTGTAAAAAGGATATAAATATATTGCGTTTTTAAGCAGTAAAATGTACAGATGGTTATAACGCAAGTTTCAATGTGTATAAAAGATAGTTGAGTTGCAACATATTAACATGATCAATATGATTTAAGCAAAATTAATAAGTAAAGTTTTATTTGGTAACAACTATAGATAAAGTGGGTGGGGTAACCAGATATATAAAAAACATTATATTTAGTCATAAACACTTTTTGAATACAATACAGCCTATTTATCTTCGAAAGTCTATTGTTATATGACTCCTATATAAGACCTGCTCTGATTGGCTGAAACTAGCTTGCACTGGTTGTGACAGATCATGATGTCAAACAGTGATGAGCTAAAGACAGCTTAATATTAATTGTCAGTGCTGACAGAGAGCTAAAAATAGATTGAACTAAATCTAGCCCAGGTAACATTGCTTTTTTTCAGTGCTAACACAGAGCTAAAAATAGACATTGAAACGCTTACTGGTTTCTTATGTATATTTCACAGGTAAAATGTGTTGAATTCAGAATTTGTTCATTGTATGAGAGCAGCATTTAACTCATTTATGCCGAATGGAATTTCCCACCGTTATCAATTGAAACAGTCCATTTCGGTTTTAAGGGATGTTAGGTTATATTTTTTTCATTTTTATTCAAATTTTAATAGAAAAGTATGCAAACAAACAGTGGAGACCCTGATCAGACACCTTGTTAGACTGCGGCGTCTGATCCGGGTCTGCACTATTTGCCGATGTCCCAGAAAAAGGACGCTAGGCATATATAGGTTAAAATGTAATTATGTTGCTTATCTCATAAGAGTTGAAGAAATTATGGAAGTATATTGTTGAAATAATCTTCCTAGTGAGGTTAGGAACATCTGACTTGAGTAAATTTATAAGTATGAAACTACTTAAAATAAAACTAGGAAAAGAGAGACAGTGTCATATAACAAAACAATTGGTGCATTCTCTTTCGGTTAACATCAGGATTAGTCAACCCTCGAAAGTGATGTTAATCTCGGCTTTGCCTTGCTGAACATCACTGTTCTCGGGTTGACAAATCCTGATGTTAACCTCAAAAGAATGCATCAATTGTATAATGGTGTATGCTGTATGAAAAAAAATGCCAATCATGTATTACCCCCGTAAATAATGGATAAGAAAAATTTGGTTACCATGGCAACTTTAACGTTGATACAGTTATAAGATAGCAAAACATGTTAGTGAAGTGGGTGGGGCAATCAGATATATATAACAAAAACTTATTTTAATAAATTTTAGCAAGTATGCCAAATAGTGGCAGAGATATTGACATATTTCAATACTGCCAATATGTAATGGGGGCCTTTGAGTTTCATAAACTGTTAAACATGAATTGGGGTTTATCTGCTTCTGGTTGTAACCATGGAAACAATCACAGGCCTTTTGCAGAATGGAAATGAAATTAATTGTATTTAATAGTGGTTAGAATTGCTGCACCTAGTTATTTTATTACAGAATTTGATGTGCATAAAGACAGTTGAGTATAAATTTTAGTACAAGCTTTGGATAAATCAATTTAAAATGATTTTATAGCCTAGAAGCCTAAACTAGTTTTTGTTTTCTGTATAGTACAGTTTTTGATTCCATGGTTACAACCAGAAAGTGGTAGACCCGATGCATGTTCCTTTTTTGTATGAAAGCTGAATACCATTTAGACTTTATCAATAACTGTATGCACCTCTTAGTAGGCAGGAAAAACGGTTTTAGTGGTTAAAATATCTCACAAAGTAGGGTTTTCCACGCTTGATTACCCCACCCACCTTTGATAGTCTGGAGAGATTTGTACAAAGATCATAATGTGTTTATTTATTATTTTAATATTCTCCCTTTTAGCTATAATGTTTTAGCATATAAAAGGCAGAATCGAAATAGGTGGATATTATTCCAATATTAAATATTGGATATGCGAATGTCTTTTCACATTTTTTTGCTGACTGTATGATGCTTTGGTTGCCATGGTAACATGAATTGAGATAATTCATCTGTAAATTTGAATTTGGTGTTGAAAATCAGGTGCTGGTTACATAATATGTGCAGTAATAATCAAGTTGATTCTTTGCTTAGGGGAGGTAGTTTGCTTTGAATATGCTCTTTTTGTAAAATAACTGACAATCTGATGGTTTGGTTGCCATGGTAACCTATATTTAAATAATTTCATTATTTTCAATTTTTCATTTTTGTTTAACAGATGTGGACTTGCCAGAATGTGTATAAATTATCCATATTTCTGTTTGCAGAAACAGGATAATTTGCATTAGAATTGCTGTATTTTGTAAAATTTCTGACTGTCAGATAGTTCCGTTACCATGGAAACAAATATTATAAACATTTTGAGATTTTTATTCAATGCATTTGTTAATCAGACATGGGTAATTTAGACAATTAATATGCCGTTCATATGCAGCTTAGCTGCAAAAAGTTATCCAGATTTGAAAATGGTCATTAGTGTTCTGTAAGTTGGTTTCCATGGTGACACAGACACGTTTGTTGCTAGGGAACATAATACAAATGACACGTTTCATCTTTCACTAAAATTGTGAACACAACTAATGTAGATCTCTAAACAGACCTAGTAGTTAATGTTTACAAAAAGAACTTGTATCACAAAAGCCAGTCTAAAAAGTGTCCATTTCACATTTTTCCTTGGGCAAATCTCATTTTTGGTAATATTTCATTGCTACATAGTAAAACCGTTTTGGAAATTCCTGTTGCCATGGAAACTATAATCAGGAATTTTAAAAACTATTATATTGTGTTTGAATTGCAGATGTAGTATGTAAAATATGTTTAAAATTATTCATATTCTGTTGTGCTGGAAGGAGATAGATTGCTTTGAATATGCCCTTTTCGTTGAATATGTCATTTTTGCGAAATCAATGATGGTATGATGTTTTAGTTGCCATGGTAACATGAATTGGGAGTATTCATTTGTAAATTTGATTAAGGTGTTGAAAATCAGGTGCTGGTTACATAATATGTACATGAATAATCAATCTAATCTTTTGTTTAAGGGGGATATTTTGCTTTGAATATGCTCGTTTTTCGCAAAATCACTGACTATATGATGGTTTGGTTGCCATGGTAACCTATATTAAAATAATTTCATTATTTTCAATTTTTTGATTTTGTTAATCAGATGTGGACTTGCCAGAATGTGTATAAATTATCCAAATTTCTGTTTGCATAAGTAAGATAATTTGCTTTGAATTTGTAGTATTTTGTAAAATTTCTGACGGTCAGTTAGTTCCGTTGCCATGGAAACAAAACTTCTAAACATTTTGAGTATTTTTATTCATGTCATTTGTAAATCAGACATTGGTTATTTAGACACTATATGTGTTGTTTATATACAGCTTTGCTGTAAAAAGATATTCAGATTTGAAAATTGTCGATTTTTAGTGATCTGAAAATTGGTTTCCATGGTGACACGTTTGTTGCTAGGCAAAACGATACAAATGGCATAATTCATTTTTCACTAAAATTTTGAATACAACTAATGTGGTCCTCTAAAGAGAACTAGCAGTGGATGTAATCAGTATTAAACTCATATCACAAAAGCCAGCCTAAAAAGTGTAGATTTTTTTTTTGGGCAACTCTCCGCCAATCTCCAAGAAATCTAAATTTCTTGTTTCCATGGCAACCACTGTCAGAAAAAGGGAATGCTTTGTTTTGTGAAAGTTTTCAACAAGTCTCATTAAATTGAGGTAAAATTGTTGATTTCTGTGACTAGTCACTTATCACCATCTGCATGATTCTTAGAGAGAATGCTAATTAAGTCCTGATGCTAATCTATACTTCTTAACAAACGTTTAGCACGGATAATTTAAGATATATTTATGTGCGAGCAAATTATTTAAAGTAATAACATATCTGCTAAAATGATGGTTTGATATTTGTTAGAGTTGAGGAGAGCAATGAGTGCCATTTAATTTGATTTCTACTGCTTTGTTTGTTGCGTTAAACAAGAGAGTTGTCAAAAACGTGTTTCATCTGCATAAGTCGCAATACAGAAATGATACTGCACCGGTTTATAAAGTCTCTCTTATTTTCCAGTATGGACGAAACAGCCATTCTGAAAAAATAAAGGTCGCCTCAATTAAGCTTTCAAAGCAAACTCTGGGTATTGAAAACCACTAGCGTCGTTTTTATAATGGCGTTTGCAAGCAAAAACAGTACTTTTATCGTTGTGTCAACATGCTTAATTGAAAGAGTTTTCGTGTTTAAAAGGTTGTTATAAGAAACAAAACCAAGGTTAAGGCAAGTTTGTAAAAGTTTATCTCTGCGTATTTGATTCCTGGTGGGTGACGTTAATCTGAATACTAAGCTAATTGTAGGCGGTTACGCTATCCATAGTAGACGTTTTCAAATGATTGACTAAGAGAACTGTTCTGGTGCCTGTCTCACTCTAGCATCAAAGAGATTACATGAACGCTTGGTTCAGTTTAAGGACATTTTAACGTCATATTGGAACGCAGAAACGTAGCATAAACGGGTACCATTCTCTGACTTTTTCAACGTTTTTCATCGTTTAGAATCCTTTGCTCTACGTTAGTATCAAACGTTTCAATTTCGGATGTAGGCGTGCATCCTTTACATGCGCATGACATAAAATGTAACGTCAATCCACTTACGCCTAACCAGATTACGTTTTGTCTGACGAACACGAAAAAACTTTAATTTTAAGATCCCCATACTTGTTTATTTACACCAAATAAAATGTTTCATATTCATTCAAAGCTGACACGATATTATAATTTGTGCTAAAATTTTGTTCAGCAGTATATATTCCCATTTTTACTCCATAATAACACCTTTTGACGCCTTTGAAATACTATGTATTTGAAAATATTATGGAAAATCGGGCATTTGCTATTTATGGAGTAAATGATCCATTTTCCATAATATTTTCAAAAGTATTCAAAACTTAACTTAAATTCTTCTTGTTTTTTTTCAATGTTGTCTAAAAATAGAAAATTATATCATGGTCTAAAAATAGCATATGGAATAAAGAGTCTGTTTGTGTGGGTTACCCTTAATCTTACACATTGAATCAATTTCAATATCTCACTGGCCTCTGGAAGCGCAGTGGCTCAGTGGAAGAGTGCTTGACTTGAGACCGAGAGGCTGCGGGTTCGAGCCTCACCAGCGTCACTGCGCTGTGGTCATTGAGCAATACACATTTATCCTAGCTTAGTACCGGTTCAACCAAGGAAGACCTGTCCCTGTTTAACTGAAAGAATGTTGATGGGACGTAAAGAATCAAAGCAAACGAAACAATCAAACAAAAATCTCACTGGCCTGAAGAGGTTCCAATAGGGGACTAACCTGTATAATACCAAACGAAACAATCAAACAAAAATCTCACTGGCCTGAAGAGGTTCCAATAGGGGACTAACCTGTATAATACCAAACGAAACAATCAAACAAAAATCTCACTGGCCTGAAGAGGTTCCAATAGGGGACTAACCTGTATAATACCAAACGAAACAATCAAACAAAAATCTCACTGGCCTGAAGAGGTTCCAATAGGGGACTAACCTGTATAATACCAAACGAAACAATCAAACAAAAATCTCACTGGCCTGAAGAGGTTCCAATAGGGGACTAACCTGTATAATACCAAACGAAACAATCAAACAAAAATCTCACTGGCCTGAAGAGGTTCCAATAGGGGACTAACCTGTATAATACCAAACGAAACAATCAAACAAAAATCTCACTGGCCTGAAGAGGTTCCAATAGGGGACTAACCTGTATAATACCAAACGAAACAATCAAACAAAAATCTCACTGGCCTGAAGAGGTTCCAATAGGGGACTAACCTGTATAATACCAAACGAAACAATCAAACAAAAATCTCACTGGCCTGAAGAGGTTCCAATAGGGGACTAACCTGTATAATACCAAACGAAACAATCAAACAAAAATCTCACTGGCCTGAAGAGGTTCCAATAGGGGACTAACCTGTATAATACCAAACGAAACAATCAAACAAAAATCTCACTGGCCTGAAGAGGTTCCAATAGGGGACTAACCTGTATAATACCAAACGAAACAATCAAACAAAAATCTCACTGGCCTGAAGAGGTTCCAATAGGGGACTAACCTGTATAATACCAAACGAAACAATCAAACAAAAATCTCACTGGCCTGAAGAGGTTCCAATAGGGGACTAACCTGTATAATACCAAACGAAACAATCAAACAAAAATCTCACTGGCCTGAAGAGGTTCCAATAGGGGACTAACCTGTATAATACCAAACGAAACAATCAAACAAAAATCTCACTGGCCTGAAGAGGTTCCAATAGGGGACTAACCTGTATAATACCAAATTCATTTCACGTAAACCCTTCATGGAACCTCTTTATTACTCCCTGCAGTGCACCCATAATCACCCCATAGATGTTGGCATTTGACCTGCCTGTCATATCCCCTAGGGAGTGGTACCACTATTATTGAGTAACAATTTAGGTGTTTAAGCAAAAATTGAAATCTGTCATAAATTTAAAGATAATAGTATTCAGGCTACCTGAACATAAATTGACAAGTAAAATGTAGCAAAAAGATGGAAGGAAATATATGCCTTAGTTAGACAGCTACATCTAGAACAGATTTGTCTAGGTATACAATGTTTCATCAGTCCTTTTCATATAGATGTTAAGGTTATATACAGTAATTATTTACAAGTGTTTAGTTATCTTTAAAGTAGTCGGAACATTGCAAACAAGCGAAGGTCCTCTGACACTTTGATGGTGTATCTGCCTATTTTTTCAGTTGCTTCCCAAAACTTCCCTAAGCATAAGATACCATTGGTATCCCCTTGAATAAAACGTTTGATATATTAAAAACGAATACAATGTACAATTAAACATGCAGACACATATTACAAAGCAGGTAGCGCTATACAAAGGGGGTAGGGGTGCAAAATTCGACCTAGCCAAAACCTTAGGTTATCCATTGTTTTCACGTGTAAGGGTAATACTCGATCTAAAATTACAATAAAAGTCTTTTAAAGTGCACAATCATGAGTATTATAATGATTTGTGTTTGTTGTTTTATCAGATTAAAAAAAATATGGTGAATAGCAACTGTAGTTAATTCTACATTTAACAGGTGTAATAGTATGCAACAATGCTAGAACCATTCATCCATGCTTAAACTTTATAAGTACACCTATATTGGAAAGATACAGTATATGTACAAAGTAATCTATCAGTAGTTTAGTAAAAGGACAATTTTCATAATCTAAAGAAGATAGTCCAAAAACCGTTTTATATCATGACTATGAGGCTATGAAAAGGAAACTTACAAGTATAATATTGCATTATAGTGGGAAGAAAAATTTCATTATAATGCACAAAATATCAAAATATTAATGTTTGGGCGCGCTTTGACTTCACTTTTTTGGCTGTGTTGTATTGCCCCCCCCCCTCCTCCGTGTCCCAACACCCTGTTTACATATATTCGTGTTAGATACAAGAATGCATTTACCTGCAAAAGGATCAGTTGGGACTCGTGAGGGGATAATGTTAAAATGATATTTTTTTTTAATTTACTATTTGCTTAATACAAAAATGGTCATAATACACCAAAATTAAACCCGTACATTCATTGAAATATGAAACTAAATACATTATGGCAAAATAGAGACAAACAGCAAACTCATATATGAAGATTGAAACATTTGACCAACTTTTTTCTCAAAATCATAGGCAGCAATACATTGTGACTCCCATTACCCCTGTCAGAAGCCCTTTGAAATGTAAGTAGTTATTAAACCATGTCAATTACTGTGACCCCATCAATACCAGATGTAAAATAAGAAAGCTATTGCAATCTGAAAATCAAAAAAATGACTTCTATTAAGCCAATAGAGCCTGTCATTTTGAATACTTAATTAACTTTCTTCAAATGTTGAAAAGTCAATATAACACAAGACGAGTATGATCAGGAAATACCACAATACACACAGCAGACCAACCCACGGCATCACGATCCAATAATGATTCAAAATGACCATTATCCGACATAAAGAAATTAATTAAACTTTGATATTATTTCACTTATGTGTGTAGCCTGTGTTGAAAGTGTATGCCAGTGTAGACCTGAAGCCTTGAGAAATTTAGGGTTAGTATTGGTGGACATAATGGGATGTAAAATGTTGCTGCTAGCATGGCTGATCTATTGAAATCTTTATGTTCAGAATCAGGTCATTGCTTAAAAGACTGTAGTCAGGATGTAATTTTTAAAGCAATCATAACAAGGCTAAATGGGCTTATACTGCTCACTTGAAGTGCTGGGCTCATGGTTACAGAGACGTATTTTAGTTTTTTAGCTCACCTGAGCCTCAAGGTGGGCTTTTGTCAGTCTTTGTCCACCGTGCGTCATCCATAAACTTTTTCTTTAAACAACATATCCTTAACCGCTAGTCCAAATTTAAAATAACTTTACACAAATTTTCGTTCAAATGCCTTCTATCAAAATTGCCTAAATGGTTCTGCTCCACAGAACAAGATAGCCACCAGAACTCTAGATAAAAATATCATAAAACGAATTCTCATGAACCACTAATCCAAATTCAAAATAATTACACAGAAATGTTTCTTATAATGCCCCCTGCCAAAATTGTCTAAATGATTCCACTCCCCGTAAGAAGTTAGCCACCTGTAGTTAAGAAATATCTTAATATGACATTTGAACCACTGGTTCAAATTCAAATTTATTTCACAGAAATGTTTCTCAAAATGCCCTCTACCAAAATTTCCCAAATGGAACAAGATGGCCACCAGAGCTGTAGATAAGAGATATCTTGAAACGACATCTCCTTAACCACTTGTCCAGATTCTAAATTATTTCTCATAATGTCCATTTGAAATTTTCAGAACCTAGAAATGTTGAGTACAACGAAGTTTTTTTGCTGTTTTGTGATGAAGATGTGTTCTAGACTAAATCATCTGGCTTGGTTGCCAGACCAGCAAATTTGGGCAACTCCTACAATTTGCATAAATCCACAATGGCCGTCATTTACACCAAAAAATCAACTTTTTAATAATTGTCATAGAATGGTAAACAATATGTTTATGTATGTTTTTGGTATGCAGAATCCTTTTTTGATGTTATTTTTTGCATTTTAATGCTCCGTTATAGACATATCGTAGATGGCGGCCAGACGCCATCATAAAATTGACTATTTATCTGATTATGATATGCAATACGATATGTAATATGGGTTTCTATCAGAAAATTAGAGATGATCTGACAGGTGGATAGGACTGAAAGACAAACAAAACAAACACAAATGTATATTATGATGTCTCTTTTATTTTTTTTTATGTTCATTCACACTCATCTAAATAGTCCGAAATTTGGTCGTCATGAACACCTCCATCCTTACTAATTTGTTCAAAATAATCTGGAAAAACGGATCCTTCAGAAATAGGGTGAACCTACTATATAAGAAAACAGCAGACTCGGTTTTATTGAGTCTGTTCATGAGAAGTAATGTAAAGTGCAACAATTATCACGCCCCCTAGCACCGGTTTAATGTGTTTTTTGCTTTCAATCAGACCTCAATATTCCTGAAGGACCAGAATATGAAAGACCATCGTCAGAATCATCTGGAAGGTTGGTGTCAATGTAATCTGTTTCAGTCTCCTCTTCAGATGATTAGGCAATTTCCCTGATTGCAGTGAATGGATTAAAGCAATTCTGTACACCATGACAGTTGCAGAATGTCGTGCCCAATAAATGCTGCTCGTGGCATCCACTTGCCTCTGTAGAACACGTTTTGCCCGACACTGAATCACATCAAGTAACTCAGGTGGAGCAGGATCACCTTCAGCAATGACTGGTATAGAAATTTTATCTCAAATTTTCTACCCAAAAAACATTATATAAATCGGCTGCTGGAATTATGTGTTGCAGAAGATTCACAGATGTTGGAGGTAAAGCCCTTATTTCAGGGTTTCACTGCTTCTTTGTGAATATATTGTAGCAAGCAGATTCCATGGGTGTTCCTGGTTGTTGACTGTATAATGCAAAAAAATAAAGGCATTGCTGCATTCATCAGCTCTGTGTGAGTGGTACCAACGTCACATATAGTAGCTAAACCTTGGTAGTTTTCAGATACCATAGTATTTAGAGCAATGATCTTTCCTTTGCCAGGATTTTGTATCACAATCACTGAGCACATGCATACCTGGTAGCCACGCGCATTACTGACCAATATCAGCACAATGGTGGCATTAGTGTCATTTACTGATCTATCCCAGCATGCCATCTGTACCTTGCATTGCAAGTTGACAGATCCACCCAATACACAAGAACAAACACCTCTGTGTCATCACTAAGTATGCAGATCACACTTTGACTAGACTTAGCTGCATCCAGTACAAAGAATAGCCAAATTCATACCGAGTTTTCCCGACACGTTCTGATTAGATCCGAGTCCTCCCGAATAGAAACAATCTGGCCAATCATAAAACATTACTACTACGTTACCTATATTAAAATAAGCATTGCAGATACCAAATTTTAACAAATGAAAACGAGTGTGTTTATGTAATTTTCGTATATATTAGGGATTTATATTGCAAGATTTACTTGATAGCTCGATGCCACACTGCCAATGATGTTTTAGCAAGATTTTGAGTCATTCTATATGTGGTGACATGTTCACATAAACACTGATTCAGTCAATGACACCAGTGCTGCGGCGTACTCAATACTGACCTCAGAATGTAAACAAGTATGATGCTGTTTAAAAATTCATAAATTGCTTATCGAGGTATGAAAAAATCATACATAACGGCGCTAAGTGCCCCTTACAACTTATCTTCACTTCGCTTACACTATATACAAGCCTGTTTGCTTACAAAGCAGAATTTCCTTTTGTATATTGATGCTGGCCTCAAGCACATGGCTACTCCGCCTCGTGGTAATGGGATGAATATTGATTGGCTGATGTAGTCATGTGACATAAGTCCATGTGACTTGAGTCCCAAAAGAAATCCGGAAAAGTACAGAAGGCCTGTGAAATCAGCGATACCATTGTCACATCAGCTTCATCGTTAAAATAAATACAATCTTCCTCTGTCTCCACTATAGTATTCTCGCCTATATTGAAAGTACCTTAGACACTGCCATGTTTTTGCTTATTGAATTTGCTTTTCATGATCATATCTCTCTTAGGCAGATAACTTGCTATGGAGAGTTCATAGTCAATAACAACTTCACTAGCTCGCCGCATCCTCTCATGGTCTTTGGATGAAATGGCTCGATACTTGTCAAAGACAAGAATCTTCTTAGTAGCTTCAAGATAGTTACTTAAATGTTCTTTGATGGATGCAATAAGTTCAGATTGACTGCCGCCATGGGGCCCTATAACATGATAGAAGATGTGTGAAGCCATCACTTTAGGATTTCTCTTCGTTTTGAATATATTGTAGTGAGTAGATTACAATACATTGATGTTCCTGTGGCTGACTTATAATGCAACAAAGAAAGGCATTGCTGCTTTCATCAACTATGTGTGAGTAGTACCAACATTACCTAGGTAGTTACACATTGGTAGTTTCTAGATATAAAATATTCAGTGCAGTGACCTTTCCTTTTCGGTGAGGGTAGGAAGTTGTATCACAACGACTGAGTATACCTGGTAGCTGCAAGCATTTTTGACCAAGGTCAGCACAGGTGGCATTGATGTCAAGTACTGATCCATCCCAGTGCTCCATCTGTACCTTGCACTGCATGTCTGTCCAATCCACCAAATACACAAGTAGGACAAACATACCTGTGTCATCACAAAGAATGCAGATCACACTGACCAGATTAAGCTGCCACTAGCACAATTGTCACGTCAGCTTCATCGTGACGAAATGCACCATCATCTTCCATTGTAGTAATCTCGCCAAGATTAAAGGTACCCATCACATTAGAAAGTTTTCACTTATTGGATTTGCTTTTCATAGTTCATCTGTCTAGATGACTTACGATGGAGAGGTCATAGTCGAAAACAGCCTCACTAGCTTGCGCATCCTCACATGGCCTTTGGCAGAGATGTCTTTGATACTTGTCATAGGCAAGAATCTTCTTAGTAGCATCTGAATAGTTATTTAAATGTTCTACGACGGATGCAACTGGATCAGATGGATTGTCACCATGAGCCCATGAGATGTCAATAATATCTGGACTTTTGACCAGGCCAGGTTTATTGCTTTCACAAAGACATCCCTGTCCAACAATAAGTGCTGGGCAAACTGCACATAACTTGTAGGCAAACTGATGACTAAGTTCTATCTTCTGTTGTTACCTAATCAGCAACAGTCTGGCAAATATGATTTTAAAGACCTATTACTGAATTGAATTTTATACCTTTGGCCTGTCCATCAGGCCTTGTCTTGATCAGGATTCTAATAGCTTTTTTAGAAACAATCAGGGAGATTTTCTATGAATTTTCTTTCCATCTTTTCCCCCAATAACAATCGAATCAGCTATGTGTACGTCTATTGAAGCAATCTGATCAGTAACAGGCTAGTTTTATTCCTCTGTAAAAATGAGAACCCAGTCTTTGCAATCCAATACTTGTCAGTATTTCATTTTCCCCTAGTGCAGTTTTTTTATTAAACCAGGCTCTGATCCAGAGTAGATACTTCCCTGTCAATCAGAAACTTAACATGTGACTGGGAAGGTGATGATCCACTCATTAACCAAATCAGCAGATAGTGCATTTATGCGCTCCCTTACCGATTCTAATGGCAGTTTTGGTTCACAGAACTTATCTGATGAAACTGCATTCAAGTATCAATCAGACAAGATCAACTTTGTCTTTGGCACAAACACGGCCATTTCCATCAAATTAAGTGATGTAATATGCATACTGGACATATCCAGCAGAGAAGAAATACTTCATGGAACCAGGAACTTCCATGTATTGTAATCTACTCACTACAATATATTCAAAAAGAAGAGAAATCCTATACAGATGGCTTTTCAGATCTACTATCACATTATATGGCCTAATTACGGCAGTCCATCTGAAGTTATTGCATCCATCAAAGAAAGTATAAGTAACTATCCTGAAGCTACTAAGAAGATTCTTGTCTTTGACAAGTATCGAGCCATCTCATCCCAAGACAATGAGGGGAGGCGGCAAGCTAGGTAAGTTGTAAATGACTATGAACTCTCCATTGCAAGTTATCTGCCTAAGAGAGATACGATCATGAAAAGCAAATTCAACAAGCGAAAACATGGCAGTGTCTATGGTACTTTCAATATTGGTGAGACTACTATAGCGGAGACAGAGGTATATTGTATTTATTTTAATAATGAAGCTGATGTGACAATGGTATTCTTTGTGCTGGATGCAGCTAAGTCTGGTCAAAGTGTAATCTGCATACTTAGTGATGACACAGAGGTGTTTGTTCTTGTGTATTGGGTGGATATGTCAAACTTGCAATGCAAGGTACAGATTGCGTGCAGGGATATATCAGTACTTGACACTAATGCCACCTGTGCTGATATTGGTCAGCAATGCGTGCAGCTACCAGGTATGCATGTGCTCAGTGGTTGTGATACAACTTCCTGGCTAAGGAAAGGTCATTGCACTAAATACTATGGTATCTGAAAACTACCAAGGTTTAGCTACTATATGTGACGTTGGTACCACTCACACAGAGATGATGAACTCAACATGCATTATACAGTCAGCAACCGGGAACATCCATGGAATCTGCTCGCTACAATATATTCACAAGGAAGAAGTGAAATCCTGAAGTGATGGTTTTACCTCAAACATCTGTGAATCTTCTGCAACACATACTTCGAGCAGCCGATTTATATAATATACTTTGGCGGGAAATTCACTGTAGTCATACCACTACGGCAATTTGGGTCTCGTCACCCACTCCGGTGTTATAGTACAATTACCTTAAAATAAAGGCTGACAAAAATGAGAACTTTCGAATATGTTTGCTTCGAGATTGCATCGTCTAATTAACAACCTATGTGTTGTTTTGCCAAAACGGAGATAAAATCAGATTTTAAATGTGTTTTTTAACAGTTATCATAAAAAAATGTCAATTACGGTTTAGTCATAATTATACGGTTTCGTCATTGATTAATCATCCACGATGACGAAACCGTAATTAGTTATTTCATGCCTAGTCATCAAACGTTAAAGTTTTCATATACTTTTAAAGCTAAAAGATACAATGTGAATTTAATGAACAAAAATCAATCAGAACCCAAGCATTTTCGGCCGTTTATCTGTGATTAAATAAAGAAATTGAACATGATGAGAAATTTACCCTAACACCGGAATAAGTGACGAGACCAAAATTGCCGTAGTGGTATGACTGCAGTGGAAATTTGAGATAAAATTTCTATACCAGTCATTGCTGAAGGTGATCCTGCTCCACCTCAGTTACTTGATGTGATTCAGTGTCAGGCAAAAAATGTTCTATAAAGGCATGTGGATGCCACGAGCAGCATTTATTAGGTACACCATTCTGCAACTGTACAGGATTATTTGAATCCATTCACTGCAATCAGGGAAAATTGCCCAGTCATTTGAAGAGGAGACTGAAACAGATACCATTGACACCAACCTTCCAGATGATTCTGATGATGGTCTTTCATATTCTGGTTCTTCAGTACTGTAATATTGGGTTCTGACTGAAAGCAGAATACCACTTAAACGGGTGCTAGGGGGCGTGATAATTGTTGCACTTTACGTTAGATCTCATGAACAGACTAAACAAAACCGAGTCTGCTGTTTTCTTATATTGTAGGTTCACCCTATTTCTGAAGGATCCGTTTTTCCAGATTATTTTGAACAAATCAATTAGGGTGAAGGTGTTCCTGACAACCAAATTTTGGACTATCTAAATGAGTGTTAATAAACATTAAGAAATAAAAGAGACATCATAATATACATTATTTTGTTTGTTTTGTAGGTATTTCAGTCCCATCCACCTGTCAGATCAGTTCTGATTTTCTAATAGAAACCCATATTACATATTGTAATACATGTTATAATCAGTTTAATATAATAGTCAATTATATGATGGCGTCTGGCCGCCATCTTCCATATGGCTATAATGGAGCATTAAAATGCAAAAATAACACCTATAGAGGATTCTGCATACCAAAATAATCCTATATTGACATAGTGCTTACCATTCTATGACAATAATTAAAAAGTCGCTTTTTCGGTGTAGATGGGGGCCATCTTGGATTTATGCAAATTGTAAGAGTTGCCCAAAGTTGCCAGTTCGGCAACCAAAAATAGTAAGTGAGTATGATCAGGAAATACCACAATCACAAACCGCAGACAACCCTGTGATACCACGAGGAACAGCTGCTCAACCATCACGAGACACCAGGTAGACAAATTAAGCAAAGCAACCAGCTCTCTCTTCCCCATCAAGATGATTGCAATACTAGAATGGACATTAAGTAACGTACAACAAAACATAGAACAATACAGACTCCCACAATGGGAGTAACAATAAACAAAAAGTCAACAACAACAGTACCACCGCCTTAGAACGGACAGCAGCCTAAGCTACTGGGGGGCTTAAATGCATTTTACTGGTACCAAATCTTCGCCCTAGATTCTGCTGTTGTTGAAGTACAAGAAATGTTCAGCTCGCATAGAGGCTAATTAATGCAATGTATCATCATGGAGAAACACTCTAATCAAATTAACACACCATGATGAAACAAAGAAAAGGGCTCATGACTCACAGATAGTCAGAGCTAAAGAAAACCTCAAGTTGAACCACGGTGGGTCCAGCTACAGATAAGCATCAGGCACCAACCCACCGATTAAAGCTTTACGTCAGAGCCGTCATAGAGTCTGAGGCCTGACCCACCGTCGTGCAATTAAAGAGGCAACCATAGCCACAAACCGTGATTGGGTTTAAAACTAGGCATGCAGACTGTCGCATGATATCCAAGTTATATCCGACCCTTATATAACTTTTACTATCTTTTTGAATTGATCACTAAAATTAGGTTTTCCAACAATTCGTTTGAATTTATAAACTAAATCACAATAAAATATCGGTTCTGATATGCCTTGTTGCAGAAGAGTTTTTAACCCAATGTTGTATTTAACAATTAACTCTGAGTGCCTGTGGTAGAATTTAGAAAATGCTTTTCGAATTTTATGATATCTATAACCTTGTTTTAATAACTTAGCAGTTAAAAATAAGTTTATGTTGTTGAAGTCATCAAAATTAGAACACACTCTAGCAAAACGCATAAGCTGAGAAATATATACACCATAGGAAGGAGAGCAAGGAACATCTCCATCAAGAAAGGGGAAATTGACTATTTCATAATTAAAATCATCCCGTTTATCATAAATTTTAGAAGAGACTAGTTCAAGTCCAAAAACGGAGCTTCAGTATCAGAAGAATTCGCCTTATTCAACTGAAGTTCAATAGGATATATCTGACCCACTATTTGTTCAAAATAAGGATTATCAATATTAAGTAAGTCATCGAAATATCTGGAGGTTTAGTTAAAAGCTTCAATAATATCAGTTTGATTATTGTCAGACAGAGACAACATAAAGTCTCTCTCATAACAAAACAAAAACAAATCAGCAACAAGAGGAGCACAATTAGTACCCATTGGAATACCTACAATTTGTCTATATAATTTAGAGCCAAATCTTATAAATATATTGTCCAAAAGATAATGGAGCGCATCACACATTTTCTGACATGACCACAATTTATATCGTTTAGGTTGTTCAGAAGTAAAAAAGGCATTTTTATCATTACAAGCCAAATAAAGTGAGCCCTCTCTGTTAAATGTTTGTTCAATTAATTCTGTTAGTTTTTCTTTGATTAGATTATGAGGCAATGAAGTATAGAGAGTAAAGCAATCATATGTAGACAAACCAGATGCTAGAAAAACTCAAGACTTCAATTTATTAAGAATTTCACCTGAATTTTTAATAGACCAAAATAAATTTTTACCATTTCTTTCATAAACAGTTGTGCAATATTTAATGACACGGTTTTTAATCGCAGTGAGGCAAGAAGTCAAAAGAATGGACAACTCAGTAGTTGTATATGCACTAGAATTAGCAATAAAACGTGATTTATAGGGCCGTTTATGAAGTTTAGGTAACCAGTATAACGTATAGGCCAGATTTAGTCTAGAACACATCTTCATCACAAAACAGCAAAACTTCATTGTCTCCTTCATTTCTAGGTTCTGAAAATTTCAAATGGACTAAGAGGACATTACGAGAAATAATTTAGAATTTGGACAAGTGGTTAAGGAAATGTTGTTTTAAGACATCTCTTATCTACAGCTCTGGTGGCCATCTTGTTCCATTTGGGTAATTTTGGTGGAGGGCATTATGAGAAACATTTCTGTGAAATTATTTTGAATTTGAACCAGTGGTTCAAATGTCGTATTAAGATATTTCTTATCTACGGGTGGCTAACTTGCTACGCAGAGCAGAAGCATTTAGACAATTTTGGCAGAGGGCATTACATGTATAAGGATTGTTTTATATTTTTATCTTGAGCTCTGGTGGCCATCTTGTTTTCTGGAGCAGAACCATTTAGGCAATTTTGGTAGAAGGCGTTAGGCGGAACACTTGTGTGAAGATATTTATTAAATTGGGCCAGTGGTTAAGGAGATGTTGTTTCAAACAAAGTTTATGGTTGAAGCACTGTGGGCAAAAGCTGATCACAAAAGCTCACACCGAGTCTATGGCTCAGGTGAGCTAAAAAAACTAAAATCCTTCTCTAATCTAAGCCCAACAGTTCATGTGAGCAGTACAGGCCCATTGAGCCTTATTATAATTGCTTTGAAAAACGTGTCCTGAATACAGACTTTTTAGTAATGAACTGATTCTGAACATGAAGATTTCAATTGATCAGTCATGCTAGCAGCAACCTTTGACATCCCGTGTAGTCCAATAATACTAACCCTAAAATTCTCAAGGCTTCAGGTCTACACTGCCATACACTTTCATCACAGGCTACACAAATAGGTGAAATAATATCAAAAACTAATGAATTTCTTTGTCGGTTAATGGTCCTTCAGAATATCATTGGATTGTGTATTGGCATCTTTAACGAGTCTCTATTGATTCCAGCATATGGAATCTCCCTTTTTCATGCACACGGGATGAGGACATCTGAGATTTTACCCTGGGATAGAAAATCAAATCTTATCTAGGCTCTCACATGAGGGCTGTACGTTGGTTATATTGGAACTCAAGGGCATGGTCGTCAAATCACATTGTTACGTTAAAATGACGTCATCATGCCATGTCGCATCACAGCATATTTAGGAACTTCTGTGAGCCGTTTTAAAGCATAAAATGCGGTATATAATGGTGAGCAAGAAAAAGAATCCATTATTCGTGTGAGGATGGGACAGAAAAATCCGTACCCCAGGATCACCATTTGTCATCACTCGACAAGCCTCTTGATGCCAGGCGGTGATCTTCAGGACAGATTTTTATAATCAGTTACCACTCATATTAACTGTATTGTTGCGCGTTGCCTGATAAACATTGTCTATCTCATGGCATGTGTCTTTATCAGGTCATGATGACGTTGCACTTTTTGAATGACATCGCTAATGACACTTAATCAACACAAAAATCGAAAATTATGTCATAATCGCTATGTGGAAGAGAGAAACAATGGGTAAACTGATAAATAGATAACCAGGTTCGCGTCTTTTGATATCAAGTTTACCAGGCTCGGCTTTGAGAACGCATGTTGAATCCCTCGGCAAGCCTCGCGATGTCAACAAGCCTTCTCAAAGCCTTGCCTGGTAAACTTGATATCAAAAGGCACTCACCTAGTATTCTCTTTATCCCACCCTCACACTCATTACAGATTCAGAATTCTTCCATCTGGTTGGACACAATCAGCCTTGAAAAGCTTATTGTATATCAAGTGGTTACAGGTTAGAGTTATAGAGGATCTTACATGAGTGCTCTATCATATTCCATTGCATTTATAAAATGAGTTGAGGAAAAGCGATAAAATGTGAGTCTTGCTGAGCATTTTATCGCTTTTTCACGAGTTTAATCAATTCAACAAGACCAAACTCTGCTCTGGACCTGCGTCATCGGTGCACATCTTCACTGTGTGAACAATCATTATGCAAAGTTTGAATATAAAAGAATGAAATCTGTTTGAGATACAGATTACACACAAATTACACAATGTAAGCACTCCAAAGGTGGTGTTGACATAATGTCTAAGTTAAAAACTCCAAAATATTATCAAATGTGCACAAAATATAGGGTGCACATGTTCCATGTGTGAACAATCATTAAGCAAAGTTAGAATATTAAGAAATGAAAACTGTTGGAGTTACAGATAATACACAAACCAGACACCATCTGAGCATTTTGAACAGAAAAATACCCTGAAAAATGACAAAAATATTTGTGAAATGTGCCCAAAATAAGAGGTGCACATCTTCAATGTATGAACAATCATTAGGCAAAGTTTGAATATAAAGGAATGCATACTGTTGGAGTTACAGATTACACAAACTAGGCACCCCGAGTTACAGATGACACAAACTAGGCTACCCCTATTTCGGATGGAAAAAATGTCTAAGTTCAACACCATTCAAACTAGAGGACCTGAAGGTCCTGAGGCGCTCACCTGATCTCCTTAATAATGATAAAATAGGTCAAGGTCAACTACAGCTTATAATGGAACAAATTCTGTTTTTACCATATACATTTTGGTCAAGTGACCTAAACAATCTAATGAATAATCCATCAAACAGCCCAGTGATTTCTGAGAAAAAAATGTTTAGATAGGTATGTGGCAGTCCAAATGAGTGGCCTTGGATAAAATGTCACAGGTCAGCTTGACATTTGGTACTTACTAGTAATAAACCATTGTCGCAATAGGTTTAACTATTATGGATTTGGCTGGCTCAGTTATAGAAATGAACATTTTAAGATTTTCTCCATGTAAATGCATTAGGAATCAAATTTGACCTTGCCATAAAGTAGGTCAAGGTCAACCTAGATTCATCATTTGTGCTAACCTGGTAGGGCCCACATCCCCGATTCTCCATACCAAGTCCCAAAGCCAATGGCCTTTCGGTTCCAGAGAAGAAGAGATTTAAAGAGTTTTTACCATATATGGGCATGGTGGCCATGTTAGTCATGTGACCATATCAATTTGTATAAGTTTTGGTTAACCAGTCATAAGGAGTTGTCAAATGAAATTTGCTTTCAATTGGCCAAGAATTATCTGAGAAAACTATGTTTTAATATGTTGATGGGACTCCAATATAAGCGACCTTGGCTGAAAGGTCAAAGATCAACCTTGACCTTTAAACTTATTTATAGACACTAGATTGATTATACCAAGTGAGAATAATGACTTTGGCTTCCACAGTATTCAAAAAATCAACTTTTCAAAAAAATTCCCATTCAAATGCATTAGGAAGCAAACTTGACCTTGACGTTAAGTAGGTCAAGGTCACCCTAGGATCATCATTTGAACAAACTAGGTAGGCCCCACATCCCCAATACTACATACCAAGTCTCAAGGTCACTGGCCTCCTGGTTCTGGAGAAGAAGATTTTTAAAAGGTTTTAACCATATATGGGCGTGGCGGCCATCTTTGTCATGTGACCAAAATATTTTATATAAATTTTGGCAGACTTATCATAAGGAGTCTTCACATAAAATTTGAGTTCAATTGGGCCAATGGTTTGTGAGAAAACTATGTTTTAATATATTGATTGGACCACAATATGAGCGACCTTGGCTGAAAGGGCAAAGGTCAACCTTGACCTTTGAAACTTATTTATAGCCATTGTCTCATTAGTTTCAACATATCAAGTGAGAATAATCACTTTGGCTTTAACAGTATTCAAAAAATCAACTTTTCAAAAAAAAATTCCCATTTAAATCTATTAGGAAGCAAATTTGACCTTGACGTTAAGTAGGTCAAGGTCAACCTAGGATCAATATTTGAACAAACTTGGTAGGCCCCACATCCCCAATGCTACATACCAAGTCCCAAGGTCATCGGCCTTCTGGTTCTAGAGAAGAAGATTTTTAAAGGGTTTTTACCATATATGGGCATGGCGGCCATCTTGGTCACGTGACCAGGAACATTTGAACAAACTTTCGTTCCCCCATCCTAAGGAGTCTCCATATGAAATTTGAGTTCAATTGGCCCAGTGGTTTCAGAGGAGAAGATGTTTGAAAATGTTGACGGACGGACGGACGGACGACGGACGCCGGAGTCACTGGTATACTAATAGCCCACCTCGGAGCCTTCGGCTCAGGTGAGCTAAAAATGAGAAAATATTTATCAAATGTGCACAAAATGGGAGGTGCACATCTTCAATGTGTGAACAATCATCATGCAAAGTTTGAATATTAAGGATGAACACTGTTGCAGATACAGATTACACAAACCAGTACTACACACTGTACAGAAAAACTTCCACGGGATGGATGTAAACAAACCATCTTATCAGCTCCATGAGTTCCATCAGTTCAAAGTGGGGTGAGATTAGTTCTGCTTGTTTATTCAAAAGGGAGTATATTAGTGGAGAGTCTATTAAATTACATTTACAGCATCAGTTGAATTTATTGAAAAGAAAAGAGCTTTGTGAGTTAAAGAGTCAGATTAGCCTGCTTAGCCATTCAGTAGTATACATTCGGCTGTTTTAAGACAATAATAATTAACACAATTATGATAGAATCAAAAGTTTGGCGAGTGAGCAGGTTGCAAATCCATCAGACTTGTACTAGTTCAGGAAGCATTTTTCATCAAACCATTTTTCTAATGAAACTAGGCCTACTTGTACTTGTCCTCTGAAAACATTGAAACATAACTCACATTGCAAAGGGTAGACACTGATCAAACCAAAGGAGTCATGGTCCAACTGCTAGTTAGTCCACTGTTAAACTGTAGTACTTATGATTAGCTCAGTTCAAATTAAACTCAATCGAATGTTCTATCTATTAACACTTTCTTTACAGATAGAATCTTCCACACAACTAAATACAACTATTGTTTAGTGGTCAAATGCATATATTTAGAGGCCAACGGTCGCAAACAATTTATAAATTACATATTATATCTGTCGCAGGTGGCCGTTCTAGCAAAACGTGTAGTCCCTGATGATTTGTTTTCATCCTGGGTCAGTTCTATTTGCCAAGTCAAGGCCTTACAAGGCGTTAAACTTTGCTTCACAGCACCGGGGCCCATATTCGTTTATTGAACTATAGTACAAGCAAGCAAACATTTTTTTCGGGGGGAGGCGGAGGGGAAGGGAGGGGTGCAATTAGGGCAGTTCCACTCATATGATATTATAAAACCAATTGTAGCAATACACTTAGCTATAATTATCATATGACGTCGCGTTTGGGAGTGAAATAACGCCATGCAATAAAATCTGTAAACCACTAGTGGTTTATCGATTTTCGGGAAACGTTGTGACGTCCATAACAACGTTGCGTACATAATGACAAAATTATAACGTTTTTGCTCGAGAAATGAAATTTCAAAGTAATCGCAATGTCATATGATAAATAGAATCTAACATTCTTGCTCTTGTATTGGTGCCCATATCAGCATGTGATATAAAAAGTGCATCAGGAATTCCTGAACAATTCTCAAACTTTTTTATCATTGTAAAATGTGCCGTGTTATCTACATGTACTTACTGGAATAAAAGGAATATGCGATTAATTTCCATGCACGCCTTTCCTGCGTCTGGAAACGGGGAACGTTGGTCTGGTCCTGTCTTTCGACCATTCATGTAGTCGGATCAATATAGATTTCAGATACACTTATTTCAGATCGATGTTCCGGCGTTATCTTGACAAAATAAAGTAACTGAAATGTGTCGGCCTTGATCGTCTCAGCACCAAATATAGATAAATAGATCAGGCAAAAACAAACGATGTACACAATTTTCATGTTTAGCCCTGGTTACAAATTCGATATTGGCTGAGACTCGAATTGTTTGTCTCCTCTATATGTACGGGTATTTTGAGCTGCGCACAACCTGATCTCGTGGCCTAGTGGTTAGTGTGCCGGCCTATGAAACCAGAGGCCCCGGTTCCCAGGGTGGGCACGTATCTTCAGTGTGTGTTTTTTTCTTCTTCCCTTTTTTAGCATGTAATGCTGAATTGCTTCATAGAAAAGGGGCATCGTCGAATGGTCAACCTTTGACTTTTTAGCTCATCTGAGCCGAAGGCTCATGGTAGAGCTAATAGTATACAAGTCACTCCGGCGTCCGTCCCTCGTCCGTCGTCCGGCCACAATTTCAAACATCTTCTCCTCTGAAACCATTGGGCAAATTGAATTCAAATTTCATATGGAGACTCTTTAGGACACAGGAACAAAAGTTTGTTCAAATGGTCCTGGTCACATGACCGAGTTGGCCGCCACCCCCATATACATATATGGTAAAAAACCCTTTAAAAAAAACTTCTTCTCCCAAACCAGAAGACCGATGACCTTGGAACTTGGTATGTAGTATTTACCAAGTTTGTTCAAATGATGATCCTAGGTTGACCTTGAGCTACTTAACGTCAAGGTCAAATTTGCTCCCTAATGCTTTTAAATGGGAAATTTTCTGGAACGTTGATTTATTTCAAAACTGTGGAAGCCCAAGTCGTTATTCTCAGTTGATATGTTTAACCTAATGAGACAATGGCTTTAACTAAGTTCCAAAGGTCAAGGTTGACCTTTGACCTTTCAGCTTAGGTTGCTCATATTGGAGTCCCATCAATTTATTAAAACATAGTTTTCTATCAAACCATTGGTCCAATTGAACTCAAATTTCATGTGAAGACTACTTATGATAAGTTAACCAAAATGTATGCAAAATATCTTTGTCACATGGCCAAGATGGCCCATATATGGTAAAAAAAAACATTTAAAAATCTTCTTCTCCGGAACCAGAAGGCCGATAACCTATGGACTTGGTATGTAGCATTGGGGATGTGGGGCCTACTGAGTTTGTTAGAGCCCGCCAAGCGAGCAGTGAGTGAGCAGTTAGACTGGCATCAGTCCACTAAATGTATATAATCACATTTATAATTATATTTAACTATGAAAAAAATAATCTTATAAAACTTCTATCCTCTCTGATAGTCAAATTTAGTCTGATGTCCAAGCCGAGAACTACTCCAAGTAACGTTTTAAAATTGCTAGTGAGCTGTGAGCAATGGCAATGCATATTCACTTAACCAATACTTGCAAACAAATATAATTAAAAAAAAAGAATCTTACAAAATTGTTTAAACATTAACTTTGCTGAGCATTATATAACTTTCCTGGGAAATATTTATATTTAGTATTGTGCGATTATGCACCTTTTAATCTTTGCATACTGGCGTCTTGTTGCCTGCTTATTTTCTGAAAACTTCTTTCTGGAATACCACCAGAGTGTCAAACAGTTTTGATCCAGATTAGACCCAGCTTTTTGTAGGGCCTGATCTGGGTCCAAACTACTTGCAAATGTTTTCAACAGAAGAAACAAACAGGTAAATGCCAGAAAATCTTTCAGTGGTTTGGTCAGTGTACACTCGCAATGAATTGAAAGTGGCTATCCATTCACTGGTAAAATAAACATCAAGAGATATTTATCAGAGTTGTAAAAATAATTTGATGTGAAACACAGATTTATTGCCTTCCACAGGTCCAGAATCCTTTGGTTTGGCCAATATTTACAGTGCGCAATGTGAAGTACTGAAACCAGACACCATCTAAGCATTTTGGACGGAAAATGTCTAAGTTCAACACCCCTCAAAAATGATAATATATTCATGAAATGTGCACAAAATAAGTGCACATCTTCAATATGTGAACAATCATTATGCAAAGTTTGAATAAAAAGGAATGAAAACTTTTGGAGTTACAGATTACGCAAACTAGGCACCCCAAAAGTCTTGCAGACGGACGGACAGACAGACAGAGTGGACCCATTACTAGATCTGCTTTCGCTAAAGAGACGCAGGTAATAATATTAGATTCTATTAATTACATGACACGAAAAAAACTTAAAAAATTATGTGAAAACACCAAAGTTTTGCCTCTTTAACGCAATGTTATAGTGGACGTCATTACGCTACGTTACTAAATCTGTAAACCACTAGTGGTTTATCAATTTTTTTGTATGGTGTTAAATCACTCCCAGACTTAACGTCATGTGATAATTCAAATTAAGATGCACTTTAGTCCTTGAGGATAGTTTTTATTTTAGCAAACAGAAAAGACCCTGATACAATGCTGAATTATGTTGGATTTCATCTTGATCTTGACTGTTTAAAGAACTCCTTAAGGAGTCACCAGTACACAAAGGGTTAACAATGGTACAATTGAAAACAAAATTCTTAAAATCATTATTTTAATATATCCATTTGGTATATAAATATATCTGGCAAGTATAAAAATCAAAAATAAAAGAACCCACATTTGCTAAGTGCATCTCAAACAAATAATGTCAATTGTAGGTACTTATCATTTGATCTGGTACAAGAGAGTGTTGTTACTTATTGAATTGGCGACCAGAATATGCTCAGACAAGGCTGCACATACTCATAGTCTGGTTGGAGCTTTCGCTTCCTGTATAGCAAATATATGGAAGATAGTAAAGGGTCAAGCCAAAACTTGGACATCTGACCCAGGGTTCATACAGGCAGGTTTGAGTAAATTTCATTGACTTTTCAAGGACTGCTAAAAGATTTTCCTACAGTTTTTCAAGGACTAAGTTTATGAAAAATACAGATTTTAGATAATGGAGACATTGGTACTAGAGCATCAGTATTAAATCATTGTGCCTTTATTTGGTGCAGCATATGCTGCATCAAATACAGTGAGCCACTTTAGTTACGCACCACTTATAAAATGTAAAATTACTCGGAAAATAAATGTGATGTATTTATTCTGAGACTACCAACGTAAAGCGCATCTATATTTGCATTAGCCATTGAAATTTCATTGTGATCAGATCAGAAACAAAGGAGAAAATGGATTTTTAAGTGCACTACCCACAAAACACCATTTCACATTGCATTATCTCAATTGAAACTCAGATCACATTGCACTTTTTTCAGGGTCGAATTTCTGTTATGCTAGATATAAGAGCCGATTTATTCTTGGCAATATCTAAGACTGGAATGTGATTGTTAACTTCATAGTTTTTTTTTAATGTTTTACTATTTTGGTTCCCAGCTGACCAAGGTTTGAAAAAAGTTGGTTTTAGTACTATTTTTTAAGTGAGTTAAAATTTCGTATGGTTCTGAGTAAACTAGTTATCAAAACACTTGTTTTATGATTTCATTTTAAAAAACCATGTGTCCGCCGTTTATTTTCGTTAAAAAAATAATGGATTTATTGGCGTCATGGTGTTGACGTTAGTGATGACGTCACTACTACCAAAGCTATAAGACGTGTCAATGATAAGATGTTTTAGTGTTTTGATACTTCTATGTCAACAAGTGACTCATTACAAAATAGTTTGCGAAGAAAACCCAGTTTGATTACTGTAACTGACGTCAATATGACGTTAAAACGAGCATTTCTTCCAAAAGTAACGGTGTTACTAAAATTAACGACCGAAAAAAAGGGTTTTACTTGAATAAATAAATTGTTTTGGTGTTTTTCTGTCACAACGATCACCATGGATAATGCCTAGCACAAAACAAAAATAGAAAATATAAACGTTCCGCTTGCACGTGCATTTTTCAAAATTTTGTCAAAATTGCCGAAAAGTAGCAGAATGATTCGCATGAGTGATTCCAATATTTTTTTTTCGATGTTATCAAACAGATAAAATGTCAATAAATAAATTATCATAGAGAATGTTTGATTCCAGCATTTTTGTCAAAAAATGTGGGCCCTGAAAAATTGGTGCGTAACTAAAGTGGCTCACTGTAAAGGCACAACAATTTTATACGGATTTAGGTCTATCAACTGTGCAAAATCATACAGAAAATAGTAGAATTCAAGGACTTTTCAAGACTTTTGAATGATTTCCCAGTATTATTCAAGGCAGATTTAATTTTCGAGGACTTCTCAAGAAAGCCCTCTAAATTCAAGTACTTTTCCAGCCTGTGCAAACCTTGTGACCACACATAATTGTAGTTTGGTTAAACTATGTGAATACAAGTACCCTTTTCTCAAGGGGCCGCCACTTTATGATAACATATAAGTAAGTACCAACATTTCATATATACAAGTTTAAGAAATTTGATTATATTTAAGAAATAGATCAGCTCTAGTAGTGAATTGTTGAGTAATAATTCAGTGTTTGGAGGTCAGTTGTAAAGAAGATCAAATCATGAGCCTGTAGCGCGAGTGATTTATCTTCGTATAACTGACAGACAAACAGTGAATTATTACTCAACAATTCATGAACTGGAGCTGATCTATTTTGATTCTAACACACAATAAATGATGAGAACACATTTGAAGTTGGTTTCTTCCATCTTTCCGCCATTGCACTTAAGAACTCCCGCCAATACTTGGACTATGTCCCATTAGTTTTCGTCGCATTTTCACTGTAAATTATTGTTTGATATATCACACTATTTTAGCATTGACTCTATAGGCGAGGTGTGTTAGAAGGTACAGTGTACAGTGTACATGTATTTTACACACTTTGATTGCCTTTTATAACCCACAGGGAGTCCTAAGCATGTGGCATAGATTTCATGGGAAATAATCACATGGGAATGTAAAAGTATTGAGTATCATTATGATATATGACAATATAAAATAAATGGTTTAAAGAACATGATTGTAAATGGAAATCACAAATACTATCCACCTGTGTAAAACGGCCACTCAAAAATAGACAAAACAAAGAGCTTAATGACAAATGGTAGCTTTATGAAGGTCAAAAGTATTGCAGAATGCTCCCATTGGACCATTCTGCAATACTATTGACCTGCATTAAGCGATAATTGGTCTTGAAAACCAATTTGTTGTCTTTTTGAGAGTGGTAGTTTTACACAGGTTTTACTGTAAAATTATGATTATTTTCTTATCCATCAGTTTAATCATATGTTGGGTGCTCAAAAGAACCGCCTCATTTAGACCAATATTTGAATACCCACAACATATGTATTGGTTCAGAAATAATAATAAAAAACTTTGCACTCTTATCAATAGGCCTGAACTGTGTACATGGTAAATGTTCTAAAATTTCGAACATTAGTTGCCTTTCAAGAAAGCATAGACAAACAGGGCAGACCCAGATCAATTCAGTGTATTCCCTGTTTGCTATTCTGACAATTTGTGAATTCCAGCCCTAATTCCATGTTTGTATTTAAGAACCGTAAGAGAAATGATCATAATTGTAGAACATTTGCTGTATTGAAAAGTTTGGTCAGCACTTTTATTGTTAAGTGTTAATGTAGCTAGTCTCTTTAGCTTAGCAGGATGGTCTAAGTCTAATCTTGTTGTTAACCACAAATAAAGGGCTCTTAAGAAGCAAGCTATCCCTTATAAGGGCATCAACGCGAGAAAACCTGTCTTCGGGGGTTTGCCAACAACATAGGCGCAGACCAGCCTGGGCATCAGCACAGACTGATCAGTGCCTTTGTTATTCACTTATTGAAATTTCAATTTTCTAGCTAGTCTGTGTAGCTGAAGAGACTGGTTTAAAACTCCCTTTGTCGGAAACCCCGAAGACAGGTTTTCTTGCGATGAGGCCCAATTATAATATATCCAATCAGATGAAAGAATCCACCAAAAAACAAAAGATAAAAAAAATCAACAATTTCTTCACATTATTGCATAATTAAGGAAACCCAAAATGCAAAAAAGTTTTTCTTTGGTTTGATGCTTTAAATCCCAGTCAACAGCTATGGTCATGTTGGACGGTCAGTCCACCTTACTTGGCAAGCTTGACTAAGTGGTTAACCAGTACTTCTGCACATACTTTGGCTTGTAACTGACAACCCTTCTTGAATCAGCGGAAGGAGGAGAATGACAGTAGAAATTATTTCACAATCAATCTCCATGAAAGTATGGGACTGGGCCTGGATCAAACTCGCCACCCCTGGATCTGCAGTCGGACTTGTCAGCTTTTGTCTGCTGATATTTTTTAACATTACTTTTTTAAGAATTTACTTTCAGGAATTACATCAGTGTCGAACAGCTTATGTCTAGATCAGGTCCAACAGAATGTTAGGCCTGATCTGAGTTCAAACTGTTTACGAAGCTTTAATATCAGCATACAACAAAATGTGCACCTACCAGGCATAGAGAAATTGTGTTTGTGAAACAAGGTGCCCCCATCCATATGCTTGTCACTGAGGGTGGCACTCTTAGCAAGGGTCATAATTCCAGTATTTTTAAATCCTTCAAAATTATCAAGTAATCTATCCATAATATTTGAACAGTTTGTCAAGTTTCAAGGCTCTAGATATTATGATATGAGCTGTGACATATAATTTCCACCAATGTGGTATTTTGACAAGTATAGACTCAGACGAGCCTGTGCAGCCTCCTTTTAGACTTAGAAACTCCAATTGATGCTGGGCCAGTAGCTTAACAGTCAAAGAATATTTAAGCCACTAGCAAAGGCTCTGATCAGACTGTGCGTATGCGCAGGCTGATCTGAGGTTTTGCTGGTCGCACATACCACATTGTTGGAAATCTCATGGCGCGGCTCAATTATTATACATGTACTTTATGAGATATAACAAGGACTGCTGGAAGGACAAGCCAAACATAATATGCCCCCTATTTTTTTCAAATCTTGGAGTATTAAGTAGATCACTGAACAGATAGAAATTAAAAGATATAGCATTAAAGAATTGATTAGCTGGCAAGAAATGGTTGGCATTTACTAAATGTTCTACTTTTTTAAGGCATACAGATCGGCTGGCAAGAAAGTCCTATTTGCTACTGGTCAAACTTGGACTGCATTCTGCCAACACTCAACTCACTGCCTACTGAGAAATTTTGAATGCTTTCTTGTCATCTGCTGATGTTCTTTCAAAATCAACTTTTTTGAAAATTATTTCAGGAATATCAGAGTGTCAAATGATTTGGATCCAGATCAGGCCCAACATTTTGTCGGGCCTGATCTTGGTCCAAACTGTTTGCAAAGGTTATCAGCAGACAAAACCAGTAGGCAGTTATTTGTCAATTCCACTGATTTACTGTCAGAAATAAAGTAATGTGGATTTCACTTTACTGTTAGAATTAACAGAGCTTCTTTTTTCACCAGAATAAATAAAGTTACATCAACAAATTCATCAATCAGATATTATAAATAAAACATGTAGGTTGCTAAAATATTTACAGAACTAAAAAATACCACAAGTAAAAAGGGTTATACTTAAAATTTGTCAGTTTGGACCAATGGTTTACTGTAATACTTGCACATGTATCAAACCTTAGTTCCTTTGGGAAAACAAAAACACATTCCTATCATTATCACAGACTATACATTAATATATTGTAACCCTTTTCATTCTGATGGATTATCCCTTACATATTGATGCAATAAGTATGGAATTGTCCATTTTGTATTTTAAGGGGAAGCTGGTTGATAAAATAATATATTTCGCTCTATGAACATTGTTTTTATTTTTGCAAACAGTGCAGACCCCGATGAAATGCAGCATTTTGCTGCATTTCATCTGGGTCTTCTCTGTTTGCCAACATACCTGTTTACCGGTATGCAGAATGAAAAGGGTCATACAAACATGAGTATTTACAAGTACATATCTTGAGCTGAGCAAATATAAGTAAATAAGTTAAGTTCTTAGGAGAAGAATAAGAGCCAATGGGGCTAAGAGCATTTCTGGATGCAAACATATACAAAATCTTACAATATGATCGTCACAATAAGTATGAAGCCTAGATGGAAAATTCCCGCAACCAAGCTGGGTATTGAACCCATGACCTACCTGTACAACACCAATGCTTTAGCCACTGGGCCAAAGAGTCAACTCTGGTTTAGTGGTTAGAGCATTGGTCTTTTACCTATACGACCCAAGTTTGATTCCCAGCCAGGCCATGGGAAACTTTTCAGTTATGCTTTAAACTATACTATTACTACATAATAAAGTATTTTAACCCTTTACCTCATAGAGACGCCTTTTGACGCTTTTGCAAACAGAGCAGACTCAGATCAGGCAGCTCTTGTAAGAGCTGCCTGATCAGGGTCTACTCTGTTTGCTTATGGTACTATGATATATCTGATCCTACACCAGTGGACTTGACAAGTAGTTTCTTTGTTCTAATGTACCAACATGACAGTTTATTTAATTAATTATTCATAGTGGGTGGAGCTTAGCATGAAAATTCATGATTTTGTTTGTTTTGATTCTTTACGTCCCATCAACAATCTTTCAGTTAAACAGGGACGGGTCTTCCTGGGTTGAACCAGTACTAAGCCAGGATAAACGTGTCTTGCTCAAGGACCACAACGCAGTGATGCTGGTGAGGCTCGAACACTTGGACACTTGGTCTCGAGTCTAGCACTCTACCACTGAGCCACTGCGCTCCCATATGAATATTCATGAGGGAAAGGGTTTAATGAAAGACAATTTCTATGCATATGTCAGAACAAATACTGATATATAAAAGTGACAAAACATGAGTACATATCAGACAAATAACATGTAAAAATTGGGAAAAAATGTATAAATGAATAGATATCTGGAAATATACAAAAAATGTGTATGAATTAGTAATACATGAGTGAGAGTGTTTGACAAAACAAATCAAAATGTTAAGGGGACCCAGCAAAGGTTTAGATCAGCCTGGGTATTTGCCCAGTCTTGTCTGGGTTTTCGCTGTGTGTATAAGAAACCTTATGTCATAAGTAACAGTGATAATCATTTACAATTTGGGCTTATGGGTCCTGGGACTAGCTGTTTCCCATATCAATGAGTCCAACTGCAAACTTATGAGTCCAGAACACTATTTTTAATGACAAGTCTGCAATACTATATTGCATCCTGGGACTCGCTGAAATAAAAACTTTGCATCCCATATAGACAAAATTATGCGCAAAAGATGCAGGATGAGCAGGGTACAAAATCACTGAAGTAAGGTGCAAAGAATCTGCCAGGCCTCCCGATAAGAGTGCGTATTGGAAAACTGTTTTCTTTATTTCTCATCCAAAACATATGTTGTGGGTACTTAAAAGAACCGTCTCAACGAGACGGTTCTTTTAAGTACCCAAAACACATGTAATAATTGATGAGTAAGAAAATAATTACAATTTTACGCTCAGAAAATTTCCTTATCTGGATCTATGATCTGATCTGACTTAGTTGGTATCAATGCTGGTCAAAGTCTTTGCTAGGCACATAGTTCATTTTGTTGGTTTTGTCATATATTCATGGGTGAAAGTTCAGAATTTCCCAATTCCTGAACTTTCAAAACTCCGATCTTAAAACTTGCAGTATGCCCACAAAATATTCACAATTTGAAGTTTAAATGGTCTGACAATTGTATTTAGACAGACTGAATATAAATCAGAGAATCTATTATAATCTCCCTCATTCAGCATTTTGAGGATGACTTTCTATGGAAATTAAGTCAGCCTCAAAATCCTGAATTCAGGAATAATCCTGAAAACTTTCACCCATGTATATTCGCTCATTGTTTGTAAGATAAGCACCCTTCTAGTTTATAATATTTGTGATGACAAGCCTCGATATATGGGTCAGCACAAGATTTTGTAAGCCGAGTCTTCTCCACTCCCTAGATACCAGCATCTGTTTTATCTTTTAACTTTACTAACACTCTCCATCGCACTGTAAAAACTCATTTCACCCACTTTTTTTCTATGCTTTTATTCCATCTAACACCCTTTAGCTCCTGGTATATACCGGAACACAACCTTACGTCCTCCTCGGAGGTTTAGGTGTACAGGAAGATAGATAGATAGATGTTTAAGTGGCTTTTCCATATTTTGATATTTGCCACTAACATTAGAGTAACTCCTATTACAAAAATTCAGAAATTTCTTCACCTATCAAAAATTGGGTATTTTTACCAAAATATTGACAGATGAATGATGTATTCATTAGATAACTGCTTAAAATGATAAAACTCATGAACATACAACTGAAAATTAAAAGTAGTTTCACTTTTTAAGTGATTAATGGGAAATGAGGAGTAATAAATATAGCTTAATCACCAACTATATGTGTACAGAGGGTAGGCTACAATAGGTGTGGGTAATTTCCTTCTTTGTAAGATTTAAATAAAAATTATCATTTTATTTTAGAGATAAATCATAACTCAACCCTATTTTAACTTTTCATTTCACCGATCTTTCATTCAATTACCATATTTTTCATTGAAAGTGCCCAGCCATGACTGGCTGGGAGAATTCTGGATTTTCAATAGCTAAGTTGCTCTGACGATAGTGGCAAATATCAAAATAAAGAAAAGCCACTAAAACGTCAGAGAAAACTCGAACTAAAGATTTTGGTACCTACCACTCATTCCCAAAGTCATTCTTTAAACATGCATATGTAGCTAGCCAGTGTATATTGACATCTATATTTCAGCATTCATCTTCTTCCAGTCTTTGTGGATGAAAACAGCAAAGCTGTTGGCGAGTCTGCACAGATGCCCAGGCTAGTCTGAGCCCTGGCCGGTCACTGATGTGATAGGTACTGAATTTTCCTGTGCTGGCTCATATGGGCCATGACGCAAGAAAACCCGTCTTCAGGGTTTGCGAACAACAAAGGCGCTGACCAGCCTGCGCATCCCAGCAGTCTGATCAGCACCTTTGCTATTCCCTTTTTGTTAAATATCATATGTAAACTTGCTACAGGTGAATTTTCAATTTTCTAGCTAGTCTCTGTAGCTGTAAAGGCTGGTTTAAAACTCGCTTTGTCGGAAACCCCGAAGACAGGTTTTCTCGCAACGGGGCCCATATAATCTTTGGCAAGCAGCGTATATCAGGATTTGCACTGATCTCCTGGTAATAAATAAACTAGCCAAATTTGCAAGAAACATTTTGATTGGATTTTTACATCATATATAATTAATATGTGCTTTGGAGGAGGAAACATAGGAATATGGCCTTAAACTAGAACAATATGATATATGGGTACAATGGTTTTAAATTTCAAAAATCCAAAATTTAAGAAATCTAAATCTTTAAGCTTGCAGATTGCCAACACATTATTAACAATTTCAATTTTAAATATTCAACTGTCCTTTGAATAAGCTGAAAAAAATCAGAAGTTATTACTACTGCACTATGACGTTCACTAGTAGTGAACTTTGAAGTCTAGATGAAGTTTATCTGTAGTGAACATGGAGTGCACTTGGTGTTACCTTTAGTCTTAGCACGACTGTATCTGCCTAATTCAGTATTCTGAGGCTGCCTTACTATGGAAAGTCAGCCTCAAAATACTAATTTCAGGAATAATCCTGAAAACTTTTACCCAAGGCATGCATTTTATTAGGTTTGCTCCTCCAAAACAGTCTTTATCTACATGGGTGAAAGTCCAAAATTTCCAAAATCCTGAACTTTTTTAAATCAGATCTTAAAACTTGCAACATGCCTACAAATATCGATAATTTCAAGTTTAAATGGTCAATTGTCTTTAGATAAACTGAAAATAAACCAAAGAAGCTATTAGAATCTGCTTAATTCAGGATTTTGAGGCTGACTTTCTATGTAAAGTTCTGAATTCAGGAATAATCCTAAAAACTTTCACAAACTTTCATCCATGTATCTAGATTATTTTGATTCAGAAAATAAAATCTACTTAACAATCTGATAAAACAACAATGATCAACAATGATCCTTCAGAAATCATAGGCCAAGACAAACATTTTGAGCAAAAAATTGTAATTATTGTAATTATTTTCTTATCTGTCAGTTTAAACATATATTTTGGGTGCTCAAAAGAACTGTCTCATTGAGACGGTTCTTTTGAGTACCCACAACATATGTTTTGGTTGAGAGATAAAAATTATAATTTTCAATTATGCACTCTTATCTGAAGGCCTGACTTGATATCCATATATTGGCCAGCTTTTTTGAGCTCCCAAAACATGCTTGAACTAATGGATAAGGAAATAATCACAATTTTAAGAGCATAATGCTTGCTTATCTTGACCCATGTCAAGCCCAAGGTACCACAAAGGTCACTTTTTATGGTGTTGTATCAGTTTATGATAAATGCCTTTCCTTGATAACAATTCTGAATGAGTTCCCCGCTCAACAACCTCTCCCTTGTGAATGATTGCAATTTTGTCTGCGTTCTGTATGGTGGAAAGTCTGTGGGCAATCACAATACATGTCCTGCCCTCCCTGGCATGGTCTAGTGCTTCTTGAACAATCTGCAATAGCAAGATGAAGAAACATACTTTTCTCCAAGGTTCATACAGGCAAGCTTGTGTAAAATTCAAGGACTTTTCAAGGACTTCTAAAAGACTTTCCTACTGTTTTCAAGGACTGAAAACCTATGAAAAAACTGATTTACACATTAAAATTCTACTTCTGAAATGCTAGACTGCATTACTTAAGATATTAGTTTTAGAAAGTTAATATAAAATTGCGGTTCCTTTATTTGGTGCAGCATATGCTGCACCAAATAAAGGCACCACAATTTTATACTGATTTAGATCTCCAAAGACAGTGTTGAATCCTCCTGTAAATGATAAAATTCAAGGACTTTTCAAGGTCTTTGAATATTTTCTAGTAATTTTTTAGGCAAATTTAATTTTCAAGGACTTTTCAAGACAGTCCTGTATATTCAAGTACTTTTCAAGCCTGTGCAAACCCTGTTCTCCCACATTTGCTCATGTAAGATAGGCTATCAGTTCATGTAAGAAATTTCTATCTTACATGACCATGTGACTGCTGTCTTACATCCGAAGAGTAAAATATTCTTTTTTTCCGAAAAGGATATTCAAAGGATCAATGTATTGCCACTAAGTAATTAAAAGTCACCAGGCAAGGGTAAGTGTCATACAACGTTAATGACGTCATGGAACGTGTACCACATGACAATAATAGCAATATGACGCCAATGGAACAAGAAGCCAAGCAGGATTTTATTTTGCATTTTACACCTGAACTAATGCTCGAGAAGATATGATGGGGGGGAGGCATTTTTTTCTAATATTGGTTTGGAAGACTTTTTTCAGTGGACAGTCAGACCAAATGTGATTCGAAGATTTCTCTAGCCCTGCTAATCTGTATCCTACTTTTTCACTCTGTGAATCTAGTTCCGGTGTATAGCTAACTTCTATCTTACCTTTTCACTCTGTGAATCTAGTTCCGGTGTATAGCTAATTTGTATCTTACCTTTTCACTCTGTGAATCTAGTTCCGGTGTATAGCTAATCTGTATCTTACCTTTCACTCTGCGAATCTAGTTCCGGTGTATAGCTAACTTCTATCTTACCTTTTCACTCTGTGAATCTAGTTCCGGTGTATAGCTAATCTGTATCTTACCTTTTCACTCTGTGAATCTAGTTCCGGTGTATAGCTAATCTGTATCTTACCTTTCACTCTGCGAATCTAGTTCCGGTGTATAGCTAATCTGTATCTTACCTTTTCACTCTGTGAATCTAGTTCCGGTGTATAGCTAATCTGTATCTTACCTTTTCACTCTGTGAATCTAGTTCAGGTGTATAGCTAATCTGTATCTTACCTTATCACTCTGTGAATCTAGTTCTGGTGTATAGCTAATCTGTATCTTACCTTATCACTATGTGAATCTAGTTCCAATGTATAGCTAATCTGTATCTTACCTTTTCACTCTGTGAATCTAGTTCCGGTGTATAGCTTATCTTTATCTTACCTTTTCACTCTGTGAATCTAAAGCTGATGTTGCCTCATCAAGAAGGAGTATCTTAGGATTAGATACTAAAGCCCTGGCTATTGCAATTCTCTGCTTCTGACCTCCACTGATTTGTGTCCCTTTAAGACCAACATTGGTTTCATAACTCTGTCAAAAAGAGGAAAAGTTAATGTTTGTTCAAATAAATGCACCTTCTCAAAAAGATGTTCAGCTCCACCTTTCTATTTCTGTTGTACTGTTGGTATTCAATATAGGCTAACCCTTTATGCGCCAATGGCAACAAAAGTTGTCTGCTTTTCTCGTCTGCTGAAATGTTGAAGAAGGCTCTATAGCAAACAGTGTGGACCCAGATCAGATTGCTCCTATAGGAGCAGTCCGTTCTGGGTCCAAGCTATTTGCTTCTATGCTTAATTTGTCAGTAATGTTAGGCAATTATTTGCAGCAGACGACTTCAGCAGACATAATTTTCAGAGGAGTTTTTTGCTGGCGTTTTAAGAGCTAAAAGTTGCAATTGTAAAGGTAGTAATTAAATTTGGGAAAACCAGAAGTGTAAGCTGCATGCAGCCAAACAGTGTAGTTTAAATTGCATAACAGCTAGTCAATTTATCCTTTTTCATGAACACTGTAGATCCAGTCAGCTGGCTTCTGACGAAGCCATTTGATCTGGTTCCACAGTTTTCCACTCTCTGACAAAATTGGCAAGGAGTATTGTACACAGGGGTGCAACGATATACCGGTAAACCGCAATTCGCTCTAAATAAATATTGTATCGCGGTTCATTTTTGGCTATACTGGTATACAAGCCGTTACTATGTGTCCTAAAGCCAATTTCCATCTAAAATTTGCAAGAGCAAGAAAATATCCATTATTTGCTGTGAAATTGCCTCAAAGTCAATTTGTTTTCTAAACCAGAAGAAATAAAGAACCTGTGGTAAATTTCCTGACACGAATATACACAAATGCTGACTGTTGTCAAACAGCATATCGCTGTCTTTCAAGCATTAGAAGATCTGTATGACGTATACAGATACATATCTGCTGCAGGCACATACAAAATCGAGTGGTGACCAACGCAGGGCTGCCCAGTGGACCTGTCGTGACTACTGGCAAACCTTAAGTGTGACCAAAATGATCGAAAACCTACACTGGCGTCCATTAGACCAAAGACACATAGATAGTCGCCTTGTAATAATGTACAAGGTCACATATGACCTTGTTGCAATTCCAGCATCTGAGTATCTAATACCTAATCGCAGGGAGTCTAAATTCATCCACCCTCTGGCATACAAGCAGATCCCCACCTCTACAAACTATTATAAATACAGCTTTTCCCCCAGAACTATCATACACTGGAATGCCCTCCCAACCTGCATTGTCCTGCTCCCTACCTTGGCACTGTTTAGTCATACTGTTTGCCAGGTGGTGCATGTGTCCCCCTAAATCACCATATTCTGCTTTTATCTTTTAACTAAACTAACCCTCTTTTTCGCACTGTACAAACTCATCCCACCAACTTTACTTATCTTTTATTTCAGCTAACCCCCCTTAGCACTTGGTATATGGAATACCCTTTTTAAGTCTTCAATAGAGGCTTAGAAGTATCGGAAGAAAGAAAGAAAGCAAAATAGCATGGGTAAGATAAGAATTTCTATCCTAGGGTAAAATCTCATATATCCTTATTCAGTGTGCAAGAAAGAAGGTTCCATTTAACTGAAATCAATAAATGTAATTGTACCTCCGGTAAAGATGATATAAAATTGTGTATATTAGCACTTCTAGCGGCCTGGATGATTTCTGCCATAGGGACGACCCTGGTATTGTCACCGTAGGCTATATTCTCAGCTATACTACAATCAAATAACACAGGCTCCTGTCCTACGTAGCCTATCTGAGATCTCAGCCACTTGAGGCTTAATGTTTTGATGTCTTTCTTGTCTGTCAACTGAAACAATACAAAGGTTAAGCTTATAGATACCAAATGTGAAAAAATCACATTTCATAGAATAGCAAATAAATTCGGAATTAATGTGTTAAACTAATTATTTTTGGTGTCAATATTGAGACCTGCCCCCGCTATGAAAAATGATATCCTTATTTCTTATATACCTGCAAAGAAATACACCTTATACAACCCCCTTTCCCACTCAAAAATACAAAATCTTGTATCACGCTACTACCGTGATATTTTTCCGTATCACCATCCTCCATGTTTTACCCAGATCACAAGCATAAAACCAAGCACTTGACGGCGAACCGCAATCTAAGCGGTAGCAATACCCAAATCACAAATATCACAACCCACTCTATCTGACATTTTTGGGATTAGCCTTAATGAATTTTTCCACATTAAAGAAAATGAATTAAACAAGATAAATGCATTTCCTCCTCTGCTGAACATGTTTACACAATCCGACGTCATAAAAAATTTGGTGTGACTTGATTTGCTACGATGTTGCAACGTCACATCACACGGTATCAATTTTATATATTTTTGCATTTATCGCTGAAATGGAAGTGTTTGTTGTTGGTTTTTTTTAATGTAGGTATATAATAAAAATATCATTAATTTATTAACTTGATCTGATGGGTCGGATCACGTCTCATGGCTGCACCAGGAACGACCATCTCACGCTCCACTTTGTCTAATGTGATCCGATGTTCCTGGCACAGCCACTAGATTTGATCGGACCCATCAGATCAAGTTACTAAAGTAATAATGTGTATTTCTCATATGGTACTTACACAGCGAGAATAACTGTCACAGAGAGATATTTTTTAAATATAGTGTCCAAAGCATATGTTAATGCAGGGATAGAAAATAATTATTTGACGCTCTAATTTTTTTATTTATTTGTACCATGTCAGAACCTACCACTATGGGAGCCCAGTGGCTCAGTGGTAGAGTGCTCGACTCGAGACAGGGCTGCGGGTTAGAGCCTCACCCGCGTCACTGCGTTGTGGTCCTTGAGCAAGACACATTTATCCTAGCTTAGTACTGGTTCAACCAAGGAAGATCCTTCCCTATATAACTGAAAGATTGTTGATGGAACGTAAAGAATCAAATCAAACAAACAAACAAAATATGTTTAATGCAGGAATATAAAATAATTATTTGAAGCTCTAATTTTTTATCAATTTGTACCATATCAGAACCTACCACTGTTCCTGATGCAGGATCATAAAATCTTTCTAGCAGTGCCACTGTTGTACTCTTTCCACACCCACTAGAGCCCACCAAAGCCACCGTCTCACCAGGAGAGGCAGTGAATGATATATCATGTAGGACTGTTACATCAGGGCGAGCTGGATATTGGAACAGTACAGACTGGAACTCTATACTACCATCAAACTTTTCCTGGAAATATAAACACATATAGATAAAGCATATGCGCGGATCAAGAGTGGGGTTGGGGGGCATATATCCTTGAACAAACTCGGTAGAGGTCCACTAGATGATGATACATACCAAATATCAAGACTCTAGGCCTTGTGGTTTTAGACAAGAAGATTTTTTCATGTTTTCCCTATATAAGCCTATATTAAACATGTGGCCCCCTGTGACGGGGCCATTTTTGACCCCAGGGGCATCATTTGAACATACTTCATAGAAGTTCACTAGATAATACTACATACTAAATATCAAGACTCTAGGCCTTGTGGTTTCAGGCAAGAAGAGTTTTTCATGTTTTCCCTATATAAGCCTTTGTAAAACATGTGGCCCCCGTGACAGGGCCATTTTTGATCCCCAAGGGCATTATTTGAACAAACTTCGTAGAGGTCCACTAGGTGATGCTACATACCAAATATCAAGACTCTAGGCCTTGTGGTTTCAGGCAAGAAGATTTTTTCATGTTTTCCCTATATAAGCCTATATAAAACATGTGACCCTTAGGGCAGGGCCATTTTTAAGCCTAGGAGCATTATTTGAACAAACTTGGTATAGGTCCACTAGGTGATACTACATACCAAATATCAAGGCTCTAGGCCTTGTGGTTTCAGACAAGATGATTTCTTCATGTTTTCCTATTTAACCCTATATAAAACATGTGACCCCGTGGCGGGGCCATATTTGACCCAAGGGGCAATATTTGAACAAACTTCTTAGAGGTCCACTAGGTGATGCTACATACCAAAAATCAAGGCTCTAGGCCTTGTGGTTTCAGACAACAAGACTTTTTCATGTTTTCCCTTTATAAACTTGGTAGAAGTCCACTAGGTGATGCTACGAGGGTCAGTCAAAAATAACTGAACCCTACCTCATAACATTTGAATTAAGTAAATTGGACATATATTTGGATGATATTTCATTGAAGTTATATGTTATCTATTTTATCACCTAATTTATTTCTGTTGGTAGGCGTTTTGTAACGGTTGCTAGGCAACAGAATATACCCTGTCAGAGGGGTGCGTTCACGCTGTAATACATCTAAATCTAATCGTTGCTATGGAAACAGTAATGTTAAAGCAAGGCTTTATTCACTGTTGTCTGATACCTTGAACATTTACCTATTCCGTGTCACAGAACAGAAACCAACTGAACCCAAATTATAGATACTGTAGTAGTTTAATTTCAGAATTTATCAAATTTTAATATGCCTGAAGTCCTATAATTTACCCCACCTACAATCATATTTACACAATTTTAATGAAACCATAAAACATTAGCATAACAATGCTTTAACAGTACTGCATACACATACCAACCCTCAGACATATTAAGTTCCTTGATTTAAATGCACAATTTTGTTTCCATGGCAACACAATCCTCGTGAATTTGAAAATTTGTGTAATTTTGGAGTTTTTTGTTGCTAGGCAACGCATACACTCAATGTTCACCTAAACATTAACAAACTTAGTGTAATGAAAAGACAATATGATATATGTTATTCAACTAAGTCGCAAATATGCCTTTCACAAAAACTATCAAGCACACAAGCTTTTAATAGACATACTGTAAATTCCTAGTGGCTGAGATCGTGAACGCATCGATCTGACCGACGATCTTCAGTTGCCTAGCAACCCTAAAAGAAGCTTCACTAGGGTAATTTTTTAGGGTTAAAACACCTATGACATATTATATTTATAGAACATAATCACATTGGCCGTCTATAATACCAAACTAAAATGTTATGAGGTAGGGCTCAGTTATTTTTGACTAACTCTCGTACATATCAAATATCAAGACTCTAGGCCTTGTGGTTTCAGACAAGAAGATTTTTTCATGTTTTCCCTTTATAACCCTATATAAAACATGTGACCCCGCAATTAGGCCATCTTTGACCCAAGGGGCATTATTTGAACAAACTTGGTAGAAGTCCACTAGGCGATGCTACATATCAAATATCAAGACTCTAGGCCTTGTGGTTTCAGGCAAGAAGATTTTTTCATGTTTCCCTATATAAACCTATGTAAAACATGTGGCCCCCAGGGTGGGACCATTTTTAACCCCAGGGGCATTATTTGAACAAACTTGGTAGAGGTCCACTAGGTGATGCTACATATCAAATATCAAGGCTCTAGGCCTTGTGGTTTCAGACAAGAAGATTTTTTCACATTTTACCTATATAAGCCTATGTAAAACATGTGACCCCCCGGGCGAGGCTATTTTTGGCCCCAGGGGTATAATTTGAACAAACTTGGTAGAGGTCCACTAGGTGATGCTACATACAAAATATCAAGGCTCCAGGCCTTCTGGTTTCAGACAAGAAGATTTTTAATGTTTCCATCTCGAAAATCTATTTTTAGCCTCTGTGACCTAGATTTGAAAGGATCAGAACCATTTGAACAATTTTGGTAGAGGGCCACTGAAGGATCATTTAATTCAAATGTTAACTGACGACGACGGACGATGGACGAAGAACGATCACAAAAGCTCGACAGGGGAGCTAAAAACAAAAGAAATCCCCAAAAAGGTCAGAGTTGAGTTGGACCCCCTCTGACAAAACTTTCTGGATCTGCGCATGTTAGCCATGAATAAAATAACTCACAATTAACCTAGCCAATAATCGTGTAGACCCAAGATTTTTACCTGAGCATCAATTATGTAAACCCAAAATTTCCTGAGCCTCTATTAGGTAAACCCAATATTACACTGGCATCAATTAGATAAACCCAAGATTACCTAGGTATCAATAAGGTAATCCCAAGATTACCTAGGCATCAATTAAGTAAACCCAAAATTGCCTAGGCCTCAATTAGGTAAACCCAATATTACATTAGCATCAATTAGATAAACCCAAAATTACCTAGGTATCAATTAGGTAAACCCAAGATTACAAAGGCATCAACTAGGTAAACCACAGATTACCTAGGCATCAATTAAGTAAACACAAGATTACATAGGCATCAATAAGCCAAACCCAAGAATTAGTTTTAGGTAACAATAAGATAATTAAAGATTTACTTAAGCATATACATGTATTAGGTAAACTCAAACTTTATGTAGGCATCAATTATGCAAAGTCAAAATTAAACAAGGCATCAATAGAGTAGGATGAGAAATATTGCAATATTTTTTCGATTTCCTAAATGAAAACATATGCAGTGGGACTCTTTAGAACCATCAACATCTTGGTCCGAGGTTATAAAACTTTTTTCATACTCAACTCAGCTGAGCACAACATTTATCGTGCTAATAAACGTTGAAATGCCAACAATTGTTGGCATTTCAACATTTATTAGCAAGATAAATACAACATCTGAGTGGGAGCGCAGTGGCTCAGTGGTAGAGTGCTTGACTCAAGACGGAGGGGCCGCGGGTTCGAGCCTCACCAGCGTCACTGCATTGTGGTCCTTGAGCAAGACATATTTATCTTAGCTTAGTACTGGTTCAACCCAGGAAGACCCGCCCCTGTTTAACTGAAAGATTGTTGTTGGGACGTAAAGAATCAAATCAAACAAACAACATCTGAGAGACTTAAAGCAAGAATTTTCTTTATTTGTTGGTAGTTTAGTTTTTATGAGCAGTTGAAATTTCGTGCTCAGTTGAGTTTAGCACGAAAAAAGTTTTATAACTTCGGGGCCTTGCTTGCTGGCTCATCTAATTTATGTTAGAAAGGCTTAACTTACCAACTTTCCATCTTCATTTGCAGAAATATCTATTTTAGGATTTGTATCAATATATTGGAAGAGACGAGCTGCAGCTAGCTTAGCTTTTGTAAAATCAGGAGCAAAAGAAGTTGTTCTGCCAATGTGCATACCACCAAAGGTAATTGTTGCAAAAGTCCTGAAAAAATAACAGTCAAAGTCAAAATATAGCCAAAATCAGTATATAAAGAATAAGTTAACTTTTCCTAATCCAACAGGTATCATCTGAGTATCAAAATATATCACTAGCTCTGTCCTAAATCGACATTGTGTTTAGCTGTTATAATAAATTATTTTGGTTTTTCAAATGATGTCACGTCTAGAAGTGATATAGTGCCATGTATCAAAATTGATAAACCACTAGTGGTTTAAATATTAATCTAGTAAGGCTATGTAATGTCCATAACAATGTGGTGCTTATATATGGCAAAATCTTAGCGTTTCACGCAAAAAAAAAAACCTCAATTTTAAAGCAGTTTTAGTGTCCTGTTTTGTTTTGTTTGTTTGGCTTGATGCTTTACATCCCAGTCAACAGCTATGGACATTGGTTATGTCAGGACATTCAGTTCACCTAAGCACACTTTTTTCCTGGGCAAGCTTGACTAAGCGGTTATCCAGGACTTTGTGCACATACTTTCGCTTGTAACTGACGACAACCCTTCTTGAATCACAAAAGGAGGAGTATGGCCGTAAAAATTATTTCACAATCAATCTCCATGAAAGTAGGAGACAGGGTCAGGATCGAACTAATGACCCAGTCTTGTTAAAAATATTCAGGTTAAGTCGCAGTCCTATCTTACCTAAATACAAGATGAAAGGGCAAGCCGTCAAACTGTACCAGGTATGACCCATAGGTGAACGTTGCAGCATAAGAGAAATACACCACAGACATAGAAGCGGACATTAAAATTGAAGTAAAGAAAGATCTCTTCACTCCCTGGCTGAAAAACAGAAAAAAACATATACACACGTTTTATACTTCATCCTCTTTATGCTAAAGGCTATTCCAGGAAAAAGTGTGAGGGTTCAATGTTGTGTTTGGTTCTTTGGTCGTGCCATTTCAATTGATTTAAAGTTCTAGGGGTTACCCCCCCCCCCCCCACCCTTTTTTTCCTGGAATAGCCCTTAATAGAAGTCCAAAGAAAGTTCTCTGTTTCACTAAGGGTCAATTATCTTTAGATAATCTGGAAAAAAATCAGAGAAGTTCTTATCTACCTAATTCTGCATTTTGAGGCTGACTTTTTATGGAAACTTTTAAGTCAGCCTCAAAATTCTGACTTCAGGAATGATACTGAAAACTCATCCATGTTAATATGGCTTTTACATAGCACACGCCCCAAAAAATCATCTAGGTCTGCTCTCTTTACTTTATGACCCGTTTTTGGGGTGGTCAGGCATTAATGAGCTTAACCCTTAAAGCGCCAAGCGCAACAAAAGTCGTCTGCTTTTCTCATCTGATGAAATGTTTAAGAAGCCTCTATGGCAAACAGTGTGGACCTAGATCAGACTGCTCCTTTTGGAGCAGTCTGTTCTGGGTCCACGCTGTTTGCTTCTATACTCAATTCGTTGGTAATGCTAAGCAATTATTTGCAGCAGACAACTTCAGCAGACGACATTTTCAGATGCATTTTTTTCTTGGCGCTTTAAGGGTTAAATAAGAAACATTAAGTTCTTTTTTATCGTCTTTAGACCGAGTAAATCTTCCACCAAGTCTATTGCAATATTAGGGCCAGTTAAGCAAAGTATTTTAGCTTAAAATTGAGATTATTTCCTTATCCATCAGTTTAAACATCTGTTTTGGGTGCTCAAAAGAACCAATGAAACAGGTTTTCTCATCAAGAGGCTCATTTTGAATCGAAGCAATCATAGATCCAGATAAGGGAATTTTATTAGCGTAAAAGTTTAGTTATTTTCTTACCCATCAATTTAAACATGTGTTTTGGGTTGAGATGGTTCTTTTGAGTACCCACAACATATGTTTTGGTTGAAAAATAAAAAAAATAATTTTCAGTTATGCACTCTTATCTGGGGGCCTGCTTTTGTATTTAAGTTTGTATGGTCTATTTTTGGAACTCGGGATCTGTTCAATATCAGCTATTCTAGAGAGTTATATCTGTTTTCGAAATTTCTACACTTTGAAGAAATAGTTCGTGTTAAAATGGCTGTTTGCTTTGAAATGATAGTGAGTGAAACATAAACCACAGTGCAGTTATTCAAAAATATGTCTTTTGTTGCCGATTTTCATTCGAAAGTTGAACTTTTACTGAGTTAATGGTGTTTTTGCGAACTGGGAAGCTCCCATGTCACTTTTTAACGGTTATTCGGTCATTTCAGGAACAGTAACTCTTATTGAATTGTTTTCTATGAATGGACACTGCATACCAGCGTGATGCGCGTATGAATATCGCTGTTAATCAGGTCAACCACGCCTCGTAGTGTATTCCAATGAATGGAAATAAGCCGTTTCATGATAAAACCTGCCTTTCAGAATTTTAAAAGACTGTGTACTCTGTTTAATACAGGGCTATAGTTAATTCTCAGAAATTTGATGTCGAAAGTTGAGCTATCATACTTTACATGTATAACCAACAGCAGTGTGCACATGCTGGTCATTGCATAAGGATATATCTCAGTCAAGCATACATGTCATAAACTGAATGACCTGACGCTTTCACATCGTTCCTTGATTAGATTTCTTGTAAATGTTATAGTAATGGACCAGCTCATTTAATTTATCACACCCTTTAAACATGAAAGCGCAGCCATCTACTATATTTCGGTCTCTGTATTCTTCCTGCGTGTACGCTGTTCATATAAACATAAATGCGGCAGATACCGTAATGCATTTAACATGCGTGAAGTAATCATGCATGCACAGCCATCAAGTGGGTCTATGCACCTAATTTTCGGCCCATATGTTCGTCCAAATGGTGCCTGCTTAAGTCGTCTGCTGCACATGGTTAATAACTTTATTTGCTTATGTTAGTACAGAGGCAAACTCCAAGTGTTCAAGTGTTTAATAGAGTCGGATCTGGAATGCTCTCTTTTCAGTACATATTTTTGTCCACAACATTATTTGCCCGATTGTTGTTAGTTATTTCCCTGTAAGTGTTCCTGCTAGTATGCACGCATGCGCAGTCTGTTCTTGAGCTTTCGGTACTCGGCCTGGGCAGTGTTTAATGCAGACGGATCTTTGGAAATTTATATAAGAAATAAATAAATTAAAGAAAGTCAGCACCTATTTGTGTACACAATAATTATTTCAGAAAAGAGCCCAGTTTGTACTAGTGAACGCTCTTGCGAGAATGCGCGCATGTACGATTTCGTGGAAAAATCAATGCAGTCGGAACTTTGGCAAGTTTATAAAACAATCAGATCCTATCAGAATATGCCGAAACACCCACCCTAAACCAGGCCGAAAACGACCCAGCCGAAACTACCCACAGCCGGAAACCTATGTTTAATGAATGTGCTACATCCGCTTTCCAGCGTCAAGGCAGTGACCGATATATAGGTCACTGGTCATTGCTACCACGTCGTGCAACAGAACCCACAGCGGCTTCTTTGATCTTAAACATTGCGATCAGCGAGCCTCTGCTGATAACATAAGCAGAAAGTTTGGTCCCAGATCTGGTCTGAAAAAGAGTTTAAAATTGATCAAACCTGACGGTTTTCCTGACTTCTTTTATCATACATTTGAATCTACATGTAAAAACAAGGGCGCCGATAGGACTGCGCGGGCGCTCAGGGTGGTCCCTGCTTTTAACAAAGTTGAGGTTCTCGCGGCTTTAAACATTATATAGGCGTCTGGTAAATAAATCAAATTTCGATAATCTCAAGGTCTATCTGATTTCAAATACAGAGCCAAAAACCATGCTCTATAAGTTCCTTATATGCGTATATGAGCAGTTAAAGGACTCAACTTAAACGGTAAGGTTTGCCTTATGCGATTCTGTCTTATAAGACTCCATCTTTGAATAAATACCTGGAGATAGTTTCATCACGGAGGGAGGTTTCATTGCTGTTTATGTATAAATGGTTGATTGATTGAGTGAATAATTGATTGATTGTGTTTGTGTACATCATTCGGTTTGTTGATACATGTACTCACATGTAGCTTGTGATGTAATGAAAGAACAAACTCTTTATCTGCTAAAGCCGAGTTCATTGATATGGCACTTAATGCCATATCTTTTCTTGTATATGTTGTGGGGTCAAAGGTTACAACATAAAAATTTCATTGTATATCTGTCTCTGAAGGTTATCTTTATCACGTACATAAGTAAATGGTTCCAACCCTGATGATTCCTTATTATGCAGCATCCAAGACTTTAGTTAAGAGTGCGTAACAGGAAATAATTTTTTTATTTCTCAACCAAAACATATGTTGTGGATACTCAAAAGAACCGTCTCACTGAGACGGTTCTTTTGATAACCCAAAGCATATGTTAAAACTGATGGGTAAGAAAATATTTACAATTTTACCCTCAAAAATTTTGTTTATCTAAACCTATGCTTATTATGCAGCATCTCAAAAAGTTATAACATGTCAGGTTTTTTTTTGCAATTTTGGGAAGGGGCCCTAGGGCCTTTCAGATTGGGAAAATTAGAGCGGAAAACCACTAAATTGGGAAATTTGTTATAGTCAGGCCCCCTAGCAGACTCTCATGAAATTAAAGGTTTTTTATAAAGGCTATTTTAGGCAAAATAAAGGTTGTTTCATTGAAATTCTAACAAAAATAAAGAGCAAATTAACATCAAATTTTCTAGAATATTATCGGATCCCAATCTGTTAAACCCATGTTACATGTACGATAGATGAAGGTATGAAAGGGGTGCAGCAAAACCATTAGCCAATAAATGTATAGCCCATTAATCACATATTGATAGAAAATCTCTACCACCACAGGCTTTTGTGTGTGAGCAGTGTTTAATTGACAAAATAAACCACTTTTTTTCTATAAATTACATATTTTGTAATCTGAAAGGGGGGTACGGGGGTCCTCCCCCCGGAAAATTTTGAAAACCAAGAAAGCAGGAGAAGCTATCTCTGGTCATTTTGTAAGGACAATTTTACCTTCAGTAAATGAACGATTTCAGAGGATATCACATTTATTGTATGCTCTTTTTAAATATAAAATTTAGACAGATATGCATATCCTCTGTATTAGTCTTGGGGTGTAGATTACACTGTTTAGATTTGACCAACTTAGATAACGACATTAGAAAATCAGGAATTTATTCAGAAGTCAAATAACCCAAAAGATGATATCCATTAATATTCACTGGCACAAGTATTGCAGGTGGCACATTTTAGGGTGTCAAATCTAATGTTTGGAGTTTTGCAGGTTCTATTCCCAGGTCGGGCACATTCTTCACTAGTTGTCAGTTAGCCTTACTAGTGAAAGATAAGCACTGAGTTCTTGTATTAGGATATGGGTTCAGCCAGCCTAGGAAAAGGGTGGTTAGGATCAATTAGTCATTCTGACATTACCTCAGCTGTTTTGCTGGATGTAAAGCAAGAAATCAACCCAAAAGCATTTATATTTACCTTTTATTGCTGCCTAATCTGAAGTATCAGAAAATTTGACTATAAAAGTCACCCCATATAGACACAATGGTCTCTTTCTGAAAAGCTCAAGATGTCACAGAGATTACTTGTCAACATACGTATGGTCTATTTCTTATGTTCAAACTGATCTTGCAAAATTTAAAGGTTTATTAATCAAAATAAAGGTTATTAAAGGTTTTTCAGCCAAATTAAAGGTTTTAAAGGATTGCAACCAAATTAAAGGTTTATAAAGGTTTTAAAGGTTCCACTAGGGGGCCTGTATAGTGCACAATTATGGCATTTTCGGTCAATTAAAAAACAAATTAGCTAGTACACATACTATTGCCATTAAATTGTAGGAGAACATCACCATGTAGCTTGTGTGTGTGGTGACTGAATAAAAATCCCAATCTTCAAAAAAAAAAAATTGTTTTTTTTTTGGAAGATTGGGATTTTTTTTTCAAAATTGGGGAAAAAGTCACATAAATTCCATTGGGAATAGGGCCGAAATTAGGCCCCTGAGAACAAAAAAAAAAAAATCCCTGAATGTTTGTAAAAAGGACTTTAACCCTTTTCATTCTGAATACCGTAAACTGATACTTTGGCGAACAATGAAGACCCAGATGAAATGCTGCATAAGATAAAATACTTAGATAAAAATCAATGTTGAGGGACAGAAATAAATCAAATTTTTTAAAGTTTGACATGAGACAAATCCATGCTAAATGTATCAATATGTATGGGGAAAATCTATCAGAATAAAAATGGTTAAATCATTTCCAGTCAGGAAGGATTTACTCTTTCATCATGATAGAACTTCTAATATGGACTCTACCATCTTTAAAACTTTTAGAAAAATAATTTTTTCAAGGACTACTAAAATTAAACTTTTGAAATTCTAGGCTGAAAAAAATGGAGTAATACTATAAGAAAATTTATAGTTTTAAATTTATATGTTGCACCAAATAAAGTCACAACAATTTTATACAGACTTAGATCTGCATTATCAGAGTTCAAGTTCCTCAAAAAGTAGCAAAATGGAAGGGCTTTTCAATGTCTTAAAGTGACTCTCGAGCACTTTTCAAGTCCTACTTTTTAAGAAAGCCTTCTTTATTCAACTACTTTTCAAGCTTGTCAGAAACATGAGTATACTAAGTAAGGAAGTGGCAAAGATCACGAATCGATACAATCAAGCACCGCACCTGACCCAGTATTCCACATGGGAAAGTGACAAAAACACAATTAAACATCACAAACGAGAGCCAAGAGGTCTGCCCTTTCCCAGCAGGTGACCACATGGCAGCATTGACCAGACATGAAAGCGTGACAAACATTAGACATAAATAACACATATGATGAAGTACCGCCTTGCAGGAACAGTCAGTAAAAATATTTTACTGGAGGGCTTAACCCTAAATTGCCTGCTATGAAAAAATGCATCTGAAAATGTTTTCTGCTGAAGTCATCTGCTGCATGTAAAACTAATTTCCACATATAGAGGAACAGTGCAGACCCTGATCAGACTGCTCCTCAAGGAGCAGTCTGATCTGGGTCTACACTGTTTGCTATAGAGATGTTTTAAAAGAAACAGCAGCAGACCTTGAAATACCCGAAAATAGGCACTTGCCCTGCAGAACAAAAATTATTGACATTTATGGAAAAATGGATTTTTTTGCCCTGCCAGCAGATGAACACAGCGGACAGGGGATTTACTGCCCATCTCTAGGGGCCGGATTTCTGCCACATTCCCAATCGAAAGTAGTCAGTTTTTTCCAAATACCATGTCTGATTTTCCCAATTAAGAAAAGTAAAAAAAGTACTTTTTACTTTTTTTAGAGACCACTCCTACTTATGAAAAACAATAACCCATATCAGAATGATACTTAAACACTTGTGCTTAAGTGGTATGCTTGACATGATACAATCTAAAATAACTTGATTTTGAGGATATATTTTGCTACCATTGTTACGTTCTATGTCGTTAATTTCTCCCAATTTTGATGTTAAGTCGGTCATTTTTTTCCCAATATTGGCCAGGAGCCTTTTTCCAAAATTGCTTGAAAAAGCCCTGGTGGATTACATATAGTCGCAATTAGCAGCCGAAGAGCTAATACTTACCTGCACATATCACTGATGAGCTCACAGTATTTCTTCTTGAAAGTCTCCTCCTGAGTCAGTGATGCCACTACACGGATATTGTCAATGGTCTCAGAACATATCTGAAAATAAAAGCCAGGTGACAAAAATATTTCAATATTGCACTTGTCCTGCAGGACGAGTGACTTACAATTTTCACTTGTCCTGCAAACACATACACTTGTCCATTAAAAGCATATGCAATAAAGAACATAAGGGAGTAATATGTAATATGACATCCTCGAGTAATTCTTCCCAACGCAACTCATCCTACAGGACAAGCACTTTGGGAAGAATTACTAGTCCTTTCTAGATTTCACTCGTAATTAGGAGCGGAGGAGTGGAATTTTTGTCCCCTGAAAGCAGAAAAAATATTCAATTGCTTCAATACAAAATGAGCCGCTCAATGAGAAACCCTGTTTCATTGATTTAAATAAATAACAAGATGTAGATCTGTCTGCATATCTGTGCAGTTTGATTTAAGTATTTACTTTTTGCCAAGCCTCCAGGTATGAGTGTGTAATTGATAATTACAGTAAAACCTGTCTTTAGCGGCCACTTAAAAATAGACAAAACAAAGGTCTTAATGGAAAATGGTAGCTTAATGCAGGTCAAAAGTATTGCAGAATGCTCCCCTTGAGGCATTATTCTGCAATACTTTTGATCTTCATTAAGCAATAATTGGTATTGAAAATCAATATTGGAGTTCTTTTTGAGTGGTCGCTTAAGACAGGTTTTACTGTAGTTTTTTCTATTTCTCAACCAAAACATATGTTGTGGGTGCTCAAAAGAACCGTCTCATTGAGATGGTTCTTTTGAGCACCCAAAACATATGTTTAGACTGATGGGTAAATTAAAAATTACAATTTTACGCTATTATTTTGTTTGCAAATCTAGACCTATGATTTGCTGTCTGAAAATGATTAGAATAGAGATTTTGAGACACTCCAGAAACTTGTGACTTTTTGTCAAAAAAGTGTTTTTCACCCAAAAAAGATATTTTTCTTTAACGAAAATATGTCGTTAAAATCATAGCAAAGTAAAGCAGGGAAAAATAAATTGATTATTCAAATCTGTAAACAGGCCCCGAGGTTGAAAAACTTTTTTCATTCTCAACTCAGCTGAGCACGAAATTTATCCTGCTCATAAATGTTAAAATGCCAACAATTGTTGGCATTTTATCATTTAATAGCATGATATCTACAACACCTGAGAGACTTAAAGCAAGAAACTTCTTTATTTGCCAGTATTTTAGTTTTTATGAGCAGTTGAAATTTCATGCTCAGTTGAGTTGAGCAGGAAAAAAAATTATAACCTCGGGGCCGGTAATTAGCAAGATGTAGGTGTTGTCCTTCAAAACATTTTTGGTATTATATAGTTAATATGGGACTGATCCTATAAGACTATGCAAACTATGACTAATATATTTAAAACTTAAGTCTTTGTGAAGGGGAAGCAAGTATGGAAATGTCCGTTTTGTATTTTAACCCTTAAAGCGCCAAGAAAAAAATGCATCTGAAAATGTTGTCTGCTGCAAATAATTGCCTAACATTACTGACTTTTGTTGCGATTGGCGCATTAAGGGTTACGGGATCACAGGTAAAAATTTCTAATTTATGATGCATTTCTGACATGCAGATTTGTTTTTACCCTTTCAAACAGTGCAGACCAGATGAAATGCCACATTATGCGGCATTTCATCTGGGTCCTCACTGTTTGCCAAATTACCTGTTTGCAGGTATCCAGAATGAAAAGGGTTAATAGTCATCCAAAGAAACAAAGTGGAGCCATATTTTAAATTTTAGAGCAAACATGGATGGTTTGATGGTCAAATTCCAAAATATTCTGTTTTAACCACAAGAGATCTAGATCAGACTGCAACTAGCGTAGATCATCTAAGCCACTTCATCTCAAAAACAGCCCTTCATGGGGAGATAAAAATTGGATGAATGTGTCTTGTTTACACCAGTATTCACTTCAGAAACACAGGTCTAAAAGGGATAAAAATGAATATTACATGCCCTTTTACTTCTTGGCATTGAAGTAATTCCAAGGGGAAAAACTTTTGGGTCCGCCAGGATTCGAACCCAGAACTCGTGTGACAGTCAATCACTAAAGAGTTAACCCAACAGCAAGGCTGTTAGGAATGGCACTGTCACTATAGCATAAAATAGGAAACATATTTGTCATAAGATAACAGTATATATATCACATATGCATAAAGACAATGCACAGTTAACAGGAGTGAGGTTAAATGTATCATATTTGGTCTTGTTACCCAACCATCTATATATAGAGTAATTGTCTATTTTTTGCTATGTCATGAGTCACTGAACTATTGACCAGTCAATATTTTTGACTATTGACTGCACTATACCATGGCCTGGTTTCCCGCTTCCCTGTTAAAAACACACATGCGCTTATCGACATGCTCGCCAACGATGCACGTACGGTTCCTTTATGGAAGGAGACGTTATGCAACAATGGTGAAAATAAGGCATGGTTTGGCAACTTTAAACTCCAATAACTCCGTTGTTTATGGTAAGAAACATAAAGTGTGGGTACTCATTTTCTTAGTTAGATCTAGCGGAACATTTTGAGACCAAAATTGAGCAGATTTGGTGAAAGTTTCTGTTTTGCAACAAAATCACATTGTCTACAGCAACTCCATTCAAGGAACCCTGCTAAGTATTTTATCAAATGGGTTGGGTAATAAAACAGTTATGCCTGTTTGTAGTATAGTTATTTCATGCCTGTTTGTAGTATAGTCAAACTTTGAACCCCTCGGTACAGTGGACAACCTGATCCACTGTTGCACTCGGCCTTCGGCTGAGTGCAATAGTGCATCGGGTCGTCCACGGCATCTCGGGGTAATAGTTTTGACTATACTACAAACAGGCATGAAATAACTATATAATAGACTTCATCTACTTTCATTTATTGCTTGTGCAAGGAACTCTGGCAAGACTGTGAAGTTGGGCAGGCTCATCTGAGCTTTCCTTTCTTCCCTGTGTGAAGAGAACTTAAAAAATCTTGAGAGCTTGGTCATATATGTTTTATTTTGATCTCACCCAGGCCTTTTGATAAGGGTGCTTCATTAAAAATTAATTTTCTTACTTCTCAACTAAAACATATGTTCTGGGTACTCAAAAGCACCATTTCAATGGGCTGGTTCTTTTCAGCACCAGCAACAACTGTTATAACTGATGGATAAGAAAATATTTACAATTTTACACTCAAAATTATATAAGAATCTATCATGAGTATGAGGGTGGGACAGAAAAATCTGTCCCGAGGATCACCAATTGCCATCATGAGGCTTGTCGAGTGATGACAAACAGTGATCCCGAGGGACAGAATTTTTCTATCCCATCCTCACACCAATTATGGATTCTTTTTTTTGCACACCACTAAATACCTCATTTTATATTGGAAAAACATGAAAAAGACTTCCAGAAAATCCTAAATAAGCTGAGATGCGACATGGTGACGTCATTTTAACATTACAATGGCGTCCCGGATCGGAGTGCGAACAGCTTATGGCTGACATGCGGCTGTTCGTTTTTATCTTTCCCAAGGGCTGGTATGGGTATGTGAGATAGAACTATCTCACATGGGTAAAAACAACGGAAATCCCGATCTGAGGTGCGAGAATTGTTTATCTGGACCCATGCTCACCTGACCAGCTTGCTCCAGTGAGCCTTTCTCCTTCTTTGAGAATCCTCTATTAAGTCTTCCTTGGCCAAAGCCCATCCCCACCATGAGTGGCATAAATATTATAATGACAAGGGTCAGCTTCCATGACGAGATGAAGGCCACTACGACTGCAGCCATTAACACTGCTAGAGATTCTAATCCTGTGGCAATCTTTATACCTGTGGCCTATAAGAAAGTTACACACAATATTATTTTATCACATGAAGTCACATCTTGGAGAGATATAGCTCCATGTATCAAAATTGAAAAACCACTAGTGGTTAACAATTTTAGAATGTCATCTTATGATGTCCATTACAACATTGCTTAAATAATGAAAGAATCTTGACCTTTCTTGCTAAAAATGTGATTTGGAAGTAATTTTAATGTCATATGATAAATAGAATCAAACATTCATACTCCTGTATTACTGAATTTATTACACGTGTTGTGAAACAGCTATAAACATCTTGGCAAGCAGTCAATTGATACAAAATCAACATATAAGCTAGCACAGGAAATTTTGGTCAAATCGCAAAAGCTCAAATAAACTTTTTAAAAAAAATTATTTCAAGAATATTAGAACAATATCAGAATGATAAAATATCTGGGTCCAAACTGTTTTCAAATGTCATCCGAAAATAAAAGAAGTGGCCACTAGCAAGGAAAGGGTTAAATTTGACTTCTTGTCAAACTAAATAGTTGTGTTGAAGAGTGTGAGGCAATCGAAAAAGTCTGGCACAATTCGAGAATCAAATCAGGCCTCGATGTAAGTAAGGCGCATTACGCTTAGTACTATGCACGAAAAAGCTCCATTTTGTTACATGGAATGGGCATATAGAAAATTAGTTCTGTAGCATGTGGGTTCAGCCCTATTAATTTCGATTATTTTGATTATCCGAAAGGTTTTATCAGCAGAATAAATGAAATTTAGTTTTTTCAATAAAATATCGCTATAGTATTATCCTTTTTATTACCGGGCCGCGTAGCGCAGTCGGTAACGTGTCTGGCTACAGATGCGTGTCTGACTGCAGATCCAGGGGTCGCGAGTTCGATCCAGGTCCGGTCCCATACTTTCGTGGAGATTGATCATGAAATAATTTCTACGGTCATTCTCCTCCCTTCCGCTGATTTATTCAAGAAGGGTTGTTGTCAGTTACAAGCGAAAGTATGTGCACAAATTACTGGTTAACCGCTTGTTCAAGCCTGCCCAGGAAAATGTGTGGTTAGGTGAACTGACCGTCCCGCAATGACCATAGCTGTTGACTTGGGACGTAAAGCAACAAAACAAACAAAAATTATCCTTTTTATGACGTTTATTGGAGAATGTTGTAACCGTTTGTTTTGCTGCAATCAAACTTGTTATTGTGTTGGCTTGGTTTCTGTGAGGTCAGGGTAACACTATCTTAGTCAATCAAAAAGTAGATCTTCTATATACGGCAGAGGTTGATTCCACGGAATTGGCCGATGCATTGCTGGTTGGAGTGTGAGGGTGTGGTAAAAAAATACGCCCTGAGGATCACTGTTTAGCATTGCTAAGCTTGATGAGTGATGACAAACGGTGATCATGGTGGACGGAGTTTTCAATACCAGCCTAACATAAATAATGGATTCTTTTCCTTGCTCACCATTGAATTTTTATTTTGAAATAAGTATCCAGAAGTTCCTGAATATGCTGAGATGAAATGTTACATGATGACCTCACTTTGACATAACATTGATATCACTTGATGTGTGTGAGCTCCAAAACAACCAATTAACAGTAAGGGTAAGATAAGAATTTTAACCCACCTCTAACATTCTCATCTGTTGTGCAAGAGTCTGACAGGCCTAGGGTTCCCGCAGAAATTCAAAAACACAATTCCATGATTTTCCATGATATACAATGTAATTTCTATGACTATTTAATGCATGGCCTCCAACTTCCCCTTTTAGCGACATCTTCACAATGCAGAGCATAAATATGGAATGCAGAAACAGTAATATATTTAAACAAGCATGCTTGTAGACCATGCATGCATTTTGAAATAATTAAAACTTGAAACCACAAGTAGCCAGAAAACTAGCTGTCAGACACACAAGTTTTGTGTGTCTGACAGCAAGTTTTCTGGCTTCTGGTAGTTTCGTCAAATTGTTTCACAAAATTCCATGGTTTTTCCAAGATTATTAAGGTTTTTTCAAATTCCATGATTTTTCCATGCATGGAACCTTTTTTCGTGATTTTCCAGGTTTTCCATGATTTCCAGAGCTCATGGGAACCCTGATTAGAAATACTTTTGACAAATTACTTGAGACATATGTGATAAGTACCATTATCTCATGAGCTGGCCCATTTTATCTTAATACAATCTACAGAGAGAAGTTTAAGCAAAAATGTGCAACTTACCCCTTGAACCAATGAAGCATCAGTGGATAGTCTTGTGGTTAAAATACCAACACGATTCTTGGGATCATCAAAGAATGTCATATCCTGAAATAGTGATCTCACCTTTTCAAGTGCAAGTAATAACCCTTTTCCTGCCAGTAAGGACTTCTGCAGTCTAATCTTTTGTCTGCTTGTTCTTAGGTTGCCTTTATGGTAAACAATTTTGGACTCTTGAGCAGTTCATTATGTTTGCTTAAACAAAATTTCTAGCCTGAAGTTTACTTGGATATATGTAGCAGATGTAAAAAGCAGATGCCATTTTCAGGACAAAAAAAATAAGGGGGTTATTCATTTCATTGACTCTTTGTATACTGTGTAATTTTGCATGCTGTTTTGTCATCTGTAGATGTACTGTCAGGCAAATGCTATCTGCAGACAACAAATGATACAACTAGTAGCTAAAGAGTTAAATGTAGCACTATTTGCGCAACAAATAATGTAGATTCTGATCAGCTGGCTTCTAACAAAGCCATCTAAACAGAATCCACACTGTTTTCCACTGAATTTAAAAATATGCTTACAAATGGAATGTTGCAGGTTTACAGGATAAATATTTGGGAAAGTGTAGTACATAAATATATTCAGCATGGCAAGGGTAAAAATTGATCCCTATTTCTATTTGCAACTATTCTTACCTGATTCAGAAAAGCTTTGAAGGTGAGACTCCTCAGTCTTGTTGTTAATTTGGCACCAGCCTTGGAAAAACACACTCCCTGAAATATTAGTAAAATAAATCTGAGCATATCTTCTTACTACTGTGTGTCCAAGTGTTTTTCTTTTTGAAAATGTCTTTAATGGTCAAATTTTGGACTACACTTTTGCATATGCATTTAATATAATACCCCTAAATATATCATTGCTTAGTTTAGACTAGTATTTATAACTGGGAAATAAGTCTGGAATCTCTTATAAGAAAAAAAAGTTTTTGATTTAGAAAATTCTTAATGTTCCCTCATTATGTAGTCATATGCTCTGCACATGTTTTTTTGCAGCTCAATGATTACCATGTTTATGTGCCTCTATGAGGTTTTACAATTACATGAGTCGCCAGCAGATTAATTCATGGCATGGGTACATTATGCAATGTAAATGCTCTGACTAGAGTGTGTAAATTACAATTCTGTCTGATCAATCATATTTCATGAGAATTAAATTGCGCACCCATGAGAATTAAATTGCGCACCTTGAATGCCTAGCATTTATGGAAAAAATGACACATAGTATATTTCCATTGTTTTATCAACAGGTCAAGGAAAAATATTATCAAACGCAACAGAATAAAGATGATTATATTCAAAATGATCATCTGAGGAGGCTGACCATTGGAAATCACGTTATTTGGCTCCTGGCACTCACACGTCATTGAAATGATTTACTCTTACAACCTATGACATACTTCAACAATTGAAAACTTAGATTACAGCTACTGGCCATAAACACAAATTATATGACATCACAGATATATTGTTTACAATTTCCCCAAAACAAATCCCATCCAACTAGTTCTACTATCAGGCCCCAAATCCACACCACCCTAATTTTGTATGACTGTGACACATAAATAAATGTTTTATTGGAAAACACAATCTTGTTTTGAGGAACATAAAGGAAGGGCACTTTATTTAGTGGAGCAAGTTTGAAATTTATTTAAAATCTGGTGAAAAGCAGACCAAAGGCATTTGAAATGAAGCGAACATAGAACATTAAGATTTTGATTTTTAGGAACAAGCGAACAGTGATTTATTTCATAGAAACAAGAAAATGGGTACCCACTGTAAAGGCTGCAATATTTACTGGCAAACCAAATTTTTCAAAGTTGGGGGCTTAAACATTCTAGTCTATTAAAATTTCAATGTAGTCTTGCCAAGTTAACTCTTTCTTTGCTAGCAGTGACTTTTGATAACTTTTGTAAACAGCTTGGACACAGATCAGGACCAACAGAGTGTTGGTATATATTGGTCCTGATCTGTATCCAAACCATTTAGCACTCTGGTAGTTTTCCTGAAATTTTGTTGAAAAGTTAATTTTGAAAAGTCAGCAGAGACAAACAAAAGCATGAATATTTCCCAGCATGCAAAGAGTTAATTCCAATATACCATGCCACCTTCATATGTAATATTATATAAATAAGAATAATACCAAGCCAACTCTAAGGCATGTATTGAGGACGCCAACTCCAAGAATAATCCCAATAAGCAGCCGTGTGGACGCTTCTTGCTCCTCTGGTCCCTTTGTAAATATCTAAAAAAAAACACACAAAAACAAAAACATATAATTTTTAAACCAAAATCTGCAAAAATTCAGATCCTTCATGACGCTTGGAACCATGAAAGGCCCCTAAATTTGTTTAAAAGGCACACTGGAGATTAATATTTGTTTTGAGTGGTATAAAGAACCATCTCATTGAGACGGTTCTTTTGAGTACCCACAGCATATGCTTTCATAGTGATTTGTTTTTTTCTAGAGGCCTAGTGACATTATAATTTTATTTTCAGTATAAATAGGGCATTGAAAATAAGACTCAATATCCCCTGTCCATCTATGGCAAATGATTTACTAGAATATCAAGCCTTATCATTCACTAACTTTTGCAGCAAATCATGCATGATAATAAGGCTATTTTAAGTAATATTGTTTTTTATTATATTTTTGTTTGTTGCTTTACGTCCCAGTCAACAGCTATGGTCATGTCGGGATGGTCAGTTCACCTAACTACACTTTTTACTGGGCAAGCTTTAACAAGTGGTTAACCAGTACTTTGATCACATACTTTTGCTTGTAACTGACAACAACATTTCTTGAATGAATCAGTGGAAGGGAAGAGAATGACGATAGAAATTATTTCATGATCAATATCCACAAAAGTACGCAACCAGGCCGGGATGGATCTCGCAAACCCCTGGTTCTGCAGTCAGGCACACATCTGTACTCAGACGGTAAGTAATATTGAAAATTAATGCATTTGTGTTAAGCGGTGGAGTATATAAATTCAAGCCAGATTTGCGCTTTATTTACCTATGTGGTAATGTCAATAATATTGGTTTCAGAAAAAAATCCTTCATTACCATGCGAAACTGCCCCAGATAAAGTTCAGTTAAGTCTGAGATATATCAATTTGAACACAAGCGCGCAGATCCAGACTCAACAGTGCCTTATCAAGGCAATTCAACATTGCTACCAATGATTTCTTTCTTAACCCTTACCATGCTTAACCCAAAATATCCTGTTTTTAAATCAGTGTAGAAACTGTGTTGATCCAGATCAGATATTCCACACATTTTCCTTCTCTGCTTTGAAATGCATGCTTATCACTAGAACTCCCAGAATTTATTGAAAAATAATTTGGGACAAATGTAGTGCATCAAAAGATTCAGCATGAAAAAGGCTAAATCTGTTTCCTTGATGTTGCTAATCTTGCAAGGCATTTTTCAGCAACTTAACAGCAAAATTGGAAAAAATCAACGGCAAAGAACATAAGAAGGATAGCAAAATATATCCTCAAAATTAAGTTATTTTAGATTGTATTATGTCAAGTGTTTAAGTATCATTCTGATATGGGTCATTGTTTCTCATAGGTAGTAGAAGAAAAAGTAAAAAAAACAATAATAGTATTTTTTTCTTTTTACTTTTCTTAATTGGGAAAAACAGACATGGTAATGGGAAAAAGGGTGGCTATTCTCGATCGGGAATTTGGCCCCTAGAGAAGGACAGAAAATCCCCTGCCTTGCCTACTTACTGTTAAGAACTCACTCATCACAAATGCCAAGGATGGTTGTATTGCACCAACTATTATGCTGAAAAGAGCACCAAAGCATATCAAGGGCCACTCTGGGGCGTTCATGCGTAGAAGTCTTTTCATCGAAAACTTTGGCATAATTTCTTCTTCTTCCTCTTCATTCTTCTTCTCATCTTCCTAGAAGGCAAAAAAAAATTGAGCCGTGACATGTGATTCCCAACAATGTGGCATTTTGAAAAGTGTAGAGTCAGAAGAGCTTGTGCCGCCTCCTTTTAAGCTTAGAAACGTCATATACTGTTTGGTCAGTAGCTTAACAGTCATAGAATATTCAAGTGACCAGCAAAGGCTCTGATCAGTCTGCCCGTATGCTGGTCGCACATACCACATTGTTGGAAATCTCATGTCATGGCTCATTTATATGTTTGTTTCAGTTCACCTGAAATCTCAAAATAGGGACAGTAGGTAGCAGGTGCATAGCTGCCTATATGCGAGTAAATGCCTGAATCCACATTATTTGACAAAAAAATCAGTCAAAATTTACAAATACTGCTGTTGACTGTTATGCCAACATAATCATAATTATTGCAAACCTCTTCCCAATTAAAGAAGGCCTGGATCGGAGGGTCTGAAAAATCCTGTATCGATGATCATTAAAATTTTGGCCACTTAATCACTCGTGATAAAATAATTGTCTTATCCATCATATTCACCTGTTAAACAGTAAAACCTATAGCAGCCATTTTTCGCTCTGATCATTAACTTTTAGTATGTGATAAATGGGTAATGGCCACAACTTTTTTGTTCATTATATTTTAGGCATATAATCTTAAAAAATTTAGACCAAAATAATAGCTAAACATTATTTATTCTGCCAAAATATCAACAGATATACCCCATCAAGGCCCTCATAAAAATATTTCATGGCAATGCAATAAAGTTTTTGTTTGTTTGACTTGATTCTTTACATCCCAGTCAACATTTTTTCAGCTATGTCGGGACGGGTCTTCCTGGGTTGAACCAGTACTAAGCAAGGATTAATGTGTCTTGCTCAAGGACACAACCCAGTAACATTGGTGGGGAAGATGGAGAAACAATACAACCAAACTGAGAAATCCCCTAAAAATGGTCAGGGGCCAAAAAATAGGCGCTGGCCGTTATCCAGTACTCATTGCACATACTTTCGCTTGTAACTGACATTACAGTCCTTCTTGAATTAGTAGAAGGAGGACAATGAGCTTAGAAAATATTTCATGATCAATCAAAAGTATGGGGCTCGAGGTCAAACTCACTAGCCTTCGATCAGCAATCTGATCCGCTACCGATTACGCTACAGGGCCTGGCAATTTGTTTGAAGTAATTGCTGATTAGGCACAAAGCACAACACATGACAGGCACCCAACGATCATAGTAGCTCACTGTGAGCTTTTGGCTCAGGTGTCAGAGCTAAAAAAAACTTTTTTACTGCAAGAGAAATTTGGTAACCTGGGCCCAAGGTTATAAAACTTTTTTCATGCTCAACTCAGCTGAGCACGAAGTTTGTCCTGCTCATAAATGTTAAAATGCCAACAATTGTTGGCATTTTAGCATTTATTAGCAGGATAAATACAACATCTGGGAGACTTAAAGCAAGACACTTCTTCATTTGTAGGCATTTAAGTTTTAATGAGCAGTTGAAATTCCATGCTCAGTTGATTGAGTTTGTTTGATTTGATTCTTTACGTCCAATCAAGAATCTTTCAGATACATAGGGACGGGTCTTCCTGGGTTGAACCAGTACTAAGCTAGCATAAATGTGTCTTGCTCAAGGACCACAAGGCAGTGACGCCGCGGAGGCTCGAACCCGAGGCACTTCGGTCTCTAGTCAAGCACTCTATCACTGAGCTACTGGGCTCCCTATGCTCAGTTGAGTTGAGCATAAAAAGTTTTATAACCTCGGTGCCTTTAATACTGACCTCTGCCTTCCAAGACATTTGACTGTCCCATCTTTCCCTTACTGGCATGTGTTTAAGAATAGCAGCAGTTTTCTCCTCTTGTATAGTTTCTATAGGATCAAAGATGTCGTGTTCTAGCTCTTCAACAACTGAAAAAATAGTACAGTGCAGTCCCTCTATAACACATCTCATTATGTACTGAAGGACTTTAAAAACGCACCACCTGCTTAAATGCTAATTTATGTCGAAAATTGGATATTTTCATTTTGTGAAAAATAAAATTTACAAGTTCCGTCATTTTGCTTGCATTCAGAATGCTGTGGCGTATGATTGCTGTGACGTCGGTATAATTCTGAGACAACTAAAATTCGAAATGCTGTGGCGTATGATTGCTGTGACAACTCTGAGACAACTAAAATTTGAAATGCTGTGGCGTATGATTGCTGTGACGTTGCGATAATTCTGAGACAACTCAAGTTCAAAAAGTCACAGAGTAACCATACCTTCCATAATGAACGAAAAAAAATTTCGTACTGATGTTTGGTCTTGAAAGCAAAAGGAAAGACAAAATCAAATCATGAAGTTTAGGCCTCTGGTAATTGAATGTTCATTACGTCTATATGACGTCATCAATTTTTGACGTAATTGGCTGTTTATATCCTAAGGATCAGGAATAATCAGAATCTTTTTGTTGCCAACAGATACTCCTCAATCAGTTGCATAAAAGACAAAAGTATCGCGACATGCGGGAACGTCACCCATCTGGTATTGATGGCAAAAATTTAAGACTGACGTAAGCAAAGAGTGGGAGTGTAATAAAACGATTATTTCTAAAAACTTTTGTGTTTTTCCATTAGTTAAGACATCTGGCTACCACCTAAAAGTGTTTGTTTTCAAATTGAATCAAATTCACATCTGTCAGACGACAATTGTTGAACGTCAGAATTAACAGCATGAGAAAATCCAAATCATGGTCCATTTTGCAAGAGTATAAAAAATGATAAAGAAAACATCCTCAAATCAATCATGTGGAAGAGACAGAGAATGTAAAATGATGCGTTTTTAAAGTCCCTCAGTATATTATGGATTTAGATTTAACACAGGCATGCTGTGGGACTTTAACAATTGTTACCATGGAATTTTACAATGAAATTATAGGAAAGTTGCCCTTTTTTTGTAAAATTGTCCTCTTATAAAACGACTCATCTCATAACAAGGTCCATTCCTTGGAATGCAAATGTAACGCTAAAAAGAAATTGTACTGTATGATGATTACAATAGAACTTGTTGCAAAAAGAATAAAAAAAGTTAATCAGCTTTTACCATATGACGTTGCTTCTGGGAGTGCTATTATGCTTAGTTGTAAATTTCTTTATCTCTTCACCTCAACTCGTTTAATAAATTCAATAAAATATGAGCACTCATGTAAGATCTTCCATGTATGACACTGACTTACCTTCACAGGGCCACATAGCCCAATCAGTATCATGTCTGACTGCAGATATGTGTCTGACTGCAGATCCAGGGGTCGTGAGTTTGATCCTGGCATCATCCCATACTTTCTTGGAGATTGATCATGAAATAATTTCTGCAGCCATTCCCCTCCCTTCTGCTGATTCAGTTACAAGCGAAAGTATGCGTACAAAGTACTGGTTAACGCTTAGTCAAGCTTGCCCAGGAAAAAGTATGGTTAGGTGAGCCAGGGGACAAAAATAGTTCAATATTGCACTTGTCCTGCAGGATGAGGACTTACAATTTTCACTCATCCTGCAAACACAATGTCATGCACTTGTCCTTTAAAAGTGTATGCAATAAAGAACATAAAAGAGTAATATGTAAAACGACTTCCTGGAGTTATTCTTCCCAAAGCACTCCTCCTACAGGACGAGTGCTTTGGAAAGAATTACTCGTCCTCTCTAGATTTCACTCGTAATTACGAGTGGACGAGTGGAATTTTTGTCCCCTGGGTGAACTGACCGTAGCTGTTGACTGGCACATAAAGCATCAAACCAAACCAAACAAAACAAACACTTACCTTCATCTTCTGTGTCATGATGCATCTGGAAAAAAAAGAACAATCATACTAGACACAGGGATCAAATTTAGCACTTGCTAACTTGCTAAATGCTAGTAGTTTCCTCCAAAAAGCAATTAGAAATTGCCATCACTTGCTATTTTTAGCGCATGTGGAAACAAGTCGCTCTCATATGAACCAAATTATGCAACTCAGCATACGTTGTATGGCAAACAGTGTAGATCCTGATCAGCCAGCTTCTTTAGAAGCTGGCTGATCTGGATCCACACTGTTTGCAAGGAAGCCTGAATATAAGTTCAGAAAGATGAAAATGCTAAATTGGTTTTGTCTATCAATTAATGCTGTATAAGTAATTTGCAATGTTACTAAAAAAATAGTTCTAACATTTTCTGGGAAAAATCAAGTTGATCAGCATCTTTAGCAAGTGAGAAAAATAGCCACTCGCTGTTTTTAGCAAGTGGTTAAAAATCTAAAATTTGATCCCTGTAGACAATAAACATGCCCTGATATGCCCTGTTGCAGAAGAGCTTTCAAACAAATGTTGCTTTTAACAATCAACTCAGAGTGTCTGCAATAGAATTTAGAAAATGCTTTAAGGAGTTTATGATGTCATGCTCTGATACAGTAACGAGGCCAAATAAAAAAATAAGTGTGTTCTTGTAACATGTTTGAAAATTTTAGGTAGGGTAGGCACACATGTTTTTTTGTTTGTTTTTTTTTTCTGAAAAAAAAACAAAAAAAAACAATTATTTTATGCATTTTGAAAGGCGAAATGCCTTTCAAAATGCATAAAATTATATTTTTCTCCAGAAAACATGAAAAAATTCCAGGTTTCACCAGAAAATATAGGTAGGGTCTGGTTACCCTAAACACAGGTACTTTTTTTATTTGGCCTGATCACCAGAAAAAAGACACTTTAATGTTCTATTATCAAGGAAAATTGTGGTATTTTGTTTGTCAACTTCACATTTGTTAACAAATATTTTCATCATCAGCGACACCGTACAGGCGGGATAAGGGTTAATGGGTGAATCTTAGTATATTATAATAAATCTGAATACCTGGTGCTCTACAAGTTTATGGTAGAGTCCATCTTTCATCATCAGTTCACTATGTGTTCCCTGGTCTACAACCCTACCATCCTCCAAGGCTATTATCTTGTCAGCATTTTTTATAGTAGAGAGTCTATGAGCAATAATGATGGTGGTTCTGCCTTCCTGGGCCTAAACAACGTAAAATAAATAGAGGACATTCAACTTTTTTGGAATTTATTTATTTCATTGAGAGAAGTGATAAATTAGGGGATAACCATGCTCAAAAAATTTGATTTACGAAGGTATATCATCAGATATACAGTGGGAAATTTAGTTTCTTTATCAGACTATATACCTCCCCAAATCAAAATTTTGAATATGGTTATCCCCATTCTAATGCACTTCTGCCTAGCAGTTTTGTCTCAAATTTGAGCATTGTAAGCCAAACATCAACCATCAAAATGTGACATCAAACTATTTCGGACAGTATACCACAGAATATACTGTGGCAAATTTTTGATGTTATCCAATCAGACGTCGCATGTATATTCCATAAGTGATGAAGTCAAAACTGGAAAACTCTTTTTTTTCACAAGATAAATGTCATATTTATTTCAAAAAAATAATTTTCCTTTATTTTATACAATACCTTCCTTATGGTCTTATAACAAGGTTCATACAGGCAAGGTTGTGTAAAATTCAAGGAATTTTCAAGGACTTCTAAAAGACTTTCTTACTGTTTACAAGGACTGAAAACTTATGAAAAATGCTGATTTACATGTTAAAATTCTACTTCAGAAATGCTAGAGTCTATTACTAAAGATATTAGTTTTAGAAAATTAATATAAACTTGTGGTGTCTTTATTTGGTGCAGCATATGCTGCACCAAATAAAGGCACCACAATTTTATACTGATTCAGGTCTCCAAAAACAGTGTTGAATCCTCCTGTAAATGGTAAAATACAAGGACTTTTCAAGACATTTGAGTATTTTTCAAGTAATTTTCAAATCAAATTTAATTTTCAAGGACTTTGCAAGACAGTCCTGTATATTCAAGTACTTTTCAAGCCTGTGCAAACCCTGTATTAAGAAAATAAATACTCACACTTTCATAGTGTTTTTGTTCACTAAAAAGACAATTAGAAGGGTTTGAGCTGAACATGAGCTGAATCTACTAATTAACTATTGGAATATTGAACTTTTGATTTCTATTTCATAGAATTCAGATCAAACATTAGACCTGTGTCTCTAATAGATAGCCCCCTCCTTTTCCTCAAAAGAAGGCTATAAAATTTAAAATGGTATTTTTATTAATTTTCATTGCCATATTATTCTCCTCACAGGGTATTAAAGTCCCAACCATTAATATTTTTGTTTTTTTTCTATGTACAAATGAAAAAAAGTCAATAAGCAATGCTTATTAGATACCCCCCGCACAGTAAGAGTCAGTGAAAAAACTTGGTAAGTTATAGTTCAATCCAGCAGACCGTAGTTTTAAAAAGAAGGTTTCAGTAGAATCTGTGCAAACAAAAATTATTTTTTCCTAACCAAACTCCTTCACGCATATGTTCAATGTGTCTACATTGTATCGGCAAAGTATCAAATTGCTCCATCAAATTGCTGTGGTAGGAGTTGATCGGCCCAAGAAGACAATATCCATGCATATACAAAAGCAATATAAGGGAATGATGGTCTAAGTTCTCATAGCTGTCATTTTGTCAAAAAAAAATTTCAACCAGACTCCTTCATGCATATGTTCAATGTGTCTGTATTGTATAGGCAAAGTATCAAATTGCTTCATTAAAAGCTGTGGCAGGAGTTGATCGGCCCATAAAGGCACCATCTATGCATAATAAAAACGCCTTATTAAGGAAAAATCGTCTAAGTTCTCACAGCTGTCATTTTGTCAAAAATTATTTTTTCTATAACCAAACTCCTTCATGCATATGTTCAATGTGTCTACATTGTATAGGCAAAGTATCAAATTGTTCCGTCAAAAGCTGTGGAAGGAGTTGATCGCCCCATGAAGGCCCTATCTATGCATATACAAAAGCCTTATTAAAGAAAATTGCCTAAGTTCTCACAGCTGTCATTTTGTCAAAAATTATTTTTTCTTAACCAAACTCCTTCTGCATATGTTCAATATGTCTACCTTGTATAGGCAAAGTATCAAATTGTTCCGTCAAAAGCTGTAGTAGGAGGTGATCAGCCCATGAAGGCCCTATCTATGCATTCACAAAAGCCTTATTAGAGAAAAATTGCCTAAGTTCTCACAGCTGTCATTTTATCAAAAATTATTTTTTCTGAACCACACTCCTTCATGCATATGTTCAATGTGTCTTCATTGTATAGGAAAAGTATCAAATTGTTCCATCAAATGCTGTGGTAGGAGTTGATCGGCCCGTGTATGGACTATAATAGCATAAGCATAAAACCCTATATAAAAAACATTTAGAACTACAAAGGGAAATAGCTCTAATAGAATTGGCCCCTAGCCCTTACTTCTTTATCTAAAGTATTTGTCTTGCATATATGAACATGTTTGCAAGGTTTGATGAAAATCCAGCAATGACTCTTCAAGATGTTAAGATTAAGGAGACAAAACGTTATGGACGGACATACAGACGGATGGACGGACAACATGAAAACTGTATACCCACCACAAACAAAGTTTGCGGGGGATATAATAACAATATACAAATTTTGGGAATGAATATGCTATTTATTTCATCGAGTGAAGCGAAAAATGCATATTTCATGAGTGGCGAAGCCACGAATGAAACATACATTTTCTCGCTTCACAACATGAAATAAATGGCATATTCATGACAAAAATTAGAATTTTCTTTTTATTAAATAAATTTTAAGGTAGACAGATTTTTTGCACTAAATGACGTCATACACGTTTACACATTACGTCATATTAATGATGATGTTGCATAATGTGCAATGTCGGCCAAAACTGAAACCATAGAGGCAGTAGAAAAAGCGAAAAATTCAGCAAATCCTGACAATTTAATTACCCAAATCTTCCTTGCGATCTAACTAAGAAAATGAATATCCTCACTTTGTGTTTTTATCCACTAATAAGAAATATATAGGCGTTTGAAATTCAGAAGTGGGCTCAAGGAAGTCAATGGAGAAAGCAGAGGACATCCAATTTCACCCGTTAAATACAACTTATATTTTCACTGCTGTGAAATACAACTTTTTATATTTTCATGGCTGCTATTTTTGAAAATATGCATTATATTTAATCAATATTTTCTTGTATTTTGTTACTTTGTATATAATAAAGATATATTCTCACCTTTTCAAGAGCTTTCTGTACGACAGCCTCACTTTCATTATCAAGAGCAGATGTAGCCTCGTCAAGAAGAAGAAACTTTGGATTGCGAACTAATGCTCTTGCTATTGCTACTCTTTGTTTCTGGCCACCACTGAGCTGAGCACCTCGATCGCCTACCAGTGTGTTGTAGCCCTGCAAAAGAATGTATGGGCAAGCACAGACCTTTAGTTAAGAGTGCGTTACAGAAAAATAATTTTCTTATTTCTCAACCAAAACTTGGAGAAGAACTGTATAAGCTACAAGCTTCCATTCTTATCCTCATCTTATTGTTTCAAGTTGTATTTACCATGTACAAATTAACTTGAATAAAATATGTTTAAACCAACAAAAACCTTATGTTGTGGGTACTCAAAAGAACCGTCTCAATGAGACAGTTCTTTTGAGCACCCAAAACATATGCTAAAAATTATGGGTAAGAAATTATAAATAATTTTATGCTGAACATTTTTGTTTATCTAAGCCTATGAAGCTCATAAGCTAAAAGTACTCACAATATAAAGTAATTGATTAAAATACTTTGTGTGTGGTAACAGTGAAGGCTCTAATGAGACTAAGTGGATACCATGGCCCATCTACAGGGTTCTTACAGGTAAGTATGAGTAAAACTCTAGGACTTTTCAAGGACTTCTCATAGCATCTCCATCAGTTTTCAAGGACTTCAAGTAAATGAAAAATACTGATCTAAGTGTTAAAATTCGACTTCAGAAATACTAGACTGAGATAATGGAGACATTAGTATTAGAAAATTAGTATAAAATTGTTGTGCCTATATTTGGTGCAGCATATACGAGGGCTGTTCAAATATGAATGCAAGTAGCTTCATAACTTTCTTCACATATATGCTACGACAAAATGTCATACCATTCTTGAAAGAACTATTTGTCGCCTTTAAAATGGCACCAAACATAAAGAAGCACTTACTATTTTTCTCGAGTTACAGACCTTTATATAAAAGCCGCTCCAGTATACTGAAGTTTTTCTGAAGCAAATTGCAACACACGTTTTGGTGCATGTGCGGATATAGTACCATATCTTTGTAGGTTTGAGACAAAATGACACCAAATTTTAGATGCAAGTTTAAGTAACAATCCCAAAGTCGCTTGTAGGAAAAACTTTATATAATCCTGTTTTATCTCGAGTTAACAGGCACGCTTGTGACGTCATTAATTTATGATAAACGTCATTTTGAGCTATCTACTGGTGATGCAATAATGAACATCGCTGTGTCTTTTTCTTTGCATTTTGCTGAAAACATGCTAAATATGTCATAAGGGAATTTTCAAAACGCACCAACCTCTATTTACAGAGTTATCGTATTTTATATCATTTTTCAAGCATTTTTCTGTTTCTTAATGACGTGTTTACATTAATTCAAATATGTTCAATCTCTCTAGTCATCAAGACCAGGTGAGTAATGTAACATGTATAGTGTTTATCTGTCTACTTAGTTTCTGATTGACCCAGATATTGGAGACATTGATGGTAAATAAGTTGTTGTAAACAAGGTATTTATTTGGTTATGAGATTTTTCTAGAAGGATGACTAATCATCTAGATGGTTCTTGAACCTTGGAGAAAAGTCCAGATCTTTCTGGAATTTTCTTTTCCATGCCAATAGAAGCTTTGAGTAGGTTCTAGAATTCAGTAGAAGTTTGTGGAATTTTCCAGAATAAATAAATATAGCATATGATATAATAGTCTTTCTTGACCGTTCTAGAACTTTCTTAAAGGGTATATATAAGAGTAAATTTTTCATAAGGGCATCTTTGAAATAATTTCACCTTTTAAAAGTCTAAACCTTTTGTGCTGGAATTCTATATTGGAATACATAGTGCTTAACTTATTCATTCTGGATTACTTTGGATTATTCAGTTTTGGATTCAGACTTCATGTTCATTTGGATTTATCTTCAAAATCTGGGATCAGAAACTGCTGAAAGACTTGTGTTGATAAATATTCTGAGGGACAGTTCGGACATACAAGGTATTGTAAATTAGACTTTCTTTGATTGTATAACTATTTTCCATTGCTTATTGTAAATGATAATTTTTGTTTTTAATAAATTTTGTTAAATTTTAAAAGTGCTTTTTGCTGACTTTCCAAATAGCAAAATTTTGGTTTCCTGAATTCTTTTCTAGTTACGCCTGGCACGTAACAGAAATTGGGGGCTCAGAGTCCGGGATTGAAATTACTTCTGCACCAAACTAATTTGAAATTTAAAAGAATCATTACTGTTTGCTGTTAAACTAGCTGAAGCCAGCAGAAAGCAAATATGTCATTCAAACTTAGTGATTTTACTGCGTCACCTTCTCAGGAGCTGTTAGACTTGGCAAAAAAGTCTGATCTTTTGGACATTGCTGACCATTATGGCCTACCCAATGTCAAAAAGACTATGTTAAAACATGAAATTAAGAATATTCTCATTCAGTTCTTTGTGGACAAAGAAATATTTGATTCCTCAGCCACATCTCAGATTCTGGTTACCCAGACTGATTTGCAGTTGAGGGAATTAGAAATTAAAAGGCAAGTTGAGATGGAAAAATTAAGATTAGAACATGAGAACAGAATAAGGCTAGAAAATGCAGAGCGTGAAGAGAGATTGAGACGTGAGAAAGAAGAGCGAGAGGATAGAATAAGGCTGGAAACATTAGAACGAGAGGATAGGATGTTGAGAGAAAAAAGAGAAATGGAAAGAGAAAAATTAGAACAAGAAAAAATAAGGTTAGAAATGGAAGAACGAGAAAGGGAAAAACAAAGAGAAATAGAAAGAGAAAAATTAGAACATGAGAAATTAAGGCTTGAAGCTGAAGAACGCATTGAAATTGAAAAAGAAAAATTACAATTTGAGTTAAAAATGAAAGAACTTGAGTTAGAAGGAAAATCTAAATCAAAACCTTTGCCTTTAGACTCTGGTAAATCTTTTGATGTAACAAAACACATCCGACTCGTTCCTCCATTTCAAGAAAAAGAAGTTGACAAATATTTTTTACATTTTGAGAAAGTAGCAGAAAACCTGAAATGGCCAAGAGAGCACTGGACCTTACTTTTGCAGAGCGTTGTAATAGGCAAAGCTCGAGAAATTTACACTCAGCTTTCACTAGAACAAAGCTCAGATTATGACAAAGTAAAAGAACTTATTCTTAAGGCTTATGAGTTGGTCCCTGAAGCTTACAGGCAGAAATTTAGAGATTGTAGGAAAGAACCTAACCAGACTCATGTGGAATTTGCTAGAACAAAAGAACAATTATTTGATAGGTGGTGCTCTTCAAAGAAAGTGGGTTCTGATCATGAAAAACTAAGACAGCTCATGCTTGTTGAAGAATTCAAATGGTGTATAAATTCTGATGTCAGGGCTTTCTTAAATGAAAAAGAAGTTGAAAATTTGGATGTAGCAGCTAGACTAGCTGATGATTATTCTTTGACTCATAAAACTTCTTTTGTTAACAAGCCATTTCCTAGGAAACCATTCAACCCTCAATTAAAATTTACACCTCAATCAAGACCATTTTCCCCTCAGTCAAAACCATATTCCCCTCAGTCAGGTCCAAAATCCAACCCCAGTAATCCATCTGATAATTCCAGTCATTCATTTACTCCAAAACCTAGATTTTCTGGTGAAAACAAAGGTCAAAGTCCTTTATCCCAGCCAATTTGCAATTATTGTAAACAATCTGGTCATATCATATCTGAATGTATTGCTTTGAAAAGAAAGAGAGAAAAAGAAAGACAGGAGAGTCCTAAACCCACAGGTCTCACCTCTTTAAGGCTAAAACCACAGTCTTCTATTCAGGATGAGAATCCTATTTTGGCCAAAACATCTGAGACTGATACCGTTATGGAGATATATGAACCATTCTTATCAGATGGTTCCGTGTCACTAAATAGTGACTTTGCCCAGTCTACCCCTATTAAAATCTTACGAGATACTGGTGCTTCTCAATCTCTTATCTTAGCAGATACCCTGCCTTTTTCTGAGAAGACTTCTTCTGGGACAAGTGTCCTTATCCAGGGTGTAGAGTGTGGATTTATTAATGTACCCCTCCATAACATTTATTTGTCCTCAGACTTAGTTACTGGTCTCGTGGCTGTAGGTATTAGACCTTCTTTACCTTTTAAAGGTGTTCACTTGCTTTTAGGCAATGATTTGGCTGGAGATAAGGTTGTGGTAGACCCACTTTTGACCAACACACCTTGTGTTGATCAACCGCCTGATCCTATTGAGCAGGAAATTCCTGACCTTTACCCTTCTTGTGCTGTCACTAGGGCAATGGCAAAGAAAGCCAATCAGAATAATGGGATGCAGGATATTAATTTAGCTGAAACTTTAATAGGTCAGTCCTTTAATGAAGAGATTTCAAATTCTCTTTCTCCCAGCCAGTCTGACATTCAGACTGACTTTGACTCTTCAAGGTCAAACCTTGACCTTTCACCTTCAATTTCGAATGACCAGCTGTCAAGGTCACAGCTTTGTAAGGAACAACATAGTGATCCTGAGATATCACCTTTATTTGATAGAGCGTTAGATGAAAATGAAATGTCACAAGTCCCTGTATGTTATTATGTGCAAAATGACATTTTGATGAGAAAATGGCGTCCTCCTGATGTCTCAGCAGATGATGAGTGGACTGTTAACCATCAGATTGTGGTCCCTAGGGCTTATCGTCCTGAAATTTTGAATTTGGCTCATGAAACTCCCATGTCAGGCCATTTAGGTGTAAATAAGACCTATCACAAGATTCTTAATCATTTCTTTTGGCCAGGATTAAAATCTGATGTTTCTCAGCACTGCAAATCCTGTCACACTTGTCAAATGGTAGGAAAACCCAATCAGACCATTCCAAAAGCTTGTTTACAGCCCATTCCTGCCTTTGATGAACCTTTTAGCAGAATCATTATTGACTGTGTAGGTCCTCTACCCAAAACAAAGTCAGGTTGTCAATATCTTTTGACTATTATGTGTGCTTCAACACGCTTCCCTGAAGCCATTCCACTCAGAAATATCAAGACTAAGACAATTGTTAAGGCACTTGTGAAGTTTTTCACCTTTGTGGGACTTCCAAGGTCTGTACAATCTGATCAAGGTTCAAATTTTATGTCAGGAATTTTTCAACAAGTCATGCATGAACTTGGCATTAAACAATACAAGTCATCGGCTTATCATCCTGAAAGTCAGGGTGCGTTAGAAAGATTTCATCAAACTTTGAAAAACATGATCAGGTCTTACTGCTTTGACACAGAAAAAGATTGGGATGAAGGTATACATTTGCTTTTATTTGCTGTTAGGGAATCCTTACAGGAGTCTCTTGGGTTCAGCCCATTTGAACTGGTATTTGGGCATACTGTGCGCGGACCCTTGAAACTTCTGAAAGAAAAATTTCTCTCAGATGATGACAGTTCTTTGAACTTACTTCAGTATGTGTCTGATTTCAAAAACAGACTATCAAAAGCCTGTGAAGCTGCACGGTCCAATCTCAAATCAGCCCAAAGCAAAATGAAACTACATTATGATGAAAATGCTCAGGATAGAAATTTTGAACCTGGAGATAAGGTACTTGCTCTTTTGCCCATTCCTGGTAAGCCATTGCAAGCAAGATATTATGGTCCTTATACTGTTGACAAAAAGTTAAGTGATGTTAATTATATTGTCAACACTCCTGGGAGGCGCAAACAAAAACAGTTATGTCATATCAACATGCTTAAAAAGTACATTGATAGGGATAGTTCTGTTATTTCATCAGTGAATTTAGTTAAAACTGTCCCTCTTGAACAAAATGAAATGGACTCTGAAGATATGAACTTTGTGAAATCTGATCCTGCGTCGTCAAAACTCAAGAACTCTGATATCTTAAAGAATCTTGACCAGAAATTGTCTCATCTTAGTTCAGACAAGAGACTTGAACTGAAGCAGATAATTCTTGAATATGAGCACTTATTTCCGGACATTCCATCCAAAACTGACAAAATTTATCATGATGTTGAACTTATTGATGGTTCAAAACCTGTGAAACAACATCCATACAGAATGAACCCTGTAAAACAACAAATTCTCAGAGATGAAGTTCAATATTTGCTGGATAATGACTTTATAGAACCTAGTCAAAGTGAATGGAGTTCTCCTTGTATTCTTGTACCAAAACCTGATGGGACATTTCGCATGTGTACAGACTATCGTAAAGTAAATTCTGTCACCAAAACGGACACATTTCCAATTCCTCGAATCGATGACTGCATAGATAACATTGGACAAGCAAAATATGTTACAAAATTCGATCTGCTTAAAGGATTTTGGCAAATACCTCTGACAGACAGAGCAAAGGAGATCTCTGCATTTGTTACACCAGACGGATTGTATCAGTACAAAGTTATGCCGTTTGGAATGAAGAACTCCCCAGCAACATTTCAACGCTTAGTTAACAGCTTGATATCTAATCTGGCTGGCTGTAAAGCCTATATCGACGATGCTATCATCTTCAGCGAAGAATGGGAAAGACACTTACAGACTATCAGAAATTTCTTCGACAGACTTAGTGAAGCTAAACTTACAGTTAACTTAACAAAGAGTGAATTTTGCCATGCAAATTTGACATTTTAGGTCATCTGGTGGGACAAGGTCTGGTAAAACCTGTAGAGGCTAAAGTTGAGGCTATCTCAGATTTTCCTGTACCTTCTTGCAAAAGACAACTGATGCGCTTTCTCGGTATGGCTGGATATTACAGGAAATTCTGTAATAACTTCTCTGTCATAGCAGAGCCTTTGACAAACTTACTTGGCAAAAGGGTCAAGTTTATTTGGACTGATAATTGTCAGAAGTCTTTTGAAAAGCTTAAAGCCATACTTAAAAGTGCTCCAGTTCTCTTAGCACCAAACTTTGACAAAGAATATAAGTTGGCTGTAGATGCCAGTGATGTTGGTGCAGGCAGTGTATTGTTACAAGAAGATGACAATGGTGTTGACCATCCTGTTTGTTACTATTCTAAAAAGTTTAACAAACATCAGAGAAATTACTCTACTGTAGAGAAAGAATGCTTATCTCTCATCCTTGCTCTTCAGCACTTCGAAGTTTACCTAGCCTCTTCAGTTGCACCTATTGTCATTTTCACTGATCACAATCCACTGACTTTCATTCATAAAATGAAAAACAAGAATCAGCGTTTACTCAGATGGAGTCTCATGTTGCAAGAGCACAATCTAGATATCAGACATATTAAGGGAAAAGATAATATCATTCCAGATGCACTCTCTAGGGCTTAGATGCCTCAGCATTATTGATATGTGAGTTTGTGCTATTGCTCTTTATTAATCTGATGTGATTTTACAGTATAGTTTGTTATATAATTGTTCATTATTGCAAAAGAAAGCTTTACTTCATAAAACTTTCTTTTCTTTGAGGAGGGGAAGTGTAACATGTATAGTGTTTATCTGTCTACTTAGTTTCTGATTGACCCAGATATTGGAGACATTGATGGTAAATAAGTTGTTGTAAACAAGGTATTTATTTGGTTATGAGATTTTTCTAGAAGGATGACTAATCATCTAGATGGTTCTTGAACCTTGGAGAAAAGTCCAGATCTTTCTGGAATTTTCTTTTCCATGCCAATAGAAGCTTTGAGTAGGTTCTAGAATTCAGTAGAAGTTTGTGGAATTTTCCAGAATAAATAAATATAGCATATGATATAATAGTCTTTCTTGACCGTTCTAGAACTTTCTTAAAGGGTATATATAAGAGTAAATTTTTCATAAGGGCATCTTTGAAATAATTTCACCTTTTAAAAGTCTAAACCTTTTGTGCTGGAATTCTATATTGGAATACATAGTGCTTAACTTATTCATTCTGGATTACTTTGGATTATTCAGTTTTGGATTCAGACTTCATGTTCATTTGGATTTATCTTCAAAATCTGGGATCAGAAACTGCTGAAAGACTTGTGTTGATAAATATTCTGAGGGACAGTTCGGACATACAAGGTATTGTAAATTAGACTTTCTTTGATTGTATAACTATTTTCCATTGCTTATTGTAAATGATAATTTTTGTTTTTAATAAATTTTGTTAAATTTTAAAAGTGCTTTTTGCTGACTTTCCAAATAGCAAAATTTTGGTTTCCTGAATTCTTTTCTAGTTACGCCTGGCACGTAACAGTAATGTTATTGTAAATAATGCCTATAGTGGTCAAACTTAAAGTTTACGTTCAAATTTGGAATAAAGTCGCACTATTATGAAAATTAAGTATAAATTCCATAACCCCTTCATTTTAGGCATTTTTGACTTAATAAAAATGCTTTTCAGCGTTTAAAAATTACCCACCATCCACCAATAATTTGCAGCAACAACTTAGTATGAGCGATCAACATATTGTCTTTAAGTTAAAACTAGTTTAAATGTTGCTTCGTGCATTTTATTAGAGATAAGATTAACTGAAAACTGCAAGGTTGTATTTTGTTTACCCATTATTTGCAAACATAAGGAGACTTTAGTGAAAATGATTCGTTGTAATTTAACAAAAGCATGTCGGATTTTCAAAACCTTTACAGAATCATTATATAAGACTATGGTGATACTTCCTTAAAAGTTTCAAGAAATTTCACCCATTTATCGAAGAATTATACGCTCGTCTAGATCACTGGTATATGTTAAAGCATTGAGTTTGTTAGTATACTAACGTGACCCTTATTCAAAGGGCTGTAACTCGATAAGTATACTGTATGCTTCTTAAGGTCTGATGCCAGTTTAAAGATGACATACAGTCCTTTATAGAAACGTTTACCATTTTGTTGTAGCGTTTATGTGTAGAAAGTTATGAAGCTACTTGCATTCATATTTGAACAGCCCTCGTACTGCACCAAATAAAGGCATAACAATTTTATACATGTACTGATTTTGGTCTCTATCAACAGTGTGAAGTCCTACAGAAAATAGTAGAATTCAAGGACTTTTCAAGGCTTTTGAGTGATTTTCCAGTACTTTTCAAGACAGATTTAATTTTCAAGGACTTTCAAGAAAGCCCTCTAAATTCAAGTACTTTTCAAGCCTGTGTGAACCCTGATCTAGGATGATTACACATAAAAAGTTCCAAAATCTCAGAGGCTCGGCAAGTTGTCACTTCAAACATAAACCGGCATGCAAAGCCCTAAGAAATAACATAGTCTGGGCCCCCCTCTCATCATTTCAAAGTGAATAGGTTGAGTTACCAATAAAGCTAAGAGGAGTTAGCTAAGATATAACCACAGTTAGCTTCAGAAAAGCAAACTAGAGGACCTGAAGGTCCTGAGGTGCTCACCTGACCTCTTTAATTATGTTAAAATACGTCAAGGTCAACTACAGCTTATAATAAAACATATTTTGTTTTACCATATATGGGGGTTGCAGCCATTTTGGTCAAGTGACTTAAAACAATCTAATGAATACTCCATCAAACAGTCCAGTGATATCTGAGAAACCATTATGTTTATATAGGTATGTGGCAGTTCAAATGAGTGGCATTGGATAAAAGGTCACAGGTCAGCTTGACATTTGGTACTTATATAAAGCCATTGTCTCATAAGGTTAAACATTTCTCAGAAGTATTATGATTTCGGCTTGAACAGTCATAGAAAAAGGAACATTTTAAGATTATTCCCATATAAATGCATTAGGAATCAAATTTGTCACAAGGCCATTGGCCTTTTGTTCCAGAGAATAAGATATTTAAAGGGTTTTTAACATATATGGGTGCGGTGGCCTTGACCTTGAAACTTATTTATAGCCATTGTCTCATTAGTTTTAATATATCAAGTGAAAATAATGACTTTGGCTTCAACAGTATTCAAAAAATCAACTTTTCAAAACAGTACACATTTAAATGCAATCAAAGGCAAATTTGACCTTGATGTTAAGTAGGTCAAGGTCAACTTAGGTTCATCATTTGAACAAACTTGGTAGACCCAACATCCAAAATGTTATATACCAAGTCCAAAGGTCATCAGCCTTCTGGTTATGGAGAAGAAGGTTTTTAAAGGGTTTTTACCATATATGGGCATGTCGGCCATTTTGGTCAAGTGACCTATACAATTTGTATAAATCTTGGCTAAGGAGTCTTCATATGAAATATGAGTTCAATTGGCCCAATGGTTTCTGAGAAAACTATGTTTTAATATATTGATGGGACTCTAATATGAGCAGTTTGGCTGAAAGGTCAACCTTGACCTTTGGAACTTATTTATAGCCATTGACACATTAGATTAAACATATCAAGTGAGAATAATGACATTGGCTTCAGTAGTTTTCAAAAGATCAACTTTTCAAAAATTTCCCCATTTAAATGCATTAGGAAGCAAATTTGACCTTGACGTTAAGTAGGTCAAGGTCAACCTAGGAACATCATTTGAACAAACTTGGTAGGCCCCACATCCCAAATGCTACATACCAAGTCCCAAGGTCATCGGCCTTCTAGTTCTTGAGAAGAAGATTTTTAAATGGTTTTTACCATATATGGGCATGGCAGCCATCTTGGTCATGTGACCACAACCATTTGAACAAACTTTCGTTCCCCCATCCTAAGGAAACTCCATATGAAATTTGAGTTCAATTGGCCCAGTGGTTTAAGAGGAGAAGATGTTTGAAAATGTTGACGGAGGGACGAACGGATGGACGACGGACAGACAACTGACGCCGGAGTCACTGGTATACTAATAGCTCACCTCGGAGCCTTTGGCTCAGGTGATCTAAAAAGTGAACACTTCTGAAAACTTTCTTAGATCAAAATGTATGCTGTGGGTGCCCAAAAGATCCAGTAAGATGTTCTTTTAAGCAAGAAGAAATTTTGATAGGAAATTACAGGGCTGACTCTGGCTCAGAATTTGTTGTAGCCAACACTTTAGCCAAGTGGAAAAAGTTGTAGCCAAATGAAATTAACTTTAGCCAAGGTTTTAGCCAGAAAGTAGTATCAACAAGGTTTTTTTTTATTGAAATCTTTGTCCACTTTCCTTGACTGCTAATAACCTTTGCCACAATTTGAACCCAGATCCAGTCAGAAATTTTTGTTGTTTGCTGATAACCCTTGCAAACAGTTTGGATCGAGAAAATGTCGGGCCTGATCTGGATCCAAACTGTCTGACAATCGGATGGTATTGAAAAAATCCAGCATCCAAAGAGTAAAATATGGCACAATAATAATGTGTGAAGGAATAAAAAACGCACTATTTGAAAATCCAAAAGCTGATCAAATGAAAAAAGTCAATAAGCAATGCTTATTAGATACCCCCCGCACAGTAAGAGTCAGTGAAAAAACTTGGCAAGTTATAGTTCAAACAAGAAGACCTTAGTTTTGATAAAAAGATTTCAGTAGAATCTGTGCAAACAAAAATTATAAACTCCTTCATGCATATGTTCAATGTGTCTACATTGTGTCGGCAAAGTATCAAATTGCTCCATCAAAGGCTGTAGTAGGACTTGATCCCATAAAGGCACTATCCATGCATATACAAAAGCCATATAAGGGAATAATTGTCTAAGTTCTCATAGCTGTCATTTTGTCAAAATTATTTTTTGTGAACCAAACTCCTTCATTCATATGTTCAATGTGTCTACATTGTATTGACAGAGTATCAAATTGTTCCATCAAAAGCTGTAGTAGGAGTTGATCGGCCCATGAAGGCACCATCTATGCATATACAAAAGCCTAATAAGGGAAAAATTGTTTAAGTTCTCACAGCTGTCATTTTGTCAAAAAATATTATTTCTAAACCAAACTCCTTCATGCATATGTTAAATGTGTCTACATTGTATAGGCAAAGTATCAAATTGCTCCATAAAAAGCTGTGGTAGGAGTTGATCGGCCCATAAGGGCACCGTCTATGCATATACAAACACCTTATTAGGGAAAAATTGTCTAAGTTCTCACAGCTGTCATTTTGTCAAAAATTATTTTTTCTGAACCAAACTCCTTCATGCATATGTTCAATGTGTCTACATTGTATAGGAAAAGTATCAAATTGTTCCATCAAAAGCTGTGGTAGGAGTTGATCGGCCCGTGTATGGCCTATAATAGCATAAGCATAAAGCACTATATTAAAAGCCATTTAGAACTACAAAGGGAAATAACTCTAATAGAATTGGCCCCTAGCCCTTACTTTTTTGTCTAAAGTATTTGTCTTGCATATATGAACATGTTTGCAAGGTTTGATGAAAATCCAACAATGACTCTTCGAGTTATTAAGGAAACAAAGCGTGACGGACGGACGGACGGACGCACGGACGGACGGACAACGTGAAAACAGTATACCCCCTACAAACAAAGTTTGCGGGGGGGTATAAATACACTTTTTCGCAAATATGTGATTTTTGAACCACCTAGACTATACTTTTAGCCAATGACATAAATTTGTAGCCACTCTACATTTTTAGGAGCAAATGGCTACATTGGTGAGCCCTGAAATCATTTAAATGGTTCATACCCTAGTCTCTAAATTCAACGCTCCCATGAGCAAGTATTTCAAGCTATCTGTGCTCAAATTATCGAGTTTTACTGTAAATTGAAATGCATTAAAACTTAGGAGAAATAATTGCTATTTTTGCCTATGCTGGAGAAATAAGTAAATAAGCAATACAGGTCATCTATTTTTATCACATGACATCGCGTCTGGGAGAGATAAATAGATCAGGCAAAACAATGTACACTATTTTCAAGTTTTAACCCCGTTTACAAATACGATATTGGCCGACACTCGGATTGTCTCTTCTATATGTACAGTTGTTTTGAGCTGTGCAGGACCTGATCTTGTGGCCTAGTGGTTAGCATGTCAGCCTTCGAAACAAGAGGCCCCGGGTTGACTCCCAGGGTGGGCACGTATTTTCAGTCTGTTTTTTTCTTCTTCCGTTTTTAGCATTTAAATGCTGAATTACTTCATAGAAAAAGGGCATCATCAAAATTACCGAAATGGTCAACCTTAAACTTTCTATATAGAATTATGCATGAAATCTGTGGGGGTTGGGTTAGATTTGGCCCTCCAGAAAAATATTAGTTTGGTGACCCCAGATTTTTCATTCTTTTTTCTTAAAGGTATTATAATAGCCCATGAAATAAAAATAAATTCTTGAGATTTTCAACATCAGATTTCTTTATATCATTTATTCTAAAAACAAATTCCAATTTTTGACAAATTGCCAAAATATATCATGCAGTGTCTTGTCAGAGCTTGGGTTAACAAATAAACTTGCATATTTTCTAGAAGGTTTGAGGTCATGAGCTATAATTTGAGTTAAAATAAAGAAGCTGTCTGAAGATTACAACTGTTTTAGCTTGATATTTAGTACAAGTGTTATTCTTTTATTTGTTTAGAAATGCTCAAAACCTCAATATGAGATTATGAAAAACTAAGCACGGTGACATATCCTTTTTATTTCATAATTGAATAGTCCATCCACAAAACAAACTGTAGGCAAAGTATTGAAGAAATTTCAACATGGGAAGTATTTAGTAGCATATGTCCTTAATGTCATGTGATAAATAGAATCTAACATTCGCGCTCCTGTATTATTGGGTTTATTATTAAACTTGATGCGAAAAATAGATAAAATGCTTGGCAAGCCTCCCATTTTATCTCTTTTCCTCAACTCATTTAATAAATTAAACTAGAATTGTCAGAGAATCTGACTATAGCCCCCCTGCAGTGCCTTGCATGCAGTAAAAGGCCAGAGTGTCTCAGGATATTGAGCAACAACTCTAGTACAAATGTGCGAAAAATGACGTGTAACAATCCCAAGCTAGATCTAGTCAATATAAATGCATATGTAAATTTTGGTGAAAAATGTCAGTTAGTTCTCAAGATATTGAGCGGAAACGAAATTTTGGCATAAATCAAGGGCCATAACTCTGGTACAAATTTGTGAAAAATGATGTGTAAAAATCCCAAGCTAGATCTTGCCAAGATGAATGCATATTTTAAAGTTGGTGAAATTCTTCCATTTCAGGGGACAAAAATATTTCAACGTTGAGCTTGTCCTGCAGGACGGGTGACTTACAATTTTCACTCATCCTGCAAACACATGCACGTGTCCTTTAAAAGTGTATGCAATAAAGAACATACAGGAGTATTATGTAATATGACTCCCTCGAGTAATTCTTCCCAAAGCACTCGTCCAGCAGATGGAGTGGTTGGCAAGAATTACTCGTCCTTTCTAGATTTCACTCGTAATTACGAGCCGACAAGTGGAATTTTTGTCCCCTGCATTTGGCTCTCAAGATATTGAGGGGAAATGAAATTTTGGCATAAATAAAGGGCCATAACTCTGGTACAAATTTCCGAAAAATGACGTGTAACAAGCCCAAGCTAGATCTTGTCAATATAAATGCATATATAAAATTTGGTGAAAATACGTCAAGCAGTTCTCAAGATATTGAGCGGAAACGAAATTTTGGTGTAAATCAAGGGCCATAACTCTGGTCAAATTTGTGAAAAATGATGTGTAACAATCCAAAGCTAGATCTTGCCAAGATAAATGCATATATAAAATTTGGTGAAATTCTACAGATTGGTTCTCAAGATATTGAGCGGAAACGAAATTTAAGCTTAAATAAAGGGCCATAACTCTAGTACAAATTTCAGAAAAATGAAGTGTAACAATCCCAAGCTAGATCTTGTCAATTTGAATGCATTTATAAAATTTGGTGAAAATATGTCATGTAGTACTCAAGATATTGAGCGGAAACAAAATTTCGGCGTAAACAAGGGCCATATTTCTGGTACAAATGTTCCAAAAATGATGTGTAACAATCTCAAGGTAGATCATGTCAATATAAATGCACATATAAAATTCGGTTAGATTCTATAAAGTATTTCTCAAGATATTGAGCGGAAATAAAATTATGACGGACAGACGGACGGGAGCGGAAATAAAGTTATGATGGACAGACAGAAAGACAGACAACCCAAATCCAATATAGCCCCCACTTTTTCAAAGCGGGGCTATAATTACACATGAGCACTCATATAAGATCCTCTATGTCCATATCTCTGGTAGGTACTTACATCAGGTAATGTCGAAATAAAGTCATGTATGTTGGCTTTCTTGGCAGCTTCTGTAATCTCTTCATCTGTTATATCTTCATTACCGTGCTGTATGTTCTCTTTTATTGTTGTTGAAAACAGAACTGGTTCCTGGCTCACTAGTCCTATCTGGCTTCTATGCCAGGCAACATTCAGATCTTTAATATTCTTGTCATCCATCAAAACCTAAAGGAAATTAACATACTGCATTGCTGTTGAAAACAGAACTGGTTCCTGGCTCACTAGTCCTATCTGACTTCTATGCCAGGAAACATTCAGATCTTCGACATTCTTGTAATCCATCAAAATCAAAAGGAAATAGACCAGTACATGATATTGCTTTGCTGTGTTGTTGTTGAAAACAGAACTGGTTCCTGGCCCACTTGTCCTATGCAAAAAAACATTCATATCTTTGACACTCCTGTCATGTATCAAAACCTAAAGAAAATATACCAGTACATGCTATTACTATGCTGTATTGTTGTTGAAAACAGAACTGGTTCCTGGCTCACTAGTCCTATCTGACTACTATGCCAGGAAACATTCAGATCTTTGACATTCTTGTCATCCATCAAAACCTAAAGAAAATATACCAGTACATGCTATTACTATGCTGTATTGTTGTTGAAAACAGAACTGGTTCCTGGCTCACTAGTCCTATCTGACTACTATGCCAGGAAACATTCAGATCTTTGACATTCTTGTCATCTATCAAAACCTAAAGAAAATATACCAGTACATGCTATTACTATGCTGTATTGTTGTTGAAAACAGAACTGGTTCTTTGCTCACTAGTCCTATCTGACTTCTATGCCAGGAAACATTCAGATCTTTGACATTCTTGTCATCTATCAAAACCTAAAGAAAATATACCAGTACATTCTATTACTATGCTGTATTGTTGTTGAAAACAGAACTGGTTCCTGGCTCACTAGTCCTATCTGACTTCTATGCCAGGAAACATTCAGATCTTTGACATTCTTGTCATCCATCAAAACCTAAAGAAAATGAATCAGTATATGATATTGCTTTGCTGTGTTGTTGTTGAAAACAGAACTGGTTCCTGGCCCACTTGTCCAATGCCAGGAAACATTCAGATCTTTGACATTCTTGTCATCCATCAAAACCTAAAGAAAATGAATCAGTATATGATATTGCTTTGCTGTGTTGTTGTTGAAAACAGAACTGGTTTCTGGCTCACTTGTCCTATGCCAGGAAACATTCAAATCTTTGACATTCTTGTCATCTATCAAAACCTAAAGAAAATATACCAGTACATGCTATTTCTATGCTGTATTGTTGTTGAAAACAGAACTGGTTCCTGGCTCACTAGTCCTATCTGACTTCTATGCCAGGAAACATTCAGATCTTTGACATTCTTTTCATCCATCAAAACCTAAAGAAAATGAATCAGTATATGATATTGCTTTGCTGTGTTGTTGTTGAAAACAGAACTGGTTCCTGGCCCACTTGTCCTATGCCAGGAAACATTCAGATCTTTGACAATCTTGTCATCCATCAAAACCTAAAGAAAATGAATCAGTATATAATATTGCTTTGCTGTATTGTTATTGAAAACAGAACTGGTTCCTGGCTCACTTGTCCTATGCCAGGAAACATTCAGATCTTTGACATTCTTGTCATCCATCAAAACCTAAAGAAAATGAACCAGTACATGATATTACTATGCTGTATTGTTGTTGAAAACAGAACTGGTTCCTGGATCACTAGTCCTATCAGACTTCTCTGCCAGGTAACATTCAGATCTTTGACATTCTTGTCATCCATCAAACCTAAGGGAAATGAACCATACATGATATTGCTTTGCTGTGTTGTTGTTTAAAATAGAACTGGTTCCTGGCTCACTAGTCCTATCTGACTTCTATGCCAGGAAACATTCAGATCTTTGACAATCTTGTCATCCATCAAAATCAAAAGGAAATAGACCAGTACATGATATTACTATAATGCTGTATTGTGGTTGAAAACAGAACTGGTTCCTGGCTCACTAGTCCTACCTGACTTCTATGCCAGGAAACATTCAGATCTTTGAAATTCTTGTCATCCATCAAAACCTAAAGAAAATAGACCAGTACATGCTATTTCTATGCTGTATTGTTGTTGAAAATAGAACTTGTTCCTGGCTCCCTAGTCCTATCTGACTTCTATGCCAGGAAACATTCAGATCTTTGACATTCTTGTCATCCATCAAAATCTAAAGGAAATAGACCAGTACATGATATTACTATAATGCTGTATTGTGGTTGAAAACAGAACTGGTTCCTGGCTCACTAGTCCTACCTGACTTCTATGCCAGGAAACATTCAGATCTTTGAAATTCTTGTCATCCATCAAAACCTAAAAAAAATTGACCAGTACATGCTATTTCTATGCTGTATTGTTGTTGAAAATAGAACTTGTTCCTGGCTCCCTAGTCCTATCTGACTTCTATGCCAGGAAACATTCAGATCTTTGACATTCTTGTCATCCATCAAAATCTAAAGGAAATAGACCAGTACATGATATTACTATAATGCTGTATTGTGGTTGAAAACAGAACTGGTTCCTGGCTCACTAGTCCTACCTGACTTCTATGCCAGGAAACATTCAGATCTTTGACATTCTTGTCATCTATCAAAACCTTAAGAAAATATACCAGTACATTCTATTACTATGCTGTATTGTTGTTGAAAACAAAACTGGTTCCTGGCTCACTAGTCCTACCTGACTTCTATGCCAGGAAACATTCAGATCTTTGAAATTCTTGTCATCCATCAAAACCTAAAGGAAACATTTCAAAAAATGAGGTAGGGCACTGAGGCGTACATATGTTGATAATGCCAAACTTGATTAACAAAATACAAATTCTATACATTGAGCATCTCGTCTGAGAGCAAATATGAGGCAGCACATGAGATTTTGGTGTATATTGCATTATCAAGTAACACTGGCTCAGGTAAGCCTGTGCAAATGGGCAGACATGTCGGAGCCTTTGCTGCCTAAGTGTGTACTAACTACTTGCTGTTGTGTTGCTGTTATAGTTCTGTGTCTCTTCCTCACAGTGCTGTGGGTTGGTCTATGATTGTGGCAATTCCTGGTCATATTCACAATACCTATTTGGTTAGGACATAGAGTGTTCAGGATAAAATCTTACAAGATATACAGTAAAACCTGTGTAAAACGGCCACTTTCAAAAAGACCGAAAATTGGTTTTCAAGAATTATCGGTTAATGTATGTCAACAGTATTGCAGAATGCTCCAAGCGGAGCATTCTGCAATACTTTTGACCTTCATTAAGCTACCATTTGTCATTAAGATCTTTGTTTTGTCTATTTTTGAGTGGCCGTTTTACACAGGTTTTACTGTAGTTGAGCGGGAGCGCAGTGGCTCAGTGGTAGAGTGCTTGACTCTAGATCGAGGTCGCAGGTTCGAGCCTCACGGGCGTCACTGCGTTGTGGTCCTTGAGCAAGACACATTTATCCTAGCTTTGTACTGGTTCAACCCAGGAAGACCCATCCCTGTTTGACTGAAAGATTGTTGATAGGACGTAAGGAATCAAATCAAACAAAACTATAGTTGAATGTTTGGATTGCTTCAGCAATGTAACTATGATGTGATGTTGAGTCATCAATTACTGCCACCTGCAGGGATATGCCAAACATTCCATATTTGACGCATGTCTTTTGACATGGCAATCCACAGTTGAAATAGACTAGGTTCGTGTTTCTCAATGGAATTTCTTTTAAACAGAAATCAGGTTATAGGATCACTTCCTGGATTGTTGATTCAGATGAAAATGACAAGTCACAATCAAAAACACTTCAGATTTTTGTTCTATGCTTATTGAGTCTCAAGATACAGCTAAGCATTGTCATCATAAGAGTTCGTAACAGAAAATTATTTTTCTTACTTCTCAACCAAAACATATGTTGTGGGTACTCAAAAGAACCGTCTCAATGAGACGGTTCTTTTAAGCACCCAAAACACATGTTTAAACTGATGGGTAAGAAAATAATCACTATTTTACGCTAAATTTTTTTTGCTTAACTGCCCCTATGCATCCCTAAGGAATAAAGAATGTTTTTATACAGACCTCACCAGAATCTGCATCATAGAATCTTTCTACGAGTTGAACGACAGTACTCTTTCCACAGCCACTGTGACCAACCAGAGCCACAGTCTCACCAGGCTCTACAGTTAAACTGAAGTTCTTCAAAACCTGCAAGTAGCAAGAAAATGTTTTCAGGGGATTTTCTGCCCTTCTCTACTAGGTGCCAAACTTCTGCCTCATACCCAATCGAAAATAGCCACCTTTTTCCCAATACCATGTCTGTTTTCCCCAATTAAGAAAAGTATAAAAAAAAAAATTTTTAGAGACCACTACTACTTATGAGAAACAATGACCCAAATCAGAATGGTATTTAAACACTTGTCCTTAAGTGGTATGCTTGGCATAAAACAATCTAAAATAACTTGATTTTTAGGATATATTTTGCTACCCTAGTTATGTTCTATGTCGTTAATTTCTCCCAATTTTGTTAAGTCGATCATTTTTTCCCAATTTTGGCAAGGGGCCTTTCCCAAAATTGCTGGAAAAAGCCCTGTCAGAGCTTGTTATGTAATCATCAACTTGTGACCATGCATAACTCAAACCAGTATACCCATCTATAGAATAATTAGAATCTAAAGGGGTGGCAATATGCATAAATAATGTACATAAAAAAAAAAGCTTTCAGCCAGAGGCCTTTATCAAGAAAAACATGCACTTCAATATTAACTACATAATCACTGTTCCACCATTTTGTAAAAAATGCTATAATTAGGCTATAATTCATACTTGTTTGGGCTTTCATGAGGTAAGAGTTAGCACGAGTGTACTGAACAATATCACGTACAAATTTACATAAACAAAAAATTTCAGCATAAAATTGTAAATATTTTCTTACCCATAATTTTTAGCATATGTTTTGGGTGCTCAAAAGAACCGTCTCAATACCCACAGCATGTTTTGGTTGAGAAATTATTGATAATTATTTTTCTGTTACACATTCTTAATAAAAGACCTAAATATTTTATTCAACAAAATTGGGTAAAGAAAAGAAAACAGCTAATTAAGCTACTTAATTATACCTGGACCTCGGGCCTTGCAGGGTAGGTAAATGATACATTTCTAAACTCCAGTCTCCCACTAATCTTATCTGGCTTCTCTCCCTTGTCAGATGAACTGTCTATCTTCGGCTTCTGTTCGATGATCTTGAATATTTTTGCTGCTGCAGCTAAGCCATTGCCGAAAATCTCTAAGATAGGAAATGCTTGTCCTAGTGACATGGACCCCATCATCACACAAATGAAAATCTGAAATAGATGACAGGAAAAAATGATTCTAACCCTTATGAATTCTCCCATCTGATTTGATACAATGACCCTTTGTGCATTAATCATTTCAAAATTTTGTTTCAACATCTTGACAATCCAAAAAATGAGTTAAAGGCAGGGTATACCAATATATGGTTTTCATTGAAGTAAGTTGCTAGTGGTGAGGCAAGCTTTTTTGTGAGAATACTTGTTATATAATATAGATGGGTCTTGGTTAATAAATTCCAAATGAAAATTGTATTTCTTTCTCTGATGATTGTTTTATTCTTGGCAAACAGTGTAGACCCAGATGAAATGCTGCATTTCTTCTGGGTATTCATTGTTTGCCAAAGTTCCTGTATACAAAGGGCTAATGAAAACAATTGAAAACATATATTTAGGTCAACTTAAAAAATAATTGCACCAGTTTGTGAGATTTTGATATAGGTCGAAAATGCATAGAGGTAAATCTTTAACCCATTTATGCCTGGGGTCCTTTTTATGGGACATCAGTAAACAGTACATAACCAGATCAATGTCTGATCAGGTTCTCTAAGTAAGTTTGTTTACAGAATGTTCGGTTAAAATTTGAATAAAAATTAAAAATAATATACAACCCATCTACCATTAAAAGAGAAATGGCTTGGTTCAATTGATAAGAGTGGGAAATTCCATTTTGCTTATAAATGGGTTAAACATGCACATTCAACTACCTTAAATTAGTTCTAGCGCGGCTAGAGAGCCTTTATTTATATCCCTATTTTTTGGGTGTGTGTATAAAGCAGCAAACACACAAAGGGACCGACATAGATAGAGGTGAAACTGCACCTTTGCAAATGTGGCAACAAAGGTGCGGACCAGCCTGTGCAGATGTGCAATCTAATTAGCACCTTTGCTATTCACTGATTGAAGAATATAATTGCTATACAGTAAAACCTGTGTAAAATGGCCAATCTCAAAAACCATAAATTGGTTTTCAAGACCAACTATCACTTAATGTAGGTCAAAAGTATTGCCGAATGCTCAAAGAGAGCATAATCTGCAATACTTTTGACCTTCATTAAGCTACCATTTGTCAAAAAGATCTTTGTTTTGTCTATTTTTGAGTGGCAGTTTTACACAGGTTTTAATGATATCGAAACTTTTCACATATTCTAATCATTTGACAGTCTTTAACCCATTTAACCTGAATGGAATTTCCCATAGTTATCAATTGACCAGTCTGTTTCCCTTTTAAGGGATATTGGGTGGTATTTTTCATCCTTATTCAAATTTTGACAGAATATTCTGTAAGCATACAGAGGAGACCCTGATCCGACGCCGCATTCTTTTTATGAGAGAAAACAATATGGGCCCAGGTCCTGAACAGACTGCATCATTTTCTTTTGCAATATAGGCTACCTAAGTAATCAGCAGATGATTTTGTTTGTTTGTTTTGTTGCTTTACGTCCCAAGTCAACAGCTATGGTCATTGCGGGACCGTCCGCTCACCTAACCACACTTTTTCCAGGGCAAGCTTGAACAAGCAGCTAACCAGTACTTCATGCACATTCTTTCGCTTGTAACTGACAACAACCCTACTTGAATGATTCAGGGGAAGGGAGGAGAATGACCATGATCAATCTCCACCAAAGTATGGGACCGGACCGTGATCGAACCTGCAACACCTGGATCTGCAGTCAGACTCGCATATGTTGCCAGACATGTTACCGACTGCTCTACGTGGCCGGATAAATGGGCAGCCCAATACTTTATCAATATGTATGGGAAAATCCATCAGAATACAAAGGGTTAAAGATAACTATTGGTTCCACTTACAGTCAGCACATTGCCGGGCTCAAGTCCTGGTTCCCCATCTCTCATCAATTTAAAACCAAAAGCAAAGGCTGTGGAAAACACACAATACAAAATCAACCATATAGCACCAATGCCAAACCCCATTACCAGACCTTTTCTGTATGTGGAGCTACTCCCTTCCTTCAACTTACGATCATATCTGAAAAATAAGGTCAACCTTGAATATATATAGATCTAACATGAATGCCCCAGCTTCACAAGCCAAGGGTACTAAGTCTCATAGGTCCACTTAAGCAAAATTTTGAGTGTAAAATTGTAATTATTTTCTTACCCATCATTTTGAACATATGTTTTGGGTTCTCAAAAGAACCGTCTCATTGAGACAGTTCTTTTGAGTACCCACAACATATGTTTTGGTTGAGAAATAAGAAAAATAATTTCAGCTATGCTTATCTGGAGGCCTGATGCATATGGAACGAAGTGGACTTAGTACCCTTGGCTTATAAAGATGTGAGTGTCGATGTATTATTGAATTCAATAAGTTGGGGACAATGGATAAAATGTGGGTCTGTGCTGAGCATTTTAGTGCTTTTTCGCAATAAGTTTAATAAATTTAATAATACATGGACACAAATGTTAGATTCAATTTATCAAATTACACTAAAACTACTTTGAAATCACATTTTGGAGCATTAAAACAGTAAGATTTTGCCATTTATGTTTGTGGTTTGTGGTTTGCTTTACGTCCCAGTCAACATCTATGGTCAAGTCGGGTCGGTCAGTTCACTTAACCACACTTTTTCCCAGGGCAAGCTTGATTAAGCTGTTTACCAGTACTTCATGCAAATACTTTCACTTGCAACTGACAACAACCCTTCTTAAATCTGGGAAAGGAGGAGAATGGCCGTAGAAATCATTTCATGATCAATCTCCACGGAAGTATGGGACTGGGCTGGGATCAAACTCACAAACCCTGGATCTGCAGTCAGACACGTTACCGACTGCGCTATGTGGCCTAGTTTGATTGAGTTGTGGTCCCAGTCAACAGCTATGGTCATATGGAGACAGTCAGTTAACTATAACCACACTAAAAGAAGAATTTGTACATTATTGGCTAAAACTGTGTTATGGACAATGTGCACTTATCAAAACAAACTATTACATCGTTGTTAACTAATCTTCTCACTGCAGTTCACACTGTTACTTGATATGTAAACCACTAGGCCAAATAAAAAAATATGTGCGGTTCAGGCACACTGGAAAAAATTAGGGTAGGTAGGTAGGATACTTTTTTTAAAATTCTTTTTAGCTTGGAATATTCAGACCTGCTTGGAAATGTATTAAATAAGACAAAACTGATATAAAAGGGTCTATTTTTGAAGATATAACTTTGTTTTAATCATTTTACTTTCTATACCAAAGACTGAATGCATAGAAATTTAGATTTCCGTGTCAGATAGTCATTTTGACATATATGTATTTTTTCTTAAAATTCTGAAGTTGGATCATTTTGTTCTGCTTTTCTCTTCCAACTTCAGAATTTGGAGAATAAGTGGTAAATATCAAGGTCGGGTAGCCTGAACCATACATATTTTATTATTTGGCCCTAGACTAGTGCTTCATGGATTTTAAAACATGGTTTATATCACTCCCATATACAACATCATATGATAAAAGTCATTATTACAGACATGCATAAGGCCAAAAAGAAAAAAAACATGTGTGTTTTAGGTTACATGAAATTTTAAAATAGGGATGGTAGGCAGGAAAATATTTTTAATTTTGTTAAGTCTTTACACAGGGAAGATGGGAAAACAAAATGGCTGAACTGGGAAATCCCTTAGAAATCTTCTAAAACAGCTTAAAAACTTAATAAGGGCTAGGGGGACAAAAAACTAGGCACGGTCGGGTAACCAGAAACACACATTTTTCATTTTAGGTCTTCTAAGATACCTGTGAGATTCTTTCTCCTGTCCATTGAAGGCCATCACAGTTCTGATGGAACTCAAAACTTCTTCTGCAATTGCACCTGCCTTTGCATACATCCTCCCTTCCCGTACTGCCACAGTCTTCACCCACTGAAAAAAAAAAGTTACTCATTTTAATAACCCTTTTCGCAAGTAGGAGTAAAATTCAAGGACTTTTCAAGGACTTCTAAAAGCCTCTCCAACAGTTTTCAAGGACTTAAAGTTATGAAAAATACTGATCAAAGTATTAAATTTCTACTTCATTCAGGCAAGTAGGAGTAAAATTCAAGGACTTTTCAAGGACTTCTAAAAGCATCTCCAACAGTTTTCAAGGACTTAAAGTTAATGAAAAATACTGATAGAATTGTTAAAATTCTACTTCAGAAATACTAGACTGAGATAATGGAGACATAAGCACTGAAAAAATAGTATAAAATTGTTGTGCATTTATTTGGTGCAGCATATGGATATGCTGCACCAAATAAAGGCACAGCAATTTTATACTGATTTAGGTCTCTATCAAAGTGCTAAGTTCTACAGAAAATAGTAGAATTCAAGGACTTTTAAAGACTTTTGAGTGATTTTCCAGTACTTTTCAAGGCAGATTTAATTTTCAAAGACTTTTCAAGAAAGCCCTCTAAATTCAAGTACTTTTCAAGCCTGTGCAAACCTTACAACAGTCACGACTTTTGTCGTCTGCTCTCGTCTGCTTCTGTTCAAAGATAGTCTATATTTAAAACAAGACGGTCAATAATGTTCCCTTCCATGTTAAAATATAATCTGAAGTGCACTTGGATATATGCAGCAGAAAAAAGCTGAGATTTTTAGGACAAAAAAATATTGGTGGGTTAAGATTTAAAATTAAAGACCACTACTTCCATCTGAAAAACATATCACTTTTCACAAAAAATTATCCATTGGTGGTGAGCATTTGATGTAAATGCTACAAATATAATAGTCTATAACCCTTAATTAGAACTAAGAGTTATACCTTCAAAAACAATCTGAGATCAGAGGATTTTCTACCCTTCTTAAGGGGCCGAATTTCGGCCCCATTCCCAATCGAAAATAGACACCCTTTTTCCCCAATACCATGTCTGTTATTCCCAATTAAGAAAAGAAAAAAAAATACTTTTTTTTCTTACTTTTTTTAGAGACCACTACTACTTATGAGAAACAATGGTCCATATCAGAATGATTCTTAAACACTTGTGCTTAAGTGGTATGCTTGACATAATACAATCTTAAATAACTTGATTTTTTTAATATATTTTGCTACCCTTGTTTTGTTCTATGTCATTAATTTCTCCCAATTTTGATGTTAAGTCAATCATTTTTTCCCAATTATGGCCAGGGGCTTTTTCCGGACATTGCTGGAAAAAGCCCTACCTTCAAAAATAATCAGAGATCTAACAAATCTAGATATAAGAGCAAATAATTGAGCATAAAATTCAGACTATTTTCATATCCACCAGTTTAAACATGCGTTTTTTTTTTGTTTTTTTTGTTTGTTTGTTTTTTTTTTTGGGGGGGGGGGGGGGTTGCATAGGGCCAGTTAAGCAAAATGTTTCAGCATAACATTTCGATTATTTTCTTATCCACCAGTTTAAACATGTGGTTTGGATGCTCAAAAGAAGTGTCTCACTGTGCTCAAAAGAACCATCTCAGTGAGACGATTCTTTTGAGTACCCACAACATATGTTTTGGTTGAGAAATAAGAAAAATAAAGTTTCATTACACAGCCTTATCTGGGGGCCTGGGTTTGGTTTGATTCTTTACATCCCAGTCAACAGCTATGGTCATATCGAGACGATCAGATAACCTTAGTCCTAACCACTCTTTTTTCCTTGACAAGCTTGACTAAGCAGTTAACTAGTACTTTGTGCACATACTTTCACTTGCAACCGACAACAACCCTTCTTGAATCAGCGGAAGGGCTCCAGGATAATGTCTGTATAAATTATTTCATGATCAATCTCCACAAAAGTATGGGACCGGGCCGGGATCAAACTCGCGACCCCTGCATCTGCAGTCAGACTTGCATCTGTTGCCAGACACGTTACCGACTGCGCTACACTGCCCGGTCAATTACGCATGCTTATATATAACAATAGCTGCGGTTGTTGCTCAGTTATAAATACCTATTTCTATTCCCTTACAGGTATTCAATCCTTGTTTATTCAAAGGTTGTTCTATTGAAAGTGCCTTCCATGTTATGTTGTATCAATCTTTTGTCAAATCCATCATCCTATACTGGTTTCAATATGTGCATTGGTTCACTGTCATTACAGTCATGTCTTGCAGACTGATTATAAGAATCTATCATGAGTGTGAGGGTAGGATAGAAAAATCCGCCCCGAGGATTGCCGTTTGGCATCACGAGGCTTGCGGAGTGATTGCAAATGGTGATCACAAGGGACGGATTTATCTATCCTACCCTCACAAGAATAATGGATTCTTTTTCTTGCTCACCACTGTTTTACTTATTTACTTCCAGATTTTCAATCCTAGGGTAAATTCTCAGATATCCCCTATCTGATGTGCAAGAAAACCAGTGCAGACCCAGATCAGAATGCTTCTGAGGAAGCCTGTTTTAATCATGATGAGCCTTTTGCACAGCTCCGATATTGTGACAAATATTTTATTTGAGATCAGAAAGTGAAAAGTGTTCGAAATTTAGAACTATAACATTTTCCTTGTCAGGGCTTCAGAATTTTTTCAAGATTGGTGGGCGGAAGTGACCCATGGATCAAAAAATGGTGGGTCATTTTCTGAAATGATGTGCCCACTGTTGATTATACAGTAAAACCTGTCTTAAGAGGCCACTCAAAAAAGAAGACCAATTATCGCTAAATGCAGGTCAAAAGTATTGCAGAATGCTCCAAGGGGAGCATTCTGCAATCCTTTCGACCTTCATTAAGCTACCATTTGTTATTTATGTCTTTGTTTTGTCTTTTTTTTTCAGTGGCTGCTTAAGACAGGTTTTACTGTATTGACAATCTTCATGTTTTGTGGAATTCATAGACTCGCTGTAAGTAAATATTTTTATTTATAAAGTGAGATTTTTCACAACTAAAAAGGCTCGGTCCACTGGGCCAGCTGCCTTGGAAAGTAATGGGCCATATTTTGATATCATGGGACAATGACCCGCGCCCACCATAAATCTGAAGGTCTGCCTTGTGCATACTTACCCTACCGAAAACAGCTCCAAGTATTATGATAAGGGGACTAAAAGCCATACATGCCAGAGCAACCTTCCATCCTTTCCAGAGTGCCATAGAATACGCTCCACACCAGGTGGCACACCAAGTTATAAATACTGACACATCTTTCCCCATCGCTGTGGAAACGGCTTGCATACTCCTAAAAAAAACGGAAATATATATGAGCCAGGACATTTGATTTCCAACAATGTGACATTTTGACAAGTGTAGACTAAAAACGAGCCTGTTTAGCCCCCCTTTTTTAGCTTAGAAACTCCAAATGATGTTCCGTCAGTAGCTTAACAGTCAGAGAATATTCTAGCAACTAGCAAAGGCTCTGATCAGACTGCGCATATGCGTAGGCTGGTCTGAGCCTTTGCTGGTTGCACATACCACATTGTTGGAAATCTCATGTCGTGGCGCATATGTGATAAACTGCTGCATAGCTCGATCTATTATCAGTTAAGGAAATTTTGGAGAGAGCACGACGATTATTTCTGGCGAGGCTTTTTCTTCCTTCATGTGATCCTAACTTTTTATCGCTAAAAATGCAAAATTTAACACAGCACTGTTACCCCTGTCTGGGATATCAGGGTTCATACAGGCAAGTTTGAGTAAAATTCACTTTTCAAGGACTTCTAAAAGACTTTCCTGCAGTTATCAAGGACAGCAAGCTTATGAAAAATACAGTGTCTACTTCAGAAATGCTAGACTGAGATCATGGAGAAATTAGTATTAGAAAATTAGTATAAATTTGATGCACCAAATAAAGGCACAACAATTTTATAATGGTCTATAATGATTTAAAAGGTTGATATCTACTTTGTTAAGTCCAACAGAAAATAGAAGAATTCAAAGACTTTTCAAGGCTTTTGAGTGATTTTCCAGTACTTTTCAAAGCAGGTTTAATTTTCAAGGACTTTTCAAGAAAGCCCTCCAAATTCAAGTACTTTTTAAGCCTGTACCAACCCTGAATATTCTTTTGACAGAATAAAATCCTGGAACTTTTTTCATAAAAATTTAAATCCCCATATGAACGAAAGGTTGCTCCCTTAAAGAAGCATGACAATATTTGTATCTATTCAGCATCTTTAACCCTTTGAAAATAAAGGGTACTTTTACAAACAGTGAAGGCCAAGATGAAGCTGAATCATGTGGCATATCATCAGTTTACACTGTTTGTTTAGGTTCAAAAAGATCTTTAGACAAAAAAATACAATATTTTATGAAAAATATAACCTGACACCCCTAGATATGTACAATGGACTATCCCATATTTATTGTATCAAACCAAGAGGAAAGATCCATAAGTTTACAAAGGGTTAACCCTTAAAAAGCCAGCGAAAAAATTCATCTGAAAATTCTGTCTGCTTTTGTCGTCTGCTGCAAATTTTTGCTAACATTATTTAACAAAGTTAAGTACATGTACAGAGACAAACAGTATGGATCCAGATTAGACTGCTCCTATAGGAGCAGTCTAATCTGGGTCTACATTGTATGATGGAAAGGATTCTAAAACATTTCAGCAGACAAAAGCAGACGTCTTTTGTTGCGATTGGCGTTTTAAGGTTAAACTATCAAAAAAACAAATACAGTCAACTCTCAATAACTCAAGGTCCCTCTTTCTTTGAGTTATCAGTAGTTTGAGCAAAAATACAGTGCAGTTCCTTTATAACATGCCTCGTTATAATACAAATTTGGATATAACACATTCGTGTTGAAGGGCTCTACGTTAACGTTTTAACCTACAAGCCCTGTCTGACAAGGACCTTGTGAAATGTGCTTGTCCTGACCTAAAGTGCACTAGCCCTGACCTAAAATGCGCTAATTTTCAAATTATATAAAATTGAACATTACAGGAACCGATGCATGTGCAAGTGTCAAATAAGCTGTAAACTTGTGTATTATGCATGTGCAAGTCTGTTAATAAAATTGTTTCTTCTTTAATAAGTTGAGCTCCATATGATTGGGTGAGTAACATTCTGTGCTACATTTGAAAGTTTTTTCCTTGAACTAGCCCAATCGGGCTACCAGGGCCCAGAATTTACTTGTCCTTGACCATGATTTTACTAGTACAGATACTATAGGAAAATGATTACTGTAGAGCCCTGTGTTGTGGCTCCCAATTTTTTTATTATTAAGGAATCTTACAATGTCATTTTCTTGTAATTATTTTGTAAAATTTCCCTTTATAACGATGACACACCAAAACTAGTCAGCACTCCTATTAATTGCTTGATGACTTAGTTTTAATGTCTAGGTCTGAATCGGGACTACAAATTATTTTGAATAGGTTAGGTGAATACTGTAGAAAATGGCGAATGGAAGTCAATATCGAAAAAACCAAAGCCATGCAGTTTAGTGGTAACGGGCACAAATGTAAGTCAGTGTTTCTATATAATGGGAAACCTCTTGAAAATGTACCTAAATATAAGTATTTAGGAATTTAATTTAGCTCTTCTGGGTCATGGAGTAGTGCAATTGCAAATATATCAAATCGGGGAAAGAAGGCGCTGTTTTTACTAAAAGGCTATAAATGTTCAGGAAATATAAAGCCAGGGTTAGGATTAAAACTGTTCGATCAGATGATAAGGCCTATTTTATGTGATGACTCAGAGATTTGGAGCGCTTTTGATGGAAATAAAAAGATCTTTCAAAATATTGATAAAATCCCAAAGTTCCTAGACTCTCTAGACATTGAAAATGTGCAAATTAAATTTTGTAAGTTCCTTATGGGTTTATAAAAGGGCGGTAAATTTAGCTGTAAAAGGGGAACTTGGGTGTTTTCCAGTTGGAATTTCATGTATGCTACAGGCTTTTAAATACTGGTATCACATTCAATCATGGAGTAACATTTTACTTCAAGAGGCCCTAGCGATATCCCAAAACCTTCATGAAGAATGGATATTTATTTGGTTTTCTTTGTTTTCAAGTTTATGCAAATTGGTTAATGTAAAACCGTCTGATGTAACCTCGGAAACTTTTGTTTTACTAAAGGAGAAATTATGTGATTATTATATTCGATATTGGCAAGAACGTATAAAAACGTTCACCAAAATGGACACTTATTGTTTGCTTAAGCAGAGGTTTGGGTTAGAAAACTACATAAGTGATGTGAAAAAAAGAGCGCACAGAATAATTCTTTCTAAAATAAGAATAAGCAACCATAGATTAGCAATTAAAACGGGTAGGTTTTCAAAGACCCCAGGAAATGAAAGAATTTGCTTACATTGTAAGGCTGACAACGTTTCAGAAATAGATGATGAGCAACATTTGTTATTATGATGCTCTTAAATTAGTGAAATCAGAAAAGCTCTTTTTGACCACGTAAGGAAATCCTGTCCAAGGATTGACACATTAAATGATGAAAATAAGTTTATCTACCTTTTGAATTCCAGTGGTTCGACAATTAAAGAAGTAGCAAAATTTCTTCATTCAGCATATAAAGCCCATTCCGCATAGGAGAATAGATATTTTCTTTATTCATACTTCTCTTGTTTAACATTATGCTAAATGATACATCATTCTTTGTATTTATGTACAACATTTTTATGAAAGTATTTTGTGAATGTCTCATATGAAATAAGATGAAACAATAAAATAATTGTATTGTATTGATTCACATATAACACAATTCATTGCCCATAGGACAAGTCAAGCAAATGCTTTTAGCGTAAAATTGCATTTTTTATCTTACAAATCAGTTTAAACATGTGTTTTGGGTGCTCAAAAGAACCAAATGCTTAACTTGATGGGTAAGAAAATAATTACAACTTTACGCTAATAAAATTTCCTTAAATGGATCTATGTGGTAGTCTGGGTAGTTAATAGTTATGGTACTTACTCAGAAAAAGTAGTTCCCAATTCACCGACATTATGTACATCAAACCAAGCTATATCCTGATGGATAACAGATTTGAAGAAACGAGTCCGGATTGTCCGCATTTGTCGTTCTTGAGTAATTTCGAAACATAAATACTGAAGGAACCCAGAGACGATGATTGCAGCGCCAATTGACACAAAATACAAGGCAAACCGTCGCCCTGTGTCATACAAGTCATAGTAGTCGGTAGGATCAAATGGTAGTGATGCCGTTGAGTTATCTCCCTTTGCAATACTGCAACAAAAATCAATGTATTAACCTTTAATGCGCCAATCCCAACAATAGTCGTCTGCTTTTCTCGTCAGCTGAAATGTTTCAGAAACCTCTATGGCAAACAGTGTGGACCCAGGTCAGACTGCTCCTATAGGAGCAGTCTGTTCTGGGTCCACACTGTTTGCTTCTAAACTTAATTTGTCAGTAATGTTAGGCAATAATTTGCAGCAGACGACTACAGCAGATGACATTTTTAGATGCATTTTTTTCTTGGTGCTTTAAGGATTAAAGCTAAAAGGATCTTTATGACGGCATACAAGTCAAATCAAATTATTCACCACCCTTAGTTTTTAGTAGCAGAAGAAGGGGCCATCTGTACGCTGTCAAGTTAAAAGATAGTCTGTCATATATCTTTGGATTGAAATTAGGGGTCAATGGAATAAGTACCATGATCTCAGCTGAATCATAATCTTTTTGGTTGTTCATATTTCAAGAAATAGATCAATTTTTGTTGTACTCAAGTGCCTAGGTAAGGCAGAGTTGAGTAATGGCTGTACCTATTTCAACATGCGGAGCAAGCGTTAAAACTGACACAGCCCAGACTCAACTGTGCTTTATAGACCAGTGAGGGCATTTGAACACAGATACAAATGATTTATTTCCTTTCTAACACCCAATTTAACAACCATGATTCATTCAAGAAGGGTTGTTGTCAATTACAAGCAATTTAAAAATTTGATGTGAATCATATATGTTTCAACGATGTATGTCCTTCTGCGATTTGCGACATAACATAATGTTATTTCTTTATCACACACCATTCACCGTTAAACCTGATGTCATCTCAGGCCCCCAGATAAGAGCGTGTATCTGAAAATTATTTTCTTATTTCTCAACCAAAACATATGTTGTGGGTGCTCAAAAGAACCTTCTCAATGAGACGTTTCTTTTGAGCACCCAAAACATATATTTAAACTGATAGGTAAGAAAATAATCACAATTTTATGCTGACTTTTTTTGCTTAACTGGCCCTATTTCATCTGCCCAAATGCGCTCAAATGAGCGAGATAAAGCATACTGTAAATGTTCTAGAATTTTGAACACTTTTTGTCGACATTCTATTCTCAAACAAAATGTTGGTTATCAAGGCTGGAATTTGTAACATGCCTGTAAGAATAGCAAACAGGAAGACCCTGATTAGACTGATTCTTTAGAAACAGTCTGATCTGGGTCTGTGCAGTTAGTCTAAGTCTTTTCTGCAGGCAAAATTTTTTATAAGATTTACAGTACCTCAAAATATAAAGACATAATGAGCCGCGACATGTGATTTCCAACAATGTGGCATTTTGAAAAGTGTCGACTCAGACGAGCCTGTGCAGCCTCCTTTTAGGCTTAGAAACTTCAAATGATGTTCAGTCAGTAGCTTAACAGTCATAGAATATTCAAGCGATTAGCAAATGCTCTGCACATATGCGCAGACTGATCTGAGGCTTTGCTGGTCGCATATGCCTCATTGTTGGAAATCTCATGTCGCAGCTCATATAGGGAATCTATCATGTGGAGTGTTAGAAAAAAATTAAATTCTGTAAAAAATGTATCCATAACAAAATTATAACTGGATTGGATTTGATTATACCTAAACCAGATGTACCTGGTTTTATCTTTTTTTGAAAGCCATCTGATCAGAATCCAAGCTATATTCCATTCTGATTGAAAATAAATGCTTCTAATTGGAATGCTATAGGTTAAACAAGCATAGAAATATTCAGCATGACAGGGCCAAACAAAATAAATGTGCTTCAGGTTACATAATATTTTAAAATAGGGACGGTAGGTAGGAAAACATTTTTATTTTGTTAAAAGTTTTTACATAACAAATTGGCAGAACTGGGAAATCCTTTGGAAATTCCCTAAAATGTTTAAAGATTTAGGGCCAGGGAAAAAAGGCACGGTCAGAGGCCGGGCAACCTGAAACACACAACTTTATATTTTATGCTTGAAGATTAAAATGAATTGTTACCTGTCTTGTAAGATAGTAAAGAAGATAAAATAGGTAGCTATTTCACCATACAGCAGTACACTAACTGGGAATCCTAGTCCTGATATGAAAGAGGTCAGGGAACCAACAACACAATTAAAATGAATTGTTACCTGTCTTGTAAGATAGTAAAGTAGATAAAATAGGTAGCTATTTCCCATACAGCAGTACACTAACTGGAAATCCTAGTCCTGATATGAAAGAGGTCAGGGAACCAACAACACGATAAAAAAATTAAAATGAATTGTTACCTGTCTTGTAAGATAGTAAAGTAGATAAAATAGGTAGCTATTTCACCATACAGCAGTACACTAACTGGAAATCCTAGTCCTGATATGAAGGAGGTCAGGGAACCAACAACACAATAAAAAAATTAAAATGAATTGTTACCTGTCTTGTAAGATAGTAAAGTAGATAAAATAGGTAGCTATTTCACCATACAGCAGCACACTAACTGGGAATCCTAGTCCTGATATGAAGGAGGTCAGGGAACCAACAACACAATTAAAATGAATTGTTACCTGTCTTGTAAGATAGTAAAGTAGATAAAATAGGTAGCTATTTCACCATACAGCAGCACACTAACTGGGAATCCTAGTCCTGATATGAAAGAGGCCAGGGAACCAACAATAAGGAGGAATTTGTCCAATTTGTCTGAAAACTGAAACTGAAAAAAAACAAGAAGATTTTGTGAAACAATAACGCCCCCTGAACACATGCATTTCACAGTAACGTACAGTAAAACCTGTGTAAAACGGCCACTCAAAAATAGACAAAATAAACATCTTAATGACAAATGGTAGCTTAATGAAGGTTGAAAGTATTGCAGAATGTTCCAAGGGGGAGCATTCTGCAATACTTTAGACCTGCATTAAGCCATAATCGGTCTTGAAAACCAATTTGTGGTCTTTTGGAGAGTGGTCGTTGTATATATTGAACTACTGTGAAATGCTTATATTTGGCGGTCATATTGTTTTGGCTGCTATCGGCCATTTGAGTGAAAACCGCCAAAACTAAGACACCAATAACATCACAGTGTGCAAGAGTAATGGACTGGTAGAAAAAGTTTTCCCAAAACGCAACTCGAGTATCATAGATTAGAGGGGAAATGTAATGTTAATCAGGGATGGGCATTAGGCATATCTGTTACATTAGAAAAGGTTTAATTATTTTTGTAGAAGAGGAACAATAAAATTATGAAGCCATTTAGCATGCATGGAAATTTATTGACTTAATATATTCAAGAATCGAATCAAGCCTCGAGTGTATGTAAGGCACAATACGCATAGTACTATGAACGAAAAAGATCCATTTTGTTAGCCGGAACTGGCTATGGAAAACTAGTTCTGTAGCATGTGCATTGTCGAAGACAGGAAGCACTCTAGCACATACTAACCTGTTGCCTTTCGCTCGATGCACACTGGGGTTGAACCGCCATTCACCCGCCATTTTCATTAAAATATATTATGCAATCACTGCTTGCATGACTCAGGGCTTTACATCAAGAGAATATTGACTATATAGAGAAATGGTAGACTTTCAAAAAATTGACTTTTTAAGATTTTAAACAATAAGTTCATTCACTACATGAGCACAAAAAATGAATGGGACTAGCCTGATATCGCTAGCTAGAGAAGAGCGAAATGCCAGAGATCTAGATGAGGTATCATCAGGATTTGCGAGAATGGTAGCATGTAGGGCTGGCACGATTAATCGAAATATCGGTTAATCGGTCAGTATACAAAAGAAAAACGATTATCGATATGAAAATTCAAAAATCTGTCACTTTTAATGGATATTCTGTCTATTTATTCACTCAAAATCCAAGCGTAATTGCCTCGTGTTATTTTTTGTTTAGACCGGAAGTGGCCTGAAGTGCATTGTCGTAAACAGTAGATGTGTATAAAATGCTGTAACGAAGTAGTAAAACGTTGTACTCTGCAGGCTAACTCAACAGCTGATTGTTAGAAAAAGTTAAACTTGCGCTTCTCTGTTTTAAAGTAGCACAAAATCACAAAATATTCATCAGATGAATAATCTAGCATAAAAGTTGCTTTCTCCGCGGTTAAATTCGAGTTTAGAAGCTTTCAATTTTACTGACGCTTACAGTAGGTCTTATTTAACACAAAGGTGTTAGTGTCATGTATACTTGACTTCCTTTTGTATGACGTCACACAACGTGAGATTAACAACAACAATGGCCGACTGCGAGTTTAACTACCGATTGCCAATTAGCAAGTCAATTTTCTTCCAACAGAGTGGATGACAACTTGTTTTGGGCAAAGGTGCCACTTTTTATTTGAAACCTATTATCTTTTGAATATAAAACCCATGCTACTTAGTGTTGTTTAGCGAAATGATGGAAAAATCAATGTCATTGACCATGCAAGAGTTGTCAAAAGGTTCCGAAACCCTCTGTCAAGTTTGAGCAATTACTAATTGGTTATTTATCGAAATGCAAGGACCGATTATCGATTAGCATTGTGGCTTCGATTAGCCAGCCCTAGTAGCATGTGGGTTCAGCCCATTGTCGCAGACAGGAAGCACTCTAGCATGCACTAACCTGTCGCCTTTCGTTCATTGCACACTGGGATTGAACCGCCATTCACCTTCCATTTCTATTAAAATATAAGCAATCACTGCTTGCATGACTTAGGGCTTTATATCCAGAAAATATTGACTAATAGAGATATGGTAAACTTTCAAAAATTGGACTTTTTGCGATTTTTAACAATTAATTCGGTCACTACAGGAGCGCAAGCCTGATATCGCTAGCTACCCATAAATCAAAGCACGAAATGAAAGAGATCTAGTCTCGTGAGAATGGGTTCAGTCCTATTAAAATCTATTTTTCTGAATACCCGAATAGTTTAAGCAGCAGAATGAATGACGTTTATGTATTTTTCAATAAAATAGCGCTATAGAGATATTTTATTGAAAAAAACATAAACTTCATTTATAACCGTTTAATTTGCTGCAATCACACATGTTATTGTGTTGGCGTGGTTTCTGTGACCTCAGTTTCACGTTATCAAAGTAGATCCTTGATGTACAGGGTGTCCAAAAAAACGATAACACTTTGAAAATGCAATAACTTCTTTACTGATAAAGATACAGTGTTCATATTTTAAAAATGGTGGTCTTTGTAGATATTAGGTAATGAACAAAGAAATGAGTCTCAAACATATGTATAAATGAAGTTTGAGTATGCCAATGTAAAATATGTAAGTATTATCTTTCAAAACAAAAAAGTTAAAGTGTTTTCAAAGTATTATCGTTTTTTTGGACACCCTGTACATCCAAGGTCTGATTCCACAGCATTGACCAAGGCAGTTCCGATTGACAAGGCCCATACAATAAAGGCCTAATTACTCACCAGTTTGAAGAAAGGAACAGACTCCACCTTCTCATTCCCGTTCTTTTTCTCTCCTGTTTTAGCAGCTGGCAAATAATCAACTTGATCTAAATTAATGGCCTCCCCATCAGTAGATGTTCCATCTTTCGACTGTTTGGTTCCATTGGCATAAGTGTTTCCTGTGTCATTCAAATAAGTATTTTCACAGGTTAAGATAAACAAAACTTTTCAGCGTAAAAATGTAAATATTTTCTTACCCATCTGTTTTAACATATGTTTTGGGTGCTCAAAAGAACCGTCTCATTGAGACGGTTCTTTTGAGTACCCACAACATATGTTTTGGTTGAGAAATAAGAAATTTATATTTTTGTTACCCACTCTTAACAAAAGTCCTGATTCTTGCATAAAATTTGTTACACAAAGGCTCAGGGTTCAATCTAGGAAATTTTAATGGGCGTCATTTTCATTTTATTTCAGATGAAAATTATGACACAACCCGATATTTCCCCATTCCCATAAAGTAAAAGATGGCCTGCTCAAGCTTAACCAAGGGACCATTTGATTAAAAAGGCAGCCAATGGCCCCATGGCCCCCTCTAGATTGAACACTGATTAAGCTGTTTGAAGCCATGCATTGTCAAATGAAAGAAAATCCATGTTCAAATCATGAGATACACATGCTGTTTGAACATGGGTTTTAATTTAATAATACTTAAAATGAGCCACAATTTGTTTGTCTGACATTACATGGGTATTTAAAAGCGTTGCTGCCTGGACTGATCATTACCTTGATGTTTTGTTCACGAAAATGTTGCACCCAGTTATGATGTTGCGACGGCGTTATTATGTTCCGCTGATGCCACTTTGTTTGGAGAAAACCAGTGTAAGAAAATGTTTTTTCAAGATTTTAGCAGTGTTTTCAGTGAGCTTTTCGTTGGAATCAGATAAATATACAAGAATAATGATCACACATGTTTATTTCATTGCATTAACACCTGCCAGGTCCCTAGGGAGATATTTGAACAGCTTCCCTGGACCCAACAAATGTTAATGCATGAAAAAACAAAAACAGCATATACCCAGGCCCCGGGGTTATAAAACTTTCTTTATGCTCAACTCAACTGAGCAAAAAATTTCAACTAAGCATGAAATTTCAACTGTTCATTAAAACTAAAATACCAACAAATAAAGAAGTTTTTTGCTTTCAGCCTCTCAGATGTTGTATTTATCATGCTAATCAACATTGAAATGCCAACAATTGTTGGCATTTTAACAATTATGAGCAGGATAAATTTTGTACTCAGTTGAGTTGAGTATGAAAAAGTTTTATAACCTCGGGCCTGGTCTAGCATAAGCATTAAAAAATTGTGCAAATCACCTTTTTCGTCATTGACTATAAAGAGGCCGGATTTTTTTCCTTTCTTGAGATTCCCATTCGTAGAACCATTTGTGTTAATTTCATCTATTCCAGTAAAATCACTTCCTTGAGAGTTTCGAATATCTGCCTTTTGACCAAAAGAGTAGGATTCTTTTACCATTCTGAGTTCACGACGAGGTCAAGCTGATGACATCACAAATTAGAAGTCACTGGTGATATTGCTTCAGACACATTTACAATCAATCGAAAGTGGTGTGTTTTTTCCTTACTGAAAAAATAAAAAAAAGTACAAAATTATAAATTGACAGATTCAGAAGCAATAAAGCTTAAAAATATCCAACATGATAGTGGTTAACAAAACATGGTGTCCACATACTAAGATCCGGATCCATTCAATGCATAGGTTTAGATAAACAAAATTTTTGAGCGTAAAATTGTAAATATTTCCTTACCCATCGGTTTTAACATATGTTTTTGGTGCCCAAAAGAACCGTCTTTTCCTGACAATACTTGGGCAAATTGGCTATAGCATATTAACACTTTTCCCGCCATTCACAACAAAATTAATGACATCTGCTCTCCCATCTGCTTATGTACTTAGTAACCTATATTTTCATTGCAAACAATATAAATAGGACCAGACCTCAAAATCCAAGTATTGAGTTGACAAACCAATATATTTTTAGCATGGCCTAGGGATTGATCAAATAAATAAATATACTGTTTAAACCAAACAGCCACAGGCCTAGAAAAAGACAAGTATTCATATCTCTTATTTATATCTCTATTTCTACTAAATTCTCAAAATATATATATATGTTGGAAAAATCTTTTCATCTCACACTGTCTCAGTAAACTCTTCCAATGAGACTGTCTCCGTGAACACTTCCAATGGGACTGTCTCAGTGAACGCTTCCAAAGAGACTGTCTCAGTGAACGCTTCCAATGAGACTGTCTCAGTGAACGCTTCCAGTGAGACTGTCTCAGTGAACACTTCCAATGAGACTGTCTCAATGAACACTTCCAATGAGACTGTCTCAGTGAACACTTCCAAAGAGACTGTCTCAGTGAATGCTTCCAATGAGACTGTCTCAGTGAACGCTTCCAATGAGACTGTCTCAGTGAACGCTTCCAATGAGACTGTCTCAGTGAACGCTTCCAATGAGACTGTCTCAGTGAACGCTTCCAATGAGACTGTCTCAGTGAACGCTTCCAATGAGACTGTCTCAGTGAACGCTTCCAATGAGACCGTCTCAGTGAACGCTTCCAATGAGACTGTCTCAGTGAACGCTTCCAATGAGACTGTCTCAGTGAACACTTCCAGTGAGACTGTCTCAGTGAACACTTCCAATGAGACTGTCTCAGTGAACACTTCCAATGAGACTGTCTCAGTGAACGCTTCCAATGAGACTGTCTCAGTGAACGCTTCCAATGAGACTGTCTCAGTGAACGATTCCAATGAGACTGTCTCAGTGAACGCTTCCAATGAGACTGTCTCAGTGAACGCTTCCAATGAGACTGTCTCAGTGAACACTTCCAATGAGCACCACAAGAAATAATTTCTTGACAAGAGAAATGTCATGCTAGACAGCCTGTCTTGGGGGTTCTGACAAAGAGAGACTCAAACCAGTATACTCAGCTACAGAAACTAGCTAGAATATTGACAGTTTGCATGAAGCATGTTTTATACAGTCTTATACTTCTCAATGAGCTAAAAATAAAGGCACTGATCAGATTGTGTGGATGTGCAGGCTGGTCTGTACCTTTAATGTTCGCATACAACAAAGACAGGTTTTCTCAGTCAAGGCCCTTAATAAGGTGCTTGTTTTGTGATTGAAGCTTGTCATGCTGAATATGTTTATGAACTACATACACCCTTTCCCATTTTATCCTGTTACCCTGCAGCATATCCTGTAGTAGGCATGTATTTTCAACTAGAGTGGAAAACAGAAAACAGTGTGGATCCTCGTCAGATGGCTCCTTCAGAAGCCAGCTGATCTGGATCTACAGTGTTTTCAAAATCGATAAATCCTTTTGTCATCTGCTGATAATCTTTGCAAACAGCTTGCACCCAGATCGGGTCCCACCTAAGTCGGGCCTGATCTGTATCCACACTAAGCGACACTCTGATGGAATTCCTGAAAGAAATTTTTGAAAAAGTAGATGTTGAAAAAGAAAATCGACAGATGACAAAATAAAAACATGCAAAATAATCAAGCATACAAAGAGCTCATGAAAAAATTAAGCAGCACACACTATTTCAGAAAAACATTACAGCTAAAACAGAATTTTTTAAGAGTGTGGAACAGAAAAATAATTTCTTATTTCTCAACCAAAACATATGTTGTGGGTACTCAAAATAACCGTCTCAATGAGACTGTTCTTTTGAGCACCCAAAACATATGCTAAAAATTATGGGTAAGAAAATATTTACAATTTTTACATAGAAAAATTTTGCTTATCTAAACCTTTGTAAAACAGACATAATTTTTTTTAACAAAAATCATTTTGTGAACTTACAGAATTCTCATCAACTGCTCACAAGGTGCCGTAGTTTGGTAAAAAATGATGATCACAAATGAAACAATACATTTTAAATCCTAAACCTGGAGCATTGTCATGACCAGGTCAAATGGGTCAATATGTAGGACTAACAATGAAAACTTTTCAATTTATTTTTATTTTCTATTTCATGCCAGACTTAACATGAGCCAGTTTAGTAAAAAATGAAACTTTCCACACAGGACATCAGCTTAGACTAAATTAAAGTTCAGACAAAAATGTAGACCACTAACCCCACTAAATAGTTGTACCTGTATGCTTAACTCTGCCTTATGGGCAATTATGGCTAATGCACGCTTTTTTGTTGTCAGCTGATCTTTTTCAAAATCAACTTTCTTGAAAATTATTTCAGGAATACCATCAGTGTGTCAAAGAGTTTTGATCCAACTCAGGCCCAACATTTTGCCTGATCTGGGTCCAAACTGTTTGCAAAACAGTGTTTTAAGACTTGATGAAAGACAAAAAGTACCTTTTTCAACCTTGGTTCAGCTTTTATTGCCACAATTGAAAATTTACATTTTTTTACCGATTTTGAATTGAACTTAAATCCAGTTTGAAACAGTATTTATATTATTGTTCATTTACAAGTTTTTGAGTCTAAAAAGTGTTAAATCACATGGATACTGGATAGCATCTAAAGAGAAAAAGAGTCATCGGAAAATATCTTGAAAATGTAGACCCAGATCAGCCTGGGTAGTGGGTACCATCACCTGCAAAGTAATCAATTATGTAAACCCACTTTAGACTTATAGGGCCAATTGCATGACAAAAGTTTATTCTAGTCTAGACTGAGACCTAACAGCATCCAGTTTAAATCTGGTTTGCATATTACAGTTTAGCCTGAGTTTAACAATTACCCTTGAGGTTAAGTTAGTCTAGAAGTGCTAGTCTAAGAGAAGGAAAAAAGAGAAGTTTATTTTTTTTTAATGCACCGATTGTTGCCATGACAATTCCTGCCTAACACAATTTTCAGTGCATCCTGTGAACACATCAAGATGCCGGTTATTAGTGAAGTGAGGCATGATCTGCCAAGAATGTCTGGTTACAACTATTGGATTAACAAATTGTCAGCTTCAAGGTGTTTATAATATCCGTACATACAAAGTATGCTCACTATGCTGGGGTCTTCGCAGAGGGTGGGGAGGGGGTGCATTAAACCATATATTCTTATTTTATCGTACTGACTTAAGTAAAATGTATTTAAGATCCCCCCTCCAAGCATGAATGGCATAATCCATAGTTTTTGGATTCAATTCCCTTTTACATGCGAAAACGCTGTCATCTTTAGTCCAGTAACGATTTCTCTTTGGACGGTTTTAACTCCCTCTTACGTTGATGCTGTTCAAAACAAGAGGCTCCACACTAAAATATGCACAACTCTTTAAAATCGGCGGTGAACAAGTTTTATTGTATCGAAGTTTGACCAGTTAAACTGAAACCAATACCAAGGGGTATCCATGTTGCATATCAAATTCAAATCCCTTGAATTTGATATGCAGCATGACCATAGTCGGAAAAAGTTGAATTTTGGCCTCAGCTCTACCCCCTATGTTACTTAGGGCTTCAAACTAAAATCCCATTTAATATGTTTCATATCTATTCTTCCTCTGCCCGCTGAACGGCTTGATAGGGTAAGAATATTGACACTTGACTTAGTTATTGAGATGAAATGTAGGGGTGCCTTCACTGTTTGCTAGGCAAAGAAAATATAATCTGTGTCCCCTTTTTCTTTTTGGCTACTGGGTAATTTTTTGTCGCCTTCTGATTTTTTCAAAATCAACTTTTTCGAAAAACAAAATTCAGGATTACCATCAGTGTCAAAGAGTTGGATCCAGATCAGGTACAACTTTTTGTCAGGCCTGATCTGGGTCCAAACTGTTTGCAAAGGTTATCAGCAGACAACACCAGCAGGTAAAGATTTAAACTGGATGAGAGGTTAAGTTCAGTATAAATGGGTCAACTATAATTAGAGTGCACTACAATAAAAATATAACATGGCGCCTTGTCAGACATAAAATTTCTATAGTCATCTCATACCCGGGTTATTTTATAGGCTGCAACTTTCATAGCATAGCTCCAGAGTACAGAATGACTAATGTCAGCAACTAGAGCTGTACATATTTTTGGACCTTTAAAACATATTTTTTATCCCCCGACAAAGTCAGAGGGATATAGTTTTGACGTTGTCCTAGGTGCGTCCGTCCAGCCATTCTGTCCGTCTGTCCACACTTTTTGTCTGTCTGGATCCATATCTCAGTACCTATTGGTCAGATTTGTTCATTCTTAGTACAAATGATTAGTACCATGGACTCTTGATATCCTATAAGCTTGGTCAAAATGGACCCTTAAAACCTGAGTTATTGCCCTTGTTTTAGTATAGGCAATTATAAGGCAAAACCTATATTAGCTTTTTTTATGTAATGATCTTCACATTTCATCAAAGCTATTATATTTAACAACTTTTCACTATAGACCATGATTGCCAAGTGCCTGTAGATAAGCATGGCAGTGTCAAAGTTTTACCCCACCCCCTTTGACCCCACCTAAGGGGTCAAAGGTCAAATATTTAAATTTCGCAATAACTAAGGCAATTGTTTATATTTTCTGCTGGAATTTTGCATGCAGCAGAGCAGCAATAGATATGAGACATATCAAACAGGAGTTCAGTTTGAAGGCCTGAGTCAGAGCCTGTTGGGAGGACTTAAGGGGTGGGGCCTAGGCCAAAATTAAACTTTTTCAGAATATGGTCATGTTGCATATCAAATTAAAGCTGACAACGCTGGCAGCAACATGGTAGAAAATATTTTGCCCACAGACACACCCTCGACCCAGGGGGTGGTGTCAAAAGGTCAAACTATATATTTTTCTGAAAGTAGTCATGTTGCATATCAAATTAAAGATGACGATACTGGCAGCACACATGCTAGCAAATATTTTGCCCACAGACACACCCTCGACCCAGGGGGTGGGGTCAAAAGGTCAAACTATATATTTTTCTGCAGGGTTTCAGCTGAACTGAAATTTACTTCAGACATTTTGTCCAAGCAGCCCCAATTTTGTTTTGACATTTGGAAATTTTTAGGACATTTTTTCAACACTAAATTTTACCACCATAAATGGAAATTGCTATCTGCCCTTCTCAAATTGAAACCAGGGGTAGTTTTGCTACCATTTCGGATGGTAAGTGCGGTCTGATTGATTGTTTGGCTTTTTATTTCATGAGGAGAGAGGAGATTGTCGATCGTTGTCAGTGGAAGTGGGTGGGGTACTGTTTTGCTACTTTTTGCGGCCGCTGCACGACTCGTTAGCCACGGAAAATGACTGTTCAGGTAATGATGGAGCGGGCAAACTGTTTTGGTACATAAAAAACTTCAGTTCCTGTTGTTTCTTGGTGGCAATTAAGTTTTTTAGTCATTTTATCGGTAAATACCAATGCAAATATGCTGTCCGCTTCGAGATGAAATCAAGGGAAGAAAAATAAGGTCGCAATAGACCAATCAGGTGCGGCGTAACAAAACACTATGACTGGTTTGCTTTAATGAATAAGTATTTGCAGGTAAAATAAGGCGAACCAGTCAGAAGCTTACATAAGTTTGGCCAATCAGCGATCGTTTTTTAAAGCAAAAATACTATTGCATCACTGTGCATAACCGTACAGCGTGTGTTTCCGAAAAACGTCTCGGACAAACTGTCCAAACTGGACAGCAAAGTCTCGGACATCTGGAACTATTTTCGGACTATGTCCGATGGCCGACGCCAAACTGAATCCCTGTTCTGAAAGTAGTCATGTTGCATACAGTGATTCATTTACAATTTTGGGCTTATGGGTCCTGGGACTCGCTGTTTCCCATATCAATGAGTCCCAGCTGCAAACTCATGAGTCCAGAATACTATTTTTAATGACAAGTCTGCAATACTATTGCATCCTAGGACTTGCTGAAATAAAAACTTTGCATCCCAGAGACAAAATTATGCGCAAAAGATGCAGTATGCACAGGTAACAAAATTGCTGTGCATATCAAATAAAAGCTGACGACTCTGGAAGCACACATGGTAGCAAATATTTTGCCCACAGACACACCCTCAACCCAGGGTCAAAAGGTCAAACTATATATTTTTCTGAAAGTAGTCATGTTGCATATCAAATTAAAGAGAATTGCTGAGCACAGAGCACCATGGAAAGCAAATATGCTGTCATTACATACATCAATGACACCTGGGGTGGGGTCAAAAATTCTCTTTTTTTTCTTTTCTAAAAGTTGTCATGTTGCATATCAAATTAAAGTGGAAGCATTCAGCATTTCGTTCATACTATGAGAATAGTCATCAACAATTTCAGAAGAACTTATTCTCTCGACTCCAAATTAATTAAATGTCCATGATTCCAAAGGACAAGAAAATAAATTCAACACAATAGTGAATGGCAGGGAGACTTTATGAAATTATCTGTCTTCTTTACTCAGTTTACTGGCAGCGATCAAAACTGTTAACTAAAATCAGTTAAAAACAAACACTTTGGGGACCTGTGGGCGTGAATGCTGCTGCTAGCTGTTGTTTTTGTAGTTAACTTACCTTTGTCAGTACTGCCTCGCAAGTGGTCTGTTCTGTCTTGCTTGGTCGAAAGGAGGCGGCTGTCGGAAATTAGGTCTATCGTTAATTGGGAAACGAGTTTGGTACTATTTGAGTCCATGTAATGTCAAAAAAATAACATGGACAGCATGCTGTATTTTTAGCCATCACGAGTTCTATTCTTATGTTCAAGCCATGCAGTTTTTCTGTTGTTTGCATAATATTTGGCTTTGAAACACGCGCAAAAAATTGTGAGCAGCTGCTGAATCTTAAAGAGTATTCAAGGAGGATAACAAAGAGGGTATAGAATAGAACAGAATGGAACTACACAACTAATTACGCATGTGCGATAAGGATCGATGACTCTGAGCACCTATGCACACGCTGTTCACGCACTCATTCCACTTCAGCTCGCTGCTACCTTCTATCAAATGCCTCCCTACTAGAGGTGAGTGTCTTTTGAAACGCATGTTAATTGAAGGCCAGCCTGGTAAACTTGATGATTAAAAGGCGCGAACCTAGTATTCTATTTATCAGTTTACCAAGTTGGAATTGGAAGTCCTCAGGACTAGATTTTTTCCGAATTGTCACTCAGTAGTTCGAACTATAGGGAGGTAGACATTAAGATATATAGGCCTACCCCCAACATGATTATTAAATAGAGCAATCAGTTGTTGTTGTTTTTTCTATCAAACCAGTGACCTATAGGCCCAGCCCTATATAAGAAATATATAGGTCACTGATCAAACATAGGGTCTATATGTATGCTTTGGCCGGATTCGTAAAAGAAACGTCTCGATGAAAAAAATCCTTTAAACGCACCAAAACCTATATAATATGCTATTATAGACTGTCATGAATTACATATGGATCTAGGTCCTATTCTCTGACTGTAATTTGTGAGGCTTGTATAGGGGTTTTAGGGATACAGGATATTTGCCATTTTACTTCCAGGGATATAGGATACTATTCATTTTATGTCCAGGGATATGGGATACTTGGTTCAATATTTTCGTTACTTCCAGGGATATTGAAAATTTAGGAAAAATAATTATGGGGATATTTGCCGATTTATAAGGGATATTTGCCCGTTTACTTCAAGGGATATGGGATATTTGGTACTCCCCTATACAAGCTTCATTTGTCCCAAATTCATTTCGAATTTGCGGGTATTTCGCAAAATCGAAGTTCGAATTTTCGCGGGTTTACTGTATGCGTATAGGGAGACCCTGGTTCTGTTTATAATGAGCTGTATTTCAAATCAAAGTTTTGAAAACTAAAAGTAAGCTGTAATAGCCGAGAAATGGTAAAAGTCTGACCTTACAAAACTGAATAGCTCTACGAAGCTTGTGTCGAAATTGAGAGAAGTTTAGTAATTTTAAGACTTTATTTCCACATAACGTTGTTTTCAAGTGAAAAGAGAAGTAACAATTAATGTTTCTATTTTACAGGCGAAAAATGAGCCACATCACATCCCCGAGGCCATACAATAGCCCGTACAACAAAGTCCTAAAAATCGATTTTTATGTTTTTTTCACATGGATTTTCGGCGATAATTTTTTTAGCAAACTGTGTATGCGATGAAAGTTGAAGAGAGAAAAATTAGTGCCAACATCTCCAAACGGTTCAAAAATCCAAGATGCTGCAAAACTCCGCGCATAGATGCACTCTTTAAGCATTTTAAGCAAAGCGCAAATAAAATAAGTCAAATATGCCATTCAAAAAGTTACATTGCACCGCCCCGATTCACTAACTATGAGGCGATGGATGGCTTGTTCAAATACATTGGAAATCGCTTCTGATTAGCTCGCGTGCGTTAAGCTAACTATGGGATAATCTCGAAACCGTGCGTATGTTTTAGCACGTGCATATGAGAAAATAACACGTTATGCGAAACTCCAGCTTCTATACGTATTAAGTAGATTCTGCATATGCACGACAAATTCTGAATATGCAAATGGCCCCAGATTATGCAAGAAGCAGCTGTTGAATAACGGTGTATTTACCTCTTGTGAGTATATTCTTTCGAGACGAACATTTTCTGTCACGCCTCTACAAAATTTACCTTCAATAAAAGACTTAGAAAATTTGGCTAGATTCAATTAATTGCAAAATGCGCCACAAACTTCAGACCTTTTGGAGAAATTGGCGCTATTTTTTGTTCTCTACAACTCTCATCGCGAACACAGTTTACTAAAATTAAAAATAAAAAAAGTTATCGCCGAAAATCGCTGTGAAAAAAAACATAAAAAATCGAGTTTAAATCATCGCTGCTATGATAAGCCAGTGGCAACAAAGTCCTAGATCATTGCTGCGTTGATAAGCGAGTGGCGGATGATCTAGAACTTTGTTGTTGCTGACTATATCGTACATCTGTGAGTATAAAATAAAACACCTACCTTGGACACGCATCCACATATATTTAGTGTTCGGGTAGCTCATAGAATGGCCAAGGGTCTATTACAGATGGACAAAAAAGAATAATCAGCACAGTCCTACTTGTTAACCCTGATAAAGTATCGAAGTTCACCTCTCCAGTTATGTCATTTTTTCTTTGTAAAGCTTTCGATCAAAACATACGCTGTAGGTGGCAAAAGAACGCTTTATGGTAGAAGTTTCTTGAAAGCACTCACATGTGATTGTGCGTGGAGGATTAAACTTAGAAGCAGCAACCTCTATGCTAATGTCCGACCGTTTTATTGCATTTTCAAATACATGATGTATGTACTTTAATCGAATTAGTTAGCCTTTAAAAACAAAACAGTAAACACACAAAAACACAATACGATGAAAACAAAATCGTTTGTTATCTGGGCCTTTCCTTTTTTTTGTGCGAACAGGTATTTAAAGGGACAGTTACACCTCCTTACATACATACGAACAGTCCGGCAGGCACACGGCCTTAAACAACGTCGAGGCGACGTCATGACGTCGCATCGACATTGATAAGATGTTCTTTTGACGTCATGTGCCTGCTCGGAGCGAAGGCTCTTGTGAGGCTGCGTGGATCGCACTGACAAAGCAATGACATACATGTATGTGAAAACCGGAGAAAAGCCACCGCAAGCTTAAGTACGCAATCGGCAAACCCGTGACAGTGCACAAGTGCAAAGGCATAGGGCCACCTAATGGACAGACTAGCTGCCCGAGGTCTACGGGTAGTTCCCACAGTATGCACAGACAGGTTAGTCTAGACCATATGACATTAAAAAGATCCGCCGACGCGAATCCTACGGGTTCCTTTTCATCTGTGATGCTGCCGTTTCATCAGTGCATGAATACCCTAAATTCAGGTTCGTCCCATAAAATAACCGGGAAGTTTATTGTGACCATAAAATATAAAATTTAAAGAACAGCTTGAGTTTCAACCGAGATTTAAAGTGCATGTACTTAAATGTTCCATTTCCTAATACATTTGTGAGCGAGCGAGTGAGTGAGGGTATTTTTTAGGTTCAAACTTTCGAATTTTGATATTAATTTTTGTATTTTATAAAGGTTTTGGCGGATATATTTGGGAGTTATAACTTAAGTAGACTAGTCAACAATGGTGGTTTGATGATGTTTTGGGGCTGAGATATGTATATGTTTTTAATGAATTTACCTCATTTTTTAAGGTTTTCATTAATATTAATTAATATGCAAGTTAGATAATTTACATATCTGACCACAGGAAGAAAGGCATGCGTCTTAGCTTTAATTTGACACCAATTTTAGTGCTCTAGGATATAAGTAGAACCCTAGATAGAATTTAATTTGTAGGCATATCCCTATTCTCGAGAATTACATAAGGGGTTACCATGGAAACCATGCATTTTCACATAGCACATACCTATTTTTAGGATAACTTCGTTTCGCATTCAGGGGGTCCCAATGAACGATTTGGCAACCATGTCCTGGGGGTGCAAGGTAACCTAATTTGGATGCCGGGGTATATTTTTGTAGGTACACCCCCATTCTTTAGGTGAAATGGAAACAATGTGATTTAAGATTATGAGTTTATATTAGGACAATATTATTTTGCATTCAAGAGGTCCCATTGAATAATTTGGTCTGCATAAAAATATAGGGGTGCAAGGTAGGTCTAACTACCCCAAGGGGTAATAGTTTTTCCAATGACGTTTCCCCTAATTTTTCAAGTTTTCATAAATATTTATTAATATGCAAATGAGGGAATTTCATATAGGACCACTGGACGAACTTGTCAAATTGTATCACCAATGATATTACAACATGCAACATTGATTATTTGTGGCCGAAGTAAGTTTATTATCCCCACGCTTTTTTTTTTTTAAAAAAAGCGTCGGAGATAATTTGATCACCTCCTTCCATCCATTTGTCATGCTATATCCTCCTAAACCATTGGACGAAATCCAACCAAATTTGATGTGTGGGTTTCTCAGATGAATGAGGCGAGCAACAGAACATCTAGGCCTCGCCCTCTGGGGCCCTTGGGAGGGGTCAAAAGGTCAAATATAATTAATTTCCAATTACCAAGTCAATTTCAAAGACTTTTATACCATACTTTGTGTGTGTTCTCACAAATAAAAGATATAAAAAAGTAGCCGAACGGAAGTTTCATTCTATCGACATGCCGCAGGGGTAGGGCTGGGGTAAAAATTTGAGTTACTTTTCCGAACATGATCATGTGGCATACCAAATTGAGGGGATAATGAGTAGAACAAGATACAAGTAAAATTTTCACCATACCCTCAAACTGTAGGTTAAAAGGTGCCCAAAACTAGGTCATAGCCTATATTTAGTAGTATATTATGACATTGTGTCATTTTTAACAAGATACGATTATAATCTTATAAAGTCTCCCAAACCAGCCTCAATTGCCCTGGGGACATCATGGTCAGTGTTATTGAATGTGTCTTATCATAAGGTATATCACTATGCTTTGTGTATTGGTGGAGATCTGAACATTTCCCAAGTTATTAGGTCTTAAACGGAGTGAACAGGGCGGGGCATTTAAAGGCACGCCTGCGGGGACTATATCATCAGTGCTATTGTATGCATCTTGTCATAAGAAACATGTATATATATGGTTTGTGGGTGGGAATCTGAACGTTTTCCGAGATTTTTAAGCTTTTATGAAGTGTACAGGGTGGGGCATGCCCAAGCACGCCTGTAGGGATTTCACCATTAGTGTTATTTAATGCGTCTTATCATAAGAAATAACAATAATTATATATGGTTTAGGGGTGGGATCTAAACGGTTTCTTATATATTAAGTAATTTATGGAGTGAACAGGGTGGGGCAGGCCTGGGCATGCCCTAGGGGGTCCAGGTGAATGTTATTGAGTGTGTCTTATTACAAGATAGATCAATATATATGGTTTAGAGGTGATGGTCTGAATGATTTCAGAGATATTAAGCCTTTTATGAGGTGAAGGGTGTGGGGCATGCCCGGGCATGCAACTGCGGGACTTCCCCGCCAGTATTATTGAATGCCTATTATCATAAAAAAAAACATGAATATATATGGTTTATGGGTGGAGACCTGAACGGTATCTGAGATATTAAGCCTTTTTATGAAGTGAAGGGGGTGGGGCATTGCAGGGCACGCCACTGGGGTCATCCAGGTCAGTGTTATTGAGTGTGTTTTATCATATGGAATAACATTATATTTGGTTTAGGGGAGGGGATCTGAACCGTTTCCGAGATATAAAGCCTTTTATAAAGTGAGGGGGATGGGGCATGCCCGGGCACGCTACTCAGATCTTCCCATTCAGTGTTACTGAAAGCTTCTTATTACTAGAATAAAAACATTAATATATAAATGGTTATGGGGTGGGGATCTGAATGGTTTCAGAGATATTAAGGAATTTAGGAATTGGTTGGGCCCGGGCATGATTCCGGGTCAACCCTTGAGTCATGGATTTCAAATTTTAAACTCTCTTGCAAAACTTTATATCAATATTTATCATATCAAAAACATTTCAGAAAAATCCCTTCAGTGGTTAGTGAGATATAGTCAAGACAAAATTTCAGTGGTTTGGGTCACACCCCTGTGCCAGCCTTAGAGTTCGACATTTTGAATTTTGAAACCCTCTTGCGCAATTTCACATCCATATCTACCATATCCCCAAATTTCAGAACAATTTGTCTAGTGGATACTGAAAAGTCGTCCGGACAAAATTTGGGCAGAAAGAAGAAGAAAAAGATTGCAACATTGCTTTAAAATATAGATATTTGAATTGTATACCAAAAATGGAAACTAAATTCTAAAACTATTTGCAGATGTGCAGTGTATAGACTACCTGTGGTGTGCTGATTCTTATTTCCTAATTCATGGAATGAATTGGACGATATATTCAGCATTAAAATATTATGAAATGTTGAAGTTTCTCTTTTGCTACCAATTCTTCGTGTACTTATTACAAAAATTTCATTATGATGAACATTTGTTATTCTATGTATCATTTAAACTGTTATTTATTTATTTATTTATTTTTGTAAAAGATGTATATCATTGTAACATATATTTGTATCATATATGAGGGCCTCATGGAAGATTAGTACCATTGTTTGCTAAATGTTGTTACCCTCGAAAAATAAAGACTTTACTTACTTACTTGGGAAAGAAGAAGAAGAAGAAGAAGAAGAAGAAGAAGAAGAAGAAGAAAAAGATGTAGAAGAAAAAAAAAAGAACATAAGGGAGAGGAAGAAGAAATGAAGCAAAAACAATTAGTCTCCCCACTTCGTTTGGAAGACTTAATTATTTCATTAATATTCATGAATATACAATGTATACAAAAAAACAGGTAATTTGCATAAATGACCATGGGATAAATGCATGTGTCTAAGCTTTACTTTGGCGCCAAGTTTAGTAGTCTAAGATAAAATGCGCGAGTTTGTAGGTACAACCTAATTATTGAGAATTATGAGTTGCTATAGATAGAACCCATGCATTTTCACATAGCCCAAATAGGTTTATTTTTAGGACAACTTCGTTATCGTACTTAACAATTTGGCATGCAAGAAAAATGCCCTAGAACCGAAAGGTAGGTCTAATTACCAACCACCTCACCATATCCCCAGGGTTTATAGTTTTTTACATGATGTTTCCTCATTGTGGGTATGCATTTCCTAGAACATGCAAATGTGATAATATTCATATAGGACCACTGGATGAATGAACTTTTCAAATCGTATCATTGATGATAAAGCAACTTGCAGCAATGATAATATGGGGTGAACTCAGCTTAATTATGCTCTTAATGGTTTTCCCTTATTATTTTTTTTTAATTTATTAATATTAATGAATATGCAAATAAGATAATTTGCATATTTGAACATTGAATATAAGGCCTGTGTCTGAGCTTTAATTTGGTAGTCTATGATAAGTTGCAGATGAGATATTTTGATTTTGTAGGTATACCCCAATACTTGAATCACATTTTTAATGTTTTCATAAATATTTATGAATATGCAAATAAGATGAAAGGCCTATACCAAAGCTTAAAATTTGGTACCAAGCTTAGTAGTCTACTATAAGTAGCAGTTGAGATATGAGTTATTTTGTAGACACGGTCACCCCCCCCCCCCCCATTCTCAAATTAGATATTGGTTGCCATAGAAAACATGCATTTTCACATAGCCCAAAACAGGTTTATTTTTAGAACAACATTGTTTGCATTTAGGGGTTCCTAATGAACAATTTAGCACCCATGAAAAATTACCCACCCCCCTCTACACACACACACACACTAAATGTTTATTCTATATGATAGTCAAGAATCAATTTGGTCAATAGCGATTTTGTCCAAAAGATAAAAAAAATATATAGAAAGGTCAAAATATTAACGATGATTTTAGTTGTTTTCCTCGACTTTAACATAGACTCCATTTATGTACCTTAACCGTTACACAACGCAGACCAACCCACAGCACCGTGAGGAAGAGTCACAGAACACTTACAGTAACAAGACATTCGTAAAACAATAAAACCAAAGCAACTAACCAACTGCAAAACTAGAAGCACAAAAAATTGCACAGCAAAACAAAGACAAATGCAGAACCCCCACAACCAATTGGAAGCACACCAAACAACGGATCAACAACAGCAGAACCACCGCCTAAGAACGGACAGCAGCCTAAGCCACGGGGAGGAGGGGGAGCAAAATTGATTTTTGTGGTACCAAATCTTCGCCATAGATTCTGTTGTTGTTGTTAAAACACAAAATTGTTTAGCTCGCATGGAGGCTTCCTAACTCATAGAAGCAATCGAACCAAATTAACACACTTTGATGAAACAAAGAAAAGGGCTCATTACTAACAGATAGTCAGAGCTAAAGGAAACCTACAATTTGAGCTACGCTTGGCCCAGCCAACGACAAGCATCAGGCACCAACCAACAGATTAAAGCTTTAATATCTCAGACATCTTCATAAAACAGTGGTAATTTATACATGCGTTTCTGGTGTTTGCACAATGACAACTGTAATTAAAATATTTGATGGGAAACAAGGTCACTAGATATCTTCAATAGTTGAGACAATTCCTAATTTGGATTATTAGGTGCATCAAACATTATTGAAGTAATGGTTTTACTGTTCTATTCTATAAATTCTGAATAATTTTACCATTAATGTCTGTTCAGAATTTTTTTGAAATATGTCATATTATTCTTGAAAATACCAGTTAATGCCACTATACTCATAAAGGCCGGCATTTCCCAACCCTGATCAGCGGATTTGCACATGACACAAATAATAAAAATAAAGGCGCTGATGAGACTATGAGGATGCACAGGCTTGTCTGTGCTTTTGTATGCAACAAAATCACTGCTGTCCGTTCTAAGGCCGTGGTTCTGTTGTTATTGATTTAATGTTTATTGTTGCTCCCATTGTTTGTGGGGGGTTCTGTGTGTAGTCCGTGTTTTGTTATTCAGTACTTTGTGTCACTCTAGTTTGCAATCATCCTGATAGGGAAGAGAGAGAGCTGGTTGCTTTACTTTAACTGTCTTCCAGATGCCTTGTGACAGCCAGTGTTCTGTTACTCTTCTTCTCGTGGGTGGGTCTGCAGTGTGTTGTGGTATTTCCTGGCCATACCCACTTGCTCTTTGTACTCTCCTATATGGGCCTCATCCCACAAGAAAACCAGGCTTCTGGAATCTGACCGTATAAGACTTAGACCAGTCTGCTCAGCTACTGAGACAAGCTAGAATATTGGAATAGTTTGCAGGAAGCATGTTTAGATAGTACAACTAACAAAGGTGTATATCAAACTATGCAGATGCACAGTCTGGTCTGCGCCTTTGTTATTCGCATGCAGCAGTCAGGTTTTCTAGCATCGGAGCCCAAATGATTGTGCCATTTCATGGCCAACTTCACTCATATTGGGGGTATCAGAGTATTTGAGAAAGTAAAACCACTTCAGATTTAGACATTTATTTTATCATAGTCATCTGGAGCAAAATATTGTACAAATTCAATGGCTAAATACTCTGGTCTCCCATTTAAATTATGTCACACTTTGTCACACTTATGTGTGCTAATGGCAAAACAAATAGCATTTTATTTTAAATTGTCATCAGAGCAACGTAATTCTACTGCTAAACTCAAGTAAAAGCAGCTATTTGTGACAATTATGTTAACCTTAATGTGTATGTCCGCTACACACATGGGGAGCACAGTGGCTCTACGCTAGAGTGTTAGACTTGGGATCCAACATGTCTTTAATTGTTGTTTTCATTATTCTGGTTGTGGTATCTGCATTTTACAATATTCAATTAGTTTATATCCTAAGTAAGATATCAGTGATTCCAGTCATTTGTGCGTGTGCCTTAACCCTTAAAGCACCACCTGTTATTTGCAGCAGACGACAATTTATAATTTTGCTGCTTTTTCAAAATTAACAAATAAGGCATGATATTTCATGAGAATCATCTGCTGGCAGACGATTCTCATGATATATCATACCTTATTTTTTTCGAAAATTGGGAAAGATGTCGCAAAAACCGTCTTCTGCTGCAGTTGTGATTGGCGTTTTAAGGGTTAAAGTAGTAGCCATTTGATTTTGTCATCTTGATTTTGCTTTCAGGAAAACCCATCCATAATAAGAAAATAATCCCCTCCTCACACACTACAAATTATTTCCTTTTAAGAATATATTCAGAAGGAATGCTTAAACTTTTAACCCTGAGAGTTGTCTCTCAGGAAAGAGTATTTACGTTATACATAAATATATTATCTTATCTTTGGTCCTAAGTTTGTGGATATCACGTTCGTTCTATGTAAGTTTACTTAATGTCTGGGAACTGCATTTGAGCAAAATGAAATTTAACAAATCGTGCGTAAAGAGCTTTAAACAATTTCATTTCATCTTTAGAAAGAGGTTTGTCAATATCATGTGACATAATTTTATTCCTTAAGCTTTCATTGTATCCATTCACTTTCTCATCTGTATTGTTAGTACTCGAAAGCTCGTTGTCTATATCCCCTGTATCTGCTACAAACTTATCATTTCCTCTTTTACAGTTCTTATCCTGATCAACGGACAAATCTATGCCATTGGTATTTGATATCAAAGACTCATTATTGACAGAAAATTCTTCATTTTCATGTGTTCTCATTGCACTATCATCGTCTGTGGCTGCAAACTTTATAGCAGTAGTTGTACTTCCAGTTACATTTTCACTAACCTTTGTAGAAATAGCTTCTCTATTAGTTGTATCCATGTTCACTTTTAACTCATTAGTGTCCTCTTTTGATTCGCTTGTTGAACACATTTCCTTTGCAATACTTCCATTTGAAGTATGTTTAGTTTTATCTGTATAATTTAAAGCTCTATTAGCATCATCAAATTACCTCCTTTTGGTAAACCATTTTGCTTTATTTCCTCCTTATTTGTGGAATTTTCTCTTGTATCCTGATCAGCTATTTTATCAATTTCTTTATCACTCGATTCCTTTGTAACCATATTTTGCGTACTATCACTTTTGTCATTTTGAAATGCATCATTTCCTGCTGCCAAATCTGCTTTAAAACGCTTCATATCTGAACATAATTCACCAAACACCTCAGAGCTTTGTCTCTTTGTAGACTCGCTGCCTGTTGGACTATAAAGTCTTTTACCATACAGATTAGAGTCTCTAGTTGTCAAATTTGATGGTGAACTTATATCGAACAAGTAGTTGAAGGAAGGGTTTGGTGGCGAAAAATTAACACTAGCTGTTTGTCGATACAGGGCAGAAAGACTAGAATCATTAAACGTGTTTTTCTGAGTGACTACAGGATCCGAGTAGGGAGAAGTATATCTTTCAGGTGTACCTAAACTCCCCTGTGATTGGGGGAGGACCTTGTTCAAGAATGCAGGCTTTCGCTTTGCAGCACCTGTCTGTGCTTTTCGTTTACCACCAGAGTCCAACTGAGTGACATTTGTAGATTTAGACAGTGACTGATTAAGGTGGTTTAAGTATCCATTCACTTTCTCATCTGAAGTCATTTCTCTATTTATTTTATCCAATGGACTTGGTGATTCGACTTCTCGTTTGATTTTCGTGCCAACTCTATTATCTATAGCTCTATTACCACTGTCAGATTTCCCCAGAATCTCTGATATCAATGCTGATTCACTCCTAGGAACGGCTATAGAATTTGATACATTCTGTTGAAATTGATCTGTAGGATACTGCAGAAGCATCTTATGTATATCATTAATGCCTTCTTCAGATTTGGTTAAACTTTTGTCAAGGTACTGATTCACTACTGCAGTATTATTCGCCAGAAAACCGTCTGATTTAGACTGATTAACTATTTCCATAGCAACACTATCCATTATTGATGCACTTCTTGCAGCGCCATTAGTTGATGATGCCGCATTGAATGACTGTTGAAGTATTCTTTTGGCAGGAAAACCTCTGGCACGTTGATTTTGGAACCAGACGTTGATCCTTTCTGATGGAATGCTGAGTTTTTCGGCAATAGCTCCTCGAGTAGTCATAGTGGGGTTGGGATTCTCTTCAAAGAGGCGACACAGTACAGTGAGTTGAAAAAGTGAAAACCTCTCTCGTCTTTGAAATGCATCTCTGTTAGAAGCCTGTCTTGTAAAGGCTGAAACAAAACAACTATGTTTAAACACGTTTTATTATATAATCTTTAAATAAACATCTTCTGATTGGCCCAGATGCATATCCACCCGAGTCAATAAAACTACATCTTGCATGGTTTGCCGGACCTGACGTTGCAAAGCACACGGCACGAGGTAATATTACATGACTTACGGAAAGTGACGTCAGAACGTCAAGTAATTTCTCATAATTCATCCGTAACGGCAATGGTTTTAATGGTCTAAAATGGCAGGAAATGCATAGCATACATTTATTATATAATAAAACAATTGTTGCCTTATGTTTCGGTAATCATTGAGTGTTATTGAACAGTAAACTTAATCATACTGACCTCCGCTTCGCGTCGGTCAATATGACGTTTACTCCATGTCTACCTCAACATAAGTCAATAATAATTGTATTATATCATATGACGTCGAGTCTGGGAGTGAAATAACGCCATGCAATAAAATCGATAAACCACTAGTGGTTTATAGATTTTCGGGAAAGCGTTATGACATCCATAACAACGTTGCGTACATAATGACAAAATTATAACATTTTATGGCAGAAATGAGATTTCAAAGTAATCTAAATGTCATATGAAAAATAGAATCTAACATAAGTGCTCTTGTATTATTGAATTTAATAAACTCATTGCGAAAAAGAGATAAAATGCTCGGCAAGCTCGCCTTTGATCTCTTTTCCCCAACTCGTTTAATAAATTCAATAAAACTATAGCAATCATGTAAGATCCTCTATGTATGCTTGGATAGTATTGCATGTTTTTGTTTTCTTAAGATTTGTTGATATTACTTTCTCAAACTATTCTTTCACGATTGCAACTGCAAATGTTAACAGCAGCTGACAAAGTTAGCACTTTGTAGCCAATAGTTAACACCATAAAATAAACGAGCTGTGGTTGATAATTGGTTATTTTCTAATTGTTTTTATAGAGTTGCTACCCTTGCTTATGTGAGAATTTTGTTTCGTAGTCTTGGTTTAAACAAAATTTTATTTGAGAAATTACTGTATATGGTGACAATGATAAGATGGATTTCAACTTTTGATTTAGGAATTGTTTCTGACAGAACTTGTGTTTGGTTACTACTGGCCTTTTGCTTTTTTACCAAGTATTTAATGCCATAGATTCCTATTCAAGTACTTTTTTCTTGCAATACGATCTGATAAAATTAGTGTCCCTACAGATATTGGCACTTTCGAGTATAATACTCAGAGACGTATGGCTGGCTCTTCAGTTAGATGAAACTTTATGAATTTAAACCAAGTGCATTAATGTACACATATGACCAAAGATTTATTATTTTGTTTGTTTGCGAACTTTGCGATTGTGCTTTATGTGCCAGTCAACGAGCTTTAGTCATACTGGGACAATTTACTGTCTTTCTTGGTTAAAGGACACATGGTGGAGCAGTGCCTCCGATGAGTCTAAAACCAGCATTACCCTTCGATCCTAACACTCTAGAAAACACTACCAACTGAGCCACCTGGCTCCTCCCAACTATTTATGCCAAACATTATATTTGTTCTGAGGAGGGCGTAGCTTGTTTAAGACAATTGTTATATTTGCCGTTCGTGTTTTGCTCCAATTGTATAAAAAATATTTATCTTATACCTAAACCAAAACATATATTGTGGGTACTCAAAAGAACCTTCTCAGAGAGACGGTTATATTGAACAACCAAAATACATGTTTAAACTGATGAGTATGGAAATAAATACAATTTTACCCTCAACATTCTATTTATCTGAACCTATGACAAAGTTAATTGCTTCTTGCTTGTAGGTGTCGTGTACGCAAACAAGCATGTGCTTACAACTTGATGCAGCAAGTAGAGTTTTTTGTTACAGTAAAACCTGTCTTAAGGGACCACTCAAAAATAGACAAAAACCCTATCTTATAGACAAATGGTAGCTTAATTAAGGTCGAAATACTTTTGACCAGCATTAAGTAATACTCGGTCTTCAAAACCAAGTTTTGGTCTTTTTGAGTTGCCCCTTAAGATAGGTTTTACTGTATTTAATTTGATTTTTGGAGGGAAAATGTAGCTATATAACAGTGTTTAGTTGCGTGCCTTAAGGGCTCATTTTAGCCCTTTGGGATAACCTAAACCATTTTCTGCCACAGGGCTGCACTTCTGTTCCCATACAGGGGGGGGGGGGGGGGGAGTACCCCAAGACCCCCTCAAGAGTGTGTATACTCTATACAATTCCTCAGGAAAGCACCTGGTAGGTGTGTCTTGATAGTTCACCTGTGTTCCTTTGTCTCTTCCTCTTTGTGGGGTTGGTGGCTTTGTGATCTGTGATTGTGGTATTTCCTGGTCATATTCCAATGGCGTAGCCAGAACGCCGAAAAAGGTACGCACATCAAGGGGAGACTACTGGAACAAGCAGTTATTTTCTTCAATTGCGTCTCTTTTCAAAATGGGAACTTCTCTTAAAGGAAAGAATTCGCTCCCTCTGGAGCGAATTCTTTCCTATTTTGGTATGGAAAATAACTTTAACTACATTAGGTGACCTCCCTTGAGTGTAACTATTTTATTACGCACATGCATAACTGCGTAATGGGAGCTCCACCAATGTATTCACTTGTAGTTTGCTGTGTATGTAAAACGTTTTGAGCTTGCATTTGAAATTTTGCGGTACTTCTCACATCGGCTATCAACAAGGCTCGGACGAGCGGACCTTGCATGAGCACAGTCTCGTCTGGGCCACTCCTGCTCGCATACACAAAACAGTGAAGTGGATGAGTGCTAAGATACACAAGTAGACCTCTAGCACTACAGAATAGCTGTGGATGCAATTTTGACCCTTTCCTTCATGAATATTCATACTAAGCTCCACCCACTATGAATAATTATATAGATATTAAAACTTTCACGTTTGTACATAGAACAAAGTAATTACTTGCCAGGTCCAGTGTAGGACCATATCTCCATTATCAAACAGAGTAGCCTGATCAGGCAGCTCTTACAAGAGCTACCTGATCAGGGTCTGCTCTGTTTGCAAAAGTGTTAAAATGCGTCTCAATGAGGCAAAGGGTTATAGAGTGATTATGCATAATGCGACACGAAATAAAAATCTCATGAACTGGCTCATTTCTCACCTTTACTTTCTTTAACTACTTCAATTGTACTGATCTGTTTTTCCTTAGAGTCTAGCCACTGTTTCATCTTCACGTATGGGATACGCCCCTTAGGACTTAGCTCTGCCCATTTAAGTCTCTTTCCCTTGTCCATCAAGAAGCTGAGATTGCCCTGACTAGTATCTTCCATGATGTATTTGGCAGCAAGCCTTTGGGAGACCCCGAATTTTTCCAGTGTGACTTTGAATTCATTGACAACATCTTGTATATCGACATTATCCTAGAATTAAACAAATTATAATAGTTTTACAGAAATACAATATCTTACAATGTCGAAAATAGTATTGCCAAATTATAATGAACTATTATAAATATATTCGTGTATTTCAACAAAACCTTGCACGCGTCACATAATTATATTTACGCCGTCCTTTTCTTCAATTGTTACTTCTTAGGAGAAAAGTGCAGTCCTTGATCAGATGGTATAATGTGACATCAGATCAGGGGCTTCACTGTTCGCTATAAAATGAATTAAGCATACCAACATTCCCAGAAGACCAATAAGCCATATTGGTTGGGCCCTACCCATGGTGAACAAAAATGTACAAAATCGGAAAAAATCAAATTGGCATAACTTGGAAAAAAAAGAAAAGGGGAGCATGACGTCGCGTATGTGAGTGAAATAGCACCACGCAATTAAATCGATACTAGTGGTTTACAGATTTAGTAACATTAGGTAATGAGGTCCATTTTAACTTTGCGTAAAAGAGGGCAAAATCTGACATTTTCACGCCAAACAACGCAATTTTATCCTGTGATAAATAGAATCTAACATTCGTGCACCTGTATTATGGAACTTATTAAACTCTTTGCGAAAAAGAAATAAAATGCTCAGCAATCATGATGGGTAAATTTATTTTAATCTTAACAACACCTTACTATTTCGAAACATTGGTGACCTTGCGATAAGGTTTAAATAAATTTTCGCGAAAAAGTATCCATTTCGCTTTTTATACTAACCTAAGGAAGACGACGATCGCGAATGCACGGGTTCATATTTGACATGTTTTAAAAACGTTTTCGATCCTCAAAACGATTATCGTAGAACGCAAAATAGTCAATTTAACATTACCGATCGCCAATATGTCTACTTTTGCGATCGAAAACGATATTTTTGGCGATCAGAAACGCAGCCTATCCGTTTTGCTGATGCCAAAAATATGTACAACAACTGCTATTGCTGATATTTGGGATATTCTTGTAGAAATAGATCGTGGAAAAAGAAACGATTAGACTGCGCGATACGCAGATTGGTCTGCGCATGTGTTGTTCGCATGCGACAGTCTGGTTTTCTCGCGTCGCGGCAGTTTGCAGATTCTGTACCTGTCTGAGTGTTAGGGTCAAATCGTGCAAATGTAGCCGGGGCGGATCTAGGATTTGGAAAGGGGGTTCATGTGTATAGAGGCGTGTGTGTGGGAGTCGATTTGTTTGTTTTATCGAATTTCTCTTACAACTTAAATATCCCGAGAAAATGAAATAATTTGGTCTCACTGAGACCAAATTATTTCATTTCCATAGCATATTTAAAAACGGAGATGGGAGGGGGTTCGAGCAACCTCTCTGAAACCCCTTTGGATCCGCCACTGATTGTAGCCCATAATTTATATCATACAGAACACAACTAGTAAGAAGTTACGTCGCGCATCATTACCACCAAGCTGCTCCAGTGAAGGTTTTGTCGTATCTACCTCTCGACAAACGTCGCAACCCTTGGTATGACAAGATACTGTTGAAAGAGAAGGATCGAGCCAACAGAGATTGTTATGATTGTATCAACAGTCCAATTGTTTGTCAATAAATTTTAAATCAGTTAGACAAAAGACCCGTTTGAAACCTCTCATAATCTGTCATCCTACGACATAATGTATTGTAGATATTACTGAACCACCCCAGATGAAAAAGGCCGAACAGTACCAATGCAGTGGATGCTACCATTGGTCATTTCTGATCATGACCAAAATTTGTCGTGGATTCAAATGGCTATCATTTTATTCGCAGACAGCGAAGACACTAACCAGCTAGATGCTAAAAGCTAACCAGGATAAGGGTACTTTGTCACAGTGTCAAGGATTAATTAAAAGCAGTTTTCAAGGTGTTACGTCTCAGAAATATAATCAGATCAAGACAGATAGACATCATCCTTTCGGGCAAAAACAGCTAAGCTTACAGACCTGTGCACAAAAATGGCACCCTCATGACTAAGTCCATATGGGTCATCATACGAGATTTTTGGTACTTAACGCATATGCGCAAAAGCCACCTTTAACCCTCTGCCTCATAGAAACGCCTTTAAACATTTTTGTAAAGTGTAAGAGCTGCTTGATCAGGGTCTACTCTTTTTGCTTATTGAAAATATGATTTAGATCAATCTCAAGTCTACCACTCTACCACTGAGCTACCACGCTCCCCACCAAAGGCCATCCTGAATCCAGATTCACCCTAATTTCTTGAGCTGAGGATAATGAAGAACTTGAAAAATTGTGATTGAGTACCCGCCCGAATGTTTCGAAAGGCGGATCTACTTTTCCGGGAGTATGCAACATATCTGTATAATCAAAGTCTCCTCAAGATCAAATATACAGAGGCACATATAGGCTTTTCATTTATTTCATTAACAGTGGCTTTTACAGAGCTGAACCCACATGCTACAGAACTAATTTCCCTTGCGCCAGCTCCGGACAACAAAATGCAGTTTTTTTTTCATACAAAGTGCTACACCTTACATACGCCCGAGGCGACAAATTTTGCGACATCTTTCCCAATTTTCGACAAAAATAAGGAATGATGTTACATGAGAATCGTCTGCCAGCAGACGATTCTCATGAAATAGCATGCCTTATTTGTTATTTTTGAAAAAAAGCGGCAAAATTTGCAATCATCGTCTGCTGCAAATTATTGGTGGCGATCATACTTACGGCGTAGCATTCTGGCGGAATCACTACTTTGCTTGACGGTGGTGAGACGGACCTCGTTGAGTCGCTGGAGTTGGTGACGTTGTTGGCGAGGAAGTCGCGGTACATGTTCCCATAGATGGCATTATAGTCCAGGCCAGATGGTTCGTCGTGGACGGGCTAGAAAAAAAATAAAAATTGCATATTCATAAATTATTCAACACCAACACGAGTATTGTCCAATTTATTCCACATACCCAACGTTTCGCCATATTGGCTTCATAAACAAAGTATTACTTTACTTTTCTCTTGCTGTAAAGGCGGCAACTTTAATATTCATATCTGGTCGTTGTTCGGCTATTTCATCTGCTAAGGAAGGGAAATCAGGTTTTATTTATAATTTGATAAAGAGTTAATAAAAAATTTCATGAAAATCCTAACCGTATACACACTGAACTCACATTTCTTAACCCTTACAGCGCATAATCACAAAATGTATGTCTTTGTCGTCCACTAAAATATTTGAAGCCTCACAGACAAACAGTGTGGACCCAGATCAGACTGCTCTTTTAGGAGCAGTCTGATCTGGGTCCACAATGTTGCCTCTATGCTTATGTTAAATAGACATTTCAGATACAGTTATTTTGCTGGCGTTTTAAGGACTAAATAATGTGTTTTGTGTCTATACTGAGGTCATGGCACAAGATGATACAGTTACTTTTGAATAATTCAGCTTTAACCTATGTCTAAGGTTACGCATTCATGAGGTGCCGCCTTTACAGTAACCAAAAAGTCAAGTAATAAATGACGTTACGCACTGAACGTGTGACGTAAAAGGCTTGCACCTTGCAATGGCACATTTGACCCCGTCTCCTGGGCATCGAACATATTTCAGAAGACAAGATTAAGAGTAAGCTATTAGGGTCGGCAGGGCCAACATCAAGCACGTTTTTGTCTATGCCTACGGCATAGGTGCCGATCAGCCTGTGCATACACACATTTGCTGTTCGCTTTCTAGGAAGCAGCGACCGACGCTTGTATGAATTCGCGATTAAATGTCGTTTGCTGTGCGTCGTCTCTGTTCCTCTAAAGCGCCTCTGTAGCAGCAGTGTGGACCAGGAGCTGGATCCACAATTGTTTGACAGTATGCCGATAGTAGTCATTGCCGTAAGCATTTATGTGCAGCTGATGACTTCAGCAGACAACATTTTCAGATGCACTTCTTGTAGCAGGCGTAGATGAAAAAATTCAACATGCTAGCAGTTACTGTCCTGGTTTGTTAGGTTTGATTCTTTACGGCCCAGTCAACAAGTCCCAAATACCGTCATATCAGGACGGATCTTCCTGGGTTGAACCTTGATACTAAGCCGAGGATAAGGTGTCTTGCTCAAGGACACAACTTAGTGCCTCCGGTGAGGCTTGAACCCGCAACCCCTTGGTCTCGAATCAAGCACTCAACCACTGATCCACCGCGCTCCTCATATGGGCCTGGACACTCAGTTTAAATTGACGATAAATTCAGATCAGACTGATTTCTTCCGAAGAGAAATACGGTCTTAGGTAAGAGTATACAGCATGACATTGTCCAGTGTACCCAAAATGGACCCCTTTTCTGTCCAGGATCAGCTCCTTTATTTAACTCTGCCAACTTGAGCCTTTACAAGCAGTTTGGACCAGCTGGTCTTTGTAGCTCAGCAGACAAGTTTGATTCTTACCTGATCACACCGAACAATGAAAGAGGCGACTTCTGAATATCCGACTAATGTTATAATTGATGCCCTTACCTCCAGGCCCGTACCCAGTTCCCATGCCTTAACCACGGGGAAAGGCGCGGTGATATGTCCATAGGATAGACATAGTGTACCATAATGAAATTTTTATACCTAGGATAGATATGGTGTACCATGAAAAAATTATAAAATGAAATTTTATTCATATTATGATTGAAAAAACACAGTGTTCAGAAAAGGGGGGGGGGGGGCGGGGGTAGTTGGACATATCACCGCGTCTTACCCTGAACTAACCACACATGACCCATAATGTACATTACTTCCATATATTGGACGTTCATGCGACCGTCAGATATGCCAGTGGCCCAGTCTTGAGGTCGCTGGTTCGATCCTTTAATATCGATGGCACTATTTTCTGTCCTTGGGCAAAACACTTTTTTTAAACTTCTTTTAAATATTGGTCCAACCCAGATAACGTCGCGGCATGACCGAAAAAATGACGACTCTGACGTATCTATCAGCAAACAAAATACGGAACCCAATTGAACATTTACTAGATCCGCCGCATGGATTTTTTTTTCGTTGATGTTGAAGACCAGTCTGCACATAATTTTCACATAAACCGGTCCGATGTTCGATTTAGGGGCGGAATGAGAAAGCTCCTTACCTGGGTGGGGAGATCAACCACATCTTTTGGCTCCTCTTTGATCTCAAGCGAGAGTGTAGCCATATTTTCCTTCTACCGTCCTTCTCTCTATTCTTTCCTTTTTCCTACACAAAACAAACACAGTATTCGAATTTCATCTAAAACAGTCTCTAAAACAACCTTCCCTAGCCTGTGTTCTCGCTAAATATACTAGTTTCTTTGTGTAGAACACATGACCTGGCGCGTTATCAATTCTAATCAATCTTGCTCAATCAATCAATCAACCTTGGGGCTACCAGCGGGATAATTGTACAGCTTATGGGAGACAGCAGTCAGTTTTCTCCCTTGACTACTCTCTCAGAACAACTAGGTCCAAATAGTTGGGTCTCCTCGGTTTTTATCCCTGCTTTTATTGCAAATATTGGAAAACATTTCTTCTTGAAATATGACTCAGAATATTCCAAATCAATTTAAAACATCTTATTTTATAATCTTTTCAACATTTTTACTCAGTTAATGCTTATCAGCATCTCTTAATTGGCACAGCTGTCAAAATAATTACACTTATTTATCACCTAATCACCATTATGACCCTATGATAAAGGCAGAGGATTTCAAATGGTTGGACCGGGTTTATCATTTGTTCCACCTCGGTAGTTACCTGTGTTTATCAGGGGCATTAACTGACTGCTTTTTGCCATTGGAGGCTACCTGTGGGAAAAAAATCAATAGACGCGGCGGAAACTGTCATTTGTGCTCTTCCGTAGTATTTGTTCATTTCAGTAGTTGTCCACTTTTCTTTTTTTTTGTCTGTCAAATTGGAGAATTACAAAGGGCGAGACTTTAATATGCGGATTGACAGTTTCCAGTCAATTTTTTTGATTAATGTGGACATGGGGTAATGAATTTTGGACCTTTTGGTTCTCACCGGAAAACATCTACGTCAGTCACAACTTAAATAAATAAATAAATAAATAAATAAATAAATAAATAAATAAATAAATAAATAAATTGATCACAAAAAACAATATTAAAGCTACAATCAACAACAGCAGTTCCAGCCAGTCTTCGCAGCTAAGCAGGATGCTTTTAAATACGTATGTTGGCTGTCCAGCTGCTACTATTAGTTATACCATGGATTGTCCGTCTGTACGTGGAGATAATCCACGAGCTTTAGCGAGTGGATTATCTTACGTACAGGTGGACAACCCATGGTATAATTATTTTATACAACCTACATCAGTGTAGATCTTGCACATCACGAGATATTTCATGCTAAAATTGATGAACCCTAACCGATGTGAAAGCCAAAAATCGATACGTAAAGCTTGCCATTGGTACTGTACCCGAAATCTATCAAAACTAATAGTGATTTAAAAAAACAAACAAAAAAACAAAAAATAAAAAACATCATAGATATATGACTTGAAGTTAATGAATCCAAACTTATTGTAATGATTGTTATTATCATACAGTTATTTTTTTCTAAAGGGAACTCGAAATTGACAGTAAACAACATATTGTGTTGCAAACTTGGGTTCACACTTTTCTCTCTCGAAATTTCAAAGATGAAATGTGATGTGATGTGAATACATAATTTGGCATCCCTTTTACCCTCTATAAACTTATGAATTCTTTCATCTGGGTTGATACGATGAGCCTAGAATGGGTCATTGTACAATCAAGGGGTCACAGATTTTAATTTCCAAAATTAAGCTGTAACCAGCCAGCATGTCACCTCGGGCCACTATCGGTCCATCAGAGAAATGCCATTTAGCTGGATGACCGATGATGGCCCACTTTAAATGCCTATTGGGTATAAGAGTCACTGAAGATTTGTTTTTATCTTAGCTCTAACAGTGCAGACCAATGTCGCATTAATACTATGCGGCAGTGGTGGATTCAGAGGGGGGTCGCTTGAACTCCCTCTCCGCCCCCGATTTTTAAAATATCCTTTGAAAATGAAATAATTTGGTCTCAGTGAGACCAAATTATTTCATGTTCAAAGGATATTTAAGAAAAATGAGATAAAATCAGCAAAGCGAACCCCTAACCTTTAAACACATGAACCCCTTTTTCCAGAAATCCTGGGTCCTCCCCTGTGCGGTCTTTTCATCTTTTGTTTCGCTGCTTTCTAGAGGGTTCCATTGTTTTTACCTTTTACTTAGATATAGTTTCCCTCTTAGCGCCCCTATCATGTCAGAAAAACGTTGATAATATTTTCAACAGCTGGTCTACTTTTGATAATTGTGATAAGAGGGTCATGTGACAAACAACAGACAGCTCAGCTGGCCTAGAGTAATCAATTAATCGATGTATATATCGATCATTGAGTAAGCGATAATTGGATTATTCATCACAGGACGCGAGAACGAAGGGAAATGCAGGGTGCATCTAAGTGGTTGTATACGTACAAGTTAAATAATTGAGAAGCCAGGAGGTACTCGTTGAGTACCCATTCGTCCGTCCGTGGTTATGATTTTTTATAGCACCTATCAACATGAGTCTGTTTTTTATTGTCCGTTTGTGAATAGATCATGTTCGGAGTTGAGTACAGTAAAACCTGAGTAAAACGGCCACTCAAAATTAGACAAAACACAGATCTTAATGACACTTGGTAGTTTAATGAAGTTCGAAAGTATTGCCCTGCAATACTTTTGACCTGCATTAAGCGATAATTTGTCTTTAAAACCAATTTGTGGTCTTTTTTAGAGTGGCATTTTACACAGGGTTTACAGTAGTTTGAATGGCTTGACCAAACCTTTCGGAAAGTGTCCAATTGCATTTTGAACATTGTCTGTGTACACGACAAGCGACAAGCGACAAGCTGGAAGATGTTATTTCCAAACCATGTTTCTGGGACGGGTTTCGGACACGCGATCGCACTTGTAACAACAAAATTGACTCCCGGTGCCGTTAGTTTAACAGGTGACCGGGCCCAGGGCGACGACAGTAAACATGATTCGCACTATAAGCATCGAACTTTTAGTTGTAGAACTAGCATAACCCATACGAATTGTGGTTGAGAAGGAAATAATTATTGAGACAGCGACTAATTGTGTATTTTCATATCATTATCATAACTAGGGGTCACCGTGATGTAGTGGATAAACCTCTCGCCTTGTAAAACAAAGGTCAGCCCCCGTCGCGTCGTGGTCCCGTCTCCGAATGACATTAGCTGTTGGTGGGACGTAAAACTTAAACAAAACTACAACATGATCACATCATACCTTTTTATGTTGGGATAGCAGCCATGTTCATTTTCTGACCATTTCTTACTTATTGCAACACACAGAAATTAATTTATTCGGTATAGACTCGGAAATCAAAATTCTGCCGGGCCGCGTAGCGCAGTCGGTAACGTGTCTGGCTACAGATGCGTGTCTGACTGCATATCCAGGGGTCGCGAGTTCGATCCCGGTCCGGTCCCATACTTTCGTGGAGATTGATCATGAAATTATTTCTGCGGTCATTCTCCTCCCTTCCGCTGATTCATTCAAGAAGGGTTGTTGTCAGTTACAAGCGAAAGTATGTGCACGAAGTACTGGTTAACCGCTTGTTCAAGCCTGCCCAGGAAAAAGTGTGGTTAGGTGAACTGACCGTCCCGCAATGACCATAGCTGTTGACTTGGGACGTAAAGCAACAAAACCGACCAACCAACTAAACATGCTATTTATCTATAATCTTAAGATAAATATTTGATTATTTTACATTAATTTATCCTATAAACAAAAAATGGGCCAGGTCGCGAGATTTTGGCACTTGTCGCATTCGCGAGCAGTCTACGGGGGATCAGCCGATCACGCCAGAGCCTTCGCAGTGGCGGATTCAGGGGTTCATGAGGTTCGCTCGAACCCCCCCCCCCCCCACCCCCCGTTTTTAAATATTCTATGAAAAGAAATAATTTTGTGAGACCAAATTATTCCATTTTCATGGTATATTTAAGAAAAATGAGATAAAATCAGCAAAGCGAACCCTCCACACCTTTATAGTATATTAGAAGTCCTGGATCTGCCCCTGTTTCCCATGTGCGAAAAATACCCCAATCTCGTGTGCTCGCCCTTAAAACAACGACCTGTCAGTAAAATGCCCCATGGTCTTGACAATAAGAGGACTAAATGGCATCAACATTGTTACAATTGTCAGTCTTGTGTCTATGCTGTTTGTCACAATTCAATATATCACTATAACACATTAGATGGTATCAGCTAGAAAATGATATGTATATAAACACACTGTTAAAATTAAGTGTAACTTAACGCCAAATTTGGTGGCAGCTGAACTGCCACTGATCTTGATGTGTCCTTTCAATTGCATTAAAAATCATGTTCTTTACACCAACGCTATGTACATTTATTACTCTCAAGATTTTTTAGTAGGAACGTAAGCGGCTGTATACACCAAATGTTTGTAGAAATGCCAAGAGTATCATCCACAATTCCTTATATGGACATATTTTTTACATTTTCTGCCTATTAAACAGCAGTAATGGGCTAGTGCAGGCGAGATGCTAGCTAACTAATTCATTGCTGAATGCACTTACAGTGCTTCTAATCGAGTCCCGCCAAAGGTGTTGATAGTTTCTGGACAGAGTGACCGCCAAAGTATAGTTTCATTACGGCACGTGGTTGTGTTGCGTCTGACCAGTTGGATTTTTTTTTGTGTGTAAATGCGTTCTCTTTTCCATGTACATATTATCTGTAGATGTTCTATCATATTGACTGAAATAAAGAATATCTATCAATACTCAAAGATGGAAGATATATATTACAAATCATTTTCATTGCGTTTGTTTGTCGAAGTACATACGATCGTTTGATTAATGAAAACAATTCGAATACTTGACTGGACCGTACAATGGTGAATTGTACATAAACAATTTGATTGATTAACAAAATATGATAGATCGTTCATTTGTCATATCATTAATTACGACTAACACTATAATGCTATTGGGGCTAGCGAAGGATAATAATTACTTATGACATTTCAGAAAAGTTAATTATATATCGGGGCGATAATCAGAATCACCTGTCTTTACATTAGCCGGTCCTGCCGGATATAGTGGCGAACCCAGAGGGGGTTCATGGGGTATGTTTGAACCACCATCTCTGCGCCTGTATGAAAATGAAATAATTTGGTCTCAGTGAGACCAGATCATTTCATTTTCATGGGATATTTAATAAAAATTAGATAAATAAGCAAAGCTAACCCCACACCTTTATACATATGAACCCACTTTCCAGAAATCCTGGATCCGCCTCCTCGCCTCAGACCGCTATATCATATGGGCCACGTCGCGAGAAAACCCGTCTTCGGGGTTTCCGATCAAGTAAGACTCAACCCAGTTGCAGAGTATAGCTAGACAACCGAAATATTGCATGTAGCTAGTTTACTTTTCAGAGAACGAAATACAAAGGGACCGATCAGACTACGCGGATGTGCAGGCTGGTCTGCGTCTTTTTTGTGACATAAACACAAATTGTGTATAGAAATGACGATTTTTCAACTTTAACCAATTCTATGGCAGTCTTCACCATCAATATAGGCCACTGGCTGGATATGGTTTACTTCCCCCCGGGGGAATTTTGTAGACCATGCTTTTCTTGAAGCCCAATGTCTTGCAAGAATTTTGCAACATGTTAGCCCTCTGACAATGGCAGCGTTAAGCTGTAACAGCCTGTTACATACGTTACCCTACAAAATATTTGATAATTAACATTCTTTTTAAGACTTCAGAAAAGTGCAAAAGATAAGGTAAGATTTCCAAATTTGTTATATTTTCAAAGTAAGCTATTACTGGACCGCAGATATTGACATTTGAAAACCAATATAGCCCCCCCCCCCCGATATAGTGTATGTTACATTTTTCATTGAACCCCCTTTTAAACAATAAATGAATCTAATATAGTTTGTCTTAAATTTTATTGAAACCAGTTTATGTTCATTAATTTGGTATTATATTAAAGAATTTTTATTAACCTTTCCAAAACTGCAAGCATTACATTTAAATCTTATATACTTTTTGAGTTATTAGATGTTGAACATGGGAGCCCATTATCATACAAAATAGTTAAATGAAATTCTATAGGCCTTGCGCTGGCTATAGACCCCACATCCCCCAAGGGGGATTTTTTACACTATAATTTCAGATACTTCATTATATAAGCCATAAACGGAAATATGTTAGCCCTCTGAGAGTGGCAGCATTAGGGGTAACACCATGTTACGTACGTTACCCGCAAAATAACGTTTAATTTTCCTGATAATGTCTCCACACTTTTTTTGAAGTCTGGCACAGGTTTAAGAACTTCTTATAACATCGTTACATAATTTTAGCATTTATTTTATAAATGTCTTGAGATTTTGCCGTTGTATATGTTACTTAGTGTTTCATAAGTTATTTCAAAGTATCAGTATGGCAATTATTGACAATACATGTATTACATCCATCAGTGAATGTAGCAAATCTATAAGGCTGCTATTCAAATGGATTTAAGTTCCTTATTATGGTGTCTTACACTATTTTACAGCCCAGGTTACATACGTTATTATCTGAATACCATTAAACGTTCAAGATATGGTCTCCAACATGACATGCTTGTACTTATAAGCATGCTGGCACAGGTCCATGTACTTCTTTTTACTCTGGCTCATTTGCTGAGGAAGTAACTCAAAACATAAACTACCATAAACCCTCTTTTCTTTAATATAGACATCAAATATAGATAACATAATACTCATGGAAAGTTTGTTACATACAGTGCAATGTGCGAGTAACAACTTAAAAGATCGAAGAAAACCCATCAGGTAGAAGTTATAGAGCTGTTTCTTGCCAAGCTAGCAACTTTTCGTATATTATCCAAGGGTTTAAAGTATTTTCCAATGCAGCTTATTAATCCTCTTCCAGATTCATCTTGCAAGGATTTTTCAATATGCCAGCACTCTGGTAATGGCACCATTACCCTGTAACAGCCAACTACATATATTACCTATCAACATCTTTGATAATTTTAGTAAATGACATGACTTCTGAAAAGTGCAAACCATAAGGTAAGATTTCCAAATTGGCTATATCATCCAAGTAAGCTATTTTTGCATCACAGATATGGACCTTTGAAAACAAATATGTACCCCAAAGTGTTACGTATGTTGCATTTTTTCATTATTTCTATATAAATGATGAATGAAACTAATATAGTTTGATATTTTTTAATGTGAATACGCTTACTAATTCATTTTGTATTAAAGAATGTTTATGTACATTTTGGAAACTGCAAATATTATGTTTCTATCTTATATAAGGTTTGAGTTGTTGAGTTTGAACATGGTAAACCCATATCACAAAATGTGAAATATAATTCTATGGTTCTATTATTAAGGTACAGTCAAGTTTTCTTTCACCAAGAGGTACTCGATTTCCTTCCCATTTATTTTCCACACATTTAGTCCATATCTGGAAAGCCTCACTTGTTTTCATGGGAAATACTTGATAGTTCAATCTTTGTATGTACATCTTAAGGACAGAAAAGCTGGGTGGAGGTAAGCTCATGTTTATGCCATTTGAAAAAGTGAGTATATGTGTATGGCTTTGGTACTTTATTCACATTTAAATAAAAAGCACATGTTAGGGCTTCATGTCACTGATGAGTGCCTAGAGCAATTCTTTGCTTGTTTTCCTACCCTGCTTAGAATGTTGATGAACTAGTGGGGTGGGGGTTCTCTATCAGTTTGATAGGAACAACCTTTCCGTGGTACTAACACATCGGCACATTGGTAGTGTCACAATCTGTTAAAGAGTGTATTACTGTAGATCTCTTCCCCATATTCTGGCCAATGTTGTTGTTATCCAGAAGGTGCACATTTTGTTGCATACACCAGTGTTGAACAAAACACCCAGGTTATCCACTGCGAGAACGTTTGTAAGACTTTATAGACTGCTGCTTATATATTGTACTGTATATAATGTATCAGTGACAAAACCAACATGCCCTGCCTTTAGTGCCTGGTTGAATGCCGGTCTCATCAGATCCTTGAAGGTGACAGGAAAAGCTACTATGCTCTATAGTTACGACATTACCATCAAAGTTATGTGCAGCACTACATGGCAAATCTAATGTTGGTTCAATGTGTGATTGCAAGCCATGGGGAAGTTTGGACTTGTCAGTTTTTGTGGAAATTCTATCAGGAGTTGACAGTGACCATGGTACACGTCCCAGAAGGAACGGCAATGTCAACATTATGTCCAGTAGAAAGAAGGTCATGCTGATCAAAGACACTCCTTTAAGCTCTCATCTGGCTGTTTACGTTTTATAAATTGGACAATTTCTTCTTGCTTGACCCCGCAAGCCTCAAAACGTTATAAGCTTGTAACATTTTATGGGTTTGTGAAAGACATTTTTAAACTAAAAGTGAGTCAATGAAGTCTGTAACAACATTCCTGTCAAAGTCATCAGCCTCAATAAGATCCTTAGCTATGCCAGGCTTAGCAGGAACACCGAAAGACAAAGAGTACCGTTCATTGTCTTCAAAACTAGAACTAAAAGGATTGGTGAAGCCTGAAACTGACTCTAATACTCGTTCTACTCTACTGAGCAGATTGAATATTTCATTTCAGTGCATTGAAGATTTGTTTCAATATATTGAGCTCTGCTGTGATGAGTAATACACCATTCCATCTGTAGCACGAAGCATAGTTCTAGTTGATGAAGCCTATAATACCTCTTTATTGTTTGCCTGATAGTTATGTCAAAAGCATTTCTTAAGCAAAGAACCAATGGTTGTGACACACTAAACCCATTTTGTTCGAGAAGTTCTTTGCATCTGCGATGTGTATCAGACAAATTTATGAGTGTAACTAGGTACACAGGTACATATTGTGCGTAGTTGTTGTAATCGTTTGCAATGAACATTAGGAACACGAAATACAGATAGAGCTGACTTGCAATTCAAAGTTGTTTTCCTTGTAACCCTAATCAGTGTCAACACTATCTGAATTATATCCTTGCCCAGAACTGAACTGTTTCACAGTGACTGTCTTTCAGAACTTCCGATTCGAATGTATGGTATCTACTGTTTATGTGAGCAAACAGCGAAGGTTGATAGATCCCATTATCATATTAGATTAAGTCACCATAACTTAACAAGGAACTTCAATTTATTTCCTCCCTATATATTTTCTAAATTCTCTGACAGACATCATACATGTATAGTCAACAACTGCTAAACAGATACTCAGAATAACTTATGTATCATTTGGTAACACACATAACAGTTAAATCTCAAGGCATTTATTAAAGACATATGCGGCTATTTCCAGTGCGCACCTTTCCCGCGTCTGGAAACGGGTAAAATTGTCTGGGTCCTGTCTTTCGACCATTGACGGATTCGGATCAACACAGCTTTCCGATATTCTTATGGTATATTGGTGTTCCGGCATTTCTCTGAAAAAATAAAGTAATTAAAGTGTCCGAAATATTTATTGACATCTTAACAGAACTGATCGTCTCAGCACTAAAGACAGATAAATGTAGCTCAGTCGAAATCAAACGATGTACACGATTACCCTGGTTACGAATACGATAGTAGCCGAGTCTCTACTATTTGTACGGTTATTTAGAGCGGCACATGTCCTGACCTCGTGGCCTAGTGGTTAGCGTGTTTGGCTACATTCAAGCCAGAGGACCAGGGTCGATTCCCGGTTGCGCACATCTTTCTTTCTTTTTTAATATTTTAATGCTAAATTGCTTCATATACTAGTTGGCATCATCAAAACGACCGAAATGGTCATTCCTGGACTTTTTATATTGAATTACGCATGAAACCTATGGGGTGGGGTTAAATATGACGTTTAAATATGGCCCTCTTGAAAGATAATTAGTTCGGTGACCCCAGTTTTTTATTCTTTTTTCGGAAAGGTATTATAATAGTCCATGAATTAAAAAAATTTTTTTTCAAGATTTGAAACATTAGATTTATTAATACATGATTTATTCTAAAAACAAATTCCTATTTTCGACGAATTGCCAAAATATATTATGCAGTATCTTGTCACGGCATAGGATAACAAATAAACTGGCACATGATTTTTAAAAGGTTTGAGGTTATGGCCAATAATTGAAGTTAAAAGAAAGAAGCTGGCTGAAGATTACAACCGTTTTAGCTCTATATTTAGGACTAGTGTTATTATTTTTTTTTTTATTTTTTGAAAATTGGTCAAATGCTGAAACTTCCATATGAGGTTCTGAAAAAATAAGCACGGTGACTATCATTTTTATTTCATAAATGGATAGCCCATGCACAAAACAAACTGTATGCAAAGTATTAAGCATATTACAACTTGGGAAGTATTTAGTAGCATATGTCCTTAAATGAATGCTTAAAATAGGTAAACCTTGTTATAAGAAGTACATAGACCTGTGCCAGCATGCAAATAAGTATAAACAGGGCTTGTTAGAGACATTACCTTGAATGTTTAATGCTATTTTGAAGGTAGCATACGTAACATGGGCCTGAACAAGTAGTATACGGTACCATAATAAAGAACTTCATTTAAGGTAGTACCGGACTCACCAGCATATGTCCAAAAAGTTACCATCTTTTGACATGTTAAAAAATAGCTCAAAACTCATCTATTTTGACAAAAATAACAGGACCTTACCGTGCTTTTTAAAAAGTTATTAAACTTTAAAAATTGTAAAATATGAGTTATTCAAAATATCAATTTCTCATATTTTAAAAAGTTGAAAGTGAGAAATGCCATATTTTTTCCTGGGAATACGCATCATGCTATTGGCTAATAAAAGAATACAAAAAACAGCGAAAATAATGCACGTAGCTAATTTTTTAAGCAAAAATCTATTTTGTAAAAAAACATTAAGGCCAAAAAATCGTTTAATTCTAGAATAAAAAATGTCACACAATGTAACTACAGAAACAAAAAAACTTATCAATTTGAAGGAAATTTTGCATAGAAACTTATAATTAACTAAAAAGCATATGTCACCGTGCTCGTTTTTCTTTTGTGTGCTATTTTCTTTTTTTACCTCTGAAATAAAAACAGGCATGGAGTGCCATACCTGCTTCATTGTTTAATTTAGGTCCGTGTGCGTAGACAGCATATTGTTTGAGTTGATGTCCGTGTGCAAAAAAAACAAACTATTATTTGTCTACTTCTCATTTGGCACGTTCTAGGACCCCTTAAGACCTTTATAAGTGCGTGCGTGCGCGCGCGCTTGTGTGTGTGCTAAAATGAGGGTGAGTGTATGAGAGAGAGAGAGAGAGAGAGAGAGAGAGAGAGAGAGAGAGAGAGAGAGAGAGAGGGCAATTCACGTGCTGATGATTCATAGCATTTTTGTTGTTGCTTTTATTCTTTTCTTTTTTCTTTACTTTACGGACAGTATAAGTATTCTGGATTCGTTACAAAATTGACGTCATCAGCAGTAACGGGTATAGAAGTGTCGTCAGGATGACGCAAGTCTTTGATCTGGGAAAAGGTTCTATTTCGAAAACGTTAATGCAAGTGTTCAAGCGAGAAAATGACCTTATACAATAATGGTTTTCTGATACACTATCATCTGCTGGACCCCTCAGGGGTAGTCATAACCCTCGCCTTTCATGTTTGGGTTTCAACACCACCCTGGTGTTCTAGCAGGTGGTAATGCATAGAAAATCACGTTTGATCCCAATATTGAAGTTATTAAACGAGCTGTAAAAAGAGATTAAATGCGAGGCTTGCCAAGAATTTTGTCACTATTTCATGACAAGCTTGATACATTTAATAATACAGGAGCACGACTGTTAGGTTCTATTTATTGTATGACCCTAAAACTACTTTTAAATCGCGTTTAGAAATTGCATGGAACTATGCTTTGATGTTGCCATATAATTATATGAGAAACCATTACGGACGTCATTACGAGTACATAGCGACGTGATAGCGTTACCAAAATTTGTAAACCACTAGTGGTACATGTCATTATATCACTCCCATGAAAAACGTAAACGAACAAACAAATAGGTAAACAAACAAACAAGCAATGGGGCCCAAACCAGGGACTACTTGGTCTCAAGTTGAACATTCTACCAATGCATCAATGGGTAAAGAAGAGATGATACACGAGTTTAGTTCTTTTCATAAAGGCAATTAGTTAATGCTAAGACAAGCATGCATATGTGAACGGCCATATAAGATTATTCACAGCTCGCATCTATATATATATATATATATATATATATATATATATATATATATATATATATATATATATATATATATATATATATATATATATATATATCTTCAAATAAAGAATAAAAATTCGCCTTGTTTTTTCTTCTAATTTAATTCTTAACGCGTTTCACTACTGTGTAGATCTTCAGAAGACATTATTTTAAACGACGTCAGCGTCTATAGCAACAACGTTATTAAATACAGGAAGTGACGTCACAAGTATTATAATGTAATAATAGGTAGAAATGTTGTGAAAAAGATTGACAGATTTAAGAATTCTAAATGCTTTTATTCAATTTTGGTTTAAAAAGGCCAATAAATTTTTTTCTTTTATTTTGCGTGCGGAGACGCAATCGGTCTGCATTTTGTAAAGTGGCAGAATTGAAAATTTAACAGGCTGAAATCTTGCACAGTTCGCAATATGGTTACTGACATACAGTATACGAACTCTGGCATCTCTTATTTGTTGTCTATGGACAGTAAGGCGATGACGGAGGGTGTCACCTGTTTCCCCAATATATTCTTCATCACAGCCTTTGCATTTAATTACATAAATAAGGTTTTTAGCGTCGCATGACATAGTTGTTTTTACCTTAAAAGTTTTACCGCATTTAAACAAAAATTCGTTGTCTGTCATTAAGTAATCACACACCCCACAATTAGGTCTATTGCATTTTGTTATTTTTGGTGATTCTTGTATTTCCGCAAATTTTGCTCTTGTCAATAGTTTTTTTAGATTCCAAGGTTGGCGTTTACTTTTTATGATTGGATAATTTTGCATTATTTCTTTCATTGTTTCATCTTCATGCAAAATAGGTAAGTTTTGTGTTATTGTATTAAACATTTCAGGGTTTTTGGGGTTAAATGTGGAGACAAACGGTATTAGGTTTTCGTTTTTCTTCTACCTAACCACCCTTAAATCTTCCCTGGTAACATTCATAGCTTTCTGGATTCCCTTGTCAATGACATTTTTGGGATATTTTTGATTTATTAATACTATTCTTAATTCATCCATGCGTTTTTGTAGAGTTGCTTCATTTGTGACAATACTTCTTATTCTGCGTGCTAGTGAGAATGGAATACTAGTTTTGGTGTGTTTGGGGTGACAAGAATTAAAAAGTAAATATTGTTTGCTATCTGTTGGTTTATAATATATATCTGTTTCAATTTTAGTGTTTTCTCGTTTAACTAAAACATCCAAAAAGGGTTGCTGCACATTACTATATTCCATTGTAAATTTTATATCTGGGTGTAGGTTATTTAACAAATTGTTTAATTCAAGTAAATCTGACTTTGATTTAGTCCATGGAATAAAGCAGTCATCAAGAAATCTTTTCCAGTTATGTATAAACTCTTCTGCATATTGACTGCCATATTTTTCATGCATCTGTTTATATAATTTTTCCTCTAAATATCCTATTACTAGGGTTGCATAAACAGGCGCAAATTTTGTCCCCATTGCAGTTCCTTTCGTTTGACGATAGTTTTTCTCGTTAAAACAAAATGTGTTATTTTTTAATATAAACTCGATACCTTCTATAATGAATTTTTTGGGAAATCTAGATGGGGTATCATTTGGATATTTTCTGAGCCAATATTTGATGGCTTCAATTCCAAGCTCATGTGGAATATTTGAATATAATGATTCGACATCAAATGATGCCAGAAGTGTATTTTCGGGTACAGCAGAGGGTAAATGATTCAAGAAATCTGTTGTATCCCTAAGGTAACTTTTTACTCATTTTGTTAAAGGGCGGAGTAAAATGTCAATTAAATTGCTCAAACGATGAGTTTGGCAGGCTGGTCCCGCAACGATTGGTCTAAATTTAAGATTGGTTACATTTTCAACTTGTACATAATGAGTATCAAATTGATCACATGCATTTCTTATTTCGTCGCTTTTGTGAACTTTAGGTAAACCATAAAAGTTACTAGGTTTTCTTTCAAAATTTGACAAATAGTCAATTTCTTTTTGTGTTAAATTATCTTTATAGTTCTTAATAAATTTGTTGTATTTTATTCTATCTGTTTTTTGCGGGTCAGTATCTAATTTTTCGTAATATTTTTTGTCTGAAAGCATATTTTCGACTATTTCCTTATAGTGTTCCCTATCCATTATGACAACAGCTCCACCCTTATCAGCTTCCTTAATAATAATTGATTGGTCATTTGCTAGAGATTTAATAGCATTTCTTTCTGCTAAAGATATATTGTATTTATTGTTTGAATTAGATTTAATGGTAGGTGTATTTTGCACATTTTCAATATACCTATCTAATGCTGCATTACGATTTCTTGGAGGAATAAAATCACTTTTGTTTTTAACTAGAGAAATATCTGGGTCTTCTGTGCCATAAAAATATTCTGCTAGGCGTAATTTTCTTGTGAATTCAAATATATCCTCTTTTAATTCTTGTTGGTTTCCCCGTTCAGGGGTCGGGGTAAATTTTAAGCCTTTTTCTAATACTTTTTGTTCCGAATCTGTCAATCTTTTTCGTGATAAATTTATAATTTTTGTAGAGGTTTCGTTATTTGTAATCTCTGCAGTTAAGTTTCTTGCGTTATTTGATCGTCCTGCTCTAAAAAATGGTTCTGGTCCTGGTTTGATAATCTATTATAAGATTGTTCATCCCTTTGTCTGTTTCTGTTCTGACCTGACCTATACCTGTAAGAGTTCTGCTGGTCGGGTCTCTCTTCTCTTGGTGATGGGTTGGCTCTGAAACGGCTTCTGTAGAATGGTGGCAAGTCTGGTGATCTATTTCTTTGTTGAAATCGCTGCCCTATGAACGTAGTATTATTTTCGTAGTCTTGATTTTCTCCTTGAGGTCTTCGTGATTCCATTGATCTTGGTGGTCCTGGTTGCCTTGATCGCCCCATTGCTCCTCTTTGTTGCCTATTTCTTTGAACTACATTGGAGTATAATGGTCTATCCTCATTAATTTGTCTGTTGTTCGTTTGAGTATCATTTCTCACTCTTCTTTGGTTGTTGGGACTACTGCTCCTTGTTCTAGGTTGAGAAAATCTATTTTGTCCTCGAATTCTAGGTGTTTCTTCATAATCTCCTTGTTCTTTAATGAAGGGATTCTTTTCTGCATATTTTGTTGCAAATTCTGTTTCATATTTTTTCAGCCATATCTCATTTTTTGTCTTCCATCTTTTCGTTGATACATCTTCTTCTCGTTTTGTTTCTTCATACCATAGTGTGGTTAGTATTTCTCTACACCTTCCATTTGCTTTCTCTGAGATTATTGCAATCATTTCGTCATCCGTTTTCTTGTATTTCTCTTCATGGCTTTGGGCTCTTAATTCCAATAGGTCTTTTTCGGTTTTAAAGTTATCCAATACCTGTCTCTCTCTTCTTCTTCGTTGGTCATCTGGTTCCCCATTTATATTATGCATCTGTAGTTGCTGGGGTATAATGATAGGGGTCTGATTTCTCCATGATTCATATATTTTTGCTTGATTTTCGTTGCGTAGTTTTTGCCAGAATTGCTTTCTCCTATCATTTAATTTTCTATACCAAATGTTTTCCATGTTTCGTTTTATCAGTTTGGCCTCCCTTTCGCGGGCTGGTTGGTTAGTTTCCAGGATGAGTTCCCGTATATTATCACACAATTGTTGGGTTGTTGTAGTCGAGTTCTCATTGTTAACTGGTTCAGTAGCTCTCTCAGTTGTACGGTCTACAGAGTTTGTCTGTGGCAAATTAACTTGTGTAAATATCAAAGTGAAAATCTTACCTACATCGTCTGAGATATTTGTTAACTTTCCTAGTACTTGGTCCATTTTTTGCATTTTTTCCATTACTTGGACCTATATATATATATATATATATACAAAATAAGCCTCAGTCAAAAACCTCCCCACTGGCTAGCTAAAACTAGCACAAAGGCACGCCCCAGCATTTGGCGAGCGCTCTCACAGTGTCCAATACGTTGCTCTTGGGTTTCACCCAAGCTAAATTATGGAGCCCTCCAACCTACGACGTCATATTTACAAAGATAATTGACTTAAGAAGCACAGTGGCTCAGCATTTCTTAGAGTGTTAAACTAGGGATCGAAGTATTATTAATCTGTGAATCACCAGAGTCAAACTGTTGTGTCATGGGGCAAGACACTTTATCAGCTAATAGTACATACATTGAATACGCATGAATATTAACTTTTCTGACCATAATTGCCTGACCAGTATAACTTGGAACGCATTGAGGTGAAACTGGACCAGACGGTCAAAATATATTTGGTCATACAGATGTGTTGATAAATGATATTTTTTGTGAACGCCAATACTTGTACGCTTTGAGACAATAAATAAAGATAAACTCTTACTTTTTTTAAAAAAAAACCACTCCGTTATCTTTTGACGTGGGTCCTGTATCACCTTAATGGAAGCAAACCATACATGAAATTTGGAAGAAATCCAATTAAATGTGACTAAGTAAGAGTGACCACGATGGATGCAAACTGATAGACGGCGGCCATTTTGCCGACCATCTTGATTATCATTGGTCGGAAAAAAATCCATATTTGAATTTGAATCAGAGTTGATGCAAGCAATCCATAAATGATATTTGGAAGAAATTCGATTGAAAATGACTAAGTTACAGTGACCACACCAGCAGAAGGACGGACAGATGGACGGACAGACAGATGGACAGACAGATGGACGGACAAGCCAAAAACAATAGAGTATCGCCAACTCGTTGGCGTGGACCTAAATATATACTTGGTCATACAGATGTGTTGATAAACGATACGCACGTTTTTGTGAATGCCAATACTTGTACATTTTAAGGCAAAAAATAACGATAACTCTTACTTTTATAAAAACTCTGGGTTATCGTTTCCATGAGTCCCGTACTACGTTAAGTAGCAGCCATATAGATTTACTATATTCTGTGACAGATGTAATAGACGTATAGTCAATAAATACTGATACTCGGAAATAACGCAGGAAACACTAAGTAACGTATACAACGGTAATAATTCAAGATATTTATAAGATAAATACTAAAAATATGTAACTGCGTTATAAGAAGTTCATAAACCTGTGTCAGCATGCAAATATGTACAAATTGTCATGGTTGAGACATTATCAGGGACCTTTAATGCTATTTTTTTTGGGAGGGGGAGGGGGGGTAACGTATATAACGTGATGATACATGTTAACGCTGTCACCCTCAGAGATCTAACATCTTTTAATTTGTGTCTTATATAATCTAGTTTCAGAAAATCGCAGTGTTCAAAATTCCCCCTTGGGGGAGGGGGATCTATAGCCAGCTCAAGGCCTAATAGTGGCCTGCCTGATTCTATTCCAAAATAGAAACTGTTTCGCTAAACTGGAAATTTGGTACTTATGTATCCGAACGCTTGGTGTCACATGCGAAAAATGAAAGACTTTTAAAGAAGGGTTTCATTACCGTAGACACAGAGAATGCTTGGCAGTAAATTATGTAAATATAAACTCGATGGTCTGTATTTGCTTTGACATGAAGCGTTATGAATCTATATACCTGCAAGTTTACTCTGAAAATAGTAATAATAAAAGTAACCATACTTTTAAGAAAAGGGCTTATTTTCAAAACAATTTCTTAACATTAGTCTTAATCTTAAGACACTGTTTTAACTCAAAATCAAAGAGATGGTATCTGGTTTAAGCATATTATTCAGTGATATCCAGAGACTCTAACTATTGCTGCTTCGCATGCATTGTGCATATGTACAGCTGCTAACTGTTTAGTTATATGTTGCAGAGGGCCGTTATCTTAGCTAATTAAGCCACCCTCTTTAAAAGTTAAATAAATAAATAAACACAAGGAGTGTGCATGTCTGGACAATGGTTTCAGCCACACGCTCCCTGTACCCCTGTTTATGCTGTACTGTGTATGTTGCTAGCGTCTATGATAATTTTTACATTCACTGTGATGCCATTTGTTTTAATCCAGCGGTATCCGGTATCCGTTGTATTTATGTATATTCCTCGCCAAAAATTTAGCATATTTTCGGAAATTTGCAAAAATAAAAATAATGCGTATCTGAGATATTTTGTGAAGTATGGTATAACTTGTCCTACATATCTGTGATAAAACAGTAGCATGCTTATTTGCTGAAACGAAATGTACTGCGTATGGCTCACGCTTTTTTTTTTTTTTTGGGGGGGGGGGGGGGGGGGGTGGTGGTGGTACCCCTATGTATGTACAAAAATCTCAAGTTTGTAAGAAGACATCATGGTGCATCATACCTTGTAAAATAAGGCCCGCCAACATTGTCGCAAACATGAAGCACGCTAGCACGTACTCACCTGTCGCCTTTCGCCCGGTGCACACTGGGATTGAACCGCCATTTTTATTAAAAATATATTATGCGATTACTGCTTGCATGACTCAGGGTTTTGCATTCAGAAACTATTGACTAAAAGAGAAATGATAAACTGTCAAAAATACCTTTGCTATTTTTAACACTAAATTCTGTCACTACAGGAGTGCGAGAATTGAACGGGACTAGCCAAATATCGCTAGTTACCCATGATGCAAAGGGCGAAAAGCGAGCGCCGTTTTACGTTTGCGCGGATTGATATATCATATGCGCGTTTTTTTTTTTCTACGAAAGCGCGGAAAAAGTTCTATCATATGCGCGTTTAAATTGCGCGGTTTTTAATTCCTTTTATATGTCACTTAGACACGGGTTTCTCAGGATTTAGGTAAAATTGGGTAGACTTTCCGTCTCTCGCTGTACAAGGATTGGGCGATAGAACGCACATCTCCCGTCCCTATAAGCTTATCAGCAAATTTTTGTAGCACAGTCCTAATGATTTTTGAAGGTCGGGAGGTGAGATCGTCCGTTGTTTTCCTTTTGACTTGAGATCGCAGCTGCTGTCTTTCCACTTTTTTTCATCTTGTTCATGATTGTGCTCTAGGTTTATTGCGTTCATTGTTGACATGGCACTGTCTGTTCTTAAGCGACCCTTACATTTCTTATTTGTACACCGCCACTATATATCTCTGCATTTCAGAACACTGTCAATTCTAAAATTCCTGGTTAAAATACAAGTTTAAAAATAAAATACGAAAACGTCTAAAACCTTTAAAAACCTTCTAAAATATGACTAAGGTAACGGTTATACCTGGGCAAGACGGTTGTGAACACAGGTAAGCAGGGCTATTATATCGATAATTAGCCTAAAGGCGAGCCGCGCAAATGATACCTTATTTTCACGCGCTTTTCATACAACGTCACGGTATGATTTCCGCGCTTATGATATACGGCCAATGCGAGAGATCTAGATGAGGTATCGTCAGGTCTCGCGAGAATGGACCCGCCAAAGTTTTCGCATAATCGGTATGTGGGAGGCCGGCCAAACACAGACTCTAATAGCCAGGCAAACTGGGGTAAACCAGAGCCAAGTACAGGGTAAGCCGGTTAATTGCAAAGTATCGCCAAACCAATGACGTAACTGACAGACCAAAGTCTGGGAGACCAAGACTTCTGCTGCCGATGATAGAGTGCTTGTGCGATCTGCTGTTCGTGATCCTAAGGCTCCTTGTTCTGAACTTCGTCAGCAGTGGCAAAATCTTAATGTTCAAGCCAGTACCAGAACTTAATAAGGCTGGATTGAAGGCGCGCCGTCTGACATTTGATCATCGACGCAATCGTGTGCAGTGGACCGCTAACAAACTTCGTTGGAACCTAAGAACGTGGCGCCGTATCTACTGGTCAGACGAGAGCCGTTTTCTGTTACGCTTTACGGATGAGCTTGTTCGCGTATGACGTCGACGTGGACAGGATCCATTTCAAGATAACGTCGTTGTTTGGTGGCGGATCCATTATGGTGATGGGCTCAAGGTTGTCAGACAAACTTTGGCAGGGCAACGTAAAATTTGACGATATCCGTGAGCCTATTGTGTATCCACATTTCCGAGCACATCAGACAGCACGCCCCATATTTCAGGACGACAATGCCCGTCCACATAGGGCACGTATTGTTACAGATTCTCTTGCACAGGAGGGGATTACATGCGCGGATCCAGAACTTTTTGTCAGAGGGGGTCCAACTTTGACAATGTTTTTTTAGTTGATGAGGGGTAGGATGATCTAAATACCACTATAAGCGGGCCATCATCGGCCCGCCAGCGAAACGCCATTTAAATGGTGTTTCGCTGGCGTGCTGATGATGACCCAACATTGGATACTGGATTGGTAGCCTTGTGATTTTAGGGGGATCCGGACCAGTATTGCTAAGGAACCCTATATTTTTGTTATTTTCCAGGAGGGGTCCGGACCCCCTGTCACCCCCTGTGAATCCGCTCATGGATTGAGAATCTTAAGTGGCCGAGCAGGAGCTCCGATATGAATCAAATCAAACACGTTTGGGACCCTATGGGACGTAACGTTTGGAATGAAATGACATCGTCACGCTTGATGACCTTGTACGTGCACTTGTCGACGAGTGGAATAATTTGGAGCCCCCGTTTCTTAGAAAACTAGTGCAAGATATGCCACGGCTAGATTATTGTTACACCAGCGTAGAGGAGGATACACCCGTTATTGACGTCGATTTCTGAAAAGACGCTGAGCCTGATGGCACTGGTTATTAGTGAGTAATCTATAAAAGACATCATCTGAAACATTTTTGCTGATTACAATGTGTTTTGTTAACAAAAACGTAAAGTTCTATCAGTTCAAAAACAAACTTGTTTTCGCGTTTAAAATTTGTAGTTTTTGGTGACATTGCGCATGCGTTCTTACTTTACCAATGTTGTACAGAATCCAATGAAATTTGGTGTTAGGACTTCCCATTCACATTGATGCATCAGAGTGTAATGATATTTTTGCTGAAAAATGTTCATAAATACCATTCATTTGTATAAATTCTTTGAATCTGTTTTCGCATCCTGCTAATTTTTGGTGAGGAGTATATACTATGTTTTATCATATGACGTCTGGGAGTGAAATAACGCCATGCAATAAAATCTGTAAACCACTAGTGGTTTATAGATTTACGGGAAACGTTATGACATCCATAACAACGTTGCGTACATAATGACAAAATTACAACGATTTTACGCCAGAAATCTGATTTCAAAGTATTTGTCATATGATAAATAGAATCTAACATTCGTGCTCCTGTATTATTGAATTTATTAAACTCGTTGCGAAAAAGAGATAAAATGCTCGGCAAGCCTCGCATTTTATCTCTTTTCCTCAACTCGTTTAATAAATTCAATAAAACATGAGCACTCATGTAAGATCCTCTATGTATTGTTTAGTTTCATGTTTCAGACTGCGTATGGTAGAATAATTATCTTAGCTAATTGTGTCACACTCTATAAAAATGTATAAATAAACAAATAAATAAATTGAGAAATAAGAAATTAACTATTTCAAAATTAAATTCTCTCCTTTATCAAATACAGTAAAAATAGTCTTAAGCGGCCCCTCAAAAATAGACAAAACAAAGATCTTAATGGCAAATGGTAGCTTAATGAAGGTCGAAAGCCCTTGGAGCATTCTGCAATACTTTTGACCTGCATTAAGCGATTACTGGTCTTGAAAACCAATTTGTGGTATTTTTGAGAGTGGTCGTTTTACACAGGTTTTAATGTATTTTAGATCAAAATTTGTCATTGTTCATGGACAAAAAGCAAGTGAGTATGCCACAATCACATACCACAGACATACCCTCGGCACACCAGGGACACGAAAAACTAACGGTTACACGACAGCCACACACGACAGCCACTCACGACAGCAAAAACACAATTTAAGTAAAAGCAGTCAGCTCTCCGTTGTCTTCGCAGGCGCGATACTCAAAGAATCGACCTGTCCGCTACAGCACATCATGACTGAACAACCGGTTTTGTGTAAATACGCGGTATGGGCCCAGACATGAAGTTGTTTTCCATAGACCTCCATTATAGCTTTTAAGTAGGCTGTGGTCCTCACAACTCTTCCATCACAATGAGGCTGCCATAGGGTTACAAATTGGACCTAGTTCAATCAATAAACAAGAATGAGATACCCCGGTGACCACCATGTTTTACCACTTTTTGGCCCCTGAAGGTGGGCACCCTACATGAGAGGAAAATTCTACGGAAAAAAATACCAGAATGCAAGGTCCTTTTTTCTAAGTCACACCAGTAAACTTAATTAACAAAAGCAATGAGATTTTCTTTCAAAAAGTACAGCAAAGATATACCCGTCTAATAAATACAATATATTTCCTAGTTTTAATATTGACCAATCATGATACACCTTACAACTTAAAAATATTGTGCTGAGCTTCCACCCACCTTTTAAGCCAATCACTGCCCTTTTTACAATTGCAGGTCTGTGAACGTATGCATTACCCAAAACACTATGTTAACAAAGTAACAAGCGCTGAATGGCTTTAAATAATCCGTTTGTTAAGATGGTAGCTAAACATTAACAATGATTTGTATAACAGTATTTAGTGACAGAATGAGTAGATTTTTTACACTAACATTTCCCACATGGCCATATCAAAACATCGGTTTCAATGACACGTGATGACGCAGATTGATAACAAGTTTGAATCAACCAATCGGGCGAATCACATGATTTGGTGACGCATTTGGTAAACAAGTATGTCGCATGTACCCACAATGCTCAAATCAGATAGGTAAGTATGCTAGTCATGCCACCTATTGTAAGATATTGGTCAGCTCTCAAGTCCACGTTTCAGCATCAAACGAATTAGCCTCATCTAACTGAAGTTCTTTAGATTATATCTGCATGGCATGGCTTACCATTTGTTCAAAATAAGATTACACGATAAAATAAGCCACCTTGATAACTTAAAGTAGATTTGAATGGTTCAATAATATCAGCGAAAGACAACAAAAAAACCTGCTACAATTAACTATCTCATTGAAATACCTTCAATTTGGGTATATAATTTAGAACCAACTCTTGTAAGGAGCGCAGTGGCCGATGTGTTACTGGTTCGAGTCGGTGCCTCATCGTGCTGTGTCCTTGAGCAAGACCCTATATCCGTTGCTTAGTATTGGTTCAATCCAGGAAGACCCGTCCCGATATGACTGAAAAATTGTTGACTATGACGTTAAGAATGAATATATTATCAAACCGATAATGGAGAGCGTCACAACGCAACATCAATATATTTGGCTAGATGTATTTTTTCATCATCTATGCCCATACTACAAATATCATGCTAACGAAGGCTTTGGCGAGACTGCGCTTTGCTGGTCATATTCATCCTCGTCAACCCAGGCGTAACCCGTGCTGTTACACTGCATTCATCATGAAAGGAGTGAAACGGAATGCATTACCCCTTGGCAAACGAGGATGAGTCATATTATGATTTATGCAAGAAGTGCCACAAGTCGTTTAAGCTAACCCAAATAATCTGTCCTGTGTGTGTGTGTGTGTGTGTGTGTGTGTGTGTGTGTGTGTGTGTGTGTGTGTGTGTGTGTGTGTGTGTGTGTGTGTGTGTGTGTGTGTGTGTGTGTGTGTGTGTGTGATTCTGTTCTCATTCTTTTTAGTCTGAAATACTCGTCACCGATAGCACTAATATTATTTCACTGTGTGTGTGTGTGTGTGTGTGTGTGTGTGTGTGTGTGTGTGTGTGTGTGTGTGTGTGTGTGTGTGTGTGTGTGTGTGTGTGTGTGTGTGTGAATGCGACTCACACACCTTATTATTGTGTTTGTAAAGTTTTGCTTCTATGGATGCTAATTTATTGAAAAGTCTCATCATTTAAATGACTCTAGCAGACAGAAGAAACAAGCGCTGATCCAGATATTTTTCCAGAGGGGATCCAACTCCGGCAACGGGGTTTTAATTTTTTTTTTTAACGGGATCAAAATACCACTAAACGCAGACCATCATCGTCCCGCCAGCGAAACGCCATCGCTGAGTGGCCGATGATGGCCAAACATTGAATACTGGCTTGTTGTGGTCGGCCATGGCCGGCCGCTTATATAAGCATCATGCAAAACACACATTAAATTCAGGTTTTGACCAAACCTTTATGCCGTGTTCAGGCTATATTTTATTCGCTGCCGAACAACGAGTGGGGTACCAAATATCGTGGGTTGACCTACAGCGGGAAGTAAACTGTCCGTGAAATATGTAGGGCTACCTATAGCGCGAGGAAAGCTCGTTTGCTAATTTCACAAAGAAGGCGTCAATTTGCCCTGTATTAGCTTTTCAAAAAAGCTGGCGAAAGTAAAACGTCCCAAAGTCAAAACGTCCTTGATTGGCAAAGAGTGCTAGCGAACTCCAATCAGTAAACGTACTTATGTGATTGTCATCCACATCTGATCACATATAATTACTATGAATTCAGGCACTGTCTTATGACGGTCATGACAAACAGGTTTTATGCCCCCAAAGGGAGGCATATAGTAATCAAACTGCCTGTCCTTAGTGTCCTAAGTGTTTGAGTGTTCATATCATATCCGGAGTATATCTCCTATATGAAACTGAACAAAAACGAAAACGCTACACTACAATTATCTATATTTTATGAGAAAGTATTGGGCAAAAAGTATTTGCCAAATCTTTATAATGTTGCCCAGACATCCAGCAAACGATTCGTTGAAACTCCACCAATTTGTCTCGTTTGATATATGAGTTATGCTCCTTTAAGTGTTTAATGCTTTATTCACTGAAATTTGCTATTGCGCATGCGCAAATTAAAATTGTTATGCTTATAAAAATTGGTCTTAATTGTCTTGCATAAAGACACAAGAAAACTGCTCAATCACTTGAAACAAGCTCAGAAATCAATTTCGAATTTATCGAATTTGTAAAATATTGAAAATTATCTCCCTTTGACAAAAACAAATAGGGAATATTGAATGTTTAGTAATTTTCGATTTATCACGATTTTCGATAATTTTCTTTTGCCAAATCAGGTAGACCTCTCAGCACCTTGTTTCTGCCATTTCTCGACTAGTAACGTCCTCATACTAAGATGCAACAACACATTGATTTTCCTATGGAGATTGCATTGTTAAATTCTTTAACTTGGCAATTTGAGTGAAAATCCGCTTCTTAAGATTGCTTTTCTAAACGATCAAACACACTTGAGATAAATCCTTCACATTTCTGGTTGTCACAATATGTCTAGACTACCATTTCGTGCAGTCGGATCTCGTAGGTAGTGGATTTCTGAAGGCCTAAATTGTGTCAGATTTCCGTTAAAATTGGCAACCTGAAAAAATGGACCCCTGTCTTTTGTTTTCATGTGTTTCCTCGTGACAACATCCGTAAAACTTTTAATGTTATGCATTACCCAGTATTTGAACATTTAGATACACTTTCCATTGCATTCTTGGTTAGCATAATTTTGTATATAGACGGCAAACAATTCAGGTGTAGCGTTTTCACTTTTGTTCAGTATATTTTAGGTAGGAATGCCAAAATTCGTGTCTTAATGCATTTAGGGTCATGGAGCGTCACGCATCTTTACCACTGCCATCAGATCTAGAAAAATTGTGTCATGAGCATAAATCCTAGGAATCCCAAATTTGATTTGTGCACACATCTTGGGGTCACGGAGTCTGTTCATATCCAATTAAGCGACCACTGTGACCTTGATTTTCTGGAATCAGTTTTAAAATGTGCTGTCTAGCGTTGTTAAATGATTTTCCATGAATGTGTTGCATGCTAGATACATTACCATAACATACCATGCATAAGCTGGGTGCTTTCAAAAGATCAAGCAACATACTCGCTGGAAGCATGTGTTAAATGATAACAAATCACAGTTCAGGTGTTAATAATCAGAGCTTAGAATAAATCTACATTAACAAGCTCTAGAAGTTCAAAAAGGAAGCATGCAGTGGGCAAGAATACATACAATGATAGGGCTAAACGACCGCCAGTTTTTTGGAAAAGCTAATACTTGGTAGCTTCTGATTTCAAGGGGATCCGGAACAGTATTAATAAGAAACCCTATAGATTTGTGATTTTCTTGGGGGTCCGGACCCCCGGTCCCCCCTATGGATCCGCGCATGAGAAACAGTAACAGTGCCTGAAAAATGCCGAATTCAAGCAATTCATAAAAGGGGTACTTTCATCTGTGCCCGCGCATGGATTTTCTTCAAACTTTGCATGTTAATAACTCATTATATACGAACTATGAAAATGTATTTATCGAATTAGATAGTTAAGAATAAGGCTTATGAAGCAACCCTGACGTACTCCACCTTTGAGGTGGTACCTGTCTCTAAATTTCCATGTCCCAAATCTATAGTTTTGTTTATTTCTATGACTTGTCATCTAGATTGAATCCAAAATACCATAGACATTATTTTAATACCACGAAACCATTTGGATAAATTATCGTTTACGTTTTCAGATGAAGTGATGGTAAAATTTCAATATTTTTTTTTCAAAAAATTACAAAACATTCAACATTCAATTCAAAAGATGGATATGTTCTAGTCTTTGTCAAGACATCATATTATCACAAAAACATGCCATATATATACTGCTGATCTGAGCCAAATATCATAAAAAATCCAAAACCGGTAACTTTGTCATTTCCTACCTCTTATGGGTATAGGTCAGTTTTAGCAAAATTAATTATTTTCGTTCAAATGAATCAATAACTCGACATAAGGAGGTTTTTTTTTAATCTACTGCCACTTTTCTGAAAGAAGGACATGTTTAGACAATTTTAAATGATTTTAAATGATTCAATGGTCAGAAATGCCGAAGGTCATGGCCCTGTGTCATGGCACTATGGGGCCAAGACAATGTGTATCACTTCCTCAAGTCCTGCATGATATTGTTTAAGAAACATATCCTAACAATAAACATTTGAAAATAAGAAGACTAAATATTTCCTTTACATCCCAACTGAACTAGAGGAACCACATTTTGGTGCCGTGACCAGGATAACGTGTACCAGAGTCTTATCAAAGGTATCATAAAACAGTGTTCTACTTGAATAAGTGAGGTCCAGAAACAAAACTGTATGCCTAGAATATACAGCCAGCTAAAGTATAAATGTTGCTATTTGATGGAAATCAGCATCAGTTTCACAAAACAGAGTGAATAGAGAAGATTTAAGCTTTTAATTAGCAATACCTTTGAAGCCAAGAGTTATCTGTGACCAAAATGGTTAATTTAAACCAATAGGTTTGACAGGGGGTTATTTTTGTGAAGCAGGTTTATTAATGAGTCTTACAATTATAAAATCATAGATATAAGGTTCTTCTCCTGTATGAACTGACTTGTCATAAGGTTTCTCTTCTGTATGAATTAAAATTCTTAATAATGTTACATATTAAGTGTAACATTGGCTAGATGTAGTTTTAATGTTAGAAACTAGATGTGCTAAGTACAGGTGTCAACAAATTGTATCATTTTGGCTAATATTATTGTGTAAGCACTTCATTAAATGAGAATCGTGGCACTTAATATCAAAGAATATTGTTGTTTTTTTTGTTTTTGTTTTCAAACCCATAATAGGGGAAAACACTGAACATATCAACTTTCTACCAATAAGCGTACTAGTATGATGATTTAAACTAAGCAAGTATTCAAGTATGTTTTACACTGAAAAATAATTATTCAATTTTTTACATTTCGATGAAAAAATATGTTACCGGTCCTTGAATTTCATGAAATTTGGTCTACATATTCTTAACATATATGGAAAGTTTATATGTTGAAATGGCATCTTGACAAAGACCGCAACCTGTAAAAATGTTCATTCCAAATTTGACTGAATACAATATATACAGTCGAAAATTGGGGTACCATGCTATAAAAATGAATGCCCACCCAATATCCTAATACTTACAAAGCCATTTTAAGTAACAGCGAACTTATCAATGATATAGCTTTTTAATAGAATTTTTCTCCGCCCGTTACATTACATGTTAATTACTTTAGAAATGATTATAACTGGGTACCCTAAGGTATTATAGTGATATCATTCATGACGTCATAAATTAGCAATGGAATTGCATAAAAACTCAAACGCACCATAAATGTTAAAGTTATACCCCAGACAATTAAATGACATTAATATTTTCAAAATCCAAGCGTGGGCAGACTCCCATGTTAATTTCCCATACCATGCAAGAGCCCCTTTGAGCCGCGACACGTGATTTCCAAATACGTGGCACTTTGACATGAATGGACTCAGACGAGCCTGTGCAGCCTCCTGTTAAGCTTAGAAACCCCAAATGCTGTTCGGTCAGTAGCTTAACACTAATTAAACATTCAAGCGACTAGGAAAGGATCTGATCAGACTGTGCGTATGAACATAGTTGGAAATCTAATGTCGCGGCTCAAATACTATTCCAATCTTAGTATCCTGCAAGTTTGAAATGCTCATCTTTTAAATGACTCTAGTAATGCAACAGTATGGACCGTGTACGAGGGCCTTTGAAATTGTCATAGCATGGTATCATAACACCACAATGTGTGATAAAATGCTAACAAATAATACATTTTTGGAAACTTAGAATTCAACGGCTATTTGATGGTTCGATTTTTGTCGACTAACGACTAGGCATTAACGTGCAGCGCATGCTCGAAATGGAAAACTTTCAACAAAAGGACCTTTTGTGACTCTTCTGTATACTTTTACTTTAAATCGTGTCACTACAGGTCAAGACGAAAAAATGCCTATAGAGTATTTTTTTTTTTTTGCTATATTTGTAGTGAATAATGTGAGCCGGCATGAGATTTCCAACAATTTGACATTTTGACAAGTGTAGACTCGGACTAGCCTATGCAGCCTCCTTTTAAGCTAAGAAACTCCAAATGATGTTCAGTCAGTAGCTTAACAATCATAGAATACTCAAGCGACTAGTAAAGGCTCTGATCAGGCTGCGCGTAAGCGCAGGCTGATCTGAGGCTTTGCTGGTCGCACATACCACATTGTTGGAAATCTCATGCACTGGCTTATGTATAAAAATCATTTTATCACGCAAAAATGTTGAATTATTTTGTTTTTTATTCAAGAGAATTATTTCAAATAGCACTACTCCTACTATTCAAGAAGTGGATGGGGTAACACAACCCAATATATTTTGTCGAATGCATATACATTTCTCATGGTATCGCGTGCACCTACACAACAGTGATTGATTTATTGAGGTATTCTAACTATTTTTGTTTACCACTGTTTTCAAATGAATTTGACCAGAGCGTCAACTCATAGCTAAATGGGTAGATTTTAAGAGTTATGTTCCCTTTGTTCTGGTTCACAAAAAATTATTTGGTTGTAATACAAAGCGCACAAAGTGTGTTTGACGAAAATACCAACGTAGGGCATGTTTAAACTGCTGTCAGTTATAAATTTTCAAAACAAGTGCATTAATTTTGTGACATGCGATTTTTGTTTTAAAAATAAACACATTGCTTTGCTTTCTAAATAATTTTTGTATATAGATATACAAAGTTAAACTGGCACTCATTAATCTTCGACATCATTCGGTCACGTTCGGTACATCATTCCGTCACGTTCGGTGTGTATTAACTATTTTAATTGATTAATGTATGGAACAAGTATCTTTTAGCAAGGTGATCTGATAATGCTGAGGCAGTGGTGTAGTGGTAAGACGATTAACTCATGTTCCGGATTGCGAGGGTTCGATTCCCGCTGGGTATAGTTATTTTAGGCATCATATTTAAATTAATATACTTTTTGAGTTATGATCATATTGTTTCTTGTTTATTTAATTTTTGATGGATAGTTGACATGATGTCTGTTTTCAAGACTGATGAGATATTATTTATGGTCGGAAGCTGATGGAGGTGGATGTAAAACTCCTGCACATTGTTTCTGATAACAACATCATCAAGGTCGTCCACAGGTTTGTATTGTCTCCGTTTCGAACGTTGCGGCGACGAAAGTGTACCGGTTTCTCGAAGTTCTTTTCCTACTCGGAAAACGGTTCTTCTGCTGACCCCAGTTGCCTGGAAAGTATGTTGAATTTATGATGAGCTGTCCCGCCCTGAGTGTTTCTCGAAGAAGTTTGAAACATTAGCTACGAGAAATTCGTCATTAAATTTTAAATGTTTTATTAAAGATTTCTCAGTAGACATCATAGTTCCTAACTAGTATAATGCTTTAAAATAAATTCTATTACATTTACTTTTACACGTAAGTTTTGTAAAAATCGTGCAAGTCATGACTTATGATAAAAAATGTAAATATTTTTTAAAAAAAAATATTGTATGTCGTGAGACTCGAACCCACTATCTGAACTTTGACAGCTATACGCTCTATCCAAATGGCTAAGCGGGACAGTGATGGATACAGGATTAGAAAATACTTCACTCTGAAATCAATACTTTTCATAATGTTTGCAAATCTAAAATTAGTTTTACGGAGTTATACGAGTTTATACGGCATATTCATGAGTGCCAGTTTAACTTTGTATATCTATAACTACCTGGTATTTAGTCATTAGAAACAAAACAACAAATTCGGTCATAGTTAGTATAAGGACTTTACCAGATGATGACCTACCAAATGATACAAAATTATCTAATTGTATCAAATATTGTTAAACACTTTTCCATAGCTAAATAATTACCCTTTTCCACTGAATTTGTTCTTTTTCCAGTATACAAACAGTACATGTATTCACAATGCTATTTTTCGTGTCTGATCGTAGCATCTTCATGAAATTTAAGTCATAACACAGAGAAAAGAAACATGTTTAAAATGATACCAACATGAATGGGTTTATTAATCTGTTACTGAGATAAAAGACCATGCTTCGTACTTTCCGAATGCCCCTCATACAGGCTGTATGTCCATCAATACTGTGATAAGAAGTTTATCTTAAGCATTAGTGAAATTCATGCCTAACCGCTGTGCACAAGGAACAGATGTTAAGGATAGCATTAGTAGTGGGCCTAGTGCTAGTGGGCTTTAAAGGGGCTGAAAGCACTTGGCCCACTGTAAGTACAGTGGGTAAGAGTAAATTGAATTCTAATTGAATTTACTTTTTTCAATCTTAATTTCTGTCTTTGAAAATTACTCTCATATATAAAGGTCATTCATATAAACTGGTCAAAAAAAGTTTAGCCCAAGCTGAAAATTTCCCATAGACATAGTGCAAAAACTATCATGTTTGTTTTACCATAACATTTTACTGAATACATATTTTTGCATAAAACAACAAAGTGGCGGTAATGTTTGGTCTCAACATGTGCTAAGTGTCACTTATAATGATTTTTCTACAGATATGCGTGAATTTGGCTATTCAATCAACAATCAACAATCGACATTCGATGTCTAGCTAGACAATCAGCATTCAGTTCAACATTCAATGTCTAGCTAGACGATCGACATTCAGCTCAACATTCAATATCTAGCTCGACAATCGACATTCAGCTCAACATTTAATATCTAGCTCGACAATCAACATTCCACTCAACATTCAATATCTAGCTAGACAATCAATATACAGCTCGACATTCAATGTCTAGCTCGAAAATAAACATTCAGCTCAACATTCAATGTCTAGCTAGACAATCGAAATTCAGCTCAACATTCAATATCTAGCTAGACAATCGACATTCAGCTCAACATTCAATATACAGTGCTTCACACATTTGAGTAAAGGTCCCGTTTCGTATAGTAATCAAAGCACTGAGAGTATTGATGGGGACGGCTGTATTTAAGCGTGCAAGTCTTCAAATAGGGAGATTTTTAGTTTGATACCTTTTGTACAACCTGTGATTTAGCTAACAAGAATGGTTAACTAAAACCTTACAACAAAAAAGCCAAACAAGGACCAAGAAAAAATGGAAGAAACAATAAACAATTAATCCACATCAAAACCATTTCCTTAGAACTGGCAGCATCAGAATTTGAAACCACTTGGTTCCTATATAAATTGTCTTTTCTTATTTGTATCTACATCACACGGAATTTAATATGAATTGATGTACTGCCATATAACGGACACGGTAAACAGTTAACTATAGACTATTAATGGTTATGCATACGTATCTACAATATAAGAGTATAGGTTCTTAATTGCTGAAGGAACAGGACTTACTCTCATACTTTAGTATCACCGTCCATTTGCATGTACATATGGTCAAATTAAGATACTATTCTTTCTCAGCTTTTGACTTCAGCAGAATCAAGAGTGAAGATCTGTCCAGTAAAATTAATCTAGGCACCAAGTGGTTTCTGCTGCTGTCAGTTCTGAGACAGTGTTTCAGTGTTGACATATGTCGGGATCATATCTCCTGTATTATTTGAAGTAGGAATGCCAAAATTCGTGAATTCATGCATCTTGGGGTCCTGGAGCGTCGCATACCCTACCTTAACATATGCCCTCAGATCTAGAAAAAATCGTGTCATGAGCATAAATCCTATATCATTTGATATAGGAATCCCAAATTTGGTTTGTAGACACATCTTGGGGGTCACGGAGTGTCGAATATCATTCAATGTCATTGTTACCTTGCTTTCTGGCCTCAGTTTCAGAAAAAAATATCATAAAAATGGGCTACCCAGTGTTGTCAAATAACGTTCCATAAATGTGTCGCATGCTAGATCCATTATCATAACATATCTTGTTCACTATAGACTATAAATGGTCATGCATAAGCCGGATACTTGAAATCCAGCCACATAAAAAGAGTAGGCCTATAAGCGATGGAAACACGTTTTAACTGGTAAACAATTACAGCTCTGACGTTTATATCTCAGAACTTCGAACCATTGTAAATGGACAGGCTCGAGAAGTTCAAAATTGAAGCATGCAGTGTGCATGAATACATATTATGATCATGTTAAACGACCGCCAGCTTTTTTGAAAGCTAATACTTGTTTCATAATAATTATTACCTGCGTGGCTTCAGCGAAAGCAGGTTTAGTAGTAGGTCTACTCCGTCCGTTCGTACTCATGAACGGACTCTCATTGGGTACTTTGAATTTCCGAAATTTCTTGGTACTTAAAATTGTCAAAATCAATTACGGAATAAACCTCATTTGCATATAAAGGGAGCTAATAAACTCAAAATGAGGTTTATTCCGTTTAACTTTTCTGAAATTTGTTGGGTACTTACGCTTTATTGGCTACCAACAAGAATCCATTTGTAAGAGAGTCCGTCTGTCCGTCCATCCATCCGCAATACTTTTGGGGCGCCTAGTTCTTGTAATCTGTGACTCAAAAAGTTTTCATTCATTTTTTTAAAACTTTGCATAGTGATTGTTCACATATCGAAGATGTGCACCTCCTAGTTTGTGCACAATTCATGAATATCAAGTTTCTTATTTTTGAGGGTCGTTGCACTTAGACATATTTTCTGTCCAGAATGCTAAGATGGTGTCTGGTCTGTGTAATCTGTAACTCACACACTTTTCATTCTTTTATATTCAAACTTTGCATAATGATTGTTCTCACATTGAAGATGCGCATCTCTTATTTTGTGTACATTTGATAATTTTTTTCTCAATTTTTGACGGGTGTTGAACATAGAATTTTTTTCACTTCGAAATGGCTTGGGGTGTAATCTGTAACTCCAACAGTTTTCATTCCTTAATATGAAAACTTTGCATGATGATACGATTAATGATGTGCATCTCTGATTTTGCGCACGTTTCACGAATTTTTTGTTTCATGTTTGGGGGTCTTGAACTAAGGCATTTTTACGTTCAAAATGCTTAGATGGTGTCTAGTTTGTTTAATCTGTAACTCCCACAGTTTTCATATCTTTATTATTCAAACTTTGCATAATGATTGATCATTCATGCATTGAACATGTGTACCTCCTATTTTGTGCACATTTGAAAAATATTTTCCGTTGAACTTGGACATTTTTCCATCCGAAATGGTTGGGGTGTCTGGTTTGTGTAATCTGTAACTCACATTATTTGGTTATTGTGTCAGTGTGCGGTTTGTGTAATCTGTAACTTCAGCAGCTTTAATTCTTTTATATTCAAACTTTGCATTATGGTTGTTCCCACGTTGAACATGTGCACCCTATATTTTGTGCACATTTGATAATATTTTTGGGAGTTTTGAACTTAGACATTATTATGTACTCTCATGTTTTTCTTCATACGTAGGCTTGGATCCAGCATCTACTGTCTACCCCCAAAATATTTCGGGAATATCAGCCAGACCCCAAACAATATCGATTCCTGATCTTTGCACCCTTACTTACTTTGTAATTTTGGGCTAACCCAAATAATTTCCCCATCCTGCACATTGACCTTAAGAAACCCCCCTGAAATGTATAGAAATGACCCCTAAAACCAGTCCAGTTTTGTAATGATATATCCACAAAATCTTCATACCCCCTAAAATAACGATATTTCTGAAACCCCTCAAAATACTGAAATTCAAGATTTTGAACCCCCAAAAATGGTCCCAGCCTACGTATATATATGAAAATATCAAGGTACCCCCCCCTCCCCCCACACACACACACACATTCTTGGGGCATCAGGGTGTGAAAAGCGGATGTTACAAAAATAAGATGAAGAAAGTGACACCAATTACAATTAAAGTATAATAGTGAGCGTGCATCAAAGTGGTCTTGAATCATCATTGCCGACCCCTGTGAGCTGAGAAGGAACAGAAAAATGATATAAAATTATGCTGTTTCAAATCAAACATGATTTCGTGTTAACCCGTAGTAATGTTGTAGATGCGCAACCTGATTTGAGTCTTCTCTCGATATAGAATCATAGGTCCAGATTAGCAAACAATTCCAGCGTAATAGTGAGAATGTTTTCTTGTCCATCAGTTTAAATATTTGTTTTGGGTACTCAAACGATGAGACATTTCCATTTGATTATCCACAACATATGCCTTGGTAGAGACTTAAACATATGTTTGGGTGCTTTAAAGAACCGTTTTATTGAGACAATTCTTTGAGTACCCGCAACTGTGCTTTGGTTGAGAAATAGAAACTGTCCACCGCCACCGCCGATGGGCCGAAATATGTGTTAATGCATTGATGGTGAGGGTTCAAAAAGCTGTCATGAGCATTAAAAAAGCTAATGCTTGTAAAAAATAAACTTGGTTTCACTAGAAAAATATGACCTCAAAATGCATTAGAATCGCTTTTACGGACATTTTGAATTAGAAATATTTCTTTAGGGAGGCCCTATCCCACAACGAGAGGGGTCATTTCTCTCGTGCTCCCCCTCCGACCCCCCCTCCCCCACACACACACGCACGCGCACGCACACACACACGCACACGCACACACACACACACACACACACACACACACCTTTGACACTCGAAAGACGCATACTACATTTCAAGGTCGTATCACTTTTCAAAAGTTTACAACGGCCCTGGAGTCAGTTAGCGGCCTATATTGATGAAAGCATAGGTAGTATTATACTCCCATGAAATGACATTTTCTTGATAAAATAAGCGATTAGTTTTATTGAGGATTTTCATAACCTTGAATTGAGCATTGAAATAACGCAACGATGGTTGCACCCCGTTGTTGTATTTACTGGTGCAGATTCGCTCGAGCCTTCGCTGCTCGTATAAATAGGACACAAGTCGTCATTTTGAGCCAACGCATAAAATTTTGGTACAGTGACGAAGGCTCAGTTGAGCCTGTGCGAATGTGCAGACTAGCCAGAGCATTCGCTGAAGTCATATATGACAGCAAAAGCGCATTTCGGGCCAGCAAGAGAGTTTGGTACTTATTAGATTGTCGAGTGACAAAAAGCTCAGGTTAACCTGTGCAGCCTTGTGAATATTCACCAGAGCCTTAATTCGCTGCTCGCATAAATGACACACACACCGCCAATCGAGCATGCACATGGGATTCTGATACTGTTACGAAGGCTCAAGCGAGCCTGTGCAAATGTGCATACTCACCAGAACCTTCGCTTCTGGAACACATATTTCCATTTGAGCCTCCACATGATATTTTGGAACTGTGACGAACCATTAGGTGAGCCTGTTCTCTAGAGCATTTTCTGCTTGCAAAAATGGAACTGAAATCGCCATTTGAGAGAGCACGAGATTTTGACACTTATAGCATTGTGAAGTGACTACGGCTTTGGCTAGTCTGCATATTTGCGCTGACAGTTTCGTCTGAGCCTTCGCAACAGTATTAAAATGTTTTGTTTGATTTGATTCTTTACGTCCACTCAACAATCTTTCAGTTATGCGGGACGGTTCTTCCTGGGTTTACCAGGACTAAGCTAGGATAAATGTGTCTTGCTCAAGGACCACAACGCAGTGACGCCGGTGAGGCTCGAACCCGCTACCCTTCGGTCTCGAGTCAAGCACTCTACCACTGAGCCACTGCGCTCCCGTATTAAAATGTCGCGTGTTTGATCAAATGGTGATTGGGTTGCCGCTAATACGAGCAGCGAATGCATGACGAGTCTGCACATTTGCCTAAGACACTCAACAATGCGACTGCGAAGGCGAGTCTGCACAAGTTTGCGCGGAGTCGCCCGAGTCTTCGTCACTGGACAATGCGTTAAGTACCAAAAGATGGTGTTGACTCAAATGGTGATATGGTTCACATTTATGCTAGAAACAAAGGCTACGAGAAGTATGCACATTGTACAGTCAACATGTTTAGATTTTGGTTACCTTTCAGCTTTTGCATTTTCCAGGGTGCATTAAATGGGAAAATGTATTAAACTGTAAAAAAATATAAAATCACAGCTGGGATATTAATAATCAAAACTTAGAGCAAATAGTAATGCAATTGGACAAGTCTGAGAGGTTCAAACACAAGTATGAAGTGCGTAAGACGACTTACAATCATATCGCTAAACGACCGCTAACTTTTTTAAAAAGCCAATTCTTGTATATGTATCAACTGGTTCCCTGCTCACGCGGTCGCTAATTATATAAATTTATTATTGCGCGATAATAATTAACATATATTTATGATTGGTTAAGAACACAAGTATTAGCTTTTCAAAAAAGCTGGCGGTCGTCTAGCCCTATCATTGTATGTATTCTTGCCCACTGCATGCTTCCATTTTTGAACTTCTAGAGCTTAAATTGTAAATGTAGATTTATTCTAAGCTCTGATTATTAACATCTGAACTATGATTTGTTACCATTTAACACATGCTTCCAGCGAGGATGTTGCTTGATCTTTTGAAAGCACCCGGCCTATGCATGGTATGTTATGGTAAATAAATGAATCTAGCATGCAACACATTTATGGAAAATCATTAGACAACACTAGACAGCACATTTGTCTTAAAACTGATGCCAGAAAATGAAGGTCACAGTGGTCGCTTAACTGTATATGTACAGACTCCGTGACCCCAAGATGTGTTTACAAACCATATTTGGGATTCCTAGGATTTATGCTTGTGACACGATTTTTCTAGATCTGATGGCAGTTGTAAAGGTGCGTGACGCTCCATGACCCTTAATGCATTAAGACGCGAATTTTGGCATTCCTACCTAAAATAATATAGGAGATATACTCCGGATATGTTATGAACACTCAAACACTTAGGACACTAAATACAGGCAGTTTGATTACTATATGCCTCCCTTTGGGGGCATAAAGCCTGTTTGTCATGACCGTTATAAGACAGTGCCTGAATTCATAGTAATTATATGTGATCAGATGTGGATGACAATCATATAAGTACATTTACTGATGTGAAGTTCGCTCGCACACTTTGCCAATCAAGGACGTTTTGACTTTGGGACGTTTTGCTTTCGACAGCTTTTTTGAAAAGCTAATACTTATTGCGTTATATAAGCGACAGGGCAAATTGACGCCTTCTTTGTGAACGAGCTTGCCTCGCGCTATAGGTAGCCCTACAGATTTCACGGACAGTTTACCTCGCGCTGTAGGTCAACCCACGATATTTGGTACCCCACTCGTTATTCGGCAGCGAATAAAACATAGCCTGAGCACGGCATAAAGGTTTAGTCAAAACCTGAATTTGATGTTTGTTTTGATTGAAGTTTATATAAGCGGCCGGCCATGGCCGACCGCAATTATATATTTTGAAATCGAGCAGATAAATCTCAAATACTGTAGATCTAGACCTATTTTTAAAAGACAAAAACAACAACGAAAATAAAAAAAACACGAAACAAGTTGGAACTATTTTTACCTGGAAGCTTTCTTAATAGGTGTTGTTAGGATCGTATTAACCCCTTATCATGCGGCTTGGGAATGCCCTGTTTTGAATACAATGTTGATCCATATCAGCCGGCTTCTCAGAAAGTAACTGATCAGAATCACTTGTTTACCACTCTGCCTCTAAATCAACCATACAACCTTATAATTTGCAACACATATGGTGGAAAATTGGGTATAGGTGTAACATATTGATGTGTTCAACAGTGCAAGAGCGAATAACGACGTGTGGTCGAAACGCTATTGTTAAACTTGGTGAACGGATTAACATCCGTCCCCAAAAATGGCAAAAATATGGGTACTCTTAGCAAATGTAGCACAATATTTTCAATTGAGTTTGAGTTTTCAATTGGTTTTGTACATTTATAAAGGAGGGCTGTTATAGTCAAGGAGCTAATCAATCGGAACTGCCTCGGCCATTTCCGCGAAATTCTGTGGAATCAGACCACGGATGTACATAGAGGATCTGATGAAAACGTGACGCTGACGTTATATAACTTGACGCTTACGTCACAGAAACCATGTTAACACAAAAACAAGTATGCAAAACAGTCGAATTAAATGAAGTTTATATTTTTTCAATAGAATATCGCTGTAGAGATATTTTATTGAAAAAACATAAAGTTTAACTTAATTTAATCTGCTGATTAATCTTTTCAGATTATCAGAATAATCGATTTTAATAGAGCTGAACCCACATGCTACAGAACTGATTTTCCATACGCCAGTTCAGGCAAACAAAATGGAGCTTTTTGATACATTTTTGGTACATAGTACTACCAGTGACCTTATATAGGTCACTGGTACTACGCGTAATGTTCTTTACATACACCCGAGCCATGATTCAAATGTGCGTCAAAGTTTTTCTATAACATTTTGCTTTCAACGCTTCCATCGCAAGATTTTATAATAGCTCAAAACGTTATAAAATTTCATCATCGGATATTGCCCTTTCGACCCCTTTTCCCAGAATTAGGTCACAGATAACAACATTTTAGTTTGCAGCACACAGTTTGGTAATGTTGCTTAATGACGAAGTCCCGCCGAAAAGTGCGAAATGAAAGCAATTAACAAACAAAGACACAAATCGATCGAAATTTCGTATCATTTAGTGTTACATGTGCGCTTTCTTATGAACACTGAAATTAAGTTAGGCCAGTCATCTGATAAAGTTTGTGGGTTTTAGACTTTTACTATGTGCTGTGAACTGAATCCGAAGTGTCGTTATCTGTGACCAACTTCAAAAAACTTGGAAAAGGGGCTAAAAGGACAATATTCAATGATTTTTAAAACAAACTTTATAGATCGATAGATTGTGTTTTTTTGCATTTTAATAACATTTTGCATGGCGAGTGAGCGACGAAAAATTTTACAAAAGTTTTAAACATTTGCGTCGTTAAAACAGTAAAGTGATAACAGTGCTAAGACGAAACTTCTCACTTGATGTTACCACATATATGGTTTAATCTGTCTGTGAGAAACATATGTCATTGATCTCATCCAGCAAACTCATACAGGGTAGGCGGCAATCGTAAACACAAATACTATCGAAATAGATAAAAAAATCGATAGAAACAGTGTTTTCGATTGCCATTTGTCGTCACACTGGCAATAAATGGCAACCGAAAACATTGTTTCTGTCGATTTTTGATCCGCGTTCGTCGATTGTTAATAGCCTTTACGATTGCCGCCTACCGGGTGTGAAAATGATCTCTGTCTAGCCACGCCCTCAATTGGTTCCTATTTCCGTTAGCCGGGACATTGATAACCACGTAGCAATACAGTGACCTTATGGTTGAATAATACCCTGAAATAGACAAACCACGCCCTGAATGTCACTCAAAGGGTACCTGATATTGTGTAACTGACCGTATGAACGACGACAGCACATAACATAGTCCAAACAAAATCGAACGTATTCAAGCTCCCATAATTGGGCCTCGACGCGAGAAAACCTGTCTTCGGTGGTTTGCGAACAAAAAAGGCGCAGACCAGCCTGCACATCCGCACAGTCTGATCAGCGCCTTTGTTGTTCGCTTAACGGTAAGAGTAATGTCTAGACATTCTACAAGCGAAAATCCAATGTCCTAGCTTGTCTCTGTAGCTGCGCAGACTAATTTGAATATCACTTTGTCAGAAACCCTGAAGACAGGTTTTGTCGAGACGCGGCCCAATTAATTGGAGTGTTACCAACTTACTCTTTGCAGGGTGAGCAATTTTTCATGAGTTTGTGGACTGATTTTTTTTCTCTTTAAAAATCCTTTTTTTTCAAAAAAATCTTTAAGGAAAGCCATAAGAGTGTCAAACAGTTTGGAGCCAGATCAGGCCAAACATTTTCACAGTTCCAATATGGGTCCATACTGTTTGGAAAGGTTATCGGTAGATGACAATAATAAAGAGTTAAAGTAGGCATGGTTTTTGGAAAGGTGAAACGGCGGTACAATCAAGTACCACACCTGACCCAGGATACCACATGGGATGTAACAAAAATACAATACACGTCACCAACAAGAGCCAAGAGGTCAGCCCTTTCCCAGCAGGTGACCACAAGACAGCAATGAACAGACGCGAAAGCATGAAAAACACAAGACACAAAAACACAAATGCATATTTCGAACTATTGGTGTTCAATTAAACCGTGTTTAGTATACACACTTATACAATATTTCTTTATTACAGATTGTGGGTCCGCCGATATCGTCTTTTTACTGGATTCCTCGGCATCTGTCGGTTCCAGCAACTTTCAGAAACAGAAAGACTTTATCGTTCGTTTCGCCCAGTCCTTTGACATCGGTCCGAATAAAGTCCAAATTGGTGTTGAAACCTTTTCATCCACTCCGCATCACGAGTTTAACATGAACAGGTATCACGACACGACAAGTTTAGTGGACGCCATTCACAGGATTGGTTATCATCCTGGTGGTACCAGGTTAGATTTAGCGCTCAAGTATGTGGAATACCACAGCTTTTATGCTGCCACAGGAGATAGATTAGGTGTACGTAATATTTTGATTGTGATGACAGACGGACGGTCAACCGGGCCATCTCTTACATACCAAGAGTCTGTGAAATTGCACCAAAGGAATGTGAAAGTTTTCGCCATTGGTATCGGAAGTGGCCCCTCGAGGACAGAGCTGGGTTATATTGCTAGCGATTCTCACCACGTTTTTTCCGTCGACGATTTCAACGCACTCAGTACACTCCAGTCTGAGCTGAAGAATGCAGTTTGCAAAGGTATAATGAGGCTTGTGTCCAGCAAAAAAGGCAACTTGAAATATCCGCCTAGCGTAGACTCAGATCAGCCAGTGCATCAACTTAGTCCGACCATATTATCTGTTGTCCTCATGAAGAATTATTGGGACTCTGGCTACCCACAGATCAGACTGAGGGAATGAGCATGCTAATCTGAGTCCACGGTGTGCAGACATACCAAGCTGTGCGTTTTGCTGTGTCTGGTCTCTATTGTTATGTCTTTCTTTTAATGCCACACCTCATAACATACATGGCTTTATTTTCTCCCTCTCTTTGATCTTCTGAATTCGAGTTAAATATACTGAGAAAAACAATTGAACGATATTAAAATTCGTTTGACCATATAACATTTGAGAAAATAATTTCCAAACACAGTAGTCATGGTTACGATACAGTACTACACCAGACGTAACAATCCTCTTTACCAAAAGTTCACAAGCAATAAAATTTGTTTTTAAGTTTTAGCTGCAAACTTGCTCTAGTCATTGCTTAATATCGAATTCTGACCGTCGAAAAGTTTTCACACCAATTTGTCAGTCATTACACCTTATAATGCGACTATTGCTCCCTCACAATACAGTACGTATTACTTGACTTTTCGCTTACTGTAAAGGCGGCGCCTCAATAATGCGTAATTAGGACTAGTCAACCTTAGGCATAGGTAAAAACTGAAAAGGAGGCGTGGTTTTATTCAAAAGTAACTGTATCATCTTGTGCCACAACCTGTCATTATTTAGTCCTTTAAACGCCAGCAAAATAACTGCATTTGAAAATGTCTATTTAATATAAGCAGGGAGGCAAACATTGTGGACCCAGATCAGACTGCTCCTAAAGGAGCAGTCTGATATGGGTTCACACTGTTTATCTATGAGGCTTCAAATAGTTTAGTGGACAACAAAAAACAAACATTTTGTGATTTTGCGCTTTAAGGGTTAATAAATGTGAGTTCAGTGTGTATACGGTTAGGATTTTCATGAAATTCACGCACGTTTGCGCGGCTCAAAAAGCTTATTAACTCTTTACCAAATTATAAATAAAACCTGATTTCCCTTCCTTAGCAGATGGAATAGCCGAACCACACCCAGATATGAATATTAAAGTTGCCGCCTTTAAGTAAGCGAAAAGTCAAGTAATACACATATTGCTTATCCGATCCAATATGACAACACATTGACATTAAAACATGACAACGACTAAAAACATAGGTGGCATACTTTTGACTGAGAGCCAGCAATGATTTTGGATCATTATGATATATAAAGGGTAAAAATGTTTTTTTAAATAAATTTTGAATGTTTGTGACTTGTCAGTTTAGAGGGTTAAACCATTTGGAACTGTACTGTATTTTAATCATTGAAACATCGCTAAATTCATTTTTATTGCAGATATCTAGAACTATTAACTGCATGTATATTTAATTTAGGTTTGTATGAAATAGAATGTTAGAGATGGAATTAAATCTAAATACCCTTCAATTGTTTTCAAATGATTAAATAAATAAATAAATATATTTTAAAATAATAATCATTGACACTTCCTTTGGGTAAATGCCTATGGTTTTCAGTAAAAAAAAAACATTTGTCAATCGTCCTTTTCTTCACCTTGAAGCTACCCTGACCTGAGTACTTTATGGAAGTGAAAAACCCATTTTCGATATAAAATGCTTCAAAAATGTAAAATGTTGGGCAGAACAATCAGTTTTACATTAAAATATATGGAAATCAGAAAGTGCTATTAAAATATCATCCCCCCGTCTACCAGCAAAAGCTTTTGCCTGTATATGTGTTACCCTATTTTAATTTTCTATGGAAGTGGCTTGCTGATATAAGGGAGAGAAGGTGTCAGCAGCCCAAATACCCAGGGCCTAAACTTATAAATTGCCTTTTATACCGATTAAAAAATAAATGACAGTAATAAAGTCTCTAGAACAAACCTCCTAAATTGCTTTTGTGCTATTAAAGATTAGTAGCAGAATTAGCACGGTTTATGCATTTTTCATAAGAAAAAAAAAGCACTAATTTTTAATGACACATTCTTTTGCGAACGTCCTGTACTTATCTATTTGCATGCAAGGGAATGTTCATGATTTTATTTTCGTCTGCCGACTTTCTCAAAATTAAGTTTTTTACACATAAACCACCTGGGACCACTATCGGAGTGTTGAACAGTTTGGTTCTAGATCAAGACTGACGTTCTGTTGGTCTTCCTCAGGGTTACAAATGTAAATGCAAAAAGGCTATTGGCAGACGACCAAATTTTCCGCTGGCATGCAAAGAGTTATAACAGGTAAATTCTTTTGTGTTAAGCAAAAGTAATATCAGATTTAGTTTTACTTTATAATGCTAATTGTGACACTTTCATTCCTTCAAAAGTATTGATTTCTTTTGCTGAACTTTCAGTTTTGTATTATTTACGTGCATGTAGTCAGAGATGTACAGGTAATTTCTAAATGATCTCAACAAAATCATTTCATTACAAAACATATTTTGGATTTTGGTTGGTTGGTTTTGTTGCTTTACGTCCCAAGTCAACAGCTATGGTCATTGCGGGACGGTCAGTTCACCTAACCACACTTTTTCCTGGGCAGGCTTGAACAAGCGGTTAACCAGTAATTCGTGCACATAGTTTTGCTTGTAACTGACAGCAACCCTTCTTGAATGAATCAGCGGAAGAGAGGAGAATGACCGTAGAAATCATTTCATGATCAATCTCCACGAAAGTATGGGACCGGACCGGGATCGAACTCGCGGCCCCTGGATATGCAATCAGACACGCATCTGTAGTCAGACACGTTACCGACTGCGCTACGCGGCCCGGCTATTTTGTTTTTAAAACAATTTCACCAATTATCGTGATTCGTTTATACTCTGCATGTAATATGTTCAATAGATATCACTATGCCTACCAAATAAATCAAGAAAAAGTGCAGAAATCACTTCTCACTTTTCATTGTCATGAAATTTCAGACCCCCTCTCCTTTCTACACGCCATCCCTCGAGCGCGTAGGAATCATGTCGAACTTTGGAGGACATCGAGTGTTCGTATCTCATTCTGCCAGGACACTACCTGTATTTTTAATTCCTTAGCAGGTGGCAGAGTTACCATAGTAACCATGCATAGCTTAAGGCGTTTAATCCACTGGACTGTGAAACAGATTATCGAAAATTTGTAGCATTACTATAATATTAGAATAGTATGCCAACATCTTCTGCGCGTGTGCATCGAACATTGATCAGAGTGTACATCAGATTTACATCAAATGAAACAAGCATAAATTTAGTATCATTTATAATTTTAATACATTTCATAACAAATAAAGAAAAACGCGTTGATTAGTTTACCCAACACGCACACAGACACAGTCTGACCATCGGTTGACCTATGTTAGGTGCTGATAAAGTATGTAGAGAGATCTGCTTTATTTTCGCCCTCCCTGATCAGTAAGATTTAAGCCGAATGAACGTTCCCCAATTTTATCAATCGGGCGGGTTCATTTCAAATTTTACAGCTATTGGTGTCGGTTTTTAAATTTTATTGAACTTTTAGAGGAACCATCTGAGAGCGAACAGTGAAGACCCTGATTAAAATAGAATTATAATAACTCTACGATAGGCAATTCGAACCAGACCATGTGGAGTTACTGCTTGTATTGCAAACAGCGTGGACCTAGATCAGGCCCGACACTTCATAATGAATTTGATTACCGTCGCAAGAAAATCGCTTTCTTGCATGCTGACGCGTAGATTAGTCTACACAACTTTTGCAGTCTGATCATCGCTTGGGATATTAAAGTTATTCAATAGTGTGCGCGAACAATGAAGACCATGACTAAACGCCGCATTCTTTGGACGTGCTGTTTCGCAAGTTAAGAGATAGCGAAAAATAAAGGCGATGATCAGACTGCGCAGATGCGTATTCTGCCCTGCACCTTTGCTGTTCGGAAGTAACAAAGTCAGGTTTTCTCGCGACGTGTACAGTCACGAAAACTGATCATTTCCACTGTCCACAAATGGGAGTGGTAATCAAAACAGTTTAAAACTGTTCATATCACAGTGGAGACACTGATCAAATGTACAAACAGTTACAGTGCGTCCAAACGGACGAGGAATAATCATTGTGGCAGCTTTTTCGTGCGCTGGTGTGTCAAATGATAAAGTCGTTTTAGACTCGCATATTGTTGCGAAACAAAATTGTTAAGATTTTGTTCAGATCAATTTGAAGTAAACGGGGACTATGACAATCAGTGAAGACCCAGAGGAAATACTGCACCAACGACTTTTCATCGGGGTCTACACTGTATTCTTGGACAGATTCGATCTCAAGAGAAAGAAATGAAAATTTTTTTATGAAATCCAATAAAAAATCCCGTTGTCGTGCCTGATCTGGGTCCATTTTGTTTTGGAGAAAAATCACCAGATGACACAAATCATCTCACGCAACCACACAGCATGGGGTCCAATACGGCGTGTTGGTTTATTGGTAAACAGCGAAGACCCGAATGAGGTACCTGAGTTCTGTGGCGTTTCTTAAAAGTCCAAATAATTTCAAGATTCTGTGATATAACATAGTTGTAAATAATGGTGCCAGCCGAATTATAATTATTCATATTACAAAATTAATGCCGTATTTTCATAATTTATAATTTAAGAAATATAAATATTACCCGAATTTCCCACTCTTTTAAGTTGGACCAGTCCATTTCTGAACCAAGGGTTGTATGGTGGTATTTATGTTTTTTAATTTGATTTTAATAGAACCTTTTATAAGAAACCGTGGAGACCATGATCAGACGCCGAAGAACAATTAAATTCGCTAATGAGTCCAATTTCCCACTCTTATAAGTTGGACCAGTCCATTTCTGAACCAAGGGTTGCATGGTGGTATTTATATTTTTATTCAGATTTAAATAGAACATTTTATAAGAAACCGTGGAGACCCTGATCAGACGCCGAAGAACAAAGTTTAAATGAGCTAATGAGTAGTAGATACTGACAAGTCGGCTCTTTTCGCAGTTTTACACCGTCGCCAATTCTCACATTATATAATTGGCAATAAATTGAAGCCATTCAATTAGAACAATGTGTCAATTTACTCTTTGCATGCTGAGAAATTTTGCGGCTATCTAGTTCTTAAATGGGCATATGAAACAATATTTCAATGTTTATTCTTTAATTACAGAAATACCAACACAGAGTCAACGTTTCTCACTCAAATAGTTTGATTCCAGATCAGTTCGACGTTTTTTTCGGGCCTGATCTGGATCAACACTGTTTGTACCAAAATTATCGCCACTAGCAAGTAAAGGATCTTAACCAAGTTAGGTCAATAGAATGTCCCACTCTTGTCATTTGGGCTAGTCCATTCTGTATAAAGTCGGTGGTATTTTTATTTTTTTATTTAAATTTTAATAGAATATTCTTGATGCAAACAGCGAATACCCTGATCAAGTGCAACTTTATAGAATAAATGAATAAATAAATAAATAAATAGATAGATAGATAGATAGATAGATAGATAGATAGATAGATAGATAGATAGATAGATAGATAGATAGATAGATAGATAGATAGATAGATGATTAAATAAATAAATAAGCAGTCTTTGACGCTTAAAAAAGCTGAGTTGCAGACACGCGATTACTTAAGTGTATGTGTGGTCAATACCTGTTGTTACCTTGGATACAGTTGCTAAAAATAGACTATCGTGGAAAGCCTGTGAAAAAAAGTCAAAGGGTTGTATCAGGAAAAATTCAAAAGGCTACATCAAATTTTATTTTAATTGTATGAAAAATATACCAATTTGTTCGCAATTGAACTGAGCATAGTGTCCCGTTTGCACAGGGAAAATATATTGAATACTGTAATAACTATGACCGAATATCTACCAATGAGCTGATCTCAAAAAGCCTGTTTTACTATATAATTTAATCATTCTTAGGGTTCTATCAAAAACCATCAAAAAGGACGAAGAGTTTGCAGAGGGAAATTCATAAAAAATATGTCAGAATAATCGCAAGATATTTAGGTAAAACATTTGTTTGCACAGGAATTCTGCTTTTATAATTTCAAAAGATATAGTATAAAAACTAACACCTTCCATTGTAATTCCCTATTACCGCTTCAGCGCATCGCAGCTACCTGGATGTCCGTTAAAGTCCCGTATGTTTGATAATATTTTGCAAGCTGGCGCTCTTGCCATTAAATTCATCTACTGCACTGATCCTACGTGCATCGCACCAGAAGCTTAAAAAGCAGTGTTCTTGGAATCAGAAAAATTGGCGTATAAGGCCCAAACCGTCAATGATCCTTTGGTAAATTAGCAAAGAGTCTGTTTAGACTGCACCTGCAGTTAACTCTCTGTATGCTGGGTATTTATAATGTTTTTTGTCATCTGCAATTCTTTTAAAAAAAAATTTTTTTTCAAAAAATCTTCCAGAGTGTCAAACAGTTTGGATTTAGGTCAGGTCCAACATTCTGTCGGCCTGATCTCTGTCCAAATAGTATGCAAAGATTATCAGCAGATGACAAAAATTGTCCCTAGTAGCTAAGAGTTAATTGAAGTGCTACTAGATACATAGTCCTTAGGCTTCATGTAAGTGAATACAAATATACATTTTTTTAAATTGTGAATAGTATTCTAATTTGGAAATTAATAAGCGATAAAGCCAATTTATTGATATACGTTCTTAGAGGGGAATTAAACAAATATGGAAACCTGAACACACATTATTATACTAAGATATAATACCGATTATTGCTCACTATACTTAAAGCTTGGTAAGATAAAAAAAATAAAGAGACTAGGTCTGTAACTATGAACATTTTCGAAAAAAAATCTTTTCTATTTAAACCATTTGTAAAAACAGAATTAAGTTATGTTTTCACAATAAATATGTTCAGTACAGCTGAAAACTGCACAGAAAAGTGATTTATCTTATAAAAACAGGTGTGTTTTTTTTCTCTTGTTTGGAATTATTAACGTCCCTCCAGTAATTCTAGACAGTTGATTTTTAACATAAATGCTGTTGTTTTGATAGTGATAACTTGCTAAGACTTATGAAAATGCTAAAATGTTTACTTGAATTTGAGTATTTTACTGTATTCTTGAAAAATAGAAACTTTATTTCTAAAAGTGGAAGATCAAAAGTTACAGACTATGCAGATTTAAAGGTAGAGGTTATTTTAGTTTACTTTTATGTCACAAAAAAGTGAGTAGGATCAGGAAATACCACAATAACAAAACTGCAGACGAACCCACGTCACCATTAGGGAAACTACAGGACATTTATAGTAACAAGACATCCAATAACTAGAAAGGACATAAAGAAATGCATACCAAAACAAAGACCAACATAGAATCCCCACAAACAATGGGAGCTACATAAAATAATAAATCAACAACAACACAACCACCGCCTTAGAACGGATATCAGCCTAGGAGTGCTTAAATGCATTTTACTGGCGCCAAATCTTCGCCTTAGATTCTGTTGTTGTTAAAATACTTACATTGTTAAGCATACAATGCATCATCACAGAAAATTAACTAATCAAATTAACACACTATGATGAAACAATGAAAATGGCTATTGACTCACAGATAGTCAGAGCTAAAGAAATTTTCAAAAAGAGCTGCAGTGGGCCCAGTCAAGGACGAGCATCAGGCACCAACAAACAGATTAAAGCTTTACATCAGGGCCATCATTAAGTCTGAGGCCTGACCCTCCGTCTCGCAATTAAGAAGGAAACCATAGCTATAAACCATTATTGGGTTTACAACAAGGCCGCATGATATTCATGTTGTATCCCACACTTTTATAACGTTTAATTATCTTTTAAATTGATCACTAAAATTAGGCTTTCCAACAATACTACAAAGTTTATAAACTAAATCACCATAAAATACAGGTTTTGATATACCTTGTTGTAGAAGAGTTTTGTAAGAATGTCTGTAATGACATTTAGAGAAAAAAAAATTACGAAGTTTGCGGTATCAATGTCCTATTTTTGATAACTTTGAAGTAAAAACATTTGCTTCTGTTGTTGATGTTATCAACTTCAGAAGATACTCTGGCAAAATTTATACACCATCGGAAGGGGAGGAAGGGCATCTCCATCAAGAAGTGATTTAATCTATTTCAAAGTTTAAACCATCCCGTTTAGACTAAGTCCTGTCTATATATTCAATTAGCCAGCTACTGATTTCCCCTTTGGCGCCTCATATGTACAGGATGTAATGAATACCTCTTCTAGGATTTGTGAGCTTCATGCACTATTATGTAACACGATTATAGCCTCAAATAAGTAGGAATTTCTTGCACACCGGATAGGGATATCTGAGATTTTACCCTGGAATAGAAATTTTTTATCTAACCCATTATATCTTACCTAGGACTTCAAGTAACGTCATCACGTGAAATTGCATCTAAGCGTACTCAGAGACTTCTAGAAGTTTATTTTAAAATAAATAAATAAATAATTAAATAATAACAGTGGTGAGCAAGAAAAATAATCCATTATTTGTGTGAGGGTAGGGTAGAAAAATCTGTCCCTCTGGATCACCCTTTGTCATCACTCAGCAAGCCTTGGGATGCCAAACGGCAATCCTCGAGACGGTTTTTTCTATCCTACTATCACACTCATGATAGATTCTTAAAGTATGCTTTTAAGCATCAAAACAAACAGAAAAGGACACATTATGGAATTCATAATGCCCTGATGACCAACCAGTTAAATATGCAGAGCAGAGATAAGAAATTGTCAGTGATTATCTGTCTCTCTGACAAGCAGAGATGCAGAAATTGGTGAAATAATCTTAAACTGGAACATTTAAATAACCAATGCAACTTTCATGCTTTGACGCTCCATTATTATATTGTAAGCATTATAAAATTGATTCATCTGACCATAATGTACACGGCCCGTGGAGAATGTAGATCCGTCAGTATCAGGAACGTGTAGAAAGCAAATTGGTCATTTCCGGCAGAATGATGCATAATTGGTTATGAACATTTTCACTTACAGACCACAGAAGGACCGACAGATGGACTCGCGCATCGATTATAGTGCACACCTGTGGGTCATTCACTACCATTTAGACATTAATCACATACTATATATTCACCGCTAAAAGGTTTTGTGATTATATACTTGAACAATCTGTATTGGTTAGGGCTGTTCCAGACTAAATAGTGGGTTCGGGGGACAAATATGGGGTTGGAGGTGGCAGCAGTCGAATCTTTTGGCAAAGCTACGTTGTTCCCGTTTTGCATTCAAGTGGCCAACTTTTGTTAGTATGTTTAAGTAAGCAAAATTTGATCAAAAATACCATGTGGTTCAAGATACAAGGACATTTTTACTAACTTACCATTTACCAGCTGGACTTATGCTCAGCAAAGCATCATAACTACTCTGTATACCAGTTTCTAGACAATGTTAAGATATAATTAAGCAGCAAAATTTGATCAAAATATACCATGTTGTTCAAGAGCTGTGAGCATTTTCATTAAAGGGGACAGCAACCCTAATGATAAGTAGGTTTTATCAGAAAGAGCTCTATGAACCATGAATTTTGATACAAATATAATCAAAATCGGTTGGAAAATGGGCAAGTTATGGGCATTTAAAGAATTCAATATGGCCGCCATTTTGAATATGTAATTAGTTTTCAGAATTTTTTCAACTGCTTAATTTTTAGTTATCACTACTATCACATCGTCTGTGTTTCAGCAGATAGGTAGCTTTACAAAAGGAAGATGTTTCATTAAAGATTAATGCAAATAATCTATTGGTTTGTCTTTTATTTAGATTACGCATATTTAATTAGGTTGAGTGACATCACTAAGCCTACAATATGGCCGCTTTCATTCCAGTCCATTTGCAAATATTCAAAAGCCCACAACTTCCACATTTTTCAACCGATTTAGATGAAACTGGTATCAAAATTCATGGTTTATTAAGATCTGTTATATAAAACATAGTAATTACCAGGGTTGCCGTCCCCTTCAAAATACCTCTGCCGGCTGAAATAGTGCTCAGCAAGACATTTTCACCATTTTGCAAACCAGTGGCTAGACAGTGTTTAAAAAATAAATATGCAGAATTAGATTCGAATATATCATGCTGTTCGTGAAATATGAGCATTTAAACTTAATGATTGCGGTCAATAAGACTGATGGTCACTAAAACATCGTCCATCGTATAATGCTGTTACGCATGCCTTTGGTTAGACAATGTATGCAATATTTTTTTTTCAAAGTATACTATGTGTTGCAAGAGTTATGAGCAGTTTTACTAACTGCAGACAGATGGACGGAGAGACAGATGGACTCACATAGAGATTATAGTGCACATCTGTGGGTCGTGCATTTTTAGTAGCCTATTTTCATTTCAAACTACGAAATGACTTTATAAAATATTGCCGTTCAAACACAGTTATACTAATGCATTTATATCTGCGGCATCTCATGGAAAAAAAAGGAGTTTGCTTTTGTACAAATCGAATTTTGCTAATAACCTTCCAAACATGTCGCAAATATTAAAAAAAAACACACAAATATTTCATAAGGCATTAATATCTTTACAACTTTTGTCTTACTAGTATACTGAGACAAACAGAGAAGAACGATAACGCAGAAGTTCATCAGGGTATATACAGTTTTTAAGACAAAAATCGATCTTCAGAGAAAAAATACAATTTCATTTGAAAAATTATAATTATAACAAAGGAAATACGATGTACCATCCAAAGTTCTTTGTATGATATGAGCCAGTGCGTGAGATTTCCAACACTTTGGGATGTGCGACCAGCAAAGCCTCAGATCAGCCTGCGCATAAGCGCAGTCTGATCAGAGCCTTTGCTAGTCGCTTGAGTATTCTATGATTGTTAAGCTACTGACTGAACATCATTTGGAATTTCTAAGCTTAGAAGTAGACTGCACAGGCTCGTCTGAGTCTACACTTGTCAAAATGTCAAATTGTTGGAAATCTCGTGCCGCGACTCATATCAAAAAAGGTCATAAATGGTTCACTATGTTGTCAATCTATTTCAGTTGATGGTATTTGGTCGGCATGGGGACCCTACACACATTGCTCAAAAAGCTGCGGTACAGGTACCCAGGTTAGAACGAGAACATGCACCAATCCAAGTCCTCAACACGGGGGGCTACCGTGCAGTGGATCCGCAAACCAAACAAAAGCCTGCAACACTCAGCTTTGTCCAAGTACTTCAATACCAATGAAACCAACAACCCAGAGACCAAGACCAACAGCTCTTCCAAAAAGTAAATAATTGATGTATCATCAAACAGACCAGCCCATGCGAGATGATTCTTATCAGCAAAAATAGGGATACTATGCATAGCAATTAAAGTAAGAAAGAGAGCAAAGATCTGGAATCGATACAATCAAGCACCACACCTGACCCAGGATACCGATTGGAAGTGACAATGTTACAATTAGACATCACAAACGAGAGCCAAGTGGTCACTCAGCCTTTTCCCAGCAGATGACCACAAGGCATCAACAAACAATCGTGCATGAAAGCATGACAAAATAAGACAGAAATAACATAAATGATCCACAAAAGGAGCACCGACTTGGAACGGTCAGTAAAAATATTTTACTGGAGGGCTTAAACCGGTTAAACGGTGAACAAACCTCACCATTAGTTCAGATGTTGATCAAGAAACATAGATGTTTGGTTTGCATGAGAGACCCATAACTTATCAATGCATCATCTCCTAGAACATATAAATCAAGATATAAAAAGGAGATAAAGCAAAGATATAGACTCAACAGTAAATAAAAATGAATACCGGAGCAAAAGAAATCCAACAGGTATATCCCGGTGTGCCTGACAACAGCCACAGCATCAGGCCCCTGCCATCTCATCAATAGATAAGTCTTTAAGTCGAAACCGTCATAGAGTCTGAAGTCCGACCCACCGGCGTGCAATTAAAGAGGAGAGCAAAGTTGCCAACCGTGCTTGGGTTGACCACCAAGCCTATTTTGACCTCCTTGGGACCTCACCAACCCAAATCACTGGTCTGTAATACGTTCTAACCTTTCAAAGACTTATGGGAGTTCAGCCCTGTTCTACCCTCCTTAGACCATCCTTGACCATAAACACTGGTCTGCAACAAGTTCCTACCTCTCGGAGACTTCCTGGCCTCGAGGTTATAAAACTTAAGTACATTCTCAGACTCAAAATAAAGCACAATGATTGGTTGCTTGCGGAACTCAAGTTTTATAACCTCGAAGCCAGGGTTCTTGTTCCAATCAAATAGAACCTGATTAACCTACTTAATCCCTGCCAAATTCAAAACACTGGTCTGCAACACATTATGACTTTCGGAGACTTCCAGGACTCTTGTGGCAATCGAGTTATCCCTGATTTGACCTCTTTGGACCCTCCCTAATCTGAATCACTAGTATGCGACACGCTCTAACCCTTTGAAGAATGCCAGACTTTTGGTGCCGATCCATTTAAGCTCAGTTCTGACCTCCTTGGACCCTCCTCAAGCCAATCAGCATCAGTTTGCTTGGCGAGTAAAGGTCAGAGTTCTGCTCAATGGATCCTCCTATGGTCACCAATGGTCTGTTATGTTACAAAAGTTAACACAACATGGACAGTAAGAAATCCTGGTACCATCAAATTAAGGCGTTTGACTGAGTTGAGTTTTACGCATTTTTTTACCCATTCAACAAAACGGTGTTTTTGCTTTTTCGCGCCATTGTAGGCATTAGAAAAAATGGAATTTTTGAAGCTTTTATTTCAGTTTATCATAATTTTTTATGACGTCGCGTCTGGGAGTGGAATAACACCATGCAATAAAATCTGTAAGCCACTAGTGGTTTATCGATTTTCTGGAAACGTTATGACGTCCATAACAACGTTGCGTACATAATGACAAAATTCTAACGTTTCTACGACAGAAAAATCTTAATGTCATATGATAAATAGAATCTAACATTCGTGCTCTTGTTTTATTGAATTTATTAAACTCGTTGCGAAAAAGAGATAAAATGCTCGGCAAGCCTCGCATTTTATCTCTTTTCCAAAATTGGTTAAATAAATTCAATAAAACATGAGCATTCATGTAAGTTCCTCTATCTCCAAAGTTTTTCCTATGCAAAATGCAATATAAGCGATCAAACGCGTTCCACTGATTCATTAATAGCTGCATCGTTCCAATAGTACGCAAAGTTTGGTATCATACAAATCATATTTTGCAACTAAAATGAATTGTAAAACAACATTTAAGTCCATTAAACTGAAAAATAGACCTTCCCAATGTGAAGCAAATTTGCAGACTACAACAATTCTAATTGGCATAAATGTGATACCAATTGAGCCGTGACATGAGCTTTTCAATAATATGGAATGTGCGACCAGCAAAGGCTCAGACCAGCCTGAGCATATGCACAGTCTGGTCAGAGGTTTTACTAGTCGCTTGAACATGCTATTACTTTTAAGCTACTGACTGAAAATAAATCAGAGTTTCTAACTTTAAAAGGAGGCTGCACAACCTCATATGAGTCAACACTGTCAAAATGCCACATTGGTGGAAATCATATGCCGAGGCTCAATTTTGCTATTCTAGTGACTCTAAAATGTGTACATTGACAAGCAATGAAACTCATAAAGTGGCATTACCTCAGGGTCTACACGTTTTGCTAAGATACTGTTTTTTTGAGAAATTACACAATTTTAATTTAAAAATATTACCTGATGCTCCTAAAAATATACAATGGACCATCCCAAATTTACTGTATCAAATCAGAGGGAAGAATTTATTAGTGCTAATGGGCTAACCTTATTCTTATCCAGGCGCGTAGCCAGGCGTAGGCCAGGAAGCCTCTGCTTCAACAGCATTATATACCTAGATGCAAGAAAGCCTGACTTTGTTGCTGGCGAACAACAACGGCGCAGATCAGTCTGCGCATCCGCGCAGTCTGATCAGCACCTTTGTTATTCGCTATATTTAAAGTAAAGCAACTAGGTCTGATATCTCCAAATTCTACATTTTATTTGGTGGGCTTCAACATGATAACGCCTCTGACTACGCCCCTGCTTATTCTTTATCCAATATCTCAGTTAATGGAAGATGGTCGACATGGGGAGCCTACTCACAATGCTCAAGAAGCTGTGGTTCAGGTACCCAGGTTAGGGCAAGAACATGCACCTACCCTAGGCTTCAACACGGGGGCCTACCGTGCAGCGGATCAGCCACAGAGACACAGACCTGCAACACTCAACTTTGTCAACTTACACCAACACCCACGCCAACTCCATGGCCAACACCCACGCCAACTCCAAGGCCAACACCCACGCCAACTCCAAGGCCAACAGCTTTTCTGCAATGTAAGTAAATAAGACGTCTTCAACTGAACCAGTACATGGTGATTGAATCTTATTGCATATTTGCAAAACATGTGCGGATCCAGAGGGAAAACCGGGGATCCAAACAACCCTCCGAAAAAGCACAAAGCTATTTAGTTCCTAAGCAATACTGGTACGGATCTCCTGGAAAATCACGAGCTACTAAGCAAGCATCCAATGTTGGACCACCATCGGCCCGCCAGCGAACAGCAATTGAAATGGATTTCAGTTTCGGGTCGATAATTGTCGGCTTTTAGTGCTATTTGTAGACTCTAACATGACCTTATAAAAAGCAAAAAAAGCAAATGAAAAACGCTGTCAAAGTTGGACCCCCTCTGACCAATTCGTAACACATAGTCAGATTGTCCCCTATTTAATATGCCAAAATTTTTGAGTACATTTGTTAGACCACTTTTAACATAATATTTAGCCTGTGTACAAAGCCATAGGGGTGGATGCCAAGTCTGAATTTGCATGTGAAGGCCAGAAATTAGGTCAAAGGTCATTGAGTGCAAAAATGAGAAAATATGTACTACTGTAAAACAACTTTATATTTTTATATGTAAACACATTTCATTTCAAGCCAAATTTTGTATGCTTAAAGTTATAAGTCTGAAAAACATTGAGAAAACGTTTTTTATAACTAAATGTTCAAATGTCGACTTTAAAACGGGGCCAAAGGTCATCAAGTGCAATAATCGAAGCATTTTAACAAACTGTGTTTCTTTTTTTCTCTGGTCCAACAGCCAGATGCTCTTTAAACTCTAAAAAGGGTAGAAGTCTTTCAGAAGGCTTATATTGACATGTTTATTATTAAAAGAACCCCTTTGGAAGCATCCTTTTATGGATTTTACAAAGACAAACATCGTAAGTTTTGTGCATTCTGACTGAAATTCTCCCTTAATTGGGCTAAGCTGAGATACATTGGCTACTTTGAGAGTTTGCTGCACCTCTCAGAAAAGTAAAACTATTTTCAGTTTGTGACATGTCTTGGGGCCTTAGAAACCCATAATTTAATAACTTTTTTTTTTTTACTATAAATCACCTGTAATCAACGTTACTTTACTGGCATTGAAAATAACAGTACACACAGTACAAGGCTAATGTTGATTTATTTTAATAGTATTAGTGAAACAGTTTAAGCATTAAATGTTTAAACTAGACATAAAAATCAATTGCATACATCTGTGATATGTATTTCTGCTAGTCAGCGATACGTATGTTACATTTTATACTAAATTGCAGATAATGACTTTACAAATTACATGTATAAGAATAAACCATAATACATGACCTTAAATATACATGATATTGATCTATATTCTATTTGAAATTGTTCATTTTCATACATTTGAAGTTGTTTATAACTTTTAATTTGCAATGAAGTGAAATCAAGTAAATATTTAAATATGCTAATTAGTATGTTGTACTGGCTCCAGCATGTAACACATAGCTGCTTACAGATTGACTTTCCTATTATTTACATTGCATTGGAATTGGCAAAATATATTTCGTAATGAAAGCAAATTATAACTATATTAACAATAATGGATCTTAAATTGCTGCACATATATAAATGAGGTAACGTAGGTAACAAAAGGTGCCCGACATTAATGGATAAAGGTAGTAAAGGTGGTACATAACGATAAACATGCAATCTACATCATGATTTAAATATTGACTTAATATCAATTATTTACTTAAAACATTATAGCATTATTTCATACATCTAGTGGCAAGGCGGGAATTAAGGCAGGGGTAGTGCTGAGTGTCTTCTATAGCAGGTATAGGTTTTTGAAGATTGCAAATATAACATCGTCATACAGAACCAGCATGGTTTATGTCCAAATAAAGGATGTTACATAGATCTAGTATTAAAGATTTTCCTTGTATGCTTAATTCTTTTAATTTTCACTTTTCACTGTTGAAATTACATTATAAAATTAATTTATCATCTGTCCCCATTAAAATCTTCTATGTTTTGTTGAACTAGATTTCATATCATATTGTAATGATGATTATCTTATTATATTCTGCAGCAATTCTGATAGAAACTATTCTGCATGTTAATTATCTTAGACTAAGGTTGGTTGAGGTAAGGTTACCTGAGTCATGTAGCAGTCGATCTTGTAAAACATCTGAACATATTTCATGGTAACATAAACAACAAATCATTCGAGCGTTAGTGATACTTTATTTTATAGATCAGTGGACTGTCTTATTCTTAAGCATAAAAAACATTACTCCCAAAATTCACTAGTATGGTTTGCATCTCTGAAATTCACAGATTAAACTGAATGATGAAAAAGTAGTGTCACATGCGCCTGATTTCTCTGCTTTTCTTATTCACAAGTAGTTTGTTCTTAGTTTTGTTTATGCAGTATTTCATTTTGTTGAGATATTTGTAACCCTAGTACATATTTTATATATGTCCTATTAAAAGTTAGTTATGGTCTGTTTGTTGGTTTTAAAAGGTTTACTAAATTAGGCTTATTGTGATAGTCTTAAATATATATGCAAAACCATCGAAAATGTGAACAACATTGCTGACAACAGCTTGCAGAAAGCATTTTAAGCATAAACTTGCTCACTCTTGTACCTATATCCTTGTCGATATTTGTGAAGACTAACAGTGTTTGAGGACTGTCTTGTATACAGTGTAAGGAAAGTAGTTCAGTTTTATTTCAAGCGTAACGCCATATTAAAACTACACATTTCGAGTATGTTACCAGTTACAAGTGCTATCCAATCTGATATATTGCACTTGTATCTACAAGCAGTAGATGTATACATTAATGTTAGTCACCTACCCTATATGCAATCAATCCCTGTCTTAGCAAATTGTCATGGTTAACAGATAGATTCTACACTAGAACGGGCGAGTTTACTACCTTAGGATCTTATATACATCAAGCAAAACGGAGATGTTAAACCAATGGATTATGCTAGTAAATGTCCATATAAGATAACCAGTTAAGGACACATTTACTCAAAATACTACGAAATGACCCCAAACTGATGGAAAACTATGAACACAATTAAATCATCAGGTGCTCTAGTATGGTGATTGCCTGTGTTCCCAAGAAGTCACCAGACATCTGTTTTGGGGAAATTTAATTTGGAAAAAAAACTTGCATTGGCATTTTACAGTTAAAAAAATAACATAAAAGAAACACATGCCAATTACCTCATAGCATTTGATCTCTATCGTCATTGCAAAAATTGATAAGCAAAATATGTTTAAAATGATAGTTAGAATTGAATTTATCAACACTGAAACAATTACAATGTATAAAAAGTTGCGCTGTGAAAGACATAGATATATATTTTATGGTTTCTTAAAATTAGAGGTTACCTTTAATATCATATCTATACTGCTTCTATATATGCAGGAATACGATTACAAAAGCAGCCTGATATAAAAGAAATGCTGCTTTTGAATCCACATCATTTCATTAATATGTGCAAATGAAAGGACACCCCTACAATTAAATGTTTAAAGTTATATGGAGGATTACCCTTAATGTCAGGGCTATTTCCATGATATACCCCACAAAAAGTTAACAATGTTTCACTGGATGGTCATTATTAGAAATGTACCTGTATATTAGCTTTATGTTATGTATGTTACCATCTGTAAACAGACCGATGTGAAGACCAATGTGAGGATATATTCCTTCCAGTATATGGTATTTACCATGTTCTATCATAGTTTCAGCATGCCTGATGTTTTATGAAAGGAGGCTTGGTCTTTGTGTTTTTATGAAGCTATGCTATGCTTAGTATATGCAATTAGCAGGTAGTGGCCTTGTAAAAAGTGTTTTACAATTACTCATAGATGGGAACAAACTCAACAAATGTGTGAAATGAGAAAAGAAATATATTTTAGTCCTATAAGCATGAGATCATGGCCAAGTCCTCATGAAAGCTGTAGCTAGGAACATATACCTTTGAGAAATGACTCAATTTCAGATGGTAAAATGTAACAACTTAAACACATCTTATGTATAAAAGGATAGATAATTGCATAAAATGGCGTATTCATACAAAGCATAAGGCAAAAAAATTATGTCTTTAAAATGAAGTGGTTATTCTTAGTGGTATTACATTTTAATTGATTTTATACAGTAACGTACTTTACATGCCTATTATGAATATTTGACAGCGGGAAACGTGGTAAACCATTGCTTTCCAAACATGATAGTCACACACCTAGCAGGATAGCAATAAAAAAATATTCCATTAGGATAGAAGGGAACTTAAAATTCGAATTTTACCCCTATATAAATAAAATATTGCTACAATTTTACCGTTTTTGCACTTAAGTGACCTATGATCCAAACACACATCATGCCTTGGTGATGCTGTTTGTTTATATAGCATGGCTGTATTATCCAAAAGAGATTTTGCATTACTTTGAATCATAATTTTGGATAGCTAATTGATAGAAACACTAAAATCTGACGTATATACAAGAATTTGCACTCAGTTGACCTTTGACCTGATTCTGGGACTTTGGGGCATTTCCAGACTTGGCATCCACCCCTATCCTTCTTAAAACACATCAAGATACACGTTGAGCATGGATGCCAAAATGTACTCAAAAATGCCAACAGATTTTTTTTTCGGGCTCTGGATGGCCAACTATAACGTATGTTGACGAAGACTTACGATTGATAAACGCATTGAAGCGAATCGTTACGAATAACTGTGACGAACATTTATTCGTCAGAAATTTTTAACCATGCTTAAAATTTTCCGACGAACAACGCTAATTGTGCGATCACAAACGAATGCAGACGCATCCATGCGAACATCACCAACGATTTAAAACGTAGACTTATGAACGATAACGAATTGGGCTTTAGTAATATTCGTCAGTATGCGCATGATGACGTTGGGTCGTTTTCGTCTATGTGTGAGGAGGCCTTAAGAAGGTAATGTTGGCTGTATAATTTGACATCAACTGGTCTACATAGTTCAAGATTCTGTTCCTAGGTGGCGAACAGTGACAGGGAATTTTACTAGGGTAGAATACTGATAAGTTGAAAATAGAGAATCTTACATGAGTGCTAATGTTTTGTTGATTTTATTAAACGAGTTGGGAAAAAAAGATAAAATGCGAGGCTTGCCGAGCATTTTATCTCTTTTTCGCAACGAGTTTAATAAATTCAATAATACAAGAGCACGAATGTTAGATTCTATTTATCATATGATAAATCTCATTTCTGCCGTAAAAACGTTAAAATTTTGTCATTATGTACGCAACGTTGTTATGGACGTCATAACGTTTCCCGAAAATCGATAAACCACTAGTGGTTTTCAGATTTTATTGCATGGCGTTATTTCACTCCCAGACGCGACGTCATATGATAAAGATATTTTAAAAAATCAACCAAAGACAGGGTAAGAGTAGTTGTTTTCTTGATGACAATGCACTAGGACATAATCTAGTGTTGTAACTTTTTTTTGGAAACGAAACAAGTTACAAAGCCTTTGGTCAACCCTTCTCCCCAGACTTTGCACCTGTGTTTTTTATTCGTCCAAAATTGAAAAAGATATTGTCTGGAAGAAATATGGCAGTCATAATGCAGTGGCCACCGTTGTTTATCAGTGTCTGAAACTTATCCCTAAAACAGACTATGAAAATGCTTTCTGGAAGTGTTTGAAAAGATTTAAGTTATGTGTATCTCACATTGGCAAGTATTTTGAAGGAAAATATAGAGGATCTTACATGAGTGCTCATGTTTTATTGAATTTATTAAACGAGTTGGAGAAAAACGAGTTTAATAAATTCAATAATACAAGGGCACGAATGTTAGATTCTATTTATCATATGACATTAAGATTACTTTGAAATCTCATTTTGCCGTAAAAACGTTATAATTTTGTCATTATGTACGCAACGTTGTTATGGGCGTCATAACGTTTCCCGAAAATCGATAAACCACTAGTGGTTTACAGATTTTATTGCATGACGTTATTTCACTCCGAGACGCGACGTCATATGATAAATCTAAATACACGGACATAAAATGTTTGCAGTATAAAACTTTAGGCAAAGTGATGCGTTTGCATAGAATTTGGTTCTATAAAATGTCATTGGCTTATGTAAATACGTCTGCTGTCTATGACTTTTGACTATTATCGGAACATGTCTTACACACGGATTATACCTGTTCTGTTTCAAGCTCAATCAGTCTGACTTGTTCACTGAGATGTACCATAACTACATTAAATATACATGTCATTGTAAATTGATATTAAGCTACAGGTTTGTACAAAATTAGCGACGTATTAGCTTTTTTTAAGTGCTTTCCCTCATGACCAAATTATTCCTATTGCATACAGTTGTAGATTTACATTACATACATCATATAAAACGGCTTTTATAATAAAGTGTTGTTAGCATTTCGACAGCCTTCCCCACTTTGACAAAGCATGCCATTTCTATATGATGTGTATAACGTACAACTACAAATGCATGCAAAAAGGAAAAGATTTATCACGGGGGGAGGAGGGGGGGGTACAGATTATATTAATGGGGTTTATTATATACCTATAACTGATACGACTTTAGAACTGTCTGTTTTCTGCCCATCTGATACAGAAAGCCGGATCAACGAACTGAGGTTTTCTGAATCCATATCACTATCCTTTAAAACGAGGCTAACGTCGGTTACCTGCTTTTGCGGCGACGCTACGTACAGTAAATTGCAAGCATGGAACCAGAGACGGAAAACATAACGACGTGACGTCAAGAAACGTAACGTTATGGCAAACGTTCCGGCATTTTTTCGGGATTAAAGACAAAACAGGTTTTAAAATCAGAAAGAATGTCAGAAAAAAGGCATATAATAAACATATTATCATAATAGTAACTTGATCTGGCGTACAGTATCACGTCTCGTGAATGAGGCCATACCATCGGATCACCCTCGACGCTACGCGTCTCGGGTGATCCGATGGTATGACCTCATTCACTCGGCGTGATACAGTAAGCCAGATCAAGTTACTATTATGATAATGTGTATTTGCAACAGATTGCTAAACCCATTAAGGATTTGCATTTCTGATTCACTTACTTTCTATGTCGATATCTCTTTTAAGGTCAGCACCGTTATATAACGTGTCTAAAAGGAAATGTATGGAGGATTTTACATGAGTGCTCATGTTTTATTGAATCTATTAAATGAGTTGGGGAAAAGAGATAAAATGCGAGGCTTGCCGAGCATTTTATCTCTTTTTCCGCAACGAGTTTAATAAATTCAATAAAACAAGAGCACGAATGTTAGATTCTATTTATCATATGGCATTCTCATTTCTGCCGTAAAAACGTTATACTTCTGTCATTATGTACGCAACTTTGTTATGGACGTCATAACGTTTCCCGTAAATCTATAAACCACTAGTGGTTTATCGATTTTATTGCATGGTGTTATTTCACTCTCAGACGCGACGTCATATGATAATGTGTATTAATCAGTACATGCGTTTGCATTTGCGCATTGTAATGAACCAAGTGCACAGACACATTTGTTAAAGTAAGTGAATATGTTCAGGAAATACAAAAGTTATACCACACACTACAGGTAAACCCACAGCACCGTGAGGAAGAGCCACACAATATATACAGAAACAAGATATCTGAAAGATAATTAAAGCTAGCAACACCAGCTCTTTCTAACTTGTCAAGATGATTGCAAAACTAGAAAGGACACAAAAATGAATTGTAACCAAAACAAATACTTACATAGAATCCCACCAAACAATAGGAGGTACATAAAACAATAGATCAACAACAACAGAACTATAACCTTTGGACGGACAGCAGCCAAAGCTACCAGTGGGTGCTAAAATGCAATTTACTGACGCCAAATCTTCGCCCTAGGTTCTGTTGTTGTTAAAACACAAACTTGTTTTTGTTCATATTGAGGCTTCCTAACTAATACAATGCATCATCACAGTGAAGCAGTCTAATCAAATTAACACACTTTGATGAAACAAAGAAAAGGGCTCATGACACACACATAGTCAAAGCTAAAGAAAACCTCAACTTGAGCTACGATGGAGCCACCCAAAGACAAGCTTTAGGCACCAACCAACAGATTAAGCTTTACGTCAGGGTCATCATTGAGTCTGAGGCCTGACTCATCGTCGTCGTGCAATTAAAGAGGAAACCATAGCTATAAACCGTTTTTGACTTTACAACCAGGCATACAGACTGTCGCATAATATCCATGATTAAACCCACTCTTTTATAATGATTAAATACTTTTCAAATTGATCACTAAAAATTAGGCTTTCCAACAATTTATTTAAATTTATAATCTAAATCATCATAAAATACAGGTTCTGATATGCTTTGGTCTTGGCTCTCGTTTGCGGTGTCTAACTGTGAATTTGTCACTTTCCCATTGGCATCCTGGGTCAGGTGTGGTACTTGATTGTATCGATTCCTGATCTTTGCACCCGTACTTACTTTGCTGCAGAAGAATTTTTAAACAAATATTGTATTTAACAATCTTTGAGTGTCTGTATTATCTTTTTTTAAAAACTTTTACGAAGTTTATGGTATCAATAACGTTGTTTTAATAACTAAGAGATCAAAAATAAGTTTCTGTTGTTGAAGTCATCAAACCCATCATTATTGGCATATCCATCTTTAATTTGGTGATGCTTGCCGTTGTACTGACATTATTCTGATCTGAAAAAAAAACTTACAATGCTGTACTAATACAAGCGTTTGGCCATTGTATTTGCTTTAACGGAAGACTGCTGTGGCGGACAATTCAGATCCCCCCTCACTCTCTCTTTACAAAAAATAATCAGTAGGGCTACAGTCTGGTGATAAAATGACATCATTCTATTTTGAATAAGGGAATGTCAATCACAAATAATGCATACTTATGGTCGATGCACAAATATTGATAAATGCAATTGTTCTCCTGGCTTGATTACATCAGTGGGCGACCAACGGCCCGCCAGTGATACGCCATTACAATGCCTTATCGCTTGCGGGCTGTCAATGGCTCGACGAGTTGTGCTATCTGAGGGAATTGCCTATGTCTCTATTTTTCAACAGACACATGCCGCTACAATGGCTACGTGTACAAGTCTGGTGAAAACTTCCAACACCAAGATGGCTGTAATATGTGTCAGTGCAACAACTTAGGGGTGATGTGTACCTCAAACATATGTACAACGACGGCTACAAGTGAGTGTTTTGATTTACAGTAACTATGTAAAGCAGCAAAAATACTAAGATTCGGTTTGTAAAATATAATTACCCCCCCCCCCTCTCCCCATCAGCCTAGGCTGTTGGCCGTTCAAAGGCTTGGATTCTGTTACCGTTCATCCATTGTTTGCCTCCATACACTTGTAGATGGATAAGGACAGTTTCCCCGTTGGTGATAGATGTAACACGTGTTCTTGTCTTGCTAACTCTTTTATTGCTATTTCAGCGCTGCCTCCATACACTTGTAGATGGATGAGGACATTTTCCCCGTTGGTGATAGATGTAACACGTGTTCTTGTCTTGCTAACTCTTTTATTGCTATTTTCAGCGCTGCCTCCATACACTTGTGGATGGATTAGGACACTTTCCCGCTGGTGATGGATGTAACACGTGTTCTTGTCTTGCTAACTCTTTTATTGCTATTTTCAGCGCTGCCTCCATACACTTGTAGATGGATTAGGACACTTTCCCAGCTGGTGATGGATGTAACACGTATAATTGTATTGGTAACTCTTTTATTGTATTTTTCAGCGCTGCCTCCATACACCTGTAGATGGATGAGTAAACCATACCGTGATGGCGACACATTCCCCGCTGGTGATGGATGTAACACGTGTTCGTGTAACAGTGGTGCCGTCTCTTGTACCGCCAAATTTTCTTGTCCTTCAGTTGGCTGAGTGTACTATGATAATATTATAATATATATATGTAGGCTTGGCCTATTGTTATGGGTCTTAAATGTTGAATTTCAATATGTTTAGTTGTTTTGTTTTTTGTTGTTTTTTTTTAATGAATTATTTGAAAATGAAAATTTTGTGGATATTTTTATGGCGGGGGTGGGGGGGGGGCGCACAACCACAAGGTTGGATTATTTTGGGGTTGTTTTTTTAGGGGGTTGCTTACGTTTCAAGTACTTGGGAAAGCCTGACAATCTTGATTTTTATTGTGGGTAATTAGTTGATGCAGGGTCACATGTTTAATATATGCTTATATGGTGAAAAACATGAACAAATATTCTTGTCTGAAACCACAAGGTCTAAAGCCTTGATATTTGGTATGTAGAATCACAGAGTAGACCTCTACCAAGTTTGGTCAAATTATGTCCCTGTGGCCAAAAATGGCCCCGCCCTGGGGGTTAGATTTTTACATAGGCGTATATAGGGGAAAACAAGCCTTGATATTTAGTATGTAGCCTCACCTAGAAGACCTATTCCAAGCCTGTTCAAATTATGCCCCTTGGGCCAAAAATGGCCCCGCCCCAATGTCAGATTTTTTACAAAGGCTCATAAAGGGATACATGAAAAATCTTCTTGTCTGAAAACACAAGGCATAGAGCCTTGATGTTTGGCATGGTGCATCACCTAGTTGAACTCTACCAAACTTGTTTAAATTATGCGCCTCGGGTCAGATTTTTTTTACATAGGCCTATTTAGGGAAAACATGTAAAAGCTTCTTGTCTGAAACCACAAGGCCTAGAGCCTTGATGGTTGGTTTGTTTCATCACCTAGTAGACGTTTACCAGCTTGTTCAAATTATGCCCCTGGGGCCAGACAAAGGTCCCACCCCAGGGGTTACATGCTTTACATAATCCTATATAGGTGAAAACATTAAAAAGCTTCTTGTCTGAAACCTTTAAGCCTAGAACCTTGATACTTGGTATGTAACATCACCTAGTAGACTTCTACCAAGTTTGTTCAAATTATGTCCCATGCACCTAGAATTGCTCCGCCCTGGAGGTCACATGTTTTACATTAGCTTATATAAGGGAAAACATGAAAATAAATCCTGTCTGAAACCATAAATCCTAGAGCCTTGATATTTAGGATGTAGTATCATCTAGTTGACCTCTACCAAGCGTGTTCAAAGTATGCCCCTGGGGTCAAAAATTGCCCCGCCCCCGGAGTCACATGTTTAACATAGGCTTACATAGGGAAAAACATGAAAACATCTTCTTGTCTGAAACCATAATGCCTAGAGCCTTGATATTTGGTATGAAGCATCACCTAGTAGAGCTCTACCAAGTGTTTGATCAAATAATGTCCCTGGGGCCAAAAATAGCCCCGCCCCTGGGATCAGAATTTATACATAAGCTTATATAGGGGATAACATGAAATCCATTCTTGTCTAAAACCATAATGCCTTGAGCCTTGAGATTTAGTATGAAACATCTACCAAGCTTGTTCAAATTATGACCCTGGGGCTAAAAATGGCCCGCCTGGGGGTCACATGTTTTGCATATTATGCTGATCTAGGGAAGACTATGAAAAAATCACTTGTCTGAAACCATAAGAATCAGAGCCTTGGTATTTGGTAGGTAGCATCACCTAGTAGACTCTACCAAGTATGTTCAAATTAAGTCCGTGCGGCCAAAAATGGCCCCGCCCGGGGGGGGGGGGGGGGGGGGGGTCAGATTTTTTACATAGGCTAATAAAAGTGGGATAAATCTTCTGGTCTGAAACCACAAAGCCTAGCTCCTGGATATTAAGTAGCGTCACCTAGTAGACTAGTACTAAGTGTGTTTAAATTCTGCCCCTGGGGCCAAAAATGTCCCCACCCAGGGGTCACATGTTTTACAAAGGCCTATATACGGGAAAACATGAACAAAATCTGCTTGTCTGAAACCAAAAGACCGAGAGCCTTGATTTTTGGTATGTAGCATTACCTAGTGAACTTCTACCAAGTTTGTTCAAATCATGCCCCTGTGGCTAAATATTGTCCCATGGGGGTCACACAGTTTACATAGGCTTATATAAGGAAAAACATGAAAAAATCATCTTGTCTGAAACCATAATGCCTAGAGCCTTGATTTTTGGCATGTAGCATGACCTAGTAGACCTCTACCTAGTCTGTTCAAATTATGCCCTTGGGCAAAAATCTGTCCTACCCCAGATTTTAACAGATACCTATATGTTAGTGAGTGAGCGATTTAGGGCCACTTTGCACGCTTGTTTGATATAGTATGGCTATTTTAGCTGACCTCAACCAGGAAAACTTATTGGTGAGCCATTAGTGTATCAAAGGCTTCAGTGTCCAGCATCTGTCCATCTATCATACATAGTTTAGCATTTTTATCACTTTCTCAGACACTACTAGGCTTATTGAACTCAAAATTATTGAGACTCCTTATGTACACGTATATATGGTTGGATGAAAATTCATCAGTGTTCCAGTCTCATGACTCAGATGGCCTCCACCTCAACATAATGGAAAACTTAAACTAGAACACGCAGTCGATGGGGCTCCTTCGCAAAGTCCAAGGCTCAAGTTTTTGACCCCCTGCATCCCAAACTCCCACTTCTTGGGGAATGACCAGGTCACAGAACGAAAGTTCCAGTTGATATATTGTATGTCTTTTATTTGTGAGAACACAAAGTTTGGTATAAAAATCTTTGAAATTCACTTTGTAAATAAAGTTTTATGATATTTGAGATTTTGACCTCACACCAAGGTCACAAGTTTGGACATAGGGTAAAGATTGTACTTGCACTCTGTGCTGCTCATCATCCCCGTCAATTTGATATGTCACATGACCATGATCGAAAAAAAGACCCCCTTGGCACCCCTGGCGCCCAAGTCCCACCTCTGGGGCATGACCCAGGCATCAGAACAAAAATCCCGTTTGATATGTTTCATATCTTCTATTTGTAAGGGCACACACAAAGTTAAGTATACAAATCTTTGAAAAGACTTTGTTATTGAAATGTAATGATATTTGACCTTTTTACCCCTCCCCACGGCCCCAGGGGACGTGGCCAATTTTTTGCTGTTGCACAATTCATGTGAGTAGCTCACACACCATGTGTTTGGATTCCGTCCAATGGTCAAGGAGGGGATATTTTAATGGGCGGATGGACGGAAGGATGGGGGGAGTATCCCCTTCGCTTTTTTAGAAAAGCGTGGCGATAAATATTCTTCTCTTGAGCCTTGAATAATACAACATAGGGGATAAAGGCTATACAATGTCTGCTTAAATAATGATCCTAGGATGGCCTTGACCTGCTTTACGACAAGGTCAAATTTGATTCGGAATTCATTCATCAAGGGAAAATCTGAAAAGGTTGATTTTTTATTCTGTCAATATAGTTTAGCATATCTTATTAGACACCACATGACCCACTGCAGTGAACTATTGCTTAGAGCATTCAGTAGATATAGAGAATACTAGGTGAGTGTCTTTTGATATCAAGTTTACCAGGCAAGGCTTTGAGAACGCATGTTGACATCGCGAGGCTTGCCGAGCGATTCAACATGCGTTCTCAAAGCCGAGCCTGGTAAACTTGATATCAAAAGACGCGAACCTGGTATTCTATTTATCAGTTTACCCAGTGTTGAACACTCTTCAAACTAGCGATTATGACGTAATTTTTATTTTTGTATTGATTCAGCGTCATTAGCGACGTCATTCAAAAAGTGCAATGTCATCATGACCTGATAAAGGTAGCATGCCGTGAGATAGGAAACGTTTATTAGGTTATGTTGAAACAATTCAGTTACTATTAGAGGTGACTGATAAAAGACAACTACTGTAGTATAGCCCTTCAAATGGAACACTGTTATTTGGCAATAACATTAAATCTAAAGCGGGAATTTAAATTTAATTCGAAAAATATTTTTTAACCAAAAACACTGACCAAAAATATTTTTTGAAGATTGTATACGTTTTCATAAATGCTGTGATAGGATGGAATTTTAACATTCTTAATGTTTTATGCCAAATAACATTCCCTCCCAGTACCTCGAGCGATATGGATCAATGACTATCAGCTGAACATAAAGCCATGTATATACTAATATAATACAATTTATAACAATGTATCAGTGGGTTTTAAATGTAGCTGCACATTTGCCTTGCGTTGCTGTTTATCAGCATATTCAACACTATTTCAGTTATCTAACCATGTCACAACGACGGTGACCCAAACGAAAGGCTTAATTTATAGATGTCTACTGCCCAAAATGCCCTCTTAGTTGGAAGCGCCCATTTGCCTAGCCATTCCATGAATGGGTCTTCTTATTGATCTCACCACTCCTGTATGAAAACAGCCATATTTTCCATCATATAAAGAAGCAGTAAAAATACTTTACAACATGAAATATTATACATGTAAGTGCCCATACATCTGTGATCATATTCGTATTTTCAGGACTGTGTATTTCTACAGTAGTACCACGACCTCTAAGTAATGACCCTCGATTCACTCAATGCATTTACCGTTACAGTCGCGCTTCAAAGCGTTTTGTGGAAGTATAGTTGTACGCTAGCACATAAAGACACGTGAACAAAACATAGCGATAAGTAGACAGACAGAGGCAGGCAAAATGATGGTAGGCGTGAAACGCGTAAATAACCCATTACCCGTAGAACTATATAAGCAGCCTGGATTAAATCGTAAACCACACCTTTTGCTGTTACAAAAAAAATCGTCTGCTGTAATCTCTAGCTGAGCAAATACTATGATATCTATCCCAGGTGTATTGCACTGACAGTACAAAAATGGATACTAAACGGGTATTTCATTCCAACAAAATATAAGTTATTTATTTTTACAAGATATCAGAGCAGTAAGATTGATATCATTTTCCGCAAAAAAATAAATCTAGTAAGGGTTTTGCTATATCTATGCGCATGCAAATTTTCAGGGTGTAGAAACCTTTCATGTAATTTTTTTTAAAAAGAATAACTGTGTTCCATTTGAGGTGCAATACTACAGTACAACCTAGATATGACTATATGGTCTACGTAACATGACCAAAATAACTAATCAAAGCATTGAGAGTGCTGATAGGGACAGCTGCATCTAAGCGTGCATGTCTTCAAATAGGGAGATTGACGATAGCTTTTTACAATTTGCGACTCAGTTAACAAGATTTGTAGATTAAACCCTTACAAAAAGCAAGGATAAACAGAACAAAAATGGAAGAGACAATGAACAGTCAATCCACAACAAAACCACTGCCTTAAAACTGGAAGCATCAGAAACCACTTAGGACCTGACGAAATTGTCAATTTTAGACGAATTCAGGGCACCCGTTTAAGAAAAGGTTTGCATAACGGCCAGTAAAAAGTCCTCGAGTCAAAACACCCCAAGCATAACCAGCCAACAGGCCGCACATTAGTTAAACATTAGTTAAACTCCAATGTAATTTTACCTATGTGATATGAAACTTATGAATTGAGGAACTGCCATATAGCGGGCATTGTAAATAGTTTTTAATATAGACAAGTAGCTCATAAGGGCATATGAGTAAAACATAGGTCTTTACGGTCTGATATAGCTTGAACGTTTCTCCAGGCTACCTTTATTAGAACCATAACTAATCTTATCACAACGCTCTGGTCAGTTGTTGTTGTTGTTGTTGTTGTGTTTTGTTTTACGTCCCACCATCAGCTAAGGTCATATGGAGATAGGCCAAGGCTTAAAGTCTCGTCCGACAAATTTGTGAAAACGGGAATCGAACGTGCGACCCTGGTTTACAAGGCTAGCGGTTTATCCACTACACCATAGCGACTCCTATCTCTGGTCAGTGATCATGTGCGGATCCAGAGGGGGACAGGGGGTCCAGACCCCCCTGGAAACATAAAAATATATATATAGGGTTTCTTAGCAATACTCCTGCGGATCCCCTAAAAATCACAAAGCTACCAAAGCCAGAATTCAATGTTGGGCCATCATCGGCACGCCAGCGAATCGCCATTTATATTCACTGGCGGGCAGATAATGGCCTGCAAATAGGGGTATTTGGATCCTCCCTATCCTCATCAACTAAAAGAAAAAGACGTTGTCAAAGTTGGACCCCCTCTAACAAAATTTTCTGGATCCGCGAATGAATGATCCAGATAGCAGATTCAAGAGCAAAAGATTAAACGTGTTAACATTTGCCATTGTTGAGATGATGGCATTACTCTGTTTTAGTAGGAAAATAAGTGTAAGATTACACCAAAATGTGTGGCAGCTCAACTGCAACTTCTTTATGTGCTTTAGACATATATTTACACAATCGGAACTACCTCGACCAATTCCGCGAAATCCGTGGAATCAGACCATGGATGTACATCGATCTACTTTGATAACGCGAATGATAACGTGACGCTGATCATATAAGATGACGCTGACGTCACCGAAACCATGTTAACACAATAACGAGTGTGATTGCAGCAAAACAAACGGCTTAAATGAAGTTTATGTTATTTTGTATAGCGATATTTTATTGAAAAAACATCAACTTCATTTATTTTGCTGATTAAGCTTTCTGATAATCAGAATAATCGATTTTAATAAGCTGAAACCACATGCTACAGAGCATAAATACATACATTAGGGACTTAAACCTATTTTTTGAATGGTTTCAAGCCTTTGACGTCTTCGAAGTGTAAATACATTATTGATGATTAATAGTAACGTAAATAAAAATTCAAATTAGTGAGCGCATTTGATTTTTGTTCAGCAATGAAGGCTCATGCGAGCCTGTAAAAATGTAGCATTATACACATCAGAGCATTTGCTGCTTTTATATGTAGATGAAGACAAACACTAGCTCCACTGCATCAGCATGGGTGATTAAACGGTGCATTTACCTATATGAGGTAAGTACCATAACCGCATATGGTGGTTCAAAACTTCAATTTAGCATGTATATATTACATAAAAAAAGTTAAGCAATTGTTTTTTCATCTGATGGTTACAAAATTCATACTTGTGTTACTGTCAAAGAACATATCGAAGATAAGATATTCAAAATCTTGTATATTATATCACATAACATATACAACAATAGAGGCACTGCTTTATCAACCTCTAAGATTTATACTTACCTTTAAAAGTAATAGAAGTATGATTTCTTCGAAAAGAGGCATTGCATATATACTTTCATGCATCCTTTCTAGGCATTGCATTTAAGTCTTTATTATATACAAAGTAATGAAATACATAAAAATATAGATTATATATAATGCATATTTTAAAAAAGCTGTATTTCACAGCCGTGAAAATATCAAAAGTTGTATTTTCACTGCAGTGAAAATATAAGTTGTATTTCACGGGTGAAATTGGATGTCCTCTGTTTTCTCCATTGACTTCCTTGAGCCCACTTCAGAATTTCAAACGCCTGTAACTTTCTTATTAGTGGACAAAAACACAGTGTGGGTATTCATTTTCTTAGTTGGATCGCAAGGAACATTTTGGTAATTAAATTGTCAGGATTTGCAGAATTTTTCACTTTTTCTGCTCCTGCTCTTATGGTTTCAGTTTCGGCCGTCATTGTATGTGATGCAACGTCATTATTAATATGACGTAATGTGCGAACATGTATGACGTCATTTACTGCAAAAAATCTGTTACGCTTAAAATGGTATATAATAAAAAGAAAATTCAAATTTTTGGAATGAATATGCCAGTTATTTCATCTCGTGAAGCGAGAAAATGTATATTTCATTCGTGGCTTCGCCACTCATGAAATATGCATTTTTCGCTTCACTCGATGAAATAAATGGATTATTCATTCCAAAAATTAGAATATCCTCTATTTCATTGATGACAAAGACTATACTGCACAAAGTGTTTGTAAGAACAATTGACTATTTGTATGTCTCTATAAATCACTACACTCAACACGTTTTGTTCTTTCATATTTCCTACTTATGTGTAATGCATTTGTTTTCTATCTGAAGAAGCAAGATATTTTGTTTAAAAGCTGTGTTGATTTTGATTTTATATCGCATATTCATTCTTATGTTTATATAAATAAAGCGCTTTGTTAACAAGAGTTCTGTTTACAAGACTCCTGTAATAATTTGGCCATGCCACATTTTGCATAGTGAAAATTAGCATCATTTATATAAGCATTGATTGCTAAAAGTGAGTAAAATCTCATGACTGAATGTTTTTAAAAGTTTTATTTTTCCATCCTTTATCTTAAAGTATATTTTACATTACCAACTAGAGTGGCACTATGTCTTATTCAGCCTAACATAACTCTTGACTTATAATGTCGTATGTGTTTAAAATAGTTTTTTTAGCAGCAATTAACCTGTGTTTCTCGGATATGATCATTTCACATTAGAAGGTTGCCATCCATTATAACTGATTTTACTCATTTTCAGGGAAATGTTTCTTCTATATGAAACCTCTCCTTATAAAGTGATATTAATTTAGCAAATCACCATAGCTACTAACAGTTTCATTAAATAAGCTATAAAAGGTATGCTGAAAATAAAATCAATTTAAAAGCTAAAACAAGTAATGTGTCATCATATGCATATAAATGTCAGTATACAATTTGATTTTTTAGACATTCTCTTTAAAAAGTAACTGATAACAGACACGTATAATGCATAACATCTATTGTAATATATAAAAATGTTATCCTACCAACTCATAGGTAATTGATTCTGTCTGGAATGTAAGCAAAGAAAAATAGTAGAGTACCATTTCTCTAAACATTTAGTTATTTGCATTTTTCTATGGGACATTAACCTAGGTATTATACAAGGAGCTAACCTTTATTATGTTACTGACTTTGTTTGTATAATGTGTACAATAGTAAACTAGGTACACAAAAATATATTCAAATAACTGATTAGACTACAATAAAACTTAGTTGTGTTTTTTCTTCTGTGATAAATATTGCAAAATTCTACATCATTAATATTTTAGCTTTTCAGGGCCCAATCGTATACGGTCTTTGATAACATTTTAGACAAACATAGGACCTTATTATATTTGATATAGTTATATATGTTATTTTGATAAATTTGACAGAAATGGAAAGTATTCTTCTTCTTCTTCTACTACTACTACTACTACTACTACTACTACTCAAGAACAATCTATTTCTTTGTTTATGTGTTTTAGAATCTTTAACTTTGAACAAATCAAAATTATATTTTGTCGAGATGAAAACTTCAAGGAATTGCTTTATTGCAAATGTAAATGTTTATAGATATAGTTACTTAATGAAAACTGATAATTATTTTAGAACAAACTGCTGTCTTGTTATAAATTTAAAACGAAGCAGGTATGAAATTTAAAAAAAAACATATGACATATAATATAAGGTATTTAGCAATGTGAAGGAAGTCTTAAAGTTTGTAATGTACGTTACATATTGTCATATAAGCTTCAAAATATGAAACTTTACACCAAAAACGCAGTTAAGTAAAGCTTTTTACTATCATGTATCGACAGATTGCTCAATTATGGTTCAAAAAGTCATCAGATGGTATTACATGCTAACTTGCAAGTGAAATGGTTCTAACCATATTCACAATTTTATTTAGGGTAATCATATTCAATAGCTCATAATTATTCAAGTAATTATGATAGAAACAAGATGTATGCAGTTTTGAAACAGTCAGGTAATTATCTTTTCCAAACATTGTATGTAAAACCTATATACCCATTATACAGCTTATTAAATTAAACTTTGACCAAAATCAATTGATTTTACAAGGTGTAATTGGAGATATAACGTAAATGACATTTATAACCTAAAAGTGTGCTTCTGGGTGCTAACAGTTAATTTTCACATTTTTAGGTCCTTATCGAGGGTTTGGCAGTAAAAAACGACTGTCTGCACCATCTAGATACCACCTGGATACCATTTCTTATTCAAATGTTGCAATTTTGTCTTTTATAGTAAAATGGGGTAGGTGTACAAAATGGCTCCTCCTGAAAACCTGCTACCACAATTTGACTGTACGAAGTGCCTAGAAATGTTGTGGAAGGGTAGTACTAATTATTTCTGAAGTCAAACCTTTTCTGGCTGGACAATTGTGCCAAGTCACTTTTCAAAAATTTCCAGGCGCTGATTTATGTACAGGCCTTAGTTTTTGACTTGGCACAACTTACCTGCCAGAAAAGGTTTGACTGCAGAAATGCAATTATGTGGTCTTCTGCAATACTCCTAGGTACGTCGTACAGTTAAATTGTGGTAGCAGTTTTGCTGTAGGACGTCATCTTTGAACGTACCCTACGCTAAATGAGGCTTGGGTAAATTGAGAGGGAAACACGCCTCACATTCAACCATTGCTTCCTATTCAGCATATTTCCCTTTAAATTTATGCATTAAATGTATGCAATGGCATACGACAGTAAAGCAATATAAAAATGTTGTATATATGGTATATTAGACGTGAAAATGTCCAACGGAAGGGGTGATTTACCCCACCCCCTGAATATAATGTATCCAAATTCAAAAAGAAATGAAATCTTCCCCATTTCTTAATTTATCAAGTAAAATAACATATTTATAATCATATTTAAACATTAATCTAATAGTATGTTTGTCATGTTTTACATTTGTTACAAATCAAAGAGAGAAATTACCACCTGAAATGACAGTTCAGGAATGCGTGTATTACACACTTTTCAGTGTACATTCCAAGCTGCACTATATTGTATCTGTGACTTATACTAAATTCTTATATAATCATGGACATAACGATAGCATTAAAATCATTAAATGAAATGCAGCAAACAGCCAATATGCATTTAATCAATCTACAACATGATAGTACAGTTATATACGTTACTTACTTTCATATGTATTACTTTTTAATGCAGTAATATCATCAGATTATGGGATTCCAAACGACCTCCACAAAATGATGTTTTTAGACTGTAAATTTCTAAAACCAAATTATATTAGCAACATAATGAAGTGCGTTAGCTTTTCAGCGCATAAGGCGTTACCCTGCAATAGCCAAGCTCACTATGTTACCCATAAATAATAGGAATTCCTAAAGTGTTAATATCCAGTTATTTCGTATTCTTACGTATCAATATTAACTTTTATTGAAAAAAATTACTAGCAATATGATTTTAAACTAATTTTGGCACCTGTTATTACAGTTATATACGTTACTTTCTGCTAAATACAATATTTAATGAAATGACAGCACTATATCACAAATTGTGTAAGCCACCAAAATACATGCAATTATAGCTTGTCAGCTATTGACTACAATAACTATATTGATAGCTATGATTTGGGGGAAAACTTACACTTAATTCCTAAAATTACCTTTTTATTTACAATATTGGCTGAAATCGAGAAATGAAACATTAAAGCAAACGTTAACCATTGCCATAGCAAAAAATTGTTTTAAACGTAACAGTTTCTGTCCCACATATGGCAAACGCCATGTCTATACATATGGCTCAAACAGCTCTATATCAATTCATTATCCATTTCGATGAAGTGACAATACAACTGATGTGAGTAACATAACAACAGAAGTATTTAACCCATATTAGACTAGCGTTCTTTTTGTTGGACATAGACAAATAGTACAGGCCAAGATCAGACGCCGCAGACTGCAATGTATGATCAGGTTCTCTACTGTTTCCTTACAGGATATTCTGTTAAAATTTAAATAAGAATGAAAAACAACACCCAACAACCTTGAAGGCGAAAATGGACTGGTCTGTTTGATAGAAGTGGGAAGTTTCATTCGAATTAAACGGGTTAAGGAGATGGTGACATTTATCATGCGCTGTGTCTGGTTCTGCAATATTATAGAGCATTGAAACAGGATATTTTTTCCAAGGTTCTTTATGGTTATATATTTTAGAGGCCAAAGCTTATCACTTACGTAGAACAACTCTCTTGCATTGTAAAGATTATATTGTAGCTGTTGCAAAATGAATGGACGCAAATAAATTATTGGAAATTTTGTTTTGCATTATTTCTATCAATTAGGCTTGGTCTAAACGTGGAATTTGTTCATATAAAATCATAACGATATTCAGCATGCCAATGAGGACATAATAATTGATGCAAGGATGGCATCCCATTAATCCTTTATATGTTCCAAATCAAACTAAATTGATGATAAATATTGACGTAAATAAAATATCAAATTAGTAAGCACATTTGATTTTAATTCAGCAATGGAGGCTCATGCGAGCCTGTAAAAACATGTCATTAGACACATCAGAGCATTTGCTGCTTGTATATGTAGATGAAGACACACGCTAGCTCCACTGCATTAGTATGGGGGATTAAACGGTGCATTTGCCCATGTGAGGTAGGTACCAAAATCATATAAGGTGGTTCAAATCTTCAATTCAGCGTGTATAAATTACATAAGAGAGGTCAGCAATTGTTTTTTATTTGATGGCAACGAAATTAACTTACGCTTGTGCTACTATCAAAGATCATATTGAAGATAAGATCTTAAAATCTTGTATATTATATCATATAACATATACAACAATAGAGGCACTGTTTTATCAACCTCTAAGATGTATACTTACCTTTAAAGCGAATAGAAGTATGATTTCTTTTGGAAGGAAGCAGTGCAAATATGACATGCACAATACTTTCATGCATCCTTTCTAGGTCTTTCATTGATGGCAAAGACTACTGCACAAAGTGTTTGTAAGAACAATTGACTCTTTGCATGACTCTATAAATCACTACCCTCAACATGTTTTGTGCTTTTATATAATTTCCTATTTATGTGTAATGCATTTGTTTTCTGTCTGAAGAAGCAAGATATTTTTTGGGAAAAAAGCTGTGCTGATTTTAATTCTATATCACTTATTCATTCTTATGTTTTCATACATATAGCGCTTTGTTGTCAAGAATTATATTTACAAGACTTCTGTAATAATTTGGCCATGCCACATTCTGTATAGTGAAAATTATCATCAGTTATTTAAGCATTGATTGCTAAAACTGAGTAATATCTCATGACTGCGTGTTTTAAACGTTTTTTCCATCCAATATCTTAAAGAACATTTAAAAGAATATTTTACATTACCTGAGTGTTACAATGTCTTATTCAGCCTGACATAACTCTTGCCTGATAATGTTGTGTGTGTTTAAAATAGTTTCTTTAGCAACAATTAACATGTGTTCCTTGGATATGATCATATCACATGAGATCATTGTCATCCATTATAACTGATTTTACCCATTTTCAGAGAAATGTGTCTTCAATACAAAACCTCTCCTTATAAAGTAATAATAGTTAAGCAAATGATCAAAGATACTAACAGTTTCATTAAATAAACTATAAAATGTATGCTGAAAACAAACTAAAATCTATTTAAAAGCTGAAACAAGTAATGTGTCATCATCTGCATATGCATATAAATGTCAGCATACAATTTGATTTTTAAAGAGTATCTTTAAAAAAACTGATTACAGACACGTATAATGCATAACCTCTATTGTAATATATATAAACTTTATCCTACCAACTCTTAGATAGTTGATTTTGTCTGGGATGTAAGCAAAGAAAAAAAAAGTATAATTTTATTACCAACTCTCTAAACATTTAGTAATTTGTATTTTCTCTATGGGAAATTAACCTAGGTATTATACAAGGAGCCAATTTATTTTATGTTACTGACTTTGTTTGCATAATGTGTACAATAGTAAACTGGGTACATAAAATATTTTCACATGACTGATGAGACTCCATTCAATAAGACTTACATTTGTAGTTGTGTTGTTTTTCTCCTGCAATAAATATTACAAAATTTTACGTCCTTAATATTTTAGCTTTGCAGGGCCCAATCATACACTGTCTTTGATACAATTTAGGGCAAACATAGTACATTATGATAATTGATATGTTATATATGTTACTTTGATAAATTTAACATCAATGGAATGTATTCTACTACTACTAAAGGGCTGTCTAATTCTTTGTTTATGTTTTTAGAATCTATCTTTAATTTTGGACAAATCAAATTGATATTTCGTGGAGATGAAAACTTTAAAAATAATTTTATTGCAAATGTAAATAGAAATAGTTACTAAATAAAATCTTATAAATATTTTAGAACAACTGTTGTCTTGTTGTAAATTCAAAACAAAACAGGTTTGAAATTAAGTAAAATACACATATAATATAAGGTATTTAGCAATATATATAGGAAGTCTTAAAGTTTATAATGTACGTTACATATTGTCATAAGCATTAAAATATGGAAAAGTTACACCAGAAACGCAGCTAAGTATAGCTTTTTACTATCGTGTATTGATAGAATGCTCAATTATGGTTTTAAATCAATCAGTCAGCAGATGGTATTGCATGCTTACTTGCAAAGTGAAAATTGGTTTTAACCATATTCATCATTTTTGGGGGTAATCATATTCAACAGCTTATAATTCTTAAAGTAATTATGATAGAAACAAGATGTTTGTAGTTTTGAAACAGTCAGGTAATTATCTTTTCCAAACATGGCATGTAAAACGTATATATCCATTACAGGACTTATAAAATTAAACTATGACCAAAATTAATTGATTTTATAAGGCGTAATTGAAGATATAACGTATATGACAGTTATAACATAAAAGTTGTGCTTCTGGATGCAAACAATTTATTTTCATTATTGTTTAGGTCCTTATCGAGGTTTTGGCAGTAAATAACGACCATATGCACCATCTGGATACAACCTGGATACCATTTCTTATTCAAATGTCGCCATTTTGTTTATTATAGTAAAAATGGGGTAGGTGTACAAAACGAGTCCTCCTGGAAAACTGCTACCACAATTTGACTGTACGACGTGCCTAGAAATGTTGTAGAAGGGTAGTTCTAACTATTTCTGAAGTCAAACCTTTTCTGGCTGGTCAATTGTGCCAAGTCAGTTTTCAAAATCCTAGCTCCTTGACTATAATATTATTTCACTATCTGATATACTCGCCACAGATAGCACTTATATAATTTCAGTGAAATAATACAATGTGTACAAAGAGAAACGCAAACTGCATATAATATTTGATAACTAGGGCCATTTGAAAGATACAAATTTCAAACTTGCATGATACACTCACTTAGATTAAACTGTCACTTATCGGTAGGTTGAATTCCATATTTTATTCAGGCACTGTACATAACATCATATTTTCTGTCGACATTCAAGGGTAACCATGATTGAAAAATTAATAAACACAATATGCAATTAATCACTAATGAGAACTTCTCGTATCCTTTGATTTACAGACTTCCTATGCCCTCACACATTTGGAATGATATTTTATCATTTACCATTGTTCCTATGATATCTTAATACAGTTTGCGAGTCAATAATATTTGAGCCAGTGCATGAGATTTCCAACAATGTGGTTTGTGCGACCAGCAAATCCTCAGACCAGCCTGAGCTTACGCGCAGTCTGATCAGAGCCTTTGCTAGTCGCTTAAGTATTTTATGACTGTTCACCTACTAACTGAACACAATTTGGAGTTTGTAAGCTTAAAAGGAGGCTGCACAGGCTCATCTGAGCCAACACTTGTCAAAATGCCACATTGCTGGAAATCACATGACGTGGATCATTTGTAACTTTATCTTTCATGTGTACCCTTGCATGTCGACAGAAATCACGATGTTACAGTGCCTGAATTAAATATGGAAATCAACGGAAACATACTGATAAGTGACAGTCCAATCTAAGTTTATATCCTGCAAGTTTGAAATGCTTATCTGTGGTTATCAAACATTATGTACAGTTTGCGTTTCTTTTTGTACATACTGTATTAGGCCACAGACCTGTAATTGTAAAACGGACAGTGATTAGCTCAAAAGGTTAGTAGAAGCTCAGCACAATATGTAAGTTGTAATGTGTTTTGTGATTGGTCAATAATAAACATACGGTAAGAAATCATATTTATTAGACGGGTACATATTTGCTGCACTTTCTAAAACAACATCTCACTGCTTTTGTTGATTTAGTTAATTGGTGTGGCTTAGAAAGTAGGACCTATTTTTTTTTCAATGAAATTTTCCTCCCATGTAGGGTGCCCACCTTCAGGCGCAAAAAGTGGTAAACATAGTGGTCACCGTGATATCTCATTCTTGTTTATTGATTGAACTAGGTACAGTCTTTAATTCTATGGTAGCCTCATTATTATTTAAGAGTGTTGAAGACCACAGCTTACTTTATAAATATAATGGAGATCTATGCATTTTTACAGGTATGGGCCCATTTGTGCTATTGGTGAGAGACCTGGGGCCAAATACATTGAAAAGTATTCAAATACATTACAGCTACTTTCACTGATTATTGAAACAATTACATTACAATTATAGGACCTGTAGAAATGTAATGATTATAAGTACAATTACTTAAAAAATGTAATCAAATAATTACCTATTACTTTTTTGGAGTATGGTATAAAACTATAACGCTATATTTAATATTCACTTTTAAAGTTATAAAGAGAGTAAGGTCTTTGCAGTTTTATACATATTATGCGGTGTCCAGTACTGCTGTTTGTTAGATAAATTATCAATAACTAGCTATGAACTTTTATTCAACTTCTTATAAAAGTTAAAAAATATATATTGTAGATAATGCAAAGTTCATACCAATGTGGTTTTAAATTTTTGATTCATCATACATCAGATCTGCCTGCATGCTTTATTGATGATAAGATAGTAAGATGCAGCAAAATGGAAATTTGTCTGGTGCTTCAATATTTTACACGCTTGGTCAGTTATTTTTAAATTGTTAACAGATTTACTGTGATGATTACTTTTAATCATCATTATTTTTTCAAAACTGTCATCTTTGAGCGATCATAATTCAAAATGGCTTAAAACTGGTGCTACCATTGCACACACATTGATTTAGATTATTTAGCAATTCCACGAAAATGTATTTTTGTGTAAATGATTTTAATACAGCTTGTACACATATACATGTAGAGATATTTAGAGGGTCATAAGTCCTATTTCACGTGCACTACCTATATTTTATAGCAAAAGATTTTAACACCTTGTAGATGTCTTCTTTTTGTGGCCTGGATTAGAGAATTTACCTGTGATATCAGCTAAGCATACCAACAAATGAAATGTGATATAAAATGCTGTCAGAGTGAATGTTAGGAGAAAAATGTACCTTATATCATGTTACAACATCTATTGTAGAATTTTAAAAATTATTTTAATTTCATAATGCATGTTAATCTCAAACATCTGAATAAAATTTATGTTAATTCTGAAAGTGATTAAATCTTTGAAGTTTGCTTTTATTAATTTATTGTCCACAAAAGTCAATATTTTTATATATTATTATATCCTCAGTGTACAATCATCTAAATTAAAACAATACCACAAGCCTTAACTTATTAGTTAGTTTCTAGTGGTGAGCAAATTTTATTTAGTAAATAGCCAAATGTATTTAAAAAGTATTTGAAAGTAATTATAATTACAGCTAAAATTTACTTAAAACAATTTCTAATCCACCACTTTTAGTCAAACTCATTATTTCTGACCAAACGCTAATAAAATTGAAATGATTTTTGCCTCTATATGAGCATTTTAATGGACAACGTTTAGCGGTGTTTTTGAACAGTTATCTTTTACTTTAAAGATTTTGTGGTTATAATACAAAAATCGATTTTTAAGAAAAATGGTTTTGAGAGTATGTTTTTTTTATAAAATTTACGTTTGTGTGGTTACAAACTGGTCTGTCCGAATTGAAAAAGACCAAACAATTGAAATTTTGCTTATGGTAGAATTTTAATGCATTTTAAAAAATGTTGCATTTTTAAAAAAAATCGAGATTTTTGACATTCACCAGTAGCTCCTGGTAAAATTGTTAAATGCACTTAATTTGATCTGAACACTGTAGGCCAAACACAGTAGAACTTGATAAGTCCATTTTTGGTGATTAAGTTTTTTTCGACTACTGTACACTGCCGGTTTTAATGTGAGGGTTTAAATAATCGATTTGGTAGCATTATTATTTTGGTTATTTCATTTCTCAAAGAAGAACGGTGACTTCTGGCGATAATGAATAATCGCTGAAAATTTCAATGCTGTGTCGCTGATAAAAAAGCGTACAGAGCAGTGCAAATTCTCTATGTAAATTGCAAGGTTAAAGTTGAATTTCAATGATTTACCTGCTAAAAGTGTTTGTCTTATGTTGTTGAGTGGCAAAAACGACGAGTCGGATGGAAACAAAAGTTTTCAGGTTTATTCTTGTTATATCATGGTAGCCAGTAACATCTTCAAACAAACAAAAAACGTAAATTGATAAGAGCTCTGCGTTATGGTTTATATCATAGAAAAAATGTGACTTTTTGAAATGAGGATACCTTTTCTCTAACTCCGTCCGTGCAAGAAGTACACGTTATTTTTAAATGAAATAACTTGTAGAGTATCAACAAAGTATTGCTTCATTGAAAAAGCATAAATTTTGTATACCCTTTGTTTCACTTTCTGAAATAGCGCAAAAATGTAAGGTGACCGAATAGGACTTGGTTTCAGTATATTTTCAGTAATGATTTCAATTACATTACATGTATTTGAGCCAAATCATGATTACATTTACATATGATTACTTTGAAAATTGTTTTTAATTAAAGATAATTACAATTACTGATTACGAAACCCCAGGTCTGATTGGTGACGAGTATTTTAGACTATTGGACTAAGCACACCTTTCTGTTCGGATAGACCTTTTATACGAATTTCTGACGCTATTCAGCCTTGGCAAGAGTTAATGGTATTTTTTCACATATCCAAACAGCTTTTAAATATGCTGTCAGCTCCCAAAATTCAATTGTGTGAATTAGATAAACAGCCCCATATTATTTGTTATTTCGCTTAAAGCGTAATTTTCTAAGACAAATACATTTCCGTTCGACTATCGTCATGCAGCTTACGTATATATTGTAAAGCAAATGTGGAAATCATGTTTGGTCACATAAATTACAAACATGTTTTGTAAAATTTCAGACTGAAACTGTGTTGTAATGTCGTGTCTGTTTTTTGTAGCCTTGTGGTCACCTGCGGGGAAAGGGCTGACCTCTTGGCTGTTGTGTGTGTTATGTTTTGTCACTTTCCCAAATGTATCCTGGTCCACATCAGTAGCAAGGGTGAGGTTGGCGCCATAAAACTGGTTTAAGCCCTCCAGTAAAATATTTTACTGACCGTTCCAAGGCGGTACTTCTTTTGTGGATCTTTTATGTTTTTGTTCTGTCTTGTGTTTGCTATGTTTTGTGCGCGTCTGTTTATATGTGCTTCGTGGTCACCTGCTGGGAAAGGGCTGACCTCTTGGCTCTCGTTTGTGGTGTCTTCTGTGAGTTTGTCACTTTCCCATTGGTATCCTGGGTCAGGTGTGGCACTTGATTGTATCGATTCCTGATCTTTGCAACCTTACTTACTTTAAGAGACAAGTTCTATATTCTAGAATGGTTTAAACTCACAATATAGCCTTCACTTGCTTCAGTTCACTGCAACTGTAGTTTATGGTGATATATATATTATCAACATAGACTGATTCGAACAGTAAAACCTGTGTGAAACGGCCACTCAAAAATAGACAAAACAAAGATCTTAATGACAAATGGTAGCTTAATGAAGGTCAAGAGTATTGCAGAAAGTTCCCCTTGGAGCATTCTGCAATACTTTTGACCTGCATTAAGCGTAAATTGGTCTTGAAAACCAATGTTCTGTCTTTTTGAGAGTGGCCGTTTTACACAAGTTTTACTGTAGTCTGTAATGACTGAACTTTCCAAGCGAGTTTTGGTTACCATCATCCCTCCACCGCAATGAGATAGTAACACCCAATCCGAACTACCTTGGCCAATTCCTCGAATTCTATGGCAGAATTTCCTGAATGATGTAACACCAACGACCACACTGGAAAGCAAGAGCACAAATAAAGTAAAGCAACCAGCACCTTTCTCCTCAGCGAGACGATTTTGTAAAACCAGAAAGAACAGTAAGGCCAGATTTTTTTTATTAGTTGATTTACGGGATTTTTTTTTCAGATTTAGGGTCGGGGGCGAAAAACATAAACAAAAAAGCTCTGAAAATGACCAGTTAACTGGTCATTTTCAGACCTTTTTTTAATATCTCCAGAAAAAAACCCAGTAAAACTAGTTAGGTAAACTTAAATCTTTAAATATTTCACTATTTTGCTAAAAATCTGGAAAGGACAATCAGTTTTAACAGTGTCACTCTCAAAAATACACAGACAGAACCTCATAAATATTTTTCTTTCAATGAAACAAATATTAAGAGTCGGCGGATAAAATATAAAATAATTTTAGATTTTTTTTTCTACTTTACGGAAAATTACAGTAGGAGGGTTCGTAAATCAACTAATAAAAAAATCTGGCCTAAATAAAGGTACAAGTACTTCACAATAAAGCAAGGACCAAATACCCCCACCCCGAATATCGGGAGCAACAATAAACAATAAATCAACAACAACAACAGAACCACAGCTTTAGAACGGACAAACTTTTGCCATAGAATTGTAGGTGTTTAAAACGCAAAACCACACTGTGACACGGATACACGAAGCAACACATATAAAGTCAAAAATGTAACTGAAATAAAGCAACCAATTGCAACTCACTGACTCTGCTTTAAAGATGGTTGCATTTCTATAAATGACACAAAGCAACGCGCCACAAAACCAGGATAACAGATAATGAAGTAACAACAACAAGATCGCCGCCTTAGAACAGACAGTAGCCGAAGCCACTGGGGCTTTAATTAATTTCATTGGCCAAATCACCGTACATTCATCTGGCATTCGTGCCAGTGATGGACAGCCGTGTACACACATTTCTCGTTAAATTGTTTGTTTAACAATAAGTAAATGACAAATCGAATTGAGAAAAGAAAGAGCCACGCATATTGTTAAATCTATGAACCTCTTAAACCATAAAAAAAATATATATATATAAATAAAACAAATTTCTTTGAATGCCCGCTTAATTTAGACCTAAGTATCAAGCCATTGCCCGGACGATGGTGGTACCCTTCCGGCACCATATCACAGATTGGAGCCCTTTGTACGCTACCATCTTTCGCCAAAACAGAACTCCATGTTACCCTTGTATGACCTACATGTCATACGTATGCGCTCCCTTTTCTACACTGCAGATAAGCCGACATAAGTTATGCTTTATATATGTACCAGCTCCTCATGTTGTTAGTTTACTAACTTGAGTGAATAAATAAATTTGAATTTGAATTTGATTCTGCTGTTATCTAAGCACTTTACGTTGTTAAGCTCGCGTGGAGGCTTCCTAACATAACAAGGAAACAATCAAAGTAAAGTAACATACTGTTACGAAACAAAGAAAATGGCTTTTGACTCACAGTCAAACCCTAGAGAAGCTGAGTCACGGTGGACACATCCAAAACACAGACGTCAGGCACTGACGGTGACCTACCAATGAAGGTTTTAGGTCAGAGCTCTCATAGAGTCTGAGGCCTTACCCAACGTCACGCGTGCAATTAAATATAAAGGGTGATTGGGTTTATAACCACGCATAACAACCATGCTATAGCCTACTCTTTTATAACGCTTGGTGATCTTTTTGAAATTATTTACATTGTATTTAATTAAGGTAGTACCGGACTCATCAGCATATGTCCAAAAAGTTACCACCTTTTGATATGTTAAAAACTAGGTTAAAACTCATCTATTTTGACAAAAATAACAGGACCTTACTGTGCTTTTTAAAAAGTTATTAAACTTTAAAAATCGTAAAATATGAGTTTTTCAAATTATCAATTCCTCATATTATAAAAAAATTGAAAGTGAGAAATGCCATATTTTTCCTGGGAATACGCTACATGCTATTGGATATTAAAAGAACATTAAAACAGCGAAAAAAGGCACGTAGCTTATTTTTAAGCTAAAATCTATTTTGTAAAAAAACATTAAGGCAAAAAAATCGTTTAAATCTTGAACAAAAAATGTCACACAATGTAACTATAGAAACAAAAAACTTATTATTTTGAAGGAAATTTTGCATAGAAACTTATAATTAATTAAAAATTCTAACACCTCTCGCCTATATAGCCAATGGTTAAACTCAGTGATTTATTGGTTGATAAATCACTGCACGTACTGACGTGACGTGATTCAGCCGCCAGTTTGATTTTTAATGACGTCATATATAACGTACATCATACTTAGACGGCGTAACGTCGTATTTACAACTAACGGGCGTGAAAAACGTACGTAAAAATACGTGTTTCAGTCAAAAAAAAGTTTTGCGGGAAATTCTAATGCTCTGTTAAAGATGGCGGAATCTGAATAGAATCTGAAGGAATCGTTCATATTTTCAATCTTTTTGTGTGTTAGAATCGAAATAGATTCGTGCTGGCAGTGATTTGTTGCTTAATATATCACTGTCTGTCGGTCAGTCGTAAGTTTATAAATCATTCGCGCTTCGCGCTCATGATTTATCCACTTTAACGACTGACCTCCAGCCAGTGATATATTAAGCAACAAATCACTGCGAGCGCGAATCTATTTCTTAAGCATATGTCACCGTGCTCGTTTTTCTTTTTTGTGCTATTTTCCTTTTTTATCTCTGAAATAAAGACAGGCATGGAGTGCCATACCTGCTTCATTGTTTAATTTAGGTCCGTGTGCGTAGACAGTGTATTGTTTGAGGTGACGTTGTTAATTTAGGTCCGTTTGCGAAAAGCCTATTATTTGTCTACTCCACATTTGGCACGTTCTGGGACCCTTTAAGACCTTTATAAGTGCGTTCGTGCGCGCGCTTGTGTGTGTGCCAAAATGAGGGTGAGTGAGAGAGAGGGAGAGAGAGGGAGAGAGGGGGGGGGGCAATTCACGTGCTGTTGATTCATAGCATTTTTGTTATTGCTTTTATTCTTTTCTTTACTTACGTACAATATACGTATTCTGCATTCGTTACAATATTGACATCAGCAGCAGTAACGCGTATAGAAGTGTCGTCAGGATGACGCAAGTCTTTGATCTGGAAAAATGTTTTATTTCGAAAACGTTGTTGCAAGTTTTCGAGAGAGAAAATGACCTTATATTTTGCAATAATGGTTTCTGATACACCAATATCTGCAAGACCCCTCATGGGTAGTCATAACCCTTGCCTTTCTGGTTTGGGGTTTTCAACACCCTAGTGTCCTAGCAGGTGGTAATGCATAGAAAATCACGTTTGATCCAAATATTGAAGTTATTAAACGAGCTTTAAAAAGAGATGAAATGCGAGGCTTGCCAAGAATTTTGACACTTATTCGTGACAAGCTTAATAAATTTAATAATACAGGAGCACGACTGTTAGGTTCTATTTATTGTATGACCCTAAAACTACTTTTAAATCGCGTTTAGAAATTGCATGGAACTATGCTTTGATGTTGCCATATAATTATATGAGAAACCATTACGGACGTTATTACATAGCGTTACCAAAATTTGTAAACCACTAGTGGTACATGTCATTATGTCACTCCCATGATAAACACAAATGAACAAACAAATGAGTAAACAAACAAACAAGCAATAGGGCTCAAACCAGGGACTACTTGTTCTCAAGTTGAACATTCTACCACTGCTGCAATGGGTAAAGAAGGGATGATACACGAATTTAGTTCTTTTCATAAATGTAATTAGTTAATACTAAGACAAGCATGATGTATATGTGAACGACCATATTAGATTAATCACAGCTCGCATATACATTTGTATATATATACAAAATAAGCCTCAGTCAAAAACTCCCCACTGGCCAGCTAAAAATAGCGCAAAGGCACGCCCCAGCATTTGGCGAGCGCTCTCACAGTGTCCAATATGTTGCTCTTGGGTTTCATCCAAGCTAAAAAAGGGAGCCCCCCCCCCCACTACGACGTCATATTTACAAAGATAATGGACTTAAGAAGCACAGTGGCTCAGTTTGTAGAGTGTTAAACTAGGGATCGAAGGATTATTAATTTGTGAATCACCAGAGTCATAGTGTTGTGTCATGGGGCAAGACACTTTATCAGCGAATAGTACACACAATGAATACGCATGAATATTAACTTTTCTGACCAGAATTGCCTGACCAGGTATTAATAGACTTTTCACTTACTGTAAAGGCGGTAACTTTAATATTCATATCTGAGCGATGTTCGGCTAGTTCATCTGCTAAACAAGAGAAACCAGGTTCAATTTATAATTTGGTGCAGAATTAGTAAGTTGCTTGGGCTGCGCAAACGTGCGTGCATTTCATGAAAATCCTAATCGTATACACTATGAACTCACATGTATTAACCCTTGAAGCGCATAATCATAAAATGTATGTTTTTGTCGTCCACTAAAATATGCGAAGCCTCAAAGACAAACAGTGCGGACCGAGATCAGACTTCTCCTGTAGGAGCAGTCCTATCTGGGTCCATAATGTTTGCCTCTATGCTTATGTCAAATAGACATTTTCAGATGCAGTTATTTAGCTGGCGTTTTAAGGACTAAATAATGTGTTTTGCGTCTATACTGAGATAATAGCGCATGATGATACAGTTACTTTTGAATAAAACCACGCCTCATTTTCGGCTTTACCTTTGTCTAAGGTTGACCAGTCCTAATTACGCATTCATGAGGCGGCGCCTTTACAGTAAGCGAAAAGTCAAAGAATATAACTAGGAACGCATTGAGGGATGAATCTGGACAAGACGGTTAAAATATATTTTGGCCTTACAGATGCGTTGATAAATGATATCTTTTATTAACGCCAATACTTGTACGTTTTAAGACAATAGATAAAGATAACTCTTACTTTTTTCAAAAACACTCGATTATCTTTTGACATGGGTCCCGTACCACCTTAACAACCACCTCTCATACAAAGTTTATACTTTGAGGCTTGACAGGCTTGATTCTTATCAACTTAGTATAAAAATGGTTTCTCTTGTCGAAGTCAATAACATTTTAACATACTCTTGCAAGAGATGGCCACTCAAGCTCGCCAAGCATCTCGCCAACACTACTTGTGGTTCGCCATCTCCTGCAGGTCCAGCGGGCTGCTGTCCTCTGTACGTTCTCTACCTGATTAATCTGAAGTTTTGAGTAAGGGCTCCAAATGGGTGCTGCATACTCTAGTTTAGGCCGAACCACAGTTTTGTATACATCTTCCTTTGTACTCTTAGGTGCAAAAGCCAAGTTCCTGCGAAGGAAACCATGTGTCTTAGTTTCTTTGGAAGAAATTTCTGAAATGTGTTGACCCCAATCCATATTATCAGAAATAGTTATACCAAGGTATTTTGCTGACTGAACGCTTTTGGTTGTGATGGGAATAGTCAAAGAGTATGTGTTTGTGATGCTGATGCCGAGTCACTCTTATGGAGTGACATTTGACCACATTGAATGTCATTTGTCAATTGGCTTCCCATTGTCCTAAGCTAGTGAGGTCTTCTTGTTGGGTCAAACCGTGAGTCCTGAATTGAATATATGTTCATATGCAGGACACAGTCGTCCGCGAACAGGCGAACAGAAGACCTATTTTTATAATGTTATCCAGCAAGTTATAATTATAATTATAATAATTATAATAATATTATTATTTATAAAAAAAAATAAGGAACAGAATCGGTCCTTAAACCGACCCCTGGGGTACACCAGATAACACCGGGACTGGATCTGAGGCTTGACCATCTAAAACTACTTGTTGGGTGCGCCCAAAGAGCCACGAGTTGATCCACTTGTGGGTGGACCCTCTTATCCCATAATAGTCCAATTTATGTAATAGCCTCCTGTGTAGCACCTTATCAAAGGCCTTTGCGAAATCCATTATGATCAAATCTGTCTGTTTGTGTCCACGATTCACAGCCCCATCCAGGTTGCTGATGATGTCGTGCACAAACTGGACCAAATGGGTTTCGCAGGACCTCTGTCTTCGGAAATCATGCTGACCGTGAGTCAGCAAGTATGCTATCTAAGGCTAAGTGTTTATTGATGTTACTGACTAATATATGCTCTAGGGTTTTGCAGCAGCAGGGCCGTCGCCGCGTATTTAAAAGTGGTCCGGCGGAGGAAGCCATCGAGTGCCGAAGGCACAAGGGGGAGCACGAGAGGGGGATTTTTCCCCTTCTCGTTAGGGGGTTTGGGGGGCCTCCCCCGAGAAATTTTTTGAATTTTGAGCGCTTCTATGTGCGTTTTTAATGAGGTTTTTATGCGTTTGGGACCAGATTTTAGTCGTTTTGGTCACAAAGATATGAAGCCTGCATCCTTCTTCTTCTTCTTCTTCTTCCAAGTATTGGTCAGGATTCTTCAAAAGAATGTACTGTTGACCAGTGAGAGGGGAAAGAGACAGCCGCATGTCTAACGTCTTTTCAATTTGAACACCCATTAAGGACCATCCGGGAATGGAACCTCCTTCCAACATCAGTCACTGATGCCACCACCATAGAGGAGTTCAGAGTCGGCCTGGGACATGCCCTACCGGCCCTCCAGCAGTAACCCTGACGCCATGCCTACTTTAAATGTACATACGGCTGAACACTTCTTTGCTCAGGACTCTTAAAGTCGAGTGGACGTTGGGGGGAACCAAAAAATCTTGGGCTGAATTGGAACAACAGGCGGGACTCGTATATCCGTAACGGAATGCATTGTAATAACAAAGGCTTACGATGCTCATATATATATATATATGTAAAGTCAAAACGTTTGAAACATACTTTGTCGCTCGACGCGTATAAGAAGAAGAAAAACAATATGTCAATTTGAGGGAATGAAACTGGATAACAGAAATTATCTGGACCTCAACGAGAAGACCTGTCTTCAGGGTTTCCGACCATGCAAGGCTCAAACCAACCTATTCAGTTACAGAGATTAGTTCAGTAGAATGCTGAAATATTGCGTGCAGCAAGTTTATCAATTATATTTTCTTGGGAGCGAACAATAAAGGCGTTGATCTGACTGCGCGGATGTGCATGCAGCTACGTCAGGTTTTCTCTCGACACGGTCCATAAGAATGATAACGTCCACTGCATGACTATAAGACCATCAGATTATGAAATTAATCAGGTGTCATTATAATTATCCAATGCTTTCACACCTTGGCTAATTCGGTCTATTGGTGACACGCGCAACGAGTGTTATTGACAATTGCATCAATAAATTTTGGCAGATTGAATAAAATCAGAGTAAAAATTAAATGAGACGAAACGAAAAAAAGGGACACGGCGGAAAGCATACTCGGCCAAAAAAGTGGTCCGGCGCTCGCCGTCCTGCCGGACCGGCAGTTGCATGTGAGCGACACCGGTCTATAAATAGCAGCATCATATATTTCCCCATTTTACAGACCGCAGAAACATTAGCTTGTCGCCATTCATCTGAAGGACTCATTAAAGATAAATCGATCCTAGTCGCTGACTCTACTGTACCCCATATTTATTTCGAATAAGCGACTATTTCGAAAAACCGAAGCTCTACTTTTCGAGGTTTTACTGTATACTATATGCTAACTGGGTTCGAGATGCAAAAAAACCCTAAAGATTTTAATAATAGATCTACCTGAATTTTATGACACCAATATTTTTTTAAAAAAAAAAAATAGAGTTCGTCTGCTGAATTGTGGGACCACCGATTCTCTCAATAATTTGATAGATCTACTAAAATGTTTTACATTCGTTAACACGTATGTAGGCCCGTGTGCGTATGTGACTGGATAGGCATGTGCGTGCGTAATTATTTCGGTTTATCGAACTACCCGATCCGATTCGTGTTTTTGAACGATTTTACGGTTCGATGTTATTAAGGGTAGATAATTCAGAGGCCAACACGGATTCTTTTGCTTTCTTCCAAAGTTTCTCAATTTCCGTCGTTATCAGGTTATTGTAAAATATTTTAGATAACTATATGTCATGCAAAGATGTATATAAACTCTGTTAAATGTATTTCGTTCGGACACTTTCTGTTGATGCGCCGTAAATAGAAATGCTTGGTTTTCTATTCTTTGCTAAAAAGTGGGTGGGGTACTTGCATTGATTGGGCACTGTGCATTGTCTTGCGCAGGCGCGATATTAAAGAATCTACCTGTCTGCTATGGTTCATCATGACTGAAAGGTTGAGTTTGTGCTGTTACGCGGTACGCATTACTCATAACACCTACATTAAAAAGTAACAAGCGTTAAATGCCTATAGATAATCCTTCAATGGAGATATCTAGTCATTTTGGGTAGCCAAATCATAACAATGGTGGGGATTACGGTATTCAGCCATAGACTGATCATAATGTATGCACTAAAACATTTTTGAAAACATTCTCCGCATGGCATTTTCATAGAAACCGTTTCAGTGACACATGATGATGCGCTTGATAAACAATATTGAATCGGGCGAATCACATGACTCTGTGACGCATTCGGTAAACAAAATATGTCACATGTACCCGCAGTGCTCAAATCAGACAGGTCAGTATTTGATAAAATGCTTCCAGTCGATGACAATGGGGCACTGTGTGACAGCACAGGGAGGCCATTGGCAGCATATATAGCGCCTTTCACAGATATACAACAACAACATTGTTTAATTTTCTTTCTTCATATATAGACCAGTCCAATGTTATTGTTTTCATCCGGGCTTACGCCAATAAAAAAGTACCTATGTTTCCAGTTCCCCGACTGACCCTAAAAATTTGGGGTCGACTCCAAACTTTTTTTCCAAAAAGAAAATCCGATTTTTCGTATCGCAAATTTGCTAGAAAACTGACAAAAAAGGATAAGTCAGAGAATAATGTGAAGAAACATTGTATGCTTAACGTGCCTTCGAGCTTAATTAATAATTCAGAAGCATTTGTAGTCTGAAAATTGCCCTTATTCATGTGAAATTTGCCGATTTATTTGCTAAATTTTCGGAAAAACGTACCCACGAAAACTCATGACATTTCATATTTTAGTACTTTAGAAATGAACAAATGTGAAAAAAGGTTTATCAGTCAACCTGAAAACTATATTTGTCCGTATTTTGGTAAGAAAAATGATTAAGCTCTGGTCTCAACTTCTCTTATTTTCACCTTTCCAGTGCGCTCTGTAATGGTGTTATTTTTGGTAATTGTTGAAATAAATCCTTCCTTTATAGGAACACCTCACACCTCCATCAGCCAAATTGTGATAATCAGTGATGATATATAGATCTACGAGGGCTGTCCCAGAAAGTCGGAGACTTTTGTTATAACATGAGACTGTGTATCAGGAATTCTATGAAATTTGTATGATATTTTTATATACACCACATTAACATTTTGCACAAATATGGGCGGAATCGCAGTATAGATCACAATTTTATGAACCTTTACTTGACTGTGTGTCTGCGTGTGCGGAGCACGTCGAAATTTTTGTAATAAAATTCATCTAGTCCAAATATTAGTGTACATTGAATTAAATTTCGCAGTTGTATTTTACGCAATATATTACCTCCTCAACAAGGGATGACTCAAGGTATAGTGTTGAAAATTTGAATCATTTCGCATCGTCGGCATTGATTTTATAGAAGATTTATCATGCCTACTGCATTTTTATTTTTCAGATTATACAAACGTTATAAGAATGGTGTGGCGCAAAAAATGACTCAATATAATTGGGCTAATTAAACTTACAAAACCACGGTCTTCTAATGTTAACTAATAGGCTGAGTAGTCACAAGTATCATAAAATGGATTTCGTGCAATTCTATTTTAGTAATACCGAAAAAACACGCTCCTTTTCGTCAATTTAACTGAGCACATCTTATTTTGCTGTCAGTTATTTTAATAGTAAATATGTTTTCTCGTATGAACTCTAAAAGATCGCGCATGTTTGTTTGCTAAACATACCTAAACTAAATATTAAGTCATTACATGAACTAGGAAGACTTACTTAACAAATAGATTGCAATGTTGATACAGTTAGAGCTTATATAAAAGGAGTATATACAAAACATTTGACCACCCCTCTCTGAAAATAAAGCAAAATAATTTGCGACGTGCTCCGCACTCGTCGACACACAGTCAAGCGAATGTTCATAACTTTATAATTTAAACTGTGATTCCACCCATATTTGTACAAAATGTTTATGAAACGTATATACAAATATCATATACATTTCGGAGAATTCCTGATACACAGTCTTGTGTTATAACAAAAGTCTACGACTTTCTGGGACAACCCTCGTATGTATGAAATAATAGTAAAAACTAAAGCGGAAAACAACAATTTAGCCTTGATCAAATATTGAATAATAAAGTAATTGTACAAGCAATGGCTTTTGAGAAAAAAACACTTACACATACTATGAAAACAAGAACTTGCTTTTATTTCAAGATATACTAAAGTCACTTTACACTTAATATATTCTGGTCTCCTCTGTCTGTGAAACAAAAAAAATATTGTGATTGTTGTTACCAGACAGGACACAACACTGTGACGACAGTCCAATGTTTGTAATGCCAGGGTGCACAAATTTAGAACAACAACATTAACTAAACAACAGGATTCTAATACACTAAGGAGAGTTCAAGAAAAGAGACAGAAACACACCAGAGACTTGCAGACCAGTGTCTCTTTACTCCATTGCCTGCAAGACCCTGGAGCCCCGCCTGGAGCATGTTGTATTCAGTACATGTAGCATACACAAACACCTAGAGGCTCACAGCATACTTATACTTTCAAAAAGAGACGGTATTGTGATGCACAGCTGAAAGCCTTTGGCAAAATCCCCCACCACCACCTACTGCATAAACTCCAATTATGTCAGATGGGTTACTTGTTATCAGCACCCGATGCAGTCCAGTCAAGGGGTGCCCCAAGGAAGCGTTCTGGGATCTCTGCTTTTCCCACTGTTTATAAAAGATCTGCCATAGTACATATCACCAGGATCCACAGCCTGATGACATTGTCTGTACTTTATGGAGGAGAAGAGGTAAAGGAACTGTTTTGTACTGTTAGCAAAAAAAAAAGTAAAGCCTACCTACCGACCCTGTTTTTTTCTGGCAAGGAACCCGAAACACAACAAATTTTTTTATTGGCATTATTGACCATGTGATAACAATTTTGACCATGTGACTTTTTATTGTGGTGGGCAAAAAGACTTCCGCTCAATTCAACGTCCATTTTGCTGACCCAATAACGTGAGAAAAAAGCATCTTTAAACGATATTTTAGCTCTAGGTTTTGATTTGGATATGTAGAATAAGTATCGGACATTGGTTTACAATACTTTTTATTGCGAAAAAAGTAATTAATTTTAATAGTTTTTATTTGTTTTTGACGGACCCCTGATCCGGTGTTTTGGTCCGATGACGGTTGTTTCTAACTAAGATATTTTTGTTAAATGACGATAAAATATGTGGAAAAACACATCATTTGATAGGTCAATGATCAAACTATGGGAACCAGTTGTTGGAATTAATGTCTATGAAATAAATTTGTTTTATATCAATAAAACTTGTACTGTTTCTGTGTCCAATACAGGTAAACAACAGTTTACTGCCAATAGAGCTGCAATGATTCACTGAAATCGTATCGTATCGCAATACATTTTCTGACGATACTTGTATTGTATCGTGAGATCATTTCACGACACACTAAAGATACATCACTTAATATTATATATTAGAAATGAATTTTAAAAATATATGTTTTTGTACAAAAGGAATGTTACCATTTTCCCTTTTAACTGTTCTGCTTTAATCAGTAAACTTTTTTCCATGCTTAACTCTTGATATGCCCTGTTTTGAAACAGTGTAGAACAAGATCAGCTGGCTTTTAAGAATCCAGCTGGTCTTAATCTACAGCTTTTTTTGGCTCTGCTTGTAAATACATGCTAATAATTGAAATATTTTAAAAGAATTTGATAAAAACTGGGGTAGAGTGTAGTACATAAAAACATCCAGCATGACAAGCGTTAATATTTGAGTATTTACTTCTAATTTCATGAATCTATGTTATTTCTAAGGTTCTAAAGTTGTCAAAAATGAATTGTGATACGTATTGTATCGTGAGGCAAATATTGTGATACATATCGTATCATGAGGTAACTGTATCATTGCAGCCCTAACTGCCAACCAGAGTATTTATCAGCTTTCATATAAAGACCGTAGTGTTCCGGATGATTTTGTTTTGTGACGTAGTGTTTGGACTAGTCTATTGAGTCGGTCGGCAAAGGAACTCTTTTCAAAAGAAAATACAAACAGTTATCTAAAGGGCCACCTAGTCCTGTAAGTTGGAGGTACTAGCTTTGGTCTTTATTGTTGAAAGATGCCAACTTTCAACTATAATAACAACCACACCTGATTTCTAATAATGGCGACCTCCTATGTGTCACCATGATAAGCATGTCACACTTTTTGCCTTCCTGATGCTTCAATACATGCATATTTCAATAAAAGTACAAAGAAATTGAAGAAGAAGGATGCAGCTTTCTAATAATACAAATATTATGTCATTTGTTCCACATGTTCCAGTAGTATCATGAAAATATTGGTCTAAACTTGGGTTCCATGATCAACCGAGATCACTAGTAATCACCGAAATCACCAGATAAAAATAGGAAGCTAAAGCTGACAAAGCATCTGCATACTTTCTTAGCTTTGACATTAAACTAAAGAAATCCTATTCTGGGTTGGATTTGGTTACCGTTCTCATCTCAAAGCAAAGCTTTTTTCAACATCGCGTTTGGCCTGTTTAGCAAGGTAAATCATATCTATGTGGAGTAGCATTGCCTGAAATTTACATAATTAGCTAATTCTTTTACAAAAAATCAAAACGAGCGAGAGCACCTACCTTTGTTTGGCTTTTCCGTGATGATGCGTGAAAGGTCCCGGATGTGACGAAGGAACAAATTTACATTTACACGATTTCGCGGTAGTTCCGCTGATGCCCACCTGTGATATGCGCAGTCTGATCAGAGCCTGTGCTAGTTGCTTGAGTATTCTATGGTTGTTAAGCTACATCCTGAACACCATTTGGAGTTTCTAAGCTTAACAGGAGGCTGCAGAGGCTCGTCTGAATCTACACTTGTCAAAATGTCAAATTGTTGGAAATCTCATGCCGGGGCTCAAATATGAGTAATCACCTAGCCAGCTTTCAATCTCTCGCAACCATCGGCCCACCAGCAAAATGCCATTCGATTGACGTTTTACATAGGCTAAGATAGGGAGGACTATGAAAAAATCTTCTGGTCTGAAAACACAAGGCCTAGAGCCTTGATATTTGGTATGAAGCATCGTCCATGGAATCTTCTACCAAGTTTGCCCAAATTATTTCCCTGGGGCCAAAAATGGCCCGCCCCTAGGGTCACATGTTTTACGTATGCTTATATAGGGAAAAATATGAAAAAATCTTCTTGTCTGAAACCATACGGCCAAGAGCCTTGATATTTGGTATGAAGCATCACCTAGTGGAACTCTACCAAGTTTGGTCAAATAATGCCCCAGGGGCCAAAAATGGCCCCACCCCGGGGTCACATGTTTTGCATAACTTATATAGGGTGAAACATGAGAAAAACTTCTTGTCTGAAACCACAAAGCCTTGAGCCTTGAAGCATCACCTAGTCAATCTCTAGCAAGTTTGTTCTAATTATATCCTAACTCTGCAAGATGACCTTGGGGCCACATATTTTACATAGGCCTATATAGGGAAAAACATGAAAAAATCTTCTAGTCTGAAACCATAAGGTGTAAGAGCCTTGATAAATTGGTATGTAGCATCACCTTGTGGACCTCTTCCAAGTTTGTTCAAATAATGCCCCTGGGGCCAAAAATGGCCCCGCCCCAGGTAGGGATGTAACAATACATCGGACTATCGATATATCGCAATAGGCAATGTTACTGCATCGATAGGAAAGTGGCAATGTCAATAGTATTGGCAATAGTCTTTTCACTATCGCAATAATTTCAATAGCTTTTAGACCTAGGGATTTTCACTTTAAAATTGCTTGGTTAGGCACAAAAAGGAAGTTAAATGGCAAAAGGATGAATTTTGTTGCATGCCATGCATTTCAGCAAGATAAATGGACTTTGCCAATATTCTGATTTTTTCTGTTGTTTCCATACGAAAAATGGTACCCGTATTATGCGGTATGTGCAGAAAAGTCCTACCGTAGTCTTAATATTCTCCTTCAAACAAGCATAAATGTTTCAGACAATAGTATCACAATAGTATTGCAATGGTAGTCCACAATAGTAATAGTATCGCAATGGTACTTCCTGCAATGTCAATACTATCGTAATAGTCAGATTTGGCCGGAATAGTCACCCCTAGCCCAAGGTATCACCAGGGACATGGTCAGCTTTCAACAGATTCCTATATGTAATAATGTAAGCTTTAAAATTTCAAACAAAACTCAGGTGAGCAATTTTGGGCCTCTTGGCTCTCTTGTTTATTGAACTAACCGCTGAAAACTAGTTGATAGGCTTTTAACTTTGATCTGTATGATACCCAAGGTGAACTTAGGGGTTGGAGAAATGGGCTTTATGTTTTGTGATTTATAAGTTTCTCTAAAATAACCCTTCGCTGGGGATATAAATTCGACAAATTTGCCTTGTTTGACTTCTGTTTGGCCAGGCGACGCACCAGATTCTCGGAATTCTAGTATAGGGAAAACATGAAAAAATCCTCTTGTCTGAAATCATAAGGCCTGGAGCCTTTATATTTAGTATTTAGGATCATCTAGTGGACCTCTACCAAGTTTGTTCAAATTATGCCCCTGGGGCCAAAAATGGCCCCACCCTGGGGGTCACATGTTTTACATTGGCGTATATAGGGAAAAAACATGGAAAAAATTTCTTGTCTGAAACTATAAGGCCTAGAGCCTTGATATTTGGTATGTAGCATCACCTGGTGGACTTCTACCAAGTTTGTTCAAATTATGTCACTTGGGCCAATAATTGCCCCACCCCTTTGGGTTCACATGTTTTACAAGCGCATATAGAGAAAACATGTAAAAATCTTCTTGTCTGAAACCATAAGGCCTAGAGCCTTGATATTTGGTATGTACCATGACCTAGTGGACCTCTACTAAGTTTGTTCAAATTATTGTTGTCCAACCCCAGGTGTCACCAGGGACATGGCCAGCTTTCAACAGATACCTAAATGTAAGCTATAAACAAAACTTAGGTGAGCGATTAAGAGCCACTTGGCTTTCTTGTTTTATTTATCTGGACCTGTGCTTATAGTAAATCAGGCTTCCAGATAAGAGTGTGTAACCAAAAAATAAGTTTATGTTTAGGGTACTGAAAAGAACCATCTAATTGAGACAGTTCTTTTAAGCACCCAAAACAAATGTTAAAACTGATAGATAGGAAAATATTTACAAGTTAACGCTGAAATTTTTTGCCTATCTGGGCCAATAGGAAAACCTGTCGTTGGGGTTTGCGCCCATGTCATGCTCAAACCAGCTTGCATGCTCAGCTACAGAGACTAGATAGAATGTTGGATTTTTGCAAGTGGCAAGTTTAGATATACAAATGAGCTGCGACATGAGATTTCCAACAATTTGGTATGTGCGACCAGCAAGACTCAGATCAGCCTGCGTGTGCGCGCAGTCTGATCAGAGCCTGTGCTTGTCGCTTGAATATTCTATGACTGTTAAGCTGCTGACCGAACATTATTTGGAGTTTCTAAGCTTAAAAGGAGGCTGCACAGGCTCATCTGAGTCTACACTTGTCAAAATGCCACTTTGTTGGAAATCACATGTCGCGGCTCAAATCTAAAATCAACAGTAATAACTAAATGCACTGATCATTCTGCACACATGAGTGCCTTTGTTGTTTACATGCCTTAAAGTTAGGTTTTCTTGGGTCAAGGCCAGAATATCATAATAATATTATAATATTCAAATAATTATGGTAATAAATACAGTAAAACCTGTCTTAAGCGGCCACTCAAAAATTGACAAAGCAAAGGTCCTCAAGACAAATGGTAGCTTAATGAAGGTGAAAGTATTGCAGAATGTTCTCTTGGAGCATTCTTCAATACTTTTGACCTGCATTAAGCGATAATCGGTCTTTGAAACCAACATTTGGTATTCTTTTTTAGTGGCCGCCTAAGACAGGTTTTACTGTAATCTGTTTTTATTTTAAGGTTAAAGAGAACTCATCAGCTCTCAACAACTCTAAAAACAATTGTACCCTGATGTCATGAAAACACGATGAGAAGAAATTCAGAAAGACCTGGACTTGGGTTTGCTTCAAATCCAAAACCAGTGCCACCACCAGCAAAGAAAGGATTCAACCCATCCATCTTTGGATTGATATCTTCAGTTAATCAGGGTGTCCCAAAGACTGAAAAGAAGGTCGAAGAAACTGAAGTTAATGAACCTTTGGCAACAGCCAGAGCAATTGCTGATAGAATCAATATTACAAGTGATGTCCAAAAATCACAGCATTTGGCAGAGAAACGTAGTAAATTCCTTCTTGCGAAGTCTAATGTTGAAAAAATATTCCAAACTGGTACAGTTCCGCCACATCCTCAACCTATGCCACCTCCAATAGCAACACAAGGTAATATCTTTAAAGTTCCTGACATTAAAGTAGCCGAAAAAGCTACAGCAAAGACTTCTACAGAAAGACCAGGATTAGGTTTCGCAGATGATAAGAAATCTTTCCCAAAAGTAGCTGTTGGTGTGGGAAGAAACGTCTTTTCAGAGGAAGAGAATGCTAGAAAAAGTGGCAAATTTTCTTTAGTTCCATATGAATATGATGATAAAAATGAGTCTGAATCAACTAGTAAACAATCGGATACAAAGTCTAAAAAAGGTAGACGTTTTACTGAAGAGAAGAAAAGGTCAGATTCGAAAAAGACTGATTCATCTAAAAAGGATAGTAAGCGTGATGAGCGCAAGATAGAGACTGTAAGTTCTAGTAGCCATGAGGAGGAGTATTTCAAATATGGGTTTAAGAAAGATGATACTGTTCCCTCTATCCCAAATGAAAAAGTTTCTTCAAGTTCCAGTAGTTCAAAAGATAAGAGAAAAGATAAACAATCTATTACATACCAACAATACCAAGTGGGTCATATTCAAGATATTGCAGTAATAAATGATTTATCTTCAAGAAATGACAATGATATAGTTAGATTCATGAATGAACAGAATCCCATGGCGCAAAACCGTGGATACATTAGTAATCCACCTCCAAGTTTTATGGCTCCACAGCTTCCTGTAATTCCTGTTAATAATGTTATGTATAATCCTAATTTACCTCCTCCTAACATGGCTTCTGTTCAGCCATCTAATTTGGCTCCTATTCAGCCAAGTTATGTAGCATTTCCTTTACCGCTTGATCCTAACATGACACCTATGGTTAATCCTGAATTCCAAGACGAGTACCGAGAAGACAGACCAAGATATGAAACAGACCAATACAGAGATGGTGGTGATGGGTCTTATGCATGGAGATCACCCCCAAGGGATACATTTGACAATTATGATGATAGTCAGGGAGATGGTTCTTGGCGTAGGAATGACTCTGACTATGGCTATGATAATCAGTATGATGATGATATGTACCTAGGTGGAAGTTCAAGAAGTGATAGTTATAACAGATCTCCAGGTAGATATGATGACTTTCAGGAGAGATTTTATCATCAAGATTCACCCATGAGTAGAGATGACTATCATTATGAGCCCAGATATGTTGATACTGTATCAAGAAGTCCAAGTCCAGGCAGATATAGCAGAGATAGGAGAAGTGGGAGTTTAGAGAGATCTAGGGGGAGACATGGAACAATCTTGCTTGAAGACAGACCACTCGGATATCCTGAAAGAAAATCATTAGAGAGAGATAAAAGATCAAGAGAAAGAGACAGAAAACGTGATAGATCACTAGATAGAGACAGAAGACTTTCCTTGGATCGTGATAGAGCTAGACGTCGTTCATTAGACAGAACCAGGGATAGGACAGCAAGGTCCCGATCCAGAGGAAGGAGAAGCCTAAGCAGAGGCAGAGCAGATAATCAAGAAAGAAGAGGACATGGAGATTCAAGGGGAAGTTCAAGATCTGGAAAGTCAAGGGCTGATGAAAAATCCTCAGATTTACAAGGTAATTGCTGTCAGACATAACTGTAGAAATTACGGGTCCACTTGGGATTATTACAGGTGTAGGTAGTGTATCTGGCGTGAACAGTCAGGGACATCCATCCTTCAATATAGGAATCAAACATAGTTTTTCATGCATTAACGTTCACCATGTCTCGAGGAAAATGCTATTTACAGAGGGGCGAAGCCCAAAGTTTAAGCATCTCCAGGGAGACCTGGCGAACCTTAATGCTTTGGAAACAATGTTATAATTGTATAAAGCATAGGTTTAGATAAACAGTTTTTGAGCGTAAAATTGTAAATATTTTATTACCCATCAGTTTTAACATAATGTTTTGGGTGCTCAAAAGAACTGTCTCAATATAAAATAAGAAATTAATTTTTTTGTACGCGCTATTACCTTAAGTCCTGCATAAAGTTAACAATATATTCTTAAATTTTACAAAAAGTATGGCAGTATATATTGTCGCTATCCCTTATTCAACAGGAATCGTGGTTGTAGTTTTCATTAATATTCATGTTTTAGGGCCAAGCCATGTGAGCCAGAACATGAGATTTCCAACAAAGTGGTACATGTATATGCAGCCAGCAAAGCATCAGATCAGCCTGCCCATATGCCCAGTCTGATCAGAGCCTTTGCTAGTCGCTTGAATATTCTATGAGTGTAAAGCTACTGACGAAACATCATTTGGGGCTTCTTAGCTTAAAAGGAACCTGCACAGGCTTGTCTGAGTCTACACTTGCAAAAATACCACGTCGTTGGAAATCACATGTCATGACCCATATACTCATGTTTAAAATAAGAAGGCCATAAGGTTTGTTTAATTTGCATATTAATTTGGGGTTCACTTACAGACCAATGCTATGTAGTTGAAGTCCTTCACCCACATGTCCTGCAAATTTATAAGACTGTTTGAAAAAAAAAATATCTTCAAGCAAGGTAATGCCAGCATACCTGCAATAAAGCAAGGAACAACTGTTTGCAAGCTGGTCATGTTATACCCCACTGACTGGCCTTCTGGGTAGTTCTTTCTCTGATCAGACACCCCTGTGACATTCTAGGCGGTGGATACATGATCCCTTCTCAGCTGCCACATTTCCGGAATTTGAACACTAGCTGGTTGAACAATGGCAATGTATTCCACCAGGGGGTGGAGGTACAAGGCAGGCTTCTTTAAAGCATGCGCAAAAGCCTTCTAGACTACTAGGTGCGTTGCTGAAATTCAATTTTTCGAAAAAACTTACCTCATCGTCATAAAGGATGAAACAGGTCTTAAATTCAAAATGAATGACTCTACTTTATTTCTGATTGGGTCATACGCTCAAATATTGGTAGCATCATATTAAAAAATGGGGAGATAACTCAATGTTTGCAAAAAACGGAAACGTAATGTACGGTTTTTAAACTGATTTTGTATTGACAAAAAGACGTTCTTTTTCGCAAATTATTTTATTTTCTTAAAGTAAGTTTACTGTCATTTATATTTGTATGAGTTTTATTGATTTTTATAAATTTAAACATAGTATTTTTGGGGGATAACTCTTACTACCCTATGAAATTTAATATTTTCCTCTATATTATTCCTTATAATACCGTTATATTTAATCAGAACCCGCAAAACTTCATAATTTCTAAAACAATTGTCTTTTCGCTATTCATAAACACGATTTGCCGCATCCTGGTATGCCTGACGGCTCAGAAATTTGCTTCTAAAGTTGCCACCCCTGTGTGGAAAAATAGCGTTTTAATGCATTTTTCCAATACACTTGATACGAGCATAGGAGATTCGCTGATTTACTTTTGGAGAAAACTTACATTAGCGTCCTAAATGATGATACATGGCTCAATTAAAGATAAATATATATCTGTACTATCAATTTGTGAGGATTGTACGTTAAAATCGAGTATCGTCATTCATAAAATGGGGAAGTAACTCTGGTACTAGAAATAATGTAAAACCAGCATAGATGAGCGCTGTTAAGTACCTCCTTGAAATATTGCTTCTCTGCTTTTTTTTTTTACTTTTACTCACACAAAAGTATGTCTGTTTGAAATGTCTAGTCCTTCTTTCTTATAATAGATAAAATAGAATTTCAGAAACAGCAATATGACGCTCTTATTATCTATTAATATTATCTAATTTGCATATTCATGAATATTAATTAAAATGTAAGTAATGAGAAAAATTGTAGAATACATTAATGGATGTCACCTACAAAATTACCTATATGTCGCTGTTTATCATTCCAGACTAAGAATCGTGGTACCAAAGTAAAGTTGAGACATTAGCAAAAAGTCCAACTGAATAGATATACGAATTATCTAATTTGCATACTCATGAATATTAATGAAAACATACGAAATAAGAGAAAATTGGCCGAAAAATTAAGGGGTATATCTACAAAATTACCACTACAACAGCTGCTAAATATCTTATCCTACAAGATTGGGTACCCAATAAAAGTTGAGACAAAGCCATTTGACTAAAATGATTAAATATACGAATTATCTCATTTAAATATTCATGAATATTAATGTAAACGTAAGAAATAAGAAAAAAAATTGGTAGAAAAATTAAGGGGGTATACCTACAAAATGTCCTATATGTCTGCTGCGTAGTAGCCTAGACTACAAAACTTGGTACCAAATCAAAGTTGAGACATTGCCATTTGACTAAAATGATTAAATATGCGAATTATCTACTTTAAATAATCAAGAATTTTAATGTAAACATAAAACATAAGACAAAATTTGTAGAAAAATAAAGGTGGTATACTTTCAAAATTACCAGTACGCTAGCTGCTAACTATCCTATCTTACAAAACCTGGTATCAAATAAAAGATAAGACATAGCCTTTTGATCAAAATGATGAAATATACGAATTATCTAATTTAAATATCCATGAATATTAATGAAAGCATAAGAGATAGGAGAAAATTGGTAGAAAAAATAAGGTGGTATACTTTCAAAATTACCTATATATCTACTGCTAACTATCGTAGACTACAAAACTTGGTACCAAATTAAAGCTGAGGCATTGTTTTTTGACCAAAATGATTAAATATACGAAGAATCTAATTTGAATATTCATGAATATTAATGTAAAAAGTATAAATAAGGGAAAATTGGTAGAAAAATGAAGGTGGTATACCTACAAAATGTCCTATAGTTCTGCTGTTTACTAGACTAGACTATAAAATTTGGTACCAAATAAAAGTTGAGACTTTGTCGTTTAACCAAAATTATTAAATATGCGAATTATCTAATTTACATATTCATGAATATTAATGTAAACATAAGAAATAAGACTAAATTGGTAGAAATATTAAGGGGGTATGCCTACAAAATTACATGTACTCAAGCTGCAAACTATCCTAGACTATAAAAATTGGTACCCAATAACAGTTGAGACATAATCATTTCACTAAATGATTAAATATACGAATTATTTAATTTAAATATTCATGAATATCAATGTTAACATAAGAAACAAGACAAAATTGGTAAAAAAATTAAGGTGGTATACCTACAAAATTTACATTACGCTTGCTGATAGTTATCCTATCTTACAAGAACTTGGTATCAAATAAAAGCTTAGACATAGCCATTTGGTCAAAATGATAAAATATACGAATTTTATAATTTAAATATTCATGAATATGAATGAAAGCATAAGAAATAAGATAAAATAGATAGAAAAAATAAGAAGTTATAGCTACGAAATTACCTATATTTCTACTGCCAACTACCATAGACTGCAAAACTTAGTACCAAATTCAAGTTGAGACATTGCATTTTGCCCAAAATGATTAAATTTACAAATTATCTAATTTGAATATTTTCATAAATATTAATGAATACTTAAGAAATAAGAGGAAATTTGTAGAAAAATTAGGTGATTTACGTTCAAAATAACCACTAAGTCAGCCACTAACTATGATTCACTTCAAAACTAGGTGCTAGTTAAAAGTTGAGACATTTTCATTTGATGAAAATGATTAAATATACAAATGATCTAATTTGAATACCCATAAATATTAATTTAAACCTAAGAAATAAGACAAAAATAGTAAGTGAGTATGATCAGGAAATACCACAATCACAAACCGCAGACAACCCCGTGGCACCGCGAGGAAGAGCCGCTCAACTATCATGAGACACCAGGAAGACAAATTAAGCAAAGCAACCAGCTCTCTCTTCCCCATCAAGATGATTGCAATACTAGAATGGACATATAGTAACGTACAACAAAGCATAGAACAATCACAGACTCCCACAATGGGAGTAACAACAAACAAAAAGTCAACAACAACAGAACCACCGCCTTAGAACGGACAGCAGCCTAAGCCACCGGGGGGCTTAAATGCATTTTACGGGTACCAAATCTTCGCCAAAATTGGTAGATTAATTAAGGTGGTATCTCTTCCAAATTACCTCTACACCAACTGCTTACTATCCTAGACTACAAAACTTGGTACCAAATAATAGTTGAGATACAGGTATGTGACCCTATGATTATAGGTATTCGAAATATCTAATTTTCATATTCACGAATATTAAAGAACACATAAAAAGAATAAGTCAAAAATAGTAGAAAACTTAAGTGGTTTGACCTATAAAATAACCTATATCTCAGCTGCCATATATCCTGGACTACCAACCATGGTACCAAATAAAAGTTGAGACCTATGATGAATATATAAATGATCTCATTTGCTTGTCTCATGAATGTATAAGAAAACATTATAAAGAAATACAGAATGATAAAAAATATTTCTAGGCTTTAATTTGAGAATAGGATAAGTAGCAACTGACATATGCGTAATTTTGTAAGTACACCCCTTTAATTTTTCCAAAATTTTCTCTTATTTCTTATATTTTAATTAATATTTATGAGTGAGAATGTTTGAAAATTTGTTAAATGGACAATTTGGTAAAAGTGCAGTGATTTGGCATTATTTGGTACCAAGAGTGGTTGCCTAAAATAATATGCAGCTGACTTGTAAGTATCTTTGTGGGTACACCGTTTTATTTTTTTATGATTTCCTAATGTATTCATTAATTTTCATGAATATGCAAATTTGCTCACTAGCATACATTACCGCTGAATGAAGCTGCTATGTCTTACTTTTGTTTTTTATCGAGTTAGTACTTTAGGACGAGTTTCTGCTGAGATATAAGTAATTTGTAGGGACATACCCAACTGTTTTGAAGCGCATTGTTTGTTGCCATGGAAACCACGCAATTTAACATAGCTCAAATGGGGTTATTTTGACGGCAATACTTTTACCTATTGAAGGCGGTCCCACAAAACAATTTGACGCCCATGAGAAGTTGTCCTGAGATTGTATATATTAACCCATGTTTATAAGCTATATTCTGTATGTATATAATGTAGGGGAAGGGTCGCAACTAATGTTGTGAGAACTTGTGACCCAACCCCATTGCTGTATCATATTTGGCAATAAAATATGTTTAAACTAGTTGTCCTGAGGACGCAAGGCTGGTCTAATTCGACCATTGGGTACTAAGGAATTTAAATGCTTTTACTTTTGATATATAGATAGTGTAACACATTTTGTGGATATTGCTAGGAAGAATGGACATTATGACGACAGTTAAATCAAAGCTACTTGTTGATTCTCAAAACTCATTTCTCGTTTATCACTTTAAAAGCTTGAACCTAGTCCAAAATAGTGCTATGAATGAAACATTCATTACAATAGCTGGACACTAGATACGCAAAAAGTAAGTGAGTATAAACAGGAAAAACCACAATCACTACTGCAGATCAACCCACGGCATCATGAGGAAGAGGAACAGAACACTTACAGTCACAAGACACCAGGAAGACAATTAAAGCAAAGCAACTATCATTCTCTTCCTCGTCAAGGTGTTAACAAAAATAGAAAAAACACAAATAGATGCATAATAAAACAAAGACCAACACAGAACCCCCCACAAATATTTCGAGGTACATTAAACAATGAATCAACAACAATGTAAGATTCTGTATGATTTTGGCGGCCATCTTGACAACATGCAAATAAGCTCAATATGACGCCATTTCTCAACTTGCAAACATTGGTTTTCGGATTTAGCATACCAAATTACCTTAAAGAAATGTGTCAGACCCGTTGTCTTCAGAAATAAGTCCATATTTGATACTTTTAAAATTCGTATTTCATGATTCTTTTTCTTCGAGTATAAAGTTATCTCCCCTTTTTTCAATATGGCGCTACCAATTTCTGAGTGTGCGATCCCCAAAAAATTAAGTGTAGACATTTATCTTCAATTGAAGACTAGCTTCATCCTTTAGGACGATGAGGTAAATTTTCTCAAAAGCATTCAGAGACTGCGCCTAATAGTATATCAAGTGTATTGGTGAAATGCACGAAAACAGAGCAGTGATTCATTTACATTTTGGGCTTATGGGTCCTGGGACTCGCTGCTTCCAATATCAATGAGTCCCCACTGCAAATTAATGAGTCAAAAACTCTATTTTTAATGACAAGTCTGCCATACTATTGCATCCCGGGACTCGCTGGGACTCGCTGAAATAAAAATTTATGCGCAAAAGATGCAGGATGCGCAGGTAACAAAATCACTGCAGAGTATTTTTCACACGGGGGTAGCAACTTTGCAAGCGATTTTCCGAGCCGTCAAGCATGTCAGAATGCTGTTAATCATGTTTTTGAATAGCAAATTTATATGTTTCGTCGAATTGATCAAGTTTTACGCATTTTTACCAAAAATAACGGTATTATCAGAAACGATATCGAGGGAAATGTTCTATTTTATAGGGTAGTAAGAGTTATCCCTCATTAGCTTTATCTGCAAATGAAGAAAATGAGCCAAATTTGATTTGAAAATAAATAAAAGTTAGATTGATTTTAGAAAATAAAATAATTAACGAAAATATAATGTTTTAACACTGCAAAAATCGATTCGAAATTCGTACTTCACAATTCCCTTTTTTTGCAAGGATAGAGTTATCTCCCCTTTTTTAGATATGACGCTACCAATTTTCGAACGTACGACCCAATCAAAATTAAAGTAGAGGCATTTAGTTTTGATTTGAGATCGGTTTCATCCTTTATGACGATGAGGTATGTTTTCTCAAAAAGTAAGCCTCATATGAAATTCAGCAACGCGCCTATACATTTATAAAGGTGGTGGTCATAGAAGATATGACTTACAATATATAAATTTATAATCATGTCTGTATTTATTTTCAACGTCGCAGGTGAATTGGCGTGGCCGTCTTTTTATTAGCATGAGTAAATATAACAGCAACAGGGCCGTAGGAATAGGGGGGGGCACGGGGGGCCATGCCCCCCCCCCCCCCCAATAATTTGCACAAATATGCCCCCCCCCCCCCCCCCCCCCCCCAAAAAAAAAAAAAAAAAATTAAAAAAAAAATCAACCTATGAATCACCCCAGTAATTTGCACTTCCATGCCCCTTAAAATTTCCACAATTGTGCCCTACTATGGTTTCCATATCTGTGCCCCCACCTTATAATTTCAAAACCTGTGCCCCCTAATGTTTTATATGCAAATACTGTATTGTATTGCTCATTACAAAGGTCTGTAATTTTAAAAAAAATTATGTGTGCCCCCCCCCCCCCCCCCCCCCCCCCCCCCCCCCCCCCCAATCTGTAATTGCTTCCTACGGGCCTGAGCAATGAACGGATCAGCTGTCATAAAATGTAGTGGCCCTGAATGAGTGTATTTAAGGTACCAAATCGGTGAATAAACAACACATGAAATGCCTTGCTAATAAATAAATGGACATTTGCTAGTTGACAGGGATTTTTCTACCTTTCTGAAGTTAGGGCCAGAGGCCTGTTGAATTTGGGGAAAAAAGCATTTGAAACATTTGAAATGAATTAAAAACCACATAAGATATTAGCAGTACATGTATAAAGCTGTAATATATTTGTAGCTTTAATTGCCCAATTTAAAAACTCATGAAAATTTGCATAAAAATGTGACTTTTAATACAAAGTTTCATGCATCTGTAAGCAGCTATTTTGTTCGGATTTTCATGAAATTTTTATCAAAATGTAGAACAATGAATTTGGGAATGATAGAGCATTTTTTGAAGTTTTTGCTCATTTTTTAATTGGGAAGGGGCCGATATTCGGCAGCAAATAAAGCCTAGGAAAATCTCTGGTTGAAACATGACTGTTAAAAGTGTGAGGCACAGATTTTATGCAATTACAGCGCTTGTCTTTCTGAATTATTATGCCATATATTATACAGTCACTCTTGCACACCGGATAAGGATATCTGAGATTTTACCCTGGGATAGAAAATCTTATCTTACCCATGCTATCTTACCCAGGCTGTAACGTGAGGGCTACATACATTGGTTGTATTGGAACTCACGCACATGGTCGCCAAGTGACATCATTGTCATGTTAAAGTAATGTCATCGTGTGAAATTGCATCTTAGCGTATTCAGGGACTTCTAGAAGTTTATTTGAAAAAAATACAGTAGTGAGCAAGAAAAAGAATCCATTATTCATGTGAGGGTAGGATAGAAAAATCTGTTCCCGGGGATCACCGTTTGTCATCATTCGGCAAGCCTCGTGACACCAAATGGTGATCCTCGTGACCAATTTTTCTATCCTTCCCTCACACTCATGATTGATTCTTATAATGTTCTAAATTTTCGAACACTAGTCCTGAAGAAGCAGCCTGATCAGGGTCTTCTCTGTTTGTTATTCAGACAAGCATTTTGTGACATCCAGGCCCAGTGCCCATTGTTAAGGGCTGATAACCAACATTTTATTTGCAAACAGAATAAGAAAAGTGTTCAAAAGTTTAGCATATTTACCGAAACATTTCTGTTTTCCAGCAAGTTCAATCAAATATGTTCTAATTTCTTACATTATGATTTAGTTGCAAGAAAAACTGTGAATCCTTTCAGAAACCAATTTGTTATTGAATTCACTCTTTACTCTCTCCTTGCAAGCACCTATTTTGTTGTCTGCTAATAACCTTTGCAAACAGTTTGGATTCAAACCAGTTGACTCTGAAAGAATGTTTTGAAATTTTAGCTTGGAAAAAATTCAGCAGACAGCAAAGGAATGAAAATTATTCAGCATGCAAAGAGTTGAAAAGATACAGGGTTTACACAGGCTTGCAAAGTACTTGAATATACAGGACTGTCTTGAAAAGTCCTTGAAAATTAAATTTGCCTTAAAAAGTACTTGAAAAACACTCAAAGGCCTAGAAAAGTCCTTGAATTTTACCATTTACAAGAGGATTCAACAGTATTTTTTGAGACCTAAATCAGTATAAAATTGTAGTGCCTTAATTGGGTGCAGCATATGCTGCACCAAATAAAGGCACCACAATTTTATACTTATTTTCTTAAACTAATATCTTTAGTAATGGACTCTAGCATTTCGGAAGTAGGATTTTAACCTGTAAATCAGTATTTTTCTTAAGTTTTCAGTCCTTGAAAACAGTAGGAAAGTCTTTCAGAATTCCTTTAAAAATTAAAAAAATTAAAAAAAAAAAATTAACCTATGAATCACCCCAGTAATTTTCACTTCCATGCCCCTTAAAATTTCCACAATTGTGCCCTACTATGGTTTCCATATCTGTGCCCCCACCTTATTATTTCAAAACCTGTGCCCCCTAATGTTTTATATGCAAATACTGTATTGCTCATTACAAAGGTCTGTCATTTTAAAAAAATTTATGTGTGCCCCCCAAATCTGTAATTGCTTCCTACGGGCCTGAGCAATTAGTTTAAGTAAATCAGTATAAAATTGTGGTGCCTTTATTTGGTGCAGCATATGCTGCACCAAATAAAGGCACCACAATTTTATACTTATTTTCTTAAACTAATATCTTTAGTAATGGACTCTAGCATTTCCGAAGTAGGATTTTAACCTGTAAATCAGTATTTTTCTTAAGTTTTCAGTCCTTGAAAACAGCAGGAAAGTCTTTCAGAATTCCTTTAAAAGTCCTTGAATTTTACACATTCTTGCCTGTATGTACCCTGAGATAGATTGCTTTAAAAATGTTTCAGTTTGTTTGTTGCAACTCCAGGAAATGTACAAAATGTAAAACCTGTGAAATTTACAAATAAGCCATGCCAGGTGATTTCCAACAGTGTGGCATTTTGACAAGTGTAGACTCGGACGAGCCTGTGCAGCCTCCTTTTTAAGCTTAGAAAATCCAAATGATATTCGGTCAGTAGCTTAACAGTCAAAAAAATATTTAAGTGATTAGCAGAGGCTCTGATCAGACTGCGCATGTGCGCAGGTTGGTCTGAGCCTTTGCTTGTCGCACATACCACATTGTTGGAAATCTCATGTCACGGCTCAAATAAAGGTTTTTCCATGAAATTTTCACCAAAATATAGAGCTTTTATACTGAAGAATAAGGAATTCTATTAACCATTTTGGATGTTTTTTCCTTATTTTTTGGATTGGCATAGAAAATCCCTGCCATTAGTCTGTCATTTCAGTTTACTCTGGCCTCTGTCAATCATTTTTCTGTCCAAATATACATGTATCTACTGAACTCAAATGACCAATATGCCATACATACCATTATCTCATTGGCTCAATCAGTGTTCTGCCAAGGCTGCGTTTTCCGCGCCATTGATGCATTATTTTGTAGTCTGCAGACGCAACTTAAAATTGTCTCGTGGGTCATCTGATGCATGCAAATTTCGAGCTTGACGCTGATATTTGCAGCTTGTGGGTCAAAATTGTCATCTTCCAAAAATAAACTTATGTTTTCTTACGGAATATTCAATTCAAAGAAACAAATTCTTTGATTGGTGCTTTGGTTATCTCGCGAGAATTGCAGGAGTCTCATTTATCTCTCGCTTCAGACTGGTATGCTTATTATATTATCGGGAACAATTTTATTTGGTGCAATAAAATGAAACCCAGTCACACACTTAAAATCAACCAATGAAATATGTCTTTTATTTCTTTGTCAACAAAGATTGCGGACAGCTGGAATAAGCTTCATGCGTGGACAATTCTAAGTTTCTTTTCCATGCAGCCTATGAAGAATTAATTCTAATTCAGATCGTAACCTATATCCACCCACTGGAAATGATGATCAAAACACTGAGAGCACAGATGGGGTTTAAAACGTTCACCAGGGTCCCCCCTGATAAAATTGCATCTGCAAGTTCGTCTGAAAAATTGTTTTCCCGTTATGTTAGCAGCTTCAGTTGTAAGAAAAAAACTTAGAGCAAACAATTTTCAGGTATTCGTTAAATTCATGTATCAGGACCAGTCAGCATGCATTCATAGACATAATTATGATAACTAGAGGTGAAATTAAAGTATTATTGTGGTCTCCATAGCTTTTTTCGGCTCAAAGTCATTATCGGGTGTTATGTCCCACTATTTTTGGAAATTTCCCCACTTTTTCAAAGGTGGTGGGACATTGTCCCCAATTTTGAAATTCCTTGGTAGAACACTGGCTCAATGCTTGTATTATTTTTTGTTGCAGCACCTACAACGACAGAGGTATCACTGAAACTGGCCCAGAAAGCTTACATTGAGTCAAGAAACCGTCAATGGGAGGACATCAAATTAAAATATAATTTGAAAGATGCAGATAAGAGTCAACACCCAATGTTTGCTCTTCTTACTACAGGCTATCTTTGTGAGGTAGGTGAAAAGCGAAAGATAATGGTAAATACTTTCAAATTTCAAACACTTTTCTTCTATAGTAAAACCTGTCTTGAACGGCCATTCAAAAAGAAGCCCAAAAATTGATTTTCAAGGCCGATTATCGCTTAATGCAGGTAAAAGTATTGCAGAATGCTCCAAGGGGATCATTCTGCAATACTTTCTACCTTAATTAAGCTACCATTTGTCATTATTAAGATCTTTGTTTTGTCTATTTTTGAGTGGCTGCTTAAGACAGGTTTTACTGTATTCGCAAATGTAAAATGCTAGTTATCAGAGCAGAACGTCACAAAATGCTTGTCTCAATAGCTAATCTGATCTTGGTCTGCACTGTTTACATGTATCTATGCCTTTTTGTCAGGCAGCTAGTGTTCAAACTTTTAGAACATCATTATAGTGTAATTATATTGCTTATAAATGTTTATTTATGAACAGAATAAATTAGAATAAATCTCATGATCTGAAAAGCTTGATAACCCTTGGCCCAGACCTCTCATATAGAACAGTTGACCTTATCCTCTTGACCTCTTAGTAAATGGGAAGAATCATCACTTAATGACATTTCAGGCTCTTATTCATATGTCCAATAATAAGCAAAACTTGCGTTTAAAAATTGCAATATGAATCAAAAAAAAAAAAAAAAAATCAGCATAAAATTGTAAATATTGACTTACCCATTATTTTAAGCATATGTTTTGGGTGCTCACAAGAACCGACTCATTGATTGAGATGGTTCTTTTGAGTATTAACAACATATGTTTTGTTTGAGAAGTAAGAAAAAAATCTTTTGGTAGGCACTCTTAACAATAGGCCTGAATCTAAACAAAGATAGAGTTAAATGTATGTTGCTTGTTTGTTGTAGGACTGCAATGTGACTTGTATGGACAGCTATGGGTACCAACAGCATTTGACAAGTGAAGGCCATGTCAGGGTGAGTATATTTAAGTGCTTCAGTAGACGGCTGTTTCATTTCATTTTGTGCAAGAGTCAAAAACATCACTTCTGAGGTGCTGTATATGATTTTTTCTCGAGCACCAGATCAGGATTTCCGTTGTTTTTACCCATGTGAGATAATTCAATCTCACATACCGGTACCAGCCTGTGGGTAAGATAAAAAAATGAACAGCCACACATCGATCTGTGACGTCATTGTAATCATTAAATGACGTCACCATGTCACATCTCAGCACACTCATGATTTTCTGGAAGCCTTTTTTATGTTTTTCCAATATAAAATGCAGTACTTAGTGGTGAGCAAGAAAAAAAAATCCATTATTGGTGATGCCAATCGGTCATCCTTGGGACAGATTTTTCTATTTCACTCTCACACTCATGGGAGCGCAGTGGCTTAGTGGTAGAGGGCTTGACTTGTGCCTCACGGGTGTCACTGCATTGTGGTCCTTTAGCAAGACACATTTATCCTTAGGCTAGCTTAGTACTGGTTCAACCCAGGAAGAACCATCCCTGTTTAACTGAAAGATTGTTGATGGGACGTAAAGAATCAAATCAAACAAACAAACTCTCACACTCATGATGGATTCTTATAATGTACTATTACCAGGTGCTGCAAGAGAGGGTAACAGTGTATCTAGTCATCTGCAACATCCAGGGGACCATTTAGTTTTGACTGTTGTCCTCTTTCTCCACCTTCCTCCCCCCAAGTTTGTACCCTACCACTGGATACATTCAGAACACTAATTCAAGGAAGGAATTTTTTATCCAACCAAATAATTGTGGTCAATGGAGCAAATAAAAGTGATCAACAGAGCAAAATGTACAATCAAAATGTTGTCCTTTCACATTTTCAAAGAAGTATATTTCTAACGTCAGTTGGCCAATTGTGACCAAATTTCATGTAAAGCATGTGGTTTTTGAACTGATTGGGTTGCAACATAAACCTATCATAGACTTGAAAAACTTTTGAAATCCTCTTCCTTGAAACCATGAACCCCATAACTTATATATTTAGTAGGTAGCAATACCTTGTGATCCCCTACATAAATCCTACTAATCAAGTCCCTGAGTTTAATATTATGGGTTGCTGTTTATGATTTCCTACTTATTTGGGGTTCTGAATATGACTTGGATGGGAAGCCATGCAACTCAAACAAATAAATCAATGCACCTGTATTTTATATTTCAATGAGAACATAGTTGACCAACACCTTTTGCAAGTGAGAAAATGGATCACTTGTTATATATGGGACAGCATCAACTCAAACAAATAAATCAATGCACCATGAAGTGATTCATTTACACTTTTGGGCTTATGGGGCCTGGGACTCGTTGTTTCCCATATCAATGAGTCCAACTGCAAACTTATGAATTTATGACAAATCTGCAATACTGTTGCATCCTGGGACTTGCTGAAATAAAAACTTTGCATCCCAGAGACAAAATTATGCGCAAAAGATGCAGGATGCGCAGGTAACAAAAATCACACTGTGTGACCTGAATTTTATATTTCAATGAGAACATAGTTGACCAACACCTTTTGCAAGTGAGAAAATGGATTACTTAAGAAATAGATCAGCTCTAGCAGAGAATTGTTGTGTAATAATTCACTGTTTGGAGGTCAGTTGTAAAGATCAAATCACAAGTGTGCAGTGTGAGTGATTTATCTTCGTACAACTGACCGAAAATCAGTGAATTATTACTCAACAATTCACGCACTAGAGCTGATCTATTTCGATTCTAACACACAATAAACAACAAAAACACATTTGAAGCCTTCAGCTTCTTCCAACTTTCTGCTATTGCACTGAATAATTCCTGCCAATAGTTGGACCATGCCGCATGCGTTTAAGTGTATTTATAATGTATTTCAAGCATGAAAACAACATTACACCGTCTAACGCCATGACTGACGTCATTTTGCAACAATAAATGACGTCAGCTAGCGTGCGTTTTCCTTGCGCTTTCAAAACTGTGAATTATTGTTTGATCACGTTTTTTAGCATGCACTCTATAGGCAAGGTGTGTTAGAATTGTTATATACTAAAGGACTTTGAAAACGCATCACCCAGGTTAAATACTTTATTTCACAAACCCTGAGAATGTCAGCGAAATAATTATTATCGCATATCATAGTGTGACCATCTTGTAGTTTGTCCTAGAAATTTCATGGTTGTAAATTTACTTTAAGGTATTGAAAAAGTATCCGTTTTAAGACAGGGGTGGTCGATTTTGAAGGACACAAATTCAGCTGCAATTTAACACGGGTTAGTTTTGATTCCTGACTCAAAGAATTTGCGTCCTTTGCTTCTTTCACAAGTGCACATTCATCATTGAAGGATTAGAAATGATTTACAGTTTGGTATGCTCAAAATTACATCCTTTAAAATTACCGAAATACCCCACCCACCCTGATAGCTATAGTCTAGTGATAAAATTCAACGTCTTGGGCCTTTCCAAGTTTCGATTTCTTACGTCCGGTTTTATTGGGAGAGGCTAAGGGCATACACAAATGACAGATTATTTATAAATTACGCTTGTATCACGTGTCTTTTGTATGGTGCAAGTGACGTTAACGTTAATTTTTAAGACGTTCTCGATCACATGACAGCAGATCTCCTGCAACGATTTACATCAAAACGTCTTCCCCACATGCTTGTCAGTGTATGTAATCAATATCAGCAATGAAAGTGTGCATAAAGGTAACTAATGGAGATGTTTCTAAAAAGGAGCTATAAATTGATGTTCAAATTTGACGTTAATTTTCGAAATTTTGAAGTTATCAATTACTTTAAATTAGAAAAAGTCTATAAACTCTTTTGGCAACATGGCATCATATACGCCACAGTGTAAACATAGAAATAATCAAAAAGCTTCATTTATTTGTGCAGAAAGGTGCTGGATGCTGTATACACCCATGTGACGTCATCAGCCTCATTGCGTGATAGTGCAGTCAATTTAATGACTGATTCATACCAATTCTTGGTTGCACATTAAAACCTGCGAGTAACTTTTCAATCGCATATACGGTTAGCAAGTAAAGTGCAAAAATATGGCAATGCGTTTTCAAAGTCCTCTAGTATATATGGGCCTTCCCAAGAAAACCTGACCTTATTACATGGGAAAAACAAAGGCGCTGATCAGAATGTGTGGATGCTCATTCTGATCAGCGTCTTTGTTTTTTCACTTAGTGCAAAGTGTTATATTTAAAGGCACGCAATGCAATCTTTCAATATTCTAGCTAGTCTCTGTAGCTGAGTAGGCTGTTGCTTACCAAGAAGACACATTTTCTCAGGATTAGGCCCATATTTAGCTAGAGATTGATATTTTTTTTGAACACTGGATCAGGGATAATCCTAGCCAAAAATGATGATGGGCCCTTAAAATGGACCAATGGCCCATATCCCATTCAAATACATGCAAATTTCCAAATTTTAATGGGCCATTTAAAATTTTTATAGGCCCTTTGCAAAATTTGATGGGCCCAAGAGTCCTTAATATCCACATTAGAGCATAATTGACATGCAATTTGTATAGCTTGTATATGGGGCCCAGCCAAAAATAAAGTCCATTTTAGCAAAACATTAATAGTTTTCTCACAAAACGGATCAGGCCCATCCTAGGATTATCCCTGCTGGATTGTCTTGAATGATGATGATTTTGTACTCTTTGCAGGAGATCCAGTTAAAAGCACAAGAAAGTAAGTACCAAATACAGTTAAACCTTGAAAAGTCAGTCT